>CM046953.1:121349217-122710691 GCA_025698515.1 Gossypium sturtianum | reverse complement strand
TCATTAATGGGAGACTCATTCATTAATCCCTCTCAATCATGGCACTTAGATTTTTTCACAAACTCCAGAAAACAGTAAAATAAAACAAATTATCATAATATTAATTGTGCTTGCTAGAACTGTCCTCGTGACCTCCACTTCCGCCAACAACAGGGCGGCTCTCGTTCAGCGCTTCGGTGAAGGCCCTTGTAGCTTCGTCTATCATGACCATGGTTGCCTGTTCAATGTTGAAATAATTATCAATTGCTGCTTTAATGACCAGGTTCACGAAGTCATCAACCAATTTTGCCTTTGCTTTTAAATCCCAAATCACTCTCTTCAGCTCTTCGAGTGAACTCTCCACAGATAGTGGCCTCGCCTCGATGCCTATTTCCACTCTTGCAATGTCCCTAGAACTGCCCTGATGCCCTCCGTCATTTCTGGCAGCAGCGCGGCAGCTCCCGCGAGATTGAGCCTCGTTCGGCGCTTCAATGAAGGCCTGTGTAGCTTCGTCCATCAAGACCATGGTTGGCTGGTCAATATTGCTGAGATCCTTATCAATTACTGCTTTAATGACCAGGTTCACCAAGTCATCAACCAAATCTGCCTTTGCTTTTAAATCCCAAATCACACTCTTCAGCTCTTTGAGTGAACTTTCCACAGGTAGTAGCCTTGCCCCGATACCTATTTCTTCCTCTGGTATTCTTGCTAAGTCAGCTTTTACGGCCTTAACTAGACCCTGTATTGAACAGCAGTCATAGAAAATAGATAAATTTATATTAATGTAATACAAGCAAAATTGCCAACTCTTTAATTGACTTGAATAATTAACATTAGGTTATTCATAAATGGAAAAAAGAATGGGTAAGTTGCCTGTTGGAAGTTCTAGTCCTAATCGAATCCCATTGATATGAATAATTAGCATTAGGTTATACATAAATGGAAAAAAGAATGGGTAAGTTGCTTGCTGGTAGTTCCAGTCCTAATCGAATCTCATTGATATGAATAATACAAGCAAAATTGCCAACTCTTTAATTGACTTGAATAATTAACATTAGGTTATTCATAAATGGAAAAAAAGAATGGGTAAGTTGCCTGTTGGAAGTTCTAGTCCTAATCGAATCCCATTGATATGGATAATTAGCATTAGGTTATACATAAATGGAAAAAAGAATGGGTAAGTTGCTTGCTGGTAGTTCCAGTCCTAATCGAATCTCATTGATATGAATAATACAAGCAAAATTGCCAACTCTTTAATTGACTTGAATAATTAACATTAGGTTATTCATAAATGGAAAAAAGAATGGGTAAGTTGCTTGTTGGAAGTTCTAGTCCTAATCGAATCCCATTGATATGGATAATTAGCATTAGGTTATACATAAATGGAAAAAAGAATGGGTAAGTTGCTTGCTGATAGTTCCAGTCCTAATCGAATCTTATTGATATGAATAATTAGTATTATTATTCAAAAATGGAAAAAAAAAATGGGTAATTTGTTCGCAGGTAGTTCTCTCTCTCTATCTCAGTCAAAAGCTTCTCTCTCCCCCCCCCCTCTCTCTCTCTCTCTCTCTCACAGTCAAAAGCTTCTCCCTCCCTCCCTCCCTCTCTCTCTCTCTCTCTCTCTCTCTCTCTCTCTCTCCTCTCTCTCCCCCTCTCTCTCTCAGTCAAAAGCTTTTCCTACTGACACTCAACGAAGGAAATCCCACCGGCGCCATCTTTGTCGAAGTTATTTCTCGTTTCCAGAAATCACAACTCAAGTCTTCAATCATGGGTAAGTGAGATCAAGTGATGGATTGGACCTAGACGAATTGTTATTTGAACACCTCTTTTGCAACAAACACCAAACCCAAGCTTAGTAAGAAATAAGGTTTGTTCCTAGCAAAATTTTGACGCGGAAATAACAAATCCCTATCAACGGAGAAACGACGTGGTAGAATAGTGAAATTTTAGGTCCTTAAATTTAATATTTTTTTTTTTAAAATTTGCATCAAAAACGTTTTTTATTCATATTATTCTTTTAATTTAGATTTCATCAAACAATTTAATTTTTATAATATCGAGGTGATGACATGATAAAATATCTTATACAAAATATTATCAATTATAAAATATATAAATCTGGAATTTATAAATATATATAAATTATATACAAAATTCATAAAATATTATTAAAAATAAAAAAAAATAAAAATCTTAAATCAAATAAATTTACAAGATTTAGCTTAAAAATTATATACAAGATTTAGCTTTCTCAACCTTTAAATTAAAATTAAATTAAATTAATAGAATTAAATTAAATTATAAAAAATTAAATCAAATCAAATTAAATTAAAAAATAGAATTAAATTAAAAAATTATAAAAAATCAAATTAAATTAACTTAAGTCTTTTAATTTTTTATACTCTCTCCTTCCCAAGATTCTTTCTTCTATTTTAATATACCTTTTTAAACATTAGATAATTTTTCTTCGCAATATTTTTTTCTTTTTTTTACTCAGCTTTTTCTTGATTAATACAGTTAGAAATTATAGATTACAAATTTAATTTTTTATGAGCAGTTATTCAACTTTGGAAAGTGATAATTGTAGATACATTTAGAAAATGATGATTTATCATTCAATGGATACATTTTCATGAGACATATTTCTTCTAAGAAGTATGTCCAACATGAAGGGTTGTGATTATGCAAAATAGTATCCTTTGAGTGTATATAAATAGATGGTCTATGGTTCTCACAAATTACAATTACAATCGATCCTATTTTCAGAAACTAGAGTAAGAATTAAGGAATTCCTCGATTTTGCTAATAAAAGGAAATTCAAAACTTCGTTGTATCCTAGGAGGACCTTTGTCTTAACCCTCTAGCAACTTTGTGTGGGGGCAAATAGTTCTCTTTGAAAAGCATCATCCGCGCCTTGAAATCTGCTGTTTATTTCCATATAAATCACCAGTTCTATCATCTCCACTCAAGTTATCCAACAATAAAAAAGAACTAATTGTAGATGGGGACGGAGGCTAACACCACATTCAAAGTGATGAACCAAGAGTTTGTGAAACTTGACCGATTTGATGGTTCAAACTTTAATCGTTGGAAGGAAAATATGTTGCTCCTTCTTGCTATCTTAAATGTGGAATACGTTCTAAATCCAAACCTACAACCAGTGGAGGATCCCGCCCCTAATGCAAACCCCGAGGAAATTACGAAAGTGGCTGAACTCAAGAAGAAGAGCGAAAAAGACAATTTCATGTATCGAGGACACATCCTCAACACCTTGTCTGATCGACTGTATGATCTCTACATGTTGATGCAATCCCCGGTGGAAATATGGAAAACTCTTGAAGAGAAATACAACATCGAGCGACAAGGTACTGATAAATTTTTAATGATAAAGTATTTCGAATTCAAAATGCTAGATAGTATCCTGATCATGGATTAAGTCTATGAATTACAAGTCCTTGTAAGCAAGCTTCGTGACTTGAAAGTTGTTATTCCAGAATTGTTACTAGTTGGGGCTATCATCTCGAAGTTTCCCTCATCATAGAACAATTATCGGAAGAAACTTCTGCATATGGTAGAGGACTTCACTATGGAGAAAATACTTAGGCATTTGCGTATTGAAGAGGAAACTCGGAAGCATAATGCAGTGTATCTTCCCCAAAGTTCTAAAGTGAACCATGTGAGCTAGTCCACGAACTCTCGAAATGGTAAGCGAAAGGCCACATCCGAGACCAAGGATGTGCAAGAGAAGAAGAAAAAATCTCGCAATTGTTATAATTACAATAAGAAAGGATGCTATATTAAGGATTGCAGACTTCTCAAAAAGAAGCAAGATGCCACAACTTCTAAAGCCAATATGGCGGAGGACATCGACTTAGTGGCCATGGTTATGGAAGGGATTGAGAGTTTGAAGATTGGTATGATTACTAAACTCAATATAGCCATGACTGATAAGTCTTGTAATTGGTAGCTCAACTTCGAAGCTACTGTCCATGTGTGTAATGACCGGCAACAATTCAAGAGTTATAAACTAGTGGCAAACCATGAAGTGCTTATGGGCAACTATCAATCGGTTAAGGTGCTCGGTCAAGGGACGATGAAACTCAACTTCACATCTGGGAAGAAATTAACTTTGACCACTATGTTGCATGTTCCCGATGTGAAAAAGAATTTAGTGTCCGCGAGTATTCTGTGTAACAAGGGGTTCAAGATTATCTTGGAATCCGATAAGTTTGTCTTGCTTAAGGGTGATATATATGTAGGAAAAGGATATTGTAACGAGGGTATGTTCAAATTGAGCATTGATATGAATAAAGTTAATTCTTCTGCTTATATTATTGAATCTTATCCTTTGTGGCATACGCGTTTAGCATATTTTAATTTTAAAACTTTACAATATATGCAAAAGAATGGTTATATAAGTCTAAGTAATGATGAGTTTGTGGATAAATGTGAAATTTGTATTCAATTAAAAATTACCAACAAACCGTTTCCTAATAAGTGTGAAAGGAATTCGCAAGTGTTAGATTTAATTCATTCGAATGTTTGTGAATTAAATAGAACTCTAACATGAGATGGAAAACAATATTTTATCACTTTTATAGACGACTTCTCTAGATTTACTTATATGTATCTCATGAGAAGTAAAGATGAGGCATTTGATATGTTTAAACGTTTTAAAAATGAGGTTGAGAATTTGTTTAGTAAGAAAATCAAAGTGCTTTGTAGTGATAGAGGTGGTGAATATTTTTCAAATGAATTTAATGTATTTTGTGAGGAACAAGGTGTGGTACATGAGTGTTCCGCGTCTTATACTCTACAACAAAATGGTTTGGCGGAAAGAAATAATCGCATTTTAGTAGATATGGTTAACTCAATGTTGTTAAATGCTATAATATATGGGGTGAAGCATTATTGACTGCGTGTTATATTCTTAACAGAATACCATCGAGAAATTTCAAAGAATCTTTATATGAGTTATGGAAGGGTCAAATGCCAAACTTAGATTATTTCAAAGTTTGGGGGTGTTTGGCTTACTATAGAGTTCCTGACCAACGGAGAACAAAGTTAGGTCCAAGAGCCGTCAAGGGTACATACGTTCGATATGCCCAACACTCTAAGGCTTATCGTGTTCTTGACTTAGTGTCAAAAATGATAATTGAAACTAGAGATGTTGTATTTATTCAAAACAAGGTTTTTAATGATTCAATAGATTCAAAAAAAAGAATATTAGCCAATGATCTCAAGTGATCAAACAAAAAGATGTCTTTGTGATAATAAGGATACAGAGACGATAAAAAGTCAAAGAGTGAGAAAAGTAAATAACTTTAGTCCTGATTTGATTTCCTCATAATTTCTAGCATTCATTGCTGAGTGAAATAGAGAATCTGTAATTAGGAAGATCCCCATAATGTTTAATGTGGATGGTGATGCACAATCCTATAGTGAAGCCATGACTTCTAGGGATGCAACATTTTGGAAAGAGGAGATCAATGATGAAATGGATTCAATATTACCCAACAATACTTGGATTCTAGTTTATCTTCCTCAAGGATCGAAGCCTATTGGGTGTAAATGGGTGTTTAAAAGGAAGAATACTTCAATAGGGGGTTCTCCAACCTTTAAGGCTAGGTTGATGGCCAAATGATTTAGGTAAAAGGAAGGCCTAGATTATTTTGACACTTATGCACCAGTGGCTAGGATTGTAACAACCCATTTTTAGTGAAATAGGAACAATGGTTTCGGGACCACAAATTTGATGTGAGAATATTTATTTTATTATTATTTTAATTTCTACAGCATGTTAGTAGTATCGTAGAAAAATTTCATTAAGAAATTTTATCATTTGCATGCTTAATTTTATAAAAAAAGACTAAATTGCAAAAAGTGCAAAATTTGAGTTCTATAAGCTAAAGAGACCTAATAGCTATGATATTAAATGGTTAGAGGGTTTATGTTGTAATTAAACCATTGGTATAATGAGTGGGCAATTATGGACATTATTATATAAGTGATTTTAAAGGTTAATAATAAGGTTAAATAAGTAAATTAATAAATAAAGGTTAATAAAATTAAAGAAAACAAAGATATTATATTTTTTGTTGTCTTTTTCCATCGAAATTAACCTAAGGAAAAGTCATTAATGAAGCTTCAAGGTTTGACCATAGTCCATCCTTGCATGTGAGTGATACTTTGTCCCGTTTTTAGTGATTTCTATGTTTTTGAGGTCATTGTAGCTTAATCTAGCTAGGCTAGGGACTAATTTGCAAAACTGTTAAAGAATTAGAGTTTTTTCCATGAACATGTTTGAGTGATTCTTGAAAATTTGTGAAAGATTATGAGTTCTTGTTGTTAAATAAACAACTTTTGTATAGGGACTTATTTGTAAAATGTATAAAAATACATGGTGAAAATTGTGAAATAATGAAATTTATGAGTTGTTATGGCTATATATGAAATTTGGCTAGCTTGGGTAGGGATGAAATTGCATGAATTTTAAATTTAAAAGCTTAAGGACTAAGTTGTAAAGAAATCAAAATAATAGGGGCAAAAGCATAATTTTGTAAAAATATGATTTTTGGATTGAATTAAATAGAATGATTATTGAATGAATTTAATTTAATTATTTAGATCAAGTTAAGCATCATACGAATTTAGATCGAGGGAAAGAAAAAGTGTTAGACTAGTCGATCTTATTTCTTCGTTTGTGATCGAGGTAAGTTCGTACGTTTAAATAACATTTTTAATGTATTTGATTTAAATTCTATTATATTATTTATTATATCATGTCTCGACAAAAAATCCAACGACGTTTCGACAACTATCAAGCCCCGTTTGAACCTTAGGAATATATAGGATATAAATGACATGTCATTAGGGTTACCATGTTTCGGGTACTGGTCCTGAATGTCTTACCGGTGGCTGAGTTTCGGCATGTGTTGCGGATACTTGACAGCTTGTGAGAGCAGCACCGTATAGTTACGTTTCGACCAACAGCTTGTGTGAGCAGACCCATTTATGGCTTGAGAGAGGGCATCTGTGTAAAGGAAAATGAAAGAAATGGTTTCGACCATATGTTAGCACATATTGTGTGAGATTCCCGTGTATCCAATATTATTCTAAGTGGTTCAACGGACATATAAAGGGAAGGAATGATAAGTGTTCCGATTGGCAATGTCATGAACTTATGGAAAGGTATGAGTTGTTGATGATCATAGTGTGTATAGCCATGTTCATAAAAAGTATGAATGCTTTTATGCTATATTCAAGAAAGCTATCTTACCATGTGGTGATTTTTGCTAAGTTATGTGTTTAATCATTAACTTGTGTTGTTGATTATGCTTAGGCTTGTGCCAAGCTATGTTGGATTGATTCATATTTATTTTTAAGCTTATGCATTGAAATGGTAAACACTGTTCATAATTTACAAACTTACTAAACGTTATATGCTTACTTTGTCTTCTTTCCTATGTTTTATAGATTATCAGAAGCTAGATCGGTTTGGAAACTCGATCGGTTTGGAAGCTTGTTGGAGATCTATCACACTATCCATGTAACAGCCCTATTTAGGGCCTAGTCAGAATAGTGGTTGCGAGACCACAAACCCGAAGTAGAAATATGTGTTTTAATGGCTTTTATGAGGTCTACGACATGTTTGCATGATTATGTGAAAATTTCATGAAGAAATTTTATTATTTAGTGATTAATTTATTCATTAGGACTAAATTGCAAAGATTGAAAAATATGAGATTCTAGAAGATTCAAGTATGAGATAGCAATATAAATTTTATTAGAGGTCTTTGTTTAGCAATTAGACCATTATAACTTATGATGGATAAAAATAGACATGGGAAGGAAAAATCTCAAGAAAGGGGCTTTAAGGGCATTTTAGTCATTTGGTTAATAAACTAATAAAAAGGGAAAGAGAAGTAAAAAATGGTGTCCATCTTCTCCATGCTTGGCCGAAATTCTCAAGGACACCATAGCTAGGGTTTCTTCAACTTTCAAGATTGATTGTAAGTACCTCCTAGCCCCGTTTTTAATGTTCTTCGTATTTTTGAGATCCTCGTAGCTCGATTTAGCTATTTCTAGCTATATTTTGAGCTAGGGTTCATGTTCGAAAATTTACCCATACATGTATTTTGATGTTTAATAGAGGAATATGAAAGCTTGATGTATGATAAACATCTTTTCCTAAGTGATTTTCATGGAAAATTCGTAAAAAGGACCTAATTGTAAAAGTGATAAAATGTGTAGTAAAAATCAGTTTTGAAGGAAAATATGAGCTACTATAAGCTTAAGGTAGGTTCGGCTAGGCTTGGGTAGCCAAGGAAATGAGTGTATTTCATTATACGAGCCTAGGGACCATTTTGTAAATATGTGAAAGTTTAGGGGCAAAATCATAATTTTGCCAAAGTATGATTCATGGTTCGATTTAGTCAATGTGATCATTAAAAGAGTGAAATTGTCATTATAGATCAAGAAACACGAAGTCTGGACCGAAACCGAGGAAAGAACAAGGTGGTGGACTAAATCGAACAATTATACATATTTTGATAATGAGGTAAGTTTGTGTGTAATAAATCAACGTAATGATATTATGTTTTATTATGTTTGATATCATGAGGAATGTATATTATTTCTATGAAATTGATTAATGAGGTATCGATGAAAGTATGATGAAATTATATTATGTGAAAGTCCCGGTTGAACCTTAAGAATGGAAAGGATACCATTGTCATGACATGAGATTAAGGAGGTCCCGTATAAGACCATGTCTGGGACATGGCTTCGACACCGAAAGGAGATCCCGTATAAGACCATATATGGGATATGGCATCGGCATCAAGTAGAATCCCCGTGTAAGACCACGTCTGGGACTTGGCTTCGGTATGAAATCGTGTAAGACCATGTCTGGGACATGGCATCGATATGCGATCTCGTATAAGACCATATCTGGGATATGGTGTCGACATCAATAAGAGATCCTGTATAAGACCATATTTGGGATATGGCATCGGCATCAATATGTGATCCCATGTAAGACCATATCTGGGATATGGCATTGGCATCTTATTACGAGTATGACGAGTTTGAGTATCCTTCAATATTTCAAATGGTTCAACGGGATAAAGAGCTAAGTCTATATTCAAGATGATAAAAGTGCTAAAGTCATGTGATGAGTGTTACAGGTACATATGAGTAACTTATGAGAAATGAGTTCGATAAGTGATATGTGATTGGTAAGAGTAAGCATGAGTAAGTTATGTCAATATGCTTGAGAGTTTGTGTTATTACCCGATGTAATGTATGAATGTTATCATAAGCCTTTACGTTGCTATTTATTTCATGCAAACTTACTAAGCTTTATGCTTACCCCTCTCTTTTCCCTTTCCTTGTAGTATCGCTAAGCTAGCTCTCGGGATCGAGGGGGCGCCTGAGCTCGGTTCACACTATCAAGCTATTCTTTTGGTATAGTACAGTTTGATTATTTTGGTATGGCATGTATAGGAACTTGATCATTTTGTTATATGTCATATTGGTTAGCCAAGGTGTTGGCTATTAATGTTACTCAATTCATTTTGTAAATGGCCATTGAAAATCGGCCAAAACTAGTTAAGTTATATCTATTCAATGATGGTGAATTCCATGAAGTGCAAGTTTATACAATTGAGTGAGTAAAATATGAAGTACGAGCATGATGAATGTAGTGGAATTCAAGGTGTGGACGTCTTGATTGTGGATATTGGAGGTGCATTATTGTTAAGTCATGTGTTGCTAGAAATAGTATAAGTGTGGTGGTCTTTCAGGGTGGCAAATGGTTTGGTAGATAGCCTTTCATTTGTCCACACGGGTAGACACACGGGCGTGTGTCTAGGCCGTGTGTGACAAAAGGTCAACCCCATGGGCGTGTTGGTAGGCCGTGTGTCCCCTGCATCTAATTTGCAAAAAATTCAGTTCGTCACACGGGCCAGCACATGGGCCTGTGGCTTGGCCGTGTGCCCCTGAGGGTTTGCTAACGTCATAAATAGAATGTCCCTTATTTTGGACACGGCCTGAAGCACGGGCGTGTGACATGCCACACGGGCGTGTCACTCCTCTCACACGGGCGTGTGGCCCTATTTTGAGTAAAATTTTTCTAGGTGCTCGTAAGTTTCCAGTTCAGTCCTGAACCAATCTATATGTATGTTACGGGTCTAGTAGACCTATAATAGAGACATTAGAAGTACAAATGAAGGGTCCTTAAGTATGAATGAAAAGTTACGGCCCGATAATGTATGTTAAAGTCTGTTAAGTACGGTAATGCCTCGTACCCTGTTCCGGTGTCGGATACGGGTAAGGGGTTTTACAATCCATTGGCTATATCAGTAGATTTTTTATGTTTTTGAGTCATGGTTATAATGGCATGTATAGGTGTTTTGTGCTTGATGAAATGACCATTATGTTTGGCTTGTAAATATGGTATTTTGGTTGATGAATTAGTTGTCATGTTGGCATGTATATATATGGTTTTATGATTGATGACATTTTGGCATTTTGGTGCTTAAATGGTTGATGTTGGAATGGTTAAGTGGATGTATGTTTTAATGACCATTTTGGTATGTTTGAGTGTGATTTTGGCAAGTGGTCATTGTGGTAAGTTTGATAAGGAAATTAGATTAGAAATGTATGGTTGGTGAATGGCTAGATTATGAAAATATTTAAACATGTTTGGTTGTTGTGATTGAGGTGCCTTTTGGGCATATTGGTTGTATAGATAGATATCATATTGATCTAACTTTATTTTGAATATTTAGGCATATTTTGAAGCTTGAAATTAAGGATAAAGTGGGCTAGGACTTACTAAGTTATAAAATGTAATTTACTGGATTAAAAATGCTAAAATTCATGCTAAGGATAACAAAATAGGAACAATTTAACCAATAAGTAAGTAGGAAAACCTATGTTCTTTTTAGTGCTATCACACCCCCAAACTTGAATTTTTACTTGTCCTCAAATAAAACAGAAGCTAGCAAGGCTACAAAAAATCTACTCAGTAAGGCAAATGAACATTCTAACGACTTGAATCACCTAAAATCCCAATGAATGAGTCACATTCAAATGAAAAAATATTGCATTGATAATACATAAGCATGAATGAATAAGATTGTAACTTCATCAATGCCAGCATCATGCTTCAAACCCTAAATTCTATCTACCAATACAATACTAATTTTTTTTTGGAATAAGGGTTATCATTGCATTACTGTACCCTTGTTCCTGAAAAGTAACGATGGAGTGCAACAAACCCCTAGGGAGTACGTAATTGCACCGACACACACTCATACAGTTGCAGCCTTTGGCTAGATTCATTTTTCTAACGCTTGTATTGGAGTGTTCCCTCTTTAACATTCCATAATACACCCACTTTGGAGTGTTTCTTATTTATAATTATATATATATATATATGTAAGCAGCTATAAAATGCAGATTCATTCAAGATTCAAGGAATGCTACTAGTCATCCATTACTAATGCAACCTAATTCATTCATCAAAGAATTGAAGCTACAACATTCAGTCAAATTTACCTAACTCATTCATTGATAATTCACATCGAATGTAACAAAAATTTTCAAACACATTTGTATTAACCACAAATAAACCTTGCATGTTTTATTAATTTTTCTTTTTTGAAATGTGGGTGCATTTCCAATTTCTACATGCATTCCCCCAAACTTAAAGACTGCATTGTCCCCAATGCACTGACATGAAAATGCAGTGACAATAAAATTGCAGTGACAATGTGTACTAAACAAAATGTGACTTACAGTTATATGCAATGCATGAAAACTACAACTACAACTTTAAAATAAAACTAACTCAGTTATCCGCAGCCATCGCTGTGGCTGCATGATGTTTCTTCCTTCTCCTTTTCTTCTACTCCTTCTTTCACTTCTTGTTCTTGGAGCGCTTCTTTTTCTTTTCTTTGGGCTTTGCATGGTTTTCGAATTGTTCCTCAAGTTTCGACTCTACCCCAGCATCATCGGTTGCTTCTTGTGTGGGAGAGGCCACCTGAAGTGGTTCAGTGTAGACCACTATTGCCAATGAGTTATCCTGCTCCTCACTGGTGACCTCAGCAACTTTCATCGGTCTTGCTCTATCTAGCTCCAGATTATCAATATTTGCACCCACAGATTCGAGTGTAGTGACAATGTTCACATTAGATTCTTCCTCTTTTCTCTCTTTCTCATCTTCAGCAACTTCTTCTTTTTCAGCAGAAATTTCCTCTTCGGCAGCAACAGCGTCCTCTTGATCAGCAAAAATACCATCCTCGAACAAGCTATCAATCTTTCACAGGCAGTCCTCAATTTCTTTGGATTCCTCGTCTTTGTCATTATCTGAGACTTACACAATGGAAGGGGATGCCACCGGTCTATCTTGGTCATCTAAGTTGTCATCCGCAGATGAGTGTTCATAGTTTCGAAGGATAGGTGGAATCACTGGGAATTTTGATATTGGGGATGGACTCAATTGGCTTAATGTGGCTACAATGGAACTGTTCTAGGCTTTGATATAAGCATAAAACAAATTATAGGATTTCTCCATATCTTCTATTGTAGCATTAAGTCGAATATGCCTATTGCTGATGGAATTGACCATTTTCTCGACATCTTTCATTTTGTTCCATAATGATGTCTCTGTATCCAAGTTTGTTCCTTTACAGTCGGCTTTGGCTTTTCCCTTCCTTGTCTTACTGGTTTCTACCTCCTTCAGTAGTGGTGGTTCTGTGCCACGAGTCATTCTCTCGACAGAGACTTCATTAATTGGGCCATTATTATCCAAGATTTCTTCATCTTCTCAGGGCACAATTTCGTTCTGCTGACACTAGGACATTACCAATGATGGGAAAACCAAAATGCCGGTCTTCCTGGCGGCGTATTCAGTAATTTCTCGGTAGAGTATTGCACCGACATCAATTTTACTACCCTTGATAATGGAATGTATCAGACACATTCTGTCAAGGTTGATGGTAGTGCTATGGGTAGATGGTAGTAGCCTGCAATTGACAAAGTGGAACCAAATTTTGCTGGGCAGTGTTAGTAAACAGCGATGCATCATAAAATTCTTTGGATGCAACCCTATCTACAATGCTCATTCAATACAAAAATCCTGTACCAGTAGGTTCCTTTTTTCGTCCGTCACTTCCACAAAGAACTCAGAGTGTTCGTCGACATCGACCGTAATGTTGTACAACTCATTGATTGTTTTGGCATCTCATGGGATTAGACCTTTACGAACAAAAATAAACTCTAATTCTTGGTCATAGAGGTTGGCATAGAATTCACATACCAGGGAAGGGGAATAACTTCCAAGATGTGTGCAAAAATTTCCCCATTTCAGTTTAGAAATGGCTATGTGAATTTGTTTTCCCAATTCCTGTTGTTGCGACAGGGAAATGCCATGTTCGGGGTGAAAGTTTCACCGCAATATGTTGTCTTGAAATCGTTCCCTTGCGCTTTATTCAAAAAGATTATTGGTTCCTTTTTCTGCACTGGCCTGGGGTATTTCGACTTGCGAACTACGATGGCGAAGGACACATGTTCTTCAGTAGATTTTTTGGCTTTCTTGGTCGAACCTCTTGTCCTTGCCATATTTTGTGGAGGGGAGACGATTTTAAGTGAAAAAGGTAGGATCTTAAGGAAGGAAAAAGAATAAAAATGTTTGCTTGGATGCTTTACAGTCGGCACAGTGGTGTAGACTTTATAGTGAGTGAAAGAGGAAGATGGTGAGGTGTGACGTTTTGTGGAGAGATGCAAAGCTGGCGGGAAGAGTTATGTCCAATAAAAATTTAGCCCGTTCAGAAGGATCAAACGGCCTGGTGAGTTTTGATCCAACGGTGGGCTCTGAAATTTTTAGAATTATGTAGAGTCATAAATGTTAGTACAGTGGTACAAAATGCGTTGACAACCAAATGTTGATGTGTCGACATTGATACCTAATTATTCTGCAAAAAAAAGGAAAGAAAACAAATTTTACAAAACAAAAAGAAAATAAGATAAAATCACAGATTAATTAATTAAAAATTTAAAACGTGTGGACCAAATTAATGGTCTCTGCTTGCTCTTGATCTTTGTTGCCAAAATAGTGTTTCAATCTCTGTCCATTGACCTTGAACTGGTGCTCATCATGTAAATCTCGAATTGTGACTGCATCATGAGGAAATACATCGACAACTTCGAACGGTCTAGACCAACGTGAACGCAATTTACCTGGGTGTAATTTAAGTCGAGAATTGAATAATAAAACCTATTGTCCCGCGACAAATTATCGCTACAAAATAATCTTGCCATGCCATCGTTTGGTCTTTTCCTTATAAATCGTAATGTTTTCATAAGCATTTCTTCTAATCTCCTCGAGCTCGGTGATATCCAACTATTTTTTTTCCCAGCAACTTCATGATCCATATTTACTTGCTTGATTTCCCACATTGCTTTGTGTTCCAGTTCAACTGGCAAGAGACAGGCTTTCCCAAAAACCAATTGATATGGTGACATCCCTAATGGAGTCTTATATGCTGTTCGCAATGCCTATATAGTGTCATCCAACCGGGAAGACCAATATTTTCTCGAAGGGTTTACATCCTTCTCAAGAATGTTCTTAATTTGTCGATTTGATACTTCAACTTATCTATTGGTTTGTGGATGATAGGTAGTGTCCATTTTATGATTAACTCTATATCTCTTTAATGCGGCTGCCACTTGGTTGCAATGGAAATGTGTACCCTGATCACTAATCAATGCCTTTGGTATGCCGAAATGGGTGAGTAAATGCTTGTGAAAAAAAAATTAAGTACTGTCCTTGCATCATCCTTTGGGACAGCAACAGCCTCCACTCACTTCAAGACATAGTCAACAATGACTAATATATAAAGATTTCCAAATGAACTTGGAAATGGTCCCATAAAATCCATTCCCCAAACATCGAACAATTCAACTTCCATAATTGGCTGTTGCAACATTTCATTATGTCAGGAAATAGAACCGGTGAATATTGCCATCATACACCTTTGAAATATGGCTAGTGCGTTGCAAAGATTAAAAGGCATACGACGAAAAGCAAAAGTACCGAAAAGGCAAGTGAAAGTTGTTTTCTCCCGATCCTTTGGTGTAATAGCAATTTGGTTGTACCCAGAATAACCATCTAGGAAGCAATAATAGGCTTTTCCAGCAAGCTGATCTAACATTTGGTCAATGAAGGGAAGTGAAAAATAATCCTTCTTTGTGGCCGCATTTAATTTACGATAGCCCATACAAACTCGCCATCCCATGGGGATGCGTGTAGGAATTAATTCGTCCTTATCTTTGTGAACCACTATGATGCCACTCTTTTTCGGGACGCATTGCACTAGACTCACCCATTTGCTATTAGAAATCAGGTAAATAATTCCAGTGTCGAGCCATTTTATGATTTCCTTCTTGACAACTTCCTTCATCTTCTCATTTAACTTTCTTTGCGGTTCAATCGATTGCTTGCCTTCATCTTCTAACTTGATTTTGTGCATGCAAAAAGAAGGACTAATACCTTGAATATCCGCAATACTCCAGGCAATAGCTCGTTTGTGTTGCTTGAGAATATAAGTTAATTTTTCTTCTTGAGTTGTATCCAAAGTTGCTGAAACAATGACTAGGAGAGTATTGTGATTATCCAAAAAGATGTATTTAAGATGAGGAGGTAGTGGTTTCAATTCCAAAGTAGGAGCTTCAATTGATGGTTTGAAAATTGGAGCTGTTCTGTTGGCTAGGTCTAAGGATTTAATTTGCCATCTATGCTTGATTTCAACAGTACTAGCTTCAACCATGCTGCCACAAGTGTCTAAGGATTCAGCCTCAGATGTCACTGTAAATTCTTCAGAAAGGACTATGCTTTGGTTGTTGAATTCTTCCTCAATTAAACCATCTAGCACATCGACAGTATGACATTCTTCTTTATCCTTGTGATGAACAGATTTGAAAATGCTGAAGGTAACTTGCTTATCATTAAGTCGTATGGTTAGTTCTCCTTTATAAACATCAATGATAGTTCAACTGGTGGCTAAAAATGGTCGTCCCAAGATTATGGGAACCTCCTTGTCTGGCTCACAGTCAAGTATGATAAAATCAGTCGGGAAAACGAATTTATCCATACGAAGTAAGACATCTTTTATTTGTCCTTCAGGTTGAGCCAAAGATCGATCTGCCAATTGCAATGTCACTGCAGTAGGTTTCATGTGACCAATTCCCAAATTTTTGAAAGTAGATAATGACATGAGGTTGATGCTAGCTCCCAAATCACTTAAGGCTTTGCCCAAATAATGGTTGCCAATCGAATATGGAATGGTAAAGCTTCTAGGATCTTTCAATTTAGGGGGCAACTTGTTTGTCAGAATAGCACTACAGCCTTCTGTGAATGCAATAGTTTCAATATTAGTGAGCTTTTTCTTTTTGGACAAGAGATCCTTCATAAATTTCCCATAACTCAGAATTTGTACCAGAGCGTCTACTAAAGGAATGGTTTCAGCGTGTCTAAGAACTGCTAATACTGTTTATCATGTTCATTCCTCTTGAATCTTTGTGGAAAAGGTACTGGTGGAAGTACATCTAGTTGCGGCGACACTTTTGGTTGCGTTTACAATTTCGAGGGTCAAATATAAGGCATGTGGGTGACAATTTGCAATACTTCATTGTCTGACACATCGACGAGCTCTTCAGATTCAACCTTCCCACCAGGGCTCACGTCACCAATTTTTGGGGAAGCTACAGTAGAATCTATACTCGGCTCACCCGTTTATTTACCACTCCTAAGAGTGATGGCTTTACAGTGCTCTTTCCCCCTTGAACTGGGGTTTTTGGTGTCACTATGTAATGAGCCTTATGGTCGAGTATTTAGATTTGATGCAAGCTGTCTCAATTGTGCCTCCAATGCTCGAATGGAAGATGAATTCCCTTGTACAATAGCTTCCGTGCGAGTAATATGCCCCCGCATTAACGCCTCAAGAGTAGCCAATAGGTTAGAAGTAGAAGCTTGTGTATGCTATTGTTGTCGCTGTCCTTGGACATTCTAATTTGTCATTGAAGAATGTTGTAGTTGTATCTGATTTTAATGTGGTTGTGTCTAGCCTTGTTGTGGATACACCTAAGGATGCTGATTATAGTTCTGCTGTTGTTGATTATAATTCACTTGTCTTGGATTATGATTGCCTTGAGTAGATGTATTCCCATATTCGAATGTCGCTGCATTTTGTCCAACATTCGGAGTTCCCCAAAACTGTTCATTGCTTGCAGAGTTATTGTAAGAGTTGCCATAAGAATTGCTGCGAATATTACTGACATAATAGGCATTTTCTGTATGTTGGGGCAATCTTCATAACTATGGTTATCACCACAAATTTCACAGCAAAAGGTAGGGACATCCATTTGGTAAGCAACTTATATAGGTGCAACATCACTAGTCCCTTGTATATTTTTAATCATGTTTGTGAGTGAAGAGACTTGAGCTCTTAGCGTGGATATTGCATCCAATTCAATAACTCCTAGAGTAGTTTTTGCTTGTGCAACTCTAGAGATGGGATATTGATAATCATTATGAGCAATTCTCTCAAGAATTCTCACGGCATTATTGTAAGTATAATCCAACAGAGGTCCATTGGCTGATGCGTCGACAAGATTCCTTGAATGAGAATTCAGCCCATTATAAAAAATCTCAATTTGTGTTTCTGGTTGAATGTCGTGCATGGGACAACGTCGAAGCAAAGACTTATAACGTTCCCATGTGGTGTGAAGATTTTCATCATCCAGCTGATGGTAAGCAGTAGTATCATTTCAAAGACAAGCATTCATTGTCGGTGGGTTAAATCACAAAACAAACTATGTTGCTAGAACGTTCCAAGAAGTAATTGATTCGGTAGGTAGCCCAAGGAACCAAGTGCAAGATCTCCCTTGTAAGAAATAAGAAAATAATTGCATGTTTAAGGCATCATCAGGAACGCCTTGTTGGCTAAAGGAAGCACATATTAATAAAAAGGATTTAAAATGTTCTCTCGCATCTTCATGTGGTAGTCCAACATAGTGTCCATTGGAGTTCAGGATTTGAAACATCACTGGCTTGAGTTCAAAATTCCCAGCCTGAATTGCTGGTCGAACAACTCTCGGTTGTAAATAATCCAGAACAGGTACTACACAATCTCGTATAGTTCTATTTGGATTTGAGTAGTGGGTTATTAATATTTTGCTGTTGCATCGGGGGTATGACTGCATTGTCCCCAGGTAAATCCATATTTCTTTGCTTTCAAAGTCTTCTCCGAACAGTTCTTTCGATTTCTGGATCAAAATCAGCAATAAAATCCAAATTGCTTCGGGTCATAAAACACCTAAAATGAAGTTGAAGAAATAATAACAAAGAAAAACTAATTCGTGAATATTAGATAAGAGAACAAAATGCAAAAACAAACCAAAAAAAACAAAATAAACATCAAACAAACGCCATCCCCGGCAACGACGCCAAAAACTTGATCGGCTGTTAATGTCACAGTAATAATGTGCAAGCGTACATTGTCGATGCAAGTATAGTAGACAGTTGGGAGTCTGTCGGATATCAATCCCATAGGGATGGTTGTCCTTTGTCTATTAATGTCAGTGCACTAACTGGATAGAAACGAGATAAATTGTGAGAATAGTTGTCAAAACAATAACTTGAAAACTATAAGATAAAATATGCTATAGATAAACTGGGATCCCCAACATGAATCTTTAGCAGAATACTAAGTACTCACAAGGTATAAAAAGTAGGTGATTGTCGAAGCAATAGATTTCAATGTATATCTTACCAAGCGTCACTCTTCTATTTAATCTGAGACTTAACCATGCACATTAACCTCACCTTTCAATGATGGCAATATGGATCTATTAGGAACAAGTGGACTAAATTCCTTTAATCCTCAATCAACTTCCACTGTAATGTTTGTTAGCTCGAATTGTCATTGCACCTTTCAGTGTCAGTGACTGCAATAACACTTCCGTGTTTAAAACATTCAAACCCCCAAGATTAAATAATAAAAGCAGGATTAAATAAGATAACATTTAACCAAGAATTCATTAGTACTTACATACAATAGAAAACATAGAGTAATCACCAGCATTTCCAAAGAAATAAGAAAGAATCGAGTGGAGAATACTATTCCTAGGCTACTCGACTGGATTTATCCATTTCCTCTTGTCTTGCACTTAGGGCTCCTCATCAGGAGTGGACCTGCATCAAGTTTCACATTGGCCCACCCGTGGGAGGCTCAAGCTGCCATGGCCGCAAGCTTCAAAATAGGGTAAAACAGATGGTGGCCAAGAAAAAATCCTCATTTTTCCTCTTCTCACATCAACCTTTTATGTTCTCCTCAATAGTACAGGTGCCCTTCCCTCAGGATTCTTCTGTAGTATAGGGAAGTGATACCGGATTGGGCAGCTCACGCATTGTTGGCTCTTATTAGACAGCTGTCAAATGTGGCAACAATTCTGGACGCAATCTGGAATTAACTCATGCAGCGACATTAATACAAAAAGATAGTGAAATTGAGGATAAAGTAGGCTAGGACTTACTAAGTTATAAAATGCAATTTACTGGATTAAAAATGCTAAAATTCATGCTAAAAATGCTAAAATTCATGTTATGGATAACTAAATGGGAACAATTTAATCAATAAGTAAGTAGGAAAACCTATGTTTTTTTTAGTGCTATCAGGAAAACCTATGTTTTTTTTAGTGCTATCATACTTATTATTGTAAGCCTCTGATAATATGTCTCGTTTTAACTCCAGATTATTTGGAACACACAATTTGTTGTGACAATACAACATACCATCAGTATCAACTCTGAATTCTGTAGATTGATCACTCTAAATCTATTCTCGTTTAGCTAATATTTTCGGGTCATCATTTTGCAACTCCTGAATTCGCTGAAGAAACAACATTTTAGCTTTCAATTACGCTACAGCAGAACCATCAACATTTCAAGGTGTAATGAGCATTTAACACTCTCAAGGAAAACGATGATTTTTTGCTTAACACGTCTGTAACTACATTCGCCTTCCTCGGATGATAATCAATCACTAGATCATAACATTTCAATAGCTCAAACCATCGCCACTGTCTCAAGTTTAATTCTTTTTGAGTCATTAAATATTTCAAACTTTTTTTGATCGGTAAATATATGTCATTTCTGATCGTATAAGTAATGTCGTAAAATCTTCAGAGCAAAGAAAATCGCAACCAATTCTAGATCGTGGGTCGGGTAATTTTTCTTATGTGGCTTTAACTGTTGAGAAGCATAGGCTATAACTTTTCTGGCTTGCATCAACACACAACCTAATCTACTGAGCAACGATCGCTATAAACAACATACTCTTTCTCAAATTCAGGTTGAGTCAGTATAGGAGCTTCCAACAACATATTGTTTAGTTGATCAAAACTCTACTGGCATTTATCTGACCAAATAAATGCAACATTTTTTTTGTAACAAATTGGTCATTGGTAAAAAAATTATCAAAAATTTCTTAATGAATCCACAATAATAACCAACAAAGCCCAAAAAACTACGTAGCTCTAAATATTCTTCGGAGCTTTCCAGTTAACAATTGCAAAAATTTTACTCGGATCAACACGAACCTCGTCTGCAGAAATCACGTGAACAAGAAATCCAAAATCTTTGAGCCAGAACTCACATTTACTAAATTTTGCGTACAATTATTTTTCACGCAAAGTCTGTAAAACAATTATTAAATGTTGAGCATGCTCGGATTCATTTTTAGAATTGATCAGTATATCATCAATAAACATGCAACAATCCGGTTTAGACCCTAGTCGGAATAGTGGTTTCGGAACCACAAATCAGAGTCAAAAAAATATTTTAATATTATTTTCCGTGCTTATAGTATGTGAATTGACATGTGTGAAAATTCTGTGATTTAATTTATCCGTTTGTGTGCTTTATTTGATAAAAGGACTTAAATGCATAAAAGGTAAAAGTGGCAATCTATTTGTTAATGTGCTAAATTGCTATGATTTGATTTTTTATAAGTCCTTACAAGGTTATTATGCCATTATTAAGTTAGTGGACAACTATGTCCATGATCTAAATGTTTTTCATTAATGTTTCATTAACGGTAAAATGGAAATAGATAATTATTATGTTTATTAATAAAACAAACATGAAAAATTGTTATAATATGTTCATCCACCACCGAAAATAAAAAAAGAAAAGAAAGAAAAAGAACAAGCTTCATTCGGCTATGTTCAAGCAAAATTAAGGTATGAGTTTCGTTCGGTTTTTGATAATTTCTACGTTTTTGTGATCGTTGCTTCGAGTACTACAAAGCCCATGTTTTAATTTTTTAATTTGATGATGATTTTGTGTTTTGCCATTGATGATAGCTTGTGATTTTTGTTGTTTGATGATAGAAAATAAAAGATATGTGATAGATTATAATGTTTTGTCTTTGGATTTTTGATGAATTTGAGTAATTTGGGCTAAATTGTGAAAATAATATTTTGAGGGACTAAAATGTGAAATAAATGAAATGTATGGACTTTTATGAGTATGAGGAAGATTCGGCCTAAGCATGAAATAGTGAAATTATGTGTATTTTGTGTTTTGTGAATTTAGGACTAAATTGTAAAAGTGTGTAAATATAAGGGCTAAAGTGTAAAAAGGCCTAAATATGTGTTTGTGGATTAAATTGAATGAATGTGTGATTAAATTAGTTAAATTTAAATTTATTTAGATCAAGAACGAAAGAAATCGGAATTAGATCGGGGGAAGTCGAAAGTAGTCGAGTAGTCGATTTCATCCGTCAATATCCGAGGTAAGTTCATAAGTAAATAATGTTATTAAATTCTATTGTATCTAAATTAATAGTGCCGAATTGAATTTTTATATGTGTAAATTAATATACTGAAATGAATTGAGCATGGGAGCAATATTTACGAGCCTGAAATGTTCAAGATACGATGTCTGAAAGCCCCGTACGAACCTTAGGAATAGTTAGGATACATATGTCATGACATAGGATTTTCGATATGTGTTTTCGTGTAAGACCATGTCTGGTACGTTGGCATCGACTTGTGTTTACGTGTAAGACCATGTCTGGGACATTGGCATCGTATTTGATTCGTGTAAGACCCTGTCTGGGACAGTGGCATCTATATGTGATTACATGTAAGACCACGTCTGGGACGTTGGCATTGTACGAGCCTTCCAATTATCCGAGTATCCTTATTAATTCTGAATGGTTCAACGGGCATTATCGAGATGAGATCAGATGTGAAAACGAACTAAAGGATTCAGGTATGTGCTTTGTGGTATGTATATGTAAACACGGTAAGTATATGTTTATGATGAATACATGAATTGAACATGATAAAAGATAAATCTATATGTGCTTATGAATATATGCGAGTTTAAAAGTTGATGTTATATTTCTATTGTGAATGTGATAATATTTGAGTTGCAAACATATTAAATGTATAATTGGTTAATGTTTATGTGATTTTGGTTAGTTGATTTAAATGTAAATGTTTATTTGTTCATTATTTGCTTATGACTTACTAAGCTATGAAAGCTTACTTTGTGTGTGTGTTTGTTTGATTGTTTTATAGATTATTAAAGCTACGAGAAGCTCGGGGATCATCGAGGATCATCACCACACTATCGAACTACATTTTGGTACCTTTTGAGAATGTATATATTAAAGTATGGCATGTATAGTCTAGAGAATTTATGATATGGTTTGTGATGTATAAAAATAGCCATGTGATATGGCTAGTTAATGGATGTGTTCATGAATGAGTTTTTTTTATGCTTATTGATGCATAAGTTGGTAAGTTTTAATGTGCTCAAAAGAAGCTATATGAATGGTACATATATAAGTGAGTTCATGGTTTATTTTGGAGATGCAAATGATGAGTAGTTGCTATGAAATGAAATGGTTTAGATGAAGTATTAGTTATGTGTTTTGATGAAAAGATGATGTTTTGAATTAGTATATTTGAGTAAGAATTGTTTATGCAAAAATGATGTGGTTTAAAGTCAATTGGTGCATGATTTGGTATGTCTTTGGTTGTTATTATATCATGAATTGAGTCACGTTTGATACTTGAAGGTGTGACCCAAAAATTTGGGTGGCAAATTGGCTAAACAAATGGCCTTTATTTGTCCACACGGTTGAGCACACGGGCGTGTGGCTCGACCGTGTCTCTTAAGTTTGCAAATTGAAACAAGTCAGACTCACACACGGGCTGGACACATGGGCGTGTTTTCGATCGTGTGAACAAGTCAGTATGCATGCCCTGTTTTGACATGGCTTGGACACACGGGTGTATTTGATGTCGTTTGAGACACACGGCCTGCCCACACAGGCGTGTGACCTCTGGAACTTAGAAAAATGTTAAGTTTTTCGGAAAAATTTTGTATGTGCTTGGTTTAGTCCCGACCATTTTCCAATGCATGTTTAAGGTCTCGTAGACCTTTTAAAGGGACTCTATGTATATGAATTGCTATGATATGATGGTGGTGTATGTTATACTTGTGAAATGACCGTAAAAGTTCTGATATGTCCGGTAACGCCTCTTAACCCTATTCCGGCGATGGTTACGGGGTTAGGGGTGTTACAAAACACAACTACTAATCTATCCAAATGATGCTGAAAAACCCGATTCATCAGATCCATAAAAGCAACAGGGGCATTAATTTATCCTAACGACATCACTAGAAATTCATAACAGTCATAATGAGTTTGGAAATCAGTTTTTGGCACGTCACAATATTTAACTCACAACTGGTAATAACTTGATATGGGATCTATTTTCGAAGACAAGGTTGCCCCTTTCAACTGATCAAATAAATCATCAATATGAGGCAAATGATATTTATTCATTACTGTAATTCAATTGTCTGTAATCAATACATAATATCAACGATCCATCTTTCTTTTTCACAAATAACACAAGTGCACACCTAGGAGATACACTCGGATAAATAAAACCTTTGTCTAACAATTGCAACTCTGCTTTGATAAATGCCAAAAGTAACATGTTTTAGCGTCATTCTTAATGTGTTTTTAAAAGATTATTTAATTTAAAATGGTGAATTTTATGCTCCTAATCCTTTAAATTCATGTTTCTATACTTAGGAGAGCATTTGGGAGCACAAAGAGTGAAAAATGAGAGAAAATTGGAGCAAGTTTCAAGAGCCACATGGGCTGGGCCATTACACACGGCCGTGTGAGCCACACAAGCTACCATACGGCAATGTGCTAGACCGTGTCAAAATCGCGAATCGCACTCCAAACATGCAGGAAAACGTGTTTTTTGTTTTTTTTTTTTGTTTTTTAAGACCTATATATGACAAAGGTAAGAAGAGGGGAGAGAGTTGTCATAGAATAGTTAAGAAAACAACTCGAAAAACACCATTGAAGCCAATTTCTAACAAGATTGAAGATCTCCTTTTGATTTTTTTGAAGTTTATTATGAGTTTCTCTGTTTCTTGTGGTTATACTGCCTTTGGATGTTTTTATTTGCTATCATCAACTAATTTTCCAAATACCTAGGGAGATGAACCCTAGGATAGATTTTGTTATTTGATTTTGTTTTTACGCAATGAGTACTTGGATCTCGTTCTCAATTATGTGTGCTTAATTCTTGGTTTGATATTTCTAGATTATTAATCCATGTTTGGTGTCTTTAAATCAGAGGAGGGATAACCTTGTTTAAGAGTAGATCTATCATAATTGAGTGGAGTTGCGTGCAATCCTAGAAATAGGATGACATAAATCTATTGCACTAGAGTCAAATCTAATAGAGGGATCCATAGATCGAGTTAATATGATAATAGGGGTTTTAATTAGAAAGAAATTTCAATTAATCAACCTAGAGTCAATTGCTCTTAGTCTTAAAGAGAGATATTAGCATAATTTAGGGATTTCTATGGATCAATATACTAAGTGAAGAAATTGCATAATTTAGATTGATAATGATAGGTGAAGTCTAGGTGGATATTTTCCTAGGTATTGTCTCACTTCTTAGTTGTTAAACGTTTATTTTCCTTATTTGTTCTTTTTCGTGTTCTTTAGTAAATTAATTTAGTTAATTTTAGTTTTAATAAATCATTCCAATTTGTCGGTTACATAATAGAAAGATGATAATTACTAGTACTTTTAATCTTCATGGGAAATATATCTTTGCTCAAAGTAGCAATACTATTAATTGATAAGTGCACTTGCCTTAGTCGAATTTTTAACTGGTTTATGACTGCATCAAGTTTTTGGCGCCGTTGCCGGGGACAGAATATTAGGAAAATTTTTATTTCTATTAATTTAGCCATTTTTATTTTTATTTTAATACTTTTATTTTTATTTTAACTTTTATATTCTAATTTTTTTTTCATTTGTTTTCTTCTGACAGGTTCTTTTGATTTATGACTAGAGGAAACCCGTTGGATCCATTACTTTTTTATAATGAGATTGAAAAGACTGCTCGCAGAAATCATAGAAAGGTTAGAGAAGTAAGACAAAGTAAACAGAATATAGTAGACGATCAAGAGGAAAATGATATTACTGTAGAAATGAGTGATAATCAAAATAATCAGCAGCTTCTTGCAACTCCTGCTCCTGCTCCTCCTCTTCGGACTATGTATGATTATACTAAGCCCACTCTGATTGGGGTTGAACCGAGTATTGTGAGACTGACTATTACTGCAAATAGTTTTGAGGTGAAGGCGAACATAATTCAAATGGTACAATAGCATTTTTAGTTTGATGACTTGCAAGATTAAGATCCAAATACTCATTTGGCTAACTTTCGAGAGATTTATGACACTTTCAAGATTAATGGCATTACTAATGATGCCATACGCTTACGATTGTTTCCATTCGCCTTGAGGAGCAAGGCAAAACAGTGGTTAAATTCATGCCACGAGGTTTTATCACGACTTGGGCTTAAATTGTAACACCCCTTACCTGTATTCAATGCCGAAACAGCGTACGAGGCATTGCCGGACATAAACACAAGCAAACATACATTTTCGAGTCATAAATTTCCATTCAAATTAAAACTTTTCATACACATTCATATCGTCCCTAAAACGAGCCTACGAGGCTCAATACATACTTTGGAAGTGGTTCGGGACTAAACTGAGAACTTTAGAAAATTTTACAAAACTTAGAAAATTTTTCATGTTATAGGACTCACACGCCCGTGCTACAGACCGTGTTCAAAATAGGGTGCTCTCTGACTTGTGCCACACGACCGTGCCACACGCCCGTGTGCTAGGCCGTGTGGTCGATTTAATTTTCATAATTTTTCATAAAATAGGTGCAGACTTCACACGGCCGAGACACACATCCGTGTCCAAGGCCGTGTGGCACACATGGCCGAGACACACGCCCGTGTCTCTGCCCGTGTGCCATATTCTGGACATTCTGTTTTGCAACAATTAAGGTGCAGGGGACACACGACTGAAACACATGCCCGTGGGGCAGACCGTGTGTCACACACGGCCTAGACACACGCCCGTGTGTCTACCCGTGTGGAAAAAAATAAGGCTATTAACCAAGCCATTTTGTCACCCTTACTTGTACATACATACACAATATCATATGGCACCAATCCAAGCATTTACATACAACCAAATCAGCCACAATCAAGACATCAACACATCATTCACATGCTACCATCTAACATACACAAACATCACATGCTTATCATCTCAAATCATGTAAATTCCCACATCTATGAAAGGCATCATCATATAAATTGCTCATACCAATTGTAGCCAATTTTCAATGGCCTTATACAAAATGAACTTTCAACCATTATAAGCCAACACATTTGGCCAAATTAATTATGACACATAACAAAATGACCAAGTCCCCTATACATGCCATAACTCAAAATGTTGAATTCATTGGTACCAAAATAATAGTTGATAGTATGAATGGATCTCCGACGATCTCCAATCCCGAGCTAGCTTGGTGACACTATAAGACAAGGGAAAGAAAATGGAGAAAGCTATATAGCTTAGTAAGTTCATATGCAAATAATAAACAACATTAACCATACAATTGCCATATAAGTAACATACGTATATCAGCCTAAATGTCATTAAAATCTCATGAACATAACATACTCAATCACATTCTTACCAATAGATCATCATATACCGAATTCATTTCCTTTGAGTTTTTCGTACATACCTGTACCAACTCGTAACATAATCACATACTTTCTCGTCTTTGACATACCCGTTGAACCACTTGGAATACTATCGGATACACGGAAAAATTTGCACATAAGTGCCACATATTTACCCAATGCTACCACAAATCTCATAACACATATAAGCTCGCTCTCGAGCTATTCTCGGGCCTGCTCACACAAGCTGTCAGTCGAGACATAGCCACGAGGTGCTGCTCACACAAGCTGTCAGGTATCCGCAACATATGCTGGTATACCCAGCCACCGGTAGGACGTACAGGACCAGCACCTGGGACACATAAATCACATAATCACATGGGTTCCTAGTGACATGTCACTTGTATCCTAATATATTCCTAAGGTTCAATTGGGATTTTCGCTCTCGCTGGAACTTCGCCGAATATACTCATAGAATCAATCATACATTTCATGAAATATCAAAACATTAAAATACAAATATAACATTGCATTATTTACATACGAACTTACCTCGGTACAAAAATAGTAGAATTTGACCTAATCGTCAATTACTTTATTTTTCCCCCAGTTTAGGTCCGTTCCTTGTTTTTCTTGATCTATAATAACAAATTTAACTTATTCAATCATCACATTATTCAATTCAGCCAAAAAAATCATATGATGGTAAAATTACATTTTTGCCCCTAAACTTTTAACATTTTACATTTTAGTCCCTAGGCTTGTAAAATGAAATATGTTCAATTTATTTAATACACAAGCCTAGCCAAACTATTTTTATGCTCATACCAGCCCACATTTTTCATTACATCACACTTTTACTACATATTTTATAACTTTTACAAATAGGTCCTTTTGACATTTTTACCGAAAATCACTTAGCAAAAGTTGTTTATCCAACCTCAAATTTGTATAATCTACCATTAAACATCAAAATACACAAATATCTAACATGGGTCAAACCCTAGACCTTAATAATACTTCAAATTAGTACTAAAAATAGGTAGATCGAGTTACAAGGATCTTAAAAACATAAAAATCATTAAAAACGGGGCTAAAACTGACTTACAATCGAGCTTGGAAGCTTGAAAAACCCTAGGTATGTCTTCCTCTTGTAAATTTCGGCCAAGGGGTAGAAGATGAGCAAAAAATTGGCTTTTAATTTGATTTTTAATTCATTTAATTAGCCAAATGACCAAAATGCCCCTAACTTAAAACATAAAAATTCTTACTTCATGGCCATTTTTGTCCACTAAATTAACCAATGGTCTAATTACCATCTAAGGAATTTCAATTTAAAGTTTCATAGAAATTAGACACCTCTAGCTTCTAGAACACACATTTTTCCCTTTTTGTAATTTAGTCCTTTTAACTAAATTAAGTGCCTAAACGTCAAAATTTTCGAACGAAATTTTCACGAAATCATTTCATAAAACTGTAGGCCATAAAAATATAATAAAAACAAATTTTACTACATCAGATTTGTGGTCCCAAAACCACTATTCTGACTAGACCCAAAATCGGGCTGTTACATAAATGATTGAGAAGTTTTTGTTAAAATATTTTCCACCAGCTAAAACAACTATGTTGAAGAATGACATCTCTTCTTTTGTGCAATTTGATATTGAGACTCTTTATGATATATGGGAGAGACTTAAAGATTTGCTGAGAAGGTGTCCTCATCATGGACTACCTTTGTGGCTCCAAGTTCAAACCTTTTACAATGGTTTGAATCTTTCAACTAGACAGATGATTGATACAGTAGCTGGCTGAAAATTGAATAACAAAACACTAGAGACAACTCAAGAATTTATTAAGGAGATGGTACTAAATAATTATTAGTGGCAATTTACGATAGTAAAATCTGTCAAGGTAGCCGAAGTTTTTGATATTGATGTAGTTTCTATGTTGGAAAATTAGATTGAAATCTTGGTAAAAATATTGATGGTTTGAATTTTTCTAAACAAGTAAATTCGGTGATGTAATGTGATGCAAATGGAGTGGAGATGATTAATTCAGAATATTCACCCTTCAAGTCCAACATGGAATATGAGTAAGTCAACTTTATAGGTAATAATTCTAGATCTCAATATAACCCCTATAGCAATAGTTATAATGCAGGTTAGAGAAACCATCTAAATTTCTCTTGGGATGGTCAAGAAAATCAAAGGTCACAACCCCCTCCAGGTTTTCAACAACCTTATCAGCAAGTGAAGAAACCAAACCTTGAGAAGATGTTGGATAAATTTATTTCGGTGTCAGAAACTCAAGTTCAAAAAACTGAAACAACACTGGAAAATCAACAAGCATCGATTCATGGACTTAAAAATCAAATTGGACAGCTTGCCAAACTTATTTTGGAAAGACCACAAGGTAGCTTACTTAGCAACACTGAAACAAACTCAAAAGAACAAATCCATGCAATCACTATTCGAAACGTGGAAGGGCTAGTTGAACCTAAAAAGAAGTCGAAGCTAGAAGCTGTTGTGAAAAGTGACGAGGTTAAGGAAAATAAGAAAGAGCATAAGTCGATAATTAAAGATTACAAACCACAAGTTCCATATCCAATAACATTGAAGAGAGACCATAAAAAAATTACAATATGGTAAATTTCTTGAACTCTAAAAAGAATTGCACATTAACTTACTATTTGTTGAAGCCCTTTCACAAATGCCAAAGTATGTAAAAAATTTAAAGAAGCTATTAATAAATAAAAAGAAGTTAGACGACTTGTCGATTGTGGAGCTCAATACAGTTGCTCGGCCATTCACCAAAACAAACTACCCAACAAATGTAAAAGTCCAGGGAGTTTTACTATTCCTTGTCTCATTGGTAGTTTAAATGTTGAAAAAGCTTTGGTTGATTTAGGGGCTAGTATAAATGTCATGCCTTATAAGATGTTTCAAACACCTTGGTCTTGGGGAACCCAAATCCACTAGGATGAGTATTCAATTAGTGGATTGATCAATTAGATGCCCTAGGGGTATTATTGAGGATGTACTTGTGAAAGTCGGTAAATTTATATTCCCTATTGATTTTGTTATATTGGACATAGATGAGGTGTCACGTGTGAATATAATATGCGAATTTGCAATTGTACACGTCGAATTAAGTAATAAAATAGTAAGTAAGATCATCTCCTCAAGGGTTGAATAGGAATAGTCTATAGAGGAATAATCACATATGCAAAATTAAAATTAAATAAGTGACTTAAAATGTTGTGGAAAATATACGAAGACAAAGTTGAGAGGATCTACGCTGTTGAATGGGAAGGTTGGGATCACTAATATTCTTTCCTTATAACACAATAATGCCATGACAAAATCTTAATCAATCTATTATTCAGATTAAATACAAGGTAGTCTGCTTCTTTTGAGAGTCAGACTTCAAGCTACCCTACCTAAGGCTTTGCATGCCTACAAGCCTTAAGAAGGATACCCATCATTGTTTCTTCCTTTCTCTGCACAAAGCACAGCTCTATGTCTAGAATGTTATGAGTATACTATCAAATACTTGCTTGTATGATTCGATCACAATCCAACTCATCTAACCTTTTCAAAATTAAATCGAGTTTATGGACATATCATACATTCATCTATGTCTAGAGACTGCATGCATACATTTTAAAATAGCACAAATCGAATGAAATGGTAAATCTAATCAGGATAATGCCTTGGTCATTAAAGGAACTAAATATTCATCCAGTAATCCCAACCCGATGAGATTAGCTCATGAGTTGGAAATTAAAATCCAAAATGAAAGTATCATTCAACAACATATTTTCACAGTTAAAAATCACAAAAATCAATTAAGATAATGAAGGAAGAACTTTAGGAAGCTTTCACCAATCCAACCCTCAACTTTAGTGTTACAATATCTTGCGAAGCCCAGGGTTGAATGCTTCTCCTTCTTCCTTGTGTAGCTGCTCTGTTCCTCAGCTGCTACCTTCTTTCCTTGCGTCTCTGGATCTTACACGAGAAATTGTGTGAGAGGAAAAACTGCCTCATTCCTCTCTTTATCTTTCTTCTTTTTATAAGGTAGATCCCCCTCTCAGCACACATTCTTTTCTCCCTCTTTTTTAGGTGGATATTTCTAGTACAAGTACAGCTGGTTAAGAGTGGCACGGATTGACAGCTGAGTCAGCATCTTCCTAGAATTTCCTTGGCATTTGTGCTGGCAATCTATCCAACCTTTTTCAGGACAAAAATTCACTCATTCACTTTTTTCTTTCTTTCTGCACCTACTATAAACAACATGTAATTTCTTTCATCCAACAAGTAAAAGTAACATATAGTGACATTAAAAGTGCAATCCAAGCTTCATGATGCAATGTTATAAAAATACTAATATAATTTCCTAAAATGCAACTAAATTTACTCAAGTATGAACAATTAACCAAGTTTAGAGGCCTGAAATATAACTCTTTTCAAGAGTTATCATGAGGATAATGAGATACTTATGACCTTAGGTCGACCCTTTTTAGCCACTGCTAGAACTATTATTAATGTGGGTACTAGTGAACTTGTGTTTCGTGTAGGTAATGAAAAGATTACTCTTCAAGCACGTGATTTTGTGAGAGTCCCTAATGAGCGAGATGATACTAATTGCTCTGTTAATGTTAGTAATCATGTGGCTTAATGTTCTTTGTAGGAAATCATTCATGAAAACGTGTTGGAGCCATATTTTATTCAAAGTGATAGAACTCGAGGGACAAGTGAAGAGCGAATTGTAATAGCCCAATTTTTAGTGATTTCGAGACCATAATTCCGTCGAAATACTTTGTAAATATTATTTAATTGATATCTTTATGAGTTCTATAGAGTCATATTAAATTTTGGTCGAGAAATTTTATTGTTTAGATAGTTTAATAAGTAAAATGGATTGGATTGTAAAAACTACAAAGGTTGAGTAGTTAAATTAAAGGGACTAAATGGACAATTTAAACCATAATAAATTAGTTAGTGGGATTTGATGAGGTTATGCTTAATGAAGTGGTTTAATTAGGCTTAATTAATGATTTATTAAAGCTTGATTAAGAAAGTTGAAATATTTACAAAAATGACATATTATATATAATAAATTAAACCTAAATTAAAGAGAAAATTTTCATTTTCCTCTCATCTTCTCCACGAAAATAGAAAGAAAATAATAGGGTTTTTATGCTTTGATTTGAAGCTTTGATTTGGTAAGTGTATTAATGTCGTTTCTAGTAATTTTTATGTTTTTGAGTTCGTATCAGCTTGGTCTAGCTAAATCGAGGACCAATTTGTGAAACTGTTAAATTTTATAAAAGTTTCTATTGAGGAAAAAAGTTATTTCTTAAAGTTTATGATGAAATATGGAGCTTTGTTGATAGATTAGATTGTTTTGAAAAGTGATATTTGATGATTTTAATGTTTAGGGGTTAAATTGATTAAATGATAACTTTCTTGTACTTGAGGAGAAATTATTGCAAATAGGGACTAATATGAAGTTATAGAACATTTGGCTATCATGGGTGTTTAGGAAAAATGGGTGCATTGCATGATTAGGGCCTAAGGACTGAAATGACTAAAAATGGAAATTTAAGGGACAAATAGGTAAATTGCCCAAAAGGACCTAGTTGCATGTAACGCCCCGAATTTGGGCCTAGCAGAATTGGGCTTTGGGCTTTGGGTCTCAAAAAATTTTTAAGTGAGCGAGAAAATGACAGTTGGCATGTGGGCTTTGAGGGTTAATGATTTTGGAGTGTCTAGGGGTGTTAGAGATGTTCTGGGATCAAGTAAGGGTATAGGAAAAATTTTGGTTTTAGCCCCAAGGGAACTCTAACTTCAGGTAGTAGGCTTTTTAAATAAATGAAGAAGAAAAAGGACACAAGAGAAGCTTGTGGTGTAGTGGCAAAGTGGCGCCACATAGGGAGCAGGGAGGTGGCGTCATTAGCAGGCAAGGGGGTCCAAGGTTCGAGTAGTGGCATGGTATTTTATTGAGGTATTTATTTTGCTGCCAGGACGGCTAGAGTTTGTGTTGCAGTGAAAGTCTGATGGATGAGAAGTTTGAAGTGGTCATGGAGAGATTGTAGGAGCTTATCGTGGAGAAAAATTAAGAGTTGAGTTATGGGGAAGAGTTGGTGCCGAATGGGACTTTGGGGGAAGGTAGTTTCGGCTTTTGGCTATAAAAGGGGGGTGCCGAATTCCTTTGAAAGGTTCCTTGGGTTTTCCATTACTTTTCTTTTCTCCCCCTCATTCTGTTTCTTCCGTTGCCGAATTCTTCCATTGTCGAAAAACCATCATTCCTTTTTGCCGAAATCTTTATTGGTGTTGCATTCTTCTTCTTTCTCTGAAAGCTGAATACTCCCTTATAATCGAATAGCCCTATCTTTTTGCCAATTCCTTGTTGTTTTTCCTCCATCACAAATCGGTTGATGTTATCTACTCTTAATCAAGTTTTAAAAGCCGGATCTCATTCAGTAACTATCTAGGCCGCAGTATCAAAGGTTGGATTCGGTAAGTACTTAGTCAACCTACTTTAGTGTGTTTTGGTAAAAGCTGGAGGGCTATCTAACTCTTTCTTGTTGTTAACCCTGTATTAGCAAGGGTAGGGTTCAAAGATCACAAGCGTGGTAAGGACTGCTAGCAAGTGGTAAGTGTACTCGTCTCAATTGTGGATTAGTAAGTGGCCGAATGTAAGTGTGGCTTATAGAGGTGACTTGTGTGGAATATGAGTCACTTGATTTTTGATAGTATATGTGTGGGTGCAGATCTAGGGGATATTCGTGAATAGTAGCTAAGGAAGGGCTACTAGAACTAGTGGAACACGGTAAGGTTATGGTAAGGCTTCGGTTCTTTGGGTAAATATTGTGGTTAAGTGTGTGATTGATTGGAGATTGGTATTGGTTGTAGGTTCAAGGCTGGGGATAGTGCAGCACGTCGCATTAACCAGGTGTGTACATACACTTCACACACGACAAATCGGCAAAAGCCAAAATCCCGAAAACCCGAAATGCCGAAAAGCTGAAAAGCCGAAAGGTTGGCACCGGTAACCACACGAGCGTGCGAACATTTGTGTGGAAACACCGATACGATTACCGGGGCCAAGAGAGCGATCTCATGGTCTCGGGCCACTGTTTGGCCGACCGGGCCAGGCGGGGCTAAATGGGCCTGCCGAGCTCGTGAGCCCAAATCGGCAAGAGTTGATATGTGAAATTGAATGATGGATTGATATGGATGGTTGTATGATTTGATTGTGATCGGGCCTAATGGGCTACATAAACATGATTGGGCTTAATGGGCTATATGGACATGATTGGGCTTAGTGGGCCTTATGGGATTTTAGAAATGCATGCTAGGGTTTTAATGGACTCTAGGCCTAGTTCTGATAAATTCTTAAATAGCATAAAACTTATTTTATTAATCAAACATGTCTGTGGACAAGTCGCTAGGTTAGAGTGTGGCAATGGACATATGCATGTCTAGGATTGGATCTAGGGAGAGCTTGGTACTTAAGCGGTCCTAGTGACCCACCTCCTCTTCTCTGGGATCCTACCTGGTACATATTGTCTGTTCACTTTAGCCGCAAGGACTTGTTGATGGGCCAAAGTTCATAACTAAAACCCGAGATAAAATAAATTACGAAAATACCCCTATAAAGTAGAATTACGAAAATACCCCTGTAGGGTGGAATTACGAAAATACCCATGTAGGGTAGATTTAAAAAAATACCCTAGGTAGTGAAATGACTAAAATACCCCTAGGTGCTTAATGTGTGAAAATATGTATGTTGCATTCATAAGATATATGTTGCACTTGGGTGGGTTTGATGATACGGAGGAAGATATGTGAGGATCGCATAGTCGCTTGACGACCGTGGATCCACCGGTGGCTTAAAGCCCATTATATGCTTAGTAGCCTTGCTGCAACGTTTGAGTAGTGCCGCTGTTGGTGCTACCTTTAGAGTGTAGGGATGGGTGGGTTGATATTTATATCCCCACAGGAGTGTAGGGTTGGAAGGGAAATGGAGTGCAGGGTTGGATTTGGGATGGGAGCATTGCATTCATGTGATACTGATGTGATATGAGGTCATTATGGGCTAAGGCCGAAGACCGTCGATTTTGATAGGGCTTAGGCCCAATGTGATAATTGCATGTTGGTTGGATTACCAAGGGTCGTACACACTGAGTTTCGAAACTCACACCATTTTAATTAATGTTTCAGGTGACTCTCAGTAAACGGCTCGACGTGGAAGGGGACTCGGAGGTGGCGACACTGCAAACTACTTAGAAGTTTTTTTAATTAGTTTCAAATGACTTTATTTTAATTACTTTATTTTCGTTGGGATGTAATAAGGCCTTGTATCTCCAAGTTGACTTTACACTTGGGTTTTATTATTGTTTCAACTGCCTAATTATTAAACTTAAATAAATTTCTAAAGTTTAACATGGTTTTCGAAATAACTATAACATATGGACGTTTTCCTAAAACATGGGCTTTCTTCATAACTTAACAAGTTGCAAGGATTTTGGGTTTCTAAATCTTAAACTTAAGTTTTAAACTAAACAAAGTCGTTTTAGAATTATCCCTTTGATGTGACATCACCGGATTCACTTAACTTTTCTTTAGAAGGGTTTTCAATGAAAACAAGGTTTTCGCAAAGACCCTTCAATGTGACACGCCGGATTCAGCCATAACGTCTGGGCCGGGTCTGGGGGTGTTACATTGCATGAAAGAATTAAATTGAGTTGTTATTCTAATTGATGGGATGAAATTATTATTTTTAGATCAAGAACATGCTGATAATCATGGACAAGGGAAAACTACGGAGTAGTCCCTGTACTTTGGAATCTCCTGCAAATTAGTCCAGTAAGTTCGTACGTATATTTATGCTTCAAAAATAATTACATTCCTTGTTAACATGCTCTTAATGAATGTTGTATTTTATACTAAAAGTATGCTCTACCGAGCCATATCTACTGATTCTACGGAAAGTTGCTCAATCGAGCCAATCCTACCGTTATTCTGAATGAAGCTCAATCGAGCAAATCTTATCGTTTTACTGAATAAAGCTCAGTCAAGTAATTTCTATTATTATACTGAGTGAAAACTCAAACGAGGGAAATCCACGGATATACTGATAAAACTTAAATCAAGCAACGTTCATTGCGAATACTGAATTACTGAATTGGTTGATAATTGCTGCCATAAGCTGCGCATATCAGAATTCTCTATGTTTAATACTGATTAAATCAATGTCTAATTGGAAATTTTATCAATATATATATACAAATTAACTTACTAAGCTTTATTCAAGCTTACCTGTATTTTTCTTATTTTGTAGATTACGTTTTGAAGGCTTGGAAGATCGGATCAACACAAGAAATCACACTACCCAAGAGATCTTTGGTAGACTTTGTTTTATTTGGTATATATGGCATTGATCGTGTGTTGAGAGTCTTAATATTTATATAATGAATGATCTAGCCTAGAAACTAACTATCACCACGATTGAGGCAAGTGCACCTATCGGACAGTAGTATAGCTTAGTGGCAAGACCGGATTGTCGAACCCAAAGGAACCAAAAGTACTAATACTGACTTTCTTTTTATTATTTAGCCTAAGGATTAAGGGATTTGTTGTTTATTCTAAAATTAACTAACTACTAAGCTAAAGACGCCAAGACACAGAGAATGAATTGGGGAAAATACTTGTGGGAAAAACCAATTGATTAAGACGATACCTAAGGAAGAATCCACCTAGACTTCACTTGTTATTTAACTCTGAACCAGATGATTTATTCACTTGACTTGATCCGTAGGATTCCCTAATTTATATTAATACCTCTCTCGAGGCTACTAACGTCTAACCCTAGGTTGATTAATTGAAATATCTTTCTAATTAAAACCCCTAGGATTGCATTAACTCGATCTATGGACTCCCATATTAGGTTTGACCCTAATCCGGCAGATTTTCGTCATCCTATCTCTAGGGTTGCGATCAACTCTGCTTAACTATGCTAGATCTACTCTTAAATAGGGAATATTCCTCCACTGCCTAAGCACATCAATACTTGAATCAATATCCTGAAATACCAAAACAAAAATTAAGAAAACATAGTTAAGAACAAATCAAGTATTTATCATATAGTTCAGAAAACAATAACAAGATCCGTCTTAGGTTTCATGAAACACCCCACACCCGGCCCACGAGCTTGAACCGGATCTGGTATGTTCCTTAAATAAATCGGTTTTCAATGTTCTAAATGACTTAGAGAAAATTTGTGTAATTTTAAAAAAATTGTTTTGGGTTGGGCTTAATTTGAAACCTATTTAATAAATTCTGGAAATCCAACTTAAATAAGGTGACAAAATAATTTTTGGGTTATTATTTTAAAAGAAATAAATTTACTTATCTTTAATCAAACATAATTTGTATCATATTTAAAAAAAAATAAACAGGAATAAAGAAAATCCAACTGGGCCTTATGGCCTTATTACATCATTCAAACCCAAAATAAAGTACTAAAATTTCATAAAGTCCAAATTCCAAATAATTTCTTCAAGCGATGCATGGCCACCTTTAGCTCCCGCCGACCACCCAGTCCATTCTTGCTCATCACCTGAAAAATAATTCCCCAACGGGGTGAGTCAACAGACTCAATGTGTACATAGTACTAATTTCCAACAAATCGAGCATACAAGTCATATCAATATCATGTTCATACAAAATAAAGGATGATGCAACCCAAATCCAAACCTATTTGTCCATCCGCTACACACCACCCGTACCAACCTTTATACACCGCGGGGACTACTAAGTCGACCCTCCATCCGCTACACACCATCGAAGGCGCCATCTGCGATCGACGTGCTCATCGCCCACTTATGTTGTGTCATTAGACACTCAGATTCACTAGATGTAACCGGTTACCACTTTTCACTTTATGTGACCGTAGTCACCACTTTACGTTGGTGAGACCGTAGTCATCACCTTCACTTTCTTCCTCCACAAATATCCCGAATGCCCCAATTATTTCATAACATATTTCACATACTAAATTTTCATTCATGTTACTAATCACATGTTCAAAATATATCACATTCACAATCCTATCAAAAGTAGGAAACGTGCACTGGTACTCCTTACCACATTTGTGGTGCTTAGCCACATTCACATACTGTTACATATTTATATATTTAATGATTGCCATGCAATTTATTGAAAGTTAGTAAGAGTACACACCTTTTTCACTTAATAGTTTCCGTGAATTCCCGTAGAGCGATCTACCGATCTAGATCTTTCACTCCTATATTCGGCCATTAATTAAAACATATAAATAAACCTATTTGGTCTTAAAACCAAATCCTACTAGAAGTAGAATTACTTACCTAGTTGCCGAATTGATTTAATCAAGTCCCAACAGTTGCTAGAATTCCTCTTCCTTGAAATCGGCTAATACTAGGTATGTAACCATGTCGATTTTCGGTTTTTGAAATAATGGAAAACACTTAAACAAATTATGCCTTGGCCGAATATCCCTTACCTTATGATGGGATTCCAAATCAAGAGGATTCCTTTATAAGCCCGTTGAAATCCTATAACTTCGTGTTAGATTAGATCTAACTTTGAAAACGTGAATCATAATCTTTAACCACATATTTATATTTATAATCCTTACCTTAGATCCTTAGATTTCCCGAAAGATCCCCTTTTGATGTTGTGGACGATTGCCCTCTTTCTTAGAATCCACAAAGATTCAAATTAATAATGAGAACGGAGAAGAAAATAGAAGAAAAAGAGAGGGATTTTTGCTTAATGAAAATTCGGCAGAGAGGGTTTTGCCTAGGGAGAATTTCGTGAGAGAGAGGAAGAGGAGCAAATGTTGATGAGTAGCCCTCCTGTCCTCCTTTTATAGCCAAAGTTATCACCTAGGAGTCCTTTACTTGGCCACCACTCCTCTTTTGATAATATTATCTCTTTTATTTAAAAGATAAAAGCCTTTAATCCATCAATTATCTCCTCAATTATCTCATTAGAAAATAATCCTTTATTTATCTCTTATTATTCACATATTTATGTGAATAAAACTCCTTTATTTATCTCTTATTATTCACATATTTATGTGAATAAAACTCCTTTATTTATCTCTTATTATTCACATATTTATGTGAATAAAACTCCTTTATTTCTCTCTTATTATTCACATATTTATGTGAATAAAACTCCTTTATTTCTCTCATATATCCAAGTTTCCCGAAATGTTCAAGTTTCCATTTTTGGATCATTTCCAAAAATGTTTAGGTTTCCAAAATGTCTAAGTTTCCAAAAATGTCCATTTCCATTTCCATTTTCATTTCCATCTCCATTTTCATTTCCATTTTCATTTTCATTTCAATTTTCATTCATTTCTAGGTTTCCAAAAGTATCAAAAATTTATTCATAATACTTAAGACTTGTCATTTCATACAATTGATCTCAAAAATGCATAGGCCCTTCCTAGGATGTTACAGTTCTACCCTCTTAAAAAAATTTCGTCCTCGAAATTTCCTAACTAAACAATTGAGGGTATTGTTTGTCGCATTGTCTCTTCCGCTCCCACGAAGCTTCTTCCGATCCATGATTGCGCCATAACACCTTGACTAAAGGCACCGACTTCTTTTTCGTAGTGCTTTCACGTCCACGTTCCAAGATCCGAATCGGCTCCTCCTCGTAGGATAGATCCGCCTTAACTCCACTTCTTCAACAGTACCACATGAGACGGATCCGATCGATAGCGACGTAGCATGGACACATGAAATACGTGCATTTGATGCAACTCGTGGCAACTCCAATTGGTATGCCACTCGCCCAACTCGCTTCAATGCCTTGATAGGGCCCTATAAACCTTGGGCTTAGCTTCCTTTGCGACCGAACCGCATAACCTTCTTCCAAGGTGAGACCTTTAGAAACACTTGGTCTCCTACTTCAAACTCAATTTCTTTCCTCTTAAGGTCTCAAGCATTTACTTCGCGTCTATCGAAGCTTCTTTCAACCGTGCCCGAATTAATTCCACCTTCTCCTCGGCTCCGCCACTAACTCGACCCAAAACGCGCGTTCTCTAACTCGGTCCAACAAGTTGGTGTTCTACATTTCCTTCCATACAATGCTTCGTATGGTGCCATCCGAATGCTTGCCTGATAGTCGTTGTTGTAGGCGAACTCAAATAGAGGCAAGTAATCTTCCCAACTTCCTCGAAATCCATCACACGACCTCTTAGCATATCTTCCAACACTTGTATAACCTGCTCGCATCGCCTGTCCGATTATGGATGAAAAGTCGTAGTGAAGTCTAGCTTAGTGCCTAATGCTTGATGAAGTGCTTTCCAAAATCGAGACGTAAACCTTGGGTCTCTATCGAGATGATCGACATCGGTACCCGTGTAGCCTCACGATCTCCGCCACATATAACTTGGCTAACTTTTGAAGGGAATAGTCGATCCTCACAGGGATAAAATGTGCGGACTTGGTCAAACGGTCCACTATCACCCATACCGAGTCCTTCTTAGTAGGCGTAAGGGAAGCCCACTAACTAAGTCCATGGTAATTCTTTCCCACTTCCATTGGGAATCTCAATTGGTTGAAGCAATCTCGATGGGACTTGGTGTTCACCTTTTTACTTGCCGACATGTCAAACATTTCCCCACAAATTCAGTCACCTCTCGTTTCTGTGTCCGACCACCAAAATTGTTCCCTTAGATCTCTATACAAACTTGATGCCTCCGGATGCATAGCATAAGGACTACCATGCGCTTCCCGAAGAATCCTTTGTCTCAACTCCTTATCCCCGGCATACAAACCTTTTCCTTGTAGCACAAGTGCTCCTTCATCATTGACGCCATAATCCTTTAATCCTCCTTGCCGTACTTGCTGTAACTTAGTACTTAAGTCCTTATCCGCCAAACCTGTCCCTCTTTCACCTCCTTCACCAAAGTTGGCTTGACTTGTAACTCGCCAACAAAGCCTCCGTCATCATACAAACTTAAGTGAGCGAATAAAGCCCTTAAATCCGACACAACCTTCCTACTTAGGGCGTCGGCTACTACATTCGCCTTGCCCGGATGGTATTCTATCGAAGTCATATAATCTTTCAATAACTCCACCCACCTTCGTTGCCTCAAGTTCAACTCCTTCGAGTCAACAAATACTTAAGGCTTTTGTGGTCCGTGTAAATTCTTGATCTTTCTCCATAAAGGTAGTGCCTCCAAACTTTGAGGGCGAAAACCATTGCCGCGAGTTCCAAGTCATGAGTTGGGTAGTTCACCTCATGCGGCCTTAATCACGAGATGCATAAGCGACTACCTTTCCTTCTTGCATTAGCATACAAACCTAACCACGTAATGCGAAGCATCACAATATACTACGAAGTCCTTACGCCTCCGGTGAATTAACACCGAGCTTCTCACAAGACTTTTTAAGCTTTTCAAAGCTCTCCTGTTGCTTATCCGTCCACACAAACGGTACTTCCTTCCTTAGTAACTTTGTCAAAGGTGCGGCTATTGACGAGAATCCTTCCACACGAACCTTCATGTAATAGCCTTGCCAAGCCTAAGAAACTTCGATTTCAGCCACCGACCTAGGTGATTTCCAATCCAACAACGCTTCGATCTTCCTAGGATCCACTCTTATTCCTTCTGCGGATACCACATGTCCTAGGAACGCCACTTTCCTTGAGCCAAAATTCGCACTTGCTGAATTTGGCATAAAGCTTCTTTTCCCTTAACACTTCTAACACAACTCGGAGATGCTCATCATGCTCCTCCTCCGTCTTGAATACACCAAAATGTCGCCGTTGAACACCACGACGAATCTATCCAAGTAGGGTTGGAAAACCCTATTCATCATATCCATGAATGCGCCGGTGCGTTCGTCAACCCAAACGGCATCACCACAAATTCAAAATGACCGTACCTTGTCCTAAAAGCGGTCTTATGAATATCGCCTCCTTCACTTTCAGCTTGATGATACCCCGACCTTAAGTCGATCTTTGAGAACACAAATGCCCCTTTCGGTTGGTCGAACAAGTCATCTATCCTTGGCAAAGGATACTTGTTCTTGATGGTCGGTTTGTTCAATCGGCGATAATCTATGCACATCCGCATAGTTCCATCCTTCTTCTTCACAAAGAGAACCGGTGCTCCCACGGAGACACACCGGGTCGAATGAACCCACGATCCAACAACTCTTGGATTTGAGCCTTGAGCTCCACTAACTCCTTTGGTGCCATTCGGTAGGGAGCGATTGACACGGGAGTCGTTCTCGGTAGCAAATCTATTCCAAATTCCACTTCTCTATCCGGGGTATTCCGGCAACTCCTCCGAAATACATCCTCAAAATCCCTTACTGCTCTAACTCCCTTGACACCTTCCTCTTCTCCTCTTAACGCACTCACGAAGGCTAAGAATGCCTTACATCCTTTCTTAACCATTTTCTCGGCCTTCAAAGGTCAAAAACTACGTTAGACAAGTAGTTCCTCCTTTCTCCGATCATCACTACTACCTCATCTTCCGGGGTTCTTAGTTCCATACGTTTAGCCGCACAATCCAACACGGCTCGATGCTCTACTAGCCAATCCATTCCAAGTATAAGCTCAAACTCTCCGAAGGGTAATTCCATTAAGTCACCCAAAAAGTTCGCTCCTGAATCTCTAGGGGTACATTCCGAAAGATCCTATCTATCCTCACCGCTTTGGCCTAAAGGGCTTACAACATTTATCCGCCTATCGAAAGTTCGAGTCTAGGCCTAGTGTTTCAACCACACTACATGCAACATAGGAATGAGTTGAGCCCACATCAATAAGAGCAAAATAGGGTTTGTCATGAATAAAGAACGTCTTCAGGTTATAACATCCGACGCGTCTCCCTCTTCCCTCCGGCGAACCGCGTAAACCAAACCCGGTTGCCTTGCTTCGGCGTTAGCTGCACCTCGGCCCTGAGCTCCACGGCCTCTGCCACTACCTCTGTTGGCCGACCCACGACCTCTTTGAGGTCGCTGTCCGCCTCTACCACCTGGTTAGCATTCCGAGCCGCTGGTTGGCTCTCATCTAATAGCTTGGGGCAATCCTTAATCATATGGTCCTTGGACCCACACTTGAGACATCGTCCGCCTTTTTCCAACACTCTCCCCGTGCTTCCTTCCACAATGTTCACAAGGGCGAAATTGCCACCCGTACACTGCTTGACTTTGTGGCCTCGCCAACTCTAGGCCTCTTGTGGCCTTTTCGGATGGCCCAAAACCTCTTTTGGGCTTATTTCTGCCCACACCGCTTGGTGGCGTCCTTAATTCCCTCACCACTTTAGCCTTTTCCACCAAGGCGTAGAATTCCCGCTCCCGATGCGGTGCTATCAAAAGTCTCAAATCGTCCCTAAGTCCGTCCTCAAGACGAACACGGCGTTCATGCTCGATCGCCACTACTCCTCGGGCATATCGGCTCAACCTCAAGAATTCCGCTTCATATTCGGTGATGCACTTACTTCCTTGTACCAACCCCGGAAAAGCCTTCCTTTGCTCATCTATATACTGGTTCCCATATACTTCTTCGAAAATGCTTCCTTAGCATATTCCCGTGTCGATCTCTTCCGCCGTGGCACCGTCCCGAACGGTTAACCACCATTGATACGCTTCATCGCGTAATGATGCCGTCATCCCTTTCAACTTCTCCTCGGGGTCAAGTCGAGCTCATCCATGATGCGCTCGATTGCTTCCAACCGCACTCACCAGATCTGGGTGCCACTCCGATACTCCTCTAAACATTTCACTCTCCATTCGCACGGAGCCGCTCAGCACGCACTTACGATTTCCTGAATTGTTTCCTGCACCAGCCACCAATTCCAAAACTCGCAGCACAGCCTGCGACACGGCATCTTCCACTGTCTGAGCCTGCTGCTCAACATTGACAGCTGGGGGTGATGGTGGTGGTGGTATCTCATTGTCAGAACCTTGTCCCGATCTAACAGTCATCCTTCCTCTACCTCTTCCACGACGACCACGTCCTCTTGAGCTCATTATCGACGAGATCTGATTAAGGAATTTTATGTATTAGTATTCTTGTTTCACTTATTACCCGCGATGATATCTTATGAAGAAGAGTTTAAGAGTGGTTCTTTCGTATTCATACATGCATACAGTCTTGCATTCATTCATTCATCCATCAACAAATATGAACTTTCGTTCATTCAAAGAAACGTTGTAATTCTTGTTGTTGTTTTCGTTATTTTGCTTTTCCACTACCCAGGGGCATTTTCGTAATTTTATCCTACAGGGTATTTTCGTAAATTTTCAAAAATAAAAAGTTCCTGGTGATTTTGACGAAAGTATTTTGGTACTTCTAAAGTTCCGGGAAATTTTGGAAGAATTTTGAAATCCAGGTATTTCAGGTAATTTTTGATCTCGTGGGTATTTTGATAATTTTTCCAAAAATCAGGGTAAATTTGTAAAATTTATTAAGTTAGGGATATTTTCCAAGATTGTAAAACATTGAGGGTTCCTTTGAGAGTTACACTTTTCAAAGCAATGATATTGCAAAAAGTTTGGAAATCAAGGTCGTTTTGGTAATTTTGTAAGTTAGGGGCAATTTTGTAATTTTCCAAAATCAAGATAGTTTGATATTTTACAAATTAGGGTTTTTTGAACATTTGATAAAGTAATGAAATTTTGTTAAAACTATGGGTGGTTTGGTCATTTAATAAACCAAGGGTATTTTTTTATAAAAGAAAAACGGCTAAGTCCCTTTCGGGTTTTATTCTTTGTGTTTAGCCTATGACCGAGCCCTCTTGGTCGTAGGTGAACCAAAGCTACGCACTGAGCGAGATTCGAATGAAGAGGAGGTGAGTCACGCGATCGCTTAAATACCAAGCTCTCACCGACCTTTCTAGACATGCGCACGCAGGTTGCCACACCACCGAGCCTTCCGAGTTAGGGCGAACCGAAAGCTACGCACTGGGTAGGATACTGCGAAGAGGAGGTGAGTCACTAGGACTGCTTAAATACTGTGCTCTTCCGGATCCAATCCTAGACATGTGTGCAGGGTTGCCACACCTAGCTTAATAACTTAGTCATAGGTTTGTTAAGTTCATTAAGTCTTATGAGTTTCAAGTGTTTGAGTAGTCTAATCCTAGGGTTCAAGTTCCTATCACACTATTCTACGTTCCATGCCTTTTCTACCCTTTTACAATTCATAATTCACATAATCACACGGATGGTTAAAGGTACTTACCGGTGGATCATGGTTCGGAGACTTAGGTGCCATGCCATAAAACACGCTTATTTCGAGAGAAATTCATTTGGGCTCGAATTGAAAACGTTTTGGGCACGAGCCCACAGTAGAGAGTTTTAAAACTGGCTCGATACCAATCGAAACACCCCACACCCGCCCACGAGCTTGAACCGGATCTGGTATGTTCCTTAAATAAATCGGTTTTCAATGTTCTAAATGACTTAGAGAAAATTTGTGTAATTTTAAAAAAATTGTTTTGGGTTGGGCTTAATTTGAAACCTATTTAATAAATTCTGAAATCCAACTTAAATAAGGTGACAAAATAATTTTTGGGTTATTATTTTAAAAGAAATAAATTTACTTATCTTTAATCAAACATAATTTGTATCATATTTAAAAAAATAAACAGAATAAAGAAAATCCAACTGGGCCTTATGGCCTTATTACATCATTCAAACCCAAAATAAAGTACTAAAATTTCATAAAGTCCAAATTCCAAATAATTTCTTCAAGCGATGCATGGCCACCTTTAGCTCCTGCCAGACCGGTCCATTACTTGCTCATCACCTGAAAATAATTCCCCAACGGTGAGTCAACAGACTCAATGTGTACATAGTACTAATTTCCAACAAATCGAGCATACAAGTCATATCAATATCATGTTCATACAAAATAAAGGATGATGCAACCCAAATCCAAACCTATTTGTCCATCCGCTACACACCACCCGTACCAACAACTTTGTACACCGCGGGGACTACTAAGTCGACCCTCCATCCGCTACACACCATCGAAGCGATCATTGCAATCGACGTGCTCATCGCCCACTTTATGTTGTGTCATTAGACACTTTGTATTCACTAGATGTAACCGGTTACCACTTTTCACTTTATGTGACCGTAGTCACCACTTTACGTTGGTGAGACCGTAGTCATCACCTTCACTTTCTTCCTCCACAAATATCCCGAATGCCCCAATTATTTCATAACATATTTCACATACTAAATTTTCATTCATGTTACTAATCACATGTTCAAAATATATCACATTCACAATCCTATCAAAAGTAGGAAACGTGCACTGGTACTCCTTACCACATTTGTGGTGCTTAGCCACATTCACATACTGTTACATATTTATATATTTAATGATTGCCATGCAATTTATTGAAAGTTAGTAAGAGTACACACCTTTTTAAACTTAATAGTTTCCGTGAATTCCCGTGAGAGCGATCTACCGATCTAGATCTTTCACTCCTATATTCGGCCATTAATTAAAACATATAAATAAACCTATTTGGTCTTAAAACCAAATCCTACTAGAAGTAGAATTACTTACCTAGTTGCCGAATTGATTTAATCAAGTCCCAACAGATTGCTAGAATTCCTCTTCCTTGAAATCGGCTAATACTAGGTATGTAACCATGTCGGTTTTGGTTTTTGAAATAATGGAAAACACTTAAACAAATTATGCCTTGGCCGAATATCCCTTACCTTATGATGGGATTCCAAATCAAGAGAGGATTCCTTTATAAGCTGTTGAAATCCTATAACTTCGTGTTAGATTAGATCTAACTTTGAAAACGTGAATCATAATCTTTAACCACATATTTATATTTATAATCCTTACCTTAGATCCTTAGATTTCCCGAAAGATCCCCTTTGATGTTGTGGACGATTGCCTCTTTCTTAGAATCCACAAAGATTCAAACAACAATGAGAACGGAGAAGAAAATAGAAGAAAAAGAGAGGGATTTTTGCTTAATGAAAATTCGGCGAGAGAGGGGTTTTGCCTAGGAGAATTTCGAGAGAGGAAGAGGAGCAAATGTTGATGAGTAGCCCTCCTGTCCTCCTTTTATAGCCAAAGTTATCACCTAGGAGTCCTTTACTTGGCCACCACTCCTCTTTTTGATAATATTATCTCTTTTATTTAAAAGATAAAAGCCTTTAATCCATCAATTATCTCCTCAATTATCTCATTAGAAAATAATCCTTTATTTATCTCTTATTATTCACATATTTATGTGAATAAAACTCCTTTATTTATCTCTTATTATTCACATATTTATGTGAATAAAACTCCTTTATTTATCTCTTATTATTCACATATTTATGTGAATAAAACTCCTTTATTTCTCTCTTATTATTCACATATTTATGTGAATAAAACTCCTTATTTCTCTCATATATCCAAGTTTCCCGAAATGTTCAAGTTTCCATTTTTGGATCATTTCCAAAAATGTTTAGGTTTCCAAAAATGTCTAAGTTTCCAAAAATGTCCATTTCCATTTCCATTTTCATTTCCATCTCCATTTTCATTTCCATTTTCATTCATTTCTAGGTTTCCAAAAGTATCAAAAATTTATTCATAATACTTAAGACTTGTCATTTCATACAATTGATCTGAAAAATGCATAGGCCCTTCCTAGGATGTTACATTTCATCCCCCTCAGGTATCTGAGGGGTTTAGTTCATAATCATAAAAGAATACATCTCAGAAGAAAATATAAAACAAAACATAAAAAAACCCTAAAACCCCCTGAAGGAATTGAAGGAGAGATCCGCCGTCTTGAGTATGATTTCGGCTTCTTGAGATGAATCAACTGGCTTTCTTCGAGTAAATCCCACAATTCCGACCTCTCTGGCTTGGCTCCTTGGCCTAGCTGGACGCCCCCTTCAAGGTTGGCCTTTAGGGTGTTTATATAGGCTTTTGGAATGTCTTTCTTTGCCTCTAAGTATCCCATTCTGAATTAAATTCCTCTTTGTCACGGCAGGGACACGCCCGTGTGAATCGAATCCAGGCCGTGGTCGAGCCTGCTAAAGGGGCACGGTCGTGTGGCTTGGGCCCATGCCATTTTGATTTCCTACTTTGGCCTATTTGGTCCGTTTTTAGCCCGTTTCTCGTTCTTTTCATCCTCCTATGCTTTCCTAAGTATAAAACATGAAATTAAAGGATTAGGAGCATCAAATTCCACAAGTCAAGGGATAAATCATCCAAAAGTACGCTAAATGTGGGATTAAAATATGTATATATTACGGTTTATCAGGCATGTGCTAGAATCTCTTGATATGTATGATGTTAAATCCTAGTTTGAGCAAAGTTTATTTAAGTTGTGTTATGTGTTGAGACAAAATAAGAAATTATGCATGTATCATCTAAGTTTAAGTGTTGAACATGATGGTAGAAAACATTGATAATATGTGAGATTATGGTTTGAATGAATTGATGTTTTGATGTGTAACTATAACTTGTATATGAAAACCTTGGAGATGAAATGCCATGAAATGATTTTTGGTGTCAATGAAGGCACATTGGTTTGATATATAAGTTAAATCTATTGACATGTTTGGATGTGTTTGAAGATGGCTTTTAGCCTATGAAAATATGTATATGAATGTGTTTAAGCTCCTAAGAAAATAGGAGAAAGTTTAGCTCAGAATTGGTCATTTTTGGGTTCACACGGCCTGTCACACGATTGTGTGAAGCACACGGGTAAACCCCATGGGTGTATCCCAAGGACGTGTGTAAAATGATATAGGTGCAGTTTTAACACGAGTAGACACACGGCCTGCGACACGATCGTGTGAAGATAATTTGATTCTTACACGAGTTGACACATGGCTTGCGACACGGCCGAGTGATCCAAGTTAGTGAGTTACACGGTTCATGCAGACGGGCGTGTGAAGTCACACACAAGCGTGTGGCATATCCACACGACCGTGTTGGGAGCCATACTGGCTGGACTCTGTCACACTACCTGGGCACACGGTTGTGTAACCCCTGCCTTGAAAATTTCCAAATCTTTACATGAAATTTTTGATTTGTTCCGATTTGGGCACTGAATGTTCGCAACTTATTGTTTAGAGCTTGGAAAGCTCTATTTTTCACTCGGAATCGGATGATCTCTTTTATAATGAGTATTATTTGTAACTACGGAATTGATGTAACACCCCGAATTTGGGCCTAGTACAATTGGGCCCATTGGGCCTTGGGCATGGGAGCGTTTAAAATTTTTTAGAACAAGAGAACGGCACTAATGCAAGTTGGACCTATTAGGTGAGGGATTTTGGAAGGCTAGGGGGCTTCTATGAAGTCCCGGGATCAAACTTGGGCTTTAGGAAAATTTTTGTTTTAGGTGAATAAAACCCTGGGAGTTAGTAAGTAGGCTTTAAGAATAAAATGTGGAGAAAAATGACACAAAAGAAGTTGTGGTCTAGTGGCAAATGGCGCCACATGGGAGGCTAGGAAGTGATGCCACACAAGGAAGCAAGGGGTCCAAGGTTCAAGTCTTGGCGCTTGCATTTCATTTTGATTTATATTTAAGTGAACTTAGACTTTGGCCCATAGACTTATATTTAGTTGCGCATGATTTTAGACACAAGAGGAGCTTGTGGCCTAGTGGCTAGCGGCACGGATTAAGTTACAAGGGAGCCTGAGTTCGAATCCCATTGCAAGCAAAAAGGGATATTTATTTTGCTAAGTGGGGACGACCAGAGTTTGTGTTGGAATTAAACTCAGCTGAAGGAAGGATCCCACATCGGGAAGCTAGCAAGAGGGAAGGTGAGAAGCTGGCTTTAAATAGAGCAATATATGAGGAGAGTAAGCATACCTTGGTGGGCGTTTGGGCACAGGAGTGGTCGGAGCGCGGATTAACTTTAGATTCCTATCAGGTGTGTATTTCGCACTACTCTAGCTGTAGAGTGGTAAATACCGAAATGTTGGTCACACGGAAATGGTAGCCACACGAGCGTGCGAGCGCACGTGTGGGAGCTTCGACTCGATAGTCGAGGCCATCATAGTGTTCTTGTGGGTTTAGGCTATTTGGGCCACGATGGGCCGAAAGGGGCCAAGTGGGCTCAATGGGCCCGTGGGCCCATATGAATAAATTGTATGATTGTGTAGTAGATATTGGACTGATCAATGTGAATCTCATATTTGTAGTTAGATTTGGGCTAAATGGGCCACACGAGCGTGTGGGCCCATTTGGGCCGAGAATGGGCTATAGGCCTAATTGCATCGTTATCTCGTTTCTTCCTGTTAGAGTGCTTTGTATCGCAGGATGATTTCAGGGATTCTTAATCTTCACTGGTATTCTGGAAAGGACTTAGCAAAACCTGGTGAAACAAGGATCGGTGCTAAGGGGTTGGCGGTACACTCGTAATCAAGGTGTGTAATCTCACACTCCTGTTTGTTCTGTTAATGCCATGATCTGTGAACCGGCTAAAAGCCGAAATACCCTCGAGGGGTAAATTATCGAAATACCCTCGAGGGGTAGATCACCGAAATACCCTTAGTGGGTAAATTACCGAAATACCCTTAGTGGGTAAATTATCGAAATACCCTCGTTGGGTAAAATTACTGAAATACCTTTGATGGGTAAAATACTGAAATACCCTCGGTGGGTAAAATTACCAAAACACCATCGGTAGGTAAAATTACCGAAATACCCTTAGTGGGTAAATTACCGAAATATCCCTGGAGGGTAAATTACTGAAATACCCTTAATGGGTAAATTACTGAAATACCCTCGGTGGGTAAAAATTTACTGTTATACCCTTAGGGGTTGATTTGGTATGATTTTGTGTGTTCTATTTAACTGTTATGATGGTACATTATTGCATGCACTGAATTAATATGTCACTACATATTGCATTGGGATGGGATATTGTAATTGGAGGAAGTGATTGATCTGTTAGGGTCGCACGGGTCGCCCGAGATGACTGTGGACCCACCAATTTGTCTGTTAGGGTCGCACGGGTCACCCGCGACGACTGTGGACCTACCGACGGCTCCAAGCCGCTTGTAATCTGGTAGCTCGGCTGCATTCTTTGTGTGTAGGGCTGGGTGGGTTGAGTTGGTCCCCACAGGTGTGTAGGGTTGGTACGGGGGTGTGTTTGGTTGGATTGGGTTGGGCTGCATACTCTGTTTGCATTATCATGTTTATAGGGCTAAGGCCCGACAGTTATTCTAGAATAGGGCTTGGCCCGATCTACCTCCGTATGGGCTCGAGCCCGATTAATGACCGATTAGGGGATTACACACGAGTTCTCGTAACTCACCCTCTCGCTTTAACCTTGCGAGTAATCCCAAATGATAGAGGATTTGGAGCCATGGAGGACTCGGTGTTGGCCATACATCGGAGTTATTTCTCGCGAACCTTAGTAAATCCAACTTTTACCTTATTTTAAGATTATTTAGTTTGGGTTAATATTTTGTAATAAGGCCATTGGATTTGATCTTTCTTTTAAACTTTCATTTCGGCTATTATTAAATTGTTAAATATTTGAATACTGAGTTTTCCAAAACGTTAATAACCGTTTTTAAAATATCACGTTTCCGCTACTATTCAAGTTCAATTTTCACAACAAAAATAATTTTTCGAAATAATAACAACTTTATAAGAATGGACATTAAGCAAATCGTGCTTTTACAAACAAACAACGAAATTTGGAGTTTCAAAAGAATACGAACTTTTTAACGAACGCACAGTTTTTAAACAACCCTTCTATGTGACATGCTAGATCCGGTCATAACGTCTAGGCTAGGTTTGGGGTGTTACAATTGAATTGATTTTTGAATGTAAATCGTATTAACTATTCAACTTGACTGGTAGCATTCAGTATCCTATTCCGGTAACGAAAACGAGAAAAGGGTGTTACACGAATGGTGAACCTTGACGAACTAGATGAATGGTGAATAAAGGTTGATGAGAAACCGAGAAAGTAAAAGGAAGTAACAAAGAAACGCCATGATGTGCATGTAGAGAGAATGAACCAATTCAAAGTTGGGGACAAAGTGTTGTTAAACAAATTGAATCCATAAATTTTTCCTCTAAATTTTAAGTCAAGAGGGTCTGACCCATGTGTGGTAAAAACCATATTTCCATACGGAACCATTGAGGTAACACACCTTGATTACGTCACATTCAAGGTAAACAATCATCGTCTCAAACTTTATTTTGGTGGTAATACTGATAACGAGAGAGGAGCTTCGACTTCAAGATCCGCCTTAACCGTGAGCTTAAAAAGGGAAGTCAAGCTTAGACTCTGAATAAGTGTTTCTTTGGAGGCAACTCGAGTGTTTCTATTTTTGTTTATTTATTTTAATTTCATGTTATTTTTTAAAAAAATGAAAAAAATTCAAAAAGAAAATCTGGAAAAAAAAAGTGGTCCACATGGTCTGGGTGATCCATACGGCCTTGGCACACATGCATTTGCATATTGGAGCTAAGTTTTTCAATTTTAATTTGACCCACACGGGCACAAAGAGTTACATGGGCTGGAGACATGGTCGTGTAAGGCACAAGGCTTGTCATACGAGCGTGTGGTAGACCATGTGGCACACATGGTCGTGGGAGAGGCTAAGGAGCATCGCACATGGTCGTCTGTGGCACATGGCCTGGACACACGGGCGTGTCCTAGCCCGTGTGGCGCACACGACCACGTGACTCACATGGCCTAGCACATGACCATGTACTTTTATTTTTTTCCTTTTTAAAGCTAGTTTTTTTTTCTTCTTCTTTTGTTTCCTTCCTATCCCAACCAAAGTGATTTTATTTAGTTTTATATTTTATTTTATTTTATTTATTTTATTTTGCTTTTACTTTTCCTTTTTTTGTTTTTATTTTTTATTTTATTATGCATTGTACTTTTATTGTTTTGTCGGCTATTTTTCTATATTGTTATCTCTTTATATTATTATTCATTTTTGTCTATTTTCTTATTAATTTGCTCGAAAACATGTACTTAATTTATAATCGCCTACGATTCCAATTTTCAATATTCTGACGAATTCATCCAAATTCGGGGTAGTTTCAGTTATCTTCCTCTTTATGATATTGTACTTATTCTGTGATTTTAATTGTTTCTACATTAAGGGCAATGTACATCTTAAGTATGGGGAGAATTTTATATGTTTATGTGATATAGCCCCTGAATTCTTGTTTGTGTTTAAGTAATTTTATCGAACCTAACATTGAAGTAACTTCTTTTAATTTAGAGTTTTTAGTGATTCAGTTTTGGAATAATTTGTGAATTTTTGTGCATTGTGATTTATACTTTAAGACATAAGAGAGTCAAGCCCTAAACTGAAAAAATATTTTGAAATTTTAAATTTGCAAGTTTCATATCAAAACCATATTTGTGAGCTTTTGAGCCTATAGAGCATATATTTTATTCCATGCTCATTTTATTTTTGGTTGTAAGTATGTCAACTTGATTTGGAGTTCTAGAACTTGCTTTGATTATGCATGTCGAGACCACATTATTGATTTGATATACTGAGATGATAGAGGCACCTAGGATTTTATCCACTTAACCTGTAAAAAGCTTACCTATTGAATTAACCCTTAGTAAACCCCGTTGATCCTAACACATTTTTTTCTAACACGTTAATGTTAACCCATAACTTATATCTATGTTGTAAAATTATCCTTTTTATTGACTCCCTTTTTGTCGAGATTTTATTTGGTTAGTTGCCTAATTATGTTTCATTATTTGAATTGCTGAATTTTGTTTTGTTTAAAAAAAAAGCAAACAAAAAATATAAAGAAAAAAAAGGGGAAAATCAACAAAAATATATGTAAAAAAATATTTGATTGAGCTTGAATAATTTGTTTCATATTTTGTTGAAAAGCTCAGTTCCATTTGTGATTATTCTTGCTGATGTAATTTCTTTTAATTTAACAACTGATTTTTTTCTAGTTTGGTAACTATCAACTCGATCTCGATTATAACCAACTTTTCTGACCTTTTCCATACCCTTAACCTAAGCCCAATTACAACTGCGTAACACCCCAAAACTCGGCCCTAAAGTTTTGACCGGATTTTGGAGGTCACATTGGCCACCAAAGTGGCCCAAAACAAAACATTGATTAAAATAACAAATTTCTTTTCGTAAACAATTTTCTCACACCGCTCACTGAAACTGAAAATGAACTTTACCAAAACATTTTACAAATGTTGAACTTACTTTTCGCATAAAACTTACTTGGAACAAAATTCGTACTTAATGAAAAAATATGTTCGCAATCAAAACGAAATTGTAAAATCATTAACTGAAACTTTAGTTCAAATTTTATATCATACAAAATATTCCTTTGCTTTATCGTCAAAATCTGACCAATTTCAAAGGAAGAGATATCTAGAAAACTTATTTTCATTCGAGTAGTTCGCAAAATAAGTCAAACCCAAAGTATTAGAGTTTTACGTAAGTCCAGAGACCATACCATAATCCCTATAATTTATTTATAGTTCGAATAAAAACATAATTAAACCAAACCAAAATGTGTTGTTTTTGAGACCTACGATTTGTCGAGTCCAACTCATAAACACGAGGGTTACCTGAAAAGGGAAAACTAAGGGGTGAGCTACAAGATCTCAGTGTGCCTAAAACAAATGTAAACAGACAATACAATATTAAATGATTGAACGCACCAACAAGTTACAAGTCAAAAGTATAGTCGGATATCAGTACAGAACCATACCACATAACACATTAGCTTATATCAGAACCATAAAGTAACAAGAAAAAACAAGCATACAATAATTATTTTCTAGTCACATCAGATATCAAGTCAGAACAGAGCACCAAAAATGCCTTAACAGTATCAAACATATGAATCTTAGTCATGCGCAAAATAGCCCAAAGTCCCACCTAACCAACCTCTACACACCATCTCCATAAATCCCGAACACACACCAATAAGGGTAATCTAAACCCTTTCCAATCTCTAAACACCACATTGGGTTATGGTGGACCCATCCATCCCATTCACACCACGAAGAGGTCATTTTCATCGGTATTGTTATGCAGTCAAGCTGCTAACGTTAATGCAATTTACCACTAAAATATAATAATAGTGCAGTTTTAACTGCCAAAACGAACCTCATTCACTTCATATTCATATCCCAAACCCAAAATGCATATGCAGATGATAACTCTTGAAAAGAGTTATATTTCATGCCTTTAGACCTAGCTAATTGATTGTGCTTAAGTACATTTTGTTGTATTTTAGGACATTTTAGTTAGAATTTTTAATATTGCATTAGGACTTGGACTGTGTTGGAATTAGGTACTTTTAATCGCTTGCGGTGGAGTTTTTTATGTGTTGGTGTGGCAAGAATAGGTTTTAGAACGAGGAAATAACTGGGTGAAGTTTTCTTAGTGCAAAGTGCAAATAATTTGCCAGCACAGATGCCGTGGCAATGCCGGGAAGACCAAGTCAACATTTTTCGCGGAATAGCCCTAGCTTAAATTCAAACTTGTACAAGATAAATCCCCCTAAAAGAGCAGAAGATAATCATAAGCTATTAGCCGACCCTAGACTAATCTATCTATAAAAACCGATGAAGGAGGCCTCACAAAGGGGAAAAAAAGAAAAGTGGGAGATATCCTTAGGTGTGAATAAGGGTTTGGCTGCGCAAAGGAAAGGAAGTCGAAGGCAGTCCTTCTTAGCCATCACAGGACACTGTGCTGGTGAAGTGTGGACTGGGCAAGTGAAAGCTATTTCCCGAAGTTCTTTCGTTATTTCCATTAGTGTTCCTTCGAAATATTGAATTGAAGTAGTTGAACACAATGTTGGAAACTATTTTTGTTTGGAATTTATTTCCTAGCCCATGAGTTAAATCTCATAGGGTTGGGATTACTTTCGAAGAAACCTTAAACTATTTTTATGGATGCAATATATATCTAATTTACTTTACTGTTTCATTTGATTGTTCTTTTTTCGTAATTAAAATTCAAACAATCTCTAGACATAGAAGACTATCTGCATACTTGTAAACTGATTCTAATTTCAAAAATGTTGGATTGGTTAGATTAAAATTAAATGAAATAAGCAAGTATTTGATAGACTCTTGTAGTCGAGTCTAGACATAGAGTCACGATCATACAGAAAAAACCCATGCAAGATATCTAAAGAGTCAATAGACACGAGCAAGGTAACTTCAGGTTTTGCTTTCACGAGAGGCAGGCCATTTTCGAACTCTTCTGTGTAGTAAAGTCAATATTATTTTGCCAAGGCATTATTGGCAGTAAGGGTCAATTCTAGGTAATCCCGACCTTTCAAATCAACATCACCCTATCCTTATTCTTTGTCGTAGTATCTTTACCACAACATATTTAGTTTTTTATTTTTTTTTGTTTACATTCTATTCGGATAATCACTCTCATTATTGACATTACATTTTTGCTCTCACTTTTGCCATAGCATTTCCAATTATTCATCAATTCTATCTATCGCATACATCATCATTCCTTTGAATTATCACTGTATACTTACCTTAGTTTACCATAGCATTTTATTTGTTAGTATTTCCATAACATTAACCATATTACAATAACTTGACCAATTTTGTGCCTCAATCTGATCCTCGTGGAAATGATACTCACTCATTAATTTATTACTTGAACCGGCGTGTATATATTTACAAAATCACACATCATTTTACACGCGACAAGATTTTGGTGCCGTTGCCAAGGATCGACAGTTTGGTGAAATTTGGTTTGGTTAGTTAACTTTGTAGTTTTATTTAACTTAGTGTATTTACTTTTTATAGGTTAGCCATCAATGCATGAGAAGAGGCATTCCTTCTAACACATAATACCTTTTTGATCTGAGGATTGATAAAACCTTGCGGAGAAAGAGAAAATAATTAAGAAAAATGGTTGGAAATAGGAATGATCTTAATGGCAATCCAAATGATTGCAATGAAATTCCTCCCATTGGGCGTGTGGTGGATGATTGAGATAGGAAAATTAGAGAACATGTCGACCCAATGTTAGATTATCTGAATCGAGGGATAGTTAGACCAAATATACAAGCTCAACAATTTGAGTTGAAACCAGTAATGTTCCATATGTTACAAACCATAGGATAGTTCGGTGGACTCCCCACTGAAGACCCACAATTACATTTAAGAATCTTTTTAGAAGTATGCGATTCATCCATACAGTAGGGTATTCCTAAAGACACATTGAGACTTAAGCTATTCCCATATTCTTTAAGGGATCATGCGAGAGCATGGCTAAATGCTTTGTTGTCGGGAACAGTGGTATCATGGAATGATCTTTGCCAGATATTCTTGCTATAGTATAACCCGCCTACTATAAATGCCAAGTTGAGAAACGATATTACATCTTTTTGTTAGATGGAGGATGAGAAATTGTATGAAGCTTGGGAATGATTTAAAGAGTTAATTCAGAAATGTCCGATGCATGGATTCCAGCACTAGACTTAAATGGAGATGTTTTACAACGGGTTGAATGCACACACAAGGATGGTAGTTGATGTGTCTGCCAATGGTACATTGTTTGAAAAAACTTTTAATGAAGCATACGAGATCATGGAAACGATTGCCAACAACAATTATCAGTATCCAACCACGAGAGTTGGGATGGGTAAGAGAGCTATATGTACCATCGAGCTTGATGCAATCACTTCATTAATGGCCCAAGTATCTTCTCTGGCTAATATGATTATAACCATGAAAAATTTAACTATAGTCCATGAGATGAAATCAACAGAGTTGTTGTAACAGCCCGTTTTTAGTTAAAAAAATCAGAACAGTGGTTTCAGGACCACAAATATGAAGTCAAAATATTAATTTTATTATTATTTTAATTTTTACATCATGATTGAGTGATTGTGTGAAAATTTTGTTAAGAAATTTTATAAGTTGATAAAAAGGACTAAATCGCGTAATGTGTAAAAGTGAAGTTCTATTAGCTAAAAGTATCTAATAGCTATAGAACCTTAAAGTAAAGGTCCTTATGTTGTAATTAGACCATTAATAGCATGAGTGGACATATATGGACATATATTAAGGTGTTTTAAATGGTTTTATAAAAGGTTAATATAGTAATTTATAAAATAAAGGTTAATTAATAAAACAAAAACATAAAGATGAGTTTCATTCATCTTTATTAACCGTGTATAGAAAAGAAGAGAGCCATTTTAGGGCTTGGAACAATCAGCTACTTCAAGGTTCAATTATAAGGCCGTTTTTGTCCCGTTTTTGATGATTTCTATGTTTTTGTGATCGTTGCATCTAGTACTAGCTAGCCCAGGGACTATTTTGCAAAATTGTTAAAGATTTTGAAAGTTGCCATTTATGAAAATAAGTGTTCTTTGATGATGAAATATGAAATCTTGTTGTTAGATTTACCTATTTTGTAAAGTGATTTTGAGTAAAAATGCAAAATAAGGATTTATTTGTGAAAATGTGAAAATGTGTGGTTAAATGTGCGAATAAATGAAAAATATGGGATGCTAGGGGAATAATAGTAATTCAGCTAGCATGGGTTTATTTTGAATTTCATTAATTTGTAATTTTATGAAATAAGGACTAAATTGTGAAAAATGTGAATGTTCAGGGGCAAATGTGTAAAATAGCCCTAATGTATAAATTGGACTAAATTGAATAAATAGGTGATTAAATGAGCTAAATTTGATATTATATAGATCAAGAAAAGCAGCATAAGGACTTAGATCGAGGAAAGAACAAGATATCGGATTAGTTGACCATGTCGCCGTTTTCACATTCGAGGTAAGTTCGTATGTAATAAGCACTTTTATAATTATGCTTTAAATGCTTTGATATTTCATAAATTGTGTATACGAGACTAAAATCATGTTTGACGACAATTCTGCTATGTATGGCACTTAGTGTGCGATTTGAGATAGCTTCGGCTATGTATGGCACTTAGTGTGCGATTCGAGATAGCTTCGTCTATGTATGGCACTTAGTGTGCGATTCGAGATAGCTTCGGCTATATATGGCACTTAGTGTGCGAGATTAAAATAGCTTCGGCTATGTATTGGCACTTAGTGTGCGAGAATTCGAGTATTCAACATTATTCCGTTTGGGTATGAGTTGTTACTGTAACGCCCCAAAATTTATAATTCTATTATTGTGAAAATACAATACAAATATCTGTTAGCTTTAGTGGTTATGTGTTCTGGGAGTGTTTGGGAGGTCCCAAGTTCAAGCCTTCGCTTGGGCAAATTTTGGTATTTTGAATGAATTAGGCCTTACTCTTGTTCAGTAGGCTTTTATTTGATTGTTGGTTAAAATATATCAGAATGGGCTTGCTGCTCTGGTGGTTAAGTGGAGTGTTAGTGTGTAGGAGGTCCTGTGTTCGAGTCCCTGCGCAAGTAGGGGAATTAATTTTTGTTTGAGGCGTGTGGCGTGGTGGAGTTCAAATTAAACTAGACTGCTGAGTAGTTGTGTTTTAGTGGGTTAATAGGGAGTGCTTTTAGGAGATAATTGGGGAGAAGTTATCAAAATAAGATTTTCTTCTTATCAGTTTTCTATTTTCTTTTTTTCCAACAAATTTTCTGACGTTAGACTTTTGTTTCTCTACCGTTTCTTCTCCCTTCTTGTTCACTTTTCGTTTTTGTTCCCCTTTGGCCGAATCTTGTTTCTTCTCTTTCCCCTCTCTTTTCGTTTTCTTGATCGGTTCATCTCTTGCTCTATAGCCGAAATTCTCTTCTCTTTTCCCTACTCTTTTTGTTTCTGTATTTTTTTGTGAGTCATATCTTTGGGTGCAACTTTCGACTTCATCTGTTTCGGTAAGTGGAATTTTTCCCCTTAGTTATTGTATTTCGATTAGGCAATTAACAAAGGGTTCGTTTTACTCTCATTTAGGTGCTATTCAAAGGTTTTAAGCAGATATTCCAGTGGGTGGAGACGACTGGTTATCGGATTCGTTGAGGTAAGTTTTTGAATCGTCTTTGGTTTAGTTTCTCGAGTTTTATGTTGGGGATATTTGGTTTGATTGACGAATTAAGTGATTAATCTGGAGATATGTTGGTCGATTTTTAGGTTATGGAGGCTTGGGAGTGCTTACGCATCAAAAACAATACCAGGTGTGTACCCGAAAAATAGAAAATAGGATTCGACGAAAAGAAAAAATTGTTTGCTGTCGAGAAATAAGAGAAATAAGAGAGAAAGACGCGAAAAATTGTAGAGAAAGGAAATAAGGGTGTTATAAACTTGGAAATCAACATTTTGCACTAAAATAGTTTTGGACAACAGCAGTTATCTAACTTTGAAAAATCATCAAAAATAGTGGGATTTGAATTAGAGGTTGAATAAAATATGAAATTAAATTTTATTGAGTCTAGTTTTTCATGGAAGAAACTGTGTAAGTAATGGAATTGTAAATCATGAGATATAATAAATTTTGTGAGACAAGGTCAGAATGGTTTCGGGTTCCCCTATTCTGATTTAGGAAAATCATCAAAAATTGTAAAAAAATAATTATGGGCTTTAATTTATATTTTTAAATACTTAATGAGTCTATTTTCAATAGAAACAAACGGAAACATCATCTAAATTCTGTACTAAGAGATATATAATTTTTAGTAAGGAAAGGATGAATCTGTCACACAGCAGAATAGGGATAATTTTAAAGATTTTACTGTACTTATTTGATAAACTATAAACTTTGAAAATTTTATGGTAGAAATTTATTTGAGTCTACTTTCTAAAACATCAAGCGGATCTTAATTTTGAATTTTGTAGCTCAAGATATAAATAATTTAATGATAATGACTCAAGTAGAAAGCTTTGAATGAACATATAAGTAAATAGTGAAAACATATATGAGTATTGAGCTAGCATGGGTTACTTTAAAATTGGATCACATGGCCAAGGCAAATTTGGGCCGAGTGAGCCACACGGGCGTGTGGGCCCACACGGGCAGATCACATGGGCATGTGGGCCCATTTTTACCGAAATGTTTTTAAGGTTGCACGGGTCGCCCAAGTCAACTGTGAACCTACTGTAGGGTTGGTAAGTGCTACTTAGACCCCTAAATGTGTGAGATTGACTGAATGATATCTGTACTGGGCATGTTAATATCTGAACTTAATATATGTACTGAAATTGCATAATAGCATGTCATCCATTGTGTGTTGTATTGCATTGGATTGGGGGTTATTATTTGGAGGAAGTGTACTGAAAGGCTTTGAGCCTAATTTACTGGCAGCTTAGCTGCAAACTGCTGTATTGTGCCGCATTCGGTACTACATGGAGTGTAGGGATGGGTGGGTTGATTATATTCCCACATGGAGTGTAGGGTTGGACGGAGATGGTGTGTAGAGGCTGGTTGGGTAGGATTTTGCTCTTGCATAATCATTCATCGCTCATCGATCTTGTGATGGGCTAAGGCCCTACTGCATTTTTGACATCAGATCGAGATAGGCTAAGGCCCAAATCACACCGACACTCAAAACGGCTTAGGCTCAAGACTGTTCAACTGTGCACTATGAATACTGATTGTTTGTTTGTTTCTGCGGGATTACACACTGATGTTATGTAAACTCATCCTTTTTGTTTAATGTGCACAGGTAATCCCCAAACTTAGACGGATCGATGCAACGGAGGACTCAGCGGTGACCACAGTAATTTTTGGACTTCATGGTTTTCAATTTACGATTTACGATTTGATTATTATTGATTATTTGGGTTGTAATTTAAGGACCCTCTGGGACTTTGGATTTTAATTTAGGTTTTTATTTATTTATTTTACTTTATGGATTTATACCTGCTGGTCGTAGGAAATTCAGTTTTTAAAAAGTTAAAGTAATTTGTAAACGCATAATCACCTAGACTGTTTTATTAAAGCTTCCGCAACGAGGGATGTTTCAAAACAAATGTTTTAAATGAATAAATACGACTTCCTAAGTTCTAACAAAGGTTTACTAAAGATAATAACATGGAATGTTTTCATCGTAACAACGAGGTTTCAAAAACACTATCGTGTGACATTGCCAGGTACGGCCATAACGTCTAGGCCGGGTTTGGGGTGCTACATTTAGTGGTATTAGAGACAGGTTATAAAATTCGGCTGTGGATTATGGGTTTTATAAAAAATGGGCTTTCGAAAAATTGATTGATTTCCAAATGATTTGAAATGTTTTTACTGAGTAAGTGGTACATTGAGTCTCTGGCGCCGATCCTGTAAGTATTCTGAACTGCGATTTGTTTTAAACTAAAACTGTTATGGATAGTATATTCTAAAACTACTATAGGCAGTAAACTATACTGAAAACACTCTAGTTAGTGTATACTGAAAATTTTAGAGAAACTGAAAACTGTAGTGAGACTGCGATTTACGAAAATGAACTCTGAATAATCAATGTTGTTTTACATAAAACATTTGTTAATAAACACTTAAATCAGAATCGATTCATAAAATCATTATCTGAGATAAACGTGATTAGACAATGAGCGCACGAGGTATCCGCGGACGGGGTACTAGAGGCCGAGGTAGAGGCCGTAGAGGAGCTCGAGTTGAATCCTCTTCACTGGGTAGCATACCGAATTTGGATACGAGTGAAACGCCAGTGTCGCCTGATACTGAGACTGGGTCTCAAGATCGCATGGCTGGGGACGACGCATTGTCCCAGGCTATGCTAAGGATTTTAGAGAGGGTCGCTAGGCCCAATACTGGTTCTAGGGGCCGAGGGTCAGTTACAGAACGACTCCGGTCCAATGGAGCTGAGCTCTTCAGGGGTGTCACTGGAGTTGCCCCTAATGTGGCCGAGTACTGGATTGAGGCCACGAATAGGATTATGGATGATTTAGATTGCACCCCTGAGCAAAAATTAAAGGGTGCAGTCTCACTGCTGCGGGATGAGGCTTATCAGTGGTGGCTTACTGTTAAGGAGGGCACTCAGCCCGAACGTCTGACCTGGGAGTTATTTAAGATCGCCTTCCAGGGAAAATATGTGGGAGCCAGTTATGTGGACGCCCGTAGGATGGAGTTTCTAAATCTGGCACAGGGAGATCGATCAGTGGTCGAGTATGAGGCTGAGTTTCTGAGACTGAGCCGCTATGCGCGAGGTATGGTGGCATCGGAGTATGAGCTGTAACACCCCACACCTGGCCCAGACGATATGACCGGATCTAGCGTGCTACATCAGGTGTTGTTTGAGAACTTTGTGTTTGTTGGAAAACTCATCTACGAATCAAAACTTTCTACCGTTTAAAATCCCAGTTTTAATTTCTTATTAACAAAATAAGTTTTACTCGAAATCATTCCTTTTCAAAAATACTGTTACACATTTATTAGTTTGTTTTTAAAACCTATTCTATTACGGAAGGTTAGTTTAAACAGTTGCAGAAACGTGATACTTTTTAAAAAAAACAGTAGTTATTATTTTAAAACCTGTGTTTAATAGTTTAGCAGTTTGTAAAGAAATACCAAATTAAAGTTAAAAACAATTCTAATGGCCTTATTAAAAAAATTGATAACCCACAATTAAGGTAAATTAAACTAAAGTGAAGTAGCTAAATTAACCCCAGAAACATACAGGACGTGTGGCCACCTCCAAGTCCCTCGCAGCTCCAAATCCTCTAAGGCTGGGGATTACCTGCACAGTTAAAGGGAAAGGGTGAGTTACGAGAACTCAGTGTGTAATCCTATTCTGATCCACATGCAGGCCCAAGCCCATGCAAGATCGATCGGGCCTAAGCCCCAAAATCATGTTAATGCAAACAAAAATGCAGCCCAACCCAGTCCAACCATCACACCACCCGTACCAACCTTACACACTAGTGGGGACCAAGTCGACCCACCCAGCCCTACACACCAATAGCGCAGACGAGCTGCTAATATCAATGCAAAGAAAGTCGCGATGAATAAAGATCGTGGTGATCCATTAAAATCGAGATATCGTGGCGAGCCATCGGATCGATATAACGTGGCATAGCCACCAATCTGATACTTCCTCCAAATACATAACTTGACCCAATGCAACATGTCGTGACATATTAAATCAATGTATGCAACAAATCACCGTCATAATCAATTAAACAATTTTACACATACAACACTAGATCTACCACTAGGGGTATAATGGTCATTTGGTCGGTTGGAGGGTAAAATAAAGAATTTACCCCTCGGGGTATTCCAGTAATTTCACCCAACAAGGGCATTTTAGTAATTTCACCCTTTAAGGGTATTTCAGTAATTTTACCTGTCGAGGGTATTTCAGTAATTTTACCCGCCGAGGGTATTTCAGTAATTTTACCCATCTATGGCCTTTTCGGAGGCCAACTGTCGGCTCGAGCGGCACAGGTTCCATTTTCGGTCAGAATAGTGTAATTGGGCTTATAATCCAATTTTAGCTCAAACGGGCCCACACGCTTGTGTGGCCCATTCAGCTCATTTTCGGTCTCGATTCTGCGGACTCCGCATTCGCATCAATCATCTAGCACTTACCATCGATTTCGCCTATGTGGGCCCATTAACCCATTGGGCCCTCTAGTCCACTTCGGCTCACCAAGGCCTACTACAGCCTCAATCCCACGAGAGTGCTCGTGACACTCCCAATAGTCTAATGCCATCACTAGTGGCTCGGTTTATCTCTTCGAGCGCTCGCACGCTCAAGTGATCTCAGTTGTCGATACTTTGACTTTTCGGTATTTCAGCTTTTAGCCGCTTCGCAGAACATTGCACCATCAAAATAACAAAAGTGTGAGATTACACACCTTGATTACGGGTGTGATTTGAAAACTTCCAAGGCACCTATGAAACAATTGATTAATAGTTAGTCTCTACCTCAGGTAAATCAAAATACTGATGTACTTAACTTGACAAGCCTTTCTTACCACGTGATACGATCTCCCTCAGCACAACGGTAATCGGCCCTATTCCGAGGCTAAAGAAAATAAGTTCCTAGCATTAATCGATAAGAAGAACACGTTAGAACCGCTACCCTAAGGTAACTAAAGAAGCAGCCTTTCGGCCCCCAAAGAACCCAATCAAGCATGAGAGAAAAGAAAATAGCAGCCCTACTTTCGGTTATAGACACACTTACCAACCAACGAACGACAACAATCGATAGTTCTCTAACACAAGATTCGGCCCCAACCACCAAGATCAAAAGGATCCAGAATGAAGAGGGTAAGTAGATTCGGCTTACAAACCGGCACTTCCAGAAGAACAGTATTCGACCTAGGGAGAAATTAAAAAGATAGAAGCATGGTTACGACATAGAGGTAAAGAAGAGAAACGAACGATAGGAAGAAGAGAGAGATGAGGAGAAAGAAGGAAAGAAGATGAAAGTAAGGCTTACCACTTCGGCACTTAACAGGAAAATGAAGGAGGGAGAAGGAGAGAAAATGAAATGCAAATAATGTGAATTCGGTAGAGGTCAGAGGAAAGAAAGAAGCAACAAAAGAAAATGAAAAGAAACGACTTGAAACGAATCAAGGTACCAAATTGCTCGAAAGAAAGAAAAGAGAAAACTCGGTTCCCACAAACACTCCAAGTTGCCGAAACTACTTCCTATCCCCCTCTCTAGCCGAAATCTCCATTTAGCCACACTCCCACTTTCGGCCAACACTACCACATACCTCACTTCCTTGATTTCCTCCACTTTTTCCTCCTACAATTGCTCCCTTCCATCCATTCGAATTATTTGACCAAGTCTCCAACTCCCCATTGCAGAGTTTGATCTGAACTCTGCTTCCTCCACTCACTTGTCACAAAATAAAAGTCTCCAATTTGTAAACTGAGGGATTCGAACCCCTTCCCTCCTTACTCTCTCTCATTGACGCCACAGCCACCTTGCCACATACTCTACTTGTGTCTCCTAAATGCACATAATTATACTTAATCCCTACTGCCAATAGCCCTCTCCACTAAAGAGCCAAAAACTAAAATTTTTCCAAGGCTCAAACTCGAACCCAGGCCTCTTTAGGACCCCCAAACACACTCAAATAGCTAGCTAATCAAGCACAACATACAATTAAGCAAGAATTACAACCCCTAACTTTTGAGGCGTTACATGAGCGATGTGTTCGCTTTGAGGATGGCCTTAGGGATAACTTGAGGGTTCTGATAGCTCCGCAGAGGGAGTGAGATTTTTTTGCCTCGGTCGAGAAGACAAAGATCACCGAGGAGGTTAAGCGCAGTGAGCGCCAAAACCGCGATAGAGAGAGAGGTAGGAACAAGAGGGATTCAGAGCCGTCGTGTAACACCCCTTACCCGTATTCGACGCCAAAATCGGGTACGAGGCATTACTGGACTTAACTTACTTATTTGTACAAAATCGGGCAATGAAATTTCTTTTCAACCTAAACTTTTTCATTTGAACTCTTAACCTCCTTATTATGGGGCTACGAGACCCGAAACATACTTATAGGATGGTTCAGGATTGAATCGAAAACTTACAAACACTTAGAAAGTTTTTGCTTGAGATAGGGCCACACGCTCGTGTGGAGAGGGACATGCCCGTGTGGGCAGGCCATGTAGTCACACACGCCCATGTTCCTATCCCGTGTGGATTTTATTTTTCATTTCAAACCTACAGGGATTTTCACACGACCTGACACACGCCCGTGTCTATGGCCCGTGTCCCTCATACGGCCATGACACGCCCGTGTCTTAGCCCGTGTATGAAAACCTTAGTATTATATTTATGACGTCAGCAAACCTCTAGGATCGCACGGCCTAGTCACACGCCCGTGTGCTGGCCCATGTGACGAATTGAATTTTTCGTAAATTAATTAAAGGGGACACACGGTCTACCAACACGCCCATGGGGCTGACCGTGTGTCATACACGGCCTAGACACACGCCTGTGTGTCTATCCGTGTGGACAAATAAAAGGCTATTTACCAAGCCATTTGCCACCCTAAAAAGTAACCACATTTATACCAATTCATTCAACACTTAGCATAGCAATAATGTACCACTAACATTCACTAATCCATCATACATCTACTACACCCACTACTCGTTTGATTACATCACCTTGCACTTCATGAATTTCATCATCATTGAATAAATATAACTTAACTAGTATTGGCCAATTACAATGGCCATTTACAAAATAAATCAAGTAACATTAATAGCCAATTCCTTGACTAACCAATATGACATATAACAAAATGACCAAGTTCCTATACATGCCATACCCAAAATAATCAACTTTACTATACCAAAAGAATAGCTCGATAGTGTGAGTCGAACTCTGACATTCTTCGATCCCCGAGTTAGCTTGGTGATACTACAAGGAAATGGAAAAGAAAGGGGGTAAGCATAAAGCTTAGTAAGTTTCTATGCAATAAATAGCAACATAAATCTTATAATAACATCCATACATTGCATTGTGTTATAATGCAAGATCTCAAGTACTTGCCATAACTTACTCATGCTTACTCTTTCCAATCATATATCACTTATCGAACCTTTTCTCATAAGTTACTCATAAGTACCTGTAACACTCATCACATGACTTTAGCACTTTAATCATCTTGAATATAGACTTAACTCTTTATCCCGTTGAACCACTTGGAATATCAAAGGATACTCAAACTCGTCATACTTGTAACACGATGCCAATGCCATATCCTAGATATGGTCTTACATGAGATCACATCTCGATGCCGATGCCATATCCCAGATATGGTCTTATACGGGATCTCTTATCTCGATGTCGATGCCATGTCCCAGACATGGTCTTACACGAGATCTTTATTTGGTGCCGAGGCCATGTCCCAGACATGGTCTTATACGGGACCTTCTTTTGGTGCTGATGCCATGTCCCAGACATGGTCTTATACGAGACCTTCCTTTGGTGCCGATGCCATGTCCCAGACATGGTCTTATACGGGACCTTCCTTTGTATCATGTCGTGACATTGGTATCCTTTTTATTCCTAAAGTTCAACCGGGACTTCAACATCATAATTTTTTCATAGAATTTTCATAAAAGCATCATTAATTGATTTCATGAAATAATATGCATCTTCATGCAATAGCAAACATTTTAAAACATAATGACGTGGCATTGAATTATAACACACAAACTTACCTCAGTACCAAAATATGTATAGTTGTTCGATTTAGTCCACCACCTTGTTCTTTCCTCAGTTTCGGTCCGGACTTCGTTTTTCTTGAGCTATAATGAAAGTTTCGCTTATTTAATGATCACATGGGCTAAAATAACTCATGACTCATACTTTGGAAAAATTACGATTTTGCCCCTAAACTTTCACTTATTTACACTTTTGCCCTTAATCTCGTAAAATGATTTTTATTCAATTTCCTTGCATTTTAAGCCTAGCCGAACCATTTTCATAACTATAGCAGCCCACAATTTTCACTAATTCACACTTTTATGACCAATTCCATAACTTTTACAAATTAGTCCTTTTTATGAATTTTCTATGCAAAGCACTTAGAAAAAGATGTTTATCATTCATAAAACTTTCATATTCCTCCATTATTCATCAAATTACATGCATGTTATACATGGGTAAGTTTTTTATCATGAACCCTAGCTCAAAATATAGCTAGAAATAGCTAAATCGAGCTACGAGGATTTCAAAAATACGAAGAATATTAAAAACGGGGCTAGGAGGTACTTACAATCAAGCTTGAAAGTTGAAGAAACCCTAGCTATGGAGAGCTTGAAATTTTCGGCAATGGGGAGGAAGATGGACATCAATTTTGACTTCTTTTTCCCTTTTAATTAACTTATTAGCAAAATGACCAAATTGCCCTTAAGGCCCTTTTCTTGAGATTTTTCTTTCCCATGCCCATTTTTGTCCATCATAAAATATAATGGTCTAATTGCTAAATAAGGACCTCTAATAAATTTTCTAATGCTATTTCATACTTGAATCTTCTAGAATCTCATGTTTTTCAATCTTTGCAATTTAGTCCTAATAAATAAATTAATCACTATATAATAATATTTCTTCATGGAATTTTCACATAAGCATGCAAACATGTCATAGACCTCATAAAAACCATAAAACTCATATTTCTACCTCGAATTTGTGGTCTCACAACCACTATTCTGACTAGGCCCTAAATCGGGCTGTTACACCTCGAGTTCTGTACAGAGGCCTAAGAAAAAGGCCAGAGCTGATGGGCCAGTTAGAGCTAGGCCCCCTGTTGCTGCTACTGGACAGCAGCCATGTGTTGATTGTGGTAGATGCCACCAGGGCGAGTGTTGGAGGAGAACTGGGGCGTGTCTGAGGTGTGGATTATTGGATCACCGTATCAGGGAGTGTCCACTGAGGGCTGATCAGATGCAAGCTCAGGGTACTGGTAATGCACAGCCACAGAGGGTAGTACAACAGCCACCGAGAGGCCGTGGTTAGGATAAGGGTGGTAATGGCATGGTCCGTGGGTAGAGAGCACCGGACAGAGGTGCTGGACAGACTGAGGCGAGGCAGCCGGCTCTAGTATATGGTGCACGTCACCAAGAGGATGGAGATGCGCCGGACATCATCACGGGTACGTTCCTTATTCATGATGTACCTTATATTGCATTGATAGATATAGGATCCACTCACTTCTATATAGCCTGTACTGTATCTGGAAACTTGGGGATTTCAGTTAAGAGCACTACGAGTGAGGTTACGGTACTGAGCCCGTTAGGGCAATCTATTAGAGTTAGCAAACTGTATAGAGACGTTCCTTTAGAGGTACAAGGGGAAATCTTCCTGGCTGATTTGATGGATCTTTTATTTGGGGAGTTCGACCTAATTCTGGGGATGGACTGGTTGGTTAAGCATCGTGTTAGCTTGGACTGTGCGACTAAGAGGGTCGTACTAAGGACTGAGGAGGATAAGGAGGTAGTCATGATTGGAGAACGCCGAAATTACTTATCTAATGTGATCTCTGCACTGGTGGCAGAGAAGATGGTTCGTAAGGGATGTGAGGTTTCTTGGCCTACGTAAGTGTTTCAGATTCTGGGGATTCTACAGTTAAGGATATCAGAACGGTAAAGGATTTTCCGGACGTCTTTCCTGAGGAGCTACCGGGGTTACCTCCGAATCGCGAGTTGGAATTTGGGATTGAGCTACTTCTAGGTACAACTCCGGTGTCCATCACTCCCTATCGAATGACACCGAAGGAGCTTGTGGAGCTTAAGGCTCAGGTTCATGAGCTGTGCTATTGATTTCCGAGGCAGTTGGGAGGATTATTTTTCGCTAGCGGAGTTCACCTATAATAACAGTTTTCAGTCTAGCTTCCAGATGGCACCTTACGAGGCACTGTATAGTCGTAAGTGTCGCACTCCTTTATGTTCAACTGAGTTGGGCGAGCGACATGTTCTGGGTCCTGAGTTGGTTTCTGAGACAGAGGATAAGGTTAGACTGATTCAAGATCGACTGAAAGCGGCTTCTGACAGACAAAAATTATGCGGACCTGAAGGGACTTGAGATTGAGTATTCGGTGGGGGACTTTGTATTCCTTAAGGTCTCACCATGGAAAAAGGTACTGAGGTTTGGTCGTAAGGGCAAGTTGAGCCCTAGGTTTATTAGACCTTACCGTATTTTGAAGCGAGTGGGACCAGTCACTTATCAGTTTGAGCTACCTCTAGAGTTAGATCGTATTCATGACGTTTTCCACGTCTCGATGTTGAGGCGCTACTGATCTGATCCTACTCACATCGTTCCTGTTGAGGAGATTGAGGTTAGGCCAGACTTGACCTTTGAGGAGGAGTCGATTCAGATTCTTAATCGTGGCGTTAATGTAACACCCCTAACCCGTATCCGTCACTGAACGAGGGTTAAGAGGCATTACCAGACATATCGGAACATATCACAAACATTTCACTAACATCAAACATTCACAACCATTCCATAACGAAATATACACATAGAGTCCCTTTAGAAAGTCTACGAGACCTTAAACATGCTTTAGAGAGGGTTCGGGACCAAACCGATCTCATATGGAAACTTTGCTGAAGTTAGAAAATTTTTCTTTTAAAACAGGGCACACGCCCATGTGGCTAGGCCATGTGCCTCACACGGCCGTGCCTTGGGCCATGTCTTAGTCCGTGTGCAACACTGACTTGGGTCATACAGTCTACCACATGCCCGTGTGTCTAGCTCGTGTGCAAGTCTGACTTGCCTCGAACTGGAGCAGTGAAGGACACTGCCGAGACACACGCCCGTGTGCTCAACCGTGGGGACAATTATAGGCCATTTGCAAGGCCAAATTTCCACCCATTTTGAGTCATACCTACAAGCATCAAACAAGCATCAATTCATGCCCCAAAGGCAGCCAAAAACATACCAAATCATGCACAATTTATTCCTTAATAACATCATATCAATTTCCCAAATCTTTATGAAACTTACCAAAATTGACCATCTCTTTTGGCCATTTATGAGCACATCAAAACATATCAACTTTTGCATAACTTAACATGGAATAAATTCACCCATAATCACATTCATTATCAAGCTATATCACATGGCTAAAATTACACATTTCAAAACATAATCAAAGTTCTCTAGCCTATACATGCCATACTTCAATATGTACATTTTCAAAAGGTACCAAAATATAGTTTGATAGTGTGGTGATGATCCTTAATGATCCCCGAGCTTCCAGTAGCTTCGATAATCTATAGAACAAGGCAAACACACACAAAGTAAGCTTTAAAAAGCTTAGTAAGCCATATACAAATAAACTTATCACATAGAACAATTATAAACCATTTCATACATATGGTTCATGACATAACACAATCACAAGTCATATTTCTCTTATATCTCAATTGATCATGTTCACTTGCTCATAATCACATATATCATGTAATGTAGCTCACATATCAAATGATCATATTCATACATACCTTTCAATACCAAATTTCATATACATACATACGTACCGGATTTCGGATGCACAGTTGTATACTCATTCATTACTCGGAATGCCCGTTGAACCGTTTGGAATCAATAAGGATACTAGGATAACTCGTAAAGCTCATACAATGCCAACGTCCCAGACATGGTCTTACATGTAATTAAATATCGATGCCTCTGTCCCAGACAAGGTCTTACACGAAATCATATACGATGACAATGTTCCAGACAGGGTCTTACACGTAAATCTTAAATCAATGCCAACGTCCTAGACGTGATCTTACACGATAACTCATATCGGAATCCTATGTCATGAAATACGTATCCTAACTACTTCCTAAGGTTCGTACGGGGCTTTTCGGACGTCGTTACATTATCAGAATTTTCTTGAATTTCACATATTTAGCTCATATTGCAATATATCATAATTCATTGACATATAAACAATAATAATTCAATTTAAACACATTTATTTGTATATAGACTTACCTCGTACGAGAAAGAACGGAAACGAACGGCTATTCAACTACTTTCGATTTCCCCCGATCTAATTCTTTTTTCTTTTGTTCTTGATCTATACACATTCAAATTTAACTCTTTTATTTTCCAAATCATTCAATTCAATCCATTTACACATATTTAGGGCATTTTACAAATTAACCCTCACATTTTCACATTTTGACATTTAAGTCCCTAATTCACAAAATCACAAAATATACAAAATTTCATTACACTATACCTTGGTCGAATATACGCTTGGCTCAAATAAGCCCACATATTTCATTTATTTCACATTTTAGTCCTTCAATTTCTCATTTTAACAAATTAGTACATAATAATCAATTTCATCAAAAATCCCAATACAAAACATTTTTATCTAACATCAAGCTTCCATATTTCACCATTTAACATCACAAAGCTCACAACATCAACAATGGCATAACTCAAAATAATCATCAATTTCATGAATTAAGGCATGGGCTTAAGAGAACACGAAGCAACGATCACAAAAACATAAAAATTATTGAAAACGAATCAAAAATCATACCTCAATTAAGCTTATCAATGGCCGAATGAAACTAAGCTTTAAACCCTTTCTTTTTCTTTCAAATTCGGTGAAAAGATTATGATAATGGACATCAAATTGTTTTTATTTTAATTATATTAACATTGATTATCAAATACCAATTTTAACCTTGATTTAAAACATTTATAAACATATAATGGATGGCCATAATTGTCCACTTTCAATTTAATGGAATAATAACAACATAAGGACCCCTTAATTATAAAGACACTTCAATTCAGCACTTAATTAAATAGAAGGCTACTTTTTCATTTTCTGCAATTTAGTTCTTTTTGCAAATTAAGCACACAAACGGATAAATTAAATCACGAAAATTTCACACATGTCAATTCACATACTATAAACACGGAAAATAATATTAAAATATTTTTTTAACTCAAATTTGTGGTCTCAAAATCACTGTTCTGATTAGGGTCTAAACCGGGTTGTTACAGTTAAGGTTCTGAGTAGGAAGTCTATTCCTCTGGTAAAGGTTCTATAGCATAATCATAGCACCGAGGAGGCCATGTGGGAGCCTGAGGATGCGATGCGCCAGCAGTATCCTCACCTATTCTGATCTGGTAAATTTTGAGAACGAAATTTTCTTTTAGAGGGGTAGAATTGTAATGCCCCAAAATTTCTAATTTTATTATTGTGAAAATATGATACAAATATCTATCAGCTTTAGTGGTTATGTGCTCTGGGAGTGTTTGGGAGGTCCCAAGTTCAAGCCTTCGCTTGGGAAAATTTTGGTATTTTGAATGAATTAGGCCTTACTCTTATTCAATGAGGCTTTTATTTGATTGTTGGTAAAATATATCGAGAATGGGCCTCGCTGTCCGTGGTTAAGTGGAGTGTTAGTGTGTAGGAGGTCTTGTGTTCGAGTCCCTGCGCAAGCAGGGGAATTAATTTTTGTTTGAGGCGTGTGGCGTGGTGGAGTTCAAATTAAACTGGACTGCTGAGTAGTTGTGTTTTAGTGGGTTAATAGGGAGTGTCTTTAGGAGATAATTGGGGAGAAGTTATCAAAATAAGATTTTCTTCTTATCTGTTTTCTATTTTCTTTTTTCCCAAGAAATTTTCTGACGTTAGACTTTTGTTTCTCTGCCGTTTCTTCTCCCTTCTTGTTCACTTTTCGTTTTTGTTCCCCTATTGCCGAATCTTGTTTCTTCTCTTTCCCCTCTCTTTTCATTTTCTTGATCGGTTCATCTCTTGCTCTATAGCCGAAATTCTCTTCTCTTTTCCCTACTCTTTTCGTTTCTGTATTTTTTTGCAAGTCATCTTTTTAGGTGCAACTTTCGACTTCATCTATTTCGGTAAGTGGAATTTTTCCCCTTAGTTATCATATTTTGATTAGGCAATTAACAAAGGGTTCATTTTACTCTCTTTTAGGTGTTGTTCAAAGGTTTTAAACGAATATTCCAGTGTGTGGAGACGACTGGTTATCAGATCAGTCGCGGTAAATTTTTGAATCATCGTTGGTTTAGTTTCTGGAGTTTTATGTTGGGGATATTTGGTTTTATTGATGAATTAAGTGATTAATCTGGAGATATGTTGGTCGATTTTTAGGTTCTGGAGGCTTAGGAGTGCTTACGCATTAGAAACGATACCAGGTGTGTACCCGACATGCAGAAAATCGAATTCGGTGAAATGCTGAAATTGCTTGCTGCCGAGAAATAAGAGAAATAAGAGAAAATGATGCAAAAAATTATAGAGAAAGGAAATAATGGTGTTATAAACTTGGAAATCAACATTTTGCACTAAAATAGTTTTGGACAGCAGCAATAGTCTAACTTTGAAAAATCATAAAAAATAGTGGGAATTGAGTTAGAGGTTGAATAAAATATGAAATTAAATTTTATTGAGTCTAGTTTTTCATGGAAGAAACAGTGTAAGTAATGGAATTTTAAATCATGAGATATAATAAATTTTGTTAGACAAGGTCAGATTGATTTCAGGTTCCCCTGTTCTGACTTAGGAAAATCATAAAAAATTCTAAAAAAATAGTTAGGAGTTAAAATTAATATTTTTAAATCCTTAATGAGTCTATTTTCAATAGAAATAAACAGAAACATCATCTAAATTCTGTACTAAGAGATAAATAATTTTTAGTAAGGAAAGGATGAAGCTATCAAACAGCAGAATAGGGATAACTTTAAAGATTTTAATGTACTTATTTAATAAACTATAAATTATAAAAATTTTATGGTAAAAAGGTATTTGAGTCTATTTTCTAAAACATCAAGATGATCTTAATTTGGAATTCTGTAGCTTAAGATATAAATAATTTAGTGATAATGACTCAAATAGACAGCTTTGAATGAACATATAAGTAAACAGTGAAAACATATATGAGTATTGAGCAAGCGTGGGTTACTTTAAAAACGGATCACATGGCCAAGGCCAATTTGGGCTGAGTGGGCCACACGGGCGTGTGGGCCCACATGGGCAAATCACATGGGCATGTGGGCCCATTTTATCGAAATGTTTTTAAGGTTGCACAGGTCGCCCAAGTCGACTGTGAACCTATTGTAGGGTCGGTAAGCGCTACTTAGACCTCTAAATGTGTGAAATTGACTAAATGATATCTGTACTGGGCATGTTAATATCTGAATTGAATATATGTACAGAAATTGCATAATAACATGTCATCCATTGTGTGTTGCATTGTATTGGGTTGGGGGTTGATATTCGGAGGAAGTGAACTGAAAGGCTTTAAGCCTAATTTCTCGGCAAACTGAACCAAAAACTCATCAGATTGTCTTTGCATTCACTACTACTTGGAGTGTAGGGATGGGTGGGTTGATTATATCCCCACATGGAGTGTAGGGTTGGACGGAGATGGTGTGTAAAGGCTGGTTGGGTAGGATTTTGCCACTGCATAATCATATTATCGCTCATCGATCTTCGTGATGAGCTAAGGCCCTACTGCATTTTTGACACTGTACTAAGATGGGCTAAGGCCCCAGCTATCACTGACACTAAAAAGGGCTTAGGCCCAGGACTGTTTAACTGTGCACTGTGAATACTGATTGTTTATTTGTTTCTGCAGGATTACACATTGAGTTTACGTAAACTCACCCTTTTTGTTTAATGTGCATAAGTAATCCCCAGACTTATACAGATCGGTGCGACGGAGGACTCAGCGGTGACCACAGTAATTTTTGAACTTCATGGTTTTCAATTTACGATTTATGATTTGATTATTATTGATTATTTGGGTTGTAATTTAAGGACCCTCTGGGACTTTGGTTTTAAATTTAGGTTTTTATTTATTTATTTTACTTTTATGGATTTATACCTGCTGGCCGTAGGAAATTCGGTTTTCAAAAAGTTAAAGTAATTTCTAAATGCATAATCACCTAGACTGTTTTAGTAAAGCTTCCGCAACGAGGGATGTTTCAAAAAAATGTTTTAAATGAATAAAGACGACTTCCTAAGTTCTAACAAAGGTTTACTAAAGATGATAACATGGAATGTTTTCATCGTAACAACAAGGTTTCAAAAGCACTATCGTATGACAGTGCCAGGTACGGCCAAAACGTCTAGGCTGGGTTTGGGGTGTTACAGTTACGGATTGGTACAGGTATGTATATGAATCATAATAGCCTTAAATCGAAGAAGTTATGAAGTTTTCATATAAGCATATGATTAAGCATGTGGAAGGTTTGTTAGTATTTATGAATTATAAGTTAACAAGTTCAAATTGATGATTTATGTATTTATTGTTAGTTGAGTTTATTTCATACGAGCTTACTAAGCTTTGTAGCTTACATTGTGTATTTTTTGTTTTTTATAGTGTTATCGAAGCTAGCTCGGACTCGGGGATCGTTGGAGATCGCTTCACACTACCACCTATCACTTGGTACATTTGAAATTTTGGTATTTTAAGTATATGGAATGTATAGGGACTTTGATTCATGTTAGTTATGTTTTGGTAATGACTTTGGCCAAATGAATTGGCTTGTAAATGTTTATATTTTGGTTTGTATATATACCCATGGGTGATGGCTTAATTTTGGTAAATTTGGTATGTTTGAATCATGTTCATATATATATGCTTATGTCTTGTGTTTATTGAATTGGTTGTGATGATTGATGATAATAGGTACTATGAATGGTAAATTGATGATTTGTGGATATAGGTATGTTGTGAAATTAGGCCTAATAATGCATCTTTGATAATGGTTATTTTGATTAGTTAAGATTATAAGGATTGGTATGAATTTAGATAGCATATTGTGGTACTTATGTGCCTTGAATTGGTTAGTATTCAAATGGTAAGATTTAGACTTTGCTTGGTTGCTTTGGATGGTATATTATGCTATGTTTTGGTGTCATTTGCATAGGTGAAGATTTTTACCAAATGGGGTGGCAAAATGGCTTGGTAAATAGCCTATTTTTTTCCACACGGGCAGAGACACGGGCGTGTATCTCAGCCATGTGTGACACACGGTCATATTACACGGTCGTGTGTCCCTTGGTGTTAAAATTTAAATGAGGTCAGTATGCTCCACAGGGTCACACACGAGCGTGTGATCGGCCGTGTGGCACAAGTTAGTATACCCCTTAATTGGCACACGGCCTAGCACACGGGCGTGTGACTTGGCCATGTTGCATAAGTCACTATACCCTATAGGTTTGACATGGCCTAGCACATGGCCTGGAACACGGGCGTGTGTGGCTACTTCGAATGGCACACAGGCTAAACACACAGGCGTTTGGTTGTCCGTGTGACCCAAGTTAGTAACCTCACTTGTTTGGACACGGGGTAGGACAAGGGTTGGGACACGGCCATGTGCTCCCATTTTGAATGTTCATACGGCCTGTGACACGGGCGTGTTTGGTGGCCGTGTGAGACACACAGCCTAGCAACACGGGCGTGTGTCCCCTGTTTTGAGAAAAATTTTCTAAGTGTGGAAAAGCTTCTTGAGTTATCGGTTTAGTCTCGAACCACTCTCAATGCATGATTAAGTCCTCGTAGGCTCGTTTAAGGGACACTATGATTGATTGTGATTGAATTGTATTCAAATTGATAAATTATATATGAAATGTATGTTTAAAAGTGTTGTAAGTCTGGTAATACTCCGTAACCCTATTCTGACGGTGAATACGGGTGAGGGGTGTTACATTTATTGGTATCAGAGCTACGGTTTAGTCAATTCTAGGACTAACGTAGCGTGTGTGAGAGTCTAGCTATACATGCCGTATATAAACTGTGATAGTGTGATGACTCCTGAAATTTTAAAATGTGATTTCATATAGTAATGGATCCCAATCGAGCTATAGCTGATGAAGTTGAAAGTAATGTGCCAGCTCCCGCTCAAGGGACAACGCCTTCTGATTCTAGACCCGTATTGGGTAGCCAGGGACGAGAGGTTAAAGAAGCCTTCTTCCAAATGATGAATGAGTGGTTCACACAATATATCCGAATGAACCCGGCTGCTCAACAACCTCCACCCCCTCCTAATCCCCAATCGGTTCGTGTAGCTCCTCAAGAAGTCGAGCTTTTAAGATTGAACAAGCTTCCAGTTGATAAGATCCGTAAACACGGGGCTGAAGAGTTCAGAGCTAATGTTGATGATGATCCTGAGAGAGCCGAGTTTTGGCTTGAAAATACGATTCGAGTGTTTGATGAGCTTTCTTGCAAACCGGCTGAATGTTTAAAATATGCTATATCACTTCTGAGGGACACCGCATATCAGTGGTGGAATATGTTGGTATCAGTGGTGCCGAGAGAGAGAGTCAACTAGGAGTTCTTTCAGACTGAGTTCCATAAGAAATATATAAGCTAACGGTTCCTTGATCAAAAGCATAAAGAGTTTTTAGAGTTGAAATAGGGTCGGATGACTATGATTGAGTACGAAAGAGAATTTGTACGGCTGAGCAAGTATGCTCGGGAGTATGTTTCCATTGAGGAAATCATGTGCAAGCGATTTGTAGATGGATTGAATGAAGACATCAAACTTCTAGTTGGAATTCTAGAACTGAAGAAATTTGTTGTTTTGGTTGACAGAGCTTGCAAAGCCGAGGAACTTAGCAAATAAAAGAGGAAGGCTGATTCAGAGGTAAGAGATTCAAGGAAGAGATTGATGAGTAAACCTTATCATTCCTTATCAAAGAAATCCAGAGATTATTTTAATCGATCAATAACTTCAGCGGGATATTCCAATAGAGATAGCAGAAAGTAATATACCAGTCCTAAAGCTCAAGCTATATCAGTATCGAGTGTTGGCAATGTGAAAGACATCAAACCCGAGTGTCAATAGTGTGGAAGACGACATTATGGAGATTTTTGGGTGAAAAATAATAATAGAGCTTGTTACAGTTGCGGTTCACGAGATCATTTTATCCGAGATTGTCCTGAGTTAAATGAAAAAGATAAATCTCAGAATGCAAGATCAAGTAATACAACTACTCGAGGGAGGCCGCCAAGAAATGCGGGAAATTCGAGTGGTAGTCGTGGTACAATGAGAGATTCTACAATGAGATCAGAGGCCAGAGTACCTGCTAGAGCCTACGCTATTCGCGTTCGCGAAGATGCGTCATCACCAGATGTTATTATCGGTACATTTTCTCTTTACGACACTAATGTTATTGCATTGATTGATCCTAGATCGACTCATTCATATATATGTATGAATTTGGTGTCTAATAAGAGTTTGCCTGTTGAGTCTACTGAGTTTGTGATTAAAGTATCGAACCCCTTAGGCAAGTATGTTCTAGTTGATAAAGTATGCAAGAACTGTCCTTTAATGACTCGGGGTTACTATTTTTCGGCTGATTTGATACTTTTGCCATTTGATGAGTTTGATGTAATTCTGGGAATGGATTGGTTAACTCTGTATGATGCCGTAGTGAATTGTAGATGAAAGATTATTGAATTGAAATGTTAGAATAGTGAAATCATTCAATTTGAATCAGATGAATCGAGTGAATTGCCTGTTGTGATTTCGTCTATGTCAGCTCAAAGATGTGTGAGAAAAGGTTGCAAAGCTTATATTGCTTATGCTTTGGATACAAAAGTGTTTGAATCAAAGATTGAATCAGTGCCAGTTGTCTATGAATATCCGAATGTGTTTCTTGAAGAATTATCAGGGTTGCCACTTATCAGAGAGGTTGAATTTGCTATTGAATTAGTACTGGGAACTTCACTGATATCTATAGCTCCATACAGAATGGCTCCGACAGAGTTGAAAGAGTTGAAAGCTCAGTTGTAAGAGTTAACAGATAGAGGTTTTGCACGACCAAGTTTTTCTCCCTGGGGTGCGCCAGTATTGTTTGTTAAGAAGAAAGACGGGTCAATGAGAATGTGTATTAATTATTGTCAGCTCAACAAGGTTACGATAAAGAATAAGTATCTTTTGCCGAGAAAAGACGATTTGTTTGATCAGTTGAAAGGTGCAACAGTGTTTTCAAAGATTGATTTGACATCTGGTTATTATCAATTGCGAGTTAAAGACTCAGATGTGTCGAAAACTGTGTTTAGAACGAGGTACTAACATTATGAATTCCTTGTTATGCCTTTTAGACTAACTAATGCTCCTGCCATTTTTATGGATTTGATGAATCGGATCTTTAGACCGTATTTAGACAGATTTGTTGTTGTGTTCATTGATGACATTCTGATCTATTCACGAGATGAGTCTGAGCATGTCGAGCATTTGAGGCTTGTGTTGCAAACCTTGAGAGATAAGCAATTGTATGGTAAATTCAGTAAGTGCGAGTTTTGGCTTCGAAAAGTCAGATTTTTGGGACATATTGTCTCGACGGATGGCATTCGAGTTGATCCGAGCAAGATTTCTACAGTTATTGACTGGAAACCACCTAGAAATGTATTCGAGGTCAGAAGCTTTCTGGGATTGGCTGGTTACTATCGACGTTTTGTAAAAGGGTTTTCGATGATTGCTACACCGATAACCAGACTGCAACAGAAAGATGTAAAGTTTGAATGGTCCGAGAAATGTCAACAGAGTTTCGATCAATTGAAAGCATTGTTAACTGAGGCACCAGTGTTGGTTCAACCTAAGTCGAGTATAGAATTTGTGATTTACATTGACGTATCATTGAACGGTTTGGGTTGTTTATTGATGCAAGAGAGAAAAGTTGTAGCTTATGCTTCCAGACAGTTAAAGCCGCACAAAAAGAACTATCCGACACACGATTTAGAGTTGGCTGCTATAGTTTTTGCACTGAAAATTTGGCATCATCATTTGTATGGTGAAAAATGCCACATCTTTACCGATCATAAAAGCTTAAAGTATATTATGACTCAGAAGGATTTGAATTTGCGACAACGGATATGGCTCGAGCTACTAAAAGACTATGAGTTAGTAATTAATTATCATCCCAGGAAAGCGAATGTAGTCGCGGATGCTTTAAGTAGAAAATCTTCGTTTTCCTTGAGAGGAATGAATACATAGTTGACATTATCTGATGATGGTTCGATTTTAGCTGAGTTAAAAGCTAAACCATTATTTCTTCAGCAAATTTGCGAAGCTCAGAAATGTGATAGTGAATTGCAAGCTAAAATAATGCAATGCTAGTCGACTAGTGATTCAGAGTACCAAATTAGATTCGATGATTGCTTGATGCTCCGAGATAGAATCTGTGTACCGAAAAATCCAGAGTTGATTTAGAAAATTTTACACGAGGCACATTGGAAACACGAAAATTTATACACTATTTCATGCCCTTTTTGACTCAAATTTATACGGTTTCGATTGAATTCTTGTCAGAAAATAATTAAATGTTATAAAATAATTAAATTGTGCTAAAAACATGAACATGATGAATTTTAATTAATTTTATAGTTAATTTTGACTAATTTTGACTATTTTCGACAGATTCGCACAAAGGGCAAAAATTGGCTCGGCAGACACTGCTCGAAGAATAAACCCGAGAAGCAGTTTGAAGTATCAAGGTGAATTTATTTCCAGCCCAAGATGGTCTAATTATGAATATTTAATCATAATATAATTAATTTTAATTTATTCCAAATTTAATTTGGGCTAAATAAATTAATCTTAATTAATTATGAAAAAGGCCTAGTTGAACCGCATCAGTTGAACCAAACCGATTGAACCGAACCGAACAAAGAATTGGGCAGCCAAAACCGTGCATATGCTGACCCAAATAAGCTTATTATCTGATTAATTAATCTTGAAAAGAAGCCCTTGAAGACTTTTCAAAGTTGCATTCAACCCCTCCACAATTAGTGGCTTTGTAGATTTGCCCCATGCCATATTTAGCAAAGTTGAATCCATCAACTTTGCCACATAGATGGCCGGCCAAGGGGGGTCTCTTTGGCTGATGGGATTTGCTATATTTAGAAGCCACAATCAGCTATAAAAGCCACCCCTTGCTGATCATTCAATGCATCCATCAATCCTTCAACATTCTCATTCTCTCCTCAGTTCTTTTCTCTCCATTTTCTCTTTATTTCCAAGAACAAACCAAGCATTCTTGTGCCGATTTCTCCTCTTGGAAAAGAGGTGTTTTCTCAGCCATTTGGAGCAGAAATTGGAGTATTCATAAGCCACCTTGATGGCCGAGGACAACGGAGAACGAAGAATGGAGCAATCAGTCAAGCCACGAAGAAACTCCGGATTTGCTTGTTGTTCCCTATCTCTTTAAATTTCGTTGTTGTTTTGAAAAACATGTTTATGAATATTTATGCTATTGGAATGGTTAATTTAATCAGCTTAGCTTGAATTTAATTCGTGTTGGGTTGATTGCATTTCGTCCTTTTGAATTATTAAAATTGTGTTTATACTGTTATAGGCCTCGGTAAAATGTTTGATTAAGTAAAATAATGCTTAAGTTATTCTGGCATTTTAATTGTTTAGATAACTAAAGAATTAATTATTTAAACGCATTGAAATTGTAATTAATGGATACAATACTTAATCTGTGCATGTTTAATTCTTCTAAGGTAGCTAAAGATTAAATTAGCATTATATTTGGCGATACATATGCCTTGCATAACTTGCAGGATTTTTGTGATTAAACTCTTTCAAGGTAAGGATACTTTGTTACCTCACATAGTCTTTTATATGCTTATTAGGTTGAATTAATCGGTTGAATCGACATAGGAATATGTGAGAGATTGTTTAATTTAATAAGTATGTATGTGTAATAACATGTTTACTTTTATAAATCTGTTTAATCGGTCGAATTGACATAGGGATATGTACAAGAGATAAATGGATTTTTGATTTGCAAATATGTTCATAAGTTAGCAAATTACCGAGTTGCCTTGACTTATTCGTAACAAGTATAAGCATGAATTTAATGATTCTAAGTTAAAAAATGTAATTAATCCAACACAATTATATCATCTTGATTAAAATCATCTTTTGAAATCGTGCATTAGAACTCTATTTTATTTTATTTTATTTTACTTTGTTTTCTAGTTTTTAATCATTTCTCAAAACCAAATATTTTTCCCTCGCCAAAGTGTTTAAAAAATCATTTTCATAAATAATTCTTTTACAGTCCCTGTGGGTACAATAACTCGACATTTACCTGTCACGTTATTACTTGTTGCGATTGTGTACACTTGCATATTTTCACCGTTCCAAGTTTTTGGCGCCGTTGCCGGGGACTGTTTTTTAAAGCCATTATTTGTGAATCTATTTTACATTTTGGTTTATTTATTTTCGTATTAAAATTTTTACTTACTTAATTTCTTCTGTGATTATTTCAGGTGTTTATGAGTATTGACCAGATTATTGACTTACTCTCTGTAGACCCTGAAATAGAACGAACCTTTCGACAACGAAGAAGACAAGCAACCTAGAGAAGGACCGAAGAGATGAACTTCGAGAATATGAATCAAGGAAATGGAGCAAACCCTGCTCAGAATCCTATCCTTATTGCTGATGATAGGGATAGAGCTTTACGACAGCATGCCGTGCCAGTGTTCAATGATCTTAATCTGGGTATCAGAAGACCCGAGATCGAGGCACAACAATTCGAGTTGAAGCCAGTCATGTTCCAGATGCTTCAGACAGTGGGCCAATTCAGTGGAATGCCTACTGAAGATCCTCATCTTCACTTAAGACTATTTATGGAGGTGAGCGATTCTTTCAAGTTAGCCGGAGTACCCGAAGATGCATTACGATTGAAGCTGTTCCCATATTTGCTAAGGGATAGAGCTCGTGCCTGGTTGAACTCATTGCCACCGAACTCCATTTCTACATGGAAAGAATTAACTGAGAGATTCCTCATGAAGTATTTCCCGCCAAGCAAGAATGCTAAGCTGAGGAATAAGATCACTGCCTTCCACCAAATGGATGATGAGTCCTTGTATGAGGAATGGGAAAGATTTAAAGAGTTATTACGAAAATGCCCTCATCATGGAATCCCACATTGCATCCAACTTGAGACGTTTTACAATGGTCTCAACGCTCACACGAGGATAGTAGTGGACGCTTCTGCTAATGGTGCTCTCCTTTCTAAGTCTTATAGTGAGGCTTATGAAATTATCGAGAGGATTGCTAGCAACAATTATCAATGGCCAACTAGTCGAGCAGCGTCAGGAAGACGAGTCACTGGAATACATGAAGTAGACGCCCTTACTTCACTTGCATCTCAAGTATCTTCAATTTCCTCAATGCTTAAGAATCTTACCACCAATGGGTCTAATAGTTTTGCAGCACAGCCTCCTAATCAATTTGAGAATATAACCTGTGTCTATTGTGGGGAGGGACATTTGTTTGAAGAATGTCCGTCGAACCCAGAATCCGTATACTACATGGGTAATCAGAACCAAAACTGAGGAAGGCAAGGTTTGCAATCAAATTTTTATAACCCATCGTGGAGAAACCACCTGAATTTTTCTTAGAGTAACCAAGGGGCTGGAACCAGCACTACTTACACCCAACCCAGACCAACCCAGCTACCTAGTTTCCCTCAACAAGTTCAAAAACCAGTTCAAGCTGAAGCATCCAATAGCTTGGAGAGTTTGCTGAAGATATACATAGTAAAGAATGATGCCTTAATCTAGAGCCAAGCAGCTACATTGAAGAATTTGGAGAATCAAGTGGGCCAGCTTGCTACTGAACTCAGAAACTGACCACAAGGTGCTCTACCTAGTGACACGGAGAATCCGAGAAATATGGGGAAGGAACATTGTAAAGCGTTGACATTGAGGAGCGGAAAGACAGTAGAGCCCAACACTATCGAACTTGAAAAAGAGCCAGCTTACACTCAAGATTCAGGAGAAGTTCAACCAAGTGTTGAAATCCCAGTTTCACCAGAACCAGAATCTGCAAAACCCAACAAAGTAACCTCAGGACCAGCTAATTCTGATCAACTAACAACTTTGTTAGGTGCAGAATTGCCGCCAAAGACGAATCAACCAAAACCAGTTCCAGTAATGAAACCACCACTACCCTACCCTCAAAGACTTCAGAAGTAGAAGCAGGAGATTCAATTCAAGAAGTTCCTTGACGTACTCAAGCAACTTCACATCAACATCCCGTTGGTTGAAGCACTTGAGAAAATGCCAAACTACGTCAAGTTCATGAAAGATATCTTGTCTAAGAAACGAAGGCTTGGAGAATTTGAGACGGTAGCTCTGACGAAGGAATGCAGTGCATATCTTCAAGACAAACTACCCCCAAAATTGAAGGATCCTGGATGTTTTACCATACCGTGCAACATTGGAGCAACATATTGTGGTAAGGCATTATGTGACTTAGGTGCAAGTATCAACTTGATGCCTATGTCAATATTTAGAAAGTTGGGGATAGGAGAAGTTAGACCAACTACGGTTACGCTTCAACTAGCAGATCGATCCTTAGCATATCCAGAAGGAAAAATCGAGGACGTATTGGTACGTGTAGATAAGTTTATTTTTCCTCCTGACTTTGTAACTCTAGATTTTGAAGCAGACAAAGAAGTACCAATCATCCTAGGAAGGCCGCTCTTAGCAACTGGAAGGACCCTCATTGATGTGCAGAAGGGCGAGCTCACTATGCGTGTTCAGGATGATTAGGTAACATTTAACGTCTTTAAGTTTATGTGATTTTCTGACACAATGGATGATTGTTCTGCAGTATCCGACTTAGAGCAATTAATAGTGAAGAAGGAACTCAACTGTGTTGAGGACCCACTGGAAAGAATTTGGACATCGGATCTTCCAAATGATGAAGAGGAGGATGACTACTTAGCTTTGCTAGAAGCTAATCAAAAGGGATTTAATCCATAATCCCGTTTTGAATCTTTGGAGTTAGAAAAGAGGGATTACACCCAGCCAAAAGCATCGATCGAGGAGCCACCTAAATTAGAACTCAAGGTATTACCTTCTCATTTAAAATACATTTATTTAGGTAACGCTTCTACTCTGCCTGTGATTGTTTCAGCAGAATTAACTACTGAACAAGAAGAAAAACTTATCTTAGTTTTGAAATAATTCAAGAAGGCCATCGGATGGACCATAGCCGATATTCGCGGTATTAGTCCATCGGTATGTATGCACAAGATTATCCTGGAAGATGGCGAAAAAGGGACGATCGATGGACAAAAGAGACTGAACCCCATCATGAAGAACGTAATAAAAAAGGAGATCATCAAGTGGTTAGATGCGGGTATTATCTATCCCATCTCAGATAGTTCATGGGTAAGTCCGGTCCAGTGCGTGCCAAAGAAAGGAGGTATCACGGTCGTAGAGAATGAGAACAACGAGTTGATACCAACTAGAACGGTTACGGGATGGAGAATCTGCATCGATTACCGGAAGCTGAACAAGGCGACTAGGAAAGATCACTTTCCTTTGCCGTTCTTGGACCAGATGCTGGATAGACTCGCAGGACGAGATTACTACTATTTTCTCGATGGATACTTAGGGTATAATCAGATTACAGTAGCACCGGAAGATCAACACAAAACAACATTCACCTGCCCGTACGGTACGTTTGCATTTAGACGCATGCTATTTGGTTTATGTAATGCACCTGCTACATTTCAAATATGTATGATGTCTATTTTTACTGACATGGTTGAGAAGTACTTGGAAGTTTTTATGGACGACTTTTCAGTATTCAGAGATACTTACGATGATTGCTTAGCCAATCTAGCTAAGGTACTAAGGCGATGCGAAGAAACGAATCTAGTACTCAACTGGAAAAAGTGCCATTTTATGGTACGAGAAGGAATTGTTTTAGGCCATCAGATAACGAGGCATGGGATCGAGGTAGACAAAGCAAAAGTAGATGTTATTGAGAAACTCCCACATCCAACATCTGTAAAAGGTGTTAGGAGCTTTTTGGGTCACGCCGGTTTTTATCGAAGATTTATCAAGGACTTCTCCAAAGTTGCTAAACCCTTATGAAAATTATTGGAGAAGGACTCGATATTCAAGTTTGATGAGGAATGCTTAAAAGCCTTCAACGATTTGAAGAGTCGATTAGTCACGGCACCCATAATCGTCACACCAGACTGGGAGTTGCCATTTGTATTGATGTGTGACGCAAGTTACTTCGCAATTGGAGCTGTCTTGGACCAGCGAAGGAATAAAGTTTTTCACCCCATCTACTACGCAAGTCAAACTCTAACCGAAGCTCAACTGAACTATACGGTAACAGAAAAAGAGTTACTGGCTATTGTGTTTGCTTTCGACAAGTTTCGATCTTATCTTGTAGGTACCAAAGTGATTGTCTATACGGATCACTCTGCAATTAAGTACTTATTAGCCAAGAATGATGCTAAGCCGAGATTGATCTGGTGGGTGCTTCTACTTCAAGAGTTCTATCTAGAAATCCAAGATCGAAGGGGGGTAGAAAACCAAGTAGCGGATCACTTATCCAGATTAGAACCACAAGAGGGAAATTCTCCACTTTTACCGATCCAAGAAACATTTCGGATGAACACATATCTTCAAGGTAAATCATGTCCATAATATTCCTTGGTTTGCTGATTTTGCTAACTATTTAGCTTGTGGTTTGATGCCGCTTGATAAAATGTATCAGCAAAGGAAAAAGTGTAACACCCCAAACCCGGCCCAAACACTACAGCCGGATCTGGCATGCCACTCAAAATAGTTTTGTAAAATATGTCGCAATCTTCGGGAAATATTTTTCTTGTATTTAATCTTTTATTCGGGAAAACTTAATAACTTGATAAGTTTAAATAATATATAAATTTCACTTGTTGTTTTATGAATAAAAACCAAAATCTTAATACATGCCTTAGTTTAGTTAAAGTTTAAATGTCAATAATGAAAGCCAAAATAAAACCCAAAGCAAAGTATAATAGTCTAGTGGCCCATGGCCTTATTACAACGAAACTTAAAACCCACTTAAGATAAATTTCTTAAAAATAAATAAATAAAGTGAAGTCTTTTGCTTTGAATCCTCAATGCTCTGTCACATGGCCACCTTGCTCCCTCCTCGGCCCGGTCCGATGCACTAAGTGTCACCAAAATGGTTAAAATAATTGGGTGAGTCGCGAAACTCGGTGTGCAACCCTCATGCACCATCAGATTGGGCCTTAGCCCACAAATCAGCAAATAAAACATAATTTAGCAAATGACATACATAACCCAACCCAATCCTAGGTTTCCATCCGCTACACACCACCCTTACCTGCCAAGCACACCATTGGGGATTTCTATAATCAACCCACACCGCTACACACCATCGATGGTAGACATCTTTGCGATTAGTTGCTCATCGTCAAAGTTGTGACAGAGTCACGGTGAAAAATGACATAAGCCACGAAAGCGAGTTGTGACAAAGTCACCAGGCTAAAATGGCATAAGCCACCAGAACAGATCACTTCCCCTTTCATCATTCACCCAACCCCAAGCATACAGAGAAATCGACATACAAAGCATATTACTGAAGAAGGACAGAAATCACTAACCTGATGATTAGCCTTTACCCTCCTCGGGTTTTCAATCATAATACCGGGTTTTCAGCATTTAACAGAGTATAGTAGATTTATACATATATATATATTAGCACCCAATCTAATAGTGGGAAAGGTTACACACCTGTTATCGCGAAGTACTAAACTCTTAGTCGGTATCCTTGCTAAACCGATCTATAACTTTGCTCAAAAAGCCGAAAAGATGTGAAAATAGGGCCTCTCCTACAATCGGCCAAGGGTTAATAGATACTCGAATTTACACTTTGAAACTAATAGATTCCTCTTACCTTGAAATCCCGAAAGTAACACAATTCGAGTGTTACCGAACTATAACTTAGAGATCTATGCGATTGGCCCCACTTGAGATCCCTAATGCCAAAAATAAGAGAGAAATAAGAGATTAGTTCTAAATAGCCATTCGGCTAGGGATTTTGAAAAGCCAAAAACATTGAAATCCTAAAATCAATACTTACCTATTGCTTCCTTCAAAATTCGGCTGGCAGACTCCACTGAAGAGAATTCGGCAACTTCGGGAGGTGTGATCTTAGTGATTTCGGCTTTTAGAGAAACAAAGAATTGGAAAAATATAAACAAGGAGTGGTTAGTGAGATTCACCAAAAGAAAAGAAAAAGGATGGTAGGGTTTCTAAATTGAGATCTAAAGAGTTTTGATTTGTCCGAGAAAAGAAAAGAGAAGAGAGAGTTCAAGTTTGCTTAGAAAAATAAAGAGAAATTTTGAGAGAATTTTCAGAGAACATAATGAAGAATTCGGCACACCTTACTTTGCCTATACAGGTCGATTCTTTCCCTTTTACAAAGTCAAATTTTTGGCCAACTCTAGCCTCTTGGATGAGCTCTCATCTTTTCCCTTATCTTGATCTATTATCTCCACAAAAATAGCCCTAATTCCTCTCTTCATTATCTCGCCTATTATCCTTAAAATTAAACATAATAAAATGTCCTAAAATTTAGCCTTGTGCCATCCCCTTTACTCTTCTAAGTGCCGAATTTTAGCCCTAAAACTTGGGCTTCAAGTTGTCAAAATTTGGGCCCTCCTCATGCACTTGTGACACCACTTATAGCTCCCCTTTCTTTGTGCCCCTCGTTCTTTGGGCCACAAGCCCAATATGTCACTTAAACTACTAAAACTTTATTTTAAATCCTTGAGTGTCTAAACAGAATATTTAAACAAAACCTCACCCATTCTTGAGCCCAATTAGGACCCCTAACCCTTTTAAATTAATATTTTAAGCACACATCACAAAAATGCACAGCCCAAAATTCGGGATATTACGCTTCTTCCCCCTTAAAATAAATTTCGGCCTCAAATTTACGATCAAAAGAGATGAAGTGCTGTTGTCGTATAACATCCTCTGGCTCCCACGTCGCCTCTTCTGTGCCGTGATTTCGCCATAGAACTTTGACCAAAGGGACGGACTTCTTTCTCAATACTTTTATGTCTTGATCCAAGATTTGCACTGGTTCTTCCTCAAAAGATAAATCTGGCCTTACTTCAATCTCTTCCACCGGCACCACATGCGATGGATCAGAATGATAACGTCTCAGCATCGAGACATGAAACACGTCATGTATCAGCTCCAACTCTGAAGGCAAATCCAAATGGTAAGCCACTGGCCCCACACGTTCTAGTACCCGATATGGCCTAATAAACCGTGGACTTAACTTACCCTTCCGTCCAAACCTTATTACCTTCTTCCATGGAGATACCTTCAAAAAGACTTGGTCTCCTCACTGAAAATTCCACCTCCTTCCGCTTTAGATCCGCATAAGACTTACGCCGATCGGGCGCTTCCTTCAATCGAGCCGTATTAACTTAACTTTCTCCTCCGTTTCGAAACTAGATCGGGACCCAACACCCGATGTTCACCCAACTCCGTCCAACAAGTAGGAGTGCGACATTTCCTTCCATATAACGCCTTAAATGCGGCGCCATCCGAATACTAGCTTGATAACTATTATTGTGCGCGAATTACGCCAAGGGAAAATATTCCTCCCAACTACCCCTAAAGTCGATGATGCAACCCCTTAGCATATCCTCCAATATCTGAATTACCCTCTCGGTGACCATCGATCACCAGTAGGTGAAAAGTCGTACTAAAGTCCAACCTTGTTCCCATTGCTTGATGAAGAGCCTTCCAAAATCGTGGCGTGAACCTAGGGTCCCTATCCGATATGATCGACACCGGTACACCATGTAGTCTTACAACCTCAGCCACGTACAAATTAGCCAACTTTTGCAGAGAAAAGTCCACTCGAACCGGTATGAAGTGAGCAGACTTCGTCAACCGATCCACTATTACCCAAATCGAGTCCTTCTTAGTGGGTGTAAGGGGTAACCCACTAACGAAATCCATCGTGATTCTTTCCCATTTCCATTGGGAATCTTCACCGTTGCAACAACCTTGAAGGCAAGCGGTGTTCGACTTTGACTTGGCGACACGTCAAACACTTCCCCACATATTCCGTAACTTCTCGCTTCAAACTGGCCACGGAAGCGCTCGCGCAAATCCTGATACATCTTAACTCATCCAGGATGCATAGCATAAGGGATACTATGCGATTCTCGAAGAATCATCTGTCTTAACTCCACATCTTTTGGCATACAAATCTTCCCACGAAAACACAAAACTCCATCATTGTTCAGACTATAGTCCTCCATTCCACCATCCCGCGCTTGCAAAAGTCGAGCACTTAGGACGTCATCCACTAACTATTTGTCCTTAACCTGACCCACCCATGTCGGCTTCACTTGCAACTCAGCTAGAAAACTCTCGTCGTCAAATAAACTCAGATGGGCAAACATCGCTCTTAGTTACGATACTACCTTACGGCTTAACGCATCCGCCACCACATTTGCCTTACTCGGATGGTATTCGATCGAGCAATCATAGTCCTTCAAAAGCTCGATCCACCTACGTTGTCTTAAATTTAACTCCTTCTGGGTAAGGAGATACTTCAGATTTTAATGGTCGGTGTAAATTACCGACTTCTCCCCATACAAGTAGTGCCTCCAAATCTTCAGAGCAAACACTACCGCCGCTAATTCCAAATCATGTGTAGGGTAGTTCAATTCATGCAGTCTCAACTGTCGAGATGCATATGCAACAACTTTTCCATCTTGCATCAACACACACCCCAACCCTGTGTGTGACGCATCACAGTAGACGGTAAATTCTTTTCCCCCTTCCGGATGAATTAATACTGGAGCCTCCGTCAAAATTCTCTTCAGCTTCTCAAAGCTCTCCTGTTGTTTGTCAGTCCACACAAACAATTCTCCCTTCCTTAACAACTTAGTTAAAGGTGCCGTCATTGAAGAGAACCCCTCAACAAATCTCCTGTAATACCCTGCCAAACCCAAGAAACTTCGAATCTCCGCCACAGACTTCGGCGGTTTCCAATCCAATACAGCTTCTATCTTCCGAGGGTCTACCCTAATTCCCTCTGCGGAAACCACATGCCCTAAGAAAGTCACTTCTTTCAGCCAGAACTCACACTTACTGAACTTCGCATACAACTGCTTCTCCCTCAAAATTCGCAACACTACACGAAGATGTTCGTCATGTTCCTCCTCGGACTTGGAGTAAACCAGGATATCGTCGATGAACACCACCACGAACCGATCAAGGTATGGTTGAAACACCCGGTTCATCATATCCATAAATACTGCTGGCGCGTTCGTCAAACCGAACGGAATTACCAAGAACTCATAATGCCCGTAGCGTGTTCGAAACACCGTCTTATGAATGTCCCCTTCCTTTCCCTTTAACTGATGATAACCCGACCTTAGGTCAATCTTTGAAAAAAATGAGGCTTCTTTAAGCTGATCGAATAGGTCGTCTATTCTTGGTAATGGGTACTTGTTCTTAATCGTCAACTTATTTAGTTGACGATAGTCCATGCAATACGCATGGATCCGTCCTTCTTTTTCACGAATAAGATCGGTGCTCCCCATGGAGACACACTTGGTCGGATAAATCCTCGATCCAAAAGCTCCTGGATCTGAGCTTTGAGCTCCACCAGCTCTTTCGGCGCCATTCGATAAGGAGCAATGGATACCGGAGCCGTACCCGGAAGTAGTTCTATTCCAAACTCCACTTCGCGATCCGGGGGTAATCTTGGCAACTCCTCAGGAAATACGTCCACAAAATCCTTTACTGTTCTAACCTTGTCGACCGTCCCCTCCTTAGCGTCCAAAGCACTAATAAAAGCTAGAAAGGCATTACATCCCTTCCGAATCATCTTAACGACCTTTAATGCCGTTACTTACGTTGGATGATAGTTCTTTCTCTCTCTAACACAACTACCTCCCCGCTTTCGGGTACTCAACACCATGCGTTTAGTCCCACAATCCAACTTAGCACGATGCTTAGTCAACCAATCCATCCCTAGGATAAGGTCAAACTCTCCAAACGGTAATTCCATTAAGTCTGCCGGAAACACTACCCCTTGAGTCTCTAACGGTACATCCTTAAATAGCTTGTCCACTACCCTAGATTGCCCTAGAGGACTAACCACAGTCATCTTCCTAGTGGTTGTTTCAGAGTCTATACTTAGGGTCTCAGATATCGAACATGCAACATAGGAGTGGGTTGACCCAATATCAATCAAGGCAAGTAAAGGGTTATCAGCAATAAGAAACGTATTGGTCATGACATCCGGTGCGTCACCATCCTCCTGTCGACGAACTGCATAAACTAGACCTGGCTGCCTTGCTTATACGTTACCTGCACCTCTACCAGGTGCTCCACATCCGCGACCAGCCCCATTTCCACCTCTACCTGCACCACGACCCCTTGGTCCAGACTGGTCACCTCTCCTAGTCTGATCAGCACCTCAGCCCGCTGGCTGTACCTGATCCACTTGCGGACAGTCCTTAATCAGATGCTCTGTGGATCCACACCTGAAACATCCACTCGTTCTTCTTCTACACTCCCCAGAATATGCTTTCCCGCACCAATTACATACTCGATTCTAATTCCCCGCAGCAGGTGTCGGAGCACGAGCTGGCCCATCAGACCTAGGCTTTTTCTGCGAATTCCCAGATGCTCCTACCGGCCCAAAATTTCTCTTATTCCTTCCCCGCTCCTTATCTCTTTCCTGTCTTTTAGTCCGTTTTACCTCCTCAGCTATCTTAACCTTCTCCACCAGAACAGCAAAATCCCTTTCTCTCTACGGTGCTATCAAAGCCCTCAACTCATTCCACAATCCATCCTCGAACCGAACACAACGTTCATATTCGGCTGCCACCATTCCTCGAGCATAGCGGCTCAAGCGCAGAAACTCCGCCTCATATTCAGCCACATATTTACTTCCCTGCACTAGATTCAGAAATGCCTTCCTCTGTGCATCCACATAACTGGCCCCAACATATTTTCCCTGGAACGACTCCTTAAAGAAGTCCCAGTCAATCCGATCTGCGACAGTACCCTCCTTCACCGTGAGCCACCACTGATAGGCCTCATCTCGAAGAAGAGACACGACCCCTTCCAACTTTTTCTCCACCGTGAAATCTAAATCATCCATTATGCGCTCAGTTGCTTCTATCCAATACTCAGCTGTGTTAGGGGCTACGCTAGAAACTCCCCTAAACACTTCTGCCCCATTGGCCCTAAGCCGCTCGACCTGATTTCGGGCTCTGTGCCCGCGCCTACTCGATAACTCTTTCGAGAACCCGCAGCATCGCTTTGAGATCTTTGCTTCATCTCGATCGCCTAATCCGTAACTCTCCCTCCACACCGGTGGAGGATCCGGCATTCGTTTCTGACCGTGTCGGACCTGCGGCTCGAGACAAAGCCATCCTACCCCTACCGCGTCCACGCGGTGGACGTCCTCGACCCCTTGTACTCATTCTTCGCTTATCGTTTATCTGATTAAAAATTTATGAATCATTAATTTTCTTCCACTAATTAACCACGAACAGTCTTATGGATAATAGTTTTAAGAGTAGTTCTTTCGAATTCATATTCACAATACAGTTTCAAGTCCATATCCTCTAATTCTAGGGAACACATACACTCAATCATCAACATACAAATAGCATCCAAGCACTTGCATTCACCATGTAAGGGTGTTTTCGTTGATTCACTACCCAGGGGTATTTTCATAATTTTATCCTATAGGGGTATTTTTGTAATTTCCAAAATAGAGTTTCTTGGTGATTTTGTGAAATAAGGGTATTTTGGTAATTTTGCAATCTGGGGGTATTTTGGTAATTTTGAAGTCCGGGGGTATTTCTGTAATTTTACAAATCAGGGTTATTTTTGTCATTTTGCAAAACAAGGGTAATTTGGTAATTTTACAAACCATGGATATTTGTTGTTGTTGTTTTTTTTCTAACAGGGGTACTTTGGGAAAATCTAGTTTCATAATCCGGGTTACTCTTGTAAACATGAGATTTTCGGGTAAATTTTCAAAACATAGGTATTTTTATAAATTCATAGTTGGTTGGAAATTTTCACAAATCAAATGTATTTTGAGAATTTTGCAAAACGTGGGGATTTTTTTTCCAGAAATAGGGTGGCTGGTCCCTTTCGGGTTTTAATTGTAAGGTTTAGCCTGTCAACAAGTCCTCGTGATCAGAGTGAACAGTCACTACGCACTGTAAGATTCCAAATAAGAGGAGGTGAGTCGCTAGGATCGCTTAAATACCAAGCTCTCCCCAATCCACTCCTAGACATGCGTATGCTGTTGCCACACCCTAACTCGGCTAAGATGAGCAGTCACTACGTGCTGGGTAGAATTCCAGTGAAGAGGAGGTGAGTCACTAGGGTTGCTTAAATACCAAGCTCTTCCCGGATCCAATCCTAGACATGCGTATGCTCTGTTGCCCACCCAAGCCTTGCGACTCATTTACGGGTTTGTTTAGTGAAATTAAGTCTTATGAGCCTTTAGAGAGTGGTTTAAGCTAGGCCTAAAGTCCATCAAGTTCTAATCTAACTAATCTACGTCCCATAAAGCCCATCAAGCCCACAGATATATATCACACAATGGTTCAGAGTACTTACCTGGCGGACTTGGGCCGGAGACACAGGTGCCATGCCGAGCTAACAAACCTGTTATTATTTAAAAACATACATGTTTCAAAAGCCTAACTTTAGAAAACGTTTTGAGCCTAAAAACCCCCAGAGCCGAGTTTTGAATCGGGCTCTGATACCAATCTGTAACACCCCAATCCCAGCCCAAACACTACATCCGGATCTGGCATGCCACTCAAAAGAGTTTTGTAAAAGATGTCGCAATCTTCGGGAAATATTTTTCTTGTATTTAATCTTTTATTCGGGAAAACTTAATAACTTGATAAGTTTAAATAATATATAAATTTCACTTGTTGTTTTATAAATAAAAACCAAAATCTTAATACATGCCTTAGTTTAGTTAAAGTTTAAATGTCAATAATGAAAGCCCAAAATAAAACCCAAAGCAAAGTATAATAGTCTAGTGGCCCATGGGCTTATTACAACGAAACTTAAAACCCACTTAAGATAAATTTCTTAAAAATAAATAAATAAAGTGAAGTCTTTTGCTTTGAATCCTCAATGCTCATCGCATGGCCACCTTGCTCCCTCCTCCACCCTGGTCCGATGCACTAAGTGTCACCCGAAATGGTTAAAATAATTGGGTGAGTCACGAAACTCGATTGTGCAACCCTCATGCACCATCAGATTGGGCCTTAGCCCACAAATCAACAAATAAAACATAATTTAGCAAATGACATACATAACCCAACCCAATCCTAGGTTTCCATCCGCTACACACCACCCTTACGCCAAGCACACCATTGGGGATTTCTATAATCAACCCACACCGCTACACACCATCGATGGCGGACATGATGCGATTAGTCGCTCATCGTCAAAGTTGTGACAGAGTCACCAGCTAAAATGGCATAAGCCACGAAAAGCGAGTTGTGACAAAGTCACCAGTGAAATGGCATAAGCCACGAACATATCACTTCCCCTTTCATCATTCACCCAACCCCAAGCATACAGAGAAATCGGCATACAAAGAATATTCTCGAAGAAGGATGTAAATCACTAACTTTGATGATTAGCCTTTACCCTCATCGGGTTTTCAATCATAATGCTTAGGGTTTCGGCATTTAACAGAGTATAGCAGATTCATACATATATATATATATTAGCACCCAATCTAATAGTGGGAAAGGTTACACACATGTTATCGTGAAGTACTAAACTCTTAGTCGGTATCCTTGCTAAACCGATCTATAACTTTGCTCAAAAAGCCGGAAAGATGTGAAAATAGGGCCTCTCCTACAATCGGCCAAGGGTTAATAGATACCCAAATTTACACTTTGAAACTAATAGATTCCTCTTACCTTGAAATCCCGAAAGTAACACAATTCGAGTGTTACCGAACTATAACTTAGAGATCTATGCGATTGGCCCCACTTCAGATCCCGGAATGCCGAAAATAAGAGAGAAATAAGAGATTAGTTCTAAATAGCCATTCGGCTAGGGATTTTGAAAAGCCGAAAAACATTGAAATCCTGAAATCAATACTTACCTATTGCTTCCTTCAAAATTCGGCTGCAGCGGACTCCCGAAGAGAATTCGACAACTTCGGGAGGTGTGATCTTAGTGATTTCAGATTTTAGAGAAACAAAGAATTGGAAAAATATAAACAAGGAGTGGTTAGTGAGATTCGGCCAAAAGAGAAGAGAAAAAGGATGGTAGGGTTTTCGACAATTGAGATCTAAAGAGTTTTGATTTCTATCGAGAAAAGAAAAGAGAAGAGAGAGTTCAAGTTTGCCGAAAAATAAAGAGAAATTTTTGAGAGAATTTTGAGAGAACATAATGAAGAATTCGGCACACCTTACGCTGCTATCTGAGGCCGATTCTTTCCCTTTTACAGAGTCAAATTTTCAGCCAACTCTAGCCTCTTGGATGAGCTCTCATCTTTTCCCTTATCTTGATCTATTATCTCCACAAAAATAGCCTAATTCCTCTCTTCATTATCCGCCTATTATCCTTAAAATTAAACATAATAAAATCTCCTAAAATTTAGCCTTGTGCCGTCCCCCCTTACTCTTCTAAGTGCCGAATTTTAGCCCTAAAACTTGGGCTTCAAGCTGTCAAAATTTGGGTCCTCCTCATGCACTTGTGACGCCACTTATAGCTCCCCTTTACTTTGTGCCCCTCGTTCTTTGGGCCACAAGCCCAATATGTCACTTAAACTACTAAAACTTTATTTTAAATCCTTGAGTGTCTAAACAGAATATTTAAACAAAACCTCAGCCCATTCTTGAGCCCAATCGGGACCCCTAACCCTTTTAAATTAATATTTTAAGCACACATCACAAAAAATGCACAGGCCCAAAATTCAGGATATTACAAAAAGTTTCTTCACGATGTGAAGTACTATTTCTGGGAAGAGCCATATTTGTTTAAAAAGTGTGCAGATCAGATGATCAGGAGATGTGTGGTAGAAGATGAAATACCGAAGATTTTATACCATCATTCATTCAACTCCGTGGGGGACACTTCGGAGGTACTCGTCAAATGCCAAAGTATTGCAAGCCAGATTCTTTTGGCCAACACTATTCAAGGTTGCATACGCTTACGTAAAGAGCTGTGATCGATGTCAAAGGGTTGGAAATGTCACCAATAGAAATGAGATGCCTCGAACAAATATCATTGAGGTAGAATTGTTCGATGTTTGGGGTATTGACTTTCTTGGTCCTTTTCCTCTGTCTTTTGGTCACAAGTACATATTGGTAGCAGTAGATTATGTGTCCAAGTGGGTCGAGGATGAAGCTTATCCGACGAACGATGCTAAGGTTGTGATTAAGTTCTTGCAGAAACATGTGTTCACAAGATTTGGAACCCCAAGAGCTATTATAAGCGATGAAGGGACCCATTTTGTGAATAAGTGGTTAAAATGGTTGTTAGATAAACATGGAGTGAAACATAAGGTTGCTCTGACTTACCACCCACATGAGACAAATGGGCAAGTGAGCTAGCAAATAAAGAGATCAAAGGCATACTTGAGAAGGTAGTTTGCCCGAACCGACGAGATTGGTCCAAGAGACTAGATGATGCTTTATGGGCTTACAGAACAGCATACAAGACACCTTTAGAAATGTCACCCTACAGGTTGGTCTTTGGAAAAGCCTGTCATTTACCTTTGGAGTTAGAGCACAAAGCCTACTGGGCTCTTCGACGACTCAACTTGGATCTTAAGCTTGCCAAAGAGAAACGGATGCTCCAACTCAATAAGTTAGAGGAATTCCGAATGTTCTCATACGGAAATGCCAAATTACTCAAAGAAAGACTCATGAATTGGCATGACAAGCATATTCGAGTTCGAGAGTTTGAAGCAGGTCAACAAGTCTTGTTATTTAATTCCAGATTGAAGTTCTTCCCAGGTAAGTTAAAATCACGTTGGTCCGGTCCATTTACGATTCATCGCATCTATCCATACGGAGTTGTTGAACTCTAAGGTAAGGGAGGTAATTTTCACGTCAATGCTCAGCGTTTGAAACATTACTACGGAGAAAGACCTGAACGAGATCAAATCTTGTTCAGTTTATCTGATCTTTAGATTTTATTGTTTCCAATAAATCATTTAGGGTATATTTTCTGGTTTATTATGTTTAAAGAAATTCTGTCTAGGAGATTGGAACTTAAGCGAGACCGCTTGTGACCCCTCCAATCTTTCCTGGGAATTGATTTTTACATAATTTTCCAAGAAATTAGCCCCTAAATGACAAAAATAAATTTTTGGTTTTCCAAATAAAAAGGTCAATTTTGACCCAAGGCTTAAATCGCAACTCAATTTCAAATTTTCATTAAGTCTAGGGACTTAATTGAATTATTTTTAAAATTTGGTTGCTATTTTTGTAAATAATAAAAACTAGGTGCCTCTTTTTGTAAATATTTAAAAAAAAGCATCTAGAATAAATATTTTTCTTAATATCATATTTACAAATTATTGATAAACTTTAATATATGATTATATTTCTTACAATTTATATATTAATTTTTATCAACTTAGCTTAGGATTAGGATTAATTTTATTTTATGTTTATCTTAATAAATTAATAGCAATTGATAATTACATATGCATATTATTAATTGTTGTTAACATTAAGTAGAATTAGAATTAGAATATTTTTATTATTAAATTGCTCTAAGAGTTCTACTCTAATTCCTACTCTTTCCATTATATAACCCATCCATCTATTATATTTTTCTCATTCATTCAACACCTAAATCCCAAAATCACCAACTCATCAAAAGTGTCGCAAGCTCCTAGCCACAACAGCCATTCGGCCGACTTGACCTTTCAAAGACACGCCGCGCCCACATCGCACACACACCTTGTCGCGTTTTTGCCGGCCCAAATTTCACCGCCGAAGTTCTTGGCCTCACGCCTGCTGCCTCCAACCCACGTTGCTTGCTGCGCACCATCTCCCTCGCACACACCCGACCAGCCCAGCGGTGTCACTCGCTCCTGCACGCCTACTTTGCACGCGCGCGTGGCCTACACCGCCATAAGGCTTTGCGTGCTGCTACTTGCGTGCAGCCCCTACCACGCACCCATCCGGCCAACCTAAGCCAAAAGCCTTCAACCCTCCTTTTAAAATTCCATCTTTTGTTCATTAGTATATTTTATTTTAGGAGTTCTTAATTTTTACGAAGAATGTGGTAAGAAAAAATTTCTTCCCTTAAGTTTAATTTTTATTCAATTATTCAATTTTTCAATTTATTGAAGAATTAATAATTTTTATAAATTAAATTTTTAAGAAAATAATTTTTTCCATCTTATGTTCAGGTTAATCATGCCTCGCAAGAGAACTCATGCCTCCGCCCAAATTGATGAAACATAAAACAAATTCACTGTGAAGAAGCCAAAGTAAGATACGAAAGAATTTTCAAAGATCAACAGATGCATCCAGAGAAAGGCTTCACACTGAAGGAAAGCAACTACAGAGACTTTATGGCACGTATTCGTCAAGTTGCTGAAGCCCTCAATTGGGAATTGTTTTGTGAACAGAGACCAAGTGTGGATGAGGAACTAGTTCGTGAATTCTACGCGAACTTGACCTCAAGCGAATTGACCGAAGTTCCAGTCCGTGGAATCAAGGTACCAATAAATTCAAATGCTATTAATGAATTCTTTGAATTACCTGATTTTGACAATGATGAATATTCTTCTCTATTGAACAACATTAAGTCTGAAAATTTGCAAGAAATTCTCGAGGAACTCACAGTTCCGAAGAGAGTATTTGACACCACTTGCGAAGGTATGGTTCTACTTCATCCGTTTCAGCCTTATGCCTAGTTCACATGGGACTGCAATATCATTAGAGCAAATGGTCTTATTATACTCAATTCTAACTGGAAAGACCATTGATGCAGGCAAAATCATCCTAAGAGAAATACGAAATTGTGCCGTTAGACGTTCTGGCCCTGCCTATTTCCTCTTTACGATAACAATTTTATGCTTAAAATTAAAACTCCTCGTGGACGTGAAAAAGACAGAGTATAATCAAGGCACAATCACCGATTAGGACCTCTACCGAGTAGCCGGAGATTCTGTTCTTCAGCAATGAGTTGAAGAGAGTGAGGATCCTGAAGAAACAGAGGATGAACCCACAGAAATCCCGCCAGAGCAATCAACTGAAGTCCCTATTGAGGCAGAATCAATGGAACCAGAAGCTGAACCTGATATCAAAACCTCAACGTTTGGAGCTCCACCACCTAGCCCAGATCTTCGTAATGAGCTATCAAAGCTGATGGACTTAATGCAACACTTGCAATGGTAGCAACAAGCCTACTGGAGATACGCAAAAATAAGAGATGACTCGATGAGGAGTGCCCTCAAGAAAATTTATAATGACCCATTTATTTTTGTGCCTGAGTTTCCAGATTTCATATTTGAACCATGGATTTCATCATCGAAGAGGGAGCAAGGTGATTCATGCAAAGGCAATACTGATGGAGTAAAAGATGAGTCGAAATCGGAAGGATCGGCAAACAAATAAAAAAGGGAGGACTTCAACTTTAGCTTATTTTTATTCTTAAGTTATTTTAGGATTAGGTGAATTAGGAATTTTTATTTTTGCATAATAAAATAAGAGATAGGAATCATGAATAAAATCTGACAAGTCCCAAAGGCTAAAGTGTGGCAATAGATATATACATGTCTAGGATTGGATTTTAGAGAGAGCTTGGTACTTAACCAGTCAATTTGGCTCACCTCCTCCTTTCTAAAAATCCTACCTGGTGTATAGTATCTATTCACTTTAAACAATGAGGACATTGTTCACTTTAAGTAGGGGGGACCGAAAATTTGAATTGATTCCACTCAGAAAAAAAATTTTCTTTTAATTATGATTAGGATATATATTTTGCTCAATAAATTTGAATTTTGTTAAGTATGCTAAACTTCAGTATTAATAAAGTTCTATTATTTCAAGAAGTTATTATGTTAGCTTAATAATGATATGAATGTATTTTTAATAAAGCATGCAAATTGCACCATAAAATTTTTAGTTCCTACTGAAAAATTAGGCATGCATGAAAGTTTAAGTCTTTAGAATTGACTTAGTGATTTCTTGAGGCGAAATCCTAGGAAGCATGGAATATTGAAAATGATTTAGGCAACTATTGTTTGGACCGTTTGAGCCTTTCAAGCCAACCTTGATAAAATTATCCGTTGAAACCCAACTTTGAGACTATATGGCCTAATTTTATTTGGACCTTTTCAATATTTAGCCATCACTTTTCTCTTCATTACCTTTAAAATTGCCCCAAAAACTAGACTCGACATTATTCAGAATATCGTTTGAAAATAAGTTTGGGGGAGTTGAAAGGAAGTACCAAATGCTCGAAAATTGTAGTACATGAAGCAAAGTGCTAAAAAAAAACATGTACTCAAAAGAAAATAGATGTACAAAAGAGCATGTTGGTGTATCGAAGGTAAAAATTCCGAAGGTTCGATTTATGCTGAGTCTAAGGTTTTAAAGCCAAAAATTATCTATCGTTTACCTACCCCTAAGCCCAGCCACGTTACAACCTTATTAAAGACCTATTGATTCAAAATTCCAATGTTACCTACATTAGTGGAGAGAAATTGCTCTGTTCAACATATGAAGACATCAGTTAAGCTTAATGATTGCAGTTTAATTTTGAATAAGGAATTAAAATCAAATTGGTAGGGATTAACATGTCTTTATTAAGAAACATTTAGTCTAATTTTGCTAGTATAATAGTTGTTGGGTGTAATTCGAACGATATGTATACTTAAGTAGCATAATTATCAAATTTCTTATTTTTGAGCCTAAGTACATTGAATCCATAATTTTGAGAAGAAAGTTGTTCTGAAGGATTTTTTCAAAGGTGTTTCCGAGAAAATTCTTTTCAAATTTGTGCATTACTCGGGACGAGAAATGAATTAAGTTTGGGGGTGTGGAAACACGAAAATTTATACACTTTTTCATGCCCTTTTTAACTCAAATTTATGCAGTTTCGATTGAATTCTTGTCAGAAAATAATTAAATATTATAAAATAATTAAATTGTGCTAAAAATATGAACATGATTAATTTTAATTAATTTTATAGTTAATTTTGACTAATTTTGACTATTTTCGACAGATTCGCACAAAGGGCGAAAATTGGCTCGGCAGACACTGCTCGAAGAATAAACCCGAGAAGCAGTTTGAAGTATCAAGGTGAATTTATTTCCAGCCCAAGACGGTCCAATTATGAATATTTAATCATAATATAATTAATTTTCATTTATTTCCAATTTAATTTGGGCTAAATAAATTAATCTTAATTAATTATGAAAAAGGCCCAGTTGAACCGCATCAGTTGAACCAAACCGATTGAACCGAACCGAGCAAAGAATTGGGCAGCCCAAACTGTCCATATGCTGACCCAAATCAGCTTATTAGCTGATTAATTAAGCTTGCAAAGAAGCCCTTGAAGACTTTTCAAAGTTGCATTCAACCCCCTCCACAATTAGTGGCTTTGTAGATTTGCCCCATGCCATATTTAGCAAAGTTGAATCCATCAACTTTGCCACATAGATGGCCAGCCAAGGGGGGTATATTTGGCTGATGGGATTTGCTATTTTTAGCAGCCACAATCAGCTATAAAAGCCACCCCTTGCTGATCATTCAAGGCATCCATCAATCCATCAATCCTTCAACATTCTCATTCTCTCCTCACTTCTTTTCTCTCCATTTTCTCTTTATTTCCAAGAACAAACCAAGCCTTCTTGTGCCGATTTCTCCTCTTGGAAAAGAGGTGTTTTCTCAGCCATTTGGAGCAGCAATTGGAGTGTTCATAAGCCACCTTGATAGCTGAGGACAACGGAGAACGAAGAACGGAGCAATCAGTCAAGCCACGGAGAAACACCGGATTTGCTTCTTGTTCCCTATCTCTTTAAATTTTGTTGTTGTTTTGACAAACATGTTTATGAATATTTATGCTATTGGAATGGTTAATTTAATCAGCTTAGCTTGAATTTAATTCGTGTTGGGTTGATTGCATTTCGTTCTTTTGAATTATTAAAATTGTGTTTATACTGTTATAGGCCTCGGTAAAATGTTTGATTAAGTAAAATCATGCTTAAGTTATTCTGGCATTTTAATTGTTTAGATAACTAAAGAATTAATTATTAAATGCATTGAAATTGTAATTAATGGACACAATACTTAATCTGTGAATGTTTAATTCTTCTACGGTAGCTGAAGATTAAATTAGCATTGTATTTGGCGATACATATGCCTTGCATAACTTGCAGGATTTTTGTGATTAAACTGTTTCAAGGTAAGGATACTTTGTTACCTCACATAGTCTTTTATATGCTTATTAGGTTGAATTAATCGGTTGAATCGACATAGGAATATGCGAGAGATTGTTTAATTTAATAAGTATGTATGTGCAATAACATATTTACTTTTATAAATCTGCTTTAATCTATTCGAATTGACATAGGGATATGTACAAGAGATAAATGGATTTTTGATTTGTAAATATGTTCATAAGTTAGCAAATTACCGAGTTGCCGTGACTTATTCGTAACAAGTATAAGCATGAATTTAATGATTCTAAGTTAAGAAATGTAATTAATCCAACACAATTATATCATCTTGATTAAAATCATCTTTTGAAATCGTGCATTAGAACTCTATTTTATTTTATTTTATTTTAATTTGTTTTCTAGTTTTTAATCATTTCTCAAAACCAAATATTTTTCCCTCGCCAAAGTGTTTAAAAAATCATTTTCATAAATAAGTCTTTTACAGTCCCTATGGGTACGATAACTCGACATTTACTTGTCACTTTATTACTTGTTACGATTGTGTACACTTGCACATTTTCACCGTTCCACACATAGTGGTTGTTTATCTAATCATCCTGGAAGTACTAAAATATACAATGATTTGAAACAACTGTATTGGTGGTTGGGTATGAAACGAGACATTTCTAAATTTGTAGCGAGATGTTTAGTGTGTCAGCAAGTTAAAGCTACACATCAAGTGCCATCGGGTTTACTTCAGCCTGTGATGATACCAGAGTGGAAATGGGATAGAGTTACGATGGATTTCGTATCGGGATTGCCTTCGTCTTCGAAAAAGAAAGATGCTATTTGGGTTGTCATTGATCGATTAACGAAATCAGCATATTTCATCCCAGTACGTACTGATTATTCATTTGATAGATTAGCTGAATTGTACATTGCTGAAATTGTTAGATTGCACGGGGTGCCAGTTTCGATTATTCCGGATAGAGATCCGAGGTTTACGTCGTGGTTTTGGAAGAAATTGCAAGAAGCTTTGGGTACGAAGTTAAATTTTAGTACAGCTTTTCACCCGCGAATTGACGGTCACTTTGAGAGAGTAATTCAGATTCTCGAAGATATGCTCCGGTGTTGTGTTTTAGAGTTTGAAGGCAACTGGGAGAAATATTTGCCGCTGGTTGAATTTGCATATAACAACAGCTTTCAATCGAGCATAAATATGGCATCGTACGAAGCTTTGTATGGTCACAAATGCCAAACTCCATTGTACTGGACCGAGCTTAGTGAAAAATAGATTCACGGAGTTGATTTGGTTAGAGAAACCGAAGAGAAAGTGAAAGTAATTTGTGACTGTTTGAAAACAGCTTCAGATCGTCAAAAATCATACGCGAATTTGAAACAAGAAGACATTGAATTTCAAATCGGTGACAAAGTGTTTTTGAAAGTATCTTCGTGGAAGAAAATACTTCATTTCGGTCGTAAAGGCAAATTGAGTCCGAGATTCATCGGGTCGTATGAGATCATTGAAAGAATAGGTCCAGTGGCATCTTGGCTCACTTTACCGACTGAGTTAGAGAAAATTCACAATGTTTTTCATGTGTCGATGTCACGTCGATATCGATCGGATCCCTCACATGTGATTTCTCCATCGGAGATTGAGATTCAACCTGATATGACGTACAACGAAGAACTGATCAGAATTCTAGCTCGAGAGGTTAAAGAGTGAAGAAATAAAAGCATAGCTTTAGCGAAAGTTTTGTGGAAATGACACAAAATTGAAGAGGCTACGTGGGAGCCCGAGTAAGCTATGAGAAAATAGTATCCTAACCTATTCATTGGTAAGATTTTCGGGGACGAAAATCCCTAATGGGGGAGAGTTGTAACAACCCATTTTTTGTCAAATCAAAACAGTGGTTTTGGGACCACAAATCTGAAGTCATAATATTTATTTGATTATTATTTTAATGTTTACAGCATGATTGAGTGATTGTGTGAAAATTTCGTTAAAAAATTTTATCGTTTGAATGGTCAATTTGATAAAAAGGACTAAATCGCGTAATGTGTAAAAGTGAAGTTCTATTAGCTAAAAGTATCTAATAGCTATAGAACCTTAAATTAAAGCTCCTTATGTTGTAATTAGACCATTAATAGCATGAGTGGACATATATTAAGGTGTTTTAAATGGTTTTATAATAAGGTTAATATAGTATTTTATAAAATAAAGGTTACTTAATAAAACAAAACATAAATATGAGTTTCATTCATATTTCTTAATCGTTTATAGCAAAGAAGAGATCCATTTTAGGGCTTGGAACATTCGGCTACTTCAAGGTTCAATTGTAAGTCTGTTTTTGTCCCGTTTTTGATGATTTCTATGTTTTTGTGATCGTTGCATCTAGTACTAGCTAGCCCAGGGACTATTTTGCAAAAATGTTAAAGATTTTGAAAGTTTCCATTGATGAAAATAAGTGTTCTTTGATGTTTGATGATGAAATATGAAATCTTGTTGTTAGATTTACCTATTTTGTAAAGTGATTTTGAGTAAAAATGCTAAATAGGGATTTATATGTGAAAATGTGAAAATGTATGGTTAAATGTGTGAATAAATGAAAAATATGGGATGCTAGGGGCATAATAGTAATTCAGCTAGCATGGGTTTATTTTGAATTTCATTAATTTGTAATTTTATGAAATAAGGACTAAATTGTGAAAAATGTGAAAGTTTATGGGCAAATGTGTAAAATAGCCCTAATGTATAAACTGGACTAAATTGAATAAATGGATGATTAAATGAGCTAAATTTGATATTATATAGATCAAGAAAAGCAGAATACGGGCTTAGATCGAGGAAAGAACAAGATATCGGATTAGTTGACCGTGTCGTCGTTTTCACATCCGAGGTAAGTTCGTATGTAATAAGCATTGTTATAATTATGCTTCAAATTCTTTGATATTGCATAAATTGTGTATACGAGACTACAGTCATTTTTGACGACAATTCTGCTATGTATGGCACTTAGTGTGCGAGATTAAAATAGCTTCGGCTATGTATTGGCACTTAATGTGCGAGAATTCAAGTATTCAACATTATTCTGTTTTGGGTATGAGTTGTTACAGATTGGTACAGGTATGTATATGAATCATACGAGCCTTAAATCGAAGAAGTTATGAAGTTTTCATATAAGCATATGATTAAGCATGTGGAAGATTTGTTAGTATTTATGAATTACAAGTTAACAAGTTCAAATTGATGATTTATGTATTTATGATTAGTTGAATTTATTTCATACGAGCTTACTAAGCTTTATAGCTTACTTTGTGTATTTTTCGTGTTTTATAATGTTATCGAAGCTAGCTCAGACTCGGGGATCGTCGGAGATTGCTTCACACTACCATCTATCACTTGGTACCTTTGAAATTTTGGTATTTTAAGTATATGGAATGTATAGGAACTTTGATTCATGTTAGTTATGTTTTGGTAATGACTTTGGCCAAATGAATTTGCTTGTAAATGTTTATATTTTGGTTTGTATATATAGCCATGGGTGATAGCTTAATTTTGGTAAATTTGGTATGTTTGAATCATGTGCATATATATATATATATGCTTATGTCTTGTGTTTATTGAGTTGGTTGTGATGATTGATGATAATAGGTACTATGAATGGTAAATTGATGATTTTTGGATATAGGTATGTTGTGAAATTAGGCCTAATAATGCATCTTTGATAATGGTTATTTTGATTAGTTAAGATTATAAGGATTGGTATGAATTTAGATAGCATATTGTGGTACTTATGTGCCTTGAATTGGTTGGTATTGAAATGGTAAGATTTAGACTTGGCTTGGTTGCTTTGGATGGTATATTTTGCTATGTTTTGGTGTTATTTGTATAGGTGAAGATGTGTACCAAATGGGGTGGCAAAATGGCTTGGTAAATAGCCTATTTTTTTCCACACGGGCAGAGACACGGGCGTGTGTCTCAGCCGCGTGTGACACACGATCATATTACACGGGCGTGTGTCCCCTAGTGTTGAAATTGAAATGAAGTCAGTATGCTCCACAGGGTCTCACACACGGGCGTGTGATCGGTCGTGTGGCACAAGTCAGTATACCCCCTAATTGGCACACGGCCTAGTACACGGGCGTGTGACTTGGCTGTGTTGCATAAGTCAGTATACCCTACAGGTTTGACACGACCTGGCACACGGGCGTGTATGGCCACTTCGAAGGGCACACGGGCTAGACACACGGGTATAAATCTAATGCCTCCAAAGTTAAAGGACCCAAAGAGTTTCACTATCCCATGTTCAATTGGACATCATTATGTAGGAAAAGCATTATGTGATCTAGGCAAAAGGATAAATCTAATGCCTAAGTCTATTTTCAGCAAGCTAGAAATTGGGAACGTGAGACCTATCACAGTGACATTGCAATTGGCTGACCGATCTTACGCCCATCCAAAAGGTAAAATTGAAGATGTATTGGTAAGGGTGGATAAATTTATCTTTCCTGCAGATTTTCTTATTTTAGAATGTAAAGCTGACCATGATGTACCAATTATTCTTGGAAGACCATTTCTTGCTACTAGCAGGATCCTAATTGATGTGCAGAAAGGCGAGCTAACCATGAGAGTAAATGATCAACAGGTTACTTTTAATGTGTTTAATGTGTTAAAATGCGTGGATGAGAATGAGAAATGTCATACCATTGGCTTGATAAAAATAGCAGTGGGTGAATTCGTAAAATTTTGCTACGGTAATTCTTCTAGTAAAGATAATTTGATGGAGCAACGTGACATGGTAAGTTTTGAAGAGCTTGGTGAATTTATGGAAGCCAAGCAGATAGTGGATAGGCCAGGGAAGAAATTTGAATCCCTAAATTGATCATAATGATATTTTAAGGCCCCTAAACCATCTGTAGTGGAATCTCTCGTACTAAAGTTAAAGCCTTTACCACAACATTTGAAATATACGTATTTGGGGAATAACAGTACTTTTCCAGTTGTAATTTCTACTAAGCTAACACCTGAGCAAGATGACATGTTGTTAGAAGTGTTATGGCGATCTAAAAGAGCACTAGGTTGGACCCTTACCGATATAAAGGGAATTAGCCCTACATTTTGTACGCACAAAATTTTGTTGGAATATTGCCATAGTAATTCCATTGAATAGTAGAGATAACTAAATCCAATTGTGAAGGAAGTTTTCAAGAAAAAAATTATCAAGTGGCTTGATGCCAGCATTATTTACCCAATTTCAGACAGCTCGTGGGTAAGTCTTGTGAAATGTGTACCCAAGAAAGGGGTATGTAATAGCCCGTTTTTAGTCAAATCGAAATAGTGGTTTTGAGACCACAAATCCAAAGTCAAAATATTTATTTTATTATTATTTTAATGTTTACGACATGAAAATATGATTGTGTGAAATTTTCGTTAAGAAATTTTATCATTTGAGTGTTTAATTTGATAAAAAGGACTAAATTGCGTAAAATGCAAAAAGTGTTGTTCTATTAGTTAAAAGTGTCAAATAGCTTTGGTTTTTAAATATAGTGGCCTTAAATGGTAAATAAACCATTTGAAATTTGGGTGGACATTTATGGGCATAGTTAGATGAAATTTTTATGATATTATTAAGGTTAAGGTTGTAATTTGTAAATAAAGGATATTAAATTAAAGAAAACAAAAGAAAAACCTTTATGTTCATCTTTCTCAACCGAATGTTGAAGAAGAGAAAGCCATTAAAATAGCTTCAAGGTTCGGCCACCTATTGTCCATGCACGTAAGTCCGTTTTTATCCCGTTTTTGATGATTTCTATGTTTTTGAGATCGTTGCAACTAGGTCTAGCTAGCCCAGGGACTAATTTGCAAAACTGTTAAAGATTTTGAATGTTTCCATTGATGAATAAACATGTATTTTGAAGTTTCTTGATAGATTATGAATGCTTGTTGATAGATATACAAGTTTTGTTAAGTGATTTTTAATGAAAATGCAAATTAGGGGCTAAATTATGAAATGTGTAAATTTAAGGGTTAAAATGTAAAATAAATGAAAATTTTGGGTTGCTATAAGCATGATAAATATTTGGCTAGGCTTGGGCTGTGATGAAATTGAATGAATTTTTTTCCGAGCCTAGGGACTAAATTGTAAAATTATTGAAATATTAGGGGCAAAAGTGTAAATGTGCTTTAATGAGTGTTTTGGATTAAATTGAATAGAGAGATAACTGAATAAGCTGAATTTGATATTATATAGATCAAGAAAAGCGAAATACAGACTTAGATCGGGGAAAGAACAAAGTCTCGGATTAGTTGACCCGTGTTGTCGTTTTTACGTCTGAGGTAAGTTCGTATGTAATAAGCTTTGTTATAATCATGTTTTTAATGCTTTGATATTGCATAAATTGTGAATACGAGATTACAGACATATTCGACAATGATTCGACGATGATTCAGCATGGAAATCTTGGTTGAACCTTAGGAATAGATAGGATACTAGTGACATGTCATTAGGGGATTGATGTGATTATGTGATCCGGGTGCTTTCCCATGCCGTCTTCTGGTGGTGAGTATACCTGCATGCATGTGTTGCGGTTGCTTGACGGCTTGTGTGAGCAGCACCGTGTAGCTACGTCTTGACCCACAACTTGTGTGAGCAGGCCCATTGATAGCTCGAGAGTGAGCATATATGTGATATGTGATCGAGATAGCTTCGGCTATATATGTGGCACTTCGTGTGTGAGTTTCCCATGTATCTGATAGTATTCCGAATGGTTCAACAGGTAAATGAAAGACGTGGTTGAAGAATGAGATTGATACAAGATAATACAGGTATGTACATGAACTGTATAAGCTTTAAATCGAAGAAGTTGTGAAGTGCATATATAAACATATGATTAAACATATGAAAAGTTTGTTAGTTAAATGATCTAAATGTTGCTATATACAAGTGGTTGATATTAATATTTATGATTGAATTGAGTTTATTTCATACGAGCTTACTAAGCTATATAGCTTACTTTGTTTAATTTTTGTGTTTTATAGTGAAATCAAGCTAGCTCGGATTTGGGGATCATCGGAGACTTCATCATACTATCAAGCTATCAGTTTGGTACTTTTAAGCTTATGTTTTGGTTATATGGCATGTATAGGGACTTTGGTCATTTTGATAAGTGTGGTGCTTATGAAATTAGCCATTTGAATTGACTTGTAAATGTCTAAGGTTTGGTTTGTATATATTTGGCTATGTGAGTTGGCTTATTTTGGTTGATGTGGTTATGTATTTATATATATGTGTGCATATGGTTTATGTTATGTGATTAAGGTTGGATTCATGATGCTTATTGATAATAAGTAATTTGAATGTCAAATGGTTGATAATTGAGAAGCTATGTGCTTGTGAATTGGTGCATGATGATGCATGTTTGGAAAGGTTTAATTAGATGATTTGAATATACGAAGTTGGTATGATTTGAATGAGTAAAACATGAGATTATAAGCAAGTTAGTTGTTGGTATTGAAATGGTATGTTTTAGCCTTGAATGTGGTTGAATTGGATGCACACTTATGCTATGAATGAGTACCATTTGAATTGTGTAGGTGTGTGCAAATTGGGGTGGCATGATGGCTTAGTAAATAGCCTATTTTTGTCCACACGAGCAGAGACACGGGCGTGTGTCTCAGCCATGTGTGACACACGGTCAGGTTACACGGCCATGTGTCCCCTAGTGTTTAAATAGAAATCAAGTCAATATTCTCCACACGGCCTCACACACGGGTGTGTGACTTGGCCATGTGGCATAAGTCAGTATACCCTACAGGTTTGGCACGGCCTAGCACACGGGCGTGTATGGCCATTTTTAGGGCACACGGGCGTGTGTGTTGGCCGTGTGACCCAAGTCAAAGAGTTAAACGGGGTTGGACATGGGCCGGAACACGGCCATGTGCTCCTATTTCGAATGTCCACACGGTTTGTGACATGGGCCTGTCTTTGGCTGTGTGAGAGACACGACTGGGCCACATGGGCGTATGTCCCCTGTTTTGAGAAAAAATTTCTAAGTATGTTATGAGTTTTCAAAGTTGTCGGTTTAGTCCCGAACCACTTCTAAAGCATGTTTTTGGGCCTCGTAGGCTCGTATTAGGGACATATTGATTGAGATTGAATGATAATTGTATGAAATGTGAAAATGTATGCAAAGTGAATGTTTAATTGTTTTAAAAGTCCGGTAATGCTCTGTAGCCCTATTCCGGCGTTGAATACAGGTGAGGGGTGTTACAGGGTATCATGATAGTAAGTTATGACAACAATAAGCTCATACCAACTCGTACTGTTACGAGATGGAAGGTGTGTATGGACCACCGTAGGCTTAACAAGGCAACTAGGAATGATCATTCCCCTTTGCCATTCATCGACCAAATGTTGGACATATTAGCTAGTAAGGATTTTTATTGCTTCCTAGATAGTTAATTAAGATATAATCAGATTGCCATAGCACCTGAAGATCAAGAGAATACAACCTTCACATGTCCATATGGTACTTTTGCTTTCAGGAAAATGTCGTTAGATTTATGCAATGCCCCAGCAACTTTCTAGCGCTGCATGATGGCCATATTCTCAGACATGGTGGAAATTTTCCTTGAAGTTTTTATAGATGACTTCTCTCTATTCGAAAATGATTTTGAGGATTGCTTAAGGAATTTGGAGATGGTTTTATGCCACTGTGAAGAAACGAATCTAGTATTAAACTGGGAGAAATGCCATTTCATGGTCCGTGATGGAATTGTCCTGGGACATAAGGTGTCACAGCAAGGAATTGAAGTGGACAGAGCAAAAATTGAAGTTGTCAAAAAGTTGTCACCGCCCATCAGTGTTAAGGGTATTAGAACCTTTCTAGGACACGTAGGATTTTACAGAATATTCATTAAGGATTTTTTGAAAATCTTTAAACCCTTGTGTACTTTACTTGAACAGAATAAACCTTTAAACTTTGATGATCAATTTTGCAGGCTTTTGAGGAACTCAAGAAGCATCTTGTAGCAACACCGATTATGGTTGCTCTAGAATGGACATTGCCCTTTGAACTTATGTGCGACGCCAGTGATTATGATGTGGGAGCAATGTTTGGTCAAAGGCAAAACAATGTACTACATGCAATAAATTATGCTAGTAGGACGTTGACAGAGGCTTAGCTTAATTATACCATTACTGAGAAGGAATTACTAGTAGTGATTTTTGCATTCGACAAATTTCGTTCTTATTTAGTAGGAACAAAGGTCATAGTCTACATAGATCACTCGACTATCAAGTACTTTGTATGGAAGAAAGATGCCAAGCAGAGATTGATTAGGTGACTAGTCTTGTTATAAGAGTTTGATTTCGAAATTAGAGATCGAAAGGGAACCAAAAATCAAGCGGTTGACCATTTGTCAAGAATAGAATCGAGAAATGAATATGAAAGCAAGAAACTTATTAAGGAAGAATTCCTAGATGAACAATTGCTCATTTCCAAGGCATTACCTTGGTATACCGAGATAGTAAACTTCTTAGTAAGTGGTGTAATGCCACCTGACTTCAATGCTCATAAAAGACAAAAATTTCTTCACGATGCAAAATAGTACTATTAGGATGAACCATTCCTATTCAACCATTGTGCAGATCAATTAATTCGTAAGTGCGTCCCCAATGATGAAATGCATATTATCTTACAACATTGTGACTCAACCCCATATGGACGACATTTTGGAGGAATGAAAATAGCTACCAAAGTACTCCAGTCAGGATTCTATTGGTCAAGTTTATTTAAAGATGCTGATGAATTTTATAGGTCCTGTGACTGTTGTCAGAGAACAGGAAATGTGTCTAGGAAACATGAAATTTCGTTGCAAAGTATATTGTAGATTGAATTGTTTGATGTATGGGGAATAGACTTTATGGGTCCGTTTCCACCATCCGTGGGCAAGCTATACATACTTTTGGTAGTAGACTATGTTTCTAAGTGGGTAAAAGCAGTAGCCCTAGCCTCTAATGATGCTAAGTTGGTATTGAAATTTTTGCATAAGAACATTTCCACACGATTTGGTACACCGAGAGCCATTATCAGTGACGAAGGATCCCATTTTGATTGCAAACTGATGGCCAATGCCTTGCGCAGGTATGGGGTGAAACATATAATTGCCACGGCATATCACCCTCAGACGAATGGCCAAGCTAAAATCTCTAATGGAGAAATGAAACAAATTATGGAAAAACTAGTGAACCCATCTCAAAAGGACTGGTCTACTAGATTGGATGAAGCTCTTTGGGCATATCAAATTGCATTTAAAACACCCTTAGGGATGTTACCTTTTAAACTTTTTTACGGTAAGCCATGTCATTTACCTATTGAACTTGAGCATAAATCGTTTTGGGCGATTAAGAAGTTGAACATGGACCGGCCTGTTGCTAATGGAAAGGGATTGCTAGAATTGAATGAGTTGGAAGAATTCCGAACACAAGCATATGAGAATGCTCGTTCGTATAAGGAAAAGACCAAGCAATGGCATGATGCTAGAATTTTGCCAAGGTAATTTGAACTTGGACAGCAAGTATTATTTTTCAATTCCAAGCTTAAATTATTTCCTGGTAAGTTAAAATCTTGATGGTCAGGACCTTTTGAAGTAATTCAAGTGTATTTGCATGGTGATGTTGTTGTTAAAGACCTAAAAACAAGGGCTACATTCAAGGTTAATGGACAACGCTTGAAGCATTACTAGGGTGCTCCTATAGAGCGTGACAAGCAAAGCGTTACCTTCGTGATGTTTGAATTTTTTGTTTTTTTAATAAATATTTTTTTCTATTTTATTTCCCATTTTTATTTTTATTTTTATTCTCTTTATTTTTAATACAATTTCATTTCTGTTTATTATTATTATGAATAGGAGTAGAATAAAAGAAGCAGGATTTGTTAATTTGTACTGAGCAGCATTTTGTTGCAACATTATAAAGAAACGTTATGCTGTGACACACTGAATGATGAGGTGTTAATAAAAGAGTTGACCATTTAGAAAATTCCAAAGGAAAGATTTTTAGGCAGTTGCGTTTAGTGAATATTGGGAAACCCAAAGTATGAAGCCCACACTGTAGGGCTAAGTTATTTCATTTTTCCCCTCAAAATTATTTTCTGTTTTTAACTTTCCCTCCATATCATGACCCTTCTTCCTCATGTTTCCAATTCCTTAAAAACTATTATCATTATCCCTATTTATTCTCTTCAAACTATTCACGTTTCCCACTTCTCACAAAGTTCACATTTTTATGATTTTCTCATCTTCAACCTCTCTGCTATTTTCTGTTTACTCTATTAATTTTCTTTTTGTTTCCCTAACTTTCTCTTCATGGCTCGGGTAAAGAGTACTTCTGAAACAATAGAATCTTCCCATGCTAGCGCCCTGCAACCGAAGATATTCTTCAATGTTGTTGCTGCCACAAGCTATTCAACTAATATTCTAAAGCGACCATTTTTCTTTGAACAGGGATTTTTATTGAAGGATGAATCCCACATGGGTTATGATGAATCAGTATCATTGATTGTAGGAAAGCAAAACTAGAGAATATTTTGTCTACACCCAAGGGATGTTGTGTAAGAGAGTTTTACGCTCATGTAAATTCCCTAGATTCTTCTTTCATTTATGTGAGAGGTAAATCTATGCCATTCGATGAAGACCATATTAGTGTCTAGTTTGGCATTGAAGAGGTTAGAGATGAGCATTCTGAATTTGCCGAGAATATTACACTGGAGGGGTTGGCAAAAGTATTGGAAGATTTATGCGTTGAAGGAACGTAGTGGATTATTTCAAGCCAGGAGTGTTACACGGTTGAAAGTTTTGCATCAAAACCAATTGGGAAGGTGTGGTACCACTTTTTAAGGAGTCACTTTATGCCGTCTACGCATAACATGGTTGTTTCGAAAGAAAGAATGTTGCTATTGCATTCTATTTTACAAAGAAGATAGATAAATGTAGGGAATATTATCTTCCAAGAGTTCTATAGGTGTAATGATAAGAATGCCGAGAGTTTGAATTTTCCTTCCCTTATTTCTGCCCTATGTAAGATGGCAAATGTGCCTTTAGTTGATGTTAAGGACGTTACCCCCAATAAGGGTGTGATAACGCGAGCAATTTTTGCCAAGCTACGAGGAACTGATTTCGCCACAACATCCCAACACAATCAATCTTCCTCTACCACACGTGTTCCCACAGCAACATCTCCCACCTCTCATGACCAGAAAATCTTGACTTCTCTAAAATAGTTAGAGCAAAGGTTGTCCATGTTCAAGGTGCAGCAATACCAGATGATGGAAGAGTTGGAACAAAGAAAAGAATGCCAAGCTTGGAACTGGTCATATGTGAAAGATAGAAATTTGGCATTAAGAAGATCCCTCTAGAAAAAAATTTTAAGACCTATGCTAGGATTTCCTACTTTGCTTTCGTCTAATGAGTGCGGAGAAGAGCTAGTTCCATCCGTTGCCAGAGCTGACTCCGTGACTAAAGGAGCCACTACAGATAAAGGAAATGCTACTAAAGAAAAGTTAGAAAAGTCAACCTCTATCGAACTAGAGAAGGATGTAGAAGAAGGAAAGGAAGAAAAAAATGTCCCTACCACTGCACCAGCCACTACACCAACTACTGCCACTAAAATAGGTAAAACTCCTATATCGATATCTTCACCCACCTCCATAACTGCACAGGATCAAGAAATCAATCAACTAATCAATGAACTATCAGAGACCAGCAAAGAAAGTGAGGAAGTTTACCTACGAAAAAGGAAGATGTGATACAAAGCAAGTGCTCTCAAGTCCACAAAAAAGAATTAAATGAAGTGCCAACATTCTAGTCCAAGTTAAGTTTTTTGTTTTTCTCTCATGCATTGCATTTTTTTTTGTTTGTGTACATATTCATAATTGTTATATACTGTTCATGATTTTACATGCATTTAGGACAAAGCATCCCTTAGGTTTGGGGTGTATTGTACATCTAGGTTGCATTTTGTATTTAGTATGTTCATTTTGGTATATAAGATATTTTGCCATGGCATAATAATTGTTGAAATACTACTTTGTCTATAAGAAGTGTAGTTTTTCTTTATGATGTTCGATGATGAGCTTAAATTTCTTTTCGATATTGTAACATCCTGAAAAGGGCCTATGCATTTTTGGTTTAATTGTACGAAATGACATATCTTATGTGTTATGAATATATTTTGAACACTTTTGGAAACCTGGAAATGTATGGAAATGTTAAGTTTAAAAGAGGAAAGTGAACATTTTTAGAACCTTGGAAATGTAAGGAAATGTCTTGTAAGGAAATGTCATGGAAATGTAAGGAAATGTCTTGGAAATGTAAGGAAATGTCTTGTAAGGAAATGTCATGGAAATGTAAGGAAATGTCAAGCTTACAGAGCCGATCGAAAATTTTTGGAAACTTAGAAATGACCTAGAAATGACGAGTTTTAAGGTTTAAAAGGGGAAATTAAGGCAAGGTGGCCTTAAAAGAAAAAGTTTGTGAAATTTGACACACAAACAGGCTTGGAAAAGTGGTCCAAGATGCCACTTAGGGCCTATGGAAATGGCGCCATATGCAAGAGGAATGGGCCTAAGTTCGAGTCACATGGGAAGCAAATAAAAGAAATTTTATTTTGCTACAAGGAGCAGAGAGGTGGACGGCACATGGCTATAAATTAGGAGCTTTTATTATTTTATAAATAGTGGATAAATAAGGGATTTATTTATCATTATTTTCAAGAGATAATTGTTGGATTAAATTCTTTTAATTTGAATAAAGAGATAAAGAGGAAAATAAGGGAGAAGTGATGGCCAAGTAAGGGACTTTGAGTTTAATAATTTCGGCTAAGTAAGGATAGTTGCTGAATTATCTTTTATTTTAAGTGATAATTAAAGAGATAAAGCTATTAAAATAGAGGAGTGATGGCCAAGTAAGGGATTCTAAGTTAGTAACTTTGGCTATAAAAGGAAAAGAGAGGCCATTCTAGATTATTATCTGTTCTTTGAAAGCCTCTGCAATTCTCTTCACCAAATCTTCTTCTTCTTTTATTTTTGCCAAGCCGAAATACCTTGTGATCTAGCCAGAATCCTCCATCTTTATTCTTCCTTCTCTTTTCTTTCTAATCCCTCCAAAAGCCGAAAGTTGTGAGATCATCATCTAGCCATAGCCGAATCTCTGAAGGTTGAAGTGAAGGTGCAATCGATTTCTTCAAGTAAGGGTAAGATCTCATTCGGTTTCATCCTTTTTTCTTAAGATTTGCCGAAATCTAGGACTAACCCCATTAATATCTTGTTGCCGAAACTTTGAAGAGATTTTTCGGGATTTACTAAGTGTCGACTACAAGGAAGGAGAAGTTCTTTTCCCGAAGGTACACCATAGGCCACGTGTTCCCTAGTTATTCGATGAGTTTTGGGATTTAAAATCCACAAGGTAAGTGTCTATAGCATTCGGCCAAGGCCATGTTTGGTAAATATATGTGTTCATTAAGTATTCAAAAGCGAAAACTAACCAAGTTAATTGATTCAATGCTTGGCGAATGCAAGAACGATATAGCGAGATTTCAAGACTTGATTCTTAAGTCAAACGGCAACAAGGTAAGTTTAAGTATACTAATCCTACTAGGACTTGGATTTATGGCCGAATGGCTTTTTATTAAAGTAGTAGGTGATTAATCAAATGTAGGGATTAAGGATCTAAGCATTAGATCAAGCTTTTCGGGATTTCAAGACCCTTCCGGTAAGTATGATAAGTTGTGGATATTTGGTTAAGAATTCGTATATTGATGATTAAATCGATTGTTACGATTAAGTGTGTTGATGGAGGCAAATACCATTCAAGAAGGGAAAGGAAGGTCCCTATCCCGAAGTTTAAGAAGAGATCTATCTCTTGATTAGGGAATGGCCACCGGGTGTGGACCAAATATCGAACAAGAAAGTAGGCAAATAGCCGTAGTATCGCCTAGTGATAGCATCGATGTCGAAAGCATAGTTCTCCAAGTGATCGTGTGTGATTACCCATCGTTTTCCGGGTATATGATATGTATGTGAAATGTGTATGTGTTATGAATGTGCTAACTAGTGCGATGGAAATTGCGATAAGGATACCCTCAAGGGGTATGTCGAAAATCCATGTAAGTACCAAACCCGATGATATGTGATTATTAATATGAATATGTGATAATATGCTTGATGAACATGCTCATGCATCATTACATTGTATCATTATTTTATGTGGCATGTGCATGGGTTGGGATATGAAAGAAGGTGCGGGTGTACTTGAGTCACGTGGTTTGATGTTAGCCTTGAGCTACATCGTGGATTGGCGTTGACTGAGGTCACGTTGTGGATTAATTGCGATTTAGTTCGGCGTGGCTTGATGAGTGGCTATGTGCCTCATCGTGGTTGATATCGGCTATGTGCCATATCGTGGTTGATGAGTGACTATGTGTCCCATCGTGGTTTTTGATGTTAGCCTTGAGCTACATCGTGGATTGACGTTGGTGAGGTCACGTTGTGGATTAATTGCGATTTAGTTCGCGTGGCTTGATGAGTGGCTATGTGCCTCATCGTGGTTGATATCGGCTATGTGCCATATCGTGGTTGATGAGTGACTATGTGTCCCATTGTGGTTTTTGATGTTAGCCTTGAGCTACATCGTGGATTGACGTTGGTGAGGTCACGTTGTGGATTAATTGCGATTTAGTTCGCGTGGCTTGATGAGTGGCTATGTGCCTCATCGTGGTTGATATCGGCTATGTGCCATATCGTGGTTGATGAGTGACTATGTGTCCCATCGTGGTTTTTGATGTTAGCCTTGAGCTACATCGTGGATTGACGTTGATCGAGGTCACGTTGTGTATTAATTGCGATTTGGTTCGCGTGGCTTGATGAGTGGCTATGTGCCTCATCGTGGTTGATATCGGCTATGTGCCATATCGTGGTTGATAAGTGACTATGTGTCCCATCGTGGTTTTGATGTTAGCCTTGAGCTACATCGTGGATTGACGTTGACTGAGGTCACGTTGTGGATTAATTGCAATTTAGTTCGCGTGGCTTGATGAGTGGCTATGTGCCTCATCGTGGTTGATATCGGCTATGTGCCATATCGTGGTTGATGAGTGACTATGTGTCCCATCGTGGTTTTGGTGTTAGCTACGGCTACATCGTGGATTGGCGCTGACTGAGGTCGCGTTGTGGACTATTGTGCTTAATTGCACGTGGGCGGCGATGATTACCTTTGGAGTGAAAAGGAGAGGGTGATTTGATAATCCCCCGTGTGTGTGGTAGGCTGGATAAGGGGTGTGTAGCGGATGGACCCTAGGTTTGGGTTGGGCTTCATAATTGCATGATTTCGTATGTGAACATATGTGGAAATGGGCCAAGCCCAATATGATATGTGGATTAATGTAAAAATGGGCAAAGCCCAGTATATGAATGTGGATCGATGTGGAAATGGGCTAAGCCTAGTATGTGGAAATTATGTGGTTAACTACCCTATTAGATGAATGTGATATGAATATGGGCCAAGCCCGAATGTGTTAACATGTGAATTTGATATTTGTTATCTCGATATATGGGTTAATATGTGGTTAACATGTGGGTGGAATTCGGTGGATTAATTACACACTTGAGTGCATGATGACTCACCCAATTTTTATTAAACATCGCAGATGATTCGTGGTGATTGGACCGGGTTGGAGTGGATACGAGGTGGCCCATGCAGAAGACATCTTCTTTATTTTATTCATTTATTACTAAGAACTTTTGTTTAATTATTTATTGTAATGAGGCCCGATTAAAGTATTTAAGTATTTCGATTTGAGCATTTTTATTATGTTTAAGCTAGACGACCATTAAATTATTATTTGGAAGTGCTTTTAATTTGGATATTTTTGTCAAGCTTATATTATTTAGAATTTTTAATTGGACATGGTTTTCAAATGACAAAATTTTTAATGTTTTTCCCAAAAGTGAAATCGAGTCTTCAAACGTTTTTTCACGGTGGCATCTCAAATTCGGTTAAGTAACGAATGGGCCGGGTTTGGGGTGTTACAAATTGGTATCGAGCCGGTTCAAAACTCGGCTTTGAGGGTTTTGGGTCCAAAAATAATTTTTTTCAAAGATGGGCTTTTCAAAAGTATGGGCTTTCATAAACTTTTCAGTTATTCCTAAGATGGCACTGTATCTCAGACCCGATCCACGGTAAGTACCCTTGACTACTGAAGTGAAATGTGTATGTGAATGTTATAAGTATGAAGGAACGTAGATTAGTGAACTAGGATCTGTTGAACCCTAGGGCTAGTGCACTCAAACACATGCATAAGACTTAAGGACTATTAAACAAACTCAGAAGTAAGTCGCCAGAGCTAGGGTGTGGCAAATCAAGTTGTGCGCATGTCTAGGAGTGGATTCAGTAAGAGCTTGGTATTTAAGCGGTCCTAGTGACTCACCTCCTCTTTACTCGAATCCTACAGTGCGTAGTAACTGTTCACCCTAACCAAGAGGACTTATTCACGGGCTAAACCAATCATTAAAACCTGAAAGGGACTAGCCATGCAGTTTTATAAAATTCCTAGTTTTAAAATCCCTAAATTACCCTTTTAATTGTAGTAAAAGATTATTGTGAAATTTTTTTTCCAAAATATCTCCGATTTACAAAATTACAAAAATGCCCATGTATTGTAAATTACTAAAATACCCTTAGTTCTTAAGATTTTCAAAAATACCCTCGACGTTTGCTACAATATTTCTACTTTACAAAGATATCAAAATCTTCTATTTTACAAATAACAAGATACCCTGATTTAGAAAATTTACGGAACTACCCCTGACTTCCAAAATTACCGAAATAACCTCGATTTCTGAAATTTTTGCAACACCTCTGATTTGGAAAACAAAATAACCCAGAGATTTTGTAAATTCTGAAATACCTTTAATTTGAAAAATATTTTTGAATTGAACCCGATTTATTACCAAAATACCCTTGTAGGGGAAAAGACGAAATTACCCCTGGGTAGGGAAATGGATGGAATGGCCATAAAAGTGTAGTGAATGATGTTGTGAATAAATGTGACTTCATGGAAAAATGAATGTGTCTCTGCTTATGAATGTGAATGTGACTCCCTGAGTTAGAGTAGTGAACTTGAACTAGAAACTTTGGTTGATCGAAAGAACTACTTTTGAACATCTCTTTTCATAAAACTGTTCGCGAATAATCAGTGGAACAAAATTTCTGATGCATAAAACTTTTTAATCAGATTAAATCGCGACGTTAGAAATGAGTTCTAGGGGACGTGAACTTAGAGACTGTGCCTAGAAAGTATGATGGTTCTATTAAGATCGAGTCACGCAGCATAAGCGTAGTCGGTGAGTTAAGATGTCACGATTATTCGTTAATAAGTAATTTCGAGGAAGAAATTATTTTTAAGGAGGGTAGAACTGTAACATCTGAAAAGGGCCTATGCATTTTTGGTTTAATTGTACGAAATGACATATCTTATGTGTTATGAATATATTTTGAACACTTTTGGAAACACGAAATGTATGGAAATGTTAAGTTTAAAAGAGGAAAGTGAACATTTTTAGAACCTTGGAAATGTAAGGAAATGTCTTGTAAGGAAATGTCATGGAAATGTAAGGAAATGTCTTGGAAATGTAAGGAAATGTCTTGTAAGGAAATGTCATGGAAATGTAAGGAAATGTCAAGTTCACAGAGCCGATCGAAAATTTTTGGAAACTTAGAAATGACCTAGAAATGACGAGTTTTAAGGTTTAAAAGGGGAAATTAAGGCAAGGTGGCCTTAAAAGAAAAAGTTTGTGAAATTTGACACACAAACAGGCTTGGAAAAGTGGTCCAAGATGCCACTTAGGGCCTATGGAAATGGCGCCATATGCAAGAGGAATGGGCCTAAGTTCGAGTCACATGGGAAGCAAATAAAAGAAATTTTATTTTGCTACAAGGAGCAGAGAGGTGGACGGCACATGGCTATAAATTAGGAGCTTTTATTATTTTATAAATAGTGGATAAATAAGGGATTTATTTATCATTATTTTCAAGAGATAATTATTGGATTAAATTCTTTTAATTTGAATAAAGAGATAAAGAGGAAAATAAGGGAGAAGTGATGGCCAAGTAAGGGACTTTGAGTTTAATAATTTCGGCTAAGTAAGGATAGTTGCTGAATTATCTTTTATTTTAAGTGATAATTAAAGAGATAAAGCTATTAAAATAGAGGAGTGATGGCCAAGTAAGGGATTCTAAGTTAGTAATTTTGGTTATAAAAGGAAAAGAGAGGCCATTCTGTATTATTATCTGTTCTTTGAAAGCCTCTGCCGAATTCTCTTCACCAAATCTTCTTCTTCTTTTATTTTTGCCAAGCCGAAATACCTTGTGATCTAGCCGAATCCTCCATCTTTATTCTTTCTTCTCTTTTCTTTCTAATCCCTCCAAAAGCCGAAAGTTGTGAGATCATCATCTAGCCATAGCCGAATCTCTGAAGGTTGAAGTGAAGGTGCAATCGATTTCTTCAAGTAAGGGTAAGATCTCATTCGGTTTCATCCTTTTTTCTTAAGATTTGCCGAAATCTAGAACTAACCCCATTAATATCTTGTTGCCGAAACTTTGAAGAGATCTTTCGGGATTTACTAAGTGTCGACTACAAGGAAGGAGAAGTTCTTTTCCCAAAGGTACACCATAGGCCACGTGTTTCCTAGTTATTCGGTGAGTTTCGGGATTTAAAATCCACAAGGTAAGTGTCTATAGCATTCGGCCAAGGCCATGTTTGGTAAATATATGTGTTCATTAATTATTCAAAAGCCGAAAACTAACCAAGTTAATTGATTCAATGATTGGCCGAATGCAAGAAGAGTATAGCAGAGATTTTAAGACTTGATTCTTAAGTCAAACGGCAACAAGGTAAGTTTAAGTATACTAATCCTACTAGGATTTGGATTTATGGCAATGAATGGCTTTTTATTAAAGTAGTAGGTGATTAATCAAATGTAGGGATTAAGGATCTAAGCATTAGATCAAGCTTTTAGGGATTTCAAGACCCTTCCGTAAGTATGATAAGTTGTGGATATTTGGTTAAGAATTCGTATATTGATGATTAAATCGATTGTTACGATTAAGTGTGTTGATGGAGGCGAATACCATTCAAGAAGGGATAGGAAGGTCCCTATCCCAAGTTTAAGAATAGATCTGTCTCGGCGGTTAGGGATTGGCTACCGGGGTGTGGACCAGTGTCGAACAAGAAAGTAGGCAAATAGCCGTAGTATCGCCTAGTGATAGCATCGATGTCAAAGCATAGTTCTCCAAGTGATCGGTGTGTGATTAACCCACCGTTTTCCGGATATATGATATGTATGTGAAATGTGTATGTGTTATGAATGTGCTAACTAGTGCGATGGAAATTGTGATAAGGATACCCTCAAGGGTATGTCGATAATCCGGTAAGTACCAAACCTGATGATATGTGATTATTAATATGAATATGTGATAATATGTTTGATGAACATGCTCATGCATCATTACATTGTATCATTATTTTATGTGGCATGTGCATGGGTTGGGATATGAAAGAAGGTACGGGTGTACTTGAGTGCGTGGTTTGATGTTAGCCTTGAGCTACATCGTGGATTGACGTTGACTGAGGTCACGTTGTGGATTAATTGCGATTTAGTTCGCGTGGCTTGATGAGTGGCTATGTGCCTCATCGTGGTTGATATCGGCTATGTGCCATATCGTGGTTGATGAGTGACTATGTGTCCCATCATGGTTTTTGATGTTAGCCTTGAGCTACATCGTGGATTGACGTTGACTGAGGTCACGTTGTGGATTAATTGCGATTTAGTTCGCGTGGCTTGATGAGTGGCTATGTGCCTCATCGTGGTTGATATCGGCTATGTGCCATATCGTGGTTGATGAGTGACTATGTGTCCCATCGTGGTTTTTGATGTCCCTTGAGCTACATCGTGGATTGACGTTGGATGAGGTCACGTTGTGGATTAATTGTGATTTAGTTCGCGTGGCTTGATGAGTGGCTATGTGCCTCATCGTGGTTGATATCGGCTATGTGCCATATCGTGGTTGATGAGTGGCTATGTGTCCCATCGTGGTTTTTGATGTTAGCCTTGAGCTACATCGTGGATTGATGTTGACTGAGGTCACGTTGTGGATTAATTGCGATTTGGTTCGCGTGGCTTGATGAGTGGCTATGTGCCTCATCGTGGTTGATATCGGCTATGTGCCATATCGTGGTTGATGAGTGACCGTGTGTCCCATCGTGGTTTTGATGTTAGCCTTGAGCTACATCGTGGATTGACGTTGACCGAGGTCACGCGTTGTGGATTAATTGCGATTTAGTTCGCGTGGCTTGATGAGTGGCTATGTGCCTCATCGTGGTTGATATCGGCTATGTGCCATATCATGGTTGATGAGTGACTATGTGTCCCATCGTGGTTTTGGTGTTAGCTACGGCTACATCGTGGATTGGCGCTGGATCGAGGTCGCGTTGTGGACTATTGTGCTTAATTGCACGTGGGCGGCGATGATTGCCTTTGGAATGAAAAGGAAAGGGTGATTTGATAATCCCCTGTGTGTGGTAGGTGGATAAGGGGGTGTGTAGCGGATGGACCCTAGGTTTGGGTTGGGCTTCATAATTGCATGATTTTGTATGTGAACATATGTGGAAATGGGCCAAGCCCAATATGATATGTGGATTAATGTAAAAATGGGCAAAGCCCAGTATATGAATGTGGATCAGTGTGGAAATGGGCTAAGCCTAGTATGTGGAAATTATGTGGTTAACTACCCTATTAGATGAATGTGATATGAATATGGGCCAAGCCCAGAATGTGTTAACATGTGAATTTGATATTTGTTATCTGATATATGGGTTAATATGTGGTTAACATGTGGGTGGAATTCAGTGGATTAATTACACACTGAGTCTGTATGACTCACCCAATTTTTATTAAACATCGCAGATGATTCGTGGTGATTGGACCGGGTTGGAGTGGATACGAGGTGGCCCATGCAGAAGACATCTTCTTTATTTTATTCAGTTTATTACTAAGAACTTTTGTTTAATTATTTATTGTAATAAGGCCCAGTTAAAGTATTTAAGTATTTCTATTTGAGCATTTTTATTATGTTTAAGCTAGACGACCATTAAATTATTATTTGGAAGTGCTTTTAATTTGGATATTTTTGTCAAGCTTATATTATTTAGAATTTTTAATTGGACATGGTTTTCAAATGACAAAATTTTTAATGTTTTTCCCAAAAGTGAAATCAGTCTTCAAACGTTTTTCCGCAGTGGCATCTCAAATTCGGTCATAACGAATGGGCCGAGTTTGGGGTGTTACAGATATACTTAGAACAGGTAACAATGGATTGGGTGAAGTTAGCTTAGGCTAAGTTGCTTGGAATTTGATTTCTAAAAATGGGATGTCCTATACTATTTTTCTGTTTTTGGTTTTCTGAAATATAGTAAGTATCTTTTAATGCCTTGAGGGATTTTTTAAACCAAACATTAGTTAAATTGCTACGGCATTTTGTTTAAATAAGTGTGCACTAATAACCATTCGGTTAACCCTTCTTTTAAGGAAACACCATGAAAGAATACAACTGAACCCGATTCTATACCATGTGCCAACAAAGAAATAACACACGAAGAAAAAGGGATTCAGATCGATGATCTAGACGAGTGGAAGACGCATTTCAAGGAAAAATTAGGAATACACGAAGCAGAACCAGAGCCACTCCACGAAGCAAACAAGTTCAAAATCGGAGATCATGTATTGATAGAAAAAATAGACCCTCAAAAATCTCCTCCTGACCCTAACACAAACAAAGAAATACCGTTTAGGGTAACCAGTGTTTTCCCATACGGAAATGTCGAGGTAAGTAATCCAATTTTTTGTACTTTCAGTATAAACGCTTCTCGACTTAAACTTTATCAAGGAAATAGAACTGATAGCATGAGAGAAGATATTCAAATTTTTAAACCACCCTGATTTGTTGCGAATACGAGGAAAGTCTAGCTTAAGATTTAAACGAGCGCTTCTCGGGAGGCAACCCGAGCACTAACCCTAATTACTTTCGTATTTGTTTTCATTTTATTTCCTTCTCTTATCTTAGTCTTAAACACTTAGTTTTAAACTAACCAAAAGTGCAGATTTCTAGCCCACACGACCTTGCACACGGCCGTGGCCGTGGCTGTGTGGAGGTACAGAATCTCCGTACTGACAATGGCAGAAGAGGTACAAGTTAGAAAGAACCAAATCTTAAGAGTCACGGACTCCAACCACCACCCCACGGGCATCGACAAAACACCACGGCCGTGCGACGCGGCCGTTGACGACACTAACTTATCACCAACGGGCGTGGCGACCTGAGCATGTGCGTGGGAGAAATGAACAAAGCCCACCACGGCCGTGCGATGCGACCGTGTGAGATGCCACACCCACGAGCCACGGGTGTGTGAATGTACCTGACTTGAGAATTCTATTTAAACCACCCATCCCTCCCTCTTCTCACCCATTCAGCCCATTTAGTTTTTCTTTTCTTTCTCAACCCTCTCCCTACTTTTCTCCTCCAATACATTCCCAAAGCCCTTGAGCTACACCAAATGCCGAAGAAGCGGAAGGAATTAAGCATAGTCTCCCAGAGGGAGACCGATCTATATAAGTTCATGCCAGCCGCTTCAATCATTCGACGAGCCAAGGATATTTGAGGCCATTTAGTTCTTATTTCCTTTTTCTCTTTTGCTTCAATTTTCGTATCTTTACTTCTCTTATGCTTAATTTAACTCATTTTATTTTAATTTCTTGGTTTTTAGTTCTTCAGGCTGCTTGGGAATCACACCACGACCACCACCATATCAACAGCCTTAGAAATCACACCCAACAATAAGGACTCTACGGTCCATTTACCTTTTCTTTTAATATTAGTTCACTTTTTATTTTTCTTCACTCTAGCTTGCTTTTCTTTAATTATTTAATTAGTATAGTTTTAATTATGATTATTATATCCTGGCTAATCCTCCATGCGCTACCTAATTTCTTCATCTAGCGCAGGATCGTCATAAAGAACGAACCCTCCAACTTATCTTTTACCTCCAATCCAAGGATGTCATCCATAATTCAGGGAGTTTCACTTCTCTCCATATCTTTTGAATTTATACTTAATTGTCTATATATATATCTTTGTACATTGAGGGCAATGTACATCTTAAGTGTGGGGGGTGAACAACCTAAAAAGGTGCCTAATTTTTTTTTCATTATTCTCAAATTCCTGAAATTAGGTACCAAACTTTTTGCATTGTTCTCAAATACCTGAATTATGCCTTGTCTTAAAGTAAATTTCTCATATTATCATTAGAATGAAATTTCCATGATTGATGATTTTTATTGATATGTTTTAGATTAAGTCATTGATAATTGTGCATTGATAATTGAATTCTAAGAATACTATAGAATCAAGCATGATAAGTCTATTTTTCAGAAAAAAAAAATTTCTAGGTTGTCTACCTGAATTTGAATATTACTTTGAAGTTTGAAATTTACGAGGTTGATATCAAGATACCCATAATTTTTTGTGAGATTTTGAGCCTTATAAGAGCATATATCCTTTTTCATGCTCACTTTTTGATAATTAGTGTGTCAACATTGATTTGTTATTCTAGAACTTGCATCGATTATACATGTTGAGACCACATCTTTGATTTGATATACGAAATGATAAAGGCACCTAGGATTTAACCCACTTACTCCATAAAAGCCTACCTTTATAATTAACCCCTAGTGAACCCCTTTGATCCTAACAACCCTTTTTATTGACTCACCCACTAATATTAACCCAAAACCCTTTGTATTTGTTATCACCATCCTTTTTAACTACCCTTTTTGTCGAGATTTGATTTTGAGCAGTTGCCTAACTATGTTCTATATTTCAGTTGTTAAAGTACTTTCTTATTATTGTAAATATTTGATTATTTGTTCTTAAAAAAAATCGAAGTATATTCAGTATTAGTATGATGAAAAGCGAGCTTGTACAGTTAACGTCTATTTATTGAAGAAGAAGCTCGTATTATTAGTTTCAAAGTTTCAATTCATGTAATTATTTATTTTTCTGTTCGTTGTTTCTAGTTAAGGTAATTTTTCAGGTCGATCTCGATTCTAAACCTCTAATTCAGCCTTTATCCACACCTTAACCCAAGCCACGTTACAACCCTGATCAAGACCTTTTGATTTGTGCATCATCTCATATTACAGTGGTGGAGATTTGATTTTCATGCAAGCCTATGGGATTAACTTTTCAGGTTTGACATTTGAGTGCTTAATTCTAAACCTTAAACACTTTGAGTGAGTGAATCTTTTGTGAGGATGTCAATCCTTGTAGGTTTTGGATCAGAGGTAATTATTTAGATGAGGGGAAACACCTATGTTTTGTGCTACAAATGTATGACTTATATTGTTTGAATCTTTAGGACTCTTTGAGTTAAATTATCCATGTATATATTATCTATGAATTATGATGAGACATTGTTAATAGGAATATTGAATCATGGAAAGTTTGTTTTAATTGTAAGTTGAGAATTTTGCTTGAGGACAAGCAAAAGCTTAAGTGTGGGGGTATGTGATAAACCGTAAAAGTAACATATTTTAATCCCACATTTAGCATACTTTTGGATGATTTATCCCTTGATTTATGTAAAAAGGTGCTCTTAATCCTTTCTTTTCATGTTTTATACTCAGGAAAGCATCGGAGGATGTAAAGAACGAGAAACGGGCTTAAAACAGACCAAATTGGGCCAAAGTGAAAATCGACACGGCCTCGACTTGAGCCAACACGGCCGTGTCTCCCTGATAGACTAGAACACGGCCTGATCACGATTTACACGAGCGTGTCACCTCATTAAAAGTCCGAACACGGCCTAAATACGATTCACACGGGCGTGTGCCATGGCCGTGTCCCTATTGTGGAGAAGAGCAATTTCACTCGGAAAAGGATACTTAGGGGCAAAGAAACCTATTTCAAAAGCCTATATAAACACCCTAAGTATAACCTAAAAGGGGGCGGTGAGCTAGGCCAAGGAGCCGAGCCGAAAAGGTCTGATTTGTGGGAAACACGCGAAGATAGCCAGTTGATCCATCTCAAGAAGCCGGAATTCTACTCAAGACGGCGGATCTCTCCTTCAATTCCTTCAGGGGGTTTTAGGGATTTCTTGTGTTTTGTTTTATCTTTTCTTCTGAGATGTTTTCTTTTATTGTTATGAACTAAACCCTTCAGATACCTGAGGGGGATGAAGCTTAGATGAATCTTGTTATCGTTTACTGAACTATATGATAAATATTTGACTTGTTCTTAATTATGTGTTCTTAATTCTTGTGTTGATATTTCTGGGATATTGATTCAAGTTTGATGTTCTTAGGTGGAGGAGCAAAAGTCCCTGCTTAAGAGTAGATCTAGCATAATTAAGCGGAGTTGATCGCGCGCCTAGAGATAGGGTGACGAGATTTTGCCGGATTAGGGTGAAACCTAATATGGGAGTCCATAGATCGAGTTAATGCAATTCTAGGGGTTTTAATTAGAAAGAGATTTCAATTAATCAACCTAGGGTTAGACGTTATTCGCTTCGAGAGAGGGTTTAATATACATTAGGGAGTCTTACGGATCAAGTCAAGTGAATAAATCGTCTGGTTCAGAGTTAGATAACAAGTGAAGTCTAGGTGGATTCTTCCTAAGGGTATCGTCGTAATCAACTGAGTTTTTCCAACGGTATTTCCCCAATTCATTCTTTTTGTCTTTGCGTCTTTAGCTTAGTAGTTAGTTAAATTTAGATTAAATAACAACTTCACTTATTTTAGGCTAGATAATAAAAAGAAAGTTAGTATTAGTACTTTTGGTTCCTTTGGGTTCGACAATCCGGTCTTGCCTAAGCTATACTACTGTTCGATAGGTGCACTTGCCTCAAATCATTGTCATAGTTAGTTTCCAGGTTCGATCATTCTTTTTATAAAAATTTTAAGACTTTGACATCGCGAAAGCAACGATCAAGTTTTTGGAGCCGTTGCCGGGGAACTAAAATATTAAGAAAGCTCTATTTTTATTACTTTAGCCATTATTTTCTGCAATTTTATTTTTATTTTTATTTTGATTTTGTTTTTTACTTTGCTAAATTTTTCTTTCTTTCTTTTCCTAGCAGGTACCTCTAGTTTATGACTAGAAGGAACCTTAGAGGACCACTAGTATACGACAGTGATATTGAAGTTACCGCTCACAGGAATCGCAGAGAAATTAGGCGAGCCCTAAATTACACAGAAAAAGAGCGAGAAGGCGAATCCAATCCTACTGAAGGGATGGACGAGAATAATCCACCACCCCAAGATGTGGTAGAAAATAATGCTCCGCGTACTATGTATGATTCAACAATTAAAACCTAACATTATACAAATGATTCAACAATTTGTTCAATTTGATGGTTTACAGGACGAAGACCCAAATACTCATATAGCTAATTTTTTAGAGTTCTGTGATTCCTTCAAAATAAATGCCATTTCTGATGATGCCATCCGTCTTCGGTTATTTCCCTTTTCATTAACGAATAAAGCTAAACAGTGGTTAAACTCATTACCACGAGGGTCAATCACTACATGGGATCAAATGACCGAAAAAATTTTATTAAAATATTTCCCACCGGCCAAAACGGCCAAATTACGGAATGATATCTATTCTTTTGTGCGGATGGATTTAGAGACATTATACGACGCATGGGAGAGATACAAGGATCTCTTGAGAAGGTGTTCACACCATGGTTTACCCTTGTGGCTCCAAGTCCAAACTTTCTATAATGGTGTAAACCCCTCAACGAGGCAACTAATTGATTCAACCACCGGGGGAACCCTGAACAACAGAACTCCTGAAGTAGCCTACGAGTTTATTGAAAAGATGTCACTGAATAACTATCAGTGGCAAGTTACAAGGACAAAACCAACAAAATCAGCTGAGTTTTCAACATCGATCACGAGAACCATGCTATCAACACGGTAGAGATGATGAATAAAAAGCTTGATAGTTTGTGTTCTTCGCAGTACATCCAAAGAATGCGAGCAGACGCAAGTGGAACTGTGGCGAATCCACGAGTACCCACCCTACCAACCTAGACACGAGCGCTTAACAGATGAACTATATAGGTAAAATAATTTCATATCTAATAATAACTCTTATAGCAATACTTATAATCCAGGTTGGAGGAACCACCCAAATTTTTCATGGGGAGGTCAAGGAAATCAAGGAATTCAAAGACAACAACCTCCTCAAAATTTCCAAAATCAGCCCTATCCACAGGAGAAGAAGCCAAACCTTGAAGAGATGCTGACAAAATTCATGGCAGCTACAGATAACCGTCTCCAAGACACTGAGACCACCCTTAAGAATCAACAAGCATCGATTAAAGGGATTGAGAATCAAGTCGGGGAACTCACTAAGATAGTTGGACAACTTACTAACACAGTTGGACAACTCGCAAAGATAATTTCCGAACGACCACAAGGGCGTCTACGAAGCAACACTGAGATTAACCCAAAGGAGCAAATCCAAGCCATATCAGCTCAAGAAAGTGAAGGGTTAGATGAGCCCAATTCAAAGCAAGAGAATGTGGTCAAAGAAGGTAAGGTTGAGGTAAGTAATAATAAGCCAAAACCGGTAATCAAAGAGTACCAACCTCGCATACCATATCCCGAAGCATTAAGGAGAGACGACACGAGAAGAAACGATTCGGTAAGTTTCTTAAACTTTTAAAGAAATTACATATTAACTTACCATTACTTGAAGCTCTTTCACAGATGCCTGATTCTAGAAAAATTTTAAAAGAGCTTTTGACGAACAAACGAAGGATAGACGAGGCATCACACGTGGAACTAAACGCAATGTGCTCGACAATCTTGCAAAATAAACTACCACAGAAATTAAAAGATCCAGGGAGTTTTACGATTTCATGTTTAATTGGTAGTTTACCTATTGATAATGCGTTAGCTGATTTAGGGGCAAGCATAAATGTCATGCCTTATAAATTGTTTAAACAACTAGGTCTAGGGAAACCCAAACAAACTAGGATGAGCATTCAACTAGCTGATAAAACTATTAGAATTCCTAGGGGTATTATCAAAGATGTTCTTGTAAAAATTGATAAATTTGTTTTACCAGTAGATTTTGTTGTCTTAGACATGGATGAGGATAATTCGATTCCCTTAATTTTAGGAAGACCATTCTTAGCAACTGCTAGAACTAAAATCGACATTGATGTAGGAGAACTAATACTTCGTGTAGGTAATGAGACAGTCACTCTCCAAGCTCTCGACTCGGCTAGAACATCGAGTAATCCAGGTGAGAAAACAAATTCTATTGATAATCATTCGGTTAACCCTTCTTTTCAGGAAACACTAGGAAAGAATACAACTGAACCCGATTCTATACCATGTGCCAAAAAAGAAATAACACACGAAGAACAAGGGATTCAGATCGATGATCTAGACGAGTGGAAGACGCATTTCAAGGAAAAATTAGGAATACACGAAGCAGAACCAGAGCCACTCCACGAAGCAAACAAGTTCAAAATCGGAGATCAGGTATTGATAGAAAAAACAGACCCTCGAACATCTCCTCCTGACCCTAACACAAACAAAGAAATACCATTTAGGGTAACCAGTGTTTTCCCATACGGAATAGTCGAGGTAAGTAATCCTATTTTTGGTACTTTCAATATAAATGCTTCTCGACTTAAACTTTATCAAGGAAATAGAACTGATAGCATGAGAGAAGATATTCAAATTTTTAAACCATCCTGATTTGTTGCGAATACGAGGAAAGTCTAGCTTAAGACTTTAAACGAGTGCTTATCGGGAGGCAACCCGAGCACTAACCCTAATTACTTTCGCATTTGTTTTCATTTTATTTCCTTCTCTTATCTTAGTCTTAAACACTTAGTTTTAAACTAACCAAAAGTGCAGATTTCCAGCCCACACGGCCTTGCACACGGCCGTGGCTGTGGCCGTGTGGAGGTAAAGAATCTCTGTACTGACAATGGCAGAAGAGGTACAAGTTAGAAAGAATCAAATCTTCAGAGTCACGGACTCTAACCACCACCCCACGGGCATCGACAAAACACCACGGCCGTGCGACGCGACCGTGGATGACACTGACTTATCACCAACGGGCGTGGCGACCTGAGCAGGGGCGTGGGAGAAACGAACGAAGCCCACCACGATCGTGCGATGCGACCGTGTGAGATGCCACGCCCACGAGCCATGGGCGTGTGAATGTACCTGACTTGAGAATTCTATTTAAACCACCCATCCCTCCCTCTTCTCACCCATTCAGCCCATTTAGTTTTTCTTTTCTTTCTCAACCCTCTCCCTACTTTTCTCCCCCAACACATTCCCAAAGCCCTTGGGCTACACCAAATGCTGAAGAAGCGGAAGGAATCAAGCATAGTCTCCCAGAGGGAGACCGATCTATATAAGTTCATGCCAGCCGCTTCAATCATTCGACGAGCCAAGGATATTTGAGGCCATTTAGTTCTTATTTCGTTTTTCTCTTTTGCTTCAATTTTCGTATCTTTACTTCTCTTATGCTTAATTTAACTCATTTTATTTCAGTTTCTTGGTTTTTAGTTTTTCAGGCTGCTTGGGAATCACACCACGACCACCACCATATCCATAGCCTTAGAAATCACACCCAACAATAAGGACTCTACGGTCCATTTATCTTTTCCTTTAATATTAGTTCACTTTTTATTTTTCTTCACTTTAGCTTGCTTTTCTTTAATTATTTAATTAGTATAGTTTTAATTATGATTATTATATCCTGGTTAATCCTCCATGAGCTACCCAATTTCTTCATCTAGCGCAGGATCGTCATAAATAACGAACCCTCCAACTTATCTTTTACCTCCAATCCAAGGATGTCATCCATAATTCAGGGAGTTTCACTTCTCTCCATATCTTTTGAATTTATACTTAATTGTCTATATATATATATCTTTGTACATTGAGGGCAATGTACATCTTAAGTGTGGGGGGTGAACAACCTAAAAAGGTGCCTATTTTTTTTTTCATTATTCTCAAATTCCTGAAATTAGGTACCAAACTTTTTGCATTGTTCTCAAATACCTGAATTATGCCTTGTCTTAAAGTAAATTTCTCATATTATCATTAGAATGAAATTTCCATGTTTGATGATTTTTATTGATATGTTTTAGATTAAGTCATTAATAATTGTGCATTGATAATTGAATTCTAAGAATACTATAGAATCAAGCATGATAAGTCTATTTTTCAGAAAAAAAATTTCTAGGTTGTCTACCTGAATTTGAATATTACTTTGAAGTTTGAAATTTACGAGGTTGATATCAAGATACCCATAATTTTTTGTGAGATTTTGAGCCTTATAAGAGCATATATCCTTTTTCATGCTCACTTTTTGATAATTAGTGTGTCAACATTGATTTGTTATTCTAGAACTTGCATCGATTATACATGTTGAGACCACATCTTTGATTTGATATACAGAAATGATAAAGGCACCTAGGATTTAACCCACTTACTCCATAAAAAGCCTACCTTCATAATTAACCCCTAGTGAACCCCTTTGATCCTAACAACCCTTTTTATTGACTCACCCACTAATATTAACCCAAAACCCTTTGTATTTGTTATCACCATCCTTTTTAACTACCCTTTTTGTCGAGATTTGATTTTGAGTAGTTGCCTAACTATGTTCTATATTTCAGTTGTTAAAGTACTTTCTTATTATTGTAAATATTTGATTATTTGTTCTTAAAAAAAATCGAAGTATATTCAGTATTAGTATGATGAAAAGCGAGCTTGTACAGTTAACGTCTATTTATTGAAGAAGAAGCTCGTATTATTAGTTTCAAAGTTTCAATTCATGTAATTATTTATTTTTCTGTTCGTTGTTTCTAGTTAAGGTAATTTTTCAGGTCGATCTCGATTCTAAACCTCTAATTCAGCCTTTATCCACACCTTAACCCAAGCCACGTTACAACCCTGATCAAGACCTTTTGATTTGTGCATCATCTCATATTACAGATGGTGGAGATTTGATTTTCATGCAAGCCTATGGGATTAACTTTTCAGGTTTGACATTTGAGTGCATAATTCTAAACCTTAAACACTTGAGTGAGTGAATCTTTTGTGAGGATGTCAATCCTTGTAGGTTTTGGATCGAGGTAATTATTTAGATGAGGGAAACACCTATGTTTTGTGCTACAAATGTATGACTTATATTGTTTGAATCTTTAGGACTCTTTGAGTTAAATTATCCATGTATAAATTATCTATGAATTATGATGAGACATTGTTAATAGGAATATTGAATCATGGAAAGTTTGTTTTAATTGTAAGTTGAGAATTTTGCTTGAGGACAAGCAAAAGCTTAAGTGTGGGGGTATGTGATAAACAGTAAAAGTAACATATTTTAATCCCACATTTAGCATACTTTTGGATGATTTATCCCTTGATTTATGTAAAAAGGTGCTCTTAATCCTTTCTTTTCATGTTTTATACTCAAGAAAGCACCAGAAGATGTAAAGAATGAGAAACGGGCTTAAAACGGACCAAATCGGGCCAAAGTGAAAATTGACACGGCCTCGACTTAAGCCAACACGGTCGTGTCTCCCTGATAGACTAGAACACGGCCTGATCATGATTTACACGGGCGTGTCACCTCATTAAAAGTCTGAACACGGCCTAAAGACGATTCACACGGGCGTGTGCCATGGCCGTGTCCCTGTCGTGGAGAAGAGAAATTTCACTCGGAAAAGGATACTTAGGGGCGAAGAAACCTATTTCAAAAGCCTATATAAACACCCTAAGTATAACCTAAAATGGGGCGGTGAGCTAGGCCAAGGAGCCTAGACGAAAAGGTCCAATTTGTGGGAAACACGCGAAGATAGCCAGTTGATCCATCTCAAGAAGCCGGAATTCTACTCAAGACGGCAGATCTCTCCTTCAATTCCTAAAGGGGGTTTTAGGGATTTCTTATGTTTTGTTTTATCTTTTCTTCTGAGATGTTTTCTTTTATTGTTATGAACTAAACCCTTCAGATACCTGAGGGGGATGAAACTTAGATGAATCTTGTTATCGTTTGCTAAATTATATGATAAATATTTGACTTGTTCTTAATTATGTGTTCTTAATTCTTGTGTTGATATTTTCGGGATATTGATTCAAGTTTGATGTGCTTAGGTGGAGGAGCAAAAGTCCCTGCTTAAGAGTAGATCTAGCATAATTAAGCGGAGTTGATCACGCGCCTAGAGATAGGGTGACGAGATTTTGTCGGATTAGGGTGAAACCTAATATGGGAGTCCATAGATCAAGTTAATGCAATTCTAGGGGTTTTAATTAGAAAGAGATTTCAATTAATCAACCTAGGGTTAGACATTATTAAGCTTGAGAGAGGGTTTAATATACATTAGGAGTCTTACGGATCAAGTCGAGTGAATAAATCGTGCAGTTCGAGTTAGATAACAAGTGAAGTCTAGGTGGATTCTTCCTAAGGGTATCGTCTTAATCAACTGAGTTTTTCCAACGGTATTTCCCCAATTCATTCTTTTTGTCTTTGCGTCTTTAGCTTAGTAGTTAGTTAAATTTAGATTAAATAATAACTTCACTTATTTTAGGCTAGATAATAAAAAGAAAGTTAGTATTAGTACTTTTGGTTCCTTTGGGTTTGACAATCCGGTCTTGCCTAAGCTATACTACTGTTCGATAGGTGGGCTTGCCTCAAATTGTTGTCATAGTTAGTTTCCAGGTTTGATCATTCTTTTTATAAAAATTTTAATACTTTGACATCGCGAAAACAACGATCAGTCGACCCTAGCCTAATCTATCTATAAAAGCCGATAAAAGGGACCTCACAAAGGGAAAAAAAAGAAAAATGGGAGAGATCATTAGGCGTGAATAAGGGTTCGGCTGGGCAAAGGAAAGGAAGTCAAAGGCAGTCCTTGTTAGCCATCACAGGACACTATGCTGCCGAAGTGTGGACTGGAGAAGCAAAAGTTGTTTCTCGAAGTTCTTCCATTATTTCCATTAGTGTTCCTTCGAAATATTGAATTGAAGTAGTTGAACACAATGTCGAATAATATTTTGGTTTGGAATTTTATTTCTCAGCCCATGAGTTAAATCTCATAGGGTTGGGATTACTTTCGATGAAACCTTAAATTGTTTTTATGGATGCTATATATATCTAATTTACTTTACTGTTTCATTTGATTGTTCTTATTTCTTAATTAAAATGCATACTTATAAACTTATCTCTAGATATAGAAGACTGCTCACATACTTATAAACTGATTCTAATTTCGAAAGGGTTGGTTGGATTAAAATTAAATGAAATGAGAAAGTATTCGATAGACACTTGTAGTTGACTCTATACATAGAGTCGTGATCATACAGAAAGAACCCATGCAAGATATCTAAATAGCCTATAGACATGGGCAAGGTAACTTGAGGTTTTGCTCTCACGAGAGGCAAGCCATTTTAGAACTTTTCTATGCAGTAAAGTAGATACAATTTTTCCAATGCATTATTGACAGTAAGGGCCGATTTTGGGTAATCCCGTCCTTCCGAATCAACATCACCCTATCCTTATTCTTTTTTTTAGTATCTTTGCCACAACATATTTAGTTTTTTATTTCTTTGTTTACATTCTATTCAGATAATCACTCTCGTTATTGCCATTACATTTATGCTCTCACTTTTTCCAAAGCATTTCCAATCATTCACCAATTCCGTCTATTGCCTACATAATCATTCCTTTGAATTATCACTGGATACTTACCTTAGTTTACCATAGCATCTTATTCGTCAGTCTTACCAAAACATTAACCATATTACAATAACTTGACCAATTTTGAGTCTCAATCTGATCCTCGTGGGAACGATACTCACTCATCACTTTATTACTTGAACCGATATGTATACTCGTACAAAATCGTACATTATCTTAACGTGATAGAAAGCAGTATCAGACATACAGATTTACAGAATCAGATAAGTTCATTTCCAAATTTCCTCAAACCTTAATCACACTAAAAAGCAGCTCAGGTTAGCATAATCAAAATCAAACATATTCGTATATAGTTCCAAAGTAGTGACAGCAACATTGCACACAATTTTCTAACGAACACATTATTTAAGCACAAATGCAAATAATAGAATTTATTCTTCTAATTCATGTACTTGAATAAATACAATAAGTAATACTTCCATTTTAGACCTTATTTAAATAGAATAGTGACCCAAAGCACTCCTACAAAGGCTTAAACGAATAAAATATTACTCGGGGAGCAAAACAGAACAGTTTCCACTAAGGTGAAAAATCTGCAAAAATAGGACCACACGGCCGTGTGGATATGTCTAGACCGTGTGACAGGGGTACACGGCCATGTAACTAAGAGACACGTCTATGTGGGTGAGATACATGGTCATGTGGTTTAGTGAGGATGTCAACTTTTGTTGAAGTTTGAGTTTCAAGTAATTATTGAGATAGGGAGGTGATTATGTTTTTATGTTTTAAAAATAACTGCTTGGATTGCTTATGTTCTTTAGTGTCATTTTGGTTGAATTTCCAATGTATGATTATATATGGGTTGTCCTAAAACATGATAAGTGAAAACAATGAAGTAAAAAAAGTTAACTTGAATGTGGGTTGAGGATTTTGCTTGAGGATAAGCAAACACTTAAGTGTGGGGATATTTGATAAATGCCAAAACTAACATGTCTTAGTATCATTGTTAATGTGTTTTTGGATTATTATTCGACTTAAAATGGTGGATTTTATGCTCCTAATCCTTTAAATTCATGCTTCTATACTTATGAGAGCATTTGGGAGCAAAAATAGTAAAAAATGAGCGAAAATTAGAAAATCAAAGTAAGTTTCAGGAGCCACACGGGCTAGGCCATTACACACGGGCTTGACCCACTACCATGTGCTAGATCGTGTCAAAATCATAAACCACACTCCAAACATGCGGGAAAACATTTTTAGGTTTTTCGGGTATTTTAAGACCTATATATGATAAAGATAAGAAGCGGGGAGAGAGTCGTCATAGAGTAGTCAAGAAAACAAGTCGAAAAACACCATTGAAGCCGATTTCAATCAAGATTGAAGATCTCCTTTTGATTTCTTTGAAGTTTATTATAAGTCTCTTTGTTTCTTGTGGTTATATTGCATTTGAGATGTTTTTATTTGCTATCATGATCTAATTTTCCAAATACCTAGGGAGATGAATCCTAGGATGGATTACGTTATTTGATTTTTATTTTTACACAATAAATACTTGGATCTTGTTCTCAATTATGTGTGTTTAATTATTGATTTGATATTTCTAGATTATTAATCCATGTTTGATGTGCTTAAATCAGAGGAGGAATAGACCCTATTTAAGAGTAGATCTATCATAATTACGTGGAGTTGCATACAATCCTAGAAATAGGAAGACATAAATCTCCCGGATTAGAGTCAAACCTAGAGTTAGTTACTTTTAGTCTTGAAGAGAGATATTAGCATAATTTAGGGATTTCTACGGATCAAGATACTAAGTGAAAAAATTGCGTAATTTAGTTTAATAATGACAGATGAAGTCTAGGTGGATTCTTTCCTGGGTATTGTCTCGCTTCTTGGTTGTTAATCATTTATTTTTTCTGATTTGTTCTTTATTGTATTCTTTATTTAATTAATTTATTTAATTTTATTTTTAATCAGTCGCTCTAAATTTTCAATTAAATAATAGAAAGACAGTAATTACTATTACTTTTAGTCTTCGTGAGAATGATACCTCTGCTCAAAGTAGCTATACTATTAATTGATAGGTCCACGTGCCTTAGTCAAATTTTTAGTTGGTTTCCAACTTCATCATGCTTTAAGTTCTTTCAACTTAGCTGGTGCCATTTGATTTGGTGCGATCGATATCGGAGCAATCCCAGGCACCAAATCAATCATAAATTCAACCTCACGTCCTAGTGGAAATCTTGGTAACTCTTTAAAGAACACATCTGTAAACTCATTCACAATCGGTACTTGATTAAGTTTCGCCTCTGGATCTTGAGTATCAAGTATATAGGCCAAAAATACATGACAACCTTTATGAAATAGTTTCTGTGCTGAAATAGCTTAAATAACACTGGTAAAATTGATTGATCTATTTTACTCGACTGGAATCATTTCACCCGTTTGACATCTCAAATCAATATATTTCAGTCTACAGTTTACCACTGCATCGTGTAGCGTCAACCAATCCATTCCAAAATGATATTGAATTCATGAAAGGGTAACAACATATAATCTGTAGGAAAATAACAGCCCTGAATTCTCAGCGGACACATATGACATAATAAATTAACTAACACACTCTGGCCCACTGGATTAGTAACTCGAACATCAAACTCAGTTGACTCAATAGGTAAATTCTTATCCGTAACTAATGTCATGCAAATATACGAGTGAGTTGACCCAGGGTCAATCGATGCATACACAGTAACATTAAAGAGATAGAATGTACCAACAATAACATTAGGGGCGGTAGCTTCCTCTCTATCTCAGATAGTATATGCTCGCGTAGGCGTTCTAGCTTAAGATCTGACAGTTGTATCTTTTGTCCCACTGCTATTTGCTCCCCTATTACTACTCTAGCCAAGACGTCTACTTTTTTGAGGCGTAGACAATTGTTTATCGTTCTTTTCTCTATTATCTCCCACTAGTCTTGGGCAATTTTACACAAAGTGATTCATCAAACCACATCTATAACATGCACCTGTTCTGGTCCTACATTCACCAACATGTGGTTTCAACAATGCTCACACATCGATTTCAAAATGTTACGAACACTTCCCACTTGTGTTATTTGTGTAAAAGAAATATGGGTCGTTGAAATTGTGTATTGATTACAGATAGTTAAATAAAGTCACAATAAAGAATAAATACCCTTTGCCTCATATCGATGATCTGTTTGATCAGTTGAAAGCTGCATTAGTGTTCTCAAAAATAGATCTCAAATCGATATATTATTAGTTGCAAGTTAAATATGTTGACATTCCAAAAACTACTTTCCAAACTCGTTATGGTCAATATGAATTTCTAGTTATGCCATTTGGATTAATCAACGCCCCTACTGCTTTTATGGATATGATGAATCAAGTTTTTTAGCCTCATTTGGATAGACTTGTGGTTGTGTTTATTGATGATATACTAATCTATTCAAAAATAGAATCCGATCATGTTCAACTTTTCAGAATTGTTCTAAAGAATTTACGCGAGAAACAATTGTACGCAAAATTCAGTAAATGTGAATTCTAGCTTAAAGAGGTTGGATATCTTGGTCACGTAATTTTTGTGGACGGGTGATCGTATGTCTGTCGAGTTTTAATATTTATAAAGAGAATGATCGAACCTGGAAACTAACTCTGACAACGATTGAGGCAAGTGCACCTATCGAACAGTAGTATAGCTTAGGCAAGACTGGATTATCGAACCCAAAGGAAGTAAAAGTACTAATACTAACTTTTTTTCTATTATTTAGCCTAAGAATTAAGCGAATGGTTGTTTAATCTAAATTAATTAACTACTAGACTAAAGAATCTAAGACAAAGAAGAATGAATTTGGGAGAATACTTGAGGAAAAACCAATCAATTAAGACGACACCCAAGGAAGAATCCACCTAGACTTCACTTATTATCTAACTCTGAACCAGACGATGTATTCACTTGACTTGATCCGTAGGATTCCCTAATTTATATTAAACCCTTTCTCGAGGCGAATAACGTCTAACCCTAGGTTGATTAATTAAAATCTCTTTCTAATTAAAACCCCTAGAATTGCATTAACTCGATCTATGGACTCCCATATTAGGTTTCACCCTAATCCAGCAACGCCTTGTCACCCTATCTCTAGGCGCGCGATCAACTCCGCTTAACTATGCTAGATCTACTCTTAGGCAGGGACTTTTGCTCCTCCACCTAAGCACATCAAACTTGAATCGATATCCGCGAAATATCAACACAAGAATTAAGAACACATAATTAAGAACAAATCAAATATTTATCATATAGTTCAGCAACGATAACAAGATCCATCTAAGTTTCATCCCCCTCAGGTATCTGAGGGTTTAGTTCATAACAATAAAAGAAAACATCTCAAAACAAAAGATAAAACAAAACATAAGAAATCCCTAAAACCCCCTGAAGGAATTGAAGAGGAGATCTTCTGTCTTGAGTATAATTCCAGCTTCTTGAGATGGATCAACTGGCTATCCCTGAGCGAATCCCCACAAATCTGCCCTCTCTAGCCGAGTAAGATGCCCCTAAACGATAGCTTTGGGCTCCCCCTTTCAGGTCATACTTAAGGTGTATTTATAGGCTTTTGGAATGTGTTTCTTTGCCCCTAAGTATCCAAATCCAATTGAAATTGCTCTTTGCCACGGTAGGGGCGCGGCCTCTGGCACACGCCCGTGTAAGTCGTGGCCAGGCCGTGTGGACTTCATTGATGAGGCACGGCCATGTAAATTGTGGCCAGGCTATGTTCGAGATTATTGAGGAGGCACAGCCGTGTGGTCTTAGGTCCAGGCCGTGTTAATTTCGTGCTTTGGCCCATTTGGCCCGTTTTAAGCCCGTTTCTTGTTCTTTTCATCCTCGGGTGCTTTCCTGGGTATAAAACATGAAAAGAAAGGATTAAGAGCACCTTTTTACATAAATCAAAGGATAAATCATCCAAAAGTATGCTAAATGTGGGATTAAAATATGTTACTTTTACGATTTATCAACGGGATTCGTGTTGATCTGAGCAAAATTTCTTCCATTTTCAATTGAAAAGCTCGAAGAATGTTTCTGAGGTACATAATTTTCTAGGTTTAGCTGGTTATTATCGTCGATTCGTTAAGAATTTCTCGATAGTTTCTTTACAGCTAACCAAGTTGTTACAGAAAAATGTTGAGTTTATTTGGTCAAATAAATGCCAGTAGAGTTTTGACCAGCTAAAAAATACGTTGACGGAAGCTCCTGTACTAACTCATCCTGAATCCGAGAAAAAGTATGTTGTTTATAGTGATGCATCACTCAACTAACTAGGTTGTGTACTGATGCAAACTGGAAAAGTAATAGCATACGCTTCTTGATAGTTAAAGTAATGAGAGAAATTACCCAACTCATGACCTAGAATTGGCCGTAATTGTCTTTGCTTTGAAGATTTGGCGACATTACTTGTACGGTGAGAGATGTCACGTTTGTACTAGTCATAAAATCTTGAAATATATGATGACTTGAAAAGAATTGAACTTGAGACAACGACGATGGCTTGAGTTGTTAAAAGATTATGATCTAGTAATTGATTATCATCCAGGAAAAGCTAATGTGGTTGTAGATGCATTAAGTCAAAAATCATTGTTTGCTTTGAGAGCGTTAAATGCTCAATTAACTTTGAATGTTGATGTTTCTATTTTGGCATAATTGAAAGTAAACAATTTTTCCTTCAGTGAATCAGGGAGTTGCAAAATGATAACCAAAAGCTATTATATAAACGAGAACAAATTCAAAGTGATCAATCTACGGGATTCAAGGTGTAACGCCCCTTACCCGTATTCGACATCTGAACCGGGTAACGAGGCATTACCGTACTTAGCTTACTCAAATATACCACAACAGTTCATAAATTTCATTTCAAAATTAAAACTTTTTATCAAAGACCATATTGTACTTATTAAAGGTCTACAAGACCCTAAACTTGTACCCGAAATGATTCGGGACCAAACCGAAAACTTTTAAACACTTATACAAATTTGACATAAAACAGAGCCATACGCCCGTGGGGAGGAAGGGACACGCCCGTGTGGCACATCACATGCCCGTGTTCCACACCTGTGTGGATTTATTTTCTAATTCGAACCTACAGGGGTTTTCACACGGCCTAACACACGCCCGTGTCCATAGCCCGTGTCCCTCACACGGCCATGACACGCCCGTGTCTTCGCCCGTCTGTGAAAACCTTGGCATTCTGTTTATTAAGTCAGCATCTCAATAAGGGCACATGGCCAAGGCACATGCCTGTGTCTTAGGCCGTGCCTCCCACCCGGTCGAGACACACTGCCATGTCTCTGCCCGTGTGTTTACTACTGAGCATACTGACTTGCCAACCTAGCATGCATGGGGACACACGACCAATCAAAACGCCCATTGGGCTGACCGTGTGTCACACACGGCCTAGACACACGCCCGTGTGTCTACCCGTGTGGACATCTGAAAGGCTATCTACCAAGCCAAATGCCACCCTACACAGCAACCAAACTTATACCAATCCAATCTAACATATATTGTGACATAAGGCACTTATAAGAACACAAAATCAAAACAACCATACAAGCAAGCACTTAATGAATTTCTTCATCTTTGAATATATATGAGCTTGTCAAGTTTTGACCAATTTCCAATGGCCTTTTACAAAATGAATTTAACAACATTAATAGCCAACACTTTGGCTAACAAATATGAAATAACAAAATGACCAAGTCCTATACATGCCATACTCAAAATGAAACTAACTTGGTTATACCAAAAAGTAGTTGATAGTGTGATTTTTGAACTCCGACGTTCTACGAATTCTCAAGCTAACTTGGAAATGCTACAAGGAAAAGGGAAATGAGAGGGGTAAGCATAAAGCTTAGTAAGTTTGCATGAAATAAATAGCAACATAAAGCTCGTAATGTTATCTATCCATTGCATTGAAATAAAACACAAGTCTCAAGCTCAATCCATAACTTACTCATACTTATCCTTACCGATTACATATCATGCCACATATCGTAAACCATTCTCGTGAATTATTCACATATACCTGTGTCACTTCATCACATAGTCTTAGCATTAGTCTCATCTCTATCATAAGCTTAAATATTTACCCCATTGAATCACTTGGGATATTCAAAGATACATGATCCTTCTCATTCACATAATTATGACGCCAATGCCACATCCCAGATGTGGTCTTACATGGGGTCACTTCTAGACGCCGATGCCATATCCCAGATATGGTCTTATACAGGATCTTATATCGATTGTCGATGCCATATCCCGAATATGGTCTTATACAATTTTCATATTCAATGCTGATGCCATATCCCAGATATGGTCTTATACGGAATTTTAATTTGGTGCCGAGGCCATGTCCCGGACATGGTCTTATACGGGACCTTACTCATCTCAAATCTTGATGATATTATTCTCTCATTTATTTAAGTCCAATCGGGACTTCAACGTAACAATTCTCATCATTTTCTCATTCAACATCATTACTCACACTAATATCAAACATTTTAAAACTAAATAACATGATGTTGAATTTATTACACACAAACTTACCTCGATTTCAAAATAGGCCAATTTGCCGATCTAGTCCGATACCTTGCCCTTTCCTCGGTCAAGGTTAATTCCTTGTTCTTCTTGATTTATATTAGCAAATTAGCTCATTTAATTATCACATTAATTAATACAATTCAATAATCATACTTGGGAAAAATTACCATTTTGCCCTTATATTTTCACAAAATGACCATTTTACCCCTAAGCTCGTAATTCAATTTTAATCGAATTTCCTCCTCTTACAAGCCTAGATGAACATTTATTTCTCTTATGGAAACCATAAAAACTCAATATTTCACACATTTACATCTTATTTTACAACCTTTACAAAAAGGTCCTTTTTGGTGTTTTCATGGAAACATCTTTCACCAAAGTTGTCTATCTAACTACTATGATTCATTTTCTTCCATAAAAATGCAGCAAACAACATACATGATCACATGGAAAAACCCTAAACTTTTAGCCATTTTGCAAAATAGTCCCCTCTTTAGTTAGCTTAAGCTTTAGGGGTTTCAAAAGTACAAATATTATCAAGAAAAACCATTAAAATCACTTACTTGAAAGGTGAAGAGCTTGCTGAAATTTTTGGGTTTTCAAACCCCTATTTGCTGATAATTTTTGGTGGAAGAAGATGAGTGAATAGAAGGATATCATCTTTTCTTTATTTTATTCTATTTCATGAATTTAATCCACCTACTACACTAACTTTGACTAATTTTGACTTCTTTGTCCCCCTATGGCCGGCCACCCTATATCTAAGGGTCAATTTTCACATTAAAGGCCTTCAATTAATATTCTATGGCTATTAGGCACCTTTAACTTGTAAAATAGAACTTTCGCACTTTATGCGATTTAGTCCTTTTTCGCGATTAAGCATGAAATCACTAAAATTAAAGCACCAAAATTTTCATGCACCATATAATCATGCTATAACTCATAATTTAATATTAAAATAATTTTCTTCAACTTCGAATTAGTGGTTTCGAAACTACTATTCCGACTAGCCCCTAAATTGGGCTGTTATAATTCTCCTCCTTAATGATTTTCGTCCCCGAAAATCTTACCGGTGAAAAGGTTAGGGTATTGGTTTCTCATAGCCTCCTCGGGCTCCTAGGTAGCCTCTTCTACCTCGTGCCTTTTCCATAGGACTTTCACAAGATCTATACTTTTGTTTCTCAACTGTTTGACTTCACGCGCCAAAATCTTAACCGGCTCTTCGCCATAAGTCATGTCCGGATGAATTTCTACCTCTGTTGGTACAATCACATGTGAAGGGTCTGATCGGTAGCGACGCAACATAGACACGTGAAAGACATCATGAATCTTTTCCAACTCTGCTGGCAAAGCCAAACGATAAGCTACCGGTCCTATCATCTCGGTAATCTCATAGAGTCTGATAAAACACGGGCTAAACTTGCCTTTCTGGCCAAATCTAAGGACCCTTTTCCAAGGTGATACTTTCAGAAACACTTTATCATCGACTTTAAACTCAATCTCTTTTCGCATCAAATCCGAATAGGACTTTTGTCTATATGAGGCAGCTTTTAGACACTCACGTTACTTTCTCTTCAGTTTCTCTGACCAAATCGACCCCGTGAATCAGGTTTTCACTGAGTTTTGACCAATACAAGGGCGTTCGGCACTTACGCCCATACAATGCCTCATAAGGTGCCATCTTCAAACTTGACTGATAGCTGTTATTATAGGCGAATTCCACCAACGGTAAGTATTTCTCCCAATTATCTTGGAATTCCAAAACACAACATCGAAGCATGTCTTCAAGTATCTGTATTACTCTTTTTGACTGCCCATCGATTTGTGGATGGAAAGCTATACTAAAGCTCAATTTTGTGCCTAAGGCCTCTTGTAACTTTTTCCAGAACCGTGACGTAAATCTCGGATCTCTATCCGAAATAATTTACAACGGTAGTCCCTGAAGTCTTACTATTTCTAACACATACAAATCCGCCAACTTGTCAAGTGAGTAGTCGACCCGTACTGGTATGAAATGGGCTGACTGTGTAAGTCTATCCACTACGACCCATACGGCAACTTTCTTTTTCGTCGTCAACGGTAAACCCGTCACGAAGTCTACTGTAATACGGACCCATTTCCACTCCGGAACCATAATAGGCTGAAGTAGACCCAAAGGTACTTGATGTTCAGCCTTCACTTGTTAACAAATTAGACATCTCGATACAAACTCAGAAATGTCTTTCTTCATGCTCGGCCACCAATACCATTTCCTCAAGTCATTATACATCTTCGTGCTGCCTGGATGTACAGACAAACATCCACTATGTGCTTCATGCAGAATCTTCCGGATAAGTTCACCATTTCTCGGTACACAGACCCTATCTCAGAACATCAAACATCCATCTGGACTTATCCGAATGTCCGACTCGACATTTGACTCACATTGAGCTCTTTTAGCCTGTAAATCATTGTCGCCTCTCTGGGCTTCACAAATCTCTTGATGAAACATGGGTCTAGCCCTCAACTCGGCTAGAATAGAACCATCATCTGACAAAATCATCCGTGTGTTCATGGCTCTCAGCGCAAACAAGGATTTCCTGCTCAATGCATCGGCGACCACGTTCGCTTTTCCCGAATGGTAGTCAATTACTAACTCGTAATCCTTTATCAACTCTAACCATCTCCGTTGCCTAAGGTTTAAATCCTTTTAAGTCATCAAGTACTTTAGACTCTTATGACCAGTGAACACTCGACATCTCTCACCAAACAAATGGTGTCTCCAAATCTTTAGTGCAAAAACAATTGTGACTAGCTCCAAATCGTGAGTCGGGTAATTCTTCTCGTGTGATTTTAATTGTCTAGAGGCATATGCTATCACCTTGCCCTCTTGCATGAGTACACAACCTAACCCATTCAGGGATGCATCACTGTAAACCACAAATTCTCTTCCCTGTTCAGGTTGCACCAAAACAGGAGCCTCAATCAAAAACGCCTTTATTTTCTCAAAACTCTGTTGGCACTTTTCTGTCCATTCAAACCTTACATCTTTTTGTAACAACTGTGTCATCAGAGTAGCTATCATGGAAAACCCCTTAACAAAACGTCTATAGTAGTCAGCTAGGCCCAAAAAACTCCTAACTTCGGTTACATTCTTTGGTGGCTTCCAATCTACAATTGCTGAGATCTTACTCGGGTTGACTCTGATTCCATCTCCCGAGACAATGTACCCTAAAAATCCAACTTCCTTAAGCCAAAATTCACTTTTACTAAACTTGGCATACAATTGTTTATCTCTCAAAATTTGCAGAACTGTTCTCAAATGTTCAACATGCTCGTTCTCATCCCGAGAGTAGATCAATATATCATTGATAAAAACTACTACAAATTTATCCAAATACGGCCGAAAGACACATTCATCAAATCCATGAAAACTGCAGGAGCATTTGTTAAACCAAAAGGCATGACCAAAAATTCATAGTGGCCATACCTTGTCCGAAATGCGGTTTTCGGCACATCCAAGTCCTTAACTCTCAACTGATAGTATCCAGACCTTAAGTCTATCTTGGAAAATATCGTGGCTCCCTTCAATTGGTCAAACAAATCATCGATTCTTGGCAATGGGTACTTGTTCTTTACAGTTGCCTTATTGAGTTGCCGAGAATCTATACATAACCTCATGGAACCATCTTTCTTCTTCACAAATAATACGGGAGCACCCCACGGAGAATAACTCGGTCTTGCGAATCCTTTATCCGTTAACTCTTGTAACTATGCTTTCAGTTCTTTTAACTCAGTTGGGGCCATTCTATATGGAGCAATAGTAATGGGGCAGTACCAGGAGCTAACTCAATCCCAAATTCAATCTCTCTAACCAGAGGTAACCCTGGAAATTCCTCTGGGAAAACATCTCGATACTCACATACTATGGGCACTGATTCAATTCTTAACTCAGTCTCTCTAATATTCATTACAAAGGCAAGGTAAGCTTCGTACCCCTTTCTTAGATACTTTAGAGTCAACAAGGAAGATATCACTACTGGCAATCTGTCTTGCTCATCTGATTCAACACGAATAAGATCCCCACTTTCACACTTCAACTCAATAAACTTCCTTCCACAATTCACTATCACATCATGAGTATTTAACCAATCCATCCCAAGGATGACATCGAATTCATCAAACGGCAATAACATAAGATTAGCCGAAAAACAATGACCCCTAATCATCAAAGGGCAACCTTTGCATACTCTATCGACCAATACACATTTCCATAGGGGATTTGACACTCTTATCACAAATTCAGTAGACTCTACAGGTAAGTTCATGCTAGAGACTAATTTCATGCAAATATACGAGTGGGTAGATCTCGGATCAATTAAAGCTACAACATGAGTATCATAGAGAGAAAATGTACCCGTGATCACGTCGGGGGAAGAAGCCTCTTCGCGAGCACGAATGGCATATGTTCTAGCCGGTGCTCTACCCTCAGCTCTTGTTATCTGCTCTCTAGATGTATTCTTGCTACTCATTTCATTCCCTGGGTTTCTTTGTGGTCTTCCTCTAGTAATACTTCCCGATCTTGCATTCTGAGGTTTCTCTTTCTCACCCGCCTCGGGGCGATCTCTAATAAAATGGTCTAGAGATCCACACTTGAAAAAAGCTTTCTAATTTGCTCGACACTCCCTGGAATGACGTCTTCCACACTGCAGGCACTCCGGTCTGCTCGGTCGAGTTTTGCCAACACTAGCAACTGAAGTCGTCTGAGCTTTAGACCCCAGGTACTGTCTACCCTTACTTCTACTTGAAAATCCACCTAAGGTGGCTGATCGAATAGCGAAATCTCTCGACTTCTTGGATGAGGATTGGAATGATCTGCATAAATGTCTCTTCTTTGAGTCGCGAGACTCAATTTCAGCTTTGTTTTTCTCTTTGACTAGTTCCTCAGCCTTACAGGCTCGATCTACCAGCACCACAAACTCTTTTAGTTCAAGGACACCAACAAACAAACGGACATCCTCATTTAACCCATCCCCGAATATTTTGAACATGATGGTTTCTATCGATACGCACTCTCGAGCGTATTTTCTGAGCCTCACGAACTCACGCTCATATTCAGCCATCGTTATTCGACCTTGCTTTAGCTCCAAGAACTCCTTTCTTTTCTGGTCGATAAACCCTTGACTAATGTACTTCTTTCGGAATTCCTCTTGAAAGAATTCCCTGTTAACTCTCTCCATTGGTACCACCGACATAAGGGTGTTCCACCACTGATAAGTCGAATCTCTCAAGAGAGATACCGCACATTTTATTCACTCCTCTGGCGTGCACGACAACTCATCGAATACCCTGATGGTATTCTCAAGCCAGAATTCTGCCCTCTCCGGATCATCATCCTTGCTAGCCCAAAATTCCTCGGCTCCTTGTTTTCGGATCTTATCAACCGGAGGCCTTTCTCTTCTTACTACCTCTACCACTTGAGGAGCTACAGGAGCGGGTTGAGGAATAGGTGGCGGTGGAGGGGGTTAAGCATTTGAATTTGCTCGAATATACTCGGTGTACCAGTTGCTCATCATATAGAGAAAGGCTTCTCGAGCCTCTTCTCTTTGACCCAAAGTCTCAGATCTACGTTCTACTGGTAAGGTCTCTTGCGCGGGAGCCGGCGCATTACTCGCAGCATCATCAGCTGCAGCTTGGCCGGGATCCATTTACTATATAAAAGCAAAATTCAAATCGTCACGATTCGTCACACTATCATTATGGAAATACCCATACATATAGCATGTATAACTAGACTCGTACTTACGCTATGTTAGTCTAAGAATCGACTAAACCGTAGCTCTGATACCACTAAATGTAACACCCCTTACCCTATTCGACATCTGAATCGGGTAACGAGGCATTACCGTACTTAGCTTACTCAAATATACCACAACGGTTCATAAATTTCATTTCAAAATTAAAAATTTTTATTAAAGACCATAATGTCCTTATTAAAGGTCTACAAGACCCTAAACTTGTACCCGAAATGATTCGGGACCAAACCGGAAACTTTTGAACACTTATACAAATTTGACATAAAACAGAGCCACACGCCCGTGTGGAGGAAGGGACATGCCCGTGTGGCACATCACATGCCCGTGTTCCACACCCGTGTGGATTTATTTTCTAATTCAAACCTACAGGGGTTTTCACACGGCCTAACACACGCCCGTGTCCATAGCCTGTGTAACAGCCCGATTTAGGGGCTAGTCGGAACAGTGATCTTGGAATCACTAATTCGAGGTTACAGAAAATTATTTTCATGTTATGTTATGTGTTATAACATGTTTATAAGGATGCATGAAAATTTTGGTACCTTAATTTTAGCGATTTCTAGCTTAATTGCGAAAAAGGACTAAATCGCATAAAGCGCGAAAGTTCCATTTTATTTGTTAGAGATGTCAAATAGCTAAGGATTTTAAATTGGAGGTCCCAAATGTACAATTAGGCCATTGGAGGAGTGATGGCCGGCCATGGAGGACAAGATTATTAAATTAGTCAAAGGCTTGATGTGTTAGGTGGAGAAAGAATAAAATAAGAGAAAAATAAAGAAAAGAAAGCTACCATCTTTTCTTCTCTTCATCATCACAGAAAATTGGCAGCAAACAAGGGTTGGAGAACTCTAAAATTTCAGCAAGCTTTCCTCCACTCAAGTAAGTCAATTTGATGGTTGTTTTTGATGATTTTTGTACGTTTGAAACCCCTAAAGCTTAAGCTTTCTAAAGAGGGGACTATTATTCAATATGGTTGAAAGTCTAGGGACTTACCATGAGAGGGTTTATGCTGGTTGTTGAGTTTTTATGGAAGAAAATGAATGATAGGATGATGAGAAACAACTTTTGTGAAAGGTGTTGTCATGAAAACACCTAATTGGGACTAAAATGAAAAATTTGTAATTTGTTCATTAAGGCTTGAAATAGATGGAATTGTGGATAGTTGTAAGAGGATTAAATGTTCAGCTAGGCTTATTTAACAAGAAAATGTGATAAAAAATTATTTACGAGCCTAGGGGCAAAATCATAATTTTGCCAAAGTGCAGGGGCAAAATAGTCATTTTTGCCTAAAGTGTAGATTATAATGTTTTATGATTTATAAGAGATTAAATCGGTGAATTCCATTCTTCTAGATCAAAGAAATCGAGTTTCGGACCTAGAATGGGTGAAAAGAGAAAGGTGGGCAAAAGTCCCTTTTTGGCCCTTTCGGCATCGAGGTAAGTTCATGAGCAAATGTTGTAATTACGTATGAGTTATTTTAATATTCCAATGTTGTATGGAATGTATAATTACTCAATGAATGTATTAAATACTTGTCGATGAGTTGTTAAGAGAATTAAACCTAAGAATGGTAAGAAACGTAAATAGTATGAAATGATGATAGTTAAGGTTCCGTGTAAGACCATATTGGAATATGGCTTCGGTGAGAGATATTAAATAATACCATGTCAAGGACATGGCAACGATGTGATATTTCGTATAAGGCCTTGTCGGGGACATGGCATCGATATGATAATTCATGTATGACCCTATCAGGGGTATGATGTCAATGTGACAATATGTGTATGAGATCTAATAGTATCATTTAACAGTTGAGATGAATTCAGTGTATGATGAACCTTTAGTGGGATGAGTGTAATCAATACACCTTAGTGTATGAGAGAGATTTGTTAGTGTATTGTGTGAACGCGAATGAGAATCGTAGAAAGTTAAGTAAGATTGATAGTGAGTGAGGATGTTTACGGATGAACGTTTGAATTAGAGAAAATGTATGTGGATAAGTATTTGTGAATGTATAATATCGGTGGGGCGTGTGCGTTACCACGATATATTATTAATTGATGGGTCATAAATGATACCATCAACTATATTATTATCGGTGAAATGTGTGTGCGTTACCACGATATATTATTAAGCGATAGGTCGTGTGTGCGATACCATCAACTATATTATTATCGGTGGGCTATGTGCGTTACCACACGATAAATTAGTAATCGATGGGTGTGTGCGATACCATCGCTTATAAATGATTGGTGAGCTAAGTGCGAAATCACCATAGGTATAAATGATTGGTGGGTCGTAAAGCGATACCACCCTATAAGAGATTCAATGGTGGGCTAAGTGCGTAACCACCGAGAGATTAGTAGTATGAGTGGCTTATTGAGAATGCGTGATGCGTTGTTTTATATTATCTTGTGATGGTCAGTGTAGGAATGTATGCTAATTAGACGAGCATTTGGCTTATGGTATGGTAAGAATATGGTAAGAGGTAGAATGAGTAAGCTTTAAGGATGATTGAGTAAGTAACCATGAGTTCATGAGAGAAGCTCATCATAATAACTTGCAGTCATGTATATTCAAAGAATATCAGTGTTTATCAGTTGTGTGCAGATGAACTTACTAAACATTTTTGCTTACTCCTTTTATTTTTCTCATCTCTTATAGGTAAATTTAGCTAGCTCGGATTGGAGATCGTCGGAGATGTTTTCACACTATCAAGCATACACTCGGTATGATGTATCAAGTCTCTATAAGTTATGGCATGGAGAGGGCTAGTACTTAAGGATGAATAAGTCATTGTTGATGTAGTCAAATTGTGTTGGCCTAAGAGAACTTATGTTTGTTTGTGTATAGCCATAGATGATGGCCTAAGTTGTTTGTAATTATATGAGAATTAGTTCTCCCTAGTGTATGGGATAAAGGCCTTATTTCTTTTATAATAAAATGTCTTTAATTCAAGAGTAATGTTGATACTATGTGTAGTTATGTGATTAGGTATGAATGTATGCAAATGAGAGTAGAAAAAAAAACTTGGTAGATAGCCTCTAAGTGCCCACACGGATAGACACACGAGCGTGTGTCTAGGCCGTGTGTCTCCTACATCTTAGTGTTTTAAGTCAGAATAGACCACGGGCTGGTCACACGGCCATTTGTTCAGGCCGTGTGATACACACGGTTGGAACATGGGCGTGTGCCAAGGCTGTGTGAAGTCTGCACTTAACACTTAGAAATTTAATTGTCACACGGGCCGGGGCCACGGGCGTGTCGTGCCGTGTGGATTTAGTCGATGTCGACCACGGGTGGAAGGCACGGGCATGTCTTAAGGGCACACGGGCGTGTCCCTATACCAACACGGGCGTGTGGCCCCTATTTTGTTAAAAAGTTTCTTAAATTCGTAAAAGTTCCTGGAATAGTTTTCAAACTTCTCGGAAGTATGTTTAGGGCCTTTTAGGCCAAGTTTGTTCAAATGATGGGTTTAAACGAAATTTTTATAACCCTAATTGAGATGTTTAAGTAAGATCAGTTAGGTAATGCCTCAAACCTGTTTTCTCGAATACGGGTAAGGGTGTTACATTTAGTGGTATCGAGCTATGGTTTAGTCAGTTCTCGGACTAACCTAGCGTGAGTAAGAGTCTAGCTATACATGCCATAGGTAGACTGTGATAGTGTGATATCTCCCGGCTATAACGAAATTGTTTTGTTAAGACAGGGATGGTTCCCAGCCGAGCTAAATCCAATAATTTTGTAAGTGATGACGGGGAAATTGAAATGCTCTTATGCAATGATGAGATTCAAAGAGGTATGAGTCGAAGCATATGATATGTGTGCGATAATACATGAAATGAGAAGCTTATCTGCATTGCCTGGATGTACATAAGGTGTTATATACTCAACATATTGGGTTAGGTGCATATAGTGAGTAAATTTACCCAGAGAATGGGGTATATATGTATGTATGATTGTTTGAGCGATGTATGATCAGTATGTCCACATAGTTGAATCTCATGTGCGACTATTAAAATAGATGATGTATAATGTTTTATTTCGTGACTCTGTATGAAACTACGAGTATTATGGTGTGAGAGTTAAACTAGGAAGTTTGACCAAGTAAAATGCAGGGATGAGTACGGTCGTTCAATGATAAAATGATGAATAAGACCATGGTTGGACCATGGCGATACATGTGATCCCATATAAGACCATGTCTGGGACATGGTATTGGTGACAAATAGTGATCCCGTGTAAGACCATATCTGGGATATGGCATCGGCAACGACATGAGTTCCATGTAAGACCGTACCAGGGGTATGGCATTGGTATTGATATGAGATTTCGTGTAAGACCGTGGCAAGGCTATGGCATCGTGATGACATGTAAAGAAATAGTTGGGCTATGATGGGTGATACGAGTAAGACCATAGTTGGACTATGGTAATCAAGTAAACGACGTACTCAAAACCCGTAAGACATTCTCTAGATTGATAAGCAATAGTAAGAGGAAGTAGAATCAAATGTTGAATACTCAAGTAGATATTAATATGGAACTTGAGTAAGTAAAGTCACTGTTCGAAAGTATGAGTGATAGAAACAATTGTGGCATGAAAAATGTGAAAACTTACTTGGAGTGAGTTGCGTGACTATGATGATATTTCATTGATGATGAATGTTAAATTATATGTATGTGGTCATGAGAGTCAAGTTATGGGACGCTATGACCTCACCCCTTACCACTGTTGAATTATGATGAGATGTTATGAGAGTTAAGTTGAGTAAGTTTGCATTCGATTAATGCAATAATTATGTTAGCATAATTGAGAATGCTTTGTATCACGTTCATACATGATACCCTAGTAAATAGAGTAATTGTTGTTGAACATGAGGTTGATGTCCTAGGGGACTATAATAAAAAGGTTACCATTGGGATATGAAAAAGATAAGGTCCTGTATAAGACCATATTCATAATATGGTATCGATACCTGATGTGGAAGTCCATATAAGACCTTACCCGGGATATGGCACTGGCATTTAGAAGTGACTCCATATAAGACCACATCGGGGATGTGACATTGGTTTCGTACCTACATGAATGACGATGAATATGCGTATTTGATTATCCCTAGTGATTAAAGGGACAGATGGATGAGTCTAGAGGTAGAAATGAGAATTGTACTAAAGCCATGTGAATGGGTGAATACAGGTAATCGTGAATGAGTCAAAAAGAAACTTGTACGATGTGTGGCACGGTATGTGCTAAATAAATGGCAAGTTTGAGTAAGTTGGCTCGAAACCTGTAGTTTGTGCATGGTTAGTGGATGCCATGGATAGATTATAATAATCTCCTTGAGTATTAGGTATAAATATCCATTTGCCTTTCAGGACTGATGTAGTTGTTCTTTTCATAAACTGTGATTGTGCGAGAATGTTAGCTAATAGTAAAAATCAGACAAAACGGTTGTCGATTTAGAATATTGAAATCGACATTCCTTTACCTCCTCGTAATCCTATTCGAGTACTTTGGGGAGGAAGTTACTGCTGAAACTTCCTGTGAGATTTCTTTTATATTTTCGTTGATCATGGTTATTTATAAAGGGTGTGTTCTTTGAGTTGCGATATTCATATTTATTATGATTGCGCTTTTGATTTGATCAAAGAAAAGTGATAATTCTAGTACAAGAAATGAAATCACAAGTTTCATGTTGTGCGATGGGTTTTTGGGTAAGCCGAATAGAGTTAATGAATTTGATCGAGATGTCCCTGCTATCGTGAGATATGACGATAGTAAAGGTCTTAGATTAGCACAGCAAGAGAAACTCAGATGAGAGTGTACTAGAAATATGTTCTCAGTATGGAGAAAAGAGTAGATTAATGTATTTAGATATGATTCAAGTTCTGTGTATATTCACGCATGAGTCAGTAAAGAGAATGAAATTTTGTGTGTACGTGGGTAGGGAGCATGATGTAAAGATATGCTCATCGAAATGTTCAAAGCGTGATGGTTGAGTTGAAAGCTATTAAAAGAACTGTTTATTTGAAAGTTCTAGTACTGAGATCAGTCTGAATCGAGAGAAAGAGTTGGCAGGTTGGTGATCCAGAGACGATCACTTTTGTGTCTGTGTTGTGAGTTAGATATTATGTGTTGATCCATGGAAAGATCGATGTGTATTTTCTGAATTTTAATAAGTGAGGGTATCTTATGCTGCAGAAGATTTTGAAGATGAAATAGTGGAAACGGCTTGAATTATTACAATGGTGGGTATAGTTATTGTGATACTACTCAGATAGTAGACATAGTACAAATGTCTGAATGAAAGATCCATGTTAAATAATGCGAATTAGTTACTCGGTTGATCTTAGTTGGTAATATCCTAGTTTCAGCGAGGTTAATGACTAGAGAGAGTTTTCTTTTCAGAACAAAAAGGGTTCAGAATTGAGATAGTAAATGGTATTTTAAATAAACTTTGAATGAGTTTATTTAAGGTGATAAAATGCAAGTTGGATAAGATTTCCGTTGTTGATTTTTCCTCGAGATAGAATTTGAATGATGATGAACCCAGAACTTACGCAGAAGTTTTAGTATGAGATTTAGTAGTAGTATATCTAATAAAGCAAGAATAAGGAAGTACAGTTATTTGGATAAATGTTTTGACAGTAGAGTATATTTCACGATATGATGGAGTTATGGTCAGAAGTAGTTAACCACTAAAAGCTGAGTTTTCAGAGCGTACAAGTCAGGACCATTATAGTCGTTGAATGCTTTTATGAGAAAATGAGATAAAACCTCATAGATTTCAAATTTAGTTTGACAAGATTCCCAAAGAGGGGGATGTCATTCGAATTGTAATGAATCAACCATTAAAGATTCGAATGATCATTTGAACATGTGCAGAGTTCCAAATTAGTGAATTTCTGAGTATATGCTCTAGAGGAAGAATAACCTAGGTCTTAGGTTACGTTTCTGTAACATCCCGATTCAGGGCCTAGTCGGAATAGTGGTGCGAGACCACAAACCCGAGTCAGTAAAAATTGAGTTCTTAAGGTTTATGACATGTTTGCATCATAGTGCTAAAGTTCCATGTAAAAATTTTGTGAAATTGACATGGAATGATTAAAAAGGACTAAATTGCAAAAGTTGTAAAATATAAGTTTCTAGAAGTTTTTTGTATGAAATAGCTTTAGAATATTAATTAGAAGTCCTTAAATAGCAATTTGCCTTAATTATAAGTTTTGGACAAAAATGGACATGAGTTAGTAAAATAGAAATTTTTAAAGAGAAGGGCATTTTAGTCATTTACCATTTAAATGATTAAAATGGGAAAAAAGATGATAAAAATTTCATTCATCTTCTTCCTCATTGCCGAAATTTCCCAAGAACCCATAGCTAGGGTTTGTTCATCTTTCAAGCTTCCTAGTAAGTTCATCTTAGCCCCGTTTTTAACATTCTTCGTGTTTTTGAAGTTCTCGTATTATGAATTAGCTATTTTTAGCTATAAAATAAGCTAAGATGTATGTTCAAAAATCTACCCAAGAGTGACATGCTTGTAAAATGATATTTTATGGAAGTTTATGAGAGTTTGATGTTAGATAAACATCTTTTTCTAAGTGAATTTCATGAAAAATGCTAGTTAGGACTAGTTTGTAAAAATTATGAAATTGGTCATACCTATTAGAAATAATGGAAATTAATGATTGCTATAGTAGAGAAAATGAATCAGCTAAGCATGAAGTTTAAGAAAGTTGAATGAGATTCATTTTACGAGCCTTTGGGCAAAAGTGCAAATATGAGAAAGTATAGGGGCAAAATGGTAATTTTGCCAAGGTATGAGTTAAGAGTCAATTTAGTCAATGTGAGTATTAAATGATCTATTTATGATTATAGATCAAGAAAAATGAAGCCCGGATCAAAATCGAGGCAAGAACAAAGTCGAGGACTAAATTGCATACCTACATACATTTTGTATATCGAGGTAAGTTTGTATGATTTCTAAGCTTTATGATTTATGTCATTGGATTGCTTACTATAATGTACAATATTATTATGAAAATGTTTAATGTTATGTTAAACAAAGAAATTAATGAGATCAAGCATGAAAAAGCCCCGATTGAAGTTGAATAGCTTAGGATACTCGATCTACCACATGAAATGAGAAAGTCCGTATAAGACCAAGCCGAGGCATGGCATCGGCAATCAAGAAAGTTATCATGTAAGAGCAAGACAAGTCTTGGCATTGAAGAGTTATTATGAGATGAAGACCCGTGTAAGTCCAAGCCAAGGCATGGCATTGGTGAGTCTCCAAGCAAAGATGTCATGTAAGTCCAAGGCAAGCTTAGCATTGAAAAGATGTCATGTAAGTCCAAGGTAAGCTTGGCATTGAAAAGATGTCATGTAAGTCCAAGGCAAGCTTGGCATTGAAAAGTTATCATGTAAGTCCAAGGTAAGCTTGGCATTGAAAAGCTATCAAGAGAAAGAAATTTCATGTAAGCCCAAGCCAAGGCTCGGCATTGACCAGTTCATGAGCAAAGATACCAAGTAAGACCATGTCAAGACATGGCAATGGTAAGTTCCCAAGGGAACTCACGAGAAAGACTTCGTATAAGTCCATGTCAAGACATGGCCTTGAAACCAAGATGAGACATTCCATGTAAGACCGTATCTAGGATATGGCTTTGGCATTGAGTTATGTGAGATGAGATTTAGTATCCTCGGTTATTCATATAAATTCATCGGGCAAATGAGCTAAGTTCAAATGAGATAACAAGAAAGCTAAGTAAGCAAAGTTATTATCAATTGAAAATGAGTATTATTCATGTTATGAATGATAAATTAGAGATTATGAATTTTATGTCAAAGTATGCTGATCAATGTGATCAAGTGATACAGGTACCTTGTTTACCTCACAAGTATGAGACTAGTAAGTATCATGAGATATGTAAGAATCAAGTATGAGCAAGTAAGCTTTATAGCTGAAATTATGATACCATTGTTTATGTCAAATGGTTTAATTTAAGCAAGTATGTTGTTATGTGCATTATATGCAAACTTACTAAGCTAAATGCTTACGTCTTTCACTCTTTCTTTCCATGTAGTCCCGCCAAGCTAATCTCGTGGATCATCGTCATCGGAGCTCGGAGCACACTATCAATCTCTATTTTGGTATAGCCAAGTTGTTTTATTAAGTATGGCATGTATAGGAAACACTTCTTTTGAGTATATGTTTTAAGAAGAGCCATAGTATAGGCTATCTTGTTCATTATCCTTTTTGTATATGGCTAGAGAAATTGGCCAACTTTGACTAAGTGTGTATGTTTATAGATATCAATGAAAGATGTAGTAATTTGAGTAATTGAATTGAGTATGAATGTGATCTCGATTTTAGGGTGGCAATTGGCTTGGTAAATAGCCTCTAAGTGCCCACACGGTTGGATACACGGACGTGTGTCTAGGCCGTGCGTACCCTACACTTTTATACTTGAAGTCAGGATAGGCCACGAGCAGATCACATGGCCGTTGGTTCAGGCCGTGTAACAAACACGGTTGGCACATGGGCGTGTTCCAAGACCGTGTGAAGTCTGCACTTTTCACTTAGAAATTTAATTGTCACACGGCTGATAGACACGGGCGTGTTTACAGACCGTGTGGATAAGTCAGAATACTTAGGTTTGGCACACGGGCCAGGGTCACGGGCATGTCCAGGCCGTGTGTAACAAGTCAGTGTCAACCACAGGTGGAAGATACGGGCATGTCCAGGAGTACACGAGCGTGTTTCAAGTTGCACGGGCGTGTGGTCCCTGCTTTGAGTAAAAGTTTTCAGATGAGTTCCGAAAGTTCCCGAATACGTGTATAAGGCCTCGTAGGCCTATGAAATGTATGATTAGACTGAGAAAGAGAAATTTTTAATTCGGGACAAAATTTTATAGCCCGTAAGTACATGCTTAAGTGAGTTCAAGCATGGTAATGTCTCGTATCCAGACTTGGTCTCGGACTCGGGTATGGGGTGTTACAGATTCGACCTTGTGTATTACGGCTTAAGAGTTATTGGCAAGAGAAACTTGAGGATAAGTGGATTCGCGATTTCAAAGAGTGGATGGAAACGTTTTAAGAATGTTGGTAGCAACTCCTCCTGGTAAGATTTTCGGGGACGAAAATCCCTAAGGGGGAGAATTGTAACAGCCCGATTTAGGGGCTAGTCGGAACAGTGATCTCAGAATCACTAATTCGAGGTTAGAGAAAATTATTTTCATGTTATGTTATGTGTTATAACATGTTTATAAGGATGCATGAAAATTTTGGTGCCTTAATTTTAGCGATTTCTAGCTTAATTGCGAAAAACGACTAAATCGCATAAAGCGCGAAAGTTCCATTTTGTTTGCTAGAGATGTCAAATAGCTAAGGATTTTAAATTGGAGGTCCCAAATGTACAATTAGTCCATTGGAGGAGTGATGGCCGGCCATGGGGGACAAGATTATTAAATTAGTCAAAGGCTTAATGTGTTAGGTGGAGAAAGAATAAAATAAGAGAAAAATAAAGAAAAGAAAGCTACCATCTTTTCTTCTCTTCATCATCACCGAAAATTGGCCGCAAACAAGGGTTGGAGAACTCTAAAATTTTAGCAAGCTTTCCTCCACTCAAGTAAGTCAATTTGATGGTTGTTTTTTGATGATTTTTGTACTTTTGAGACCCCTAAAGCTTAAGCTTTCTAAAGAGGGGACTATTATGCAATATGGTTGAAAGTCTAGGGACTTACCATGAGATATTTTATGCTGTTTGTTGAGTTTTTATGGAAGAAAATGAATGATAGGATGATGAGAAACAACTTTTGTGAAAGGTGTTGTCATGAAAACACCTAATTGGGACTAAAATGTAAAAGTTGTAATTTGTTCATTAAGGCTTGAAATAGATGGAATTGTGGATAGTTGTAAGAAGATTAAATGTTCAGCTAGGCTTGTTTAACAAGAAAATGTGATAAAAAATTATTTACGAGCCTAGGGGCAAAATTGTAATTTTGCCAAAGTGTAGGGGCAAAATAGTCATTTTTGCCTAAAGTGTAGATTATAATGTTTTATGATTTATAAGAGATTAAATCAGTGAATTCCATTGTTATAGAACAAATAAATCGAGTTTCAGACCTAGAACGGGTGAAAAGAGAAAGGTGGGCAAAAGTCCCTTTTTGGCCCTTTCGGCATCGAGGTAAGTTCATGTGCAAATGTTGTAATTACGTACGAGTTATTTTAATATTCCAATGTTGTATGGAATGTATAATTACGCAATGAATGTATTAAATACTTGTCGATGAGTTGTTAAGAGAATTGAACCTAAGAATGGTAAGAAACGTAAATAGTATGAAATGATGATAGTTAAGGTTCCGTGTAAGACCATATTGGAATATGGCTTCAGTGAGAGATATTAAATAAGACCATGTCAAGGACATGGCAACGATGTGATATTTCGTATAAGGCCTTTTCGGGGACATGGCATCGATATGATAATTCATGTATGACCCTATCAGGGGTATGATGTCAATGTGACAATATGTGTATGAGATCTAATAGTATTATTTAACAGTTGAGATGAATTTAGTGTTTGATGAACCTTTAGTGGGATGAGTGTAATCAATACACCTTAGAGTATGAGAGAGATTTGTTAGTGTATTGTGTGAACGCGAATGAGAATCGTAGAAAGTTAAGTAAGAATGATAGTGAGTGAGGATGTTTACGGATGAACGTTTGAATTAGAGAAAATGTATGTGGATAAGTATTTGTGAATGTATAATATCGGTGGGCTGTGTGCGTTACCACCTGATATATTATTAATTGATGGGTTGTGTGCGATACCATCAACTATATTATTATCGGTGGGCTATGTGCGTTACCACCTGATATATTATTAATTGATGGGTCAAAGTGCGATACCATCAACTATATTATTATCGGTGGGTGTAAAGCGTTACCACACGATAAATTAGTAATCGATGGGTCATGTGCGATACCATCACTTATAAATGATTGGTGAGCTAAGTGCGAAATCACCATAGGTATAAATGATTGGTGGGCTGTGTACGATACCACCCTATAAGAGATTCAATGGTGGGCTAAGTGCGTAACCACCGAGAGATTAGTAGTATGAGTGGCTTATTGAGAATGCGTGATGCGTTGTTTTATATGATCTTGTGATGGTCGGTCAGAGGAATGTATGCTAATTAGACGAGCATTTGGCTTATGGTATGGTAAGAATATGGTAAGAGGTAGAATGAGTAAGCTTTAAGGATGATTGAGTAAGTAACCATGAGTTCATGAGAGAAGCTCATCATAATAACTTGCAGTCATGTATATTCAAAGAATATCAGTGTTTATCAGTTGTATGCAGATGAACTTACTAAGCATTTTTGCTTACTCCTTTTATTTTTCTCATCTCTTATAGGTAAATTTTGCTAGCTTAGATTGGAGATCGCCGGAGATGTTTTCACACTATCGAGCATACACTTGGTATGATGTATCAAGTCTCTATAAGTTATGGCATGTATAGGGCTAGTACTTAAGGATGAATAAGTCATTGTTGATGTAGTCAAATTGTGTTGGCCTAAGAGAACTTATGTGTAACAGCCCGATTTAGGGCCTAGTCGGAATAGTGGTGCGAGACCACGAATCCGAGGTGAATTTATGAGTTTTTAAGGTTCATGCCATGTTTGCATGTTAGTGTGAAAGTTTCATGAAGCAATTTTTCTAAATTGAAGTTGAATGGTCAAAAAGGACCAAATTGCAAAAGTTGTAAAATATGAGTTTCTAGAAGCATTTTGTATGAAATAGCTTTAGAATAGCAATTATAAGTCCTTAAATAGCAATTTGCCCAAATCATAATTTTTGGACAAAATGGACATGAGTTAGTAATTTGTAAAATTTTAAAGAGAAGGGCATTTTGGTCATTTAGCAAATAAATGATTAAAATGGGAAAAGATGATAAAAATCTTATTCATCTTCTTCCCCCTTGTGCCGAAAATTTGGGAGACTCCATAGCTAGGGTTCTTCAAATTTTTGAAGCTTGCAAGTAAGGCATCTTAGTCCCGTTTTTAATATTCTTCGTATTTTTGAAGTTCTCGTATTTTAAATTAGCTATTTTTAGCTATAAAGTGAGCTAAGATGCATGTTCAAAAATCTACCCATGAATGGTATGCTTGTTAAAGGATGTTTTATGGAAGTTTATGAGAGTTTGATGTTAGATAAACATCTTTTTCTAAGTGAATTTCATGAAAAATAAGCATAGGGACTAGTTTGTAAAAGTTTTGAAATTAGTCATACCTATTAGAAATAATGAGAATTGATAATGGCTATAGTAGAGAAAATGAATCAGCTAAGCATGTAGTCTACGAAAGTTGAATGAAAATTATTTTACGAGCCTTGGGGCAAAAGTGCAAATATGAGAAAGCATAGGGGCAAAATAGTATTTTTTCCCAAGTATGAGTAAAGGGTCAATTTAGTCAATGTGAATATTAAATGATCTATTTATGACTATAGATCAAGAAAAATGAAGCCCAGATCGAAACCGAGGCAAGAACAAGGTCGAGGACTAAATTGCATGCCTAGCTACATTTTTTATATTGAGGTAAGTTTATATGATTTCTAAGCTTTATGATTTATATCATTGAATTGCTTAGTATAATGTACAATGTTATTATGAAAAATGTTTAATGTTATGTTAAACAAAGAAATTAATGAGATCAAGCATGAGAAAGCCCCGATTGAAGTTGAATAACTTGGGATACTCGATCTACCACATGAAACAAGAAAGTCCGTATAAGACCAAGCCGGGGCATGGCATCGGCAAGCAAGCAAGATATCATGTAAGTCCAAGGCAAGCTTGGCATTGAATAAGTTATCATGTAAGTCCAAGGCAAGCTTGGCATTGAATAAGTTATCATGTAAGTCCAAGGCAAGCTTGGCATTAAATAAGTTATCATGTAAGTCCAAGGCAAGCTTGGCATTGAATAAGTTATCATGTAAGTCCAAGGCAAGCTTGGCATTGAGTAAGATATCATGTAAGTCCAAGGCAAGCTTGGCATTGAACAAGTTATCATGTAAGACCAAGGCAAGCTTGGCATTGAAAAGTTATCAAGAGAAAGAGATCCCATATAAGTCCAAGTTAGGGCATGGCATTGGTGAGAACAGGAAAGACTTCGTATAAGTCCATGTTAAGTCATGGCCTCGAAATTTAAATGAGATTTAGTATCCTCGGTTATTCATATAAATTCATCGGGAAAACGAGTTAAGCTCCAAAGAGATAACAAGAAAGCTAAGTAAATAAGGTTATTATCAAGTGAAAAAGAATATTATTCATGTTATGAATGATGAATTAGAAATTATGAGTATTATGTTCAAGTATGCTGATCAATGTGATCTAGTGATACAGGTACTTTGTTTGCCAATCAAGTATGAGTAAGTAAGCTTTATATAGCTGAATTTATGATGCCATTGTTTATATCAAATGGTCAATATTAAGTAAGAATGTTGCTACGTGTATTATGCAAACTTACTAAGCTAAATGCTTATGTCTTTCATTCTTTCTTTCCATGTAGTCCTGCTAAGCTAATATCCAGGATCACCGTCATCGGAGCTCGGAGCACACTATCAATCGCTATTTTGGTATAGCCAAGTTGTTTTATTAAGTATGGCATGTATAGGTAGCATTACATTTTGAGTAAATGTTTTAAGAAGAGCCAAAGTATAGGCTATTAAGTTTGTTATTCTTTTGTATATGGCTAAGTGATTGGCCAAGTGTGTATGTTTATAATTATCAATGAAGCATGTAGTATTATTCAAGATGATGTAGTATTGATTTGTGGAAATGAGTATGAATTGTATCTTAATTTCAGGATGGCAATTGGCTTGGTAAATAGCCTCTAAGTGCCCACACGGTTAGAGACACGGGCGTGTGTCTAGGCCGTGCATAAACTGCACATTAGTCTTATAAGTAAGAATAGGCCACGGACTAATCCCACGGCCGTGTGTTAAGGTCGTGCATGACACACGGTTAGAACATGGGGGTGTGCCCAGTCGTGTGAAATAAGTCAGTATATCAAGATGTAGTACACGGTCTAAGTCCACGGGCGTGTCATGGCCGTGTGGAAATTGGCAGAATACTGAGTTTTTAGGCACGGTCTGAGGACATGGGCGTGTATGCCTATGCACGGGCGTGTCTTATATTACACGGGTGTGTAACCCTTGTTTCAAAGAAGAGTTTTTCGATAAGGTTTCGAAAATTTACCAGTACGAGTTTAAGGCCTCGTAGGCCCATGAAATGTACGAATTGTTTAAGAATGAGAAGTTTTAAATTTCGGAACGAAATTTTATAGCCCGTAATGTCATGATTAGTAAGTTCAAGCATAGTAATGTCTCGTATCCGGTCTGAGCCTCGGACTCGGGTATGGGGTGTTACATTATGTTTGTTTGTGTATAGCCATAGATGATGGCCTAAGTTGTTTGTAATTATATGAGAATTAGTTCTCCCTAGTGTATGGGATAAAGGCCTTATTTCTTTTATAATCAAATGTCTTTAATTCAAGAGTAATGTTGATACTATGTGTAGTTATGTGATGAGGTATGAATGTATGCAAATGAGAGTAGAAAAAAATGCTTGGTAGATAGCCTCTAAGTGCCCACACGGATAGACACACGGGCGTTTGTCTAGGCCGTGTGTCTCCTACATCTTAGTGTTTTAAGTCAGAATAGACCACAGGCTGGTCACACGGCCATTTGTTCAGGACGTGTGATACACACGGTTGGAACATGGGCGTGTGCCAAGGCCGTGTGAAGTCTGCACTTAACACTTAGAAATTTAATTGTCACATGGGCCAAGGCCACGAGCGTGTCCAGGCCGTATGGATTTAGTCAGTGTCGACCACGGGTGGAAGGCACGGGCATGTCTTAAGGGCACACGGGTGTGTCCCTATACCAACACGGGCGTGTGGCCCCTGTTTTTTTAAAAAGTTTCTTGAATTCGTAAAAGTTCCCGGAATAATTTTCAAACTTCTCGGAAGTATGTTTAGGGCCTTTTAAGCCAAGTTTGTTCAAATGATGGGTTTAAATGAAATTTTTATAACCCTAATTAAGATGTTTAAGTAATATCAGTTAGGTAATGCCTCAAACCCTATTCCGGCTCGAATACGGGTAAGAGGTGTTACGTTTAATGTCCCTCACACGGCCATGACACGCCCGTGTCTTAGGCCGTGCCTCCCACCCGGTCGAGACACACGGCAGCGTCTCTGCCCATGTGTTTACTACTGAGCTTACTGACTTGCCAACCGAGCATGCATGGGGACACACGGCCAATCAACACGCCCATGGGGCTGACCGTGTGTCACACACAGCCTAGACACATGCCCGTGTGTCTGTCCGTGTGGACATTTGAAAGGCTATCTACCAAGCCAAATGCCACCCTACACAGCAACCAAACTTATACCAATTCAATCTAACATATATTGTGACATAAGGCACTTATAAAAACTCAAAATCAAAACAACCATACAAGCAAGTACTTAATGAATTTCATCATCTTTGAATATATATGAGCTTGTCAAGTTTTGGCCAATTTCCAATGGCCTTTTACAAAATGAATTTAACAACATTAATAGCCAACACTTTGGCTAACAAATATGACATAACAAAATGACCAAGTCCTATACATGCCATACTCAAAATGAAACTAACTTGGTTATACCAAAAATTAGTCGATAGTGTGATTTTCGAACTCCGACGTTCCACGAATTCTCGAGCTAACTTGGCAATGCTACAAGGAAAAGGGAAATGAGAGGGGTAAGCATAAAGCTTAGTAAGTTTGCATGAAATAAACAGCAACATAAAGCTCGTAATGACATCCATCCATTGTATTGAAACAAAACACAAGTCTCAAGCTCATTTCCATAACTTACTCATACTTATCCTTACCGATTATATATCATGCCACATATCGTAAACCATTCTCGTGAATTATTCACATATACCTGTATCACTTCATCACATAGTCTTAGCATTAGTCTCATCTCTATCATAAGCTTAACTATTTACCCCCATTGAATCACTTGGGATATTCGAAGATACATGATCCTTCTCATTCACATAATTATGACGCCAATGCCACATCCCAGATGTGGTCTTACGTGGGGTCACTTCTAGATGTCGATGCCATATCCCAGATATGGTCTTATACAGGATCTTATATCGATTGTTGATGCCATATCCTGAATATGGTCTTATACGATTTTCATATTCAATGCCGATGCCATATCCCAGATATGATCTTATACGGAATTTTAATTTGGTGCCGAGGCCATGTCCCGGACATGGTCTTATATGGGACCTTACTCATCTCAAATATTGATGATATTATTCTCTCATTTATTTAAGTCCAACCGGGACTTCAATGTAACAATTCTCATCATTTTCTCATTCAACATCATTACTCACACTAATATCAAACATTTTAAAACTAAATAACATGATGTTGAATTTATTACACACAAACTTACCTCGATTTCAAAATAGGCCAATTTGCCGATCTAGTCTGATACCTTGCCCTTTCCTCGGTCAAGGTTAATTCCTCGTTCTTCTTGATCTATATTAGAAAATTAGCTCATTTAATTATCACATTAATTAATACAATTCAATAATCATACTTGGGCAAAATTACTATTTTGCCCTTAGATTTTCACAAAATGACCATTTTACCCCTAAGCTCGTAATTCAATTTTAATCAAATTTCCTCCTCTTACAAGCCTAGATGAACATTTATTTCTCTTATGGAAACCATCAAAACTCAATATTTCACACATTTACCTCTTATTTTACAACCTTTACAAAAAGGTCCTTTTTGGTGTTTTCATGGAAACATCTTTCACCAAAGTTGTCTATCTAACTACTATGATTCATTTTCTTCCATAAAAATGAAGCAAACAACATACATGCTCACATGGCAAAACCCTAAACTTTTAACCATTTTGCAAAATAGTCCCCTCTTTAGCTAGCTTAAGCTTTAGGGGTTTCAAAAGTACAAATATCATCAAGAAAAACCATTAAAATCACTTACTTGAAAGGTGAAGAGCTTGCTAAAATTTTTGGGTTTTCAAACCTCTATTTGTTGCTAATTTTCGGTGGAAGAAGATGAGTGAATAAAAGGATATCATCTTTTCTTTATTTTATTCTATTTCATCAATTTAATCCACCTACTACACCAACTTTGACTAACTTTGACTTCTTTGTCCCCCTATGGCCGGCCACCCTATATCTTAGGGTCAATTTGCACATTAAAGGCCTCCAATTAATATTCTATGGCTGTTAGGCACCTTTAACTTGTAAAATAGAACTTTCGCACTTTATGCGATTTAGTCCTTTTTCGCGATTAAGCATGAAATCGCTAAAATTAAAGCACAAAAATTTTCATGCACCCATATAATCATTCTATAACTCATAATGTAATATTAAAATAATTTTATTCAACTTTGAATTAGTGGTTCTGAAACTACTATTTTGACTAGCCCCTAAATCGGGCTGTTACACAAGGTTGATACTGATGGTATGTTGTTCTTTCGTAACAGATTGTGTGTTCCAGATAATTTGGAGTTGGAATGGGACATTTTATTTGAGGCTCATAGTAGTACGTACTCTATTCATCCGGGTAGTACAAAAATGTTTGGTGATTTGAAACAAATGTATTGGTGGCCAGGTATGAAATGAGATATTTCAGAGTTTGTGGCAAAATTTTTGGTTTGTCAGCAAGTAAAAGCTAAGCATATGGTTCCATTTGGGTTATTACAGCCTACAATGATTCCTGAGTGGAAATGAGAGCGAGTTACAATAGATTTTGTATCAGGATTGCCTATATCATCGAGAAAGAAAGATTCAATCTGGGTAATTGTTGACAGATTGATTAAATCGACTCATTTTATTTCTATCAAAATCGATTATTCGCTAGAAAGGTTAGCTGAATTGTATGTATTTGAGATCGTTAGATTGCACTGAATGCTGATATTTATTACCTCTTATCGGGAACTGAGACTCACCTCTAGATTTTGGGGTAAACTTCATGAGGCTTTAAGTACTAAACTCAATTTCAGTATAGCATTTCATCCACAGACTGACGGACAACCAGAATGGGTATTACATATGCTGGAAGACATGTTACGGTGTTGTGTTCTCGAGTTTGAAGGTAGTTGAGATAAATATTTACTGTTAACTGAATTTTCTTATAATAATATCTATCAATCCAATATTAAAATGACACCATTTGAAGCTTTATATGGAAGAAAATATAGAACACTGATATATCGGTCTGAGTTAAGTGAATCCAAGTTACTTGGAACCGATTTGATTTATGAGATTGAAAATAAAGTTTGAGTTATTCGTGATTGCCTGAAAGTCGCATCTTATCCTCAGAAGTCGTATTTAGATTTGAAAAGAAAAGATATAGAATTTTTCGTTGGCAATCAAGTGTTTTTAACAGTTTCACTGTGGAAGAAAGTACTTCGGTTTGGCAGAAAAGGAAAATTGAGTCCGAGGTTTATCGGGTCGTATGAGATTATTGAAAGAATCGGTCCTATAGCTTACAGATTGGCTTTACCTCCTGAATTTGAAAAGATTCACAATGTTTTCCATGTTTCGATGCTATTATGGTATAGGTCAGACCCAGTAAAACTGAATTACAATCGGATTTGTCGTATTCTGAAGAGCCGATAAGAATTTTACCTCATGAGGTTAAAGAACTTCAAAATAAATGAGTATCGTTAGTAAAATTTTTATGGCATCGACATAGTATTGAGGAAGCCACTTGGGAAAATGAAGAATTGATGAAATCACAATACTAGAATTTATTTTCGGGTAACAATTTCGAGGACAAAATTTCATAAGAGGGAGAGTGGTAAAAGCCCGTTTTCCAGTGGTGTCAAAAATAATGGTTTCAGGACCACAATTCTGACATGTCAGTCCGTAAATATTAATTATTTAATATTTATAAGGTCATTAGTGTCGTATTAAAATTTGGTTTAGAAATTTTGGTGTTTAGCTAATTAATTAAATAAAAAGGACTAAATTGTAAAAAGTGCAAAAGTAAATTAATATTAGTTTAATTGGTTCAAATGGATGGAAAAGCATTATGGTAGGGATTTATATGGCAATTAATCCACTTCTTTATTTAGTGGACGGTATGTGTGAAAAATGTGATTAAAATATGTTAGTTGGTGGAATTTTTGAAATATAGTTAAATGTTTAAACAAAAGAAAATGGTAAAAAGTTGTCTTCTTCTTCATTTGTTTTGGTTGAAACTGAAACACCACTGTTGTGGGAGGAAAAAGTTTCATCCATGCTCATTTCATTACATGTAAGTCCCTTTCCCACCTGTTTTTCATGAATTTTATGTTTTTGAGATCGTTTTAGCTTAACCTAGTTAACCAGGGATTAATTTATTAAACTGTTAATTGTTTTGGAAGATGTCATTGATGTGTTTTTTAAGTTTAATGGTAGAATATGATGTTTGAGTGTTGAATAGAAATGTTTTGTTAAGTGCTTTTGTATTGTAACACCCCAAACCCGGCCCAAACATTACGACCGAATTTGGTATGCTACGGAGGAAAAACCTTTGAAAATCCCTTGTTAAGTCGTTTTAAATTTTGATAAAAGATATTGTTTTGATTTAAAACAATTGAGGTGTTATGAAGAAAGCATTACTTAATGTCATTTAAAAATAAATATACTAAGTTAGGTTGTTACTGCTTTCAAATGTACCCGATGGTACTTTAAAAAACATTTTATGTTTAATTTGAGAAAACATGTGCATCCGTTTAACATCATCAAATAGTTTAAATAAAACATGCAAAGCAATAATAAAATAATCCTAGGAGGCCTTATTACAATTAAGCAACATAAACCCAACAGAAAAATAGATAAAATCCAAAATTCATTTATTAAAAATCTCCACTGCATGGCCACCCCGAGTCCATCCGGCTCTCTCATCCGCGGTCTACTTAATCACCTGAAAAATTAAAGGAGAAGGTGAGTCACCAAGACTCAATGTGTAACCCTTCCCCGATTTAATGTAATAACATACACAAATTATAACCAATTAACATGCATAAGTTTAAATGCACCCAACCTAACCATCCATACGCCTTTTTCTACCCCTTGTGGTACCAAACCACCGGTGGTGCCAAACCACCGTGACGTATAGTCACAAATGTGATACCAAATCACTTTGGAGATACTAAATCTCTCGGTGTCCAGAAGACACAATTGTGTTACCAAAACACTTTGTGACCGAAGTCACAAATAGGTGATGGGGCCAACCCATCGTGTGATACCAAATCACCGCGGACAATCCCATATCTCAAAGTGGGGCCAACCCACGGTGGAATTAACCACGAGGACAAGTCGCTATGAGGTGCCAAACCTCCGGAGGTACCAAACCTCTGTGACCGTAGTCACGATGTGTTACCAAAACACCGGTGTCCGCTCGACACGAATATCACCGCCCCCCCTCTCATCAACCCATAACAATCATTTTTATATGCATGTACCACAAATCATGTTGATAGATTTATTTAGCAACATCCAATCGATTTATCATAAGTCATATATCAAATAATACACATACCAAATGTGTCATGCTTCCCAAAAGCATTAAATAATAATCACATAGTAATAAGAACTTACCCAAATCCTTGTTAATACCATGAAGGTATTTCATCCATGTCTACACAAAACGTTAGGCATAAAATAACACTTAGCATATTAAAAAGTTATAAGATGTGTATGTATACACACCTTTCACCAACGCAAGAAATAACTCCCGAATCCGATTTACCACTAGATCCTTGTCCTACAATCGGCCAACACTTAAAATATAAACAAAGGCCATTCGGCCATAACACTAAATCCAAAGAGTTATCGCTTCAAAATACCAATCTTACCTAAAAGCTTACCCAAAACGATCGATGAATATACGAGGCTTAGAAAGATTGTTTCCACGTCCGTAGAGCCTAAAATAAATCGATTCCTAAATGATTAGAACCTTGCAAACCAATGCCCATAGATTCGGCCTTAGTCCACAAGAAAATAACGTAGAGACAAGAAAAGAATTGAAGGAGAAACGACCAAGAACACTTACCCTTTTCCAAAATCAATTGAAGAAAAACTAAGAGAGTTTCCCCTTGAATATTCGGCCAAATATAATGCTAAAAAGAAGGATATGAGAGTTTCAGGCTATGGTGAAATGAACAAGAAAATAGAAATCGAATGGTAATGGATGTTTAAACTATGAGTGAATGAAAAAGAAATGGAGTTTGAGATGGTTAAAGATTCGGCCAAGAGAGAGGATGGGAGAAAATGTGGTTGAACAAAAGTCAAATGAAGAAAAGAGATATGTGAGAGAGAGAGATTTGGCCAACACCTATTTTGCCTAAAAGAAATGTGTACACAATGCCCAAAATCAAATGTTGTTTTGGTTTCAAAAGAGCAAATGAAAGAAAAGGGAAATGGTATGGTTTGGTTCAACAAAAGATGCTAAAATCAAAAGCAAAAGTGCACCAAAATGCACAATACACATTCGGCCAAAGAGAGTTTTTGGAGAGGGAAAACAAAAATGCCAAAAGATGATCAAAGGAGAAATTGGCCAACTATTTCTTTCCCCCAAGCTACCTATCAAAATTCGGTCACCCCCTAGCCATACATGCCGTCCACATTCATCCACTAAAGGCTTAGGAAACTTTCCAAAACATCCTCCACCCTTCATGCCTTTTGTCCCCTCATCATACCATAACTTCAAGATTCTTATCCCTACTATCAAGTTTTCCTTAATCATATATTCAACTTACCAAAAGAAATAGTCCAACCTATCATAAATAAGTTTGACCGTCCATCAAAGCAAGGATATAAAAATAAACCTTCAAATTGCTAAACATGCTACTCGAACCTCTAACCTCAAGCCACCTTTCAAGCTCCTTAACCAACTTGCCACTTACTCCTCTTATGCTTTAAATAAACACTTAAATTAACTTAAGTGCTAAGCTCACCTAATCCACTTCATTAAATAAATCATACTACAATTTATTCTAACTTCCTAATTAAAATCGAGCCTTCACAAGACTATGCTAACACATAAAATTCATACCCGAGCCAACATAAATAATACTAAAATTTTTCCTAAAGCTCAAAGCCCAAACAGCCAAATCCTACTAGGCCCAATTTTGGGATGTTGAGATCTACCCTCCTTAAAGAAATTTCGTCCTCGAAATTTCCAACTAACTAACAAATAGTACCTCCTATCTCGCCACACTACGCCTCTTGCGCACTCTCTGATCTTAATAACACTACTAACAATCAAAGCGGTATATAGAAATCCAATGATCAAGAACATACTGGTGATGACGTCCTGTGCGTCTCCCTCCTCTCGACGTCTCACAGCATACACTAAACCAGGCTGCCTAGCCTCAGTGTTGCCAACACCTCTGCCAGCTGCTCCGCGACCTCCACTAGAGCCATAACCACCTCTACCATTACCACGACCTCTCTGCGGTGCTGGTCCCTCCTTTCTGAACTGAGCACGACCTTGACCTTCAGACTGATTCCTAGCTTGCTTACGCGGACAATCTCTGACACGATGATCCAGCGAACCACACTCGAAACATCCTTTTCCTCCGATCCAACATTCGCCCCAATGAAATTTCCCACATTGGTTACACCGTGCTGGACCCTGATTAGCAGTAACAGGCCTCCCAGACTGATTCGGCCCACTCTGCCTAACCCTCTTCTGAGAATCTTCGTCCGACCCAGATGATCCATAGTCTCTCTTCAGCTTGCTCCTATCATAACTTTGCCTCGCGGACTCCTTGATTCCTTCGGCTACCTTGGCCTTCTCCACCAAGACAGCAAACTCACGTTCTTGCTGTGGAGCAATCAGCAGCCTTAACTCGTCTCTAAGTCCGTCTTCAAAACGAACACAACGATCATGTTCCGATGCCACTATTCCCTGAGCATAACGACTCAGCCTTAGGAATTCCGCTTCATACTCCGAGACAGACTTATTCCCTTGCACTAACCCCAGAAAAGCTTTCCTTTGAGCGTCAATGTAGCTTGATCCAACATACTTCTTCCGGTATGCGACTTTGAAGTACTCCCAAGTGAGATCATCTGCCGTAGCACCATCTCGGACCGTGAGCCACCATCGATATGACTCATCCTTGAGAAGCGACACCGCTCCTTTCGGTTTCTCCTCATTTGTCAAATCTATCTCATCCATGATTCTTTCTGTCGATTCCAAACAATACTCACCGTATTGGGCGCTACACCAGCACACACCTCGAAAAATTCAGCTCAGTTAGCTCAAGTCTCTCAGAACCGACTTCCGAGCTCCTCCACTTCCACCAATTCCAGCTACCCTTTCCGAACCCGTAGCATCGCTTGTGCACACAGCGTCGTCACCGTCCGATCCTCGCTCTTCACTCCAAAGGTTGGGGGTGGTGGTGGCGGTATCTCATTCTCGGATCCTTGACCCGACCCGACAGTTCGATGACACGCGCCATCCTACCCTTTCAAGGCGTCCACGACGGCCACGTCCTCTAAAGCTCATTCTAACTATCGCGCTTTAATCGATTAGGAAATTTTTATGAATTAATACATGTTTCACTTGATTATCCGCGAAGAAATTTTATGAAAAGAGTTTAATAGAGATTCTTTCGATCAAACAAGGTTTTAAGTCTTCTATCTTGGTTTACACAGTAATAATACATCTATTTCCTATACCTTTCATACCTATGCACTCTTCGAGCATTATCATGTCCGCTTCTAACCTGTGGTATTTTCGTCATTTTTCCTAAAGGGTATTTTTGTAATTTTGTCAATCAAGAATATTTTGAAAATTTTCAAGATAAATTTGTCCTACCATCTAAAAAAATAATTTAATGATTTTAAAACCAAGTTTTCCTTAAAACATGGCTAATCCCTTTCGGGTTTTATTTAGGATTTCGCCATATGACCGAGTCCTCTTGGTTAGGGTGAACCGGAAGCTACGCACCAGTAGGAATCCCGCGAAGAGGAGGTGAGTCACGAGGATCGCTTAAGTACCAAGCTCTTCCCGGGATCCAATCCTAGACATGCGCACCAAGGTTACCACACCCCTAACTCGGCGACTTGGTCGTAGGTTGGTTTAATTAGGCTCTTAAAGTCTTATGTCTTTGTTTGGAGTAAACTAGTCCTAAAGTTTAAAATACTATCACTATCTACGTCCCATGCTTCCTACCCTTCTACAATGAAATAATTCATGCAAAAAGTTAGTGGTACTTACTCAGCGGATCGGTCCGGAGACTCAGTGCCATGCTTTATTCAAAACCATAATAGACCTACCAAAACATTTTTGGGCCTTGGGCCCCCACAGCCGAGCTTTGAACCTGGCTCTGATACCAATTTTGTAACACCCCAAACCCGGCCCAAACATTACGACCGAATTTGGTATGCTACGGAGGAAAAACCTTTGAAAATCCCTTGTTAAGTCGTTTTAAATTTTGATAAAAGATATTGTTTTGATTTAAAACAATTGAGGTGTTATGAAGAAAGCATTACTTAATGTCATTTAAAAATAAATATACTAAGTTAGGTTGTTACAGTTTCAAATGTACCCGATGGTACTTTAAAAAAACATTTTGCGTTTAATTTGAGAAAACATGTGCATCCGTTTTAACATCATCAAATAGTTTAAATAAAACATGCAGCAATAATAAAATAATCCTAGGAGGCCTTATTACAATTAAGCAACATAAACCCAACAGAAAAATAGATAAAATCCAAAATTCATTTATTAAAAATCTCCACTGCATGGCCACCCCGAGTCCATCCGGCTCCTCATCCGCGGTCTACGAATCACCTGAAAAATTAAAGGAGAAGGTGAGTCACCAAGACTCAATGTGTAACCCTTCCCCGATTTAATGTAATAACATACACAAATTATAACCAATTAACATGCATAAGTTTAAATGCACCCAACCTAACCATCCATACGCCTTTTTCTACCCTTGTGGTACCAAACCACTTTGGTGGTGCCAAACCACCGTGACGTATAGTCACAAATGTGATACCAAATCACTTTGGAGATACCAAATCTCACGTGTCCAAAGACACAATTGTGTTACCAAAACACCGGTGACCGAAGTCACAAATAGGTGATGGGGCCAACCCATCGTGTGATACCAAATCACCGCGATAATCCCATATCTCAAAGTGGGGCCAACCCACGGTGGAATTAACCACGTGGACAAGTCGCTATGAGGTGCCAAACCTCCGGAGGTACCAAACCTCTGTGACCGTAGTCACGATGTGTTACCAAAACACCGTGTCCGTCGACACGAATATCACTGCCCCTCCTCTCATCAACCCATAACAATCATTTTTATATGCATGTACCACAAATCATGTTGATAGATTTATTTAGCAACATCCAATCGATTTATCATAAGTCATATATCAAATAATACACATACCAAATGTGTCATGCTTCCCAAAAGCATTAAATAATAATCACATAGTAATAAGAACTTACCCAAATCCTTGTTAATACCATGAAGGTATTTCATCCATGTCTACACAAAACGTTAGGCATAAAATAACACTTAGCATATTAAAAAGTTATAAGATGTGTATGTATACACACCTTTCACCAACGCAAGAAATAACTCCCGAATCCGATTTACCACTAGATCCTTGTCCTACAATCGGCCAACACTTAAAATATAAACAAAGGCCATTCGGCCATAACACTAAATCCAAAGAGTTATCGCTTCAAAATACCAATCTTACCTAAAAGCTTACCCAAAACGATCGATGAATATACGAGGCTTAGAAAGATTGTTTCCACGTCCGTAGAGCCTAAAATAAATCGATTCCTAAATGATTAGAACCTTGCAAACCAATGCCCATAGATTCGGCCTTAGTCCACAAGAAAATAACGTAGAGACAAGAAAAGAATTGAAGGAGAAACGACCAAGAACACTTACCCTTTTCCAAAATCAATTGAAGAAAAACTAAGAGAGTTTCCCCTTGAATATTCGGCCAAATATAATGCTAAAAAGAAGGATATGAGAGTTTCGGCTATGGTGAAATGAACAAGAAAATAGAAATCGAATGGTAATGGATGTTTAAACTATGAGTGAATGAAAAAGAAATGGAGTTTGAGATGGTTAAAGATTCGGCCAAGAGAGAGGATGGGAGAAAATGTGGTTGAACAAAAGTCAAATGAAGAAAAGAGATATGTGAGAGAGAGAGATTTGGCCAACACCTATTTTGCCTAAAAGAAATGTGTACACAATGCCCAAAATCAAATGTTGTTTTGGTTTCAAAAGAGCAAATGAAAGAAAAGGGAAATGGTATGGTTTGGTTCAACAAAAGATGCTAAAATCAAAAGCAAAAGTGCACCAAAATGCACAATACACATTCGGCCAAAGAGAGTTTTTGGAGAGGGAAAACAAAAATGCCAAAAAGATGATCAAAGGAGAAATTGGCCAACTATTTCTTTCCCCAAGCTACCTATCAAAATTCGGTCACCCCTAGCCATACATGCCGTCCACATTCATCCACTAAAGGCTTAGGAAACTTTCCAAAACATCCTCCACCCTTCATGCCTTTTGTCCCTCATCATACCATAACTTCAAGATTCTTATCCCTACTATCAAGTTTTCCTTAATCATATATTCAACTTACCAAAAGAAATAGTCCAACCTATCATAAATAAGTTTGACCGTCCATCAAAGCAAGGATATAAAAATAAACCTTCAAATTGCTAAACATGCTACTCGAACCTCTAACCTCAAGCCACCTTTCAAGCTCCTTAACCAACTTGCCACTTACTCCTCTTATGCTTTAAATGAACACTTAAATTAACTTAAGTGCTAAGCTCACCTAATCCACTTCATTAAATAAATCATACTACAATTTATTCTAACTTCCTAATTAAAATCGAGCCTTCACAAGACTATGCTAACACATAAAATTCATACCCGAGCCAACATAAATAATACTAAAATTTTTCCTAAAGCTCAAAGCCCAAACAGCCAAATCCTACTAGGCCCAATTTTGGGATGTTACATGTATGATTTTTAAATTTAGGGATTTAATTTAAAACAAATTGAAATAAGCATGGTTTTCTTGAAAAGTTTCAGCATGTGTGGAATTTTTAATAATATAAATGAATTCGGCACAGGGGCTTAAGGTTTAATTGTAAAAACACACTCGTTTTAATATTGATGACTAAATTGAATTAAATGTAAAAGCTTGGGGCAAATGTGAAAACTTGAAAATAGGAAATCATTTGCACTAAATTGATTGTTCTATGAAATTAAAGCTAATAAATTAAAATAAACCATTTTATATATCAAGAACAAGTAGATAACCGAGGAAAAGGGAAAGTTGTTGAGTAGTCCCTTATCTTTCACTATCTTTGTAATTTAGCCCAGACTGCATTTTGTGGAAATTAAGCGGTTTGATCAACTCGAAGAAATCACACATAAGATTTCGAACATGCCTCGATGTATTTTTACCCAGGAACCCAAATGGTGAAATTACATAATTAAAATATTCTTTTGATTTCTTTAACGATGGTGTAGAAAACGACTTAGAAAAACTTCTTTTACCAAATTCCCGAACCGTCATATCTCTCTATTTCTTGTGATTATAAATTTCTTTCATCTTTTGAGCACGATCAGATAAAACAACGAACGCCCGAATTTCTGTCCCTCCAATCAACATTTTAATTTCATCATTTAATCTATCTTCGAAACAGATGTCTGATTCTTCTTCGTTTGACACAATTTCACGAGCATACTTGATGAGATGTACAAACTCTCTTTCATACTCAACTATTGATTTGTTTCCCTACTTCAATTCAAGAAATTCTTTCTTTTTTAGATCTTGGTATCTTTTGCTGACATACTTCTTTTTAAACTTTGTTTTGAAGAAATCCCAATTGACATTATCTCTCGGTACCACCACTGTTAATATTGACCACCAATTGTAAGCTTCGTCTTTTAGTAAAGATACGACACATCTAAGATAATCATTAGGAGAACAATCCATTTCATCGAAGACTCGTTGAATATTTTCGAGCCAACACTCAGCTTTAGCCAGATCATTATCCATTCTACCCTGAAACTCCTCAGCACCATATTTTCTTACTTTAACAATAGGAATCTATCGACTTGTTTCAGTTGTTTGAAGAGGTGGAGGTGCCACAGAAGGTATAATAGGGGGTGGAGGTTGTTGAGCCATAGGGTTGGTTTGCATAAATTCCATGAACCACTAGCCTATTAAACTGAAGAAACATTTTTAACTTCATTCTTAGACATTTGTGGAATCAGTAATCTATGACTTGTTTCTTGTTCACTAGTCGGAACGTTACTATTTACTTCATCACTGTCAGCACAATCATATTCTACTGACATCTTTTAATCTATAAGGAAAATAGGGGTTAGATTGGATCAATCAATATCACATTATTACAGGTTTATATTGCATGTAATTTCTAGTCTTTAACATGCTATGTTTAGTCCGAGAATCAACTAAACCATAGCACTGATACCACTAAATGTAACACCCCTAACCCATCTTTGTCATCATATTAGGGTTACAAAGTATTATGGCACATATCAAAGCAATTTACATCATTAAACTATTCATTTGTTAATTTAAAGAACAAAATTCGAATATGTATTTCATTCATAGCAGAATAACATTTATGGGCCTTAAAACGAGCTTACGATGCCCTAAAAATAGTTTGGGAACAATCAGGGACTAATTTGAATCAAAATAGAGAAACATGAAAAATTTTAAAAAATTTGAAAACAATGGTCACATGACCATATGACAGAGCCTAGACCGTGTGGCTCAAGGACATGGCCGTGTGGCTACCCCACAAGCCCGTGTGACTACTCCACATGCCTGTGTGCTCAGACCGTGTAGCTAACTGTGACCATGTGAAAAATCTTACACCTAAAATTAATAAGGCATACGGCCATGTGCGTAGGCCGTGTGTGGCACACGACCATGTGACAATCTGTGTCCTAGGTCATGTGCACCTTAAAAAGCTTCCAAAATAAGGAAAAATTTCATCCAAAACTTAGATACCAAGCCAAATCAAAATCAACTATTTTCGTACTTTAAAAACACATTTAAATAAGCCTAAAACATGTAACATCCCTAACCTGTCTCATTATCGAATCAGGGTTACAGAGTGTTACTGAGTAAAAAAAAACATTTATCTTTATTTTTAAATAAATTAAATCAAATAAAATTCAAACAACTCAATTCTTAGCATAATTACACTTATGGGCCTTAAATCGGGCTTACGGGGCCCTAAATATCGTTTGAGAACGATCCGAGATCATTTCAAAACAAAACAAAAAGTTTCAAAAAAACTTGAAACTTTGGGGAAAAAATGGGCCACACAGCCGTGTGGCCAAGCCATGTGACATAGCTAAGACTGTGTGAACATTTGAGTCAAGACACACGGCCATGTGTCCACCCGTTTGAGTATTCGAAATAGGGCCACATGGTCGTGTGTGTATTCGAAGTTAGGTCACACAACCATGTTGTAGGCCGTGTGTCAAACCGTGCTAGACATTGACTTGGGCCACACGACCGTGTCACAGCCTGTGTGCCAAGTCGTGTGAATCCTGCACCTAATTTTGAAATAGGACACGGTCGTTTGACAGCCTGTGCCCCAGGCCGTGTGTAGTTATAATTACCCTTAAAACAAGTAATTTCAAACATCTTTCCTTGCACAACAAGACATACCATACCAAGATTTTTCCATGGTTCAGAAACACTTTCAAATCACTAAATACATGCCAAAATTTCATTCATCTCATTCTTATCCAATATGATATTCAAAGGCATCACAATTAAAAATCAATCATTCAATTATCCTAGATAAGAAAGTACATAGCATTAACTTTCTTTACATGCATAACCATCAACCAAATTGGCCAAACATAAACATATCAAAAATTTTACCATACCAAAACATTATCACCTAATTTTGACCATTAGGAATCAACCCAACCAAAACACTACAAACATGTACATTCAAAACCAAGCATATCACTTTCAATACCATTATAGCCTAACATTTACATATTTATAATAAAACACCTATATACATGCCACATTTCAAAACGAAATACAAAAACTACCAAAATGATTGGATAGTGTGAGCTTTCAATCGATCCGTCTGGTTAGTTCACAAGTTTGGTAACTACAAAAGAACCAAAATGAAACATGTAAGCTAAAGAAGCTTAATAAGTTCATAATTTAAAACATCAAACTAAATTACCTTAATTGACATCAAAATATAAAGAGATAATATACACATTCATAACTCAAATTAGTTATTGATCACATATCAAAATATATCATGATAATCCTCTTCTCAAATAACTTATCAATTTCATAAACTTCATTTCATCAATATAAATGTACTTATATAAACAAGTAGTTCATTGAACATTTAACACTTTCTAATATCTTGAATATGCATCAACATTTAAATCCATAAGTCAAATGTACCTTTCATTAAAATTTAGCCTGATGAACTAAGTAACTCAACTCGGATCCTCGAGTAATTACACCATACCAGAGGCATCATGGATGCATAACAAAGGCACTGAAATGCATACAGAGGCACAAATGTGTGATCAGAGGCACATAAGTGCAAATCCCATGCAGATGCGCATACTAACCCTATTGGCATGTCAATTGTATCCTATGCGTTTACTATGTTCGACCGGACATTACACTTTCCTTTTTTACATACATTACCATCAATCAGAGGCACTTCATCATTTTTGTACACATACCATAAACTCATTACTTTCATATCCGTAATATGCAAACCTCAAGAAATGCTACTAAAAATTTCTCAACTTCATATGTACTTGTTAGAAATACTCCAATATTTACAAATAACTGATAGAATTCCACATATATACTGACAACGAAGTAAAAAATAATAATATGATCACGATTAACTTGCATTTACATAACAATTCACTATGAACTTACCTACGATTACTTCCGACCGCAAAGAAGGGACTACTCTATAATTTTCCCTTTTCCACGGTTATTGTATTTTTGGATCAGTTTTTAATATGCAATAAGAATGATGGTCAAACTTCTCAAGCTCAACAATGGAGCTTTCTCCATCAATTTTCGGTGGAGCTATTAGGGAAGATGATGTAAAATTTTCTTATTTTATTATTCATTAGTTTAGGTTTAATTAATTACAAGTTTACCCTTTTAAATTATTAAGCATTTTACTAGATTTTAAGTCCAAAACCATCAATCAACCACCACTATGGTTCATTTACCATAAAATTCCTCCTTCCTTTAATAATTAAACCACTTAATCCTTATAATTCAATTATATCTAGATTTTTCCATCTTTTATAATTTAGTCCTTTTTCTAAAATTAACCAAGTAAACATTAAAATTTATTCACCAAAATTTAATACGATCCTAGTGTAACTCTGTAGAATTTAATTAAATAACAAAACACGATATCACATATCGAAATTGTGGTCTCAAAACCACTATTTCAGACACCACTGAAAAACAGGATATTACAAAACATGCCAAAACATTCAACTTAAGTTCCTAACCAATGTGTCTTCATTGACACCACAACTCAATTATCAACCTCAATTCACATGTCACACTAAACTAATTTGCATTCAAGTTCATAAATTTGTAACAGCCCGTTTTCAGTAAAATCAGAACAGTGGTTTCGGGACCACAAATCTAAAGTTGGAAATTTTATTTTATTATTATTTTATTTCCTACAGCATGGTAGTAATTCCGTATAAAAATTTTGTTAAGAAATTTTACCGTTTACACGCTCAATTTGATAAAAAAGACTAAATCGTGTAAAGTGCAAAAGTTGAGTTCTAGAAGCTAAAAGTATTAAACAGCTATAGAACCTTAAAGTAAGATTCCTTATATGGTAATTAGACCATAAATAAGATAGTGGAATATGATGGCTTGACATTTTGTGTAATTTTTAAAGTTTTTAAAGGTTAATTAAGTAAATTGGTAATTAAATGATAAATTAAATAAAATAAAATACAAAGTATCATCTTTTACTTTCTTCAACCGATTTTCATAAGAAAAAGAAGCCATTGAAGAAGCTAGGTTTGTCCATCCTTGTTTGCTTGATTAGGTATGCATTTTTGTCCCATTTTTAATGATTTCTATGTTTTCGGAATCGTTGTAGCTTAATCACTAGCCCAGGGACTAATTTGTGAAACTGTTAAACTGTTGGGGTTTTTCCATTGATGAATATACATGAGTTTTGATGTTTGATTGTAAAAAATGAATGGTTTTTGTTAGATAAACAACTTTTATAAAGGGATTTTTCGTGAAATTGTCAAATAGGGACTAAATTGAAAAATAAAAACTTTTACATGGTGAAATTGTGAAATAAATGAAATATAGCGCATGCTAGGGACCTATTTGATATTCAACCATAGTGGGTTGTGGTGGAATTTCATGAATTTCCATTTTTATGAGCTAGGGATTACATTACAAAGAAATTAAAAGTATAGGGCAAAATGGTAATTTTTTAAAATATGATTTTGGGCTAAATTGAATGATATATATTGAATTGACTTAAATTTATCCGTATAGATCAAGACAGACCTCGTGCGGCTTTAGATCAGAGCAAAGAGAAAGTCTCAAATTAAATCGCCTCCGTATCTACGTATATTCGTCGAGGTAAGTTCGTGTAATTAAATCATATTTATATGTTTTGAATTGAATTATACATGTGTAATGAAATGTCATACATATTTACCGATTACATATCCAATGACGTATAACGATTACCGAGCCTCGTTTAAACCTTAGGAATTCATTATATACAAATAACGTGTCATTAGGGTTTACATGATTCGGGTGCTGGTCCTGAATGTTTTACCGATGGCCGAGGTCCGGCATGTGTTGAGAATACTCCACAGCTCATGTGAGCAGCATCGTGTAACTACGTCTCGACCCACAGCTCGTGTGAGCAGGCCCATATTCACAGCTCATGTAAGCATTCTGATTCATAGCTCGTGTGAGCATACATGTACAAGATTTGACATATTACAATTATATGATTTAGCATACTATGTGTGAGCTATGCCAGGTATCCAACGGTATTCTAAATAGTTCAACGGGCATTAATCCGATACGAATTGGTAAGAATTCGATACAGACTATTATATGAGTACATGTGACTTACATGGAAATATTGTTACATAGAATATCAAAGGTAGAAATGGATGATATATGTTTATGCTACATGAAATAGATGTTGAGCTCGTCTATGTTTTAATGCCATGTTATATGTTTAATATAGCTAACATGTTTGCTTTACATGTTTAAGCTTTGGCCAAGTAAGTTGGATTGTGCTATATGTATCTTACCTATTATGTATTGATCAGTAAGTTGTTTTTTATATTATACGAACTTACTAAGCTTAAATGCTTACTATGTGTTAATTTCTGTGTTTTATAGTGAATTGGAAAGTCGTTCGGGTTGGAAGCTTGTCGGAGCTATATCACACTATCCTTCAGCTCTTTCGATACTTTCAGATGTTTAATTTCGGTTATAATAACATGTATGGGTATTTTGGCTAATGTTAGCCATGTGTTTTGGATGTTGGAAATGGCCATTTGACTTGGTTTGGGTTTTGGCATTTGTTGGTATAATGGCATATTTTGGTATGTATATAAGTATCCTTAATATGGATGATGTTTTGCTTGATATGCTTGCAATATGGAAGATAAAATTATAGTTTGAATATGCATATTGTATGTGTGTCTTGTGATATGTTGAATAGGTGGTGAATTGGTACTTTAATATGCATGATCTATTTGGTTATTTGATACTAGTTATAGAATGGCATTTTGGTACCAAATAGTTGTGTTTTGGTAAGTAAATTAGATGGTATGTATTGATGCAAATATGCATATAAGTTAGTTGATTAATTGGTCAAATTGAATACATGGTTAAACATGTTTATATATTATCATTTGAGGTGCCTAAGAGCATATTGGTTGTATGATGTTATACCATATGTATATGACTTGTTTATGCTTGATTTGGATGCCTTGTTATGGCTTGTATATATGTGCATTTTTTGTTGTAGGTACATGCCTTGTTGGGTGAGAAAAGTGGCTTGTAAAATGGCATATTTTCGTCTACACGTGCAGAGACACGGGCGTGTGTCTCAGCTGTGTGTCCCCTGTAGCTTTGAAAAGGTTGCAAGTCAGGCTATTACACGGCCTAGCACACAGCCTGGCACACTGACGTGTGAGGTTACTTCAAAGGGTACACGGCCTGGCACATAGGCGTGTGGCTTGGCCGTGTGACCAAGTCAGTGAGTTACACGGGCACGGACATTGGCTGAGACACGACCGTGTGTCCCTATTTCGAATGCCCACATAGCTTGAGACACGGGCATGTCTCTTGGCCGTGTGACCCCTGCAGTGTTGAAAATTTTCAATAATTTCTGAAAAGTTCTCTGAGTTTCTAATTTATTTTCAACTTGTTTCTAACGCGTATTTAGAGCCTCGAGGGCTCGTATAAGGGACAATATGTATGTTTTGACTTGGTTTTAATATGTTTATTGATATGATTTGAAATGTTTATAAATATATGTTCATTTGATTTGAAAACTCTGATAATGCTCCGTAACCCTGTTTCGACGACGGATACAGGTTAGGGGTTTTACAAAATTCATACATAAAACTCATGCTAAACTTACCATTTCTTCCTATTCCTTCACATTCATTCATACCATGATTCAAACACTTACATAAGGTTTATATCAAATGACCAAAACAACTTTATATGAACATATTCACACCAAGATTAAAGGCACATACACAAGCAAGCTAATACCAAGCTTAAGCATTTTTGCATCAATCTCATATGTAACACTTGTAGTAAATATTCAAAACATATATAAAACACATCTATTACATGTCATATAACCCAAAATAAATGTATCAAAATCTACCAAAATGTATCTAGATAGTGTGATCTTTAATTGATTTGATCGCCCGACTTCACAAAAATTTATCTACAAGGAACATGAAAAATGACACAAGTAAGCTTCAATAGAGCTTAGTAAGTTCAATGGTTGAAACAATAAAACTTACTGTATAAACAAAGCTATTTCATTAACAAATAATAAATCATATCAATCACATTCATTCAACAGGTGAGTTTATACACGTAAATATACAAATTGCAAAATATATTCAATCACAGGAGATCATTCAATACCAAGTCACAATATACATTCAGAAGACCATGTAGACACTTATAAGATTTAATAACATGTCATATAACCATTGGAAACCTACTCGATGAATGGTATAAACTGATTTGAATATGCAGTTAACCATCCAGAACACACCAGAATGCTCAAATGAGCCAAGCCAACCGAAAACACTAGAATCATTGTAAATATAACACGATAGTCTGCAACAGATGCTCTGGACATCAATATATTCAGTGGAAAGTAACAAATCAAAAATCATCATCTAATTGCAAGTCCATCCCATGCTGCTTGCAATATAATTTATTGGCATGCCAATTGTATCCTATCATACGTTCATCAAGGCTAGATATATCATCTGATTAATAATATTTAAATCATTTCCTTTCTCGAATCACATCAAATTATAATAATTCAATTGTGTCTAAATTATCCAACAACCACAACACAATATCAAAATAACATTTCAATTTATATTAACTAAATTGTATAAACTTACCAAGGCTAAACTGAAGAGACAATGAAAGTTCAAAGATTATTCAACAACTTTACCTTTTCCTCGGTTATCTACTTGTTCTTGATCTATAAAATAGTTTATTTCAATTTTTTAGCTTCAACTTCATATAATTATCAATTTAATTCACGCTTCTTCCAATTTATGATTTTCACAATTGCCCCAAACTTTTACACTTTATTCAATTTAGTCCTTAATATTAAAACGAGTCTATTTTTACAATTAATTCATAAACTCGATTTTTACCGAACTTTTAACCATATAAAAGAAGTCCTTAAATTTTGAAATTTTTCAATAAAACCCTTCCAAATTTCACATGCTTCTATTAAATCCTTTAACTTAAAATTTATACAAATTACTTTACAAACTAGCTCAAGTTCACTATCAAGCTTCCAATCAAAACATTAGCAATTTAAAAGCTTCAAGAACAACAATGGTAAATTTTCCAAACTTTGACAAGTTCACAAATTAGCCCCGGGTTAGGTAGTTTAATCTACAACGATTTCAAAAACATAAAATTTACGAGAAACCAACAAAAATAACACTTACATGCAATGGCCAAACAAACCAAATGCTTCAATCTTTCATTTCCATGGTTTCGATCACAAGAGATAAAAGAAGAAGCTGTTTCTTTTTTTTATGTTTTATTTATTTTATTTTAATTGAAATCTCATTATAACATTCACCTAATTCTGTCCACTATCATCAATTATGGTCTAATTACCATAAAGATCCTCTCACTTTAACTATTTAAACATTTTAGCTAATAATAATCAATACCAATTAACTTTTACCACCTTTACGATTTAATCCTTTTTCTTTAATTAACTAAACAAATGTCAAAAATTCTAAACCAAATTTTAATACGACACTAATAATCTCATAAATATTAAATAATTAATATTTACAGGCTGACATGTCAGAATTATGGTCTTGAAACGACCGTTTTTGACACCACTGGAAAACGGGCTGTTACATACCCTATGTAATCTAAACTTTAGAAGAATTACTAATTCTAGTCTCTATCCAAGATGTGCAGGTAAAACTGAAACCAGTATCCATGCCCTGCGTGAATGCCCTATGACAAAAGATATATGGTATCATTTAGGCTGGTCCTGGCCAAAAATGGTGTCAAATATTGAGATATTGAAATGGATTGCCTGGTTCTTTGAACATAACACCAATAACCAGTGTAGATTGTTCGTATGTGCTCTTTGGTCTATTTGGAAAGAAAGGAATAAGTGGATTCATGAGGGTCAGAAAAGATCTGGGAATAATATAGGAGCTGCAATAAGAAATTATGTTCGAGAGCTTGATGGGTTACAGATTCCCTTACTTGTTCGGCGAGTGGAGCCAGAAAGTTGGCAACCGTTGAAGCCCCCGTTCGTTAAAATCAATTTTGACGTAGCTTATAGAAAGCAAGAGGAAAAATCATGCTCTGGGATTGTGATTTGAGACTCAGAGGAACAAGTGTTGTGTTCAAAAATAGTAATTAATGAGAACATACCTTTAGTCTTCGCGGTAGAAGTGCTTGCATGCATTCAAAGCATCCTTGTGGAACTGGATCTAGGATTAATGGAAACGGAGGTTGAAAGAGATTCACTCTCTGTCATAAAGAAGATATTGAACGAGATGGAGGATAAATAAAAAATTGGGGCTTTAATCAGTGATGGGAAATGTTTGGGTAAGCAGTTCCGTACCTGTTTTTTCAAATATTGCCCTAGAACAGTGAACGACGTCGCTCACTTGCTGGCTATTGAGGGATTGAAGACAGGAGAACAGTGGTGCTCAAGAGATGGTGTCCATGAGTTTGCAAGAGAACCGATGGAGAGGGATAGAAGAGGTCTGATTTGCTTGGGTGTTCTGGTGACTATGTGTTTTGGGGGAGAGGAAGGGGCTTAGAAGGGGAATGGTTGTGAAAATATCGGAAATGATGACGAGCATCTACATTGTTTTTGTTTTCCCATATTTTGTTGTTTTTCAGGAGGTAGAATTTTTAAGTTTTTTCGGCTGAAACAAAGATGTTTGTAGAGCACCCTCTTTTTTAGTTGGATTGGGCTCGCTGTTGGGTCTTCTTATGTTTTGTTTTCTACAATGTTATTTTATTTTGGACTTTTTGATTTTAAATAAAAATCCAACTTCTTTTCAAAAAAAAAATCCAAACTAATCGCCTCAAAAATTTTCTATTATGCCTCAATTAAAACTCTTCAATAAAAATTATAGTAATTTTAATCCGGTCAAAATATACCAACAAGATACATAAATTGCAACCATCAGCTGTAAATGATTGTGCAACTAGCTATGCTAACAAAACACAAAATAATTTAATTAGCGAACTCAATTTAAAATTTTCAAAGAACGCGATGATTTCAAAATTATGCTTATAATTTGGTGTGTGGTTCTGAAATTTTAAAATGTCCTACATCCCATCTTTGCTTAGCATATCATCCATGGGTTTGTCTGTATTAATAGACAAAAGGAAAAAAGATTAAAGAATAAAACCTAATAATATAAGGTTTGTATAGATGAACAAGAGGTGAATTTGGGTTGGAATGCACATTTAAATTATTGGACCCATAATTTTGAAATAGTTGCTTTCCTTCTAAGGACTAGTTGAGGAGACAGTGTTTGACTTTTGGATTCACTTGAAGACGCCATGTTTGTGTAGATTTTGTTTATTTTGTTAACATGTGGTAAAAATTGAAAATTAATGATTAAAAATAAGAGAGATACGTTTAAAGATCATATTTTTTAATGCATCAGTAACAATTTCCATAAACAGACTACATATTATATCTTTCCCATTGTACTGTAGGTTGGTTTTTGGTATGCTATTATTCACAGTAAAATTTTGATTGTTGGATCAATACATTGAAACTTATTAGATAATATTAAATGTTATTTCATTGACGGACTCATCCATTAATCCCTCCCAATCATGGCACTTTGATTTTTTCACAAACTCCAGAAAACAGTAAAACTAAACAAAGTATCACAATATTAATTGTGCTTGCTAGAACTGTCCTCAAGACCTCCACCACTTCCTCCAACAATAGGGCAGCTCTCGTTCAGCGCTTCGGTGAAGGCCCCTGTAGCTTCGTCTATCATGACCATGGTTGCCTGATCAATGTTGAAATCATTATCAATTACTGCTTTAATGACCAGGTTCACCAAGTCATCAACCATTTTTGTCTTTGCCTTTAAATCCCAAATCACTCTCTTCAGCTCTTCGAGTGAACTCTCCACCGGTAGTAGCCTCGCCTCGATGCTTATTTCCTCTCTTGCAATGTCCCTAGAACTGCCCTGATGCCCTCCGTTATTTCTGGCAGCAGCGCGGCGGCTCCCGCGAGATTGAGCCTCGTTCGGCGCTTCAGTAAAGGCCTTTGTAGCTTCATCCATCAAGACCATGGTTGGCTGGTCAACATGGTTGAGATCCTTATCAATTACTGATTTAATGACCAGGTTCACCAAGTGATCAACCAAATCTACCTTTGCTTTTAAATCCCAAATCACACTCTTCAGCTCTTTGAGTGAACTTTCCGCAGATAGTAGCCTTGCCCCGATGCCTATTTCTTCCTCTGGTATTCTTGCTAAGTCAGCTTTTACGGCCTTAACTAGACCCTGTATTGAACAACAGTCATAGAAAATAAATAAATTTATATTAATGTAATACAAGCAAAATTGCTAGCTCTTTAATTGACATGAATAATTAGCATTAGGTTATTCATAAATGGAAAAAAGAATGGGCAAGTTGCCTGCAGGTAGTTCCAGTCCTAATCGAATCTCATTGACCTTTGCATGAAAGGGATCTTACCTACCCAGACCCCTCTCTCTCTCTCTCTCTCTCTCTCTCTCTCTCTGTGTGTCTCTCTCTCTCTCTCTCCCTTGGGTCACATCGGTTGTGTATAAATTTTTGGGTGGGCAAAAGTCCGACCCGTTGCTGTCTGGCCATTTCTGTTTGTTTCTTCCTGTTGTGATGTGGGATTTAATGGTTTTGCTTTTCTGGCTGTATATTCGGAGGGATCGAAAAAACTCCGAGCGAAGAGGTAAAGTTGATACTTGATAGCCTCCTTTGTGGAGGAAATAGGGGCATGCTCAATTTTCAAGTCAGGCAAGGGTGTCAATTCAAAAGCACCAACGCATAAATTGGGGGTGTAGGGGTATTATAATCGAGAATGCAGTAAAAGTTAAGCATGTTGCCGACCTGAGAAGCATAGAGGAAGTATGGGTCAAATCCTAGAAGAAGATCAGTAATGAGGTTTTACAGATCTTGCGATCTCAAGCACACTAGAGTCCGGACGGGCATCAAACCAAACCATTAATAAATCACAACCGAATGGTAAAATGTCACCATAAAGAGAGATGCACAATTTGTAATTGTATAGAGAAATATTCATCTATGTACATTGTTCATTCCACAATATCATGAACAGTACCATAGATAAGCATCTCACCATAAAGAGAGTGGGGGAGAGAGAAGGCTGGGCGAGGGCATGGGAGCCGATATTCATAAAGCCATACCTCTGAATTTCACCATTTCACTATACTAAATTTGTAATTTAGATCCCTTATCAGAATTTGATGTCATACTTTCTAAACAATTGTTGGTAAAAGGATATATCTATCTCGGACTTTTGACTAGGATCAAAATAATGATTTGTTCTTTATCAGTTTAAGGCTATTACAAAACAACCATAAATTTGTATGTCAACCAATAATGTTTAATCTTATTAATTAAAAAATATTTTATAAATTAGTAGCAAAATTTTTCCAAAATTACTCAAAATATATGAATAGAGGAAATAAACAACTCTCACTTCTTATTAGTCAGCCCCCCTGCGCAAACGAAAGAATCTTTTACTGTGTTACACGTAAATATCTTCTCGCTTAAAAAATATTGACAGTAAAAAAACACACTAAAGTCTGCACTCTGCAGATATTCATCCAAAAATCTAGTTGTATATTCAAAGGCAGTGGTGACTAAGAAACACTTGAAGAAGGAAAAACATAAGACCTGACTGGAATCCAACGACAGTGATAGATTGCAAAGAAGCGTTTGTGTGTTTGCTTATGAAAAAAAAATGGAAAAAAGAAAATAACAGAGGACGAAGCTGGGGAGAAGGGTGGTTTGATTGAGAATCTTAGAGAAGGGTATGGATTAGATAATCAAGAAATTCATGATCCAACTTTTTGAAAGACTTCTTTTATTTTTGATAATGGAGGCTGCTAAGAGTTCAAAACATAGAACTCCTAGTCCCATGAAAGACCCACATGGTACTTCTCCATTAAAACCCGAAAGGTTTCAAAACTTACCACTAACTCAAATCCAAATATCTATAATTCAGATCTCCATTAATGAAATCTTCAAAATCCCAGAAATATTCATCCAAGAAGCAGTTGTGTGTATATATATAATATGTTCAAAGAATCCATTCCCAGAATGGTATATTAAAGGAATATGAAAGGTAAAAGTTTGATTTCTTTATTCTTTGCATCATTTTGATTTTTATCAACAAACACCCCCCCCCCTCCCCTTCCACGAGTGCTCCCTCTTCGTTTCGTGAATGGTTGGTGGTTTGAGAAACAAATCTAGAAACACAAACCACCCCCTTATTCCACCACAACAACAACAACAACCAAAACTAAGCACCGTTTTGACATGATTAGTTTCCATGGGGAGTTTAGGGATTGAGAGTAGGACCGGGCAACGACCAAGAACCTAGCACTACATCTGGTTGACAATTAGTAGCATTAAGAAAAGGGTCGACAAGGACAAGCTGGCCGTAGCGGCGAGCCTGATGATTAGCAGAGTGGATGTGGGCATCGCAAGTGACTGCAGCTGAGGCCCCTGGCCTACTCGCACACCCACACCCTCTCATCACCAGAAGAAACAAGCTTGTTTTTGCCAGGGTGAACTATGGAATCACAACTCGAGGCACACCCACAACGGGGAAATTGGAATTCGGGCAAGAGGAGTCGAGATCGGAGAATGTTTTGGTTCGCTTTTCAGTCATAGGCCAAGGGTGATTCCAAAGCTTTTTCTACTGAAACTCACCGAAGGAAATCTCACCGGCGCCATCGTTGTCGCAGTTATTTCACGTTTCCAGAAATAACAACTCAAGGCAGTGAGGCACCTCTTTTGGCACCTCTTTTGAGATCTAGGGGTTTTTTTTTTTTTTTTTTTTTTTTTTTTTTTTAAATCGTGGATATTGAGATCAAGTGCTAGATTGGACCGATTATTTTATAGACGAATTGTTACCCAAGATAAGGTTTGTTCCTAGTAAAATTTTGAGGCGGAAATAACAAATCCCCTATCAACGGTGGAACCACGTGGTAAGAGTAGTGAAAATTTAGGTCTTAACCCTAAATCAGTCAAACTAAAAATATTTTAGACATTATATGGAGGGAAGAGCAATATTTAGTACTTAAATTTAATGTTTTTTTTAATTTGGTACGATTTTTTTTTATTCTGATTAATTAATTTTTATAATATCGAGATGATGATATAATACTTTAATTTTATCATTTCATTACTTAATTAAAAAAAATATATGAAATATTGTAAATTATAAAACATATAAATCTAAAATTTATAAATATATATTATATAAAAAAATTCATATAAAATTATTAAATTTGAAAAAAATTAAAAATCTTAAATCAAATAAATTTAATTGTGGACATAATTTAATTTTATTACAACCTAAAAGGTGAAACCCAATTCAATCTCACTTTTACTAGTCTTAAACTAACATAATTTTAACAAATATACATTAATACAATCTTTTTATCAAGTTAAATATCAATCCACCTAAACTAATCTAAAGTAACTCTAATTAAATTTAAATTAATCTTACCAACCAATGTTAATAAATTAAATATCAATAAATAAAGAATATAGATTTAGCTTTCTCAACATTTAAAAAAAGTATTTGTCAATTGAGTATTAGCTCGATTGGTATAGGCATTGTTGCCAATGCAGGAAGACGTGGGTTTGAGTGCACTAAAGCGCGTTATTATTCTATTTATGGGTTCGGGATAGACTATGAATAGTTTTAGACATTATGTCAAAAAGAGCATATATAATCAGAACTTCTAACGAGATTATTAAAAAAAAAATTATTTAACTCTCTCAAAAACCATACCAAAATAATTTAAAGTACGGAGGGATGAAAGGAAAGAATGGAGATGTAGGAAGAAAATATATTTTTTATATTCTTCATGTTCATATTACATCCTAAACCACAAAAATCAATTCTTCCAAATTGTAATGATAATAGAAGAGAAAATAAGAGCGAAATGTATGGTATTTTAAAATTATGTATTTTTGAAACGTTCTATTTTATTTCATTTCATTTTCCAACTCTAATAAGTAAATGATGGAAAGAAAATTACATTTTCTTTCAATTTTTTCATTTTTTTTATCAAACACGCCAATAAAAAATATTATATTTTTCATCTTTTTATTTTTCTACCCATTTAATTTTTCATCTTCTTAATTTTCTTTTCAAGCTTCATTAATACATTCCATTTTAGATTCATACCAATTTACTTATCTTGCAAATTGCACCCTTGTATATTTGTTGCCAATTCCAAATGTTCCTCCAAATACTTGAATCGTATCTTTTTCTCATCAACTTCTAGGACTTGACTACATTTGGTTGTTTTACTTTCGCCCTCTAAAATAAATATGGCTCAAACCACAAAACGATACTAAAATAATGTTTTTTTTCTCAAGTTGGTTGTAACATCCTTATTGTAACAACCCGTTTTTTAGTGGTGTCGAAAATAGTGATTTCGGGGCCACAAATCCGACGAGTAAATTTGTAAATGTTATTATTTAATATTTATGAATCAAATTTGGTATTAAAATAAATTTTGAATTGGAAATTTATGCTATTTGCATGAATAATTAGGTTCAAGTGGTATGATCCTAAAGTCAAGTGATTTTAGAAAATGAGGTATCGGGACCTCATTTCTATAAACCAAGCCGTAAATATTTTATTAAATATTTATGGAGTGTTATTAAAGTCGTATTAAATTTTGGATAAGAAATTTTAATATTTAAGTAGTTAATTAAACGAAAAGAACTAAATCGTAATAGTTGAAAAATTCAATCACTATTAATTTAAAGGTGTTAATTTATTAAGGAAACATGATTGAATGGTCTTAATTGGTAAATTATTCATTCTTAAATTAGTGTGACGGTTTGGGCTTAAATTTACTTTTAATTTATATTTTTATTATTATTAAAATAAAGTAAACATAAAAGCCATCTTCTTAATTTATTTCCTTTCTTCGACGGAAACGCCATTGTTGGGAGCTTGGAGCTTCGGCTTTTGCTTTCCATGCATGTGTATGCTCTTAAGGCTCATTTTTAGTATTTTTTACGTTTTTGAAATCGTTGTAGTTTAATCTAGCTAATCGGGGGTTAATTTGTTAAATTGTTAAATGTTTAGAATTTTATTATGGATGAATTTGAGATGTTTTTGAAAGTTTATGGTAGAATCTTAAGCTTGGTTGCTAGATAGAACTATTTTGTAAAATAACTTTTGGTAATTTTAATTTCTAAGGACTAAAATGTGAAATTAGTAAAAGTATAAGGACTTGTTGTAAAATAACGGTAAATATGGGCTTTAATAGGTTCCAAAAAATTCAGCTAAACTTGAAATTGAATAAAAATGGTTACTTTGCATGTTTTGGGCTTAGGGATTAAACTGTATAAAAATAAAATGTTGGAGGCAATTTTATAAAAATGTCAAAAAGGACTTAATTGCATAAAATGAATTGATTTTTATGTTAGAATTAGTGAATTGAATGAAATTATTATTTTAGATTAAGAACGAGTGGAAAATCGAGGAGAAGAGAAAATAACCAAATAGCCCATGTATTTAATTATTGCTGCAATTTAGTCTGATAAGTTCGTATGAATTGTAATCGTTATAATATTATTTAAATTAAATGTTTTCTATGTTGTTTTTAATGTAAATGAATCATTATATATAAGAATATATCCCGATGCTTCGTTGAGAGCACCAAAAATATCCTATCCCTATAAAATAACAAAAAGAATAGTATAAGGGAAGTAGGGTCAAATCCTCAGGGACTGGATTTGCACAAATTCCTATTCCTCGAGATCCCGGGCAGAGTCGTGCCCAAGAAAACCTGCGTACCTGGAAAAAAATTAAAAAAAAAACCAAAATTAAAAGTTTGATTGAATTGAAATTACGTAAATTGAAATTAAAATTGTAAAGATAAACAGAGTTGAGAAAATGGAGTTTTTTTTATGGAGAGATTCCAGCCTCCGGTTATCTCGATCCTTCTTGGGTTCAATCCTAGGCTTTTAGGTGATCCTTCTCGAACAGAATAAGCCAGTTATAGTAGAAGAGGACGCCTACGACCACCAGCTCCACTTAGATTTTAGACTTACTATTTAGAGGAACCTGACTCTAGCCAATCGTCGCTTTTGTGGGACTGTCTTACACTAGATCATCACTTTTCAATGGCGAATGCCACGCTGTTTTGTCTCTTAGGCTCGACAACCACTGACCCAGTAAGCTAACGAACTGATTGTGCAACCTTCCCAAAACATACAAAGCGGCCGCCTTTGCACAAGATGAAAAGATCACTTTTGAAGGGACATGGACAGAAGCGTCAGCCTCGTAATATGGAGAAGCGATGAATACTCGTTGAGAAGGCTAATGTAACAGTCCGGATTAGACCCTAGTCAGAACAGTGGTTTCGGGACCACAAATCCGAGTCAGTAAAATATATTAATATTATTTTCTATGCATTTGATATGTGATTAAGCATGTGTTAAAGTTCTGTAAGTTAATTTGTCTGTCTGTGTGCTTAATTTGATAAAATGATTAAATTGCCTTAAATGCAGAATTTGCATGGTTTATGAAAAGACACCTATTTGAGATGGCTTTTAAATGGAGAGGCCTTATGTGGAAATTAAACCATTTTTTAAGATAGTGGTTGATTAATAGTCAATAATGGCCTTGAATTATATGTTATAATATGTTTATTAAAAGGGCTAAATTAGTAAATTGATAAATAAAAGATTATTAAACAAAACCAAGGCTAAAATGCTATCATCTTTTATGTTTCACCACCGAAAATCAAAAAGAAAAGAAAGGGTTTGAATTCTTCAAATATTCGGCTAGCTTGTGGTCAAATTAAGGTATGTTTTGACTTTAGTTTTTGATGATTTTTATGTTTTTGAGATTGTTGCTTAGTTTACTATCAAGCCCATGTTATAATTTGAAGAATCGATGATGTTTATGAGATGTGCCATTGATGAAATGGTGAGCTTTGTGATGAGTATTGGTGTTAAATGAAAGATATGTGTTTAATGAACATGTTTTGTTCTTGAATTTTTGGTGAATTTAGCTAATTAGGGCTAAATTGTGAAAATAATATATTGGGGGACTAAATTGTGAATTGGATGAAAAATATGGACTTGTATGGTCCCTAGGGAATTTCGGCTATGCATGTGTGAGAATAAATTTTGTATATTTGATGTTTTGTGAAATAGGGACTAAAATGTCAAAATATGAAAATGTGAGGGTTAAATTGTAAATTACCCTAAATATGTATTTTTGGATTGAATTGAATGATTTGATGAATGAATCGGTTAAATCTGTCTATGTATAGATCAAGAATCGAAGAAAACGAATTTAGATCGGGGAAAGTCGAAAACTTTTGAATAGCCGTACGTTTCCGTTAAACCGAATTCGAGGTAAGTCGATATACAAATAAATGTATTTGAATTGATTTATTTGTGAATATATGAAATTTGAATTGCTATGAATAATACTTGAAATGATGAATGAATGGATTCCGAGAAAGTATCAAGAGATGGTTAATGTCCGAGAAGTCCTGTCTGAACCTAGGAATAGATAGGATAGTATATGTCATGACATAGGTGTCCGTTATGTGATATCATGTAAGACCACGTCTGGGACGATGGCATTGATTCGAGATCTCGTATAAGACCACGTCTGGGATGTTGGCATCGATATGAGATTTACGTGTAAGACCATGTCTGGGACATTGGCATCGTATTGATTCGTGTAAGACCCTGTCTGAGACAATGGCATCGACATCTGACTACATGTAAGACCACGTCTGGAACGTTGGCATTGTACGATTATTCCGAACACTCTGAGTATCCTATTAGATTCTGAACGGTTCAACGGGCAAGTCCAAGAAATGAACAACTTTGTGAATTGTATATCCATTTCAGGTACGTTTGAAAAGTACATTATGTGTGGATGATAGGTAAGTGTCTATATGAACTTACCAAGGTGAATATGTGTATAGAAATGATGAGATAATATGTGAATATATGCTTGAATGAGCTATGTGTATATGTGATATTTGAGTTGATAAATGTGGCAAGTTATGGCTAAGCAAATGAGCCAAAGAATATGTGATGAATTTGAAATGAGAAACATTAATATCATTGTATCAATATGGTTATGTGCATTTTATGCTAAATTTATTTGTATATGGCTTACTAAGCTTTTGAAAGCTTACTTTGTGTGTGTTTGCTCTGTTTTATAGATCGTCAAAGCTACTGAAGGCTTGGGAACCGTCGAGGATCATCATCACACTACTCAAACTTGTTTTGGCACTTTGAAAATGTGTATATAGCTAAATATGACATGTATAGACTAGTCACTTTGGATTATGTTTGAAATGTGTATAAATAGCTATGTAATGTGGCTAGTTATATGTTGTTATTATGCATTTGTGAATATGGTATGTGATATTGGTTTTGGGTATGATCCCATAACTATGAAATGGTAAGCATCTGGATGAAATTTGAGTATGTGTGTTTAATCAAAGAAATGGTTATATGAAAGGTAAATGTGGATAAATCATGCTTGAATATATATATGTTTTAGTTGTGCAAATTGGCATGATTGGAAATGAGATTGAATGTGGAGATTTGTTGATTATTTGACATGTATTTGGTTGTCAATTGTACATGAAATAAATTGGTATATTGCTTGTAGGGTAGACCCAAGTGTGAGTGGTAATTTGGCCTCACAAATGGCCTATTTTGCATACACGGCTATGGCACACGGGCGTGCCTGGTGGCCGTGTTAACAAGTCAGTAGCTAGCTTAATTTTACACGGCCATGGCACACGGGCTTGTCTGGTGGCCGTGTGGATAAGTCAGTATACATGCTTTGTTTTGGCACGGCCAGGACACATGGGTGTGTCTGGTAGCCGTGGGAGGCACACGGCTTGCTCACACGGGCGTGTGACCTCTGTAACTTAGAAAAGTTTTAAAATTTCCGAGAAATTCCATATGTGTTTGGTTTAGTCCCGACCCTATTCTAAAGCATGATTATGGTCTCGTTGACCTATAAAAGGGACACTTTTATTGCTATTAATGAATTGTATTATGAAATGTCTGTAAAAGTTTTCGATCTGTCCGGTAACACCTTTAACCCTAGTCCGGTGACGGATACGGGTTAGGGGTGTTACAGCTAAGCACGGATTCTGAGCCTCATGAACCCTTTTTGGGGAATCTCGACAACCTTTGGCTAGATGAATTTAGTGGCTCATGCTTTTTTGGGAAAAAAGAAATAAACTTAATGAAAATGGAATTTTATTGAATAAATGAAAGGAACAAAGGCTAAGCTTTTTGGGAGAAGGAGTGTTACAGAAAAAGATGAGTGAAATTTGTGTCACTCCTTCCCCTATTTATAATACTTAGAAAACCTAGTCTATTCCTATCTAAATTCTAAAATATAAATAAGGATAAATAAAGATAAATAAAGATAAAAGCTAAAATTAAATCTAAATAATACTCTTAACAATTATCCTAATATAATTAAAATTTAAATAGAGTCTTGTGTTTATAAAATCTCTTTTTTGCACTTTTGCCCCAAAGTCTTCCATACTTTACATTTTCGGCACCACTTCTTTCATATTTCGCATGCTGACCCATTTTATCTTTAAATTCACGCTTTTTGCCCCTAAATTTCCTTTTGCCTTTAATTTAGTCCCTACAAGATAAAAAACCATAAATAGCTCAAATTAGTAGGATCATACTCAAAATAAATATGTAATTAATATATAAAAATATGTCATTCCAGAGTATTATCATATCCACATTGTGACGAATCGACAGATATCAAGTCCCGATTGAACCTTAAGAATTCTTAGGATACAAATGACATGTCATTAAGGATTTCATGTTTCGGGTGCTGGTCTTGAATATCCTACCGATGGCTGAGGTCCTACAATTTTTGAGGATTCTCCATAGCTCGTGTGACCAGCATACGAACTTACCAAACTAAATGTTTACTATGTTGTTTTTAATGTAAATGAATCATATATATGAGAATGTATCCATATTGTGATGAATTGACGGATATCAAGTCCCGGTTGAACCTTAAGAATTCTTAGGATACAAATGACATGTCATTAGGGATTTCATGTTTCGGGTGTTGGTCTTGAATGTTCTACCAATGACTGAGGTCCTGCATTTGTTAAGGATTTTCCACAGCTCGTGTGACCAGCATCGTGTAGCTTACATTCTGACCCACAGCTCATGTGAGCAGACCCTTTTCTGTAACACCCCTAACCCCTATCCGTCGCTAGAATAGGGTTTTAGAGCGTTACTTAAACATTCAAAACATTTTCAGATAAATCATGTCAATCACTATTCATTAATCGAGATCATTCTTAACGTCCCTTAGATGGACCCTCGAGGTCCAATACGAGCATTAGAATCGATTCGGGACTTAATCGGAAACTCTAAGAATTTTTTGTGACATTTCAAAAATTTTCCAAGGCACAGGGCTCACATGCCCGTGTGGTCCAAAGGACACGCCCGTGTGACCCTTAGACACGCCCGTGCCTCAGGCCGTGTTCGATTTAGGTTGCTCTCTGACTTACGCCACACGGCCATACCACACGCCCGTGTGCTAGGCCGTATGGTTATTTAATTCAATTCGAATTAGGTGCAGGTTTCACACGGCCAAGACACATGCCCGTGTTCAAGGCCGTGTCACCCACACGGCTGAGACACACGCCCATGTCTCTGCCCGTGTGCTCTGAGCATTCTATTTTCTCAAATTTATGGTGCAGGGGACATACGGCCTGGCTACACGCCCATGGGGTAAACCGTGTGTCACACACGGCTTAGACACACGCCCGTGTGTCTGCCCGTGTGGACAGAATAAAGCCATTCCTAGCTTTATTCCTCACCCAAAATCACACCCATGACCTGCACTTGAATCACACATCCAAATAACAACCATTTCAAGCATTCAAGTTAAGCAAATTTCATCATTCAACATGGTCTATCATTGCATGCATACATGTTTACTATCCTACTTTGGTTCAATTCATGTATTAAACATGATTTGATCAATTACTTAACATATATGTGGCTAACATAATATGACATTACAAGTATATCAAAACAATCATTACTAGCCATTCCAATGGCTAGATTACAAGCATCGTTTATGTTTACATGCCAATATGGCCAACATATCCTATACATGCCATTACAACCATAATTGATTTACCATATTGTACTGTCATGGGCCGATGGATAGTGTGAGTGATCTCCGCCGAGTTTCCAATCCAACGAGCTTCCAATTTACTCTAAAACAGGGGAAAATAAAATGGGGTAAGAATAAAATGCTTAGTAAGTTTGTATAACATGGTACTTAACTTACCATATATCCTATTTGAGGTAACTAAGTAAGGCATATTCAACCACTTTGATCTCAAGCCCTACACACATCCTCATTTCCCTTGTTAGTCATATATTCCATAGTAACATCAAGACATATATGGGCTCAACAATAATCAAGTTTCCAAGCACATATGCTTTCCACATCATGTATTCACTCAACATACATAATTCATCTCATTATTTCGAGTATAATTTCATAATAGTTCATTGCGAGTTCAGATCATTTCACATCAGAACTTTACACATATTACTCAGAATATCAAAGTCACGATTAGTACACTCTAGGTGTACAAGTCTATAATCAAGAATAAACATTCTCATCAAATAGTTTCCATGTACAAATATCATCATCTCATATTTCATATATCACTTGTCATGTATCATCATTTTCTTGCATTTCATGTAATATTCTTTTCATGTCATATTTCCATATCATATGTATGATTCCATGTCAATTTGTTTTCAATTCATCTTTGCTCTTATCAAAACTTTACCCGTTGAATTTATTCAAAATGTCGATGGATACACAGGTAGTACACTTGAGGTGTGCAAATTAGAATCCGTCAATTCACGTCCAATATTACCCTTAAGGTACCATTTTTAGAGAGTACACTCTCGAGCTACACATGTATATAATAGGATTACCAGTCCAGGCTAAATCCTTTTTATGTCATATGCTCTAAAGAGCTTGATTTGGATTACCCGTCTGGGCTAAATCCAATTTATAACATATGCTCGAGAGGGCTTATATCAGGATTACCCGTCCGAGTTAAATCCTATTAGAATTGAGGTCTAAGGATTACTCATCCGAGCTAAACCCTATCCGCAACAAATGCAGCACCTCTTTCATTTCGGAAAATCACCTATCCATCGATTTTCCATTTATTCAACCGGGATTTAAACACTTTTCAAGCATTATCAGGCATTTGATTATTTCATACCTCCGTAACATTTATGTAATTCGAGTAAAACACATTCCACATTCATGTCAAGCATACAAGTAACATTTTATTCATTTACCATTTTATCGGGCATTTTCATTTATCAGGCTATATCGAGTAGGTGATCATTTCAAATATTTATGACATTGATAAAATTCACAAACACAACATTTAAATCAAGCATAAAAACATATACAATTTAGTTACACGAACTTACCTCGACAAATGTTCGTCTACATAAATCCACTAATCTGACATTTTCCTCGTTCTAACTCTGAATTTGGTCTATCCGGATCTATACGAGTAAATTTAATGTCAATTTATCACATTTTACACTTATTTGGACTCAATTTTTATCCTAGGGAAAATTACCATTTTGCCCCTAACTTTTTCATAAATTACCATTTTGTCCCTAGGCTCGGAAAATGAAATTCATGAAATCCGAACCTCTACCCAAGCCTAGGAAAAATATACATACAACTTTTACAGCACATACATTTCACAAATTTTAGCATTTTCCATAGATTTTCACCAATTTTCATTTTAGTCCCTAAATCAAGTTTTCATGAAAAATCACTTTGTAAAAGTTGTTTATCTATCATCAATCTTTCATTTTCTACCATAAATTTCTAATTTACAGCATATACATCCATGACCCATTTTCATACTTTGATAACTTTTCAAATTAATCCCCCAAATAGAGAGATTAAGCTATCCCTATTCCAAAAATATCAACATTACTAAAAACGGGACAAAGAAGCTTACCCAATTTGGCCATGAAAGCTTTCTTTCTCTTTCCTATGGTTTCCATGGAATATTTGGGGAATAAGATGATACAAAATGATTTTTATTTTCTTTTCATTGTTTTAATTAATTAATATTTATCTTTCAAATTTAGTCCCTGGCCTGTTTCTCATTTTCCATGGATGAGTCACCAAGAAAAATCTACATAATTTTCTTAATGGTCTAATTACCATATAAGGACCTTAAGTTTTAAATTCCATAGCTATTTAATCCTTATAGCTACTAGAATTCAACTTTCGCATTTTATGCGATTTAGTCCTTCTCGTAATTAAGCACTCAATCGATAAAATTTTCATACCAAAATTTTCACATATCATATCTATCATAATATGGACCATATAATAAAATAAAAATAAATTTTATTTTTTGGCTCGGATTTGTGGTCCCGAGACCACTATTCCGATTTCACCGAAATTGGTCTGTTACAATTTCATAGCTCATGTGAGCAATGATGTAAAGGAAAGGTTATGATTATATGTAAAGGCACACTTCGTGTGAGCTTTTCTTAGTATACGATGTAATTCTAGATGGTTCAACGGGTAAGAAAAGGAATGGAACAGTAAGTGACTTAATGGAAATGTTCAAGACTATATGAAAGAGTTGATGCTTATGTAACATATCTTATGAAATTCTACTTATGATGTAAATGAGTTTATATGTGTTGTTGATGGACCTATTAACATGTGAGTTCGATGATGCTAAACAGGCTTATACTAAACTTAAGGCATTGGTAATGGTTTATGCTTAACCTCTGAATGGTAAGATTTGAGAAATAGTAAGTATGCAAATGGAATGAAACATGATCGTATGGTAACGATGATGAAATAAATGTTATGTGTATACATGAATGATTTCATATGAATCATGAACAGATGTAGTAACTTGTGAGTTTGATGGTGTTATATAGGCTTCTACTAAGCTTATGGCATTGGTAACGATTTGTACTTATTCTATAAATTTCACTATTGAAATTGTAGGTTATGTTTTAAGTTTATACGAGCTTACTAAGCATTCATTGTTTATGTAGTTTTTCATTTGTTTTTTTTAGATTATCGAAAGCTCGACCAGCTAAAAGCTCGTCGAAGACCTAACATACTATGTAACACCCTATACCCGAGTCCGAGGCTTAGACCGGATACGAGACATTACTATGCTTGAACTTGCTTAATCATGTACTTACGGGCTATAAAATTTCGTTCTGAAATAAGTACTTCTCTTTCTTAATCAACTTGTACTTTTCATGGGCCTACGAGGCCTTAAACTCATGTACGTAAACTTTCGTAACTCAATCGAAAACTTTTCATTGAAACAGGGGTCACACGCCCATGTGAGTTGGGACACGCCCGTGTAACCCTGAGACACGCCCATGTCTCCCAACCGTGCTTAAAACCCGAGCATACTGCCAAATTACACACGGCCATGGCATGCCCGTGGTTCTAGCCCATGTGAAAAAACCTTAGCATTCTGACTTATAACACACGGCCATGGCACGCCCGTGGACTTAGACCGTGTACTACATCTTGATATACTGACTTATTTTACACGACCGGGCACACGCTCATGTTCTAACCGTGTGTATGCACGGCCTTAACACACGGCCGTGGGATTAGTCCGTGGCCTATTCTTACTTATAAGACTAAGGTGCAGTTTATGCACAACCTAGACACACGCCCGTGTGTCTAACCGTGTGGGCACTTAGAGGCTATTTACCAAGCCAATTGCCATCCCGAAATTAAGACCAAACTCAAGCTCAATTCAAAGAACTCAATTATTACATCTTTCATGAACAATATAACATGCTTCATTGATATTAATAACATACATACTTAGTCAAACTTGGCCAATCACTTAGCCATTTACAAAAGAATAATAAACTTGATGTACCCCATACTTTTGCCCCTTTCTAAGACATATACTCAAAATGAAATGTTTCCTATACATGCCACACTTAATGTAAACAACTTCGCTATACCAAAATAGCGTTTGATAGTGTGCTCCGAGCTCCGATGACAATGATCCACGAGATTAGCTTGGCGGAACTACATGGAAAGAAAGCATAAAAGACGTAAGCATTTAGCTTAGTAAGTTTGCATATATTGCACATAACAACATACTTGCTTAAATTAACCCATTTGACATAAACAATGGTATCATAATTTCAGCTATAAAGCTTACTTGCTCATACTTGATTCTTACATATCTCATGATACTTACTAGTCTCATACTTGTGAGGTAAACAAGGTACCTGTATCACTTGATCACATTGATCAGCATACTTGAACATAATACTCATAATTTCTATTTTATCAATCATAATATGACTAATATTTATCCTCACTTGATAATGATTTTGCTTACTAAACTTTCTTGTTATCTCTTGTGAGCTTATCTCATTTGCACGATGAATTCCTATGAGTAACCGAGAATACCAAATCTCTTACCATGAACTTGATGCTAAAGCCATATTTTGGATATGGTCTTACATGAGATATCTCATCTTGGTTTCAAGGCCATGTCTTGACATGGACTTATATGAAATCTTCCTCTTGGTAACTTGTTCAATGCCAAGCTTGGATCCTTGGACTTACATGATAACTTGTTCAATGCCAAGCTTGGGTCCTTGGACTTACATGATAAACTTGTCAATGCCAAGCTTGGGTCCTTGGACTTACATGATAAACCTGTCAATGCCAAGCTTGGGTCCTTGGACTTACATGATAAACTTGTCAATGCCAAGCTTGGGTCCTTGGACTTACATGATAAACTTGTCAATGCCGAGCTTGGGTCCTTGGACTTACATGATAACTTGCTTGATTGCCGATGCCATGCCTTGGCTTAGTCTTATACGGACTTTCTCATACTTGATCTCATTAATTTCATTGTTTAACTTAACGTAAACAATTTCATAATAACATTGTATATTATACTAAGCAATTCAATGATATAAATCATAAAGCTTAGAAATCATACAAACTTACCTCAATATACAAAATGTAGCTAGGTATGCAATTTAGTCCTTGACCTTGTTCTTGCCTCAGTTTCGATCCGGGCTTCATTTTTCTTGATCTATAGTCATAAATAGATCATTTAATACTCACATTGACTAAATTGACTCTTAAATCATACTTTGGAAAAATTACTATTTTGCCCCTAAACTTTCTCATATTTGTACTTTTGCCCCAAGGCTCGTAAAATAATTTTCATTCAACTTTCTTAAACTTCATGCTTAGCTGAATCATTTTCTCTACTATAACAATCATCAATTCTTGCTATTTTTAACATGTATGACCAATTTTCATAACTATTACAAAATGGTCCATACTATCATCTTTCATGAAATTCACTTAGAAAAAGATGTTTATCTAACATCAAACTCTCATAAACTTCCATAAAACATCATTTAACATGCATATCAATCATGGGTAGATTTTTGAACATGCACTTTAGCTCACTTTATAGCTAAAAATAGCTTACTCATGCTACCGGGACTTCAAAAATATGAAGAATATCAAAAAGCAGGCTAAGATGAACTTACTAGCAAGCTTGAAAGATGAACAAACCCTAGCTATGGGTTCTTCAAAATTTCAGGCACACACAAGGAAGAAGATGAATGATTTTTATCATCTTTTTCCTTTATTAATCATTTAATAGGTAAATGACCAAAATGCCCTTCTCTTAAAAATATCACCATTTACTAGCTCATGTCCATTTTTGTCCAAAAATTATGATTTGGGAAAATTGTTATTTAAGGACTTATAATTGCTATTCTAGAGCTATTTCATACAAAATGCTTCTAGAAACTCACATTTTACAACTTTTGCAATTTGATCCTTTTTGACCATTCAACTTCAATTTAGCAAAATTGCTTCATGAAACTTTCACACTAACATGCAAACATGGCATGAACCTTAAAAACTCATAAATTCACCTCGGATTCGTGGTCTCGCACCACTATTCCGACTAGGCCCTAAATTGGGCTGTTACAATTCTCCCCCCTTAGGGATTTTCGTCCTCGAAAATTTTACTAGTAAAAAGGTTTGGATACTGGTTTCTCATACTCTCTTCTGGTTCCCATGTGGCTTCTTCTATTCCATGTCTTTGCCACAATACTTTCACTAAGGTAAGACTTTTCTTTCTTAGCTGCTTCACTTCCCGAGCTAATATCTTAACTGGTTCTTCACCATAAGTCATGTCGGGATGGATCTCTACCTCTGACTGGGGAATTACATGCGAAGGGTCTGATCGGTAGCGTCTTAACATTGACACGTGAAACACATCATGTATCTTTTCTAACTCTGATGGCAAAGCCAATCTGTAAGCTATAGGTCCAACCTTCTCGGTAATCTCATACGGTCCAATAAAATGTGGATTCAACTTGCCTTTCCGGCCAAATCTGAGAACTTTTCTCCAAGGTGACACTTTCAAGAAAACTTTATCTCCGACTTGATACTCTATCTCTTTTCTCTTTAAGTCCGAATAGATTTTTCATGTCTGATGCATGCTTTTAAACTTTCTCGTATCACTTTCACTTTCTCTTGACTTCTCTAACCAAATCAACCCCGTGAATTTGGTTTTCTTTAAGTTCATCAATAAAGAGGCATTCGGCACTTACGCCCATATAAAGCCTTATAAGGCGCCATCTTTAAGCTCGACTGAAAACTATTATTGTAGGCAAACTCTACTAATGGGAGAAACTTTTCCCAATTGCCTCGGAATTCAAGAATACAACATCTGAGCATATCCTCAGTACTTGAATTAACCTCTCTGATTGACCGTCGCTTTGAGGATGAAAAGCGGTACTAAAGTTCAACTTTGTACCCAAGGCCTCTTGTAACTTCTTCCAAAACCTGGATGTGAATCTCGAATCTCTATCCGATATGAGTGATAAGGGAATTCCATGAAGTCTTACTATTTCTGAAACATACAAGTTTGTCAACTTGTCGAGGGAGTAATCCACTCGAATAGGTATAAAATGGGCTGATTTCGTGAGTCTATCAACTACAACCCATACGGCATCTTTCTTGCTCAGAGATAGTGGTTAACCCGTTACAAAATCCATAGTAATACGGTCCCACTTCCACTCCGAACTAAAATGGGTTGAAGCAAACCCGAAGGTACTTGGTGTTCAAATTTTTACTTGTCGACAAATCAAGCATTTGAAACAAATTACAAATATCTTTCTTCATTCTCGCCACCAATACTGTTGCTTCAAGTCATTATACATTTTGGTGCTACCCTGATGTACAGATAAACATCCATTATAGGCCTCATGCAAAATTTTCTCGAATAAGCTCTTCTTTTCTCGGTACACAAACTCGTCTTTGAACATCGACTTCCATTGGGACTAATCCTAAGTCGACTCAACATCTGCCTCGCACCGATCTCTTTGAACTTGCAATTCACTATCCTCTTTCTGAGCTTCAATGATCTCTTGAGGAATATTGGTCTAGCTCTCAACTCAGCTAGAATAGAACCGCTCGTCGGACAAAGTCATCCGTGAATTCATTGCCCTTAATGCAAATAAGGATTTTCTCGCTCAAAGCGCTGCGACCACATTCGCCTTCCCGGGATGGTAATCAATGACCATCTCATAATCTTTTATCAACTCTAACCATCTCCGTTGTCTTAAGTTCAACTCTTTCTGCATCATCAAGTACTTCAAACTTTTATGATCGGTGAAAATCCGACATTTCTCACCATATAGGTGATGTCTCCATATCTTCAATGCGAAGACTATGGCAATGCAATTCTAAATCATGCGTCGGATAATTCTACTCATGAGGCTTCAACCGTCTGAGGCATAATCAATAACTTTGCCTTCTTGCATAAGTACACACCTAATCCATTTAAGGATGCATCAGAAATCACAAATTCTTTCCCTGTCTCAGTTGTACTAAAACTGAGCTTCACAATAATGCTTTCAATTTTTGAAACTTTGTTGGCATATTTCGCCCACTCGAACTTCACATTTTTCTCAGAATAACTTCGCATCATCGGGGTTGCAATCATGGAAAACCCTTGACAAATCATCTATAATAGCCGGCTAGGCCTAGAAACTTCTAACCTCGCAGATATTCCTCGGTGGTTTCCAATCCGTAATAGTCGAGATCTTACTTGGGTCTACTCGAACCCCTTCTCCCGAGACAATATGCCCCAGAAATCCTACTTCATTGAGCCAAAACTCACTTTTATCGAACTTGGCATACAACTAATTTTCTCAAGAATCAGAAAACTATCCAGAGGTACTCGTGATGCTCATTCTCATCTTGGGAATAAATCAGTATGTCGTCAATGAAAACGACTACAAACTTGTCAAGGTATGGTCTAAACATACGGTTCATTAAGTCCATGAATACCGCCGGAGCATTGGTCAAACCAAAGGGCATGACTAAAAATTCATAATGCCCATACCTTGTTCGGAAGGCTGTTTTAGGCACATCTGGTTCTTTTACTCGTAGCTAGTAGTAACCTGATCTCAAGTCTATTTTGGAGAACACAGTGGCTCCTTTCAACTGATCGAATAAATCATCGATTAAAGGCAATGGGTACTTATTCTTTACTATCACTTTATTAAGTTGACGGTAATCTATGCACAATCTCATAGTGCCATCTTTCTTTTTCACAAATAAAACCGGAGCACCCCAGGGAGAACAACTTGACCTTGCAAAACTTTTATCTGTCAACTCTTGTAACTGCGACTTCAGCTCCTTCAACTCCGTTGGAGCCATTCTCAGTAAGAGTAATAGATATTGGTACAATGCAGTGAGCTAGCTCAACGCTGAACTCAACCTCTCTAACTGGTGGTAGTCTTGGCAATTCCTTAGGAAACACATCCACGTACTCACATACTATTGGCACCGACTCAATCCTTAACTCGCTTTCTTTTTCATTCATCACAAAAGCCAAATATGCTTCATATCCCTTTCTCATGTATCTCTGTGTCATCACGTGAGAAATCAATCCCGACAATCTACTGCTTCATCCGATTCTATGTGAAGGGTGTCCCCATCCTCACATCTCATTTCAATGTATTTCTTCCCACAATTAACTATTACATTATGGGCGATTAACTACCCATACCGAGAATGAGATCAAACTCGTCAAATGGTAACAACATAAGGTTTGCTTTAAAACAATGACCTCTAATCATTAATGGACATTCTCTACATACTTCATTCACTAACACACTCTTGCCTAAAGGATTAGACACTCTAATAGCAACTTCTGTAAACTCTATAGGCATACTCAAATCGGATACCAATTTCATGGAAATGTAAGAGTGTGTAGATCCGGGATCTATTAAAGCAATAACTTTAACATCATGAAGAGAAAAGGTACCCGTGATAACATCATGGGAAGATACCTCTTCGCGAGCGCGAACGGCATAAGTCCGTGCAGGAGCCCTACCCCCGGGCCTCACGGCCTGCTCTCTAGGGTTACCTCTTCCACTAGCCCCACTTTCGGGGTTTCTCTGCGGCCTTCCTCTGACCATACTCTCGGATCTCGGGTTCTGAGTTTTGTCCTCTTTCATCATCTCTGGACAATCTTTTATGTAGTGGTCCTGGGAACCACATCTGAAACATGCATTTTCATGCGCTCGGTATTCACCGAGATGACGTCTGCCACACTGTGGGCATTCGGGTCTATCGGATCGAATATTCCCTACACTGGCAACTGAAGTAGTCTGCGCTTTGTTTCCCAGTTTCGCCTACTCTTGTCTTTCTTGGAAAATCCAAAGTGGAAGTAGCCGACCGGGTAGGGAAATCTCTTGACTTCTTGGATGAAGATTGGAATGGCTTATTCCACTGTCTCTTTCTCGAGTCACAAGACTCCATTTTAGACTTTCTCTTCTCTTTTACTAGCTCATCGGCTTTACAAGCCCTCTCTACTGGTACCACAAATTCCTTTAGTTCTAGGACAGCAACAAACAGTTTGATGTCTTTATTTAGCCCATATTCAAATCTCTTACTCATGATGGCCTCGGTGGATACGCATTCTCGAGCATATTTACTGAGTCGTACAAACTCACGCTCGTAATCAGTCACTGACATCTTGCCTTACTTTAATTTCAGGAATTCCTTCCTTTTCTGATCCACGAACCGTTGACTGATATACTTTTTCTTGAACTCTTCTTGGAAGAACTCCCATGTGATCTTTTCTCTTGGTACCACCGACACAAGGGTGTTCCACCATTGATAGGCAGAATCTCTTAAGAGAGAGACTACACACTTCATGCATTCCTCAGATGTGCATGACAACTCATTAAATACCCCGATGGTATTTTCTAACCAGAATTTAGCTCTTTCCGGATCATCATCTTTTCTAGCCTGGAATTCTTCTGCCCCATGTTTCCTGACTCTATCAACCGGAGGCTTCTCTCCTCTTACCACCTCTACTACTTGAGGGGTTATTGGGATAGGTTGAGGAATAGGTGGGGGTGGACGGGGTTGTGCATTCGGGTTCGTACGAACGAACTCCGTGTACCATGTGTTCATCATATGGAGGAAGGCTTCTTTAGCCTCTTCTCCTCCTCCTTGACTCACCGTAGTGGGTCTATTCTCATTCTCATTCGGCATCGTCCCTTCAACGGGAGCCGGCGCGTTACTTTCTACGTCATCCACCATATCTCTTTCAGGATCCATTTACTATATATATAAACATAATTTAAGTCGTTAGGAGTCGTCACACTATCATTATAAAAGCATTCTTACGTATGCCATGTATAGCTAGACTTGTACTCATGCTATGTTAGTCCTAGAACCGACTAAACCTGGCTCGGATACCACTAAATGTAACACCCCATACCCGAGTCCGAGGCTTAGACCGGATACGAGACATTACTATACTTGAACTTGCTTAATCATGTACTTACGGGCTATAAAATTTCGTTCTGAAGTAAGTACTTCTCTTTCTTAATCAACTTGTACTTTTCATGGGCCTACGAGGCCTTAAACTCATGTCCGTAAACTTTCGTAACTCAATCGAAAACTTTTCATTGAAACAGGGGTCACACGCCCATGTGAGTTGGGACACGCCCGTGTAACCCTGAGACACGCCCATGTCTCCCAACCGTGCTTAAAACCCGAGCTTACTGCAAAATTTCACATGGCCATGGCATGCCCGTAGTCCTAGCCCGTGTGAAAAAACCTTAGCATTCTGACTTATAACACACGGCCATGGCACGCCCGTGGACTTAGACCGTGTACTACATCTTGATATACTGACTTATTTCACACGACTTGGCACACGCCCATGTTCTAACCGTGTGTCATGCACGGCCTTAACACACGGCCGTGGGATTAGTCCGTGGCCTATTCTTACTTATAAGACTAAGGTGCAGTTTATGCACGGCCTAGACACACGCCCGTGTGTCTAACCGTGTGGGCACTTAGAGGCTATTTACCAAGCCAATTGCCATCCTAAAATTAAGACCAAACTCAAGCTCAATTCAGCAACTCAATTATTACATCTTTCATGAAAAATATAACATGCTTCATTGATATTAATAACATACATACTTAGTCAAACTTGGCCTAATCACTTAGCCATTTACAAAAGAATAATAAACTTGATAGCCCATACTTTTGCCCCTTTCTAAGACATATACTCAAAATGAAATGTTTCCTATACATGCCACACTTAATGTAAACAACTTGGCTATACCAAAATAGCGTTTGATAGTGTGCTCCGAGCTCCGATGACAATGATCCCCGAGATTAGCTTGGCGGAACTACATGGAAAGAAAGAATAAAAGACGTAAGCATTTAGCTTAGTAAGTTTGCATATAATGCACATAACAACATACTTGCTTAAATTAACCCATTTGACATAAACAATGGTATCATAATTTCAGCTATAAAGCTTACTTGCTCATACTTGATTCTTACATATCTCATGATACTTACTAGTCTCATACTTGTGAGGTAAACAAGGTACCTGTATCACTTGATTACATTGATCAGCATACTTGAACATAATACTCATAATTTCTATTTTATCAATCATAATATGACTAATATTTGTCCCCACTTGATAATGATTTTGCTTACTAAACTTTCTTGTTATCTCTTGTGAGCTTATCTCATTTGCACGATGAATTCCTATGAGTAACCGAGAATACCAAATCTCTTACCATGAACTTGATGCTAAAGCCATATTTTGGATATGGTTTTACATGGGATATCTCATCTTGGTTTCAAGGCCATGTCTTGACATGGACTTATATGAAATCTTCCTCTTGATAACTTGTTCAATGCCAAGCTTGGATCCTTGGACTTACATGATAACTTGTTCAATGCCAAGCTTGGGTCCTTGGACTTACATGATAAACTTGTCAATGCCAAGCTTGGGTCCTTGGACTTACATGATAAACTTGTCAATGCCAAGCTTGGGTCCTTGGACTTACATGATAAACTTGTCAATGCCGAGCTTGGGTCCTTGGACTTACATGATAACTTGCTTGATTGCCGATGCCATGCCTCGGCTTGGTCTTATACGGACTTTCTCATACTTGATCTCATTAATTTCATTGTTTAACTTAACGTAAACAATTTCATAATAACATTGTATATTATACTAAGCAATTCAATGATATAAATCATAAAGTTTAGAAATCATACAAACTTACCTCAATATACAAAATGTAGCTAGGTATGCAATTTAGTCCTCGACCTTATTCTTGCCTCGGTTTCGATCTGGGCTTCATTTTTCTTGATCTATAGTCATAAATAGATCATTTAATACTCACATTGACTAAATTGACTCTTAAATCATACTTTGGCAAAATTACTATTTTGCCCCTAAACTTTCTCATATTTGCACTTTTTCCCCAAGGCTCGTAAAATAATTTTCATTCAACTTTCTTAAACTTCATGCTTAGCTGAATCATTTTATCTACTATAACAATCATCAATTCTTGCTATTTTTAACATGTATGACCAATTTTCATAACTATTACAAAATGGTCCATACTATCATCTTTCATGAAATTCACTTAGAAAAAGATGTTTATCTAAAACAAAACTCTCATAAACTTCCATAAAACATCATTTAACATGCATATAAATCATGGGTAGATTTTTGAACATGCACTTTAGCTCACTTTATAGCTAAAAATAGCTTACTCATGCTACCAGGATTTTAAAAATACGAAGAATATCAAAAACGGGACTAAGATGAACTTACTAGCAAGCTTGAAAGATGAACAAACCCTAGCTATGGGTTCTTCAAAATTTCGGCACACACAAGGAAGAAGATGAATGATTTTTATCATCTTTTTCCTTTATTAATCATTTAATAGGTAAATGACCAAAATGCCCTTCTCTTAAAAATATCACCATTTACTAGCTCATGTCCATTTTTGTCCAAAAATTATGATTTGGGCAAGTTGCTATTTAAGGACTTATGATTGCTATTCTAGAGCTATTTCATACAAAATGCTTCTAGAAACTCACATTTTACAACTTTTGCAATTTGGTCCTTTTTGACCATTCAACTTCAATTTAGCAAAATTGCTTCATGAAACTTTCACACTAACATGAAAACATGGAATGAACCTTAAAAACTCATAAATTCACCTCGGATTCGTGGTCTCACACCACTATTCTGACTAGGCCCTAAATCGGGCTGTTACATACTATCCAGTGGACAATTCGGTAGTTTTTGAGTAATTTGGCTAAGGTTTATAATGACATGTATAGAGTGATTTGTAATGGTATTATGGTGTATGTGTTAATGGTGTTTTGGCTTGTATAAGCTTTGGAAAGCTATGTTAATTTGGTATACTTTGATGCCTTACCAAATTATGTTGTTTTGATTATTTTAAAGTGATTGTTTATAAGATTATCTTGGCATGATGATGATGGCTTGAAAATGGTTACTTGTGACATATTTTAGTTCATACTTGAATTAGGTTATCATGTATGGAAATGACAATGTTAACATGTATAAGTCTTTTGTGTTGATGGTTTATGGAATTACTAAATGGTTGATTTAGTATGCCTAGGTCTTTGAAGATGATCTTAGTTGATGAACTTATAAAGCTTGTTAAGTAAAGTCTTGTTGATTACTTTAGGGTAATTGAAATGTATGGTGTTATGGTATGCTTGTAATGGCTTGAAAGTGATAAATGTGGTATGATTTGGTAGGTGTTTGAATTAGGTATTTATGTTATGGTTAAGCATATAATGGAATTATTCTTTATGCATGGAATTAGGTAATGTCCGTTGAATTACTGAAATATCGATGGATATGTAAGTAGTACACTCAAGGTGTACATATCTGTAATGTACATATCTGTAAACTGTCAATTCATAATTGAGAGTACCCATTAGGACACATACTCAGGGAGCATACTCTCGAGCCACATGTCAGAATGCTCAAATGATCCATGTAATCATGTAACAGGACACTTATCCAAGCTAATCAGAAAACTTATAAGAGTTTTTACTCAGGAAGCTAATAGAGCCTTTCAGATATCTCCGAAAAGATAATATCAGAGAGCTTCGGATAAGGTAACAGAGAGTTCAAGCGAACTTAACAGGATGCTCATGAAGAGATGCGTTTGTGTTCGCATTATATGTCAGATCACAACCAATCGAAATATGTATCAGGACGCTCATAAAGAGCTGCGGTAATGTGCAACAAATGCAAGATCACTACCGATCAAGATACTCGCAGGAACTATATATATATATCAGAATGCTCGAGAGACTATATCGGGATTACTCGTTCGAGCTAAATCCCGTCTGCAACATATGCAGAATCACATTTATATACGGGAAATCACATGTATCCATCGATTTTCATTATTCAAACGGAGTTTAACATCCTAATGACATTTTCTATCATGTGAGCATTTATGTATTTATAACATTCATATACATCACATAAGCATTTACCTCATTCAAACTAAATACAACATTCAATTCAACATATTAATATGCATAAATAAGTTACACGAACTTACCTCGATAATAGTTCGTATAAGAAAATCTACTAATCCGAAACTTTTTCTTTTCCTCGATCTAGCTTCGAATTTGAGTTATTCGGATCTATATAAATGAATTTAATCATCAATTTAATACAATTCATATTCAATTATATTCAATTTACACCCTAGGCAAAATTACTATTTTGCCCTTAAACTTTCCATAAATTCCAATTTCGTCCCTAGGCTCGGGAAATGAAATTCATGCAATTTACTCCTTATTCCAAGTCTAACCAAAATTTTAGTATAAAATTTACAGCACATGTATTCTATAAAATTTAGAATTTTCCATGAATTTTACAACTTTACAATTTAGTCCTAAAATCATAATTTCATCAAATTTTCAGCATATTCATCCATGGCAAAATTTCTATACTTTGATAACTTTTCAAATTAATCCCAAAAATAGATAGATAAGACTATCTCGGTTTCAAAAATATAAAAATTACTAAAAACGGGACTTGGTAAGTACGCCAAGAAAGCTTGTTTTCTCTTTCCTAGGGTTTCCATGTATATTTTGGGGAAGGTGATGAAAATAAGATGATATTATCTATTTAATTTAATTATCATCTTTTAATTTTGTCACTTTCCAATTTAGTCCTTAGCCTTTTCTAATTTTTTCATGGATGAATCATCAAAAATATCTACTAACTTTTCTTTAATGGTCTAATTACCATATAAGGACCTCAAGTTTTGAATTCCATAACTATTTGATCATTCTAGCTAATAGAATCCAACTTTTGCATTTTATGCAATTTGGTCCTTTCCGTAATTAAGTTCATAATCGGTACAATTTTCTTATCAGAATTTTCATATGAAATTCCTACCATAATGCAAACCACACAAAAATAATAAAATAAATTTTATTTCCGGCTCGGATTTGTGGTACCGAAACCACTGTTCCGATTTTACTAAAAATGGGTTGTTACAAAATGGGCCTACATGGCCCAACAAGCTAGCCCATGTGGCCCGTATGCCTTACCTGATTTGCCCGTCAAATCGCACATGCTCGTATGCTCTACAGGGCTTGGCACACGGCCGACCACATGCCTATGTGGTGCACATGGCCTACCACACGACCGTGTGAAGCAAACTACAATTCAAAAATAGCTCAATTTTCCTTTTTTTTTTTTTTTTGAGTTTTAAATCAAAGTTTTCAGGTTAGAACATACACCTGATGTTACTAGAATAACAACATTAAAACAAAAACTACGCTTCCTGAAGAAAATATCCACACCAAAATCTGATCAAGACCAATTATCGAAACCAAAACTTTATTTTGGTATTTAATACTTAACATAAACAGCCTAAAACCAACATTAAACCACTTACCCTTGCAAAGCAGCAACCAAAAATGATGCCTAGATTGTTGGAGGACCACCAAACGTCTCACAATCTTCCCTTAATAGTGTAATAAACGATTAAATTAAATACTAGAAACCACTTGTAAAAAATCACTCCCTATGTATAAAAGTTAAGAACTGAAGATTTCCACATCAACCACTGAAACAAAAATATTCACTTACTCAACACAAAATTTGAAAGACCCAAAAAGAATTTGAGCAATGAAAACACACCACACCAACACAAATTTGAACCAACAAAAGAAAGAAAGCAAGAAAACTATGAACAGGGTAACAATTTCGGTGAAAAAGAGAGTAGAGAGAATGGAAATTGAATCAAAGGAAAAAAAATGGAAAAGATAGGGAAAGAATGGGACAAAAAACTTGGGAAAGAGAGAGAGAGAGAGAGAGAGATATTTTTGGGGTTAATTTGCAAAAATTAAATCCCACTAAATCCATCCCCTAACCACTTATTAGATTTATATAGAATTCAAATTCGATCCAACCACTACCATATGGGTGGCACCAACTGGGGAATTAGTAAAAATATTTCCATTACGCATACAAGAATTTGAACACGAGACCTTAAGCAGACATCTAAGGCACTCAACCACCAAATCAAACCAAATCACTTGATATATTTTAATAATTCAAACTTAAGAAAGTTGGGGCGTTACAGGGAGGAGGGGGATGCAATTGAAAACTTTAAAATCTTTGGTTGAGTAATGTTGTTTGGAAATGGAGGAGAAAAGGGGGCGAAATTGATATTTTAAGAACCCTAATTGCAATAAGGGTTTCAGCAATGAAGAAGAAGAGAGAATTTTGAGAGTTTTTCTTGAATTTTTTTCTAAATAAAAATTCTAGGTTTTGAAGACATAAGCAAGAAACTATTTTTAAGGATTTTGGCCAAGCATCAAGGGAAATTGGAAAAAAAAAATTCAACAAAGGGGTGCAATCAAGGGAGTTCAAACCTAGGACCTTAACTAGCCTAACACTCAACCATTAAGCTTAATGTTCTATTCTTGTTAATTATTTATCAACAATAATTTTTAAGGCATTCTAAGTTCGCTTACCCTATTCTTATTATGCTTTAAAACCTAATTTTTATCCTTATTTCTTCTAGCCCTAATTTTGGGATATAACAGTTGTGCCACATAGCAAAAACTGATATTCTATATTTAAAATAATTAGAAATATAGAAAATAATAAAAATATAGAAAAATGAAAAACTTTATAAAAATATAGAAAAGTTATAAAGATTATTACAAATGACAAAAAAAATACAAATTATAAAAAATGATTAAAATTGCAAAAAGAAACAAACAATTATTAAAATAACAAAATTTTAAAAATATATATAAATTAAGAAAAAATAAAAAAATTGCAAAAATGATGAAAGGTATTTAATAATATAGAAAATTATTAAAAATATTATAAAAAACATAGGAAAGTGCAAAAGTTATAAAAAATGTACAAAAGTATAAAAATTATAACAAATTATTATTCAAAATTATTTAAAAATAATAGAAAATTATAAAATATAAAAATTATCTACAATTTTATATATAGCCTCAATTGTCATTTGCCTTCTTAATAGTATTTTCCCCGCTTTAGTTTGCATTTTAAAAAACTCTCTATTATTGAGAGTGTACAAAAGGGTGTAAGCTTTGGGGGGTGTACAATGGACATGTATAATAGATAGCTTCATGGATCAAATAACTATTTTAGAATTTTTAATAGGTGTTTTAGTGTTAATGATGGTTAGTGTACAAATAAAAAAAATGTTTTTTTATTATAAATTTTCATATATTTTAATCAGTTTTATAATTTGTATGCTTTTTTTTATAATATTTTATAATATTTTTAAAATTTTATTTTCTTTTTAATATTTTATATTTTTAAATTTTTGTCATAATTTTTACAATTTTTTTCTTCATAATTATATAATTTTATTTTTTTACTTTTTAAATGATTTTTATAATTTTTCATTTATAATTATTTTTGTAATTTTCTATCTTTTTATAATTTTTGTAATTTTTATTTTTTTGTATAATATATATTTATGATTTTCTATATATTTTTATGGTTTTGAAATGATTATAAATATAAAGAATTAATTTTCACCACGTGGCACAATTGTGCCGCGTGACAAAAATAAGCCCAAAAATGGTTACCATTACTCTTTAACTTTGTTAACTTTAATTTTAACGGTAAAAGGGCTGAGTGCAAAAAAAAATATATAGGGACTTAAATCGATATTTTTAGGAAAGTGTAAAGTCTTTAAAGACCATTTAGCCAATTTTTTTATTATAAATTAAATACTTTAAAATTTCAATTAAGCACTTTTTAATAATTTTATTAATATTTAAATTATTTTTAATAATTTTCTATATTTTTAAATAGTTTTTTCATTTTTTAAAATTTTTTTCATAATTTATCTAATTTTAAATTTTTTTATTTGAATAATTTTTAAAATATTTTGTTTGCAAAATTTAATAATCTTTATAATTTATATAATTTCTTTTCATTTATAATGATCTTTACAAATTTCTATACCTTTTATAATTTTGTTTTTGCAATTTTCTGTATATACTTTTACAATATTGTAATTTTTGTATAATTTTTATGATTTTCTATGATTTTTTTTTCTTTATAAATTTTATGATTTGTAAGGTTTTCGGTCAATTGTTAACTGAAGAATAATAATGATAACCTTCTTTAACGGTTAAAAAGATGAAGTGAATATAATTTTAACTTTAAGTGATTAATGGAGTGCATGAAGACCTAATTAAATTTTTTTTGGAAAAATCCAACAGTTTAAGGACCCTTTAGCAAAAAAAAAAAAACTTGACAAAATTTAAAATTAGGGACTAATCTTGACAAAAAAAAAGAGGTATAAGGATCAAGTAGAAAAATATTATCAAATTCAAAGGTTAAATCTTTTTTTTATATATAAAGATCAATAAAATATTATATGATTCAAATACTCCTTTGAATTGTAATTAAAAATAAAATATATAAAAAAATTGAGATTGGGGTCTTTGTACTTAACAATTTTTCCCGATCCCAATTTTTATAGTCCAGCCATTTTAGTGAAATATTATTTATTTAATAAAATTAAGGAGTAAAATAAAAAATCAAACGTTAATATGAAAACATTTGTCACATACAGTGAATTAACCCTTTGTAAAACATACAATGTCTTCACCAGTGAATAGCTTAATGCTCGAACGAATATCGTGAAAATCGAGCGATTGCGTTTGTGGACCAAAATCGCGTTCACCTATCGCCAGTCAGTAGACCAAATCGAAAGATTACCTGTGAATAGACCAAATCTCGCACGAATATGCAAACTCTCGAGCGATTGCGCGTTTTACAAGGCCCGATCGTCCGATGCTTGAACCAATATTCCAAAATCCAGCGATTGCGTATGTGGACCAAAACTGCATTCACCTATCGCCAGTCAGTAGACCAAAATCGAAAGATTGCCTGTGAATAAAGCGATTCTCGCACGAATGTGCAAACTCTCGAGCGATTGCGCATGCACCGATCGCCAATCAATCGATCAATGTTGGTAGGAATATCCAAAAATCGAGCGATAGATAAGCGACTCTACCAACCTAATCAGTGAACAGCGTCTTGTCTTTAGTTTTTCTTATAGAGGCCAAGGAATATGCTGTCCAGCTAAACCCAAAACCTTGAATGACGTAGCCTGATGGCCGACCACCTGTATTTTGGTGACTCATATTTGTTTCAACAAATATAACTAGATTTTTAAATCGATTTAACAATTTTCATTAATGATATGCCTGGTTTCGAATTTTTTTTAAGGCCGAACGAAAATTCATCTTTTGGAGGAAAATCCATCCAATGAAAAAAAAAATCCAGATTTTTGGTGTGTTTAACAATCCAATCGGCGGCACAATTACTATTCTTAACAATGTGACAAAATTCAACTTTCGAGCAAGAAGATAGTAAATGGTGAACATTTTGAACAATTCCCAAGGGATATTGCATTTTAGTTTCAAGCCATTAGTAAGACCTAGATTGTCATGGAAGTATTCAAGCCAAACTTTTTATGTAATGCTTTAAACAAAAAAAATAAAAAAAAAGATTTACAGGTAATGAAATATGATCCCTCAATTTGTCGAAAATATTTTCAACGTTGTGTGTGGGGATTTAAGAACAAATTGACGTTAATGTACTTTTATGTTAAAAAATTGAAATTAGAAAAACAAATCATGTATAAATATCAATAATTTATATAAAAGTAAAAACATTAAACGTGTTAACGAAAACGTGATATGTAACATGAACTAAAAGAAACACCCCGAGCAGGGAATATCAAATCAGAAATTAAGGGGAAAAATGTATACTTATGAAGATGCTGGCTTTGTTTAGACCTAGAACTGATGAATACGGTTGGGCTTAATGTCGTACTTTTTTATGACTATCTAAAATTAGCAAGAGGTTAGAACTTATGATTTTAATAAAAAACCTTTTGAGTTTGGGAGGAAGACCTAATAAAACCATTGCACTTGTTGATATCTTATCATTCCAGGATAAATAAATTGAGGATGGTGGTGGTAGCCGCTGTAACCGCGGGCTGCCTGTTGTTACACACAGCAACGAGCCCGAGGTTTTCTGTAAACCATGGAAAAAGTAGAAGCTGATGATTACTCTTTTTCACATCATCGAAGAACAGCTCATACTCCTTGGTAGCTCGATGTGGAGAAATTTAAAAGATGGGAAGAGATGATAACTTTTCCACAAGGAAAGGTAAACAGAGTGCCGCGGAGTGGCCTTGGCAAGTATCGGGGTTTAAATAGAAATTTAATATGCCCCCACTTTGTGTCTGCCAACATCACTTTCATAGCTGTCCTTATCATTCGAGTATTATTATCAAATCTTAAATTAAATATTATTATATTCGATTTCATATTAATATACAAATAACCAAGTAAAAATTATTCAAAGTTCAAAAATGTTAAATAAAATGCAAAAAGTTCAAAAAAATAAAATTATTAAAAAGTTTAACTCCAAAATATTAAAATTATTTTTATTTAAAATATAAGATGTGCATTAATGTTTTAACTCTAGTGGTACCATTAAGTTATATAAAAATAAAAATATATAATATTTTAATTTTATTAATCATATTTTTAAAGTTTTAAAAAAAGTATAAATATATCTCAATTAAAAACAGCGTATCAATTATTTTGTTATACGTTAGTTTAAAAGACTCAAATAATTGGGATATATTCACACTTCTTTTTAAACTTTACAAGTCTGATTAATAAATTTAAATATTTATTTATTTATTTCTTAAATTATTTTTAGATAACCTAGAAGGTATCAGTTGAATTAAAACATCCATACACAATTCATATGGGTTTTAAAAAAATATTTTTTTAATATTTTAAAACTTTATATAATTTTAAAAAGTCATATTGAGTAAATTTGTATAAATGATTTTTCAAATTCAATTTGAGTTTAAACTGATATTTAATAATTTTAATTTTTTAATCTTTTTGAATTTTATTTAACATTTTTATAAATTTTAATAAATTTTATAAAGTTTTAACAAAATTAATTTTTATAATTTAAAAAAAGTTTGAAATGAACATAAACAAATTGTTGTCTAGATTCAAATGAATCTGGGCAATAAATTGTCTAGGTTCATTTCAAACAAAAAAATTCAAATAATTATTTTTTTAAAAATTTTAAATTTTTTTATTTTGTTGACCTAGACTGCAATGTGAACACCGTTAATGACCATGTTAACGACGTAATGATCAAGACAGAAAATAGCGGGCTAAGGGCCAAAATTTAATATATAATACACTAATATTATACATGAATAAAATTCTCTTCATTTTATTTAAAAATAATTTATTTATTAAAATTATTTTTATTATTATAAATTTTAATTGATTTTGATAAAATTAACTCCATTTATTTAGATTAGATTTATAAAGAAAGCAATTAAAAATATTTGGAGCTTACATATTTTATTTCTTTAAGCCCAAATTTATTGATTAGTTTATGTTTCAGCCATTTTTCAAGCCCAGTCTATTAAATGAAATTCCATAATATCAATATAAATACAAGTATCCTAACGGTATATTCACAAAAGAGTCATGACCGTTTATGTCTATATCGGGAGAGCAACTATTCCGTCCAAAATTCTTCAGCTCCCAACCTTAATCCCCTTTAAGCCAGTCCATGGGCCACCTAATTTGTTGTGTTCTTGACATACATCAACCTACAAATCCTAAATCTTGCTTCACATGTTCTAATCTCAAGGCGTTGTGATCATCCTCAAAATCTGTAATTAGGGGTGCCACCACAATTTACAATGACAATTTTAGAGTCATGGTGGTGGAAATGCAGCTAAAGTTACAATCTTGATTTTTTTCTTAATCGAGTTTGCATTTTGTTGTTTATAAAGAAGGCACTCTGCATTTTTATCATTGTTTTAGGTTTCCCCCAATACAAATATGGATTCTCGACATCAAGCTATTAATGTTAATGTACCACCCGGTATGTTATGTTTCCACTGGCTCCAACAAATCAATCCGAAATAGGCCGGAAATTGGGCCGGAAGGAAATCTATCCTTTATGGTCTTAGGTTAAGATTGGGACTGACTGTTCTGGCCGTATTATCCGTGCTGAAACAGATTTGACTAGGGGTGTACAAATTTTGGGTAAAACCGAATTAATTCGGTTAACGGATCGAATTCGGTTAATCGATCGGGGTCGGTTAATAATTTTCTGGAAGCTCGGTTAACGGTTAATTCGGTTCGAAATCGGTCGGTTAACCGAATTTAATAAATAATATTATAATATATAAGTATTCGGTTGGTTCGGTTAATTTTTTGGAAATATAAATTAATCTGTCGATTAAGTCGGTTAATTTTTTATATATATTTTATACTTGTTTTAACCAAAAAAAAAATCTCAGTTAATTCGGTTTTTTTTATATGTTTTATACTTGTTTTAGCCAAAAATAAAAAAAATATATATAAATTTAAGTTAATTCGGTTAACCGACCGAATTAACCGAAAAAGTTCGGTTTGGTTAATTTATTTTTGAAAAAATTTCGACTCAGTTAACGATTAAGAGTTTAAAAGGGCCGGTTAACCGATTGAACATCCCTAAATTTGACCACCATGCTTTCACCCTTTATGGCTAGCGACTCTTGAGGTATTTTTGTCATATGTGCCCCACCACATTAGCCTTGGTTGGTGGGTTTGTTAGGTTGGTCCAAGATGGATTTAATTATATCTGGAATTTAAAAAAAATCAAGTTTATATAATTATTCAAGTCAACAAGTAAATATTCTTTTAAAAATTAAATTAAATAATTTGCATAAGCAATTTTTAATTCATTAAAATCATGATGATTTTATCATATAAGAATCTATGTTCAAATCAATTTAATTATCCGAATAAAATATATCTACGATGATTATTTCATTTAATTCTCACTTTGGACTTTAATTAAAGAATTGTATAAAAAATTAAATTTATCTTAAGTCTTGCCTTCTCTAGAAAATGCATTTACTATGAAAAGTAATTCATGCAATCTATTTCTCACATGTCATTTTCATTCATACATTCAATTAGTTCTTATTATGCAATCCATTTAGAGTAATAGCGAACAAGCAAATAGACCGATTGAATATACATAATCAGAGCTTAAGTAACTTGTAATTAAGTTCCGACCCATCGTCTATTAATTATTGTTGAGTATGACTCATATTTTAGTCAAATTTGAGAGATAATCTCTCAGTTAAACTCAGTTTATTTGTTTTAGTCAAACTCTAATTAGTCTAGATTATTTTATTATGATTCGGCCTACGAATTTAACCTATAAATAGGATCTTTTACAACCTTAGAAAATACACCCGTTAAAGATTAGAACTCATAACACTTTTGGAAAAATTTGTATTTACATTTTGAGGGTTCTTTATTTTTCAGGTTTCGAGGTTTACTTTTTATCTCTATCTTTTGTACTTTTCGTTCTTTTGCCATTATAGTAAAATTCTCTTTGCCCATTGTTTTTTATCCTCTTTAGAGGATTTTTTCCATGTTAATTTTTTGCGTTCAATTTCTCAATTCCTTCTGCTATTTTTACTTGTTTGTTACGTAATCGGATTAATCTCCAACAAGTGGTATCAGAGCTAGTTCAATTTTTGTAGATCAATCCGTTCAGAGATTGCAGCGATAAGGTTTGATATTGAAAAATTTGATGGTGTCACAAATTTCAATCTATGGCAAGTTGGGATGATGACAATTCTAGTTCAAACCGGCCTGAAAAAGGTCGTTATCGGGAAAAAGCCTGAGAATCTAGATCAGACAGAATGAGAAGAGCTTGATGAAAAGGCCCTGTTTGCAATCCAGTTGTGCCTTGCAAATAGGGTATTGCAGGAAGTATTGATGGAGAAAACCTCACTCGCCTTGTAGAAAATGTTAGAAACTCTTTATGTGACTAATTGTCTGGCTAATCGTTTAGTGTTGAAACAACATCTATTCACATTTCACATGAATGAAGGTGGGCTTCTTAGAGATCACATTAGTCAATTTATTACTTTTTTGAATGATTTAAAGAATGCTAAGGTTAAGATTAACGATGTAGATTAGAGTATGCTATTATTATGCTTTTTACCCTCTTCAAACAAGTTTTTCAGGGAGACCCTGATTTATGGCATAGACATACTCTTGTTCGAGAATGTGAAGGGTTATTTGTTGAGTAAAGACAAACTTAACAATGAGTTTGGTTCAGATAGCAAGGTAGATAGACAAGTTTTCGTTTTGGTAGCATCAAAGAAGCGAGACAAAAGATGTCGCTATTGTAAGAAGTTAGGTCACGTCAAAGTAGATTGTTATAAACTGCAAAATAAAAGGGTTGTTGAGAGTAACGAAGAAGATGTAGTTGGTGCTTATTTGGCCTATAAAAGTGGTGATGATTTCTTGTTAGTATTAACGAGCGATAGCTCCAAGCTTATATCCGAGTGGATCCTAGATTTGGGATGTTCTTTCCACATGCGTCCTAATAGAGAATTGTTCTCCACATACATTTCAGTTGAAGGTAGAATTGTGCGCATGAGAAACAGTTCATCCTGTAAGGTAGTCGATATTGATACTATTAAAATTAGGATGCACGATGGGACGATTATGACACTCTTAGATGTTAGGTATGTACCTGATTTACGAAAGAATCTCATCTCCTTGAGTATTTTAGACTCGAATGGTTGTAGAATGAACATTGAGTCAAGCGACATTAAGGTGTCTCGTGGGGCTCTCACTTTGTTAATAAGTAAAATGATTGTCAGTCTTTATATTCTAGAAGGTTCTATAGTGATCAATGAAATAAGACGTCGCTCGTCCATTACGGAGTTGAAGTCAACTTGTTTGGAGCGGAGGCAACTTGGTCATAGGAGGGAAAAATGTATGACCGTTTCGTTGAAGAGAGGTTTTCTTTTGGATACATGTTTTGAAAAGTTAGGACACTGTATTCGTGAAAATCAATCCTGGGTTAGTTTTGATTTGGTAGTGCACAAGTTGAAGGCTAGAAGTCTTCCAGCTTCTAAGCACAGATTCAACTCTGTTAATTCCCTACATAGTTAAAGATAGGCTTATGGCGGGCTTTGACAAAGATGGCATTGTGGAAATACGAGTCAAGGTGGAGATTTGTTGAGTTTGACTCATATTTAAGTTAAATTTGAGAGAGAATCTCCTAGTTAAACTCTGTTTATTTGTTTTAGTCAAACTTTAATTAGTTTAGATTATTTTATTATTATTTGACCTACGAGTTTAGCCTATAAATAGGCTCTTTTACAACCTTAGAAAATACACTCATTAAATATTAGAACTCATAATACTTTTGGAGAATTTTGTGTTTACGTTTTGAGGGTTCTTTATTTTTCGGGTTTTGAGATTTAGTTTTTATCTCCATCTTTTGTACTTTTCGTTCTTTTGCCATTATAGTAAAACTATTTTTGCCCGTGGTTTTTTTATTCTCTTTGGAGGGGTTTTTCCATGTTAAATATGTGTGTTCAATTTCTCAATTTCTTCCACTATTTTTACTTGTTCGCTACTTAATCGGTCGATTCCCAACAATTACAAAGTCCAATGATTTACAGTTACACTACATTGACTTTTCACGGACAAATCCAACCCTTGGACTTAACTCTTAATAAGCTTAATGATGTGTGATGGCTTAGAAACAAGGATTTCAAAGTTTTTCTCAGAAAGGTGAGATTTAGTTCTTTTAATATTCCATAGTTTTTCAACAATTAATAGTAAAATTTTGAGTCTAAAGTCAATACTTTGATAATGTACTAGAGAGCTGCCCTGCTCTGCAACGGGCATTGAATTATAGTGATGTAAGAAAATCAACTACTTGAAATTTGTATTATATGTGACACTAGGTTTTACAGTTTATGGCATCATGAAATCAAGCCCATGATGAAATCGTGATAGAAGCGATAACAAAGCAGTACACAAACATATTCTCTTCACTCGTAATATCTAATTATTCGTGCTTCGGGTGGGCATGAAGGAGCTTCGCTTCACCTTCAAAATTCTAAAGTTTTATCTTGACTTGGTGAAACTCTTATGTTTTGACCGACCAAGTTATGCCATCTAACTTGCAAATTCCATTGTTCTAAGCTATGCAAAAATATAACTATTGGTTTCATTCCCTCACCAAATAAATTTTGTATAATGTGGAGCTTACATTTATTTTTTAAGGATGTTATACTTGTAGTAGTTTCCCAATCGAGGATGATGAGTTCTTAATATCAATCAATGTACATAATTAGAGAATAGAAAAAAAATACATATGGAAATTCATATAAGTTAAACTTTATGCACTTTATCACTATTGTTGTAATTTATGACAAATTAAAATAGTAATAAATGAAAGAAAAAGTACAGTAAAATGAGATGCATGAAATACACTACCGTTATGTTATGATGTTGGGTCTTTTCTTTATCGGGCTCTTCTTATTCTTTCTTCTCTCTCATCATCTCTTCTCTTTAGGTTCCTTACCTTCATCTAATCCACCAAAAACATCACGAGTTTCTTCCAAAGTTATATAAATATGAAGTTTCATTCAAATAGATTTTCAAACTACAAATAAAGAAATGTCTAAATATGAAGCTTCAAATATATTTTCAAAATATAAATTAAATACGTTTGTTGTACAAAATAACAAATATAAATTAACAATTTCATGCATAGAGGCTGATAAAGAATGGGTGGTGTAGAATAAGATCATAAATTTGTCCAAATCACAGATTTAATTTAAGACTTTAAACGATTGGAAAGAAACTTGAAATGAACAATTAAACAAATCAAATATTTGAATAATTAAATAGGAATAAAATAGAATAAAGAAGAAAATAAAGAAAAAAGATGAAAAAGATGGAAAGCAACTCCCTTCAAACTACTCTAATTTCCCCTCTAAGAAATAAAACTTGACAAAAAAGAAAAGAAAAAGGTTGAAGATGATCTCTTAAGTATACTGAAACTCTAGTTAATCTAAACAAAAAATAGTTTTAAACTAAATTTTCTTATTAACATAAAACTCTTAAATAACTTAAAATACTTAAAAATTATCCAAAATTCGGAATAAATAAATAATAAAATAATAAAACTTAGTAAATACAATATTGAGCTCGTATATAATTAAAAATTAAGTATGAAACTCGAATCCAATATGATTTAAACTCGAATAAAAAGTTTGAAACTCATAACTTCTGTAATAATCTCATCCAAAATTCTGCTCGCACAGTCTTTATTAAAACAATTATAACTTTAGCTTCCGAACTCAAAATTGAGTGATTCAAAGTGCATTGCGAAGTTAAGAGACAAATATTTGATCGATATGAAAACATATTGATCTAAAAATACCTAGATCCATTCCAAAAATGCACCGCAAGTCAACTGATTATAACATGGTTAGGCATGTGGGCTTGATTGGAGTCATTGAAGTGTAATGCCTAAGCTTGTTAACATCTTCCACACGACCTTGTCATCATGGATTGAGATTTTAAGTCTACGAATAAAATTGGTCCATTCTAATCCATCCTTGCTCCGTATTGAATTCCAAAGTCAATCGTCTTGAGGCTTCAACTATTTTTCTTGAAATTTCTTCGTAATAAAATCTTGAACAAATTAAATAAATTGAGTTTTAACTTTAACTGTTTATATTTAGATCTCGTGATTAGACCTTGAGATAATATAAACCCATCACATCTATGGGCCTGAATCCTTACTAGAGGCATATGATTGCAGATGAAGTTGCTACTCAAAAGTCCAAAATTGTTTCTATTAGATAAGATCTAAATGATAGTTTTTGTAGTATAGGAGCAAGTTTGATAGTGTTGTTTTAATCATTGAAGGTCTTACTCGTTTCAACCATATGATAAAAATGTAAGGTTAGGATGCCTTGAGAATCCTAAATATTTTGGGCAGCTGTCAAACTCTTATTAAGTTAACGATGCCAGTCTATATCTGTTTAAAGAAGATTATATCTATTAGAAGGGATCTGTTTAGAGAAGATTATATCTATTAGAAGGAAAAACCAAAGGGCAAGGAAATAAAGTTAGATAGGTGTTCACTGGAGAGCTCCTTTCTTTTTATTATAGTTTATAAATGTGCCATGCCACTTCGGATATTATAAAACATAGACATAATACTGGAATATAATTAAAAAAAAAAAAACAAGGAACACCGTACAAACACATTACAATATAAAAAAGATAATATCAATACAGATAAACAGCAGCTACAGTCACATTAATTGTTATCGCTAGAACTGCCCTGATTCCCTCTATTTCCGGCAGCGGTGCAGCGGCTCCCGCAAGATTGAGCCTCGTTCAGTGCTTCAGTGAAGGCCTTTGTAGCTTCGTCTATCAAGACCATGGTTGCCTGGTCAATGTTGAGATCATTATCAATTACTGCTTTAATGACCAGGTTGACCAAGTCATTAACCAAATTTGCCTTTACATTTAAATCCGAAATCACTGTCTTCAGCTCTTTGAGTGAACTTTCCAAAGATAGCAGCCTTGCCCTGATGCTTATTTCCTCTCTTGCGAAGTCAGCTTTCATGGCATTTAGTTGATCCTGTTTGAAGAGTAAAATATATAAAAATAAATTTATATTAATTAACACAAGCAAAATTGCTAGCAAGTTGGGTGAGAACGTTGGGTTCAATAAGGGAAAGGATTGTATGAAATAATGACGCAACGTCATCTGTATCCCTTCCCAATCATTTAATGACATGTTAGCTAATTTTTATATGTCATCCACACCTTATTTAATTAAATTTTTTAATCATAAATCCCTAAAATCTTAACTAAAAATTACTCAACCCTAATTAATTTTTTCTCTTCACGTCTCTGCAACCCCTTGCTACTATTTTTTTTTCGGCAATTGCTTTGCTATTCAATTGCTGGCTCTTCACGTCTCTGCAACTGCTCCCTGCTGCTATTATTTTTTGTTTTTTCGACAACTGGTGGTTGCTGCAATTGGTTCTATTCAATAGTTGGCTCTTCACGTCTTTGCAACTGCTCCCTGCTGCTATTATTTTTTGTTTTTTTGGGCAATTGGTGGCTGTTGCAATTGGTTCTATTCAGTTGTTGGTTGCACCTAATTCGAAGTGGGTTTAAAACCATCTGATTTAGAGATGGGGTAGATGCGGCTTACGTATGAGAATAAGGACCAAAGAGAGGATTTTCTTTCAAAATGCTGAAAAGAAAGCTTGCCAAGGAACTTAGCCACGCAGCTGCCTTCAAACCCCAGGTAATTCGATTGTTTTGTGATGGCTGTTGCTATTGTTTAATTTTAATTGTTTCTATTTTCACAAATCAGATGATGATTGAATTATGAAAATTGAGAAAAAGATATTATTCAAAGTTAGCTTTGATTTCTTCGTTTTTGTCTTTGTTTTATCTCTTCATTCATTCAATTCAGAGGAACTTCTATTATTCTATTGAAATGCCTATCTAAATCCATTTCTTTGATTCAATTCAATTGGATTCTAGAATTACTCCTCAAAAAATAGACAAGAGCTATCTTATAGTCATTAGATTCCATATACCTAATTTTACCCCTCTTTTTTTTCATACTCTTTTTTTTCATAATAGTTTTTTTTAATCCTTTTTTGTAATATAAATTTGTCTCTTCCTTTTATTTTTTTATTTAGCATTATCTCACATGAATACAATCTAAATGAACCAAATCATTACATACAAATAAAAAATCAATATCAATATTTGATTGAGCTAAGTTCATGCAATTTATTTTATTATTTATTAAAAGTAATTCCTTTTGGTCAATCATTAAATTGAATGAAGAAATCGACTGAAATGGAAATAGAATAACTTTTTGAAAATCATAGACCTAAATTAATACTATAAGAATTCCTATTCTAATTTCGGCTCATAATATTTAAATTGAATTAACAAAAACAATATTAAGATAAATATAATATTGATTAAAGGTAAATATGATATAAATATAAGTAATAAAAAATGGACCAACCTTGAATTTTAGGAAAAAGATCTTTTCAATTACACCTCTTTCCCTTTTTTTTTTATTACAATTCTCTAATATCGTAATATTTTTTTGTTATTACTCTAGATCGTCGTATTTATATATTTATGGTCCCTAAATAAATAGATTATCTTTAGTTGCGCATACATTGGATTGGACCAAGCTAAGCTAAAAAAGGGTTAGACTATTTTAAAAACAAAAAATTAGTCAATGATGACCCTCTATGAATTCACCTATATAAGCCGCAGCTAAAGTTGCAAAAATAAGAGCTTGAATCCTTTTTATAAATAATCAAGGAACATGACAGGTATAGGGACGACTGAAGGTATTAAAGAAATAAGAGGCTATTTTACCAATCTAACTCAAAAAAATTTAATATTTATAAAAATGACCCAAGTTTAAAAACATTCACCAAAATGACCTGAAATGAACAGTAAAATGGGGTTATGGGAAATAGATGACCGGCACCATGTATTTTTTTTTCAAAAAAAAACTTTTTTGGGGTGCTGGCACACTGATGGCCGGCACCCCTTTTATCTGATTAAAAAAATATTTTTTTTGGGGATAGTGGTGCCAGCCAACACAAGCCCAAAATCACCCAGCAAAAAAAAAAGGTAATATTGCAACATAACCCCTCGTTTTCCCATCTTTTTTATTTCCCAAGTGTCGAAACCATTTTTTCGTTGGAAAACAGGGGTCGACTTTAAAAAACGAAAATGGAGTCGTCACCAATCCTTTTTTGAGGTGTTATCGGGTCACCTTGAGATGGATCATTAAAACATTTTGATTTATTAAAACAATGATTTTGGCCTAAAAAATTTGAGAAAACGGGTTCGGGAGTCGGTTACGCACGAGGAAGGATTAGCACCCTCGTAACGCCCAAAATTGGTATCGAATTGATTGATTAACGTCTTAATGTCAAAAATTTGAAAAGATTTTAAAATACGATCCTCTTTGTTTAAAGAAAAACTTGAATAAATTAAATTGAATGTTGAGACCCGCTTATTTCGAAGAAGTAAAATATCATACCCAGTGAGTTAGGATACGACATTTCGAATTCTCGAAACTAAGCTTGTCTTTTGACATTTAAAACTCGTTCATTTAAATCTAAGAAGGATATTCGGTTATTTGGGTCAAATGAAAAATCGGAACCCAGTAAGTTACGGCACAATTTCTCAAAATTCCAAATACAGAATATTGCCTTTGTTTTTAGAAATCCTTATCTTGAGATAACAAAACGCCAAATTCAGTGAGTTAGAACACAACATCTCTGAATTCCCAAGAATAAGCTTTTATTTTACCCAGATGCTTTGGTTTAAAAATAATCAGTCCTTTAGACTCGATGAGAAAATCGAAACCCAGTAAGTTAGGGTATGATTTCTCGAAGCTCCTAAATTCCGAGCGTGGCCTCATCGTGAAAACATTTCGGAACAAAATATAACAATGAAATAAAATGTATTTTTTAAAAAACATGATATTAATAATAATAATGATGACACGAAATCTAAATTTTGAAAGTACATGAAAAGTAGTAAACAAATAAATAACAGAATAAAATAACAATGATAATGGCGAAAATGAAATAAACAAGTCAAAAAATTTTTAAAAGAATGAGGGGATAAGTAAATAAAAACTAATGTAAACTTGTGTAGAACCCAATTATTGCCCGGGCCCAACAAAGAAATAAAACCCAAATTAAAACCCAAACCAGTGGCCCACTAACCCACTACACCCGAAGGGCCCAATAACTCTGGAACCCTAGGGAATAGGGGCGCCGCAGCAATGAATGGCCTGACCATTCGGCTACCTACCCTGACCCTTCGGCTCCTGACGCCCACTTGCCTCTGCGACCACCTGCCGAAGCCACCTGCTCCACCGCCCTTGCACAGCACCGCCTCTAACCTGCAAACAATAAACGAGAAAGGACAGAAAGCAGCAAGTTGTAAAAAGGCGAGGGCTATAAAAGCCGATTTATTTCCTTGTAAAAGGGGTTCCTCTTTTTCAAAAAAAATCAATACAAAAACTAGGGATTTCGGTTACAAACACCTGCAAACAAAGATTAATTCAAGAATACAACAGGCAATCGAAGAGAAAAAGAAACATTTAAGGTTTTATCCTATTTTTCTTTTATCCTATTTTTCGAAACTATAAACCTATTTTCCTTTATTTTTTTTATTTTTTTTTCTTTAAAAGTAGCTTATATATACAATATCAAAGTAAAAAAATAAAAAAATAAAACTTTTACCTTTTAAATGCCACTGTATGCGGTGGTCGAGCGACGCCCCAAATGACGGGAACCCACGGCCGGAAATCGCCCAACTCCCTCCTGCAAAAAAAAAAAAAAGAAAGAGTTAAAATTTTTTTTTAAAAGGGGGTGAGAAATGATTTTTTTTTTCTGATTTAGGGCTTAAATAGCCGATCGAAACGACGTCGTTTTGGCCGGCGTCCTTAAGCCCCAAAGCGACGTCGTTTCAATGCACCGACCCGCATCCGACCCGCTCCAACATCAGGATCCGCGTGTTTTCCTGAAAAGGGATATTTATGCGCGCAGTCCCTCCTCCTTTCCAGGCTTTTGCAATTAAGTTTTTTTGTGTTTTTTTTTTGCCCCAAATGCCCATTTAATTTTCAATCGAGTCCCTGCCTATGCTGCGCGTTTTGGGAGGAAAGGGTTATTGCCCTTTTTAGTCCCACATGTAATCCACGCGCTCCAAATAGGCCCTTTCTCCCTTATTTTCTTTCGAATTGACCCCCAAAATTCTGTTTTAAATTCAATTTGATCCCTCTTTTAACTATTTTGCAATTTTTACTATTATTAATATCATTATTGTATTTGTTTATTTACTTATTATATATATATATTTTTGTTTTTGTACTATTGTTTTGCTTATTATTGTCTTTATTATATTTATTATTATTATTATTTCTATTATTGTTTTTATAACCATATTATTATTATTATATTATTATTATTAATACTATTACTATATTACTATTATATTTTTTATATATCTATATATATCTCTTATTATTACGTTTACTAATTGCTATTATGATTACTATCGTCACTATTTATTTTTCTTTATATTTTCATTATTATTATTTTATCATTATTTCTTATTTTATCATTTTTATTCCTATTACTATTCTACTATTATTATTATTTTATTATTATTATTATTATTATTTCTATTATTATTCCATTATTATCATTTTTGCATTATTATTAGTACTACTATTATTATTATTTTTACTACTTTATATATGACTTACTTATTTATCGGTTTACCACTAAAAGTTCTTTTATTTTTATTACTCTTATTTATTGTCATTTTTTTGTCACTTTAACCTATTATTTCCCTTTTTAAGTTACAATAGCTTGTTAGTTTCATTTTCTTCTTGTTATTCGTACTATTTGTTTATCATTATACCTGTTAATATCATGATTTATTTCTTTTCATTTTTATAAACTTGCATTACATCAATTTTCGCCCGACACAAAATGGATTCTTTTACAAAGGTAATATTCCGTATTTAGAAATTCGAGAGGTCGTGCCCTAAAGTATTGGGTTTCGATCCTTCTCGTTTGATCTAAATAACCGAATATCCTTTTAAAACAAATACATTTTTAAACTAAAAGCTTATTCTCGTGAACTCGAGATGTCGTGTCCTAATGCATTGGATGTGATGTTTTGTTATTCCGAGATAATATTTTCTAAAACCAAGGCAATGTTTTGTATTTAAAAGCTCGAGAAATCGTGCCCTAAAGTATTGGGTTTCCTTTTCTCGTCCATTCTAAATAACAAAATATCCTTTCAATTAAATCCATAAGTTTTGAATAAAAGGCAAGTTCAACTTTAAGGGTCGAAATGTGGTGTCCTAAAGTATTGGATGTAACACTTCACCTTAAAACGAGACGGCCCCTGGCATACATTTCCAATTTATCCAAATTTATTCTTCAACAACAAGAGGATCGTATTTTGAATCTCTTAAGTTTTCAACTTTCGACATTAAGACATTAGATAATCAATTAGGTACCAATTTTGGGCGTATCGAGGGTGCTAACCCTTCCTCGTACGTAACCGACTCCCGAATCCATTTTCTGATTTTCGTAGACCAAAATTGTGTTTTGATAAATTGATCTGATTATTAAAAACAAACACTTTTTAAGGTGACCCGATCACACCTCATCAAAAAAGATTGGTGGCGACTCCCGTTTTTTTATATCCGTTTTCAAAACCCACGTCGACCCCGTTTTTTTTTCCAAAATTTAAAAATGGCTATCGACAGCTTGGCGACTCAGCTGGGGACCCCAAAAAGAGAGTCAGGCCGTAAATTGATTATTTTTTGTCCTTTGTCGAAAGTTTGGAAATTTGATTTAAAAAATTTTTTTTACTATCCTTGTGTTGCATTCATTTGTGTCATTGCATATGATTTCTATTTTCTTGTGCACAGTACATTGCATGACCATTGTGGTCGCACCTTTAAGTGGGAGTGAGAAACTATTCCTTCGTGAGGTTTTCACCTCCGTGCGATAGTGGATCGCCTCCGGATACATCCGTACCTATGTCTTCGTGAGATTTTCATCTCCGTGCAGCCATAGGGAAATGTATTCCCCTCGAACCAACTCGGTCTATATGAGCCTATAATGGGTGAGGATCGAGGAATCTGCTTTGGTTCAGTACCTCAAACTCTAGAACTAAAACCACATATAGTGAACCCTAGGAGCCCACCTTAGATAGAACTACATCAAACCTTAGTGGTCACCTGGTAGGTGTTTGTTCATTTTCACTTGTTTTACTTTGCGATCTCGACTGTTGCATTTTATTTTCGTGCATTCATCTCATTTTCTAAAGAGGTATCGATTCACGGTCGGTTCGAGTTAGAAAGTCAAGTTATGGAAAACGGATTCCTTGATAAAATGGAAGACAATGCAATCGTCAGATATAGTTAGAACCTAGGCGATTAGAAGGGTATGGATCCATTTGAGCAAAAGGAAATGTGGCGAGTGCTAAAATCTGGTGGTCATCCTTTAGACGACAAGGGGGTTGGAAGGAAAGTGATTGGCGAGAGGCAAGAGACTGTGACATTGAATTGGCTGAAAAGGACTTTGCTTACGACAAGGAGAAAAGTTTATTTACTATTGGTACTCCTCCAAATAACAAGCATGAATTTATAGTTGTATTTGAGGATGTTACATCTAATGAAACAACGGTAATGCAAGACCGATGTCCATGATGACTCAAATGGGCAAGACAGAAAGAGAGTTAAACGGCCTTATCGGTCAAATCAACTTTGTTGCATAGACACCCATGCGAGCAACTCAAAATGCTTGGCGCGACAGAATCAAAAACTCTCAAGAAGCATTGAGGGTGATAGATGTCGTTTTAAGATAGCATGTCATGCAAACAGTGATGCCTCTTTGGTTTGCCAATCTTTCAAGATAATCGAACAACCTCACGGACATTGGAAGAGGTGCCCTTGACAATAGGGGCTTCCATTCAAATTTCATGGCCACTCAAAGAGGCCTTTCCACGAATATTGATATTCGTCCTAGCCCTGGTTATGGATCCTTCGCCAATCGAATGCTATGGATCCCGGACTAGACCATAGCTAAGCAAAGCTTTAAGAACTCGAGGACAAAAGTCACCCCATCCAATCACGAGTACGAGATCACCGGATTGAGCGACCAGTTGCGCAAAGATCCGTTGTTTTCATTAAAGGAGAAAAGTGTGAAAAAGTTAATGGTGAAGTGAGAATCTAGAGATTACCGTCTATAATCATTTTGTCGACCATCGCAACATACGGTCGCGCTTCTCTGTAAGGCTTGTCATGCTTAAATGTTGGAGAGCCGAAACAACCTACATATATTCCTTTGGAGCTCCATTCCTTGATGTATTTGCAATTGACAAAGCGCTAACTAGAGAGCTTCTTTGGTTAAGACAAGTCTCGGGAAAGAATGAAAGCTTTATTCTATGCTTCACGGGAGCAACCATAGTGCCGAGCCAATGCCGTGTTCTTATGGTGTTTCTTTCAAAGACTAATTTCACCCAAGTTGAAGGTCGTGCTCATTGTCGGGGCAATGATGGAAATTTCTTTCCAGAAGAATGGGCGTTGAAATTGGTAACCATCTAGGATTGAAGGATAGGTCATTGTTAACTTCTAGGCTCATCGTGGTGATGCAAACAACATTGCAAGGGATTTGATTCGTGTGAAGAAATGAAAGGAATTTGTATTGACCCGATTAGATAGATCCAAAAGAGACAAACCAGAATAGACGACTTTCACCTGTGGTTAGAATTGGAAAAGCTATCGAACGGATACGATCTAAAATGTCCGAGCTCATGCAGCTTCTTCTTTGTCTAGAAAAACTCTAATCTTTATGAGCCTTGGAAGCGGAAGAATCCTCGGGTATGGCGCTAGCTAGAGTGAATGATCAATACTTTTCAAAGAATTGATGCTAAGCTTAGACAACCTCTTCACTACCATCGAAGCTGTAACTCTGCAATCGAGTTGAAGTTAAGCTGAACAAGATTAAGGAAATGAAAGGTGGGATCGAAAAGTTAGAACCAAAGATTACACAATTGTGAATCATGGATCGAGCTTCTCGAAACAAGAGAGGAGTAGAAGACCTTCATCATTCTTATGATCAACAATTTAAAGAGTCGAGATTACCTCGTGAGGGAAGCAATAGTGCGATTCAAAAGGTAGCTGGTCATCTATAGATTTTGGCATTACAGGTGAATATGTCAAGCATAAAATACGGTGCGCACTTAACCATAGTCAAGAGCTAGATCCACTTTGCTTGGGAAACCAAAACCTTTAGGACTTAGGACGAAAGCATATAGTAGTCCGTTTTATGTAAAAGAACTTGTTTTCTAATAAAGTTTCCTAAAATGAAGTTGATCGAAATCGATACCTCTTTGCATTCATGCATTCGTACTACATTGCATTCGCATTACATTGCATTCATTTGTATTAGACCTTTACAAAAGGACCCTAATTAGGTAAAATGTTTGATTAACTGGAAAACATGGAACAAAGGTTGGTGAGGATTGAGCAAAGGCAAATACAGATGCAAGAGCAATTGACCCAAATTCAACAAGAAATGCGAGAGCAAATGCTAGACTTCCAAAAGAACATGATGGGCCAACTAACTCGCCACTAGCCTAAGACTTGAAAAAGAAGTGACCTAGCGATCCGACAATGTGGATAATGATGAAGACATCGTTTATTCCCAAATGAATTTCCCAACTCAACCAGAGACGCGCACTCGCGTGGTACACATCATTATTGGATCTCAATATAGGACTGATACTTGGTCTTCTTTGGACTCTCCGATGGGCCCCGTAATGCGCAAGTCAATCGTGTTGTTTTTGGTCTACCAGAGGCGAGAAAAAAAAAGGAAAAGGGGTTTCAAAAGCCCCGAAGAGGAAGGACAAGGATGTGGCTAGCACGAGTGGGTATACTAAGGGTTATTCGGCCGTTTACTGACAAACCAGACCAAAGAAGGTAGTTACCAGTCACCGGTCCCCCCAAGCAAAAACCAATCCAAAGAGCGTATTCGGAAAAACCTCGCCACTCCTATTCCCATGACGTATATGGAGTTATACGAACTTATTTGATATGCATGTTGTAGCTCCTTGTTATATAAAACCACTGCAACCTCCATACCCAAAATGGTATAACCTAAATGTCCGGTGTGAGTATCATGCGGGGATTACAGGACACTCAATAGAAAATTGCACAGCTTTTAAGAAGTTGGTGGAAAAATTCATCAAAATAGGTGTTGTGGAGATAGGCGACGCACCAAAAGCAGAAGCATAAACCTGGGAGCATTTTGAGCAATGAGATTGCGGAAGAAATTCCTGTAGTATTTAGAAGCTTACCTGGAGTAATGTACGAAATATACTGGTTGCGTTAAGCCTAGAAGCAATGAGAACTCTTTTTGTGAAATAGGCTCGTGTTAAAAATTACTATTTCAAAGAAAATGCATTTTTTGAACCAATATTTTTTGTTGTTGTTTTTTTCATGCTTTAAATTCTACTGAATGTTCTTTTATTCTTCATTCATAAATAATCATTCTTGGAATCATTTATTCTCTGGAAATTACTTTCATACTGACAATGGGTCCCAGATATCAATGACATGAGCGACGCTGTTACGGACTCCCTTTCTAGTGAGATATGTGTCCAGAAGAATCTAAGGACTTAGAAGATGATAGAGATTGCAACTTATTTCCAACTTGATTAAAAATGGCAGATCCTACCTTGCGAAATGTCAGCCGACACTGCGAGCCAACGAGGGAGATGAAGAGGGAAACTTAGCTCACCGCAAGAATAAGGCAAGACATTATCGCAGGATCACAGCCAGACATGTTGGGGCCACTGAAACGTGGATTCCTATATGTGAGGCATGGACGCTATCAAGCTAGTCTCCTCATAATCTTTGAACCAACATCGATTCATATTCATAGCCTTTGATTACCTTACCTGGAGGGTAAAGGTCGCTTCACATGTCAAAATTACAAAATCAGCAGTCGTCGACTTCAACTTCAAATTCAAATTCGAAAAAAACACAAAAAAAGAAGAAAAAGAAAAAGAAAAAGAGAGTGGTGATAAAGGATACCGAAAAGGAACGTGTTTAACGTGATAACACGAATTTATAGTCCGCTCAAAGGTCGACACCACATCGATCAGCAAAGAAGAGAGCCAAAACCATCCAAATTCTTTACGAGGACAACTGATATTTGTAAAAGTTGGCATCGAGAAGTTACCATTTACTTTCTATGTTGGCTAAGATCCTCACCGGGCTTACGACAAAAAAAGGTCCGTTCAAAAGACCTGCATTAAGAAGGATTCTTCATATCCAAAAGGACTCCAGAGGAAAAGTAAGTGCCCTATGCAGCAAAGAAGGCCTGGGCTTGGAAAACATAGGCACTAATCAAGATGGATGATAAGGACTCGCCTAATCCTATGAGTTCAGATTTGCAAAAAAAAAAAAAAAAAAAAAAGAGAAAAGAAAAACACACAAAAAGGAAAGGAAAAGAAGAAAAGGAGAGGCCAAGATGAAAACCCGCAAAGGGCGCCTTGAGACCAAAGGGGATTTGGGTTGAAAACCCGAGAAGGGCAGCTCAAATTTTGACCGAAAGTAAGGCATACGGTAGTCTTGCCACGCTTGGGTTAACAATGAAGAAGTATGTTGCGTCTCGAAGCATCGACAAAGTACTCCGGATCCCCTAAACACATATTGAGCCTAAAATGGTCCTCAAGAAGTTTGAACAGAGAAGCTCAGGCTGCGATATCTGGGGCACCTAGCTTCTATTTTACCCATTTTTTGTTATTTATTTCCCTTGCAAAATACTGCCAATAAATTTCCTTCCTAATTACATTTGCTATTTTTGCTTTACCTATTTGTTTCGAGCATTGCTCCTAACTAGCTTCTCTCTTATCCGTAGTTATGGTCTCTTTCAGGCATTTTGCATTGAAATAATGATTAATAGAATAACGACACTTTCACAAAAAGAGTTCCGCATATTACTCTATGAAACTTTTGAGTAGTACCTTAACTCAAACAGACTATTGCTTAAAACTCCTCGAGTTTAAAGGATCAGGAATAATGATGGAGGAAAATTCTGAACTGAGGCTATCTCTTTGAATTTGGTTGAAAACAGTGTTTGAACAAAATGACGAGGTATTACGTAAGTAGTATCATCTCGATGAAAAAGGGCGATGTATGAATGGGCAATCATTCGCGCGAAGAATGATTTTGTATCCATCATGCGTGCACACCTGATCACGATCCCCAGGAATGGAAAGGTGCAACAGACCAAATCATTTACGAATTCTATACCCTTGAGTCGCAATGGGATAGACTGAAGATGACGCAGACCCTATACCCCCCTGAATTGCAGAGAGGGTTTGAAGATGGTATAAGCCTTAAAGTCCTATAGGTACCATGGAATGGACCTTGAAGTTATATTGGGGCAAGTCATTTGAGCAAAATATGATGGTTTCTTTGATTTTTTTGAAAAAGGTACCAGCGAGAGCGAGATAGTAGCGCGTAATCGTCAAAGAATAAAACTCGATGGACAACGAGCGGTGACAACCCTAAGCATTAAAAAGGGATCATTTCATACATCATCATTCAAAGCACGTTTAGTTAGAAGCATTCGACTCATTCGGATCATTGCATCCTAATCATTGTAAAAGACCACCCTCATGACATTCGCATTCATGCAAATGTCGTCCATAGTACATTTAGTTAGGAGCATTAGATTCTTTCTGATCATAGCATCCTAATCATTTGACATAAACACAAGCATATAAAATCGAGTCTACGGGATATGTCCCCGAGAGGGCGGTGTAGAAACATTGGTGAAGCCACCATCCTATTGCCACCGACCAGCGAAGTGGAATAGGTCGAAGATTACCCTATTGCCACGACCACCAAAGAAGTGGAATAGGTTAAAGACCATCCTATTGCCACCGACCAAAGATGGAATAGGTTGAAGATTGTCCTATTGCCATTGACCAGCGGTGGAATAGGTTGAAGATCATCCTATTGCCACCGACCAACAAAGGGAATAGGTTGAAGATTGTCCTATTGCCACCGACCAAAGAGTGGAATAGGTTGAAGACCATCCTATTGCCACCGACCACCAGCGGTGGAATAGGTTGAAGATTGTCCTATTGCCACCGACCAAAGATTGGAATAGGTTGAAGATCATCCTATTGCACCGACCAGATGGAATAGGTCAAATTTGTAGATCTTGTCGCCCTAACCAGGAGTGGGGCAAGATCGAAGGCAAATCTCATCTCCCTAAACAGTAGGGGTCATGATTTAAGCCACCGTCCTATTGCCATCGACCAGCGGTGGAATGGGTTGAAGATTATCCTATTGCCACTGACCAGCAGCGGAATAGGTAAAAGATTTCCTATTGCCATTGACCAGCAGTGGAATAGGTTGAAGACCGTCCTATTACCACTGACCAGCAGTGGAATAGGTCAAATTTGTAGATCTTGTCGCCCCTAACCAAAGAGTGGGGCAAGATCGAAGGCAAATCTCGTCTCCTAAACAAAGAGGGGTCATGATTTAAGCCACCGTCCTATTGCCACTGACCAGCAGTGGAATAGGTCAAATTTGTAGATCTTGTCGCCCTAACCAGTAGTGGGGCAAGATCGAAGGCAAATCTCGTCTCCCTAAACAGTAGGGGTCATGATTTAAGCCACCGTCCTATTGCCACTGACCAGCAGTGGAATAGGTCAAATTTGTAGATCTTGTCGCCCTAACCAGTAGTGGGGCAAGATCGAAGGCAAATCTCGTCTCCCTAAACAGTAGGGAACGTGATTTAAGCCATCATCCTATTGCCATCGACCAGCGGTGGAATGGGTTGAAGATTATCCTATTGCCACCGACCAAAGAGCGAATAGGTAAAAGATTTCCTATTGCCATTGACCAGCGAAAGGAATAGGTTGAAGACCGTCCCATTGCCACCGACCAGCGATGGAATAGGTCAAATTTGTAGATCTTGTCGCCCTAACCAGGTGAGTGGGGCAAGATCGAAGGCAAATCTCGTCTCCTAAAACAAAGAGTGGGGTCATGATTTAAGCCACTGTCCTATTGCCACCGACCAGCGAAGGAATAGGTCAAATTTGTAGATCTTGTCGCCCTAACTAACCAGAGGTGGGCAAGATCGAAGGCAAATCTCGTCTCCCAAAAAGCAGTAGGGGTCATGATTTAAGCCACCGTCCTATTGCCACCACCCAAGAAGTGGAATAGGTCAAATTTGTAGATCTTGTCGCCCTAACCAAAGTGGGGCAAGATCGAAGGCAAATATCGTCTCCTAAACAAAGAGGGAACATGATTTAAGCCATCATCCTATTGTCTTGGCCAGCAGCGGAATAAGTCAAGATTACAGACACCTTACCCCCTCAAGTTGCAATGGAGCGGAGTTGAAGATGTAAATCTATCCCCACGAAGTTGCAAAGGAGCGATTTAAAATAAACAAGTCTCATCCCCTCAAGTCGCAGCAGGAGCAAATTGAAGCTATAGGTCCCGTCTCTCTGAAGTAGCGGTGGAATGGATCGAAGCGACAAGATGCGGTGAACAGGAATGAAGCTATCTGTGGAAGAGCACCTAAGAAGTCAAGACTCAACAAGGCCGGGCAAAATTGGTCCTTTGAAAGTCTTTGCTCCATTCTCGTTACACAATAATGAGCAAAGAGGGGCAGCTGTAGAACCCAATTATTGCCCGGGCCCAACAAAGAAATAAAACCCAAATTAAAACCCAAACCAGTGGCCCACTAACCCACTACACCCGAAGGGCCCAATAACTCTGGAACCCTAGGGAATAGGGGCGCCGCAGCAATGAATGGCCTGACCATTCGGCTACCTACCCTGACCCTTCGGCTCTTGACGCCCACTTGCCTCTGCGACCACCTGCCGAAGCCACCTGCTCCACCGCCCTTGCACAGCACCGCCTCTAACCTGCAAACAATAAACGAGAAAGGACAGAAAGCAGCAAGTTGTAAAAAGGCGAGGGCTATAAAAGCCGATTTATTTCCTTGTAAAAGGGGTTCCTCTTTTTCAAAAAAAATCAATACAAAAACTAGGGATTTCGGTTACAAACACCTGCAAACAAAGATTAATTCAAGAATACAACAGGCAATCGAAGAGAAAAAGAAACATTTAAGGTTTTATCCTATTTTTCTTTTATCCTATTTTTCGAAACTCTAAACCTATTTTCCTTTATTTTTTTTTATTTTTTTTTCTTTAAAAGTAGCTTATATATACAATATCAAAGTAAAAAAAATAAAACTTTTACCTTTTCCGGCCACCGTGTACGGTGGCCGGAGCGACGGCCCCAGCGACGGAACCCACGGCCGGAAATCGCCCAACTCCCTCCTGCAAAAAAAAAAAGAGAGAAGAGTTAAAATTTTTTTTTAAAAGGGGGTGAGAAATGATTTTTTTTTCTGATTTAGGGCTTAAATAGCCGATCGAAACGACGTCGTTTTGGCCGGCGTCCTTAAGCCCCAAAGCGACGTCGTTTCAATGCACCGACCCGCATCCGACCCGCTCCAACATCAGGATCCGCGTGTTTTCTGAAAAGGGATATTTATGCGCCATATGATCCCTCCTCCTTTCCAGGCTTTTGCAATTAAGTTTTTGTTTTTTTTTTTTGCCCCAAATGCCCATTTAATTTTCAATCGAGTCCCCGCTATATCATGCGCGTTTTGGGAGGAAAGGGTTATTGCCCTTTTAGTCCCACATGTAATCCACGCGCTCCAAATAGGCCCTTTCTCCTTATATTTTCTTTCGAATTGACCCCAAAATTTGCTTTTAAATTCAATTTGATCCTCTTTTAACTATTTTGCAATTTTTACTATTATTAATATCATTATTGTATTTGTTTATTTACTTATTATATATATATATTTTTGTTTTTGTACTATTGTTTTGCTTATTATTGTCTTTATTATATTTATTATTATTATTATTTCTATTATTGTTTTTATAACCATATTATTATTATTATATTATTATTATTAATACTATTACTATATTACTATTATATTTTTTATATATCTATATATATCTCTTATTATTACGTTTACTAATTGCTATTATGATTACTATCGTCACTATTTATTTTTCTTTATATTTTCATTATTATTATTTTATCATTATTTCTTATTTTATCATTTTTATTCCTATTACTATTCTACTATTATTATTATTTTATTATTATTATTATTATTATTTCTATTATTATTCCATTATTATCATTTTGCATTATTATTAGTACTACTATTATTATTATTTTTACTACTTTATATATGACTTACTTATTTATCGGTTTACCACTAAAAGTTCTTTTATTTTTATTACTCTTATTTATTGTCATTTTTTGTCACTTTAACCTATTATTTCCCTTTTTAAGTTACAATAGCTTGTTAGTTTCATTTTCTTCTTGTTATTCGTACTATTTGTTTATCATTATACCTGTTAATATCATGATTTATTTCTTTTCATTTTTATAAACTTGCATTACATCAATTTTACTTGACACAAAATGGATTCTTTTACAAAGGTAATATTCCGTATTTAGAAATTCGAGAGGTCGTGCCCTAAAGTATTGGGTTTCGATCCTTCTCGTTTGATCTAAATAACCGAATATCCTTTTAAAACAAATACATTTTTAAACTAAAAGCTTATTCTCGTGAACTCGAGATGTCGTGTCCTAATGCATTGGATGTGATGTTTTGTTATTCCGAGATAATATTTTCTAAAACCAAGGCAATGTTTTGTATTTAAAAGCTCGAGAAATCGTGCCCCTAAAGTATTGGGTTTCCTTTTCTAGTCCATTCTAAATAACAAAATATCCTTTCAATTAAATCCATAAGTTTTGAATAAAAGGCAAGTTCAACTTTAAGGGTCGAAATGTGGTGTCCTAAAGTATTGGATGTAACACTTCACCTTAAAACGAGACGGCCCCTGGCATACATTTCCAATTTATCCAAATTTATTCTTCAACAACAAGAGGGATCGTATTTTGAATTCTTAAGTTTTCAACTTTCGACATTAAGACATTAGATAATCAATTAGGTACCAATTTTGGGCGTATCGAGGGTGCTAACCCTTCCTCGTACGTAACCGACTCCCGAATCCATTTTTTGATTTTCGTAGACCAAAATTGTGTTTTGATAAATTGATCTGATTATTAAAAACAAACACTTTTTAAGGTGACCCGATCACACCTCATCAAAAAAGATTGGTGGCGACTCCCGTTTTTTTATATCCGTTTTCAAAACCCACGTCGACCCCGTTTTTTTTTCCAAAATTTAAAAATGGCTATCGACAACTTGATTTTAAAAAAAGTATTATATTAAAAAACAGTTTTAAAATAAATAAATAAATAAAAGGTTAAAATAAAAAGGATAGATAGCTTGAATAAGGTATTAAATAAAACAAATTAAAAGGTTAATAATAGTAAGAATAATAATAAAAATAATAATAGTAAAAATAAATAAATAATAGTAATAATAATATCAATAATATATGCGTATGTAAAACTCAAATGATATAAAAAGAGTAACAAACAAGTAAATATTAATAAAGTAATAATAGATGAAAAGCTAGTGACAATAAAGGCGTAAAAATAAAAATAAAAATAATAGATAAATAAATAATAGATAAAAATGCAATAAAATAGAAAATAATAATAGTAGTAGAAATGTAATAAAATAAAAAACAATAATAATAAAATAAAAACATAATAAAATGACAAATGCGCAGTATATGGGAATAAATTAACTCAAAAAAAAAACAACAAACATATAAGATAAATAATAAATAAAGTAATATATAAAACGATAAAGAAATAAATGAATACTAAACAAAATAACATACATAAAGTAAATCTAAAAATGATTGAAATTAAATAAATAAAGGCCAAATTGAAGCTAAAATGAAATTAAAGGACTTAAATCGTAAAAATAAAAGTCTAAAGGGGCAAATTGAGATCTAAATAGAGTTTTGGGCCAAAATTGGGAATAGAAATAAGGTAAAGGACCAGATAGTAAAACGCGAAAGACAGGAAGGACCAAATGGGAAAATATTCCCCGCCTTCTGAAACGCACTGTTTTGGAGGACTGAATTGAAATGGAAATAAAATTCGAGGGGTAAATTCGAAAGTAAAAGGAAAACTAAAATGGGGACCAAGTCGAAAATAGCCTCAAAAGCGGAAGGACTGAGGGCACAAATAGACCCTCAGTCCAAAAACACGCGGATCCCGTGCGGTTCGGGTCGGGTCGGTCTGACCCAGTTCAAAACGATGTCGTTTTTGAGTTAAAATGCCCGAGTGAAACGACATCGTTCCATGACCCCTATTTAAGGCCGAAAATGTTAAAAAAATCATTTTTAAAACGGTTTTTAAAAAAAAAACAAAAGGGGCTCTCCGTTTTCTCTGTGCTCGGTCCCGTCCGGCCATGGCTCCGGCCTAGGGTTCCGCCGCGACCCGCTGTAGCCCCGCCGTAGACGGTGGCCGGTGATGGAAAAATCCCTCTTTTTTTCGATTCCCTTTTTTTTAAAATGTGAATCTCTCGTCCATTTCAGAAAAAAACGAAAATGGAATGGGCCCTTGGTGCTTTTACGAACCCTCGTCCGAACCCTTATGGGTCCGAGGTGTTCCGGCGCCGGCGAGATTCGCCCATGAAGGCGTCGATCGACTCAAGGTAAACCTTTTTTGTTTATTCTTTATTTGTTTTTATTAGAAATAAAAAAAGAGAAAAACAAAGTAAATAAATAAATGACAACTGATAAGAATCACCTTTCGGATCTTTGTTGTATTTGATATTTGTTTGTTTTTGTGTTCGTAAAAAATACAATGGTGTTTCACTCGGCTTATATAGGTGAACAAAAATATGTTTTAGTCTTATTTTGCTTCTGTCTCTATTCGCTGCCTTTTTCTGTTGTTGGCTCCTTTTTGCTCTTTTCTTGCAGGTGACAGAGTCAACGGAGAAGGGAAGGCTATTTTGGTGCAAGGGTGCAGGCAAAGTCGAGCCTCGGGCAGTGTGTGCGGAAGGTACGGCGCCACAAGAAAGGGGGCTAGGGTTTCTGTTGTGTTTTGGGCCTTGTATTGGGCCTATTATTATTTTTTAAATTGGTTTTTTTTGTTTTATTGTTTTTGGGCCACCGGGCCTTGTAATGGATTGGACTGTTTATCTGGGTTTTAATTTGGGCCCGGGCCGAAATTGGGCTGTACACCAAGCTTAATTACATATTTTATATTTTAAAATAATATTGAACTACTTATCATGTTTTTTAATTATTATTACATCACTCACATTATTATTAAATTTAAAAATTAATTTAAAATATATTGAACTACATATTTTATAAATATATTACTTGTTATTTTTTAAAATATAAAAACAATAATTTAGCAATGTTTATTTGAATTATTATAAAAGATGAAAATCATTAAAGCAGATTCTAATTTTATCAAAAAAACATATAATTTAGATGTGCATATTAAATTTAAATTAATTTTAAATTAATTACTTTTGATTTGAAAATTAACTAGTTTAGTATCAATTATTGTCATTTTGGATACTGTATTTAGCATTTTAATATATTTTCACAATTATAAAATTCAATATGAAAATTAATAAATAGTTTTAAAATACTTTCGTTTGAAGTTCTTAAATAATATATTAAAATAAGACAACTTTAACAACTTTTTATTAAAATCACCTCTAAAAAATTATCATTACATTTAAAAATAAATATAATTTTTTAGGCTTAATTTATTATTTATACTTGAGTTTAACAACAATCAAGTTAAATTTAACAAAATAAAAACAAAATTTTAAAAAAAAATCATGAAAATTCAAATATGATGGGAAAATTCAATTATGAAAATTTTAAATTTTATAAAATATGTAGTTCAATATATTTTAAATTAATTTTTAAATTTAATAATAATGTGAGTGATGTAATAATAATTAAAAAACATGATAACTAGTTCAATGTTGTTTTAAAATATAAAATATGTAATTAAACTTGGGAAATAAAAAAGATAAGAAAACAAGGAGGGGTTATGTTGCAATATTACTATTTTTTTTTGTTGGGTGATTTTGGGTTTGTGTTGGCCAGCACCACTATCCCCAAAAAAATTATTTTTTAATCATATAAAAGGGGTGCCGGCCATCAGTGTCTCAACACCCCAAATTTTTTTTAAAAAAAAAATACATGGTGCCGGTCATCTAGTGTCCAAAACCAAAAAAAATATTTTTTTAATAGAAAAAAAAGTGGTGCCAGCCATTTATTTCCCATAATCCAATTTGACTGTTCATTTCAAGTTATTTTGGTGAATATTTTTGAACCTGAATCATTTTTATAAATAAAAACAACAACTACTAATATATTAGCTAATATATTCTCAAAAAGTCAAAAACTAAGTGATAAAGATTTTGTGAAATCGTCTGTTGAATGTATTTACTAAAATACCCAATCTTTTTTTTGAAAGACCCGCATAGACCTCTCCCCATATTGTAAATATGCTTTTGGATAATTCAAATTATCTATAATAGTTGTTTAAAGAACTGTCTTATCCTTAGATAAAAAGAAAAAAAAAACTGTCTTCGCAATCAAAGTTGAAGGGGAAAAACTAAACTCAAGAAACCGATGTGATTTTCATTTTCATTTTGTTGAAAAATAAAAAAATTTATTAAAATATATATTTAGTTAAAAATTTTAAAAATAATTTTTTAAAAATAAAATAAAATATAAGACAATAAAAAAAATAAAGAGTTTATTTTCGTCATTTTCACTAAAAATACTTTGTAAAAATATAAGTGCTGAAAACTAAAATTTTTAATTCAACCATTAAACTAAATATCTTAATTCAAATCTATATAAATATAATTTTTTTATGTTTCTATTATAAAAATAATAATTATCTAACATATCTTCATTCTTGGAAACAAATTTTTATTTTTATTTATCAAACATATTTTCCAATTTAAAAAATAAAAAAAAATATTTTGAGTGTAATGTCACCAGATTTAAAAAAAAAAAAAAATCCATTTACCCTTGTTGCCCGGTAGTGGTAGGTTTCTTTTGGTTGGAGTGATATAATTGTTTTAGTGGCTGAATATTGTAAATAAGGGTAAACTTGAAAATATTTTTGAATTTGGAGTTAATTAATTCAAGTTGTTGGATTTTTGGAATTTGATTTTTTGAGTTTAACTTGTTAAAATTAGATAAATCAATTAATAAAATAGTTTTCAAAATAAGTAAATTGATTTTTTAACAAAATAAAAAATAAAATAATATTTGAAAAATTCAAAAAGAAAAACATAAAAATATTCTTAAAAAATATTTATAAAAAATTGTTGAATTATAAAAAATTAAAAGCTATTTTCCAGACCTTATGTTTTAAATGTCGAATGGCTCTTTCTATTTTATTTAATATAAAAAATCAAGTTTTATATAACAAAGTAATTAACAAATCAAGTTCAATATAATAAAGTCTCTTGTTTTTTTTTTCTTATTTTGTTTTGAAATAATTTTTAAATATATATATGATCTCTAACTTTATGTGCTCTAATTTGGATCATCATATTACCTACAAAATTTTAATATGATTTATTTAATTTTTTAAATTTAACTCAAATGAAGTTATTTGACTTGACTCGAATTTTATTTTACTTGATTTAATCCAAATTTTTTAATTAAATTAGAATAATAAAATAAAAATCGTTACCTTAATCAACTTAAAAATTTTTACTTGATTCGACCAAACTCATATTATATTAACACATTTTACTTTAGTGATTTTAAGTGTATACATTTTGTAAGATATAGGGATGTTTGTGCTCATTTTTTTTAAAAAAAAAAAAGAAGGGAAAAGTCAACAATTATATATTTTATCCTTAAAGTTATTAATTCAATTTATGAGTAATGCTGATAAAATAGCCTGAAAATGAAGAAGACGCTTGTTTGTCACATCTAATTATCAGAAATTTTTTAAATATAAACCCAATACCCTGCAAATAAATAATGAAATTGGATCTACTAGGCCTAGCCCTGAGGTCCTCTGGAGATGCGGCTGTTCAGGGTCCAAGATTAAAAGAGGTCAAACTTTTAAATAACTTAAATTTTTTTTTCTTCAACTTTAAAGAATCTAAAACCCTATTTTATTGTTTCGACTAGGGTCCAAAAATGTCAAAATGATGTACATGATTCTGCAATTAGTGGTGATATTGGAACCAAGGAATGCAAAGAAGAAAAGTGCCAGTCTATCAAAATAACATCCAAAGATAAATTATGCAAAAAGAAAAGAATAAATAGGAAATTACAAATGGAAGCTTTACTATGTATGCCTGCAAATACTAGGATCGAAACTATCCTTCAAACAACAAAGAAAGTAGAGTGCGTTTATGGGAGAGCTAAGTTAATGAAACAAAATACGCGGAAAAAGCAAATTATTTTTTCCTTGTAATTATCACATGGAATATGCTACCAAAATAGCAACTCCTTTGCATACTATTTAATACCAAATCTACCAACTACAAGTGTTGATGGAATCTCAACTTAGTAGAAAAACAAAATTGGAGAGATTTTAAACTCTTTGGACCTTATTATTTTAATATTCTTCACTCACAAGGTGTATCATATAACCTAGTAATAATTAACCAAAATGGATTAATATATCAAATTTGGTTTCAGAAAATTACCTCATCTTAATATACAATTTCTTATTTTTAGTTTATTGCCAAATTAAAATTATGAATATATCTTAAACTTAATATAAGTTTTACTTTTTATTTATTTATTTAATTTTAACATTTATGAATAATTTTTAAAAAATTTAAAATAAAACAATTTAAAGTAATTCCATCATTGACACGTATTCGAAATTTAACATAATATTTAGTTCAATTATGCATGTTAATCTTTATTTTAATAATGATTTAATTAAATCCAAGAGTCAAAGTTCTCCACCATATCTGGAGAAAAGAAATTTACAATTAGAATCCCATCTTTAAAAGGATTTTTTTTTAATTATCATCTCTGCATGGATGTATTAAATTACATATTAAATAAAAATTTATATATAATTTTGAAATTTATTCCTAAAATTAGTTTACTTTTAAAAATAGAAAAACAACTAAACCACCAATAATTTTTTAAGATATTAAAGTACAATCACAATTATACATTGTATATAAAATTAAAGCCGGTTCATGTGTTTTTTGACATTCATCTCTAAAATAATCTCTTTTCAAAAAAAAAAAAAAAAAACCTCCCATAACTTTACTTTTTTTAAATTTTACAAATACAATCACAACCTCAATTTCAAATTATTATTTCAATACAACTCGAATAACTACAATTAAAATCAATTGTTATAAAGCACAATCACATCAACAATTAGAATAAATTGAATAGAATTAAAATAAATATAAAAATATACACATAATATTTATATATAATAAGACTCAAATTTAAAAAAATTTACTCTCAATACCTTACCATTTCACTAGTGCCTTTGGCCCAATAATTTAAAATGTATAGATTTCATATTAGGTATAAAGTAATTTAATGTTAAATATATATAGAAAAATATATTTTTATTAATGTAATGGTAACATTATAGTTATTTTAAATGTTGGTGATAAACTCGATTAAGCAACGAATAAGTAAAAAATGAAAAAGTTGAAAAGTTCAAATACAAATATTTTACGTTATTTGTGGGGTGTGTCTCGTATTCTTTTCCCAGTTAAACTCTACTATCTTTTCCCACTTAAACACCGATTACTACAGGGATTTTTTAAGTATGATTAGAACTCTAATCTTAGCCTATTTAAAGGGATCATTGTATCCCTGTTTTGATCTGTCAAATAGCTAGTACTTTTGTTTTGGGGGAGATAAGATGTAGTTTCATATGAGTTTTGGTAAGAGTTTTGTAGTAACTATGGAGAGAAATTTGTTTCCGAGTTAGGACTTTTTTTTTCGGGGTTTGGGTTTGTACGTTTAGTACATTTAAGTTTATTTTCTCCATATTGTACTCTCGTTTGTTTACTCATTTAGTGAAAAGTCGAAACCTCATTTGCCCGTGATTTTCTCCCTCATTAAAGGTTTCCACGTAAAATATTTGTGTTTGTTCCTCTTCACTTACCTCTTCACTAACCAGGACTCACACTTGGTAAACTTAGCATACAATTGCTTCTCACGAAGTATCTGCAGAACTATCTGAATATGCTTGTCATGCTAAATCTCAGTTTTAGAATAAATCAGAATGTAGTCGATGAAGACTACGACAAACTGATCCAGATATGACTGAAATACTTGATTCATCAGATCCATGAACGTAGCCAGAGCATTCGTTAATCCGAAAGGCAAGACTAGGAACTCGTAGTACCTATAATGAGTCTTGAAAGTAGTTTTATACACCTTAATCTTCTTATCCTTGAGCTTATGGTAACTAGAACAGAGATCAATTTTAGAAAATATAAATGCCCCACGAAACTAATCGAACAGATCGTCGATCATTGAAAGCAGATACTTGTTCTTTACCGTCAACTTATTCAATTGACGATAATCCGCATACATTCTCATCGTGTCATCCTTTTTATTGACAAATAGAACCGGTGCCCCCAACAGAGACACACTCAGTCAGATGAACCCTCGGTCGAGAAGTTCCTAAAACTGAGCTTTCAACTCCATAAGCTCCTTTGGTGACATACGAGAAGGAGTAATGGACACCAAAGCAATATTTGGTAATAATTCAATACTGAATTCAACTTCCCAGTCTGGAGGTACTCCCGACAATTCATCAAGGAAAACATCAAGGAAGCCTTTCACAGTTCTAATATCCTTAACAGAAAGCTTTGCAGAACCAGAATCAGATACAAAGGCTAGATATTCCTCGAAACCTTTCTGAACTAGCTTTTCAACTACGAGAGTGGATATCATGTTAGAGAGGTAATCTCGACGCTCGCTGATCATAATTGTTTCACTGTCCTCATTTGATTTCAAAGTAATCTGCTTAGAGGCACAGTCTAAACTGACCCAATTTTCTACGAGCCAATCCATTCCTAGAATCAGATCGAACTCACCAAATTACAATTCCATCAGGTTAGACGGAAACAAAATGCCTTGAATTTCTAATGGAACTTGTCTATAAATCTTATCAACTCAAACAGACTAACCCAAAGGACTGATTACAGAAATCTCTCTAGTAGTACACTCAGCAGATATACCCAATTTTATAGATATAATGCTAGATACATATGAATGTATAGACCCAATATCAATCAGAGCAAAGTATGGAATAATATGAATAAAGAATGTACCCGCTATAACGTTGGCGTCATCTTTATCCTCGCGGTGCCTCGTCGCGTACATTAGAGTAGGCTGTCATACCTTAATCTGAACCGTACCACTGCCTGGTGTTCTCTGACCTCTGCTAGAATCGTTACCACCTATGGCAATACCACGACCCCTAGGTGGCTACTGGGTGATGGAATAGGACTTGGAGCTAGAGCCTGTGCAGAAGCTTACACCTGATCAGATCACTGGGGGCAGTCCCGAACACAGTGCTCTATCAATCCACATTGAAGACAAGCCTCCAACATCCTCCAGCACTTTTTTGAATGGTGTCTCCCACAGTCACTACAGACCTGAATCTCAGTCGATATAGATGGTGCCTCAATCCTTAAAGGCCTATCAAACCTTGCTCGTTTCTTAGGATGCTGAACAGAACTAGTGGGACCCGACTTCCTCTTAACCTTACTTTGACCTTTCTCCTGGTCTCTCTTCTTGTGCTCAGTGCACATCACCTCTTCCGCTATCTTCGCTTTGTTAACTAAGGATGCAAATACCCGCTCCCTCTGAGGAGCTATCAAAACTCTCAAGTCGTACCTCAGTCCCTCCTCAAACTGAATATTCCTCTCATAATCATCCGGAACCAGATCACGAGCATACCTGCTCAATCTCAAAAACTTGACTTCATACTCAACCACAGAACTCTCACATTGAACTAAGCTCATAAACTCTTCTCTATGAGCCTCCACATATGTACTCTAGAAGGCGCTCTTGAAGAAATCTTATGAAACTTGTTTGGGCTAGGTGTCATTCTCAACTGTTAACCACCACTAGTAGGCCTAATCTCGAAGCAGAGATACATCACCCCTCAGTTTTTATGCAGGAGTACAGTCAATGTCGTTCATAATACAGTCGATGACAACTCTAAATAACTCAGCACCGTTCGACCGAAGTCATTCAGTAATCGACCCTAAGCTTCTGAAACCTAAATGGGTCCCAATGACCCTATCTAACATACGCAGCATAGCTTGGGGCAGTACGCCATCCCTAATTGTCGGCACTTAAGACCCAGTCTCAGTAGTAGGAGTACCAATGGTCTCGCAAGTCTCCAGGTTGGGCATACTACTCATAAAGAATGACTCTACTCAAGTCCTTCATTAGCGTCCACAACGCCCACAGGAACCATGTCCAAGATTTTTGCGCAAACTCATTATATTCACTTATCTACAATGCCAAAATTTCATAGATCAGTTAAGAATTCTCATCAGATATCTTATTTTATAGTTCATGTCACAGTCTCTAAATAAAACCACAAGTTCAGTCATTACAGTAGTTTCCAAGCAAAGTAGTCTAGCTAAAGTAGAGATACTTACAGGTTTAGTGTCGGAGACTCGATTTCTTATAAAATTAGTTTTCAGAGTTACTCAAATAAATTATTCTTTCAAAAATACATTTTATTGAAAATAAGAGCCCAAAACACAGCTTGAGTTTTGTAAACCTTCCTATGATAACACTAAATGTAACACCCCATACCCAGCTTAGACGTTAATAGCAAGTTTAGAAATTACATCAAAATGTTTAAGGGCAAAACCAAAATTTAAGTACTATAATATTTGTCATACAGAAAACATTTAGTCAACTAATCTGACATGAAAATCCAGGCTTAAAAATCGTAATAAAACATAGGTTAATTCAGATTTAAACGAATAGTATAATATCTAAATAAAAAGAAATGACCGAACTCTTGACATTTCGAGCCTCATAAGTCGGTGGATTACCTACAATTCAGTCAACAAATGGAATAAGTTTATAACTGTAACGCCCCAATTTTCTTAATTTCGGCTTTTGTAAAATTGACACACAATGTCTATCTGCTTCAGTGGTTATGTATTCTGGGTGTGTGTGAGAGGTCCCAAGTTCAAGTCATAAATTGGGTAAATTTTGGCATTTTTATGAATAATCTCTCACTGGGGTCAGTAGGCTTTTAGTTTAAAGTTGGTAATATCAGAATTGGCCTACTGGTCTGGTGGTTAAGTGGAGTGTTGGAGTGTTAGAGGTCCTATGTTCGATTCCTTTCTTCGCCTTTATTTTTGTGTGATTAGGGGGAAGAGTTTGAAGTGTAGTCAAATGTTGAGTTTTTGAGGGATAGTGGGAGTGTAGTGGACGGTTTTTAGGAGAAAAATAAGGGATTAAGGGTGGTTATCTTATATTCTGTCAGTCTTTTCTTTTTTCCAAAAATTTACACGTTTTTCCCTTCCATTCTCCCTGCCGAAATTCTCCTCTCTACTTTCCTATCATTACCATTTCTTTTATTTTTATTTTTTTATTTTATTCGTTCTTTCTGTAAGCAAGTGTCCGAGGATCATAGTTTTCGCGCTTTTGAGTTTTGTTGGTAAGTTGTTGAAGTGTGTTTCGTATTGGTAACTGATATTCTGTTAATAGGGGGTTGATTTTTGGTATTTAGGTGGAAGTTAAGAGGCAGTGGTCAGCCAATCAGGGCTTGAGTGTTGCGAAAGTACCTTACTCGAGGTAAGGACTTCGTTAGATTAATGGGAGGGTTCCTTCTGATGGTAGCTTTTAGAATCACGAATTAAGTGATTAATTGAATGGAATTTTGGTCGAATATAGGTTCTGAGGTGTTCGGGCTTCAGTTCAGCATCAAACCATAACAGGTGTGTACCCGAATCGCAAAAAAATGTGTTTTCGGCAAAAGTCGAAAACCTGTCTGTCGATGCCATACAGTTGTGTGGTAGGTCGTGTGCAAGGCTGTGAGCCACAACATGGTCGTGTGATCGACGAGCCAGGCTGTATGCAAGTGACACGGCCGTGTGCGACACACGGGCTCGACTATTGGGCTGTGTGGGCCACACGGGTGAACCACACGGGCGTGTGGGATTTTGGGCCAGGCTGCGTGATTCACTCGGCCAAGGCCAATTTGGGTCGTGTGGGCCACACGGGCGTGTGGGCCCACACGGGCAGGCCACATAGGCATGTGAGCCCATTTTTCTGAAATGATCTGTAAGGTTGCACGGGTCGCCCAAGTCGATTGTGGACCTACGGTAGGGTCGGTAAACATTACTTAGACCCCTAATTACGTGATCCGATTATGTGATATATGTATTAAGCATGTTGCACTTAGCATGTATACCGATTTGAATGTGTGATCTGTTAATTGCATTATAGCATGTCATCGATTGTATGCTGCATTACATTGGGGTGGGTTGATGATATTGGAGGAAGTATCTAAAAGGCTATTAAGCCTGTTATTTGGCAGCTCAGATGCAAATATCTGATTATGTGCCGCATTTCCGTACAGCATGGTGTGTAGGGATCGGTGGGTTGATTTTATCCTCACATGGTGTGTTGGGTTGGACGGAGACGGTGTGTAGAGGCTGGTGGGTAGGATTCTAATATTCTGTTCTGTTCTGTATATTCTATATCTGAGTGGGCTAAGGTCCACACCGATTCTGTAATGGGCTCAGACCCAAACTATAAATATATGAATGTTTTTTGATATGATGCTGTGTGCATGTTTTCTGTGGGGATTACACACTGAGTTGTGAAAACTCATCCTTTTTCTGTTTAATCTGTTCAGGTAATCCCCAGTATTAGACGGGTCGGTGCGGTGAAGGACTCGATGGTAACCACGGTTCTGGACTTCCATGGTTTTATTCCATTTTACAATTATGGGTTGATTTTGATGCATCTCGCGGACTTCTTTTGAGACTTTTGCTTAAATGTGGTTTATTTATTATTTTTATGGATTCATAACTTCTAGACGTAGGAAGACTCGATTTTCAAAAGCTTAAGTATTTTTTAAACTCTCGATTCCTCAGACGATTTTCTCGAAAACAAAAGGGTTTCTCTAAAATGGACGAACTTACTTAATTAACTTTATGTTTCATAAAATAAACGATTTCTAAAGCTTCTTCAACGAATTACGTTTTAAGCAATCAACTAGATGAGTAAGCGTTTCCAGAATCAATAAGAGTAATAAGATGAACGCGGTTTTATCATAATAAATTATTTTCAAAATTCTATTCCATGTGACATCGCCAGATTCGGCCATAACGTCTAGGCCGTGTTTGAGGTGTTACATTTAGTGGTATCAGAGCTAAGTTGCAAAACTCGGTTGTGGATTTGGGTTATAAAGATTGGTTTAAGAAATTATTTTTAAGTAATTTAAAATATTTTTGGATTGAGTATGTGGTAAACCGAGTCTTCGGCGCCAATCCTGTAAGTGTTCGTAAATTCTGCTTAAATTTGTCTAAAAATACTACTAGCATGCTTGAAACAGCTAATAGGTAGTATACTGTACTGAACACATTCTAGGTTGTGTAAATTGAAAATTGTAGCGAAACTGAAAACCGTAGTGAGACTGCGATTCGCGATAACAAATTCTGAACTTTTGATACTATCTGCATAAAATATCTGTTAATGAATATCGAAACTGTAACTAATGCATAAAACTATTAATACAGATAAACTCCGAATTTACGATGAGCACACGAGGTACTCGCGGACATGGTACAAGAGGCCGTGGTAGAGGCCGTAGAGGGGCTCGAGCTGGGTCCTCATCATCTGGAAATCTACCTAATCTGGATACGAGCGAGACGCCAGTCTCACCTGCTATAGAGACTGGGTCTCATGATCGTGCGGCTGGGGACGACACACTGTCCCAAGCCATGTTACGGATTCTAGAGAGGGTCGTTGGGCCCAACACCGGACCTGGGGGTCGAGGGTCAGTTACGGAACGACTCTGGTCCAGTGGGGCTAAGTTATTTAGGGGTGTCAGTGGAGTCGCCCCTAATGTGGCCGAATATTGAATGGAGGCCACAGAAAGAATTATGGACGACCTGGATTGTACCGCCGAGCAAAAGCTTAAGCGAGCTGTTTCTCTGCTTCGCGATAAAGCTTACCAGTGGTGGCTGACGATTAAGGAGGGCATCCAGCCCGACCAACTGACTTGGGATTACTTTAAGACGCTTTTCCAGAGTAAGTATGTGGGAGCCAGCTATATTGACACTGGGAGACGTGAGTTCCTTAATTTTACCCAAGGAGACCGTTCAGTGGCTGAGTTCTTGAGATTGAGCCGTTATGCGCGGGGCATGGTGGCGACCGAGTATAAGAGATGTGTCCGCTTCGAGGATGGCCTCAGGGGCAGTTTGCGAGTTCTGATAGCTCCACAGAGGGAGCGTGAATTTGCTACACTAGTTGAGAAGGCGAAGATCGCCGAAGAAGTTAAGCGCGCTGAGCGCCAAAACCGAAAGGGGAAAGAATAAGAGGGAATCAGAGCCCTCGAGTTCTGTGATGAGGCCTAAGAAAAAGGCCAGATCTGATGGGCTAGTGAGAGTTGGGCCTCCTGTTGCACCTACTGGGGTGGCGCTTTGTGGGCACTGTAGTAGACACCACTCGGGCGAATGTTGGAGGACGATTAGGGCATGTTTAAGATGTGGATCAACTGAGCACCGTGTTCGGGATTATCTGTTGAGAACTGATCAGATACAAGCTCCGGTTACTGGAGCTACGTAGCCACTAAGAGTAGTTTCGCAACCACCTAAGGGCCGAGGCCAGGCCAGGGGTGGTAACGGCATGGACCGAGGACAGAGAGCACCGGGCAGAGGTGCTGGACCGACTGAGGCGAGGCAGCCTACACTGGTTTACGCTGCTCACCGCCGTGAGGACTGAAATGCTCCGGACGTCATCACGGGTACATTTTTAATTTATAATGTACCCTATTTGGTATTGATAGACATAGGCTCTACACACTCTTACGTAGCCAGTACTGTGTTTGAAACCTTGGGGATTCTGGTTGAAAGTACTCTAGTGAGGTAACTGTTGTGAGTCCGTTGGGGCAGTCTATCCGAGTGAATAAATTGTTTAGAGACGTCCCGTTAGAGGTTCAAGGGATAGTATTCCTGGCTAATTTGATGGAGCTCTCATTTGGGGAGTTTGATTTGATTCTGGGAATAGACTGGCTGGTTAAACACCGGGTAAGTTTGGATTGTGCGACAAAAAGGGTTGTTTTGAGGACTGAGGAGGACAGCGAGGTAGTTGTGATTGGGGAACGAAGAGACTATCTGACTAATGTGATTTCTGCGTTGGTGGCAGAAAAGTTAGTGAGGAAAGGGTGTGATGCATTCTTGGCCTACATCAGTGTTTCTGATTCTGGGAACTCTTCGATTAAGGACATTAGAACCGTGAAGGACTTTCTGGATGTTTTTCTAAGGAACTACCAGGTCTGCCTCTGAGCCGAGAAGTAGAATTTGGAATTGAGCTCATTCCGGGTACAGCTTCGGTGTCTATTGTGCCCTACCGAATGACACCGAAGGAGCTTATAGAGCTTAAGGCTCAAATTCAAGAACTGTTAGATCGTGGATTCATTCGTCCCAGTGTGTCTCCATGGGGAGCACCGGTGTTGTTTGTGAAGAAGAAAGATGGGACAATGGGAATGTGTATCGACTACCGGCAATTGAACAAGCTAACAATCAAGAATAAGTACCCACTCCCGAGGATAGATGATTTATTCAATCAGTTTAGAAAGGCTCCTGTGTTCTCCAAGATTAATCTACGTTCAGGATATCATCAATTGAGGGTTAAGGAGGCCGATGTGTATAAGACGGCATTTAGGACTCGTTATGGACATTACGAGTTCCTAGTTATGCCTTTTGGGTTGACCAATGCACCAGTGGTATTTATGGATTTGATAAACCGTGTGTTCCAGCCTTATCTGGACCAGTTTATGGTGGTATTCATCGATGATATCCTAGTGTATTCCAAGATTGAGGACGAGCACGATGAGCATCTCAGAGTGGTACTACAGACTCTTCGTGAGAAACAGTTGTATGCAAAGTTCAGTAAGTGTGAGTTCTGGCTCTGGGAAGTAACCTTTTTGGGACATGTGGTTTCTACGGAGGGGATTTGTGTTGATCATCGTAAGATTGAGGCTGTGATGGATTGGAAACAGTCGAAGAATGTGTCCGAAATCTGCATCTTTCTGGGGCTGGCAGGTTATGATCGATGCTTCGTAAAAGGGTTTTCCTTAATCGTAGCACCATTAACCAAGCTTCTGCGTAAGGGAGTTCCCATTGTCTGGACTGATAAGCAACAAGAGAGCTTCGAGAAGCTCAAATCGTTTCGACTCGGGCTCTGTTTCGATCTGACGACCAAGCTCGGTAGAGACTTCGTGGTATACAGTGATGCGTCGCATGTGGGTCTGGGTTGCAATCTGATGTAGGATGGTAAAGTGGTAGCTTATGTGTCTCGTCAGCTCAAGACCCATGAGGCTAACTATCTGACACATGATTTGAAATTGGCTACTGTAGTCTTTCCTTTAAAGATTTGGAGGCACTACCTGTACGATGAGAAGTGTACTACACCGATCATAAAAGCCTCAAATATCTCCTCTCTCAGAAGGAGTTAAACCTTAGGCAGCGTAGATGGGTTGAACTGCTTAAGGATTATAACTGCACCATCGAGTACCATCCTGGTAAAGCCAATGTGGTGGCAGATTCTTTGAGCCGTAAGGCTATGACTGATCTGAGAGCGATGTTCGCTCGACTCAGTTTATTCGACGATGGGAGTCTGTTAGCGAAACTTTAGGTTAAGCCCACATGGATTGATCAGATTAGAGGTAAACAGATAGGAGATAAGTCTCTTGAGTTGCGGTTCCGTTAGGTCGAGACTGGATATGCTGCTAATTTTGGGATTAACAGTGATGGGGTACTTTGTTTCCACGATCGAAATTGTGTACCGAGTGATGAGGAGTTACGATAATCGATTCTGAGGGAGGCGCATAGTAGTCCCTATGCTATTCATCCCGGTGGGAACAAGATGTACCGAGATCTCCGAGAGTTGTACTAGTGGCCAGGGTTGAAGCGTGAGGTTACTGACTTCGTTGCTTGCTGTTTGACTTGTCAGTAGGTTAAGGCTGAGCATCAGTTGCCTTTGGGGTTACTACAGCCAATAAAGATAACGATGTGGAAATGGGAACGAGTAACGATGGACTTCGTTAGTGGGTTACCTTTAACACCCACTAAGAAGGATTCTGTCTGGGTCATCATGGATCGGTTGACTAAGTCTGCTCACTTCATTTCGGTTAGGACGGATTTTTCTCTCCAGAGATTGGCTAAACTGTATATATCTAAAATAGTGAGACTGCATGAGGTTCCTGTCTCGATCATCTCCGATAGGGATCCTCGCTTCACGTCTCGGTTCTAGAAGAAATTGCATGAGGCTCTAGGTTTAAGGTTGGACTTCAGTACTGCTTTCCATCCTCAGACAGATGGTCAGTCAGAGCGGGTGATTCAAGTACTGGAGGATATGTTGAGGAGCTGTGTTATAGATTTTTGAGGCAGTTGGGAAAAGTATTTGCCGTTGGCAGAGTTCGCCTACAACAATAGCTATCAGTCTAGCATTCAGATGGCACCTTATGAGGCTCTGTATGGCTGTAAGTGTCGCACTCTCTTGTGTTGGACTGAGTTGGGTGAGCGACGTGTTCTGGGTCCAGAATTTGTTTCGAAAACTGAAGATAAGGTTCGCTTGATTCGGGATCGAATGAAAGCGGCATCTGATAGGCAAAAGTCCTATGCCGATCTAAAAAGAAAGGATATTGAGTATTCTATGGGGGACTTAGTTTTTCTCAAGGTCTCGCCATGGAAGAAGGTCTTGAAGTTCAGCCGCAAGGGTAAGCTGAGCCCTCGGTTTATTGGGCCGTACCGTATTCTGAAACGAGTGGGGCCAGTCGCATATTAGTTGGAGCTTCCTCTGGAGTTGGATTGAATTCATGATGTGTTCCACGCCTCAATGTTGAGACGCTACCGCTCTGATCCCACGCATGTCGTTCTTATTAAGGAGATAGAGGTGAGGCCAGATCTGACGTTTAAGAAAGAGTCGATTCAGATTTTAGATCGCGACATTAAGGTTCTACGAAGGAAGTCTATCCCCTTAGTGAAAGTGCTATGGCAGAATCATAGCACTGAGGAGGCCACTTGGGAGCCGGAGGATTCGATGCGTCAGCAGTATCCTCACCTTTTCTGATCAGGTAAAATTTCGAGGCCGAAATTTTCTTTTAGGGGGGTAGAGTTGTAACGCCCCAATTTTCTTAATTTTGGCTTTTGTAAAATTGACACACAATGTCTATCTACTTCAGTGGTTATGTGTTCTGGGTGTGTGTGAGAGGTCCCAAGTTCAAGTCACAACTTGGGTAAATTTTGGTATTTTTATGAATGCTCTCACTGGGGTCAGTAGGCTTTTAGTTTAAAGTTGGTAAAAAATATATCAGAATGGGCCTGCTGGTCTGGTAGTTAAGTGGAGTGTTGTAGTGTTAGAGATCCTATGTTTGATTCCATTCTTTGGCTTTATTTTTGTGTGATTAGGGGGAAGAGTTTGAAGTGTAGTAAAATGCTGAGTTTTGAGGGATAGTGGGAGTGTAGTGGACGGTTTTTAGGAGAAAAATAAGGGAATAAGGGTGGTTATCGTATATTCTGTCAGTCTTTTATTTTTCCCAAAAATTTGCACGTTTTTCCCTTCCATTCTCCCTGCCGAAATTCTCCTCTTTACTTCCCTATCATTACCGTTTCTTTTATTTTTATTTTTTTATTTTATTCATTCTTTCTACAAGCAAGTGTTCGAGGATCATAGTTTTCGTGCTTTTGAGTTTTGTTGGTAAGTTGTTGAAGTGTGTTTCGTATTGGTAACGAATATTCTGTTAATAGGGGGTTGATTTTTGGTATTTAGGTGAAAGTTAAGAGGCGGTGGTCAGCCAATCAGGGCTTGAGTGTTGTGAAATTACCGCTACTTTCTCGAGGTAAGGACTTCGTTAGATTAATGGGAGGGTTCCTTCTGATGGTAGCTTTTAGAATCACAAATTAAGTGATTAATTGAATGGTATTTTGGTCGAATATAGGTTCTGAGGTGTTCGGGGTTCGGTTCAGCATCAAACCATAACAGGTGTGTATCTGAATCACAAGAAAACGCATTTTCGGCAAAAGTTAAAAACCTGTCTGTCGACGCCACACGGCCGTGTGGTAGGCCGTGTGCAAGGCTGTGAGCCATAACACGGCCGTGTGACCGATGAGCCAGGCCGTGCGCAAGTGACACGGCCGTGTGCGACACACGGGCTCGACTTATTGGGCTGTGTGGGCCACATGGGCGTGTGGGCCCACACAGGTGAACCACACGGACGTGTGGGATTCTGGGCTAGGCCGCGTGATTTACACGGCCAAGGCCAATTTAGCCCGTGTGGGCCCACATGGGCATGTGAGCCAATTTTTCTGAAATGATCTGTAAGGTTACACGGGTCGCACAAGTCGACTGTGGACTTACGGTAGGGTCGGTAACCATTACTTAGACCCCTAATTACGTGATCCGATTATGTGATATATGTATTAAGCATGTTGCACTTAGCATGTATACCGATTTGAATGTGTGATCTGTTAATTGCATTATAGCATGTCATCGATTGTTTGCTGCATTACATTGGGGGTGGGTTGATGATATTGGAGGAAGTATCTGAAAGGCTATTAAGCTCATTATCATGGCTTTCAAACCGCAAATATCTGTTTATGTGTCGCATTTCAGTACAGCATGGTGTGTATGGATGGGTGGGTTGATTTTATCCCCATATGGTGTGTAGGGTTGGACGGAGGTGGTGTGTAGAGGCTGGTAGGTAGGATTATGATATTCTATTCTTTTCTGTATATTTTGTATCTGAGTGGGTTAAGATCCACACCGATTCTATAATGGGCTCAGACCCAAACTTTAAGTATATGAATGTTTTCTGATATGATGCTGTGTGCATGTTTTCTGTGGGGATTACACACTGAGTTGCGAAAACTCATCCTTTTTCTGTTTAATCTGTTCAGGTAATCCCCAGCATTAGACGGGTCGGTGCGGCGAAGGACTCGGCGGTAATCACGGTTCTAGACTTCCATGGTTTTTATTCTGTTTTAAAATTATGGGTTGATTTTGATGTATCTTGCTGACTTTTTTTGGGAATTTTGCTTAAATATGGTTTATTTATTGTTTTTATGGATTCATAACTGCTAGACGTAGGAAGACTCAGTTTTCAAAAGTTTAAGTATTTTCTGAACTCTCGATCCTTAAGATAGTTTTCTCGAAAACAAAAGGGTTTCTCTAAAATGGACGAACTTACTTAATTAACTTTGTTTTTCATAAAATAAATGATTTTAAAGCTTCCGCAACGAATTACGTTTTAAGCAATTGACTAGATGAGTAAGCGTTTCCAGAATCAATAAGAGTAATAAGATAAACGCGGTTTTATCATAATAAATTGTTTTCAAAATTCCATTCCATGTGATATCGCCAGATTTGGCCAGAACATCTAGGCCGAGTTTGGGGTGTTACAATAACTCAATGTGTGTAATCGATATATAGTTCAGACAACAAAATAAATATAATAATATTTTCCAAATTTCGGTACAGAATTAGAAGTAGATGATACTTAGTAATGTCGTAATGCTTCAAATAAGATGCAAAACAGATCAGAATCAGATGCATTTTCCTACCCCTATCCACTACACACCATCTCTGACCATCCCAATACACCATATAGGGTACTAAATACCCATCCAGTCCTACACACCAAATAGTGTCGGTATGGCACGTTGCAGAGTGATTATAGACTAGCTGTCAGATCAGTGTGTGATAAATCACCAGAATTAGATATAGAATTGTGGCTTAGCCACTCAGTTCGACAGATTATTAAACTGTCAGCACTTCTTTCTTTATATCGTTCTCACCCAATGTAGATGTAGATTACAGATATCAAATATCAAAGGTGTATATACAGTTATCTAATACAATTCAAAATCAGATAATACAATTCATTATCATTTAACAGTTATTGCATCAATTATACATACAGATAATCAATTATTCAGCCTTAGAATATTGGATATCAAGCTATATAGTCTCATTTAGATCATACGGACCCTATGAAAGGCTAACATTCGATTCGAACGATGCTTACGGCCCTAAGAAAATTTTTAATATTTTGGCCCACACGCTCGTATGGTCCACAAGGCCTGGCATACAATCGTATGGCTCAAAATAGTAAGTTACATGGTCTGGCACATAGCCAAGCATACGCTAGTGTGGCTCACAACCCCTCATACAGCTTGGACACACGCCCATGTCTCTGGCCCGTGTGACCCTAAATCCAAAATTATGAGTTACACAGCCTGTACACACGCTTATGTCTCTAGCCCGTGTGCATTTAATTAAAAAATAGTAAGTTACATGGTCTGCCACACGACATGACACACGGTCGTGTGGCTCACACGACTTACCACACAGCCTGGCATACGACAGTGTGGCATCGGGAGTCATGTTTTTCGACACTCAAAACTTACGGAATCTCAGATTTTCGTTACACACCTAGCACAGTTTTGATGTATAAGCAACTTGGGTGAACCCGAGGCCTAAAAATGACAATCCAACGACCAATTATACAATTATTCTCAAACAAATTGCTAAAAATAACAATCAAACCAATTTTTTGTCAAAAAGCTTCGACACAATGCCGACTCGAAATTCACCACTCACCTTACACGTAAAAGTGAAAAATGAATTTAGCGTGTTGGACGTCTCCAATAAGATCCTCACCTAAAAAGGAAGTCAATCGCACACTTAAATAGATAATTTGAGCAAAATGAGAAGAAAACTCATTTCAACAAAAGAATGATAATAAACAAAAAATTCACTAAAATAGAAGAGAATAACGACAGAACTTGCACAATAACCTTCCAATCAACACGACGAGCAATGTAGAATTTCTAATTCGACCCAGTAACAATTTACGGAAGCAAGAAAAAAAAGAAAAGAAAGAGAAGGGAGAAGAATAACAGTAAGAAATGAGAAGAAAGAAACTTTTTTTTCTTTTTAAAAGAAATTATTTAATTAAAGAAAATTAGAACTAAAATTTCCCCGAGTAGCAAAAAATATTTCCTTATTGCTAACGTAGAGACTCGAATACAGAACTCGATAATATACAGAACTTAACCATCGAACTAGTAGACTTATTTTTGATATAGATTAACGTAGAAATAGACTTAAGTCAAACGTTCAAGGATAGGAGTTGAACCAAAAGAATACTAAAATTTTCTAAAAGCGAGACTTGAACCTCTGACCTCAATCACATAACAGAACAGTTAACCACTGAAGCAAATACTTAATTATTGACAGAAACTAACAACAGTAGTTCAAAATTTGGGGCGTTACATAGATTGACATGTTTAGAGATGGCAATGAGGCTTGATAACTAGAAGTTCGATGGATCACAAATTTTAGTTTCTGACAGTTTTAGATAATTATAGAGGTAACATATATGGCCGAAAACAAGGGTGATGATTCGTTTCTCTCCACATAATCTGATTGAAGGTGGTGTCATGTTAGATGTAAGGCATGCACTTGATTTGGAGAAGAATCTAATCCCTTTTTTGGTCTTTAGGACTTGAATTATTCGCAAAGTGTTTAAGTAAAGGTTGGTCACAAAAGGTTACAGTCAGGTGGAGAGAGTTGATGCTTTCTCTCATGTTTAGGTATTACTGGCCCTTGTTGCATTATAAAACTTTGATTTGAAGACTAGGAGTCTTTTATCTTCCAAGTTTGAGCACGGTTTTGACTTGGTTGACATTCTGAAAATTTTGAATTAGGCCCGTGACGGGGTATAGAAAGGAGGCATGATAAATACCAGTCAAGATGGAGATTTGTGGGGTGTGCCTCGTATTCTTCACTAAGTTAAACATTGATTACTCTAGGGATATTTTAAGTAGGATTAGAACTCTAATCTTATCTTTTTCAAAGTGACCATGGTATCCCTATTTTTATATACCAATCAACTAGGGCTTTTGGTTTGGGGGTTGCAAGATATAGTTATATATGACTTTTGGTGAGAGTTTCTAGTAATTATGGAGAGAATTTTGTTACCGAGTTAGGACGTTACTTTCAGGGTTTGGGTTTGCACGTTTAGTACATTTAAGTTTATTTTCTCCATATTGTACTTTCGTTTGTTTACTCATTTAGTGAAAAGTCGAAGCCTCCTTTGCCTGTGGGTTTTCTCCTTCTTTGAGGGTTTCCACGTAAAATATTTGTGTTCGTTCTTCTTCACTTTTACTTGTTCATTGTTTATACGGGTCGATCCCCAAAAAACTGGTATAAGAGCCTGGTTAAACTTTCGTAGATCGACATGTTCATAGATGCCAATGAGGTTTGATATGGAGAAGTTCGACGGATCACAAATTTCAGTTTTTGGCAGTTGATAATTACATAGGTAACTGATGTCGCCGAAAACAAAGGCGGTGATTTGTTGCTATCTACATAATCTAGTTGAAGGTGGAGTCATGTCAGATGTCAGGCATGTGCTTGATTTAGAGAAGAATCTAACCTCCTTTTTGGTCTTTAGGACTTGAATGATTCGTAGATTGTTTGAGGTAAGGTTTGTCGCAAAGGGTTATAGTCAGATAGAGAGAGGTGATGCTTTTTTTTTCATGTTCAGGTATTATTGGCCCTTGTTGCATTATACAACTTTGATCTAAAGACTAAGAGTCTTTAATTTCAAAATTCGAACATGGTTTAGACTTGGTTGACATTTTGCAAAATTCGAGTTAGGCCCATGACGGGGCATGAAAAAGGAGGCATGATAAATACGAGTCAAAGTGGAAATTTGTGGGGTGCGTCTCGTATTCTTCTCCAAGTTAAACTCTGATTACTCTAAGGAAATTTTAAGTATGATTAGAACTCTAATCTTAGCCATTTTAAAGTGACTATTGTATCCCTATTTTGATATGCTAATCAGCTAGGGCTTTTATTTTGGGGGCGATAAGATACATATGAGTTTTGGTGAGAGTTTTGTAGTAATTATGGATAGAATTTTGTTGCTGAATTAGGACTTTGTTTTCGAGGTTTAGGTTTGCATGCTACAGGGGCTGTTTTGACTTATCCTGAGTCCTACATATGGTTGATGGGTTGTTTGATTTATTTGGTAGTGACCAAATCTGATTTAACATACTCGGTTCATGTCTTATCTCAGTTTATGCATGAGCCGAGGCAGGATCATTGAGACGCGGCTTTGCATATTGTCTGGTACTTGAAAGTCTCTCTTGGCCAATGGATTATATTGAGGTCTGATAGTGATTTGTCCTTAAAGGGGTGGTATGATTCGGATTGGGTTGCTTGTCCGTTAACTCATCATTCACTTATTGGTTGACTTGTCTTTTTGGGACAATCTCCTATTTCCTAGAAAACTAAGAAATAACATATTGTTTCTCGTTCTTCCGCTGAGGCTAAGTATAGGTCTATGGCTTCCATCACTTTTGAGCTCAAGTTGCTGAAGGCTTTGCTATTGAGCTTAGGAGTTCATCATCCTAAAGTTATTCCTTTATTTTTTTGATAGTCAATCTACGTTGCATATTGCACAAAATCTTGTATTTCACGGACGTACTAAACATATTGAAGTGGGTTGTCACTTTGTCAGGGATGCAATTTAGGATGGGTTGATTGCACCTTCTTATGTTCCAACCTTTATTCAATTGGTTGACAGTTTTACAAAAGCGTTTGGTAAACCGCAATTTGAATATCTTTTTAGCAAGTTGGGAATTTGTGATCTACATGCTCCCCTTCAACCCCTTCAAGTTGGAGCATGTAGATCACAAATGCCCAACTTGAAGGAGTTGTTAGGATATTATTATGGGATATTATATTTTATGAATATATTGTATATTATTGTATATCTTTTAGGCATATATTATATACATTTCCTATTTATACGTGACTACTGCTGTATAAATATTATGTATAATTATCAATAAAATTAAAATGAACTACCCTATTATTATGTGAGTCCATAGATGTTTATTGGCTTCACTGATCGCCAGTGAATAGATCAATGCTGCTACGAGTATTGCCAGAAATCGAGCGATTTGGTGTGGAGCAGGGCATTATTGCCTTCACCGATCGCCACTCAATATGCCAGTGTTTGTAGGAATATGACAAAATGGAGCATTGTTTCCGCATTCCCCGAGGCCTCTATAGACCAATGGAGCAAGGCGTACAATACCTTCTCCGATCGCCACGGAATATCACAAAACAGAAGCATTTTGACGTTTTGTTATTATCATAGGAACCCAGCTCAGCACCTCTATTTTTGTGTCTCATACTTGTTTCAACCAAGATAACCAACCAATGCTTTTAACCAATTTAACAAAATTGTTTGGTTTTTCTGTTAGATCCAACAAAGTGATGAGCTTCAAGAGAGAAAAGGAAGAGGGTTTAGAGGCTATTTTTTTGCCAATTTTTATAGTGAACAGAGGCCTGTCCCTATCGATAAATTTAATGTTTAGGAGCATCGATAAAATCTGCCCCACTCTCTACTATCCTTGGATTTAAGTGTGCTTTGTATTTATCTCCGACTATCAACCGTTTGCGGAAATTTCAAAACAAAATTTAAGTTATTGGTTTTTTATTTTTTTTCCTTTGAAGTTCACTCTTATTCATTAAATCATATTTATGTATTTATTTTTTAATTTATTAAATAATATATTTTATTTAATGTAATTTATATAAATTATTGAATAAAATAATATTAAATTATATTACTAAAAATCTTAAACTCTAATCGAATAAAATAATAAGTTTATTTTCCTATGGTGATTTTCTATCTACAAATCCAATAAAAATAGTCAATCTTGAATGTTAATATCAGTAGCTTAAAATTTTAATTATTTATTCAATCCCATGTTGATAAGAAAAGTTCAAAATAAAGAATGTATAAGTAGACAAATAAGCTTAGTGGAAGATCATTTTTATATTATATTTGTTAAAAGATAAACATTTGAACTTATGTTTTTTTAATGCAATTAATTTATTTTGATTAATATTCTATTTATATACTTTTGGAATATATTAATTTTTACATTAAAACAATTGTTTTGAAGAGACACGACATTTTCAATAATCGTGTTAATATTTACAGAAAAATAATAATACCTGAGAAAACAATTTATACAAATAATCTATACTATATAAGATAATAGTAAAATTGTAGTTTTGATTTTTTTTATTATGCTCATATTTGATATTTAATTTTTATATTTTACTTTTACATAATTTGGTCGTTTATTTTTATAATGGCATTAATTAGATAAAATAATTTACATACTTATATGTGATAGTAATCTTATTATTTTAGTATCATATGCTGACAAGTGTTTAAGAATGAAAAAAAAATTATATGTAATTGAAATATTAAAAGTAATTTTCTTTACTATTTATAAATATATTGGCAAAAAAAAAATTATGAATGTGGCAAAGTTACATTGCACCATATTTTTTCTATACATTATAAAATAATGGCCAAGTTTAAAATTTTGGTCCTTATACTATGCTTAAATTTAAAATTTAATCTTTACACTGCAACTTTTTGACAAAATTTGGTACCTCAACTTTTACAATGTCATTGATTAGCTCAAAGGGGTTGGCTAAAAAAACACACTCCCAACATACTAAAAAAACACCCTAATAAATAACACACCTTTACTATAATTAATAATTAGTTATAAATTAATGTTCTTTTACTTTATTGATTAGTTAGTAATTAACATCTTTCTACTGTAATGATTAAGAATTAATTACCACATCTCCACTCACTTTTTTATCTCATTTAATTGTTAAACATATTTTTATTATTGTATTATTATTAAATATTATAAGTATTATTATTATTATTATTATTATTATTAAAGATATAAGTATTATTATTATTCAACATGTTTTATTTTATTATAGGATTATTGTTAAACATATATATGAATACATAAATACAAAAATATTAGCAAAATGCTAAAATATAATAAATTAATATTATTCAACAATAATCCTCTATAGTTATAACAGGTGTTTTGAGATTACAAGGTTTCAGTTGTCTATAAAATTCTAGACGTGACATATACATGGTTTGCCATCCAGCTGTAGACGGGGCTCTATGGCGGATCCAATAAGCCGAAATGGTAGGCATTGGGTAATCTCCTTCTAATTGTACCATCACATTATGATTATCATATACAAGTGCAATTATAATAGCATGATGGTATTGAAAATGTTCCGAACCTCTCCAAAGAGGAAAGAAAGTTATGTCACCTCGCTTGGTTAAATAATTGAGGATCACCCCAAACTCGTTGGCAATCGTGACACTGTCATAGGCATAACCATCCAAAGTTCTCACGGTGCAAAGCGATTGTGAAACACAGTGAATTACGTAATTCATCGATTCCATCGATGAAAACTCTAGCATAGACATCATATGAACTCAATAACTCGTCGTCTAGCGCTTGATGTCGAACATAGAGCCACCGATCTTCGCCATAACCAAGACAAACAGATATTGCTCGGAATCCGCAATTTCCATCACCCCTGACATCTTGTACATGTGCGATGTAAGGGTGGAACATATCTGGAATTTCTTTCATTAGTGGATGAGTGTCACATGATTCAGGCATCTGGTTTAAATCTATGAAGTCTGAAACTTGCTCTGATGGCTCCTGGTTTAAGTCTGGAATTTCGGTTACGTATGAACTATGTCTTGCAGGTTCTTTGTTCAACTCTACCAGATCCAACCCAACAGATTTTGACGTGGTTGAATGGCTACATCTTCTGGGAGCTTGACTTATAGAATCGACTCGTTTTTGTTGTTGTTTCTTCAAGGTTGGTCATCCACGCGTATTTTTTTGAATTGTAGGTTCTTTAATGAGTGTTTTACTCGGCTGGAATATATCTCTTAACTTTCTTAACAGACTTTTTTCCCTGGCTTTTGACTGCTTAGTGAAGTTTTCTTTGAACATTTCTAACTCACCGTCGCAACAAATATCCTCATTTTCCACAGAAGTTGACGGTGATAAGTCAAGCTTCCTCTAGAATACATCTATTGAATCCAACGGAATACACTCACCTGAATTGAAATGCCATTAGTTTATAAAAATTCAATATATAACTAAAATTTAGAAAATAATTGTTAAATATACCACCTGAATTCAAGTAGACTGATAGCATGCAAGCGTATGGTAACCCACAACTATGACGTAGTTTACAACCACAGTTTGAAGAGTCAAGTTGATGTCTACTCGACCGCTGAAGTTCCCCTTCTAGGATATCTAGAGCTTCAAGTGCCACAAAACCCCACAATAATCTGAAACACAGTAAATTGTGTCTGTGTTTGAGGACAATTCTACTCTTTTCAAAACTTTCATATATCGATGTAAGTTGAGACTTCACAATCTGATCGATACAACCAAAAAATTTATCTAGAGAAGAATTTTTTGCACAAAGGTATTTCTTTAGCTTTGCATGCTGGCTCTCAACTCTATTCGTAGTTCGTTCTCCAAAGTTGAGATGCCGATCAATCCAGACAAACACAAACGCTTTCCTTATATTTGCTTAACCACACTTGATCTAGATATTTTAAAACACCCGAATTTATATAAATGTTAGTTATGTATAAAAGTCTTCTAAAACTATAAACAATTATTTATAGAATAACGAGGCTTGTACCTGGATATTCGCTCAACATTGATTGGAGTTTTCTATAGTTTTCGGTGTACAATATCCACGTTGGAGATTCAACGAGTACAGTCCACATAGCACGAAAGGAGTCCCACTCATGTTGCGACTTGATAGACTGCCTACAATGCTTTTTAATATTTTCAGTAATGTGTCATCTGCATAGTAACCGAGTGGAATCGGGAAAACTTGTTGGCATGCATTCATCAGAGCCAACTCTATGTCTGTCACAATAACACGTGGGTACATGCACTCTTCTAGTGTCAACTTTAGACATGTTAATGCCTAATTATAGTTCTCCTCCTTTTCGTTAATGATAAAGGCAAAAGCTATACTAAATGTCTTGTTGGTTGAAGTCACGCCAACAATCTGAACAAAAGGTAGATCGTATTTGTTCGTTTTGTACGTTGTGTCTACAATCAAAACGTGCGGAAATGCACGCCATATATCCAATGATCGTGGATGAATGAAGAATAGATTTTCCAATTCATTTGAAATATTATTTACTGAAAACTCAGTAAAAAAATGTTTATCATTCAAAAGCAACATAAGAACTCAGATCGGAGTTTTACCGACATTCGGGATGAGCGGCTTTTGCCGTGCATTGTATATGGTTTTTAGTGTAGAAACGTTATTCTCGTCCTGCTTCTTCAGTGTCGATAATATGTCACGTGGTGTAACATTCTTACTCGTCAAATCAACCAACAATTTTTTTCGTTTTCTTTCAACCACCTTGCATAAGCATGTCCCTCTATATGTTGTGCAGGTGGATGGTTATGTTGATCACATATCACCCTCAACGTCCACCCATCATATTGTTTTAAATACGAACCTACCAATCGGAATTTACAGTTGGTCTTTTTGGTGCCAGACATTTTACTTGATTCTTTAAATTTGTATTCACCGCCACGGTCACAAATAAGTGTGACGTAAGACACCACACCATTTTCCTTTGCTTTTGATCTTCTCGTGACGATGATATAACCAAGAGAGAATGCCGTGTTTTGCACCCATTGCATCAGCTCTTCATGAGACTCGAACACCTAAAATTTAAATAATTTTGTTAGCAAATATTAAATGTTATGAAGATAAAAAAAATATTAACATCATGATAAATATTATACCCGATTGGTAAAAAATGGTGATGTCGCCATAGAGATCTCATTGCCTTCATTTAAGTTACTTCCGTAAAAATTCGACATCTTTTGTTGAACACTACAAATTACGACGAAAAAATCAGTAGTTATAAAAATTTAAAACAGATTTTAATTTATACAAGAATTAATAAATAAAAAAGAAAAAAAATTAGAAAAACAAATTTTTATAAAAAAACAGTTTAGAACAAATTTATAAAAAATAAAATTACAAATAATAGAGTGTAATGAGAAGGACTTACTTAATTTTGTTAATAATAATATGAGTTTACGTTAGGGTGCTGTTAATGTTCATCAAAATAAACATATATATATAACTCTGCTTATTTATTGTATTAATTACAACAAAATTAATTTTTCCCCTTTTTTAAGACGTTGACTCTAATTTTTTGGACTAAATTGATTACACTAATTAATTTAAGATGTTGAAAATGAAGATATTTGAAAAATGTACTAATTAATTTTTTGGACCACATTAATTTCTTTGGACCACATTAATTTAAGATCTTGACTCTAATTATTGTATTAATAAAAAGACTCATTGGGAAAGACACTCATCCAATAAAATGAGAAATGCTGTAATCAATTACACGGAAAATGAGAATTAGGGTGTTTTTTTAATATGTTGGGGGTGTTTTTTTAGCGATACCCTAGCTCAAATATTTTATTTTGATTAAAATGATGATGTAATTTTTAAGAGTTGTTAACATCATTAAAATTATCTATCAAATTCATGTTCATTGCAATGATTTTTTTTTGTTACATGCACTGCAGCAAAATAGACTTTTAGCAGCGTTTTTTTAGGCCTTTAAGCGCCGCTAAAACTATTAGCGCCGCAAAAAATGCCGCTATAGACGATGCCGCTAAATTTTGCGGCGTTTATGTGAAAAAAAATGCCGCTAAAGAACATGACATTTAGCGGCGTTTTTCCCACAAACGCCACTAAAGAACATGACTTTTAGCGGTGCTTTTTCCATAAACGCCGCTATAGAACATGACCTTTAGCGGCACTTTTACCACAAACGCCGCTAAAGAACATTACCTTTAGCGGCGCTTTTCCCAAAAACGCTGCTATAGAACAGACCTTTAGCGACGCTTTTCCCACAAAGCTAAAGAACATTACCTTTAAAAAAACATTTTAATTAAATAATATTTATTTCTATGATAAATATTATATTATGTTTTATTTTTTAAATTTGAACTTTAAACTATATACTTTTAAGGATAAATAAAAATATTAATTAAATTAAATTTTCTATTAAAATTTTAACTTTAAAACTAAATATAAAAATTTATGAATTTAAATTTAGAATTTAAAATAATAAATTAATAACACAATTAAAATCCAAAAGTTATCTTAAATATTAAAATAAAAATAAAAATTTAGAATCAAAACTAAAATAAATAATAAAAATTAGATTAAATATAAAGATATCAATAAAATAAGATATTACAATGAAGTTACTTAAATGAAATAAGGACTTAAATCATAACCATGTAAAATATAATATTTGAATATCCATTCCCATGTGAAATATCAACATTGATTATTTAAATTGATTAACTAAGTCAAAATTGCAATTCGTGTTTTTCTTCTTTCAACTCAAATAAAAATAAAATGTTGAAAACAAAACAATTAAATAAAAAAATAGAATAATTAGTTGACACAAGATTATTGTTAAGTATATGCAAATATGCAAGTAGACGATTACAAAACTCACACCTGAATTCGGTTAACATAAGAAATAAGCAACAGTGAAGTATGATAATCACCTCAGCAGATAGAATTTGATGCTCAGATTCGGCCATTCCTTAATTTGATGATAACTTAAAGGATTAATAAAATTTTAACAAACACATAATTACAGTTAACTGCAATAAGTATCATAATTCTCACAGAAAACATATAAGAGAAGCATTGATCTTCAAGCACAAAGGCATATGTAAAGGGATAATTATAACAAAAACTAATGTAAAAACTTTACTTTTGGTAGACAAATCTAAAAACTTACCTATATTTACATGGACATCATCATCAACTTTGACATAAAAATCTGCGTCCCATAAAGCGAGAGCAGTAGCAAAATATATCTTAGGTTTTGTAGACAACTCAATATACCCTTCAACATGGTCCTGCTGATATATAAAACAACATATCGCTCAAGAAGTCTCCATGTTTCTTATCCTCAGCTTCAATTGGTCAGTCCAAAATACCAACCATCGTGGCACTGGGAAATAGGAAAAAGAAAATGATTACATAAAAGCATACATTAAGTTTTTAAATTGTGAGTTGGGATCATTATTGTTATCCATTTGTGCCCTTGCATTGTCATCACATGCGTCATATATAAGATTCTAGAAACATACTTAAAAGTTCTCAAGATCAAGAATAAATACAAGTAAAATTTTATGTTTATAAGAGAATCCATCGGGACATGCCAGGAAGTGAAATCAGTCTAGCATATATGTTCAATGCATTTAAGGAGAAATACATGTCAAAGTTCAAAGAACCAAAAATACAAAGGAAAGTGAATTAAGCCTTCATCTATGACCAATAACAAAGAGAATGATAATGCTCTTTTCATCCTATTATGGAAAACCAATACTTCATCAGATAGCATGGTGAGTCTTAAAACCTCTCCAATGATGTGTTTGGATACATGCTTTTCTTCTTTCTGCTACAAATAAAGGAAGCCAATGAACTTAAAAATCGTAAAAACTTCTGTGTGCGACAAAAAGGTTTTAAGTATGATGCGATTACACATTACTTACAGCTTTTGGATTACAACCCTCTAAAATTAGTTTAAGTTTTTCACTTTTTCCACTGCAGCTTGTCCTCTTGATACCTTTAGGTTCAGAATGTGTCCCCATCCTCGTTACTAATTTTACACATTAAAAAGCCACAAAAGCCTCATGAACATCTATAAGCATACAACCATTTCATAAACAAATGAATCCAAATTTTTGATCGAAACACCCCACACCCGCCCACGAGCCCAAACTGGATCTGTATGTTCCTTAAATAAATCGGTTTTCAATGTTCTAAATGACTTAGAGAAAATTTGTGTAATTTTAAAAAAATTGTTTTGGGTTGGGCTTAATTTGAAACCTATTTAATAAATTCTGAAATCCAACTTAAATAAGGTGACAAAATAATTTTTGGGTTTATTATTTTAAAAGAAATAAATTTACTTATCTTTAATCAAACATAAATTGTATCATATTCAAATAAAAATAAATGAAAATAAAGAAAATCCAATTGGGCCTTATGGCCTTATTACATCATTCAAACCCAAAATAAAGTTTAAAGTACTAAAATTTCATAAAGTCCAAATTCCAAATAATTTCTTCAAGCGATGCATGGCCACCTTTAGCTCCTGCCGACCCGGTCCATTACTTGCTCATCACCTGAAAATAATTCCCAACGGGTGAGTCAACAGACTCAATGTGTACATAGTACTAATTTCCAACAAATCGGGCATACAAATCATATCAATATCATGTTCATACAAAATAAAGGATGATGCAACCCAAATCCAAACCTATTTGTCCATCCGCTACACACCACCCGTACCAACTCAGTACATCATGGGGGACTACTAAGTCGACCCTCCATCCGCTACACACACATCGAAGCGATCAACGCGCGCAATGACGTGCTCATCGCCCACTTATGTTGTGTCATTAGACATCAGATTCACCGGATGTAACCGGTTACCACTTTTCACTTTATGTGACCGTAGTCACCACTTTACGTTGGTGAGACCGTAGTCATCACCTTCACTTTCTTCCTCCACAAATATCCTGAATGCCCCAATTATTTCATAACATATTTCACATACTAAATTTTCATTCATGTTACTAATCACATGTTCAAAATATATCACATTCACAATCCTATCAAAAGTAGGAAACGTGCACAGGTACTCCTTACCACATTTGTGGTGCTTAGCCACATTCACATACTGTTACATATTTACATATCTAATGATTGCCATGCAATTTATTGAAAGTTAGTAAGAGTACACACCTTTTTCGCTTAATAGTTTCCGTGAATTCCCAGTAGAGCGATCTACCGATCTAGATCTTTCACTCCTATATTCGGCCATTAATTAAAACATATAAATAAACCTATTTGGTCTTAAAACCAAATCCTACTAGAAGTAGAATTACTTACCTAGTTGCCGAATTGCTTTAATCAAGTCCCAACAGCTGCTAGAATTCCTCTTCCTTGAAATCGGCTAATACTAGGTATGTAACCATGTCGCTTTCTGGTTTTGAAATAATGGAAAACACTTAAACAAATTATGCCTTGGCCGAATATCCCTTACCTTATGATGGGATTCCAAATCAAGAGGATTCCTTTATAAGCTGTTGAAATCCTATAACTTCGTGTTAGATTAGATCTAACTTTGAAAACGTGAATCATAATCTTTAACCACATATTTATATTTATAATCCTTACCTTAGATCCTTAGATTTCCCAAAAGATCCCCTTTTGATGTTGTGGATGATTGCCCTCTTTCTTAGAATCCACAAAGATTCACTTTTAACAAGAGAACGGAGAAGAAAATAGAAGAAAAGAGAGGATTTCTCGCTTAATGAAAATTCGGCAGAGGGGTTTTGCCTAGGAGAGAATTTCTACAGAGAGGAAGAGGGAGCAAGTGTTGATGAGTAGCCCTCCTGTCCTCCTTTTATAGCCAAAGTTATCACCTAGGAGTCCTTTACTTGGCCACCACTCCTCTTTTGATAATATTATCTCTTTTATTTAAAAGATAAAAGCCTTTAATCCATCAATTATCTCCTCAATTATCTCATTAGAAAATAATCCTTTATTTATCTCTTATTATTCACATATTTATGTGAATAAAACTCCTTTATTTATCTCTTATTATTCACATATTTATGTGAATAAAACTCCTTTATTTATCTCTTATTATTCACATATTTATGTGAATAAAACTCCTTTATTTATCTCTTATTATTCACATATTTATGTGAATAAAACTCCTTTATTTATCTCTTATTATTCACATATTTATGTGAATAAAACTCCTTTATTTCTCTCATATATCCAAGTTTCCCGAAATGTTCAAGTTTCCATTTTTGGATCATTTCCAAAAATGTTTAGGTTTCCAAAAATGTCTAAGTTTCCAAAAATGTCCATTTCCATTTTCATTCATTTCTAGGTTTCCAAAGGTATCAAAAATTTATTCATAATACTTAAGACTTGTCATTTCATACAATTGATCTGAAAAATGCATAGGCCCTTCCTAGGATGTTACATTGACAGTAACCTAAACATTCCATTTCAGCTATGTACTGAAGTTTACACACCCTTGAGAGTTGAGCAAACTACCTGCAATAGATGGTGGCAAAGTACAGTGATAAAACATTTGCAACCAATATCAGGTGTTGGTATAATGACCAATATTAGGATTGTACTGCTATGCTCATGAAAGTATTTGTGATGATCGGTCCCCATAATTAGATCATTGGAGATCAACTATGTCCCATTGAGAAATAGGCACATTGAATGAATCAACATAGTTGTGAAAATCCTAACACGACATGCAATATTAAAATTTGCTTATTGTTCCACATGCCACATATGATAAAGAGGAAATTCCAAGAAAGAAAAAGTAGTAAAACTTTATAATCCACAGCCACAAAGATGATAACCTAAGAATTTGCAATATTAAAATTTAGTTAGCCATATAAATATCTACCTGGTATTGCCGGAGTGAGAACACCATCACCTATGACCATAGAAGCACCAAAGAGTACCACAACAAGAAGGGCTGTCATCTGCACCCAGCATGATAAACACATATTTAAAAAAGGTGTATCAATATGTAAGGGTCCAAAAAATCAAGGAAAATGCTCCAAATATTGCATCTTCATTTTGATGATCCCGCAAGTTCCCTAGGAACGTGCTTGAGTAAACATAAAGAGGTGAAGTGCTCAGGTCTCCATACACCACCTCGAGGCTTTGGTATGCTAATATTAGGTTCCTGGAGAGATTGACCCATGAAAGCAGCAAAAGTGATTCAGGTACTTGAACACCAAAGTTCAGATTTAAGCACAAAAAAGGAGTTTAAATATAATTGGAGAACCTGAATTGTGGCCATGACACACCTGATCAAGTGCAGATGCAAAAAGGTCGAGTACATGACCCTGGCTGACCAACTGCTTGGCAAGACTATCATAAAATTTGACTGCTTTCTTAAAATAAGGTGCAGCATCCTTATCAAGATCTTTATGGGAACGTACAGGTTCTGACAAATCCTTTGATACAATCTGCAAAAATCATATAAATTAGTATCATCTTGATGATAACCTAGAATGTTAGTACAAATTAAATAAGAAGCAATCTTTATATTAACATTATTTGCCTAATCTAGGTTTTCTCAATTAAATCATTGTTTCTGAGTCATTCAAACAACTAAAAAGGTATTTAGATATGAGAATCATCTTGCACAATGAAACAATACGTATTAAGACAATAAGCTATATGAAAGCATGAAGATAACATAAATTTGTGTGAATACATTCGAAAGAATGAATGTACTTCATAGGAATAACTTTTATGTAATAAAAGATCACTTTTTAACCAATTTCTCAAGTAAATACACCGACATCAAATGCTAATCAAACAGAAAACTGGGTTTTAAACATGGCTCTGTTCTGTACTACGATGGGCACCAGTGTTGATGCCTGCAGTTTTTTACATTATTTAGAAAAGAAACGTGCACCAATATAACAATGATGTATCATTGAATAGAACTTTCAAGATGGCAACAAATATAAAGGTCATACTACCTACAAGTTATAACAAATCATATCCAGCTCAACCATCTAATCCATGTTACTCGGAATAGGGTCAGAGTGTTGGACATTAATACATGTCCAATACAGATACGTTCATTTATTTTTCTAAAATTTTTCCTTGTATTTGGAAAATTCTTAGAGGGTTACATACTCGTGCCTGTATCAAACAGGGTGTACCTCAATAAAAATATGATTCAGGGCAATATGGGGCATATTTATTATATGCAATGACATCCATAAACTTGTTACAACCCATGAGAAATTGAATGATACTTACTTTACTATCAGCTATGTAAATTTAATTTCTATCATTTAATTTTGCAACATGTAAAATTCGTGTTTGAACAAAGAGTTCAATGGAATTACCGTCCCGGGCCCTTCAAAGACATGGACCACCAACCAAAGCAACAATCCTAGCACCGCATTTCCGTGCAAGCAAGCTTCGAGCAATCCAAATTGCAACACTCAAGGCCACTCCAGTACACCTTGACGCTCATGCCCCGCTTGAACTAGCCATTGATCTGTTTGTAACTCATCCAACAACTATATTAAGATCAATTAACCTCTTAATAAAAATTTTAACAACTCAAAAAGATTATTTCCTACGAAAATTTGATATAAAAAACGCACCGAATTCGGTGTGAATTCGCAATCAAGCGAGCAATAAAAACTCATTAACGCCGGTATTTGTGAACCCATTCTCAGTAGGCCTTTAGGATACCTTAGCGATGGCCACCCGGCAGCAGCTCCAATACCCAACTGCTCCAACACCTGATCCTTTGTAATTTCCTTATTACCCCTAAAAACATAGACCTTCGACATATTCGAAAACCCCAATTCATGGTCACAATTCTGGAAACATTTGATTTTACTAGGAATTAACACCAAAGTGAAAATTGAACACCAAACACACAAGAACAAGATTAAAAAATCTTAAAATAAATAAATGAAAACTAACCGAAGAAGGATTTCGCAAAGGAGAAGGAATTGAAACTCCTAATTCCGGCCCCTTTGAAAGCAGATAACCAAGGAAGGATTTCACGGAGGAGAAGGAATCGAAACTCTTGATTCCGGCCCCATTGAAACCAGACTCAGAGAGTGTGTGTGTTCTTTCAATTTTGCGGCTCCCTAATCCTAATCTGAATCTCACCTCCCTCTATTTTTAATTTCATCTTACATTTCCATCTCCATTTTTATTTCATCTTATCTAATGAGCGTCCCTTCCAAATAAATCTAAAAAAATTAGGGATTTGGGGAATGGGGAAGGGGAGGGGAAGGGGGAAACTGATTTGGGGAAAAACGATTTGGGAGAAGGGGAGGGGGAACTGATTTGGGGGAAAAAAAGAAAGTGTTTCTGGGAATAAAATGGCGCGGTTTTGAAATATTTTAATACATATTCGCGCCGCTATAGCCCTAACGTTTTGCGGCATTTATGAAAAAAAGCCGCTATAGACCTAATTTTTTGCAGCGTTTATGAAAAAACGCCGCTATAGCCCTAACCTTTTGCAGCGTTTTCCGATTAGCGCCACTAATGTATAACTTTTGCGGTGTTTTTGATCCAAACACCACTAAAAACGCCGCTAAAATTTTAATTTCCTGTAGTGATGGTTACTGTTGGAGATTGACCCGTATACGCAATAAACAAGTAAAATAGAGAAGATCAAACACATAAATATTTACATGGAAAAATCCTCTGAAGAGGAGATGGTGGTTGTCGATTCCACCAATATAATCCTACACCTGATTTGCAAATTTAAGCAATATAGGGAGTAGGGTCGATCCCACAGAGACTGGGTTTACTAAAAATTGTTTCTCTCTCAACCAGATTTATGTCTGGGCAGTTGTCGTGCCCGCGAAGTTTGGGGGGATAAAATATGAAACTTGAAATAAACAAAGAAAAAATGTAAAAAGTAAAAGCTGAAGACAATTAAATAAAAAATAGTGAAGTAAATTTGAAGAAAAATTAATTAAATTTAGCTCAGCTTTAGGCATGGGTTTTTCCGTCTTTGAACCGATCCTCGAAATTAGATGAACTCCTCTTTTCCAATAAGCTAGTTATAGCTACCAAGGACGCCTCAGACACCAACTCTTCCTTGTTTAAATTATTTATGGAACGTCCTATAACTAACCCTTACCAATCGAACAACCTACGAAACGTTCGTGATTTAGAACTCCGACAGCTTTGCGTTCTAGAAGAGCCTAGCTCGAACCAATGCCCTCAAGCGCTTGGGACATTTAAATCCGGTTACTACTTCCCTTGACGGAACCAAACAACAATCCCCACTTGGCACGCCAATGTGTTCACAGAAAACCGATTAGACAATCGATCCTTTCGGAATCCCAACTGTACGTCTAGCCACACTAACTCAAACGACGTCCTTTTTGACTTAGTGTAGATTTGACTTTGTGAGTTGATGAAGTCATACTCTTAATCCGGAGAAATAATAAATATTGAAATGTAGGAGTTAAATAGCTCGGGTTCGTAACTCACGGGTCTTTGACGGGGTTAACACCGACTTAAAGCTGAAAGGGGTTTAGTGTGGCATGAATTTAATCATGCTTGAAGGTTGTGGAATGTGATTTGGCTTTGTGTAAAGGATGATGGAATTTGGAAAGGAAAAGGGGCTTGGAAGGCAATTGAACCAATTTAGTAAAAGCAAGACAATTGCAATTGAAATTGACAGAATGCTTCACGCCAATTTGAAGGAGAAAAAGAAATTCAATTCTAAATTGGACTAGGAAAAGACAAAGAGGATAATACAACTCCAAATTGAAATAGGAGAAGAATTAATTGATTGATTATTTCCTAAGAACAAAAAGGCCCTATTTATATACATGGGGTTTACTAAAAATAGCCTAAACTAATTTAATATAAAATCTAAAATAATAATAAAAAATAAAAATAAATAAAAATAAAATAAACTAAAATAAGACTTTCTATTTTTGTCTTTTTACAAAGTCAAAATATTTGATGTGTCCTTAGCTTCATCCATATTTTTGATTTGGCCTCATTTCAATGATTTTCTTTCAATTTGGCCCTTTTCAGATTGCTTTTGACCAATTGCATCCCTGACAAGATATAAATCGTACAAATACTAATTTAGCAGGGATTGATTCAGAAATAAACCGAATTAAACACAAGAAACCATGCAAATTGACATGTTATCAAATCCCCCCTACTTAGCTCATGCTTGCCCTCAAGCATTAGAATTGATTATACAATTTATTAAAAATCGAGACTCTTTTCTTCATCCATACTCAATGTAAAAAACATAGGCAAAAATAAATAAATGCTCAGAACATATGGTTTAATCAACAAGTGTCATAAAATTTAAAATATGTGAACTAGATAATTTCATTAAATTGAGTTTGAATCCAATAATTTGCAACGCATTATTAATCAACTATGCTTTAGGAAAAAAAATTAGACATGGTCAAACCTTTTTACACGAACTAGGATGACAACCCAAGCACCCTATCCCGGTTACTCGGTTCAAACAGTCTTTGTTATTATTATTAGGCTCTGTTAGCGGAATGTTATTAAGTTATCGACTTGTCACTCAAACCTTTTTATGCGAGATGAGATGACAACCCAAGCACCTCACCCCGGTTACTCAATCCGGTTACGTTTTCGAAACTTTCACTCATAACTTAAGCCTTTATTTGTTTATTTATTTTTTCATTTATTCATGCACAAGCAAATATTTTTTTCAAACAATCAATTAATAAAAAAAAATCTAGCTACATATATCAACCTTAAAACACAAATGTTGACTAATCTATATACTTGAGCATTTAAATTCAAAAATTTTCCCAATTGTCCAAGTTGACTAGGTATGAGATTAAAGGCTCAATGTCAAATAAGCTATTGAATGAATTCAACGTAAGATTGAACATATGCAAAAGAGAAACATGCAGCCAAAATCAATCAACCATCCATGCAAACTACCATTTTCATCCCCCCCACTTAATCTATGCTTGTCCTCAAGCATGTGTCATATTATAGAAAAGAAAAACAGCAGCTCAAATAACAAGTAAAATGAAAAGTTCATAGTACTCCCCATGTGTCCTCAATGATTTTGTCGGTGTTGGGGGTAACGACTTTGCAGGATATCAAGGATTGTGGAGACTTGATTTTCCATTGTTCCAAGTCTCGCCTCGATTCGGCCTAAACGTGCCTCCACAGATAGAGATTGTTCCTCTTGCTCTCTAGTATTGATGTGTGGACGTTGGCGAAAAACCATATTTTCGCGAGAAGTCTGTGTACCTGGAGGAACAAAATAACACGAAGTAGGGGTGCCGGCAAGCAATCCCATAGAATCCAAATAATATTTATCTAGGCTGTCCATACTATATGCACATGTGAAGGTTGAGAAATCAATTTCAGATTGAAAAAGTCGAGAGGTTAAATTCGAAATATATGACCCAAGTATTAGTGGACGATTGTAACGCAAAACGGCATGAAAATTTCGTGCAAACCAATATCCTAAATTAACTTTAAAACCCGAATGCATGCACCACAAAAAGAACAGTTCAGTCTTAGTTAGAACAGATAATGAGTCATTTCTACCTGAAAAACTAAAAGCTAAAAATTGGTGGATATATCTTAAAGTAGGTTCATGCACCAATAAGTCTTTTGTGGTCTTCGGATTATAAAGATGATCAGAATGAGTTAAAACACGATAAACATATTGAGCATCAAAGTTGCTCGGAATATCTAACAGAGCAGAATGATAGGAATCGATTGAATATCATCAGGGTCGATGAAACCCATGGCAATGTTAAATTCAGAAATTGACATTTGAAAGTCCCTCCCAAGCAAACGAAAACATACAATGTTTTGTGTTTCAATAGTTCGCAATGCATTTATATCGAAGCTAAATGTGGTGTAGAATTCGTATACCAATTCATAATATGCATTACAGGAAATATTAGCAAATAAATTCCAACCAATAGCATTAAAATAATGAAGCACAGCATCATGAATATTTAAAAGATCAAGAGTGGTGAAATCGGTTTGCTTACAGACTGGGAGCGAGCGTTGTCGGATAGCGTCGTATCGTGTTTGGTGCTCCGATGTCGAAAATTCTAGAAATCCTCGCAAATGACTTTCGGTAGGAATAGTGTTTGCACGACTACGTCTGTTGCGTTGACTGTCTCGGGATGGTCGAACACGTTCGTTAGGCGAGTCGGGGGGCTCGCACCTTCAGCAACGTCAGTACTGCTGTGCAGAGGTGTCGATGGCTCACGTGTCGATTGTCGATGGCTTCGAGTAGACCGTGTTTGGCGTTGAGAGATACGTTCATTGACGGTGGGGGGAGCTTCGACATGGTCGTTAGATGTCCCAACCTCTTCTGGATCTCCCGAAGGATCTGTTTCGACCGAGGTCAGACTCCGTTGACGGCGGGCTCTCGACGGGGCGACGGTTTGTATTGGAGGAGGTGGAGGAGAGTCATCGTCAGCTAAATCAACGACGGGAGGCGCTGAAAAATAGTGCTAATTTCGGTTGAGTGAAACCGGAACATTATCGGCCGTTTGGTTTCGAGTTCGGACCATCTATTCTGTGCAAACATTACGAAGAATCGGTTCTGTTGCTACGACGGTGGTGTAGACGGCGACGGCGCATGGAGGCATTGGCGGCGGTCGGCGGCGAGTGGCGATGGCGAGTGACGACGGCGCGTTTTGGGTTGATTTTTAAAGGGTTGATGGTGGGGGTTTTGATTGGGGCGTTGGTAAAGGTGGTGGAGAGGGTGGTTTGGTGGTGGGGAAGAAAGAAAGAAAAAAAATATGGAAAAGGCGGTGCTTAGGGGTGTGGGCTCCAATCAACGAGAGTGCGGCGGTGGGGAACTGTAACGGCGACGATGGGGGGGCGAAACGACGGTAGAGGAGGCCGACGTGGTGGAAGAAAGAAAAATGGAAGGGAGGGGCGGTGGAGGTATTCGGCGACGGCGATGAAAGGGAGGGGGAACGGTGACCGCGACGGCAGTGTAATGGCGACGGCGATGGGTGACGACGGCAGCGGCGTGGGGTGAGTTGTGAGGTTAGGGTTTTATGTTTATGTTTGTTGTGAAGAAGAAGAAGATGGATGAAAAGCTTTTGGGGATTTTGGGTGTTTAAATTATTTTTATTTTTATTTATTTATTTGATTTTTGGTTGGGTTTATTGGGTTTGTGTTGTTGGGTTAGTATTTGGGTATGAGTTATGTTTTGTGGGTGTTTTTGGGTAAGTGTAGTTGGGTTGAATGGGTGGATGGGTGGATGGGTAAATGGGCTAAATTATTGGGTTAATTTTGTTGGGTTGGTATTTGGAAATGTGTAGGTGGGTTAAATAGATGGGTATTGGGTTTGGGTGTTTTATGAAGGTTAAGTAGTTTGGGTTTTTTTTTTATTTTTTTAGGTAAATATTTGCCACCAAATTAGCATGTCGTGCCCGCGCCACCACTTTTATCCGACTTTCGAAAAAAATTCATGATCTCCATTATTTTCCTGAAAACATCAAATTAACTGAATTAAATAAAAAATTATTTATTTACACCCTATATCTTACTAAAACTTAAAATTAAATAAATGAAAAGAAATTTGGGTTGCCTCCCAAAAAGTGCATTTGTTTAACGTCGTTAGCTCGACGACTTGTTATTCAAATTTTGGGCTCATCGAGAACAATCTCCTCAACTATGTGCGTTTTAAAATTCTCGAAAAAGGGTTTTAGTCGTTGACCATTCACCTTAAAGCACTTTCGGGTTTCTTCGCTTTGAATTTTCACTGCACCATTCGAGAATAAATTAGTAATAGTAAATGGTCCTATCCATTTGGATCGAAGCTTACCAGCGAAAATTTTTAAGGTGGAGTCGTATAGGAAAACTTTTTGTCCTATTGAAAACTGCTTCCTAGTGATTAACTTATCATGAAACGCCTTCGTCTTTTCTTTATAAACTCGAGCATTTTCATATGCATCGTTTCTAATTTCCTCGAGTTCCTGGATGTCTAATTTTCGAGACCTTCCTGCAGACTCCATCTCTATATTGCACTGCTTAACTGCCCAAAATACCTTGTGCTCTAACTCGACCGAAAGATGGCACGGTTTACCGAAAATGAGTCGGTAAGGTGACATGTCTATTGGTCCCTTGTAAGCTGTCCTATAAGCCCAAAGTGCGTCATTTAGTCTCAAACTCCAATCCTTCCTGTTACGTTTAGCTCTTTTCCAGAATAGACTTGATTTCTCGATTCGACACTTCAACTTACCCGTTTGTTTGTGGATGGTAAGCAATGGCAATTCGTTGAGCCACTCCATATTTCTCTATAAGTGCACTTACGAGCTTATTGCAAAAATGAGTTCCTTTGTCACTGATTAATGCTCGTGGAGTGCCATACCTAGAAAAGACAGAATTTTTAAGAAAGTCAACTACGGTCTTAGCATTATCATTGTGAGTAGCCTTCGCCTCTATCCACTTAGAGACGTAATCAACAGTTAAGAGTATATAAAAATTACCGAAAGAAGAAACGAAGGGACCCATAAAATCGATGCCCCACACATCGAAAATTTCTCAAATATGAATAGGAGTAAGGGGCATCTCATTTCGACGACTAAGGTAGCCAACTTTTTGGCATCTTTCACAGGTTTTGCAGAATAAAAAGGCATCACGAAATATGTTTGGCCAAAATAGTTCGCATTCAAGAATTTTATGTGCGGTGCGTTTAGGTCCAAAGTGACCTCCACATGCATAAGAATGACAAAAAAGTTAAGATAGTCTGTACCTCTATTTCTGCTACACACCGTCGAATTACCTGATCGGAGCAATGCTTCCAAAGGTAAGGATCATCCCAAATATAATACCGAGCATCCTTTTTTATCTTATCTTTTTTAGACCTTGGTAATTCTGAAGGAACAGTACCTGTAACGAGGTAATTTACTATGTCTGCGTACCAAGGATGAACCGCATTTGTTGAAAACAGGGTTTTCATCAGGGAAGTTGCCTTTCAATGGTGTGTCGCCAACTGGAATCGGTAATCGACTTAGATGGTCAGCTACTAGGTTTTCACATCCCTTTTTATCCCGGATTTCAAAATCGAACTCTTGTAGGAGCAGAATCCACCTAATCAGTTGCGGTTTTGCCTCCTTCTTCCCTATTAAATATTCCAAAGCTGCATGATCAGAAAAGATAATCACCTTAGTTCCCAATAGGTAAGATCTAAATTTGTCTAAAGCAAACACAACAGCTAATAATTTTTTCTTAGTGGTTGTGTAATTGCTTTGGGCAGCATCCAAAGTTTTCGAAGCATAGTAGATAACATGAGGCTCTTTCCCTATTCTTTGGCCGAGAATAGCTCCCACACTTTGGTCACTTGCATCACACATAATTTTGAACGGGAAGTTCCAATTTGGTGGCTGAACTATGGAAGCGGAGACCAATTTCTGCTTCAACACGTCAAATGCGTCTTTACAAGTCTGGTCAAATTCAAATTCTTTATCCTTTTGTAACAGACTACAAAGCAGTCGCGTGATTTTCGAGAAATCTTTCATGAATTGTCTGTAAAATCCTGCATGGCCAAGAAACGAACGAACTTCCCTCACGGATGTGGGGTAAGGTAACGAGTTAATAATATCCATTTTTGCCTTATCGACCTCAATTCCTTTCGAGGAAACTATATGACTTAAAATTAATCCTTTGTCAACCATGAAATGGCATTTCTCATAATTTAAAACAAGATTAAATTCTAGGCATAGCAAGATTATCGAGACATTCGTTAAAAGAGTTACCGTATACCGTGAAGTCATCTATAAAGACTTCAATGATTTTCTCGACATAATCGGAGAATATGCTCACCATGCATCTTTGGAAAGTGGTCGGAGCATTACAGAGTCCAAACGGCATTTGTCTATACGCAAACGTTCCGAAGGGGCACGTGAAAGTTGTTTTGTCTTGATCCTCCGGAGCCACTGGAATTTGGAAAAATCCTGAGCACCCATCGAGACAACAATAATGGGTCTTACCAGCTAATCGCTCGAGCATTTGATCGATGAAGGGAAGTGGAAAATGGTCTTTCCGGGTAGCTGCATTCAACTTCCTGTAATCGATGCAAACTCTCCATCCATTCTGGACTCGGGTAGGGACCAGCTCTCTAACGAAGTTTTTCACCACCATCCACGCCCGCTTTTTCTTGGGCACGACATGAACCGGGCTAACCCAATCACTGTCGGAAATCGGGTATATCATTCCAGCATCTAACAGTTTCTGGATCTCATTCTTTACTACCTCCATCATGGGTAGGTTAAGACGCCTTTGAGCATCTCTCTTTGGTTTCGTGTTATCTTCGATGGAAATTTTGTGCATACAAGTGGATGGACTTAGCCCTTTTATGTCGGCTATCGTCCAACCAATAGCTTCCTTATAATCTCTCAGAACTCCAAGGTGTCTTTGGTTAGTTTCTTTGACACTATCACCGGTAAGGTGTCTTTCTCTCCCAAAAAGACGTACTTAAGGTGGTTCAGTAATGCTTTAAGCTCCAAGGTTGGTGGCTGCGAAACCGATGGTAACATTTTAGTTTGGGAAGGTAATAGTTCAAATCGGTTACCTTGGTTCGTCAACGATGGTTGCGTTTCCAAATGTTTGATAATTTCTCGCAATGGATCTTCTATGATTGCTAATTCCTCGAGATGATGTAAAACATCCATGTCAATGCTTTTGTAAAGGAAAGCTTCCAATTCATCAAAGTCATGATATTCAGAATAAGATTGAGTTAAACAATCTATAATATCGATACTAGAAATATTTAACAGTGAGTTAGGATGACTCATAGCTTTGTAGACATTGAATTTCACGATTTCGCCATCAACCTCCATTGTCAGTGTTCCGCTCCGAACATCAATTTTTGCGCTTGCGATACTTAGGAACGGCCGTCCAAGCAAAATGTCAGACGAATTAGTTGAGTTATCATCTTCCATATTAATAATGTAGAAATCTGCAGGGAAAACTAATTCGTTAACTTTAACAAGGACGCCTTCAAGCAACCCTTCGGGATAGACGACTGACCTATTAACCTCCTGTTTCTTACTCCTGTTTCTTTTAAAGGACCCGCGTTAGTCAACTTATAAATAGAATAAGGCATAACATTAATGGAAGCCCTAAATCACACATGGCTTTCTTAATGCCTACATTACCTATCTCATAGGAAATAGCAAACATACCTTGGTCCTTGTATTTGGGCGGAACATTCTTTTGCAGTACTGCGGAGACATTTTCTCCTACATTTACTCTTTCGTTGCCTATTAACCTCATTTTGCTAGAACACAATTCCTTGAAGAATTTCACATAGCGAGGGATTTGTTTAATAGCGTCGAGCAAAGGGATATTTACCTCCACCTTCTTGAATGTCTCGAGGATTTCTTTTTTCTCCTCTTTCTTATCCTTTGCAAGCCTTCCTGGAAAAGGAGGTGGCATCACAACTGGTCTCCGAATTTCTGATTCCGGCCTGGCTGTTGGATCGGAGATCTGCTTTTCCCGTTCCTTGTCTTGCCCATGACTTTTTTCTGGAACTATTTCCAGAACCTTTCCGCTACGAAGAGTTATTGCACTTGCATTCTGCTGAGGATTCGGCTCTGTCTGGGAAGGTAATTTACCTTAAGACTCCAAACGATTAACTGCCATCGAGAGTTTACTAACTTGATTAGTTAACTCTTGTATTGATGCATCTATCCTCTATTGATATTTTGCAGCATCGACGACAAGTCTTTCCATAACAGCTTCTAGAGATGTGCTCGGCTTGGGTTGTTATTGTGGTGGTTGCAGAGGTCTCGGTTGGTATGATAGATTATATCGGGGATTAGCTCCGTAATTCAAGTTGGGATGATCCTTCCACCGGGGATTGTAGGTGTTGGAGAAAGGATCATAGCGTCTTTTTGGAGGTCCCGAAAAACCTCCGACAGCATCAACATGTGCCGTTGAATTGCCATTAAGGATTGGGCACGAATCCGTCAGATGTTCAGACGTAGTAAAAATTCCACACAGTTGAGTCAGATTCTTCTTTTCTATAAGTAAAGATTGAACAACATTAGTAAGATTATCCAATTTATCTTCTAAGGATGAAACATTTACCCCATTAACCCGTCTTGTGGGTTCCAAATTCGGCCAATACTGTTAAGAATTTATCGCCATGGTGGATATCAGTTCTCTTGCCCTTTGAGGAGTCATATTGACAAGCGCCCCTCCACTAGCAGCATCAATCATCTTCATTTCCATAGAGAGCAAACCCTCGTAGAAATATTGAAGAAGTGATTGTTCGGTCAACCCGTGTTGAGGACAACTTGCACACAGTTTTTTGTACCGCTCCCAATAGTCGTAGAGCGATTCACTCTCCATTTGGCGAATTCCCACTATGTCCCTCCTAAGTTCAGCTGCTCACGATGCTGGAAAGAATCTGTCAAGAAATACACGAGATAAGTCATCCCACGTTGTGATAGAACCGGGGGGTAAGTAAAATAACAATTCTCTTGCTGTATCAACTAAAGAAAAAGGAAAGACCCAAAGTTTGATTTCATCTTCGGTTACTCCCTGAGGTTTCATGCTTGAGCCGACCATGTGGAATTCTCTCAAGTGAGTGTGTGGATTTTTGTTCTTCAAGCCTCGAAAAGTGGGCAAAAGGTGAATCAAGCCTGATTTCAACTCGAAAGGGGTTCCTCCGGTTGGATAGTTGATGCATAACGGTGTTTGCTCGTTGGGAGCAGCGGCTAGTTGACGAATGGTTCGGTTTACCATCCTTTCTGGTTCACCGAGGTTGCCTTTCGCTTCTTTTGTTTCAAAAAGTGGTTCGGTCTCAGGTTCAACCACTTCGACTTGTTTCCCACATCGAATTGCCTCTGCACGAATTACTTCGCTCAACTTTTCGACGTCGGATTCTAGGATCCCTTGTCCTAGTTCGACTTCTGCTTTACTTGCACGTATAAGAGCTTCCGTCTCTTTTCGTCGCGCTCGCACCGATTTCTTGATCTCTAGGTCGTACTCAAGATCTCCAGATGAAGATCTGGTCATGAAGATGATTTAAACAATTGTAAGTGTTGCCAGTCCCCGGCAACGGCGCCAAAACTAGTGGTTGTCGATTCCACCAATATAATCCTACACCTGATTTGCAAATTTAAGTAGTATAAGGAGTAGGGTCGATCCCACAGAGACTGGGTTTACTGAAAAATGTTTCTCTCTTGACCAGATTTATGTCTGGGTAGTTGTCGTGCCCGCGAAGTTTGGGGGGGATAAAATATGAAACCTGAAATAAACAGAGAAAAAAATGTAAAAAGTAAAAGCTGAAGACAATTAAATAAAAAACAGTGAAGTAAATTTAAAGAAAAATCAATTAAATTTAGCTCAGCTTTAGGCACGGGTTTTTCCGTCTTTGAACCGATCCTCGAAATTAGATGAACTCCTCTTTTCCAATAAGCTAGTTATAGCTACCAAAGACGCCTCGGACACCAACTATTCCTTGTGTAAATTAGTTATGGAACGTCCTATAACTAACCCTTACCGATCGAACAACCTACGAAACGTTTGTGATTTAGAACTCCGGCAGCTTTGCGTTCTAGAAGAGCCTAGCTCGAACCAATGCCCTCAAGCGCATGGGACATTTAAATCCGGTTACTACTTCCCTTGAAGGAACCAAACAGCAATCCCCACTTGGCACGCCAATGTGTTCACAGAAAACCGATTAGACAATCGATCCTTTCGGAATCCCAACTATACGTCTAGCCACACTAACTCAAACGACGTCCTTTTTGACTTAGTGTAGATTTGACTTTGTGAGTTGACGAAGTCATACTCTTAATCCGGAGAAATAATAAATATTGAAATGTAGGAGTTAAATAGCTCGGGTTCGTAACTCAGGGTCTTTGACGGGGTTAACACCGACTTAAAGCTGAAAGGGGTTTAGTGTGGCATGAATTTAATCATGCTTGAAGATTGTGGAATGTGATTTGGCTTTGTGTAAAGGATGATGGAATTTGGAAAGAAAAAGGGGATTGGAAGGCAATTGAACCAATTTAGTAAAAACAAGACAATTGCAATTGAAATTGGTAGAATGCTTCAAGCCAATTTGAAGGAGAAAAAGAAATTCAATTCTAAATTGGACTAGGAAAAGACAAAGAGGATAATACAACTCCAAATTGAAGTAGGAGAAGAATTAATTGATTGATTATTTCCTAAGAACAAAAAGCCTCTATTTATATACATGGGGTTTACTAAAAATAGCCTAAACTAATTTAATATAAAATCTAAAATAAAAATAAAAATAAAATAAACTAAAATAAGACTTTCTATTTTTGGCTTTTTACAAAGTCAAAATATTTGATGTGTCCTTGGCTTCTTCCATCTTTTTGATTTGGCCCCATTTCAATGATTTTCTTTCAATTTGGCCCTTTTCAGCTTGCTTTTGACCAATTGCATCCCTGACAAGATTTAAATCGTAAAAATACTAATTTAGCAGGGATTGATTCAGAAATAAACCGAATTAAACACAAGAAACCATGCAAATTGACATGTTATCAAGAGAAAAACCATGGGCAAAAGAAACTTTGGCTTTTCATTAATGGAGTGAACAAACGAGAATATAATATGAAAAAAAAAACTTAAATGTACTAAACGTACAAACCCAAAACCCTAAAAATAAAACCCGATTTTTATCACGGTTTAATTGGTTCCGAGAAATTCATGGGTCAATCAATCTAACCCATCTTTCTAGATCAGTACCCTAATCGATTCGCAGTCTAACTGATTTGACCAATCAATTCAATTCGATTTAAATAAAATTGGTAAAAATATAAGTTATGCGAATGGTTAAGCGCTTACTATAAGTAGCTTTACATTGTAAATATAAAGAAAATTTTTATTATACCATTTTCTCTATTTTAAAACTTTGTTGTATTATGGAGGAATAATAAAACCTTAAAAGGAAAGTGTCTCATATAAGCATTTTTTACATGAAAAATGAATTAACTTCAAGTGTTAAAGTTCATCAAGATATGATTAAAATAGATGGGTTTAATAGAACCAATTACACAAGGTGAAAAGATAAAGAGTTGCTTCTATTAATTATATCAAAGATCTTTTATGCTCTTTATCTAAATCTCTGATCCTTTACCATAAGCAACCGATGCTTATCTAGTGTATTCTTAAAAGATATAGATTTTAAAGTACATCATCTAAAACATGACAATATCATTGCAGTAATAGAAATTTTACAATGAAATATTTATTATGATATGTATTTTAAGGATCGTATTTGATATTATACTCAAAGGATATATTAAGAAAATTTAAATTGAGATTAAATTAATTAATTGCTTACTTTATTAACCAATCTCAAAATTACCAATTAAGTAATGTTGTGATTATTTATGCCACCAACAAGTAATACGAAGAATGGACTAAAACTATCAAATTAAACTAACAAGATCTCAAAACCACTTTCTAATTAGATGCAAATGTAGTGATCAATGGAGTGTACTGAATGCATTGGTGATTTAATACCTAGACAATCGCTAACAATCATACTTTCATTATTCTTATACTCTAAAACTCTTCCGATAGGACTCAAATATAGAAATTATTTCTAAATCATAAAAATAAAATAAAATCAATGATCACACATAAGCAAATTAAAATGTATTAATTAACCACGCACTTGTTCAATAATTTTCAAGAACTAGAGAGATTTAACCTCTTTGCAGCACAGACACTATATTTGGTTCTGTCATTTTAATATTAGAAACGTATTAGATAATATTCTTATTTGTTATTGGGGACTCATACAATGATCCTTCTAGTGTCATGCCACTTAAATTTGACTACGTTAGGTATAATATTATGGTAAGACATAAACTCAAATAGAACTTGAAAAAACACACACATTATAATATCAAAAATATAATACGAGCATGACACAAATACAGGAATCACTATCGTATTAATCGGATGGTGTGAACTGCTGTCATGCCCTCCACCATTTCCGCCTGCAGCAGGGCGGCTTCCGTGAGATTTAGCCCCGTTCAACGCTTGGCTGAAGGCCCTTATAGCTTCATCTATCAAGACAATGGTTTGCTCATCAATGTTTAGATCATTATCAATCACAGCTTCAATGACCAGGTTCACCAAGTCATCAACCAATTTTGCCTTTGCTCTTAGATCCCCAATCACTCTCTTAAACTCTCGGAGTGAACTTTCCACGGCTATCAGCCTGCCTTCTGTGTATATTTCCTCCGCTCGCACTCTTCCCAAGTCAGCTTTTATGGCCTTAAGCAGGTGCTGTATTAAACAGGAAATATATTAAAAAAATTAAGTAATTAGCAAGCTGGAGGAAGGTTCAGTAAGGCATAATTGATTTATAGCCCAAATTACTTTTTTTTTTTCTTTTAATAATTTCATTATAGGTTCGAATTGTATTCTGCTCTTTTTTGACACAATGCCTAAAATTAACTATAGCTTCTCCTCAACTCATAAATAGGAGGATAATGCACTTCAGCTCACTCGAATCAACGTCTTCCTGTATTAACAATAATGTCTGTGCTAACCGAACTAAAACTCAATCAGCAAATAGTTTTTTTTAGTTAAATTTACAGCCCAAGTTAATACATAACTAAGGGTCTATGAGGAAAATAATTACTCTAAAATTTTCGTAAGAGAATTGAAAGATGTTGAAATAAAAATAATTTGTGTTGAATAGCCTATATCCGAATCACAATTATAGAATTTTTTTTTTCTAAATTTATTCCCAAACGTTCTTTGGACAGGAATTATGAAGCCCAAATTCATGCTTCGGGCATTGGATTAAACAAAACTTTTAGACATGTCAAATTGTGATCCAACCTAAATTTTCAATTCTCTTGCTTTTAATTCTAAATTAGTAATTAATTACGTTAATAAGCGCTTTGGCTTTGTTTAATATGTTTGGTTAAACTGCAAGTTTTAATTTATGCCGGTCGCTTATTTTTAGACTCCATTTTATTAAACATTTTTCTAAATATTTTTTTTTATAAAAAGTTTGAAATATATGAAAGTAATTGAAAATAAAATAGCCAAAACATGAACTAAATGGACTCTCATTACCCAACAAAAAAGAAAGAGGGCTCTTAGTTACGACTAACATATTATAACTATAGAAACAATAGTTTTATTTTATGAACCTAAAATTATAATGTTGGTTATAAAGCTATCCCAATTTACCGTCAAGTAATTCACATTTATAAACAAAGGATGATAAAGTACTATAACTTAAACGTATAGCTTCCTTTGGTTCACTGTTTGTCTCCGGTGAAACACGTTTGAGCCAATTTTTCATTGCAATAAAGTGTAATTTTATTTCTGTTATCTCGTAAAAAAAAAAATTAAACTGTTCTTTTTAATAATTAAAAAGAGGAATGATGTGAATAACGTATGATAAGTTGATATTCCAAATCTTACAAAAAAAAACGTACTAAATTAAAAAAGAGAACCAAATTCATATACTAAATATTATATTAAACCGTTATAAAAAAATATAATAAGCAAATAAGTTATATACAATAAAAAGTGATTTACACACAAAAAAAACACTAAAAGTTATTCACGGGCACAAGTAAATCTAGGCAGAGCATATAAATAATTAGAGGCATTCATGGGCCGGGTCGAATCAGGTTCGGATTAGGCCCAAATAAAAATTTAGGCTTGTTTGCTAGTTTCGGGCTCTACTCGAAAAATAGGTCTAAGATTTTATCCAAGTCTAGCATGGATAAAAATACTAAAATCCAGGCTCGACTTGACCCACCCGTATTAATTTTTTTATATTATTTATTATATAATTTTTTTAAAAAAATATATAATACATCTTAAATACTAAAAACATTAAAATAAATGTTTCCTAATAAATTGAAAATAAATATATATGTATACTTAAATAACACTAAGATAGGTGCAATTTAACAAACAAATGTCTCTAAAATAGTAACAAAAGTAACAATAAAACAATAGTTATACAATATCTAAACAATAACAACAAAATTTTACCAACATAATAGTGAAATGGTAGCAAAATAGTGAAACAATAGTAAGAAAATAGCAAAAAAAAAAGCAAAAAAAAAAAAAAGAGAGTAAAAAACAACAAGGAAAAGTAGCAGTTTTTTTTTTCTCCTGAGGCCCGACCCGTGCTCAAGCCCATTTTCTGGGCCTATGTTTTTACCCAAATCCTCCCATTTTTTGGGCAGGTCTTCGGGCCGGACTGAGTGGCCTGGCCCATGGACAGGTCTAGAAATAACCATAAATAATTATTTCATCTTTCAATATATAGGAGATGGATTCATTTATATCGGTGTAAAACTAGAGTGGTTTTACAGTCTTTCATGACTTTTTATACATTAATATTTTAACGATTGGATTGTTAAAATATATAAAGTGTAGGGACCCATTTTCACTGTTGTAAAATTTAAGTGGTTTTACACCCTTCCGTAACTTTTTATACTTATCATACATTTAAATTTTTTAATCGAACCGATACCTCTATCACTTTGATCTAAAATATTATCAATATTAATATACCTTTAACGGTTAGAAAGTTTTTTTACGTAAAATAAATAGTAAGGAAATTTTAAATTATATCAAATTTAACATGCATGATCTATATGAATGAAGTATCAAATATAATGGTTGAATTATTAAAATATTAATAGTACAAAAAATTACGAAAGAATGTAAAACCACTTCAATTTTATACAGGTGTAATTGGATCCCTCGTGTATATAAATCTATTTTAGATCCACAAGTATTGGTTTAATTGTGAAAGAATTAATCTAGATAGTAAATATGACGTAATTAGAAGAAATTTATTTCAGATCCAGTATAAATGTCTGGAAATTGAAAGAGAGATTATTATTCCAAATTCACTAATAATAATAATAATAATCAGAGTAGCAATATGGAAGATGGAAAGAAGCAATGAAATTAACAAGACAGCAAGTAGCAAAAGCTTACCATCTAATCTAACAAACTATTGAACAGAAATAATAGAGAGAAACAGAGAAATGAAAGGAGGGGGGGGGGGGTTGAAGGTTGGAAGAAGGACGAATTTATTAAGGAAATTTGATAACCAGAGTAGCAACATGGAAGATGGCAAGAATCAATGAAAATAACAAGATAGAAAGTAGCAAAAACTTATCATTTAATCTAGCAAACGACTAAAGAGAAATAATAAAGAGAAACAGAGAAATGAAAGGAGGGGGTGAAGGGTGGGGGAAGGACGAATTTATCAAGGGAATAGTGTTCACCAATTTTCATAAATTACCCAATTGGTCACTTAATTTTCATAAATTTTATTTTGGCCATCAAAAATAAAGAAATTGCAAATTAAGCACCACTGTAAACAATCATTTTCATTTTTGTCACCCAATTTTAATAAGTTATCATTTTGATCACTTGCCGTTAGTTTACACTCATTTTAGTCACTCAACCTTTTTTAATTTTCATCTTTTAAATTTTAATTTATTATATTTCCTTTTTTTTAGAATTAACTTTAGTTATTTCCAATAAAAAGAAAAAACTTGAGATTTTATAGAGAATTACATGGGTTTTTAAAAGGAAAAAACTTGAATTTATAAAGGAAAAATCATTTTATCATTTTGATTTTTCCCCTTTTACAATAATTGTAGTTTTTTTTTTAGTAAAAGGGAAAAATATGAAATTTTACAAAGAATTATCTAGATTTTTATAGAAAAAAAAATCAATTTTAGTTTTTTTTTTTCAAATGAAAAACCCTTGGGTTTTATAAGGAAAATTTCAATTTCTTAAAGTATATCTAGTAATTAATCCTCCACATTTTATAGGTCCATTAAGGGAGTAGATGTTGATCACGAGTTTTAAAGTTGCTCCATACCCAAGGCAAGGATCGAACCCTCAACCACTAGTTAAGATAAGAGAGACCATTTCCATCTCACCTAACTCCCATGGTTAAACTTAATTTCTTTTTTAAAGTAAATGATTGACGAAAATAAAAAATTATTAAATTTAATTATTTTCTTATTTTTTGAATTTTTGAATTTTAAATTATTCTACATAAGATTTGGTATGTCACTTAATAGTGAAATTAATGATTTTAATAACGGAAGAACTTAATTAATATAATCCAAAGTTTCGAGATGTGATTACAAACATTTTAAACTTTTGGGATTAGAGTCCTAAAAGATTTAAATTCTATACAATCCTATATTTTAGGATTTACAATATTCACTATAGTAACTCTAGTTTTATTAGAGTGTTGTACTCGATCACAAAGGCTTCAAGTGAATGGACTTGTCCACATGTTCCACAATTCGGACCAATTTAAATAGGTCAAATGAACCTCATTTAATCAGTTGACCTCCATGGAACGTTTATATGCATTCGTCATGGACTTCGATTCGCGACCTCTGACACCACCAATCCATAGATGTATGTATATTGTCTTCAACAATCACCATTCTTGTACTAGTATTGCCAAAATCGAGCGATTTTGGGGTGGACCAGGGCATCCTACTAAAGACATTGCCAAAATCGAGCGATTTGGGGTTGATCAGGGCAGCCCACTAAAGACGCCGATGTTGGTAGGAATATGATACAATCGAGAATCGAGGGATTTGAGCAATTTGCAAAGCCCTACATAGCCTTCACCGATCTCCAGTAAATGGACCGAGGCGTACATTGTCTTCACCCATCGCCACGGAATATGACAAAAGCATTTTAACGTTTTGTTATCGTCATAGGAGTCCACCACCGCTATTTTTGTGTCTCATGCTTGTTTCAACCAATTTAACCACTTTTTCTAACCAATTGAGTTCGTTTCCAATTTTGTTCTCAATGATTAATCAAGCCAAATATTTTATGCAACGCTTGTTTTTTTAAAAGGGAAAAGACTGGCTTATCTTTCATATTTTAAACATAATGTGTGGGTGGGAATTAAGACCAAATTCATTGATATGAGAAAAAGGATACAAAGGGTTAGAAGGAGACAAAGCTCCAAAGCATAGCAGCGAACAGAGGCATCCCATCAGACAACAACCATCCACCTTCCGTTTCCCATTTTAAACGGGGAAGAATCAGCAACAGCCATAGATCCGCCTTAAACAGAGGTCTTGGGTCTCATCACCCTATTATCAAGCAAAGCAAAACACCTCCCCGCCTGCCATAGCTAAGACCAACCAATTCAACCATGTTCCAGAGCATCAGGGAAGACGAGCAGCAGAGGCGAGAGAAGAGTTAACAAGGGCTCAGGCCACCCATCTCCCAAAAGACATGGTAGAAAACCACCACCCCTGGAGGAGCTATTAATGTCAGCGGAAGACCGTTAAGAGTTGTTAACGTCAGTTACAAAGTTGTTAAGGTCATTAAAGTCAATGTCAGTTAGTTGAGGACTGTTAAAGAGTTGTTAACGTCAGTTGTTGAAAGCTGTAGAGAGCAGTTTCTCCATCAGCGAGCTGTAGCTATAAATGTAAATGGGCAGACAATATGGTAAGCAATAAGAAAGTATCATCCATTCAGAAAAATTTTCTTTCTGGAATTTTCTCTCTCGCTGTGCAGAGAGTCATCATTCTTTGATGACTTCTGTCAGTGAGAAAACATAGTATATATGATTATAAGATGAAAAAAAATGGTTATAGTCGGTTAAAAAAATGTGAAGACATGTAGCGGCGGATGCTGTGTTCGAACTCCACTGCTAGGCATAGCTACAATAGAATGAACAGGTTTTGTGTAAACCATGGTTCACACCTTTGAAACTCGGACACAGGATTTGCTATAAACCATAGGCCAGAAAGAAATTACATCGAACAACAGTTCATATTCTTTCAAAGTGATGAGCTTCAATAGGAAATGGGAAGATTCTATTATTATTATTTTTAGGACGAAAAATGGGCTTGTGATATTTGCGGATATTTATAGTGAACAAAGCTCCTTCCCTATCCTTATCGATAAATTTAATGTCTTACCCACTCTCTATTGTCCTTGGAGTCAAGTGTGCTTTGTATTTATCGTCTAGTATCAAGTGTTCTAGAGTTGCGGAAATTTCAATACAAAAACTAAGTTTATTGGCTTTTTTTCCTTTAACCTGACTCTTATTTATTAATCATATTTATATATTTATTTTTTAATTTATTAAACAATATATTTTTACAAAAAATAATGTATTATATTTTACATTTATATTATCTATAATACTTCTACTTTCTGTCAAACTCCAAAAAAATAAAAACAACAATAGTAATTTGGTGGTTTACTTTTACAATGACATTAATTAGTTTAAATAATTTAAATATTTATATGTGATAATTATCTTATTATTTTACTATCATATTTTGTGTATGCTAATAAGTGTTCAAGAATAAAAAAGATATTTGTAGTTGAAAGGTTAAAGGTGATGCTTTCGGTTATTTATAAATGTATTAGCAAATATATATATATATATATATGGCAAAGTGAAATGATACCAGACTTTTTCTATACATTATAAAATAATGACCAAGTTTAAAATTTTGGTCCCTATACTACACTCAAATTTAAAATTTAATCATTATACTTCAATTTCTTGACATAGTTTGGTACCTTAACTTTTACAATATCATTGATTAGCTCAAATGTTTTATTTTGATTAAAATGATGATGTAATTTTTAAGAGTTGTTAACACCATTAAAATTATCTATTAAATTTATGTCCATTGTATTTTTTTTTTGTTACATGTTTACTATGTGAGTATTTCAAAAGAAAAAAAAAACATTTAAAATGTCATTCCAACGAATTTAACATAAAAAAATTAATGATGTTAACAATTAAAGTTGACTATTTAAATTTTAAAAGTATATAGACTAAATTTTAAATAGTCAAAGAGTATAGAGACTTGAAGTATATTTTAACTTAAAAAATTTATTCTACAATTTAGTTAAAAAATAATTAACCCAACTTGCAGTATTGTAGAGAGCCATATTAGTAATGTTAGTAAAGATATAGAAAACAATTTATGCAAATAATAATGTTAAATAAGAATCAAGGTTTTCAGAAACAGACTGATAGTTTAATTAGTTAGACCATCAGTTCTTAGTTTGACCGGTTCAATCGATTATCCATATTGATTAAATAAATTATTTTAAAATTAAAAATATATTTAAAAGATAGAGAAAACTAGTTCAACTGATTTTTATTATATTTTAATTGGTTCTGAACGATTCATGGGTCAACCAATTTAACCCTCTCTCTCTAAACCAATACCATTTGACCAACCAATTTGGTCCAGTTTAAACACCATTGGTAAGAACATAGCTTAAGCGAATGGTTAAGTGCTTACTATAAGTAACTTTACAGTGCCCCTGTGTTTTACCATTATCCTTATTTTGCTTTACATATTTTAAAACTTTGTTGTATTATGGAAGCATAATAAAACCTTAAGGAAGGTGTCTTATATTTCAGTCTATATTAGATACTCTACTATATATTTCTTTAGCATTGCTAAGACTTTATTATAAGCATTTTTTACTTGGAGATAGAATTAACTTCAAGTGTTAAAGTTTATCAAGATATGGTCAAGACAGATGAGTTCAATGAAACCAATTATAGAAGGTGAAAATATAGAGTTGTTTCTATTAACTATATCAAAGATGTTTTATATTCTCGATTTAAATCTCCAATCATTACCAAAAGCAAATAATGCCTATCTAATGTACTTTTAAAATATGTAGATTTTAAAGAAGTATATCATCTAAAGCATGAAAGTATTATTCAAGAGATATATTATGAAAATACTTATAATGGTATGTACTTTAAGCACCGTAGATATATTATGAAAATATAAATCGAGTTTAAATCAATTAATTGCTTATTTTATTAACCAATCCCAAAATTACCAATTAACCAATTAAGTAAAGTTATGATTATTAATGCCACCAATAAGTAATACGAAGAATGGACTAAAACTATCAAACTAAACTAACAAGATCTAATTGGATGCAAATGTAGTGATCAATGGAGTGTATTGAATATAATAGTGATTTAATACTTAGACAATCGCTAACAATTATAATTTCATTATTGTTATACTCTAAAGCTCTTTCGATAGGACTCAAATATAGAAATCATTTCTAAATCATAAAAGAAAAAGAAAATCAATGATCACACATAAGCAAATTAAAATGTACTAATTAACCACGCACTTGTTCAATAATTAGAGAGATTGTCTCTTTACACCCTTTGCAGCACAAACACTATCTTTGGTTCTGTCAATTTAAAATTAGAAACGTATTAGATGATAACATTCTTATTTGTTCTTGGAGACTCATACAATGATCCTTCTAGTGTCATGCCACTTAAATTTGACAACTTCAAGTATAACATTACGGTAAGACATAAACTCAAATACTAAAAGTAAAACAGAACTTAAATAAAAAACACATTATAATATCAAAAATATAATACGAGCATGACACAAATACAGAAATCACGATCGTATTAATCGGGATGGTGTGAACTGCTGTCATGCCCTCCACCATTTCCGCCTGCAGCCGGGCGACTTCCGTGAGATTGAGCCCCGTTCAACGCTTGGGTGAAGGCCCTTATAGCTTCATCTATCAAGACAATGATTTGCTCATCAATGTTTAGATCATTATCAATCACAACTTCAATGACCAGGTTCACCAAGTCATCAACCAATTTTGCCTTTGCTTTTAGATCCCCAATCACTCTCTTGAACTCTCGGAGTGAACTTTCCACATCTATCAGCCTGCCTTCTGTGTATATTTCCTCCGCTCGCACTCTTCCCAAGTCAGCTTTGATGGCCTTAAGCAGTTCCTGTATTAAACAGGAAATATATAAATTTTTTTTTAAGTAATTAGCAAGTTGGAGGAAGGTTCAGTAAGGCATAATTGAATTTAATATGTTGGTGTTCAAAGCTCTCTTCAATTGATTCATATGATAGGTGTCATAATTGATTTATTTGCATAATTAAGGAAATAGTGTTAATCAATTTTCATAAATTAATGAAATAATGAGAAATTTTGGTGTTATTGGAGTTCAGGGTAAAATTTCTCTTCGGACAAAGAATTTTCTGTAAACCTTAGGCCAGAAAGATAGAAATTACCAACATCGGACAATAGACCATATTGTTTGTTGGATCCAACAAAGAGATGAGCTTCAAGAAGGAATAGCGGAAGGATTTACGCAAATATGTTTGCCAATTTTTATAGTGAAGAGAGGCCGGTTCCTATCGATAAATTTATGTATTTATTTTTTAATTCATTAAAAAATATATTTTTACAAAGAATGATGTATTATATTTTACATTTATATTATCTATAATACTTCTACTTTCTATAAAACGGGTAAATGACCTAAATATACCATTTTTAAAAAAAAATTACGGAAAAGGGCCAAAAAAATAATTATTTACCGGAAAGGGCCATTTCCCCCAAAAACGCGTCCACGTCAGCGCGTTTTCAGGGGATAAACAGAAAAGCGCGTCCACGAGGGAGCGCTTTGTGCTACATCAGCAAAAAACGCATCCTTGAGGGCGCGCTTTGCTGATGTGGCAAAAGCACTCCCTCGTGAACGCGCTTTTGCCCTTTACCCCCGATGGGCTTTTTAGTTGTTTTTAGTGTTAGGGTATGAGTTTTTAGGGTTTTAGGGCTACGGTTTAGGGATTTTCAGAGTTTTAGGGTTTAGGGTTTCTAGGGGAAAATTAATAGACTAGATTTTAGGGTTAATTAATTAGAATAATTTTAAGTTTAGGGTTTTGGGAAAATATATCAAGAAAATAAAAATTATTTGAATTTTTTTACAAAGTATCTCGCAATATAATTTTGAGAAGACGTTTACGAACAAATAGTGACCAAAACGCTTTAAGCAGATGCACCACAAGAAGAGTATCAAAAAAAGCTCCCACGTGGACGCTCTTTTTTACTCACGTAGTCTCTGAAATATAATTTTGAGAAGACGTTTCAACAAATAGTGACCAAAACGCTTCAAGCAGATGCACCGCCGCAAAGAGTACTCAAAAAGCTCCCACGTGGATGCTCTTTTTGCTACGATGAGTCCGCAATCCTTAGACTATAAATCAACCAAATTTCATTCTCAGGTTGCATAACAGAAATTGAGGCAAAAGTAAAATAAAAATTGAAGATGAGTGAACGTATTAATGCTGTTATTTACTACGATGGTGAGGTTTGTGACACCGAAAATGGTGTTGTTTTTTTATCGGAGAACACAGCGAGACTGAGTTTTAATCGGAACATAGATTTGACAGAACTTCGCAAAAGAATTAGGCGTAAAATCTTCGGAACAACACCAATGAAAGTTCAGTCTATTAAATATAGATTTTGCGCTTCGGTTGATCCCGTGAGATATGACTCATTCGACATCAAAGGTCCTCGGAGCTTGGAGGCAATGGTGGAGACTCATCTTGCCAGTGGATCACCCTATCTTGAGGTATATGTACAATTTTCATCGCCAAGTGATCTTCCTTCGACTTCAACATCTACTGCTGTTCGAGGGGAATACACGACCCCAAGCTGACACTCTGTTAGTGGGAGAGAGAATACGGAAGCGCCCGTGTTTGGTGGTAGTATGGAAAACACAACCCCTGCACGACACTCGGTTGGTGGATGGGACATGCATATCCTTCCTTCGACGTTCGATGCTAGTAATACGTATTGGGGAATGTCATCAACTTCTAGTGGTTGGCAATCCACATATGATTGGGGACGTTACGAAAGTTGTTTAAGAAGGGATAATGTACTCCCCACGACATCCATCGGCGAGGGGCCCTCGTTCATTGCAGATGATGGTGGGTCGGATGATGAGTCCGATGTGGATCCACCTCGAGAGCCCGGCCTCGATGGTATAGAAGTTGCATTATTTTCTGAACCGGAGTCTATTCCAACCGATGTTGAAGGCGGTTCAGATGAAGAAGAAGAAGATCCGCGATTCAGGGCGTACTCGCCTCTAGCCCACATGCATAATGTCGATCTATCTCAAGACGATGCATTGGAGTTTCCTGAACTACCACACACGTATATGTGCCGTACAAGTTCGTCGTTGGATTCGGGTAAATTAAAAGTTGGTAAAGAGTTTTCCAACAAGGATAGTTTTCTTGGTGTATTGAAACAATATAGCATCAAGAATGGGGTTAACTACAACATGGTTAAATCCAAACTCGATAAGTACGAGGCCAAGTGTGCAGTGCAAGACGGTACATGTTCATGGAAAATCATAGTCTCGTTGAGGAAAATGACAGGCTTGTGGGAGATCAAAAAGTACAAAGGTCCACATACATGTCTTGCTTCTGATGCAGATCACTAGGTGTTCAAGGTTTTGAATAATACTAATATTACGTAATGTTGCATTATTTAATGTACTTCGTTGATAGGTGTTTCACAAGATCATCCGAAGATGGATTCAGATATATTGGCTGACTTAATAATACCGACGGTGAAGGCGAATTCCAAGACTACAGTGTCGGCCTTAATTGGCAATATTGGTAGCCAATTGGGGTACACGCCCTCTTACCGGAAGACTTGGATAGCCAAGCGGGCGTTGGAAAAGTTGCATGGTCGGTGGGGGACGCTTCATATAATGAAGTGTGGCGGTGGTGTCGATCTTTGGAGAGATATGTCCCAGGCAGCATAACAGACCTTGAAACGGAACCGGCGTACTACAACGATCGATTGCTCCGTGGATGCCAAGTGTTCAAGCGTCTGTTCTGGACATTTAAGCAATGTCGAGACGCATTTATCTACTGCAAACCATTGGTACAAATTGACGGTACCTTTATGTATGGTAGATATACGCATCGGCTATTGCTAGCTGTGGCACAGGACGGCAGTGGGAGAATACTTCCAATTGCGTTTGTAATAACACCAGGGGAGTCAGCTATGACTGGGATTTCTTTCTATCTAGGTTAAGGAGGCATGTCTGCCCCCAACCTGATATATGCGTTATATCGGATCGGGGCACTGGAATACTAGCCGCAATAGAGCAACATGGAAGCCTATGGCATCGCACACACCATCGATATTGCCTAAGGCATGTTGCGTCCAACTACCATGGGCAAAATCGATCTACAAGTCAACGACGGCAAGTGACCAACATGGGTATGTAATATCTATTAATATAATTTCGTTTGTAATATTCAATTTATTCTTAATTCAAGAGTGGTATGTAATATTCGCTATCAACTTATATTGCCAGGATATGAAATAAATAAGGACCGTTTTCATGAGATGTTGGCGAGTTTGCGCTCAGTTAACGAAGAAGGCGCAAACTACCTACGCAACATACCTTTCGAACAGTGGACACAAGCATACGACGGCAGCCTACGATATGGTCATATGACCTCAAACCTGGCCGAATGCATAAATTCTGTTCTAAAAGGAATGCGTCATTTGCCGATAACATCGGTTGTGCGGGAGACATATTTTCATTTAGCGGCACTATTTTCGAAGCGAGCAGCGAGTTATAAAGGCCAAATGCAAGGAGGCCATGTAAGGTGCGCGAAGGTATTACGAGAAATTAACAAGGGGAAGGCACGGGCCAACACCATGCACACAATGTGTCACGATCGCGACAACCTATGGTTTCGTGTGACGGAGTTTGACAGACCGAACCAAGGTATTGTTGGCGGGTAATATTGTGTACACTTGAGAAATAGGACCTGCGACTGTGGGATATTTGATGCACTTCGTTACCCATGCGCTCATGTACTTGCGGCTTGTCAGAATCTCCGTCTGGATCCCATGAGCTATGTCGACGAAGTGTATAAAATAGCAAACATGTACAACGCGTGGAGACATGTATTCCCACCAGTCCCAGATGAACGTAAGTGACCGTCTGTATCGCTTGCTCCGTATAATCTGTTACCGGATAGAGAACTGCGGCGCAAACCAAAAGGTCGACCTTGCTCGACTAGAACACGCAACAATATGGATATCCGAGAAACGGCCAACCAACGAAAGTTATGCGGATGGTGTAGGAACCCAGGCCATACATCTCGCTCGTGTCCAAATCGGAATAGTTGATAGTCTCCTTATCATTTTTGTCTCTTGGAAGAATGAAAAGTTATGTCTCATTTTCGTCTGTATAATTTTTGTTTAGATGTATTTAAAGACATGATAAAAGTAAAGTATGTGTTTTTTATTTCATTAAATATATAAAAATTAAATTACAATAAGGATATTTAAAAACAACTTTCATTTTATTAAAAATAAAAAAAATAAATTACAAAAAAAAACAACTTTTATTTTATTAAAGATAAAAAAATCAATTACAAAAAAAATAAAAAAACAACTTTTATTTTATTAAAGATATAAAAAATAAATTACAAAAAAAAACAACTTTTATTTTATTAAAGATAAAAAAAATCAATTACAAAAAATAAAAAACAACTTTTATTTTATTAAAGATATAAAAAATAAATTACAAAAAAATAAAAAAATAACTTTTATTTTATTTTAGCAAAGATATAAAAATTAAATTACAATAAAAAAATAAACAACTTTTATTTTATTAAAGATATAAAAATTAAATTACAAAAAATAAAATAAACAACTTTTATTTTATTTTAGCAAAGATATAAAAATTAAATTACAATAAAAAAATAAACAACTTTTATTTTAGCAAAGATATAAAAATTAAATTACAATAAAAAAAATAAACAACTTTTATTTTAGCAAAGATATAAAAATTAAATTACAATAAAAAAATAAACAACTTTTATTTCATTAAAGATATAAAAATTAAATTACAATTAAAAAATAAACAACTTTTATTTTAGCAAAGATATAAAAATTAAATTACAATAAAAAAATAAAAAACAACTTTTATTTTATTAAAGATATAAAAATTAAATTACAATAAAAAATAAAAATATGGCGGCCGGAATCAATGTTGGTGCCGGTCAAAATCAGTGCCACATGGGGGTGGTCGACGGTTACGCGCTGGATTCCTCCTTCTTCTAGCTTCCGACGGGGGTTGTGGAACCTCGGGCGGGGATTTTGGTTCCACCGGCAGGGGGTCTGGTTGTGGGTGTTGGGAGGATGACCCACCTTAATAAAATAATGACTGGTGAGGTGTTTGCATAAACCATGGCGGATGTGTCTGAATCCCATAAGGCGAAGGAGACTGGAAAAAGAAGAGCTCCCCGACGGCGCCTAGTACGATCCCTCATGCGACGGCGGCCTCAAGATCGGCTGGCCAGTCGGAGTAGTCGGGAATGGACTCGAACCGAGCTATGCATCCCAACCTGCCGTGGGACTGGGAAAAGGAAACATATAAGGGTTAGGATACATATAAGGGCTAGGGTACGCACCTGGCATAATCTGAAAAGGCTGTGATGTCGGTGTCGTCGGCTGAAGTGTTGGGCCCGGTGACTGTGTGGGCGCTGTTGATGGGCCCGATGACTGTGTCAGCGCTGTTGATGGTCCCGTCTCATCACCCCTTCTCCTTGGATTTAAAGGGCCCTGCATTCCCTTTGTTCACGAAGTTACCGTCGCCTCTCCTCTTCCAACAATAAATACGGCTTGCCATGGATCTGAAACCATGGCATGTATTCCGGCACGCACGCTAACTCAAGAACGATGATTGGTTCCCGAGTAGGTATATAATCATACCGGTTCTCCCATAATTCGATATACGCTGACCAATATCTTGGCCAATCCGTATGCAACTGCCGTAAGTCGACTTTGTGCTCATCATCGAGCACCTCAGGTGCCACAGGAATCGGTTGTCGGAATCCAAATTGACGTAGAACCCAATCTGATTGGTGCATCTCCACGGTGGCATAGTTGATCAATGGGACCTTCACATGCCAAATGTTCCGATTTATCAAGAACTCCTCCGAAATTACTGCCCGAATTGACGGATCCTCGTATGGTTCCATTCAAACTATATTAACATGATAAAAATATTAGTTATATACTAAATACTAAATACTAAATACTAAATACGAAATACTAAATACTAAATACGAAATACGAAACGACTATTTTATTACAAAATTTAATTAAAATTTAATACTTACTTGTGCTTCCGATCGTTGCTCTAGTAGAAGCCGTATATCTTCAAGCGATGTAGGTATTCCAACATAACTCGCCGAATGGTTCCACCTAATTAAATAATTTTTTAGCATACAATTATATTTTAAATCAACGTAATAATTGTAAAATCTAATATTAAATTTACCTCGTTATGAGTGGTAATGTATATGGGTGGTCGACTCGAGGACGTAAAAATGGAAATCGAAATCGTGCCCATGATTGCAGTAGTGATAGGCAACCTCCGATTTTCGCTTTATTCGGCTGCGCCGCCCCGCACATCTCCCGATACAATTTTGCTAGCACGGCAGACCACCAACTCAATTCACTGGCTGCTCTAAAATCAACGAGTTTCAGCAGCAATCTCAGGTGTACGAGGTTTCGTGATAGGTCCGGCTTCAGATAGCCTCCAATCATCTCAAGAATATATGCCTGAGCATATCGTATTCTTTCTATTTCGGTCGAATCATTATTCGGCTCCGGGAATGTGTCTCGTAACCAGCCCATCTCGATCCGACCACCGTAAATGTTATCCAGAATAGCACCCAAAAGCTCGTAGCATACGGCGGCCCAATCGCCAGAAGTTGCGGACCCGGTGACTACGTACCCATCCACCGACAATCCTAATTGCAAAAACACGTCTTCTAGAGTGATAGTACACTCTCCGCATGGAAGATGGAAAGTGTGCGTCTCGGGTCTCCACCTCTCTCTCAACGCACTGATTAACTTCGGGTCCAACTTGCACCCCGCCTATCGTGGCCCACGTGCAAAAACCCGCTTCCCGCAGTAATTCTCGATAAACGGCGATGGCGGACCAGGCATATTGCGAATATAGCATTGCAACACCCGATCTACAGAATGTTTAAAAAATTATAAAATAAAATTTAATTAAAATTGCATAAACCTTAAAATTTTTAAATAGTATTGAAAAATTAAAATTAAAACTTACCATTTGCATTTGATCGACGGAGATGTGTTTATCGTCGAGACGAATTAATTCTCCGGCCATTGCTAATACGATCGAATATTTTTAAATTTATCAAAAAAATATAATTCAAAAAATTTAAAAAAAATGACTTTTTTTGTAAATATTAAAGGACTATTGTAAAATTTGAGAGGAAGTTTAAAGGAATTTGAGAGAAATTTGAGAGGAATTTGAGAGAAAATTGAGAGAAAAATGAGTAAGGACTAATGTGTGAAAAAAATAAAAAGGTTGGAGGGATTTTTATAGGTTTTTTTTTACCGTTGGGCAGGGGGAAAGCGCGTCCCACGAGGGAGCGCTTTTGCCACATCAGCAAAGCGCCCTCAAGGACGCGTTTTTGCTGATGTGGCACAAAACGCCCCTCGTGGACGCGCTTTTCTGATTCATCCCCTGAAAACGCGCTGATGTGGACGCGTTTTCGGGGGAAATGGCCCTTTCCGGTAAATAATTATTTTTTCGGCCCTTTTCCGTAAATTTTTTTAAAATTTGGTTCATTTACCCCTATAAAACTCCAAAAAATAAAAACAACAAAAGTAATAGAAAAAAACACCTCACCTCGGCCTTTTCTTCAGCCACAACTTTGTCTGCAACATTGTCACCCGCAGCGTGAAAGTGTTCAATTGCAGCACACCTTCAAACGTGAAACTAATCCAGTGAAAAAGAATCTTCGCCCAATATTTCATCTTGTTAAAATCAATTTTAAAGGGAGCATTAGTCCCCTTTTATATTATGTGTTAAAAGATGAACAAGCGGGTTTAAATTTTTTAATGCAATTTTTTATTTTGATTAATATTTATTTATGTTTTTTCGAAATATATTAATTTTTGTATTAAAACAGTTGTATTGAAATGACATATACTTCTAATAGTTGTTGAAAAAAATCATGATAATAATTGTGTTATATAAACACATAATATTTTATGAAAAGTAATATCTTTTTAAGAGCCAATAATTAAGTGTCTATTATAAGTAAATTTACATTATTTATATAAACAACTTTTATGTTCACTCATTTTCATTATCTTCCTTTGCATGTTTTAAAAATTTGTTGTATCATAAAAGCATAATAAAACTTTAAGGAGAGCCCCTAATACCTCAAAGTTTATATTGCATACTCTATTAACACTTTTAAGGCTTTATTATAAGTATTTTTTTTACATGTAAACCAAATTAACTTTTAAGTTCGAAAGTTTATCAATATATGAAGTTAAATAGTTTCAATGGAACCAATTATACAAGGTGAAAAGATAAGATGTTTTTATTAATTATATTGAAGATCTTTTATGTGCTTAATTCAAATCCCCAATCATTTCCGGAAGCAATTGATGGCTGCTTAGTGTTAGTTCAAAAGATATAAATTTTAAAGACAATACATCATCTAAAGCATGACAATATCATCGCATTAATAGAAATTTTACAATAAAATACTTATTGTCACAAGTACTCCAAAAATCATACTTAAAAAATATAATATAGGAATCTAATTCGAGTTTAAATCAATTAATTTTTTACTTTATTAATTAGTCCTAAAATTACCAATTAAGGTTATAATTATTAATGTGACCAATAGGTACCATGAAGAACGAACTAAAATTATCTAACTAAACTAACAAGATGTATGATAAGTAAAACAAGCTAACAAGATTTTAATCACTTTCTAGTTGAATGCAAATGTAGTGATTAATGGAGTATAGTGAATGCATCAGTGATCTAATACTAAGACAATCACTAATAACCTCTCTTGATATGATTTAAATATAAAATTTATTTCTAAATTAAGAAAAAAAACAGTGATCACACATAAGCAAAATGAAATGCACTAATTAAGCCACTCACTTGTTCAATCAATATTAAAGAGCTAATGAGATTTCTCCTCTTTACACCCTTTCAGCACGGACATTATTTTTTGTTGGGCTCGATTTAATATTCAAAACATAATGGACAACATTATTTTTTTTGAATAAAAAAATTACCAAACTAGATTACATAGAATTATACTGAAAAGAAAAAATGCCCTTTGCTTTATCTGCTTCGAGAGGAGCTAGAGTTTCTTTTGGAGGGATATCAAAAGTCTGCAATTCTTTTTTATTCGCGAAAGCTAATTTTGTTAAACAATTCTCTATTTGGTTATGCTTCCTAAGAATGTATCGCAAGAGTTATTGGCCTTTTTGAGATAAAATACGTTGTATTCGTCTGATCAAAGCTGAGTTCGAGGTGTTGGAAGTGCTTCCTTGTATGACTTTAACAACTTCCAAGCTATCTGATTGGATTATTATCTTATCATGACCGCCCCGCTTAATGAGCTTGAGACCCTCAAGAGTACCCCAAAATTCTGCATCGAAGATCAAACACTTCCCTAAATATTGATTATATTTATATCCAAATACCCAATCGCCATTGTCATCACGTACAACTCCCTCAGCAGCTGCACTCCTTTGAGTTTAGTTGAACAACACCATCAGTGTTAATAAGAAGCCAATTTCCACTCGAATAGACAACATTATTATTTATTTATAACTGTGAACTTATAAAATGGTCCTTCTCATGTCATGCTATTTAGATTTAATAACTTCATATATAACATTATTATAAACCCTAAACACAATACTAAAAGTGAAAAATAACTAAAACAAAATAAGGACACACTTAAAAACACATCATAATATCATTATGACACACATGAAAGAGTCAGGGTCATATCAATCGCGACCGTGTGAGCTGCTTTCATTCCCTCCACCATTTCCGCCAGCAGCGGGACGGCTCCCGTGAGATTGAGCCTCATTCAACGCTTCCGTGAAGGCCCTTGTAGCTTCATCTATCACGACAATGGTTTGTTCGTCAATGTTGAGATCACTATCAATTAAAGCTTAATGACCAGGTTCACCATGCCATCAACCAATTTTGCCTTTGCTTTACAATCCCAAATCACTCTCTTAAACTCTCGTAGTGAACTTTCCACAGCTATTAGCCTGGCTTTTGTGCATATTTCCTCCTCTCCCACTCTTCCCATGTCAGCTATCAGATGCTGTATTAAACAGGAATTAAAAAAAGAATTATATTAATTAAGGTAAACTACCTACTTGTTGATCCAATTTTTAGGGCGCTTTTATTTTGGGTGATCAAAGTAAATTTTTTTGTAATTTCATCACTCAACTTTTATAACGCTTTCATTTTAGTCACTCAATCGTTAAATCTCTAACGGCGATTAATTGTTCACGTTATATCACACTTTCATCTTGGTCACCAAACTTTCAAGTCGCTTTCTTTTTTGTCATCCAAATAAATATCATTTTTAAAAATATTGATTGAGGTAAAAAAAATTAAAGATTAAAGTGAAAAAAAAAGGGTAGAACCTAAAATAATGCAGTAAAAATTGAATTTGTACTTATTTATCACGTTACCAAAAATTCTAATTGAAATTTTAAATTTCAAAACATAAAAGTCAATTAAATAAACTGTTGAAATTTTTTATCCCTTAATAATGTTAACCAATTTGTAATTGTAATATTGAAATTAATTAAATTAATCTCCTTCTAAATTTTAAATTTTTATTTTAAATTTTCTTATAATTCTCAATAAAATAAACTCAATAACTCATATTTATAATTGTCTGCAAAACTTAAATTTGTTTTGATTATATAATCTTGAATCTTCCCTACTAAGCTAAAAACAAAGAAAAATTATTGCAATTAATTAAATTAATTGCTTCTTCTTTGTTTGAGTAAAACAATGATGAAAAAATTCTGAGTTTTGTTTGGCATCGAATACAAAATTAATTAATTGTAAAAATTTTTATTTGCTTTTATCTTAATATGAAATGCTCGAGATCATATAATATAAAAAAAAAGTTGGGTTTCATGTACAATTATTAAAGATAATTTATTTGAGTTGATATTAATTTGGAAACATAAAATAAAATTTTAATATTTATGTAACACCCCAAACCCAGCCTAGATGTTATGGCCGAATATGGTGATGTCACATGGAAGGGATTTTGAAAACAGAGTTAACTCGATAAAAGCCTTTAATTGCTTTTATTTATTTCAAACATATTTTCAGTTAGTTGACTTGCCTTAACACGTATTAATTTAGCGGAAGCTTAGAAAAACGTCGTGTTTAAGTAAAATAGTTCGTATTTTTAGAAAAAACAATGCTTAACGTAAAACCATTATAAAAAAATATGCAGGTTAAATCCAAAAAAACCCCAAAACCAAAGCCAGACAGTTAAAAGTCCATACAGTCCCAAAAAATACAACTTAAAAGAAACCATAAAACAAAATAAACCAGTGATAATGTGTGGTCACCATCGAATCCTCCGCTGCACCGATCCGCCTAACTATGTGGATACCTGTACAGATTAAACAGAAAAGAGTGAGTTTACGTAAACTCAGTGTGTAACCCCACAGAATTATGCATGCACGCAACAGAAAATCAGAATCAGACAGATACAGATTCGGGCTTAAGCCCATTACAGATACAGATATGCATATCGGAATCAGAAATCAGAATCCTACCCCCATCCTCTACACACCATCTCCGTCCATCCCTACACACCATGTGGGGTTTAAAACACCCACCCAGCCCTACACACCATACTGTACCGATGCGTCACATAATAGATATAATGCAACCATGCTGCCAGATAATAGGCGATAAACGCCTTTCAGAACACTCCTCCATATGTAAATATATATATCATCCCACCCCAATCAGTAACAATACATGCATACAGAACTAGCAAATAGAAATCTCAACATGGTTACACAAACAAATAGCAGATATACATGGCATAGTCATGCTCAAAAAAGTACTACAGTCTAGTAGATCACATAGTTATAGGGTTCAGTAAGCCTTTACCGACCCTACGGTAGGTCCACAGTCAATTCGGACGACCCGTGCGATCCTACGAAAAAATTTAGTATAATGGGCCTACATGCCTGTGTGGGCCCACACGCCCGATTTGGCCTTGCCCGTGTGGGCCCACACGTCCGGTTTGGCCTTGCCCGTGTGGATCACACGGCCTGGCCCAGTTATCACACGCCCGTGTGGCGTGCCTGTGTAGGCCCACACACCCAATTTGGTTTAGCTCGTGTGGCCCACATGGCCACACTCCGGCCATCACACGACCGTGTCCTGCGCACGGCCTGACCTTCGTTGATCACACGGTCGTGTCGTCGCACACGGCCTACCAAACGGGCGACCACACGCCCGTGTGGCGTCGACAGTGGCCTTTTTCAGCTTTTGCTAAAACCTCATTTTCTACGTTTCGGGTACACACCTGGTACGTTTTCGACACAAAAGCATTCTCGGGATCACTAGAACCTAAAATTGACTAATCAAAGGCCGAATTAATCTCTTAAAACTACATTAAACCGAACTATCTCGTAAAAGACAAGCCTTTGATTTACCAAAAACTCTTACCTTAGAACGAACAACGACGCTTACAAGAAATTTCTGCGCCGATTGAAAGCCTCCAACTCTTAAACCTCTCCTAAACATAAAACAAATTCCATTAAACCAAGATTCATTAACCAATGCCGGAAACGCACTCACCAACCTACCGATAACGTACAAAAACGTCGAAAAAATGAGGCAAGGATTATTGATCCAAAAGAAAGAAAAACCAGCAACGAAAGGAGGAAAAGAAGAAGAAAAAAAAGAATAATAGCAGGGAAACAAAAGTCAGAAGACTTGGGGAAAGAGAAACAAAATTTGCTTTGAGATATCCTGATAACTCCCCACTACTTCACATCCTAACCACCCACTCCCAGTCTTTCAATACAATCAGAACTCTTTCAGTCAAATGAGCAAAAATTACTACCCACGCTTGTGCAAGGATTCGAACACAGGACCTCTACACAACACATAGACTCCCTTACCACCCGAACCAGCAGGCTCATTCTGATATGGTTTTACAGATAGTTAAATATAAGCCCACTGAACAGACATAGGGCTTAGTACCAAAAATAACAAAATTTGCCAAAGCTAAGGCTTGAACTTGGGACCTCTCACACACACCCAGAACACTTAACCATTGAAGCAAATACAGATTTTTTTCACATTTTCACAAAAGCAGAAATAAGAATTTTAAGGCGTTACAACTCTACCCCCTAAAAGAAATTTCGACCTTGAAATTTACTTGATCAGAACAGATAAGGATACTGCTGTCGCATCGAGTCCTCAGGTTCTCAAGTAGCCTCCTCAGTGCTACGATTCTGCCACAGCACCTTCACTAATGGAATAGACTTCCTCCTCAGGACCTTAACATCAAGATCCAAATTCTGAACTGATTCCTCCTCAAAGGTCAAGTCCGGCCTAACCTCGATCTCCTCAACCGAGACAACATGGGATGGATTAGAAGGTACCACATCAATATCGAGACGTGAAATACATCATGAATACGGTTTAGCTCAGGGGTAGCTCCAACTGATAAGCAATTGGTCGCACACGCTTTAGAATCCGGTACGGTCCAATAAACCTAGGGCTCAGCTTGCCCTTCCGACCGAACCTTAGAACTTTTTTCCACAGAGAGACCTTAAGAAACACAAAGTCCCCCCACAGAATATTCAATCTCACGTCTCTTCAAATCTGCATAAGACTTCTGTCTGTCAGAAGCCACTTTCAAACGATCCCAAATCAGTCGAACCCTATCCTCGATCTCAAAAACCAACTCAGGACCTAAAACTCGACGTTCGCCCAACTTAGTCTAACACAAAAGAGTACGGCACTTACGACCATACAAAGCCTCGTAAGGTGCCATCTGAATGCTAGCCTAGAAACTATTATTGTAAGCGAACTCAGCTAGCGGTAAAAAATCTGCCCAACTACCTCGGAAATCAATCACGCAACTCTGAAACATATCCTCAAGTATCTGAATCACCCTCTCATATTGACCATTGGTCTGAAAATGGAACGCAATACTGAAGTCCAACCTTGAACCCAGAGCCTCGTGCAATTTCTTTCAGAATTGCGAAGTAAAGCGAGGATCTCTATCAGAAATGATCGAGACAGGAACCCCATGCAGTCTTACAATATTAGAAATGTACAACTTCGCTAGCTTCTGCAGAGAGTAATCAATTCGAACCAGAATTAAGTGAGCAGACTTAGTCAATCGATCCACTAATGAAGTCCATAGTCACTCGTTCCCATTTCTATAAGGGAATCTTGACTGGCTGTAGCAAACCCGAAGGTAACTGATGCTCAGCCTTAACCTGCTGACAAGTCAAACAGCATGCTATAAAATCGGTAACCTCATGCTTCAACCCCGGCCACCAGTACAGTTCACAGAGATCTCGATACATCTTATTGCCGCCGAGATGCATAGTATAAGGGCTACTATGCGCCTTCCTCGGAATAGACTACCTCAGATTAGAATCATTCGGCACAGAGATTCGTCCTAAAAAACACAACACACCATCACTGTTTAACCCAAAATCGGCAGTAATACCACTCTCAATCTGTCGAAACCTCAAGCTCAGAGACTCATCCCTTAATTGCTTATCCCGAATCTGCTCAATCCAAGTCGGCTTAACTTGCAACTCAGCCAACAGACTCCTATCATCGAACAGACTAAGGCGTGCAAACATTGCCCTTAAATCAGACATCGCCCTACGACTTAGAGCATCAGCCACCACATTGGCCCTTCCAGGATGGTACTCTATCGTGCAGTCGTAATCCTTGAGCAGCTCAATCCATCTACACTGTCTAAGGTTCAACTCCTTCTAAGTAAGGAGATACTTGAGACTCTTGTGATTGGTGTAGATGATACACCTCTCACCATACAGATAATGTCTCCAGATTTTCAACGCAAATACCACTACAGCCATCTTAAGAACATACGTCGGATAGTTTCCCTCGCGTGTCTTAAGCTAATGGGACACATAAGTCACAACCTTACCATCCTGCATCAGAACGCAACCCAATCCAACATGCGACGCATCATTGTATACTACAAACTCTTTTCCAAACTCAGGTTGTATCAGAACAGGAGCCTGAGTCAGAACAGACTTGAGCTTCTCAAAGCTCTCTTGCTGTGCATCAATCCAAAAAAATGACACACCCTTACACAGAAGCTTTGTTAAGGAAGCTGCAATCAGAGAGAATCCCTCAACAAACCGACGATAATAACCCACCAAACCCAGAAAGCTACGGATCTCAGATACGTTCTTAGGTTGTTTCTAATCCAGCACAGCCTCAACCTTTCGAGGATCTACCCGAATCCCCTCAGCAGAAACCACGTGCCCCAAAAAAGTCACTTCACGCAACTAGAACTCATACTTGCTCAGCTTAGCGTAAAGTTGCTTCTCTCGCAGAATCTGAAGCACTACTCTAAGATGCCCATCATGCTCATCCACAGTCTTAGAGTATACCAAAATGTCATCGATGAAGACTACGAAGAACTGATCTAGATAGGGCTGAAATACTCGATTAATCAAATCCATGAATGCGGCTGGTGCATTCGTCAACCCAAAAGGCATAACTAAGAACTTGTAATGCCCATACCGAGTCCTAAATGTAGTCTTATGTACATCAGCCTCCTTAACCCTCAACTGATGATACCCAGAACGGAGATCGATCTTAGAGAACACAGACGCCCCTCAGAATTGATCAAATAAGTTGTCGATCATCGGAAGTGGATACTTATTCTTAATGGTCAGCTTGTTCAACTGCTGATAATCTATACACATTCTCATGGTCCCATCCTTATTCTTAACAAAAAGTATTAGTGCTCTTCACAGAGACACACTTGGACGGATGAAGCCACGGTCCAACAGCTCTTGCAGTTGAGCCTTAAGTTCCGTAAGCTCTTTCGGTGCCTATCTAGCGATAGATACCGGAGCTGTATCCGGAAGAAGCTCGATTCCAAACTCCACTTCTCGATTAGGGGGTAATCCTGGTAACTCCTTAGGGAAGACATCTGGAAAATCCCTCACAGTTCTGATATCCCCAACAAAAGAGTCCCCTAGAACCAGAAACACTTACATAGGCCAAGTACGCCTCGCATCCTTTCTCGACCAGTTTCTCAGCCACAAGTACGGAGATCACGCTAGACAAATAATTCTGACACTCTCCGATCAAAATCACCTCTTCATCTTTCTCAGTTCTCAAAACAACCCTCTTAGTTGCACAATCTAGACTAACTCGATGCTTGACCAACCAGTCCATACCCAGAATCAGATCGAATTCCCCAAATGGTAACTCCATTAGATTAGCCAGAAATACAGTCTCTTGCACCACTAAGGGAACATCTCTATATAGTTTACTAACCCGAATAGATTGCCCCAACGGACTCATCACAGTAACCTCACTAGAAGTTGTAACATCCCGATTTTAGCTAAATCAAAACAGTGGTTTTGGAATCACAAATTCAAGGTCAAAAAATTATTTTAATATTATTTTTTGTGTTTATAGCTTGTGATTATATATGTGTGAAAGTTTCGTGATTTAATTTTATCGATTGGATGTCTAATTTGATAAAAGGACTAAATCGCGTAAAATGCAAAAGTTGCATTCTAATTGTTTAAGTGCTTATTTTCTATGAATTATTAAATGTGAAGTCCTTATTTTGTGAATAGACCATGGATAGTGGAAATTGACATGAGTAGCCATCCATTATGTGATTTTAAATGATATTAAATAAGGTCATTTTGGTAATCAGCTAAATAAATCATAATTTAACAAAACCAAAGCTAAAATTATGTCCATCTTTTCCATTTTCAACTGAAAATAAAGAAGAAAAGAGAGATTTAAAGCATTCTAGGGTTCGGCACCTTTAATCCTTGATTAAGGTATGATTTTTAATCCGTTTTTGATGATTTCTACGTTTTTGTGATCGTTGCTTTGAGTACTAGCTAGCCCGTGCCCTAATGTTTGAGTTTGTTGGTGATTTTTTAAAATTCCATTGATGAATCCATGAGTTTTGTGACAGATAAATGATTGATTTTCATGTTTTATCAAGTGATTTTTGAAGAAAATACAAGTTAGGGATTAAATTGTGAATTTTATAAATTGGGTGGTTGAAATGTGAAATAAATGATAAATATGGGCTGTTAAGGACCCATGAGAAATTTGTCTAGTTTAAATTGGGGTGAAATTATGTGAAATTTGTGTAATTGTGAAATAGGGACTAAATTGTAAAAATGTGGAACTTTAGGGGCTAAAATGTAAAAATGCCTAAATATGTGTTTGTGGACTGAATTGAATGATTTGATGAATAAATGAGTTAATTTTGAATGTATATAGATCAAGAACGAAAGAAATCAGATTTAGATCGGGGAAAATCAAAGGTTATTGAATAGTCGATGCAGTCCGTTTATCCCGAATACAAGGTAAGTTCATATGCAAATAAATGTCTTTAAATTGAATTATATATGTTTAATTGTCATTGAACTGCTATGAATTTTGAATGATCAATTACGAGTAAGAATCGACAGGGTTACAATATCCGAAAGTCCCGTACGAACCTTAGGAATAGTATAGGATACGAATGTCATGACATTAGGATTATCGAGATGTGATTATGTGTAAGACCATGTCTGGGACATTGGCATCATTATGTGATTACGTGTAAGACATGTCTGGGACATTGGCATCGTTATTTGATTTCGTGTAAGACCCTGTCTGGGACAGTGGCATCGATATGTGATAACATGTAAGACCATATCCGGGATATGGTATTGTACTAGCTATATGTGATTTTCGAGTATCCTTGACGATTCCAAATGGTTCAACGGGCAAAGTCAAGTCAAGAAAGAATGTGTGAATGAGTTAAGAGGCTCAGGTATGTACGAGATTCATATAAGTATTGAAAAGGGAAGTATTTGATGAAGTCACTTATGATATTGAATATGTACACATTGGGAAAGGTTTGTGAGCTTATATGTGTTTATTCATAGTTTACCTATTGATGGAAATAATGTTGATTCATGTGGTAATTTTATTTGTATATGGCTTACTAAGCTTTTAAAGCTTACTTTGTGTGTTCTTTTCCTGTTTTATAGATAATCAAAGCTAGCTCAGACTCGGGGATCATCAGGAACATCGTCACACTATCGATCAACTTGTTGGTACTTTTGATGTTATGTATATATGGTATATGGCATGTATAGGCTAGTGTTAAGATGATATGTTTTGAGTTGTGATTTTAGCCATGAGAGTTTATGTTTATGGTTATGATTTGAGTAGTGAAATGGTTGAAGATGAAATGGCATGATTTGTATATGAATTGGCATGTTTTGGTTGCTTATAAATGTGTTGAAATGGTATTATTTTGGTTGTTTAGGTGAGCATGAGAAAGGGTGGAAAATTGGCCTTGTAAATGGCCTATTCTTGTCCACACGGGCAGAGAAACAGGCGTGTCTCTCAGCAGTGTGCGACACACGGTCATGTTACACGACCGTGTGTCCCCTGGTGTTGGAATTAAATTGAATTCAGTATGCTCCACACGGCCTCACACACGGGCGTGTGACCAGCTGTGTGGCACAAGTCAGTATATCCCCCTAAATGGCACATGTCCTAGCACACGGGCATGTGACTTGGCCGTGTTGCATAAGTCAGTATACCCTACAGGATTGGCACGGCCTAGCACACGGGCGTGTGTGGCCATTTCGAAGGGCACACGGGCTAGACACAGAGGCGTGTGGTCAGCCGTGTGACCCAAGTCAGTATGTATGCCCTATTTTCTCACGGCCTGTTTACACGGGCGTGTGACCCTGATATGTTTGAAAAATTTCTAAGTTTTCAAAACTTTTCGTATGTTATTGGTTTAGTTTCGAACCATTTCTAAAGCATGTTTAAGGCCTAGTAGGCCCTTATAAGGGACAATGTGTTTATGATTGAATGGTGTTTGAGAATGGATGCATAAATGTATGTTGTATGTTGTGATTTGATAGGTAATGCCTCGTAACCCTATTTTAGCGACGGATACGGGTTAGGGGTGTTACATTTATTAGTATCAGAGCTACAATTTAGTCGATTCTAGGACTAACGTAGTATGTGTGAGAGTCTAGCTATACATGCCACATATACTCTGCGATAGTGTGATGATTCCTGACAGCTTAAATTGTGTTTTCGTATAGCAATGGATCCCGAAAGCGCTGTAGCTGACGATGTAGAGAGTAACGCGCCCGCTCCTGTTCAAAGGGCAGCGCAATCTGACTCTAGGCCTGTATCTAGTAGCCATGAGGGAGAGGCTAAACAAGCCTTTTTCCAGATGATGTGTGAGTGGTTTACGGAGTTCGTTCGAATGAATCCGGCTACTCAACAACCTCCACCCCCACCTGTTCCTCAACAAATCCCTGTTTATCCTCAAGTTGTAGATCCGATACGATTGAATAAGCTGCCAGTAGATAAGATTCGTAAACATGGGGCTAAAGATTTTTGGGCTACCGTTGATGATGATGCTGAGAGAGCCGAGTTCTGGCTCAAAAATACGATCTGAGTATTCGATGAATTGTCTTGTACTCCTAATGAGTGTATCAAATATGTTGTATCTTTGCTGAGAGATAATGCGTACCATTGGTGGAAAACGTTGGTATTTGTGGTACCGAGAGAACGAGTGACTTGGGAATTCTTTTAGACGGAGTTCCGAAAGAAATATATAAGTCAGCGATTCCTTGATCTAAAGCACAAAGAGTTTCTAGAGTTAAAACAAGGCCGTATGACTGTCACTAAGTATGAAAGAGAGTTCGTACGATTAAGCAAGTATGCTCGAGAGTATGTGTCAACTGAGGAGATTATGTGCAAACGATTTGTAGATGAATTGAATAAAGATATAAAACTACTAGTCAGAATTCTAGAGTTGAAAGAATTCATCATTCTGGTTGAGAGGGCTTGTAATGCCGAGTATCTTAGTAAAGAAAAGAGAAAAGCTGATTTTGAAGCAAGAGATTCGAGAAAGAGATCAACTAGTAAATCTTATCAGTCTGCATTGAAGAAATTCCAAGACTCGTTTAATCGTTCTAATGCATCAGTGGGACATTCAAACAGAGATTGTGAAAGGCAACATTCGAGCTTTAAAACTCTAGCTATCTCGATAGCTAGTGTCGAGAGTGTAAAACCAAATCGACTCGAATGTAAACAGTGTGGAAAACGGCATTCGGTGATTGTAGATTGAATGATCGGGCTTATTTTAAATGTGGATCGTTAAATCATTTTATCAGAGATTGCCCAGAGTTAGCTGAAAAAGATAACGTTTAAAGTACGAGGCCGAGTAATACTGCAGTTAGAGGGAGACCACCCAGAAATGTTGGTAATATGAATGGTAGTCAGAGAGCGACAAAAGACTCTACTTTGAGATCTGAGGCCAGAGCACCTGCATGATCCTACGCTATTCGCGCTCGTAAAGAAGCGTCATCCCCAGATGTTATCACCAGTACTTTTACTCTCTATGATACTAATGTGATTGCATTGATAGATCCAGGATCAACTCATTCTTATATATGCATAAATTTAGTATCCAGTAAGACTTCGCCTGTAGAGTCTACTGAATTTGTGATTAAAGTATCGAACCCCTTAGGCAAGTGTGTTTTTGTTGATAAAGTGTGCAAGAACTGTCTATTGATGATTCGGGATTTTCGTTTTCCGACTGATCTGATGTTGTTGCCATTTGATGAATTTGATATAATTCTGGGTATGGATTGTGTAACACCCCATACCTGAGTCCGAGGCTAAGACCGGATACGAGACATTACTATGCTTGAACTTTCTTAAACATGTACTTACGGGCTATAAAATTTCGTTCCGAATTAAAAACTTCTCTTTCTTAGTCAAATCAGACATTTTATGGGCCTACGAGCCTGAGACTTTCGTCCCGAAACTTTCGAAACTCATTTGGAAACTTTCTCTTGAAACAGGGGTCACACATCCGTGTGACTTGGGACACGCCCGTGCACCCCTAAAACATGCCTGTGTCTTTCACCCGTGGAGGATATCGGCAAAATACACACGGCCTAGACACACCCGTGTACCCTCGCCCGTGTGCCAAACCTGGCATTCGACTTATCCACACGGTCCTACACACACGCGCCCGTGCATCACCGTGTGACAATTGAATTTCTAAGTGTCAAGTGCGGACTTCACACGGCCTTGGAACACGCCGTGTGCCAATCGTGTGTATCACACGGCTGAACAAACGGTGTGTGACCAGCCCGTGGTCTAATCGACTTGGATACTAAGGTGCGGAGACACACGGCCTGAACACACGCCCGTGTGTCTATCCGTGTGGGCACTTAGAGGCTATCTTACCAAGCCTTTTACCACTCCCGTTTGCATACATTCATATACTACTTCAAAACATTCTCAAATCATCAATTGAAACTCATAAATTAAAACATTTTGTTCATGAAAATAAAGTTTTCCTCTCATACACTGGGGAGAATTGTTCCCACAACATTTACAATAACTTAAGCCATCATCACTGGCTATACACAACCATTCTATAAATTCTCTTAGGCCAACAACATTTAGCTACAACAATTAGACTTCATCAACTTTAAATGAATCCCTATACATGCCATGACTCTTAAGGACTTGATACCTCATACCGTGTGTCTGCTCGATAGTGTGAAAACATCTCCGGCGGTCTCCATTCCGAGCTAAGTAATGAAACCTATAAGAGATGAGAAAAGTAAAGGAGTAAGCAATAATGCTTAGTAAGTTCATCTGCATAACCTGAAAAATATTAATATTATACATAACCCCAAGGCAATATGCCGAGTTTTTCTCATCAATTCATGGTTACTTACTCAATCATTCTTGAATCTTACTCATTCTATCTCTTACCACATTTCTACCATGCCACAAGCCAATTCGCTCGTTTAATTAGCATACATTCCTGCACTGATCATCACAAGATCATACAAAACAACACATCAAGCATTTTCAATAAGTCGCTCATACTACAAATCTCTCGGTGGTTACGCACTTAGCCCACCATTGAATCTCTTATAGGGTGGTATTGCACACAGCCCACCAATCATTTATACCTATGGTGATTTCGCACTTAGCTCACCAATCATTTATAACCGATGGTATCGCACACAGCCCATCGATTACTAATCAACCAGGTGGTAACGCTCACAGCCCACCAATCAATTATAAGCGATGGTATATCACACAGCCTATCGATTAATAAGGTGATATCGCACATAGCTCACCGTTATTTACATTCGTGGATAATAATCCACAAGTATATCTCTATTTCAAATGTTCATTCGAGAACATCCTCACATGCTTCTATTCTTACTTAACTTTTACTTGTACTCGTTATCATTCACACAAGACATCAATAAATCTGTCTCATGCAACTAAGGTGCATCAACTACACATACCCCACTAGGGGTTCATCATATATTGAATTCATCTCAATTCAGTTCTACACATACTTGTGCTACTCATGGTACAACCACATACATTCAACATATACATTGAATCATTTGAATTGTTAGATAACTCTCTTGAGTCTCATGCACATAGTTCTCATTATCATCATACCCCAATTGGGTCTTACATACACTAACATATCGATGCCACGTCCCTGACATGGTCTTATACGAATTCTTACACCGAGGCCATATTCCAATATGGTCTTATTCGAGACTTTAACCATTGTCCTATCGTGCTATACACCTTTCCCATTTCTCTAAATTTAATTCCATTGACATCTCATCAAGAGACATTTCATACATTCATATTGTAATATACATTCCATACAACATTGGAATACTAAATCAGGTCATACGTAATTGCAACATTCGCACATGAACTTACCTCGATGTCGAAAGAGCCGAAAATGACTTTTTGCCCACATTTCTCTTTTCATCCGTTCTAGGTCCGAAACTCATTTTCTTTGATCTAGAACAATGAAATTTACTGATTTAATTACTTATAAATCATGATATACCATAATCTAAACTTTAGGCAAAAATGACTATTTTGCCCCTACACTTTGGCAAAATTACTATTTTGCCCATAGGCTCGTAAATAAATTTTCATCACATTTTCTTATTAAACAAGCCCTGAACATTTAATCCTCTTACAACTATTTTCAATTCCATCAATTTCATGCTTAAATGAACAAATTACAACTTTTGCATTTTAGTCCCAATTAGGTGTTTTCATGACAACACCTTTCACAAAAGTTGTTTCTCATCATCCTGTCATTCATTTTCTTCCATAAAAACTCATCAAACAACATGAACTCTATCATGGCAAGTCCCTAGACTTTCAACCATATTGCAAACTAATCCCCTCTTTAGAAAGCTTAGCTTTGGGGACTCCAAAAGTACAATTTTCTTCAAGAAATACCATCAAAATCACTTACTTGAGTGGAGAATTGCTTACTGAAATTTTAAGCTTCAAAAACCCCTCCCATGGTCGCTATTTTCGGTGGAGGAAGAGAAGAAATAAAAAAGATGATAGCTTTTCTTTTTGTCATATTTTATTCATCTTTTCTCACCAAATTTTGACTAAGCATTAAATGTTCTTGTCTCCCATACCACATGGCCGGCCATCACACTCCAAAATGGCCTATTTGCACTTTAAAGACCTCTAATTTACAAACCATAGCTTTTTGGTACCTCTAGTAATTAAAATAGAACTTCGCACTTTTTGCGATTTAGTCATTTTTCAAAATTTAGCTAGAAATCGCTAAAATTAAGGCACCAAAATTTTCATGCATCCTTATAAACATGTTATAACACATAACATATCATGAAAATAATTTTCTCTAACCTCAAATTAGTGATTCTGAGATCACTGTTCCGACTAGCCCTTAAATCGGGCTGTTACAATTCTCCCTCTTAGGGATTTTCGTCCCCGAAAATCTAATCAAGAGGAGTTGTTACCAACATTCTTAAAACGTTTCCCTCTACTCTTCGAAATCACGAGTCCACTATCCTCAAATTTCACTTGCAAACAACTCTTAAACTGTGATACATAAGGTCGAAATGTAACTTGAGACCTAGGTTATTCTTCCCCTGGGGCATATACTCTGTAATCTACCAATTTGGAACTCTGCACATGTCCAAATGATCATTCGAATCTTTACTGGTTGATTCACTACAATTTGAATGATTTTCCCCTTCTTGGGAATTTGTCAAATCAAATTTGAAATCTATAAGGTTGTATCTCATTTTCTCATTCAAGCGTTTACTAACTATAATAGTCTTGACTTGTATGCTTTGAAAATTCAGCTTTTAGTGATCAACTACTTCTGACTATAACTCGATCATATAGTGAAATGTACCCTATTGTCAAAACATTTATGCACATAACTACATTTCCTTACTTGTGCATCTGTAACACCCCATACCCGAGTCTGAGGCTCAGACCGGATACGAGACATTACTATGCTTGAACTTACTTAATCATGACATTACGGGCTATAAAATTTCGTTCTGAAATTAAAACTTCTCATCCTTAAACAACTCGTACATTTCATGGGCCTACGAGGCCTTAAACTCGTACTGGTAAACTTTCGGAACCTTATCGAAAAACTTTCCTTTGAAACAGGGGGGTTACACGCCGTGTAATATAAGACACGCCCGCATAGGCATACACGCCCATGTCCTCGGATCGTGCCCTAAAACTCGATGATTCTCGCCGATTTCCACCACGACCATGACACGCCCGTGGACTTAGACCGTGTACTACATCTTGATATACTGAATTATTTCACACGACCGGGCACACGCCCATATTCTAACCGTGCGTCATGCACGGCCTTAACACACGACCGTGGGATTAGTCCGTGGCCTATTCTTATTTATAAGACTAAAGTGCAGTTTAAGCACGGCCTAGACACACGCCCGTGTGTCCAACCGTGTGGGCACTTAGAGGCTATTTACCAAGCAAATTACCACCCTGAAACTAAGATCACATTCATACTCAATTCAATTACTCAAATTACTACATCTTTCATTGATATAAAAAAAATATACATACTTAGTCGATTTGGCCAATTTCTCTAGCCATATACAAAAAGAATAATGAGCAAGATAGCCTATACTATGGCTCTTCTTAAAACATATACTCAAAATGAAGTGCCTCATATACATGCCATACTTAATAAAACAACTTTGCTATACCAAAATGGCGATTGATAGTGTGCTACGAGCTCTGACTTCAACGATCCACAAGTTAGCTTGGCGGGACTACATAGAAAGAAAGAATCAAAGGCATAAGCATTTAGCTTATTAAGTTTGCATATAATGTACATTCTTGCTTGATATAAACCATTTAACATAAATAATGGTATCATAGATTTCAGCTATAAAGCATACTTACTCATACTTGATTCATACATATCTCATGAAACTTACAAATCTCATGCTTGAGAGGTAACCAAGGTACCTGTATCACTTGATCACATTGATCAGCATACTTTAACATAATAATACTTATCTATCATTCATCATTCATAACGCAAATAATGCTCACTTTCATCTTGATGCTAGCTTTGCTTTCTTAGCTTTCTTGTTATCTCATTTTAACTTTACTCGTTTGCCCGATGAATTTCTGCGAATAACCGAGGATACTAAATCTCTTCCCACGTAACATGATGCCAAAGCCATATCCTAGATATGGTCTTACATGGAATATCTCATCTTGGTTTCAAGGCCATGTCTTGAAATGGACTTATATGAATTCTTTCTCTAGATAACTTGTTCAATGCCAAGCTTGCCTTGGACTTACATGATAACTTGTTCAGTGCCAAGCTTGCCTTGGACTTACATGATAACTTGCTCAATGCCAAGCTTGCCTTGGACTTACATGATAACTTGCTCAATGCCAAGCTTGCCTTGGACTTACATGATAACTTGTTCAATGCCAAGCTTGCCTTGGACTTACATGATAACTTTTTCATGCCAAGCTTTCCTTGGACTTACATGATAACTTGCTCAATGCCAAGCTTGCCTTGGACTTACATGATAACTTGCTCAATGCCAAGCTTGCCTTGGACTTACATGATAACTTGTTCAATGCCAAGCTTGCCTTGGACTTACATGATAACTTGTTCAATGCCAAGCTTGCCTTGGACTTACATGATAACTTGTTCAATGCCAAGCTTGCCTTGGACTTACATGATAACTTGCTTGATTTGCCGATTCCATGTTCCAAACATGGTCTTACACTGGCTCTCATAATGTAGTCGATTGAGTATCCGGGGAAATTCATTTTCTATCGGGACTTGCTCATACTTAATCTCACTGATTTCTTGGTTGAACATAACATCAAATAATTCATGAAAATAGTGTACATTATACTAAGCAATTCAATGATAAAAATCATAAAGCTTAGAAATCATACAAACTTACCTCAATATACAAAATGTATGTAGATGTGCAATTTAGTCCTCTACTTTGTTCTTGCCTCGGTTTCAATCCGGGCTTCATTTTTCTTGATCTATAATCATAAATAGATCATTTAAAACTCACATTGACTAAATTGACTCTTAACTTATACTTTGGTAAAATTACTATTTTGCCCCTATACTTTCTCATATTTGCACTTTTGCCCCAAGGCTCGTAAAATAATTTTCATTCAACTTTATTAGACTACATGCTTAGCTGATTCATTTTCTCTACTATAGCCATTATCAATTCTCATTATTTCTAATAGGTATGACTAATTTCAAAACTTTTACAAACTAGTCCCTATGCTCATTTTTCATGAAATTCACTTAGAAAAAGATGTTTATCTAACATCAAACTCTCATAAACTTCCATAAAACATCATTTAGCATGCAAGTCATTCATGGGTAGATTTTTGAACATGCATCTTAGCTCATTTTATAGCTAAAAATAGCTAATTCATAATACGAGGACTTTAAAAACACGAATAATATTAAAATCGGGACTAAGATGAACTTACTAGCAAGATTGAAAGATGAGCAAACCCTAGCTATGGTTTATTTGAAAATTTTGGCAATGAGGAAGAAGATGATAATGATTTTTGTCATCTTTTTCCTTTATTAATCATTTAATAGGTAAATAACTAAAATGCCCTTCTCTTAAAAATATCACCATTTACTAACTCATGTCCAATTTTGTCCAAAAATTATGATTTGGGCAAATTTCTATTTAAGGACTTATAATTGCTATTCTAGAACTATTTCATACAAAATGCTTCTAGAAACTCACATTTTACAACTTTTGCAATTTGGTCCTTTTTGACCCTTCGACTTCAATTTAGCAAAATTGCTTCATGAAACTTTCACACTAACATGCAAACATGGCATGAACCTTAAAAACTCATAAATTCACCTCGGATTCGTGGTCTCGCACCACTATTCCGACTAGGCCCTAAATCGGTCATTACAATTCTCCCCTTAGGGATTTTCGTCCTCGAAAATCTTACCAAAGAAAAAGGTTTGATATCTTTGTTTTCATACTCTCTTACGGTTCCCATGTGGCTTCTTCTATTCCATGTCTTTGCCACAATACTTTCACTAGGGCAATACTTTTATTTCTTAGTCGCTTGACTTCCCCAGCCGAAATCTTGATTGGTTCCTCACCATAAGTCATGTCCGATGAAACGTGGGCTTAACTTGCCTTTCCGGCCAAATCTGAGAACTTTTCTCCATGGTGACACTTTCAAGAAAACTTTATCCCCGACTTGGTACTCTATCTCTTTTCTCTTTAAATTCGAATAGGATTTACATGCATGCTGAGGCGACTTTTAAACATTCTCGTATCACTTTCACTTTCTCTTGACTTCTCTAACCAAATCAACCCCGTGAATTTGGTTTTCCTTGAGTTCACCCCAAAATAAAGGCGTTACGCACTTACGCCCATATAGAGCCTCATAAGGTGCCATCTTTAAACTTGACTGAAAACTATTGTTGTAGGCAAATTCGCCAATGGGAGGAACTTTTCCCAAGCGCCTTGGAATTCTAGAATGCAACATCTGAGCATATCCTCAAGCACTTGAATTACCCTCTCCGACTGGCCGTCAGTTTAAGGATGAAAAACCGTACTAAAGTTCAACTTTGTACCCAGGGCCTCTTGTAACTTTTTCCAAAATCTGGATGTGAACCTCGGATCTCTATCCGATATGATTGACAAAGGGACTCCGTGAGGTCTTACTATTTCTGAAACATACAAGTTTGCCAATTTGTCGAGTGAGTAATCTACTCGTACAGGTATAAATTGGGTTGACTTAGTGAGTCTATCAACTACAACCCATATAGCATCCTTCTTGCTTGGTGACAACGGTAAACCCGTTACAAAATCCATAGTAATACGGTCCCATTTCCACTTGGGAACCAAAATGGATTGAAGCAAACCCGAAGGTACTTGGTGTTCAGCCTTTACTTGCTGACAAATCAAGCATTTGGAAACAAACTCTGAAATATCTTTCTTCATTCTCGGCCACCATTACTGTAACACCCCATACCCGAGTCCAAGGCTTAGACCGGATATGAGAAGTTACTATGCTTGAACTTGCTTAATCAAGTACTTACGGGCTATAAAATTTCATTCCGAATTAAGAACTTATCTTTCTTAATCAACTTGTAATTTTCATGGGCCTACGAGGCCTTAAACTCATGTCCGTAAACTTTCGAAACTCAATCGAAAACTTTTCATTGAAACAGGGGTCACACGCCCATGTGAGTTGGGACACGCCCGTGTAAACCTGAGACATGCCCATGTCTCCTAACCGTGCTTAAAACTCGAGCTTACTGCCAAACTTCACACGGCCATGGCACGCCCGTGGTCCTGGCCCGTGTGAAAAAAAACTTAGCATTCTGACTTATAACACACTGCCATGGCACGCCCATGGAATTAGACCGTGTACTACAACTTGATATTCTGACTTAAGGTACAATGGTGCAGGGTACACATGGCTTAGACACAGGTCCGTGTGTCCGACCGTGTGGGCACTTAGAGGCTATTTACCAAGCCAATTGCCACCCTGAAATCAAGAGCAAATTCATACTATCTCAACAACTCAAATCACTACAACTTTAATGAACAATATAACATGCTCTATTGATATCAATAACATACATACTTAGTCAATCTTGGCCAATCATTTAACCATTTACAAAAGAATAATAATAAACTTGATAGCCCATGCTTTGCCCCTTTCTAAGACATATACTCAAAATGAAATGTTTCCTATACATGCCATACTTAATAAAAACAACTTGGCTATACCAAAATAGCGATTGATAGTGTGATTCGAGCTCCGACTTCAACGATCCACAAGTTAGCTTGACGGGACTACATAGAAAGAAATAATAAAAGGCGTAAGCATTTAGCTTAGTAAGTTTGCATAATGCACATAGCAACATACTTGTTTAATATAAACCATTTGACATAAACAATGGCATCATAAATTTCAGCTATAAAGCTTACTTACTCATACTTGATTCTTACATATCTCATGAAACTTACTAGTCTCATACTTGAGAGGTAAACAAGGTACCTGTATCACTTGATCACATTGATCAGCATACTTTAACATAATAATCATAATCTCTGATTCATCATTCATAACATGAATAATACTCATTTTCACTTGATAATAACTTTGCTTACTTAGCTTTCTTGTTATCTCATTTGAGCTTAGCTCGTTTGCCCGATGAATTTATATGAATAACCGAGGATACTAAATCTCATCTAAATTTCGAGGCCATGGCTTAACATGGACTTATACGAAGTCTTTATTGTTCTCACCAATGCCATGCCTTAACTTGGACTTATATGGGATCTCTTTCTCTTGATAACTTTTCAATGCCAAGCTTGCCTTGGTCTTACATGATAACTTGTTCAATGCCAAGCTTGCCTTGGACTTACATGATAACTTACTCAATGCCAAGCTTGCCTTGGACTTACATGATAACTTACTCAATGCCAAGCTTGCCTTGGACTTACATGATAACTTACTCAATGCCAAGCTTGCCTTGGACTTACATGATATCTTGCTTGCTTGCCGATGCCATGCCTCGGCTTGGTCTTATCTGAGACTTTCTTGTTTCATATGGTAGATCCAAAGATCCTAAGTTATTCAACTTCAATCGGGGCTTTCTCATGCTTGATCTCATTAATTTCTTTGTTTAACATAACATTAAACATTTTTCATAATAACATTGTACATTATACTAAGCAATTCAATGATAAAAATCATAAAGCTTAGAAATCCTACAAACTTACATCAATATACAAAATGTAGCTAGGTATGCAATTTAGTCCTCGACCTTGTTCTTGCCTCGGTTTCGATCCGGGCTTCGTTTTTCTTGATCTATAGTCATAAATAGATCATTTAATAATCATATTGACTAAATTGACCCTTTACTCATACTTGGGAAAAATTACTATTTTGCCCCTATACTTTCTCATATTTGCACTTTTGCCCCAAGGCTGGTAAAATAATTTTCATTCCACTTTCTTAGACTACAAGCTTAGCTGATTCATTTTCTCTACTATAGCCATTATCAATTCTCATTATTTCTAATAGGTATGACTAATTTCAAAACTTTTACAAACTAGTCCATACTATCATATTTCATGAAATTCATTAAGGAAAATATGTTTATCTAACATAAAACTCTCATAATCTTCCATAAAACATCATTTAACAAGCATGCCATTCATAGATGAATTTTTGAACATGCATCTTAGCTTATTTTATAGCTAAAAATAGCTAATTCATAATACGAGGACTTCAAAAACACGAAGAATATTAAAAACAGGGCTAAGATGAACTTTATAGCAAGCTTGAAAAAAATGAAGAACCCTAGCTATGGAGTCTTCAAATTTTCAGCAATGGAAGGAAGAAGATGAATGAAATTTTATCATCTTTTTCCTATTTTAATCACTTATTAGACAAATGACCAAAATGCCATTCTCTTTAAAAATTTCTATTTTACTAACTCATGTCCATTTTTGCCCAAAATTTATAATTTGGGCAAATTGCTATTTAAGGACTCATAATTAATATTCTAAAGCTATTTCATACAAAAAGCTTCTAGAAACTCATATTTTGCAACTTTTGCAATTTAGTCCTTTTTGACCATTCAACTTCAATTTAGCAAAATTGCTTAATGAAACTTTCACACTAACATGAAAACATGGCATGAACCTTAAAAACTCATAAATTCACCTTGGATTCGTGGTCTCGCACCACTATTCCGACAAGGCCCTAAATCGGGCTGTTACAATTCTCCCCCTTAGGGATTTTCGTCCTCAAAAATCTTACCAGTGAAAGGGTTTGGATACTGGTTTCTCATACTCTCCTCTGGTTCCCATGTGGCTTCTTCTATTCCATGTCTTTGCCACAATACTTTCACTAAGGCAATACTTTTCTTTCTTAGCTGCTTCACTTCTCGAGCTAATATCTTGATTGGTTCTTCACCATAAGTCATGTCGGGATGAATCTCTACCTCTGACTGGGGAATTACATGCGAAGGGTCTGATCGGTAGCGTCTTAACAATGACACGTGAAACACATCATGTATCTTTTCTAACTCTGATGGCAAAGCCAATCTGTAAGCTACAAGCCTAACTTTCTCAGTAATCTCATACGGTCCAATAAAGCATGGACTCAACTTGCCTTTTCGGCCAAATCTGAAAACTTTTCTCCAAGGTGACACTTTCAAGAAAACTTTATCTCCAACTTGATACTCTATCTCTTTTCTTTTTAAATCCGAGTAGGATTTACATGCTGTCTCAAGCGACTTTTAAGCACTCTCGTATCATTCTTACTTTCTCTTGACTTCTCTAACCAAATCAACCCGTGAATTTGGTTTTCTTTGAGTTCACCCAAAATAAAGGCGTTACGCACTTACGCCCATATAAAGCCTCATAAGGCGCCATCCTCAAGCTCGACTGAAAACTATTATTGTAGGCAAATTCTACCAATGGGAGAAACTTTTCCCAATTGCCTCGGAACTCTAGAACACAACACCGAAGCATATCCTCTAGTACTTGTATTAACCTCTCTGACTGACCGTCAGTTTGAGGGTGAAAGGCCGTACTAAAGTTCAACTTTGTACCTAGGGCCTCTTGCAACTTCTTCAAAAATCTGGATGTGAATCTTGGATCTCTATCCGATATGATTGACAAAGGAACTCCGTGAAGTCTTACTATTTCTGAAACGTACAAGTCTGCCAACTTGTCAAGTGAGTAATCCACTCGTACAGGTATAAAATGAGCTGATTTAGTGAGTCTGTCAATTACAACCCATACAACATCTTTCTTACTCGGTGATAACGGTAAACCGGTCACAAAATCCATAGTGATACGGTCCCATTTCCACTCGGGTATCATAATTGGTTGAAGCAAACCCGAAGGTACTTGGTGTTTAGCTTTTACTTGCTGACAAATCATACATTTGGAAACAAATTCCGAAATGTCTCTCTTTATTTTCGACCACCAATACTGTTGCTTCAAATCATTATACATTTTAGTACTACCCGGATGTACAGACAAACACCCGTTATGTGCCTCATGCAAAATTCTCCGAATAAGCTCCTCTTTTCTCGGTACACAAATTCTACCTTTAAACATCAAATATCCTCCAGAATTAATCCGAAAGTCGGATTCAACATCTGACTCGCACTGAGCTCCTTTGACTTGTAATTCGCTATCTTCTTTCTAAGCCTCAGAAATCTCTTGGAGGAATACTGGTCTAGCTCTCAACTCAGCTATAATGGAACCATCATCAGATAAAATTATCTGTGAATTCATTGCTCTTAATGCAAATAAGGACTTTCTGCTTAAAGCATCAGCGACAACATTCGCCTTTCCTTGATGGTAGTCAATGACTAACTCATAGTCTTTTATCAACTCCAACCATCTCCTTTGCCTTAAATTCAACTCTTTCTGCGTCATCAAGTACTTCAGACTTTTGTGATCGGTGAAGATCCGAAATCTCTCACCATATAGATGATGTCTCTATATCTTCAATGCGAAGACTATGGCAGGTAATTCTAGGTCGTGCGTCGGATAATTCTTCTCATGAGGGTTTAACTGTCTTGAGGCATAAGCAATCACTTTGCCTTCTTGCATAAGTACACAGCCTAATCCATTTAAGGATGCATCGCTGTAAACTATGAACTCTTTCCCCGTCTCAGGTTGTACTAAACCTGAGCTTCACAATAATGCTTTCAATTTTTCAAAACTTTGTTGGCATATTTCTGTCCACTCGAACTTCACATTTTTCTGTAACAACTTCGTCATCGGGGTTGCAATCATGGAGAACCCCTTGACAAATCGTCTATAATAGCCGGCTAGGCCTACGAAACTTCTAACCTTAGAGATATTCCTTGGTGGTTTCCAATCCGTAATAGCAGAGATCTTACTTGGGTCTACTCGAATCCCTTCTCCTGAGACAATATGCCCCAGAAATCCTACTTCATTGAGCCAAAACTCACTTTTACTGAACTTGGCATACAACTAATTTTCTCGAAGAATCTGTAAAACTATCCGTAGGTGCTCAGCATACTCATTCTCATCTCGGGAATAAATCAATATGTCGTCAATAAAAATGACTACAAACTTGTCGAGGTATGGTCTGAAGATGCAGTTCATTAAGTCCATGAATACCGCAGGAGCATTGGTCAAGCCAAAAGGCATGACTAAAAATTCATAATGCCCATACCTTGTTCAAAAGCGCCTTGGATACATCTGACTCCTTTACTCTTAACTGGTAATACCCTGATCTCAAGTCTATCTTAGAGAACACGGTGGCTCCTTTCAATTGATCGAACAAATCATCGATCCTTGGTAATGGATACTTGTTCTTTACTGTCACTTTATTAAGCTGACGGTAATCTATGCACAATCTCATAGTTCCATCCTTCTTTTTCACAAATAAAACTGGAGCACCCCAGGGAGAACAACTTGACCTTGCAAAGCCTTTGTCTGTTAACTCTTGCAACTGTATCTTCAACTCTTTCAACTCCGTTGGAGCCATTATGTAAGGAGTAATAGATATTGGTACAGTACCGGGAGCTAGCTCAATACTAAACTCAACTTCTCTGATTTGAGGTAATCCCGGTAATTCTTCGGGAAAAACATCCATGTGCTCACATACTATCGGTATGGACTCAATCTTTAACTCTGTTTCTTTATCATTCATCACAAAGGCCAAATATGCCTCATACCCCTTTCTTATAAATCTCTGTGCCGTCATATGAGAAATCAATACCGGTAATCCACTTTGTTCATCTGATTCTATATGGAGAATATCCCTATTCTCACATCTCATTTCAATGTACTTTTTCCCACAATTTACTATTACATCATGGGTTGTCAACCAGTCCATACCAAGAATGATGTCAAACTCATCAAATGGTAATAACATAAGGTTTGCTTTAAAACAGTGACCTTTAATCATTAACGGACAATCTTTACATACTTCATCAAGTAACACACTCTTGCCTAAAGGATTAGACACTTTAATCACAAATTCTGTAGACTCTACAGGCATGCTCATATCGGATATTAATTTCAGGCAAACGTAAGAGTGTGTGGATCCGGGGTCTATTAAAGCAATAAATTTGATATCATAAAGAGAAAAGGTACCCGTGATAACATCATGGGAAGATGCCTCTTCGCGAGCGCGAATGGCATAAGTCCGTGCAGGCGCCCTACCCTCGGGTCTCGCGGCCTGCTCTCTAGGGTTACCTCTTCCTCTTGTCCCACTTCTTGGGTTTCTCTGCGGTCTTCCTCTGACCATACTCCCGAATCTCGGGTTCTGAGCTCTCTCTTCTTTCATTGTCTCTGGACAATCCTTTATGTAGTGGTCTTGGGAACCACATCTAAAACATGCATTTTCATGCGCTCGGCATTCTCTAAGATGACGCTCGCCACACACTGTGGGCATTCGAGTCTTCAGTTGAAAGTTCCCCACACTAGCGATCAAGTAGTCCAGTGCTTTATTTCCCGAATACTGTTTACTTTTGTCTTTCTTTGAAAACCCAATGGAAGTAGCCGATCGGGTAGGTAAATCTCTTGACTTCTTGGATGAGGATTGGAATGACTTATTCCACTATCTCTTTCTAGAGTCACGAGACTCAATTTCAGACTTTCTCTTCTCTTTTACTAGCTCTTCAGCTTTACAAGCCCTCTCCACTAGCACAAAAAATTCTTTCAATTCTAGGACAGCAACAAACAGTTTGATGTCCTCATTTAGCCCATCTTCAAATCTTTTGCTCATGATGGCCTCGGTGGACACGCACTCTCGAGCGTATTTGCTGAGTCGCACAAACTCACGCTCATAACCGGTCACCGACATCTTGCCTTGCTTTAACTCTAAAAATTCTTTTCTTTTCTGATCTACAAATCTTTGACTGATATACTTTTTCTTGAACTCTTCTTGGAAGAATTCCCATGTGATCTTCTCCCTTGGTACCACTGATACAAGGGTGTTCCACCATTGATAGGCAGAATCTCTTAAAAGGGAGACTACACACTTTATGCTTTCTCGTGTGTGCATGATAATTCATTAAATACCACGATGGTATTTTCTAACCAAAACTCGGCTTTTTCCGATCATCTTCTCTCTTTTCACTGAATTCTTACTCGCCCCATGTTTCTGATCCTATCAACGGAGGTTTGTCTCCTCTTACCACCTCTACTACTTGAGGGGCTGCTAGAATAGGTTGTGGAACAGGTCGGGGTGGAGGGGGTTGTACATTTGGGTTCATACGAACAAACTCTGAATACCACGTATTCATCATATGGAGGAAGGCTTCTCTAGCCCCTTCTCCTCCTTCTCGACTCACCGTAGTGGGTCTATTCTTATTCTCATTTGGCACCGTCCCTTCAGCGGGAGCCGGCGCGTTACTTTCTACATCGTCCGCCACAACTCTTTCGGGATCCATTTACTAAATGTATAAACATAATTTAAGTCATCAGGAGTCGTCACACTATCATTATAAAAACATTCTCACGTATGGCATGTATAGCTAGACTCGTGTTCATGCTACGTTAGTCCTAGAACCGGCTAAACCGTATCTCTGATACCACTAAATTTAACACCCCATACCCGAGTCTGAGGCTTAGACCGGATATGAGAAGTTACTATCCTTGAACTTTCTTAATCAAGTACTTACGGGCTATAAAATTTCGTTCCGAATTAAGAACTTATCTTTCTTAATCAACTTGTACTTTTCATGGGCCTACGAGGCCTTAAACTCATGTCCGTAAACTTTCAGAACTCAATCGAAATCTTTTCATTGAAACAGAGGTCACACGCCCATGTGATTTGGGACACGCCCATGTAAACCTGAGACATGCCCATGTCTCCTAACCGTGCTTAAAACTCGAGCTTACTGCCAAACTTCACACGGCCATGGCACGCCCGTGGTCCTGGCCTGTGTGAAAAAATCTTAGCATTCTGACTTATAACACACGGCCATGGCACTCCCGTGGACTTAGACCGTGTACTACAACTTGATATTCTGACTTAAGGTGCAATGGTGCAGGGTACACACGGCTTAGACACACACCCATGTGTCCGACCGTGTGGGCACTTAGAGGCTATTTACCAAGCCAATTGCCACCCTGATATCAAGAGCAAATTCATACTATCTCAACAACTCAAATCACTACAACTTTAATGAACTATATAACATGCTCTATTGATATCAATAACATACATACTTAGTCAATCTTGGTCAATCATTTAGCCATTTACAAAAGAATAATAATAAACTTGATAGCCCATGCTATGCCCCTTTCTAAGACATATACTCAAAATGAAATGTTTCCTATACATGCCATACTTAATAAAAACAACTTGGCTATACCAAAATAGCGGTTGATAGTGTGATTCGAGCTCCGACTTCAACGATCCACAAGTTAGCTTGGCGGGACTACATAGAAAGAAATAATAAAAGACGTAAGCATTTAGCTTAGTAAGTTTGCATAATGCACATAGCAACATACTTGTTTAATATAAACCATTTGACATAAACAATGGCATCATAAATTTCAGCTATAAAGCTTACTTACTCATACTTGATTCTTACATATCTCATGAAACTTACTAGTCTCATACTTGAGAGGTAAACAAGGTACCTGTATCACTTGATCACATTGATCAGCATACTTTAACATAATAATCATAATCTCTGATTCATCATTCATAACATGAATAATACTCATTTCACTTGATAATAACTTTACTTACTTAGCTTTCTTGTTATCTCATTTGAGCTTAGCTCGTTTGCTCGATGAATTTATATGAATAACCGAGGATACTAAATCTCATCTAAATTTCGAGGCCATGACTTAACATGGACTTATACGAAGTCTTTCTTGTTCTCACCAATGCCATGCCTTAACTTGGACTTATATGGGATCTCTTTCTCTTGATAACTTTTCAATGCCAAGCTTGCTTTGGTCTTACATGATAACTTGTTCAATGCCAAGCTTGCCTTGGACTTACATGATAACTTACTCAATGCCAAGCTTGCCTTGGACTTACATGATAACTTACTCAATGCCAAGCTTTCCTTGGACTTACATGATAACTTACTCAATGCCAAGCTTGCCTTGGACTTACATGATAACTTACTCAATGCCAAGCTTGCCTTGGACTTACATGATATCTTGTTTGCTTGCTGATGCCTTGCCTCGGCTTGGTCTTATACGATCTTTCTTGTTTCATATGGTAGATCGAGTATCCTAAGTTATTCAACTTCAATCGGGGATTTCTCATGCTTGATCTCATTAATTTCTTTGTTTAACATAACATTAAACATTTTTCATAATAACATTCTACATTATACTAAGCAATTCAAAGATAAAAATCATAAAGCTTAGAAATCCTACAAACTTACCTCAATATACAAAATGTAGCTAGGTATGTAATTTAGTCCTCGACCTTGTTCTTGCCTCGATTTCGATCCGGGCTTCGTTTTTCTTGATCTATAGTCATAAATAGATCATTTAATAATCACATTGACTAAATTGACCCTTTACTCATACTTGGGCAAAATTACTATTTTGCCCCTATACTTTCTCATATTTGCACTTTTGCCCCAAGGCTCGTAAAATAGTTTTCGTTCCACTTTCTTAGACTACAAGCTTAGCTGATTCATTTTCTCTACTATAGCCATTATCAATTCTCATTATTTCTAATAGGTATGACTAATTTCAAAACTTTTACAAACTAGTCCATACTATCATATTTCATGAAATTCATTAAGGAAAATATGTTTATCTAACATCAAACTCTCATAATCTTCCATAAAACATCATTTAACAAGCATGCCATTCATAGATGAATTTTTGAACATGCATCTTAGCTTATTTTATAGCTAAAAATAGCTAATTCATAATACGAGGACTTCAAAAACATGAAGAATATTAAAAACGGGGCTAAGATGAACTTACTAGCAAGCTTGAAAAAAATGAAGAACCCTAGCTATGGAGTCTTCAAATTTTCGGCAATGGAAGGAAGAAGATGAATGAAATTTTATCATCTTTTTCCTATTTTAATCACTTATTAGACAAATGACCAAAATGCCCTTCTCTTTAAATATTTATATTTTACTAACTCATGTCCATTTTTGTCCAAAATTTATAATTTGGGCAAATTGCTATTTAAGGACTCATAATTAATATTCTAAAGCTATTTCATACAAAAAGCTTCTAGAAACTCATATTTTGCAACTTTTGTAATTTAGTCCTTTTTGACCATTCAACTTGAATTTAGCAAAATTGCTTCATGAAACTTTCACACTAACATGCAAACATGACATGAACCTTAAAAACTCATAAATTCACCTTAGATTTGTGGTCTCGCACCACTATTCCGACTAGGCCCTAAATCAGGCTGTTACAAGTACTGGTGCTTCAAGTCATTATACATCTTGGTACTACCCGGATGTACAGATAAACATCCATCATGTGCCTCGTGTAAAATTCTCTGAATAAGCTCTTCTTTTCTCGGTACACAAACTCTATCTTTAAATAACATGTATCCATCAGAATTAATCCGAAAGTCAGATTCAACATCTGACTCGCACTGAACTCTCTTGACTTGTAATTCGCTATCTTCTTTCTGAGCCTCAACAATCTCTTGGAGGAATACTGGTCTAGCTCTCAACTCAGCTAGAATAGAACCATCATCGGATAAAGTTATCCGTGAATTCGTTGTCCTTAATGCAAAAAGGGACTTCCTGCTTAAAGCATCGGTGACCATATTCGCCTTGCCAGGATGGTAGTCAATAACTAACTCATAGTCTTTTATCAACTCTAACCATCTTCTTTGCCTCAAGTTTAATTCTTTCTGGGTCATCAAATACTTCAAAATTTTGTGATCAGTGTATATCCGACATCTCTCACCATATAAATGATGTCTCCATATCTTCAATGCGAAGACTATGGCTGCCAACTCTAGATCGTGTGTTGGATAATTCTTCTCATGAGACTTCAACTGTCTTGAGGCATAAGCAATCACTTTGCCTTCTTGCATAAGCACACAGCCTAATCCATTTAAGGATGCATCGCTGCAAACTATGAACTCTTTCCCCATCTTAGGTTGTACTAAGACTGGAGCTTCTGTCAATAATGCTTTCAGTTTCTCAAAACTGTGCTGGCATCTTTCTGTCCACTCAAACTTCACATTTTTCTGTAACAATTTCGTCATTGGGGTTGCAATCATAGAAAACCCCTTGACGAATCTTCTGTAATAACCGGCTAAGCCTAGGAAACTTCTAATCTCAGAGACATTCTTCGGTGGTTTCCAGTCCATAATGGCCGAGATCTTACTTGGGTCTACTCGAACCCCTTCTCCTGAGACAATATGTCCCAGAAATCCTACTTCATTGAGCCAAAACTCACTTTTACTGAACTTGGCATACAACCGATTTTCTCGAAGAATCTGTAAAACTGTCCGTAGGTGCTCAGCATGCTCATTCTCATCTCGGGAATAAATCAGTATGTCGTTAATAAAAACGACTACAAACTTGTCAAGGTATGGTCTGAAGATGCGGTTCATTAAGTCCATGAATACCGCAGGAGCATTGGTCAAACCAAAAGGCATGACTAAAAATTCATAATGCCCATACCTTGTTCGAAAACCAGTATTGGATACATTTGACTCCTTTACTCTTAACTGGTAATACCCCGATCTCAAATCTATTTTGGAGAACACAGTGGCTCATTTCAATTGATCGAACAAATCATCGATTCTAGGCAATGGGTACTTGTTCTTTACTGTCACTTTATTGAGCTGACGGTAATCTATGCACAATCTCATGGTGCCATCTTTCTTTTTCACTAATAAAACCGGAGCACCCCATGGTGAACAACTTGATCTTGCAAAGCCTTTATCTGTCAACTCTTGCAATTGTAACTTCAACTCTCTTAACTCTGTTGGAGCCATTCTGTAAGGAGTGATAGATATTGGTACAGTACCGGGAACTAGCTCAATGTTGAACTCAACCTCTCTAACTGGAGGTAATCCTGGTAATTCCTCAGGAAAGACATCCAAGTACTCACATACTATCGGCACTGACTCAATCTTTGACCCGGTTTCTTTATCATTCATCACAAAGGCCAGATATGCCTCATACCCTTTTCTCATGTATTTCTGTGCCGTCATATGGGAAATCACAACCGGTAACCTACTTTGTTCATCTGATTCTATGTGAAGGGTGTCCCCATTCTCACATCTCATCTCAATGTATTTCTTCCCACAATTAACTATTACATTATGGGAAGTCAACCAGTCCATACCGAGAATGAGGTCAAACTCATCAATTGGTAACAACATAAGGTTTGCTTTAAAACAATTACCTCTAATCATTAATGGACAATCTTTACATACTTCATCAACTAACACACTCTTGCCTAAAAGATTAGACACCTTAATCATAAATTCTGTAGAGTCTATAGGCATACTTAAATCGGATACTAATTTCATGCAAATGTAAGAGTGTGTGGATCCGGGATCTATTAAAGCAATAACTTTGATACCATGAAGAGAAAAGGTACCCGTAATAACATCATGGGAAGATGCCTCTTCGCGAGCGCGAATGGCATAAGTCCTTGCAGGTGCTCTACCCTCGGGTCTCGTAGCCTGCTCTCTAGGGTTACCTCTTCCCCTTGCCCCACTTCCTGGGTTACTCTGCGGTCTTCCTCGGACCATATCCCCTGATCTCGGGTTCCGAGCTCTTTCTTCTTTCATCATCTCTGGACAATCTTTTATATAGTGGTCTTGAGAACCACATCTAAAGCATGCATTTTCATGTGCTCGACATTCTCCAAGATGACGTTTGCCACCTTGTGGGCATTGTGTCTGTCGAATCTAATGTTCCCAACACTTGCAATCAAGTAGTCTCATGCTTTATTCCACTGAATATTGCTTGCTCTTGTCTTTCTTTGAAAACCCAATGGAAGTAACCGATCGGGTAGGGAAATCTCTTGACTTCTTGGATGAAGATTGGAATGACTTATTCCATTGTCTCTTTCTAGAGTCACGAGACTCCATTTCAGATTTCTTCTTCTCTTTTACTAGTTCTTCGGCTTTACAAGCCCTCTCGACTAGCACCACAAATTCCTTCATTTCTAGGACAAGAACAAATGGTTTGATGTCCTCATTCAACCATCTTCAAATCCTTTACTCATGATGGCTTCGGTGGACACACATTCTCGAGCGTATTTGCTGAGTCGCACAAACTCACGCTCATAGTCAGTCACTGACATCTTGCCTTGCTTCAGTTCTAGGAATTCTTTCCTTTTACGGTCCACAAACCTTTGATGATATACTTTTTCTTGAACTCTTCTTGGAAGAATTCCCATGTGATCTTCTCCTTGGTACCATCGATACAAGGGTGTTCCACCATTGATAGGTAGAATCTCTTAAAAGGGAGACTACACACTTCATGCTTTCCTCAGGTGTGCATGATAATTCATTAAATACCCTGATGGTATTTTCTAACCAAAACTCAGCTCTTTCTGGATAGTCATCTTTTCTAGCCCGGAATTCTTCTGCCCCATGTTTCCTGATCCTATCAACTGGAGGCTTAACTCCTCTTGCCACCTCTACTACTTGAGGGGTTACTAGAATAGGTTGTGGAACAGGTGGGGGTGGAGGGGGTTGTACATTTGGGTTCGTACGAACGAACTCTGAATACAACGTATTCATCATATAGAGGAAGGCTTCTCTAGCCCCTTCTCCTCCTTTTTGACTCACCGTAGTGGGTCTATTCTCATTCTCGTTCGGCACCGTCCCTTTAGCGGGAGCCGGCGCATTACTTTCTACATCGTCCACCACAGCTCTTTCGGGATCCATTTACTAAATGTATAAACATAATTTAAGTCGTCAGGATCGTCACACTATCATTATAAAAACATTCTCACGTATGGCATGTATAGCTAGACTCATGCTCATGCTACATTAGTCCTAGAACTGACTAAACCGTAGCTCTGATACCACTAAATATAACACCCCATACCCGAGTCCGAGGCTCAGACCGGATACAAGACATTACTATGCTTGAACTTACTTAATCATGACATTACGGGCTATAAAATTTCGTTCCGAAATTAAAACTTCCCATTCTTAAACAACTCGTACATTTCATGGGCCTACGAGGCCTTAAACTCGTACTGGTAAACTTTCGGAACCTTATCGAAAAACTTTTCTTTGAAACAGGGGTTACACGCCCGTGTAATATTAGACACGCCCGTGCATAGGCATACACGCCCATGTCCTCGGACCGTGCCCTAAAACTCGATGAGATTCGCCGCCGATTTCCACACGGCCATGACACGCCCGTGGACTTAGACCGTGTACTACATCTTGATATACTGTTTTATTTCACACGACCGGGCACACGCCCATATTCTAACCGTGTGTCATGCACGGCCTTAACACACGGCCGTGGGATTAGTCCGTGGCCTATTCTTATTTATAAGACTAAGGTGCAGTTTATGCACGGCCTAGACACACGCTCGTGTGTCCAACCGTGTGGGCACTTAGAGGCTATTTACCAAGCCAATTACCACCCTGAAACTAAGATCACATTCATACTCAATTCAATTACTCAAATTACTACATCTTTCATTGATATAAAAAAAACATACATACTTAGTCGATTTGGCCAATTTCTCTAGCCATATACAAAAAGAATAATGAACAAGATAGCCTATACTATGGCTCTTCTTAAAACATATACTCAAAATGAAGTGCCTCCTATACATGCCATACTTAATAAAACAACTTTGCAATACCAAAATTGCGATTGATAGTGTGCTACGAGCTCCGACTTCAACGATCCACAAGTTAGCTTGGCGGGACTACATAGAAAGAAAGAATCAAAGGCGTAAGCATTTAGCTTATTAAGTTTGCATATAATGTACATTCTTGCTTGATATAAACCATTTAACATAAATAATGGTATCATAGATTTCAGCTATAAAGCTTACTTACTCATACTTGATTCATTCATATCTCATGAAACTTACAAAATCTCATGCTTGAGAGGTAACCAAGGTACCTGTATCACTTGATCACATTGATCAGCATACTTTAACATAATAATCATTATATATCATTCATCATTCATAACGCAAATAATGCTCACTTTCATCTTGATGCTAGCTTTGCTTTCTATGCTTTCTTGTTATCTCATTTTAACTTTACTCGTTTGCCCGATGAATTTCTGCGAATAATCGAGGATACTAAATCTCTTCCCACGTAATATGATGCCAAAGCCATATCCTAGATATGGTCTTACATGGAATATCTCATCTTAGTTTCAAGGCCATGTCTTGAAATGGACTTATATGAAGTCTTTCTCTTGATAACTTGTTCAATGCCAAGCTTGCCTTGGACTTACATGATAACTTGCTCAATGCCAAGCTTGCCTTGGACTTACATGATAACTTGCTCAATGCCAAGCTTGCCTTGGACTTACATGATAACTTGTTAAATGCCAAGCTTGCCTTAGACTTACATGATAACTTGCTCAATGCCAAGCTTACCTTGGACTTACATGATAACTTGCTCAATGCCAAGCTTGCCTTGGACTTACATGATAACTTGTTCAATGCCAAGCTTGCCTTGGACTTACATGATAACTTGCTTGATTTGCGATGCCATGTTCCAAACATGGTCTTACACCGCTCTCATAATGTGGTAGATCGAGTATCCTGGGAAATTCATTTTCAATCGGGACTTGCTCATACTTAATCTCACTGATTTCTTGGTTGAACATAACATCAAATAATTCACGAAAATAGTGTACATTATACTAAGCAATTCAATGATAAAAATCATAAAGCTTAGAAATCATACAAACTTACCTCAATATACAAAATGTATGTAGATGTGCAATTTAGTCCTCTACTTTGTTCTTGCCTCGGTTTCGATCCGGGCTTCATTTTTCTTGATCTATAATCATAAATAGATCATTTAAAACTCACATTGACTAAATTGACTCTTAACTCATACTTTGGCAAAATTACTATTTTGCCCCTATACTTTCTCATATTTGCACTTTTGCCCCAAGGCTCGTAAAATAATTTTCATTCAACTTTCTTAGACTACATGCTTAGATGATTCATTTTCTCTACTATAGCCATTATCAATTCTCATTATTTCTAATAGGTATGACTAATTTCAAAACTTTTACAAACTAGTCCCTATGCTCATTTTTCATGAAATTCACTTAGAAAAAGATGTTTATCTAACATCAAACTCTCATAAACTTCCATAAAACATCATTTAGCATGCATGTCATTCATGGTTAGATTTTTTAACATGCATCTTATCTCATTTTATAGCTAAAAATAGCTAATTCATAATACGAGGACTTCAAAAACACGAAGAATATTAAAATCGGGACTAAGATGAACTTACTAGCAAGCTTGAAAGATGAGCAAACCCTAGCTATGTTTCTTTGAAAATTTCGGCAATGAGGAAGAAGTTGATAATGATTTTTGTCATCTTTTTCCTTTATTAATCATTTAATAGGTAAATGACCAAAATGCCCTTATCTTAAAAATATCACCATTTACTAACACGTCCAATTTTGTCCAAAAATTATGATTTGGGTAAATTGCTATTTAACGACTTATAATTGCTATTCTAGAGCTATTTCATACAAAATGCTTATAGAAACTCACATTTTACAACTTTTGCAATTTGGTCCTTTTTGACCTTTCAACTTCAATTTAGCAAAATTGCTTCATGAAACTTTCACACTAACATGCAAACAGGGCATGAACCTTAAAAACTCATAAATTCACCTCGGATTCGTGGTCTCGCACCACTATTCTGACTAGGCTCTAAATCGGGCTGTTACAGCATTAGTAGACATGCTACTACTAAATCTCATACCAAAACTCTTGTATAAATTCTGGATTCAACATCATTCACTTTCTATCTCGAGGAAGCATCAACAATGTAAATCTTATCCAACATGGATAACTTATTTAATATACCATTTATTATAACACTTCGAACTCTTCTATTACTCGAAAGGAAGACTCACTATAGCCATTAACCTCGCTGAAACTACGATATTACCAACTAGAGTCAACCGAATGGATCTTTCATTCAGACATCTGTACTATGTCTACTATCTGAGTAGTATCACAATAACTATACCCACAATTGTAATAGCTCAAGCCGTTTCCACTATTTCATCTTCAAAATCTTACAGCATAAGATACCCTCACTTATAAAAATTCGGAAAATACACATCGATCTTCCCATGGATCAATACATAATATCTAACTCACAACACACGGACACAAAAGTGATTGTCTCGGATCACCAACCTGCCAACTCTTTCTCTTGATTCAGACTGATCTCAGTACTAGAACTTTCAAATAAACAGTTCTTTCAATAGCTTTCAACTCAACTATCATGGTTTGAAAATTTCGATGAGCATATCTTTATATTATGCTCCCTACTCACGTACACACAGAATTTTATTCTCTTTACTGATTCATGCGTGAATATACACAGAACTTGAATCATATCTCAATACATTAATCTACTCTTTTCTCCATACTGAGAACATATTTTAAGCACACTCTCATCCGAGTTTCTCTTGATATGCCAATCTAGAACCTTTACGATCGTCATATCTCACAATAGTAGGGACATCTCGATCAAATTCGTTAACTCTATTCGGCTTACCCGAAAACCCATCACACAACGTGAAACTTGTGATTTCACCTCTTATACACGAATCATCACCAATTTCCTCCTCAAGGTGCCCAATTAAGGTTACGAGGAGATAAAGGAAATGTCAATTTCAATTAACTAAATCGACAACAGTTTTGTCTGATTTTTACTATCAGCTAATATTCTCACACAATCACAATTTATGAAAAGAACAACTACATCATCCCTGAAGGGAAACATGTATTAGTACATAATACTAAAGGAGATCATTATAATCCCATCCATGGCATTAACTAACCATGCACAAACCATAGGCTTCTAGCCAACTTACTCATACTTGCACTTATATAACACGTTCTGTGTCATATATCATAATCGTCTCTTCGTGATTCATTCACGAGTACATGTTTTCACTCTTTCACATGACTTTAGTACCATTCTCATTTCTACCTCTAGACTCATCTATATGTCCCATTGATCACTAGGGATAATCAAAGACGTATGTTCATCGTCCTTCATGTAGGTACGAAACCAATGCCACATTCTCGAGGTGGTCTTTTATGGAGTCACCTCTAAATGCTAATGCCATATCCCTGATAAGGTCTTATGTGGACTTCTTCATCAAATATCGATGCCATATTCTGGATATGGTCTTATACGGAATCTCAACTCGGTGCCGAGGCCATGTCCCGGTCATGGTCTTATACGGGACCTTGTCTATCTCATATCTCGATGATAGCCTCATCATTTTAGTCCTCTAGGACTTCAACCTCATGTTCAACAACAGTTACTCTATTTAGTAGAGTATTATGCATCGATGTGATACAAGGCATTCTTAATCATGCTAGCATAATTATTGCATTAATCCGATGCAAACTTACTCAACTTAACTCATATAACGTCTCATCAAAATTCAACAGTGGTAAGGGAGTGAGGTTGCAAAGTCCCTTAACCTAACTCTCGTGACTACATACATATGATTTACTACTCATTGACAATGAAATATCATAATAGTCACACAACTCGCCTCAAGGGAGTTTTCATATTTATCACGCTACAATTGTTTCTATCACTTATACTTTCGACCTGTGACTTCACTTACTCAAGTTTCACATTAAGTTCTACTTGAGTACTCAACATTTAACTCTATTTCCTCTTACTATTCCTTATTAATCTAGAGAATGTCTTGCGAGTTTTGAGTACATCGTTTACTTGATTGCCATAGTCCAACTATGGTCTTACTCGTATCACAATATCATAGCCCAACTATTGCTTTACATGTCGTCACGATGCCATAGCCTCGCTATGGTCTTACACGAAATCTCATATCAATACCAATGCCATATCCTAGATACGGTCTTACATGGAAACTCATGTCGATGCTGATGCCATATCCCAGATATGGTCTTGTACGGGATCTTGTATCGATTCCAATGCCATGCCCCAGACATGGTCTTATATGAGATCACATGTACCGCCATGATCCAACCATGGTTTTATTCATCATTTTATCATTGAACGACCGTACTCATCTCCTGCATTCTACTTAGTCAAACTTTTCAGTTTTAACTTCCACACCATAATATGTGTGGCTTCATAACAGAGTCATAAAACAAAACATCATGCATTCTCTATTTTAACAGTCACATGTGATATTTAACCATGTGGACATATTTATCGTAAACAATGGCATCACAAATCTCAAATGCTTACTTACTCTTACTGCTTCTCACATACATCATGGTACTTACTAGTCTCATGTTTGTAAGCTAAACAAGGTAACTGTAACACTTGATCACATATATCAGTATACTTTACTATAACAAGCATAATCTCAACATCATCATTCATAACATGAATTATACTTGTTAGTCAGCCTTCACTAGCATGACATAATATCAACTTTACTACTAACTTTCTTACTATCTCATTTAAGCTTTACTCTTTTTCCCGATGAATTACTATGAATGACTGAGGATACTGAATCTCATTTCACATGTATCTTGATGCCAATGCTATATCCTTGATATAGTCTTACATGGGATCTCTTACTTGGTATCGATGCCATGTCTTGACATGGACTTACACGAAGTCTTGCTTGTGGGTTCCCTTGGGAACTTACCATTGCCATGTCTTGACATGGTCTTATTGGTAACTTTACTCATGAACTGGTCAATGCCGAGCCTTGGATTGGACTTACATGAAATCTTCCTTGTTTCTCACCAATGCGATGCCTTGGCTTGGACTTACATGGGATTCTATCTCTTGATAGCTTTTCAATGCCAAGACTTGTCTTGGACTTACATGGGATCTCTATCTCTTGATAGCTTTTCAATGCCAAGACTTGTCTTGGACTTACATGACATCTTTGCTTGGAGACTCGCCAATGCCATGCCTTGGCTTGGGCTTATATGGGTCTTCATCTCATAGTAACTCTTCAATGCCAAGGCTTGTCTTGGTCTTACATGATAACTTGCTTGATTGCTGATGCCATGTCTTGACATGGTCTTATACAGACTTTCTTGTCTCATGTGACAGATTGAGTATCCTAAGTAATTCATTTTCAATCGGGACTTTCATATACATGCTCTTAGTAACTTCTTTGTTTAATAAATCATTAAACATTTTCATGGAAATAATGTGCATTTAACAACATAGCAAGCAATTCAATAAAAATATCCATGAAGCTTGAAAATCTTACAAACTTACTGAAATTAGCTCGGTTGGGAATCATCTCTGTCTTAACAAAGCAATTTTGTTAGAGCCGGGAGACATCACACTATCACTGTCCACATATGGCATGTATAGCTAGACTCTTACTCGTGCTAGGTTAGTCCGAGAACCGACTAAACCATGCTCTGATACCACTAAATGTAACACCCCATACCCGTGTCCGAGGCTAAGACCGGATACGAGACATTACTATGCTTGAACTTTCTTAAACATGTACTTACGGGCTATAAAATTTTGTTCTGAATTAAAAACTTCTCTTTCTTAGTCAAATCAGACATTTCATGGGCCTACGAGGCCTCAGACTTTCGTCCCGAAACTTTCGAAACTCATTTGGAAACTTTCTCTCGAAACAGGGGTCACACGTCCGTGTGACTTGGGACACGCCCGTGCACCCCTAAAACATGCCCGTGTCTTTCACCCGTGGAGGATACTGGCAAAATACACACGGCCTGGACACGCCCGTGGCCCTGGCCCGTGTGCCAAACCTTGGCATTCTAACTTATCCACACGGTCTGTACACACGCCCGTGTGCATCAGCCGTGTGACAATTGAATTTCTAAGTGTCAAGTGCAGACTTCACACGGCCTTGGCACACGCCCGTGTGTCAAACAAACGGCCGTGTGACCAGCCCGTGGTCTAATCTGACTTAAGATACTAAGGTGCAGGAGACACACGGCCTAGACACACGCTTGTGTGTCTATCCGTGTGGGCACTTAGAGGCTATCTTACCAAGCCTTTTACCACTCCCGTTTGTATACATTCATATACTACTTCAAAACATTCTCAAATCATCAATTGAAACTCATAAATTAACACATTTTGTTCATGAAAATAAAGTTTTCCTCTCATACACTAGGGAGAATTGTTCCCACAACATTTACAACAACTTAAGCCATCATCACTGGCTATACACAACCATTCTATAAATTCTCTTAGGCCAACAACATTTGGCTACAACAATTAGACTTCATCAACTTTAAACGAATCCCTATACATGCCATGACTCTTAAGGACTTGATACCTCATACCGTGTGTCTGCTCGATAGTGTAAAAACATCTCCGGCAGTCTCCAACCCGAGCTAAGTAATGAAACCTATAAGAGATGAGAAAAGTAAAAGAGTAAGCAATAATGCTTAGTAAGTTCATCTGCATAATCGACAAATATTAATATTCACTTTGAATATACATAACCCCAAGGCAATATGCCGAGTTTTTCTCATCAATTCATGGTTACTTACTCAATCATTCTTGAATCTTACTCATTCTATCTCTTACCACATTTCTACCATGCCACAAGCCAATTCGCTCGTTTAATTAGCATACATTCTGCGCATCATCATCACAAGATCATACAAAACAACACATCAAGCATTTTCAATAAGTCGCTCATACTACAAATCTCTCAGTGGTTACGCACTTAGCCCACCATTGAATCTCTTATAGGGTGGTATTGCTGCACACAGCCCACCAATCATTTATACCTATGGTGATTTCGCACTTAGCTCACCAATCATTTATAACCGATGGTATCGCACACAGCCCATCGATTACTAATCAATCAGGTGGTAACGCACACAGCCCACCAATCAATTATAAGCGATGGTATCGCACACAGCCCATCGATTACTAATCAATCAGGTGGTAACGCACACAGCCCACTAATAAATAATATAGTTGATGGTATCGCACACAGCCCATCACTAACCATTAATAAGGTGATATCGCACATAGCTCACCATTATTTACATTCATGGATAATAATCCACAAGTATATCTCTATTTCAAATGTTCATTCGAGAACATCCTCACATGCTTCTATTCTTACTTAACTTTCACTGCGGATTTTCGTTATCATTCACACAAGACATCAATAAATCTGTCTCATGCAACTAAGGTGCATCAACTACACATACCCCACTAGGGGTTCATCATATATTGAATTCATCTCAATTTATTTCTACACATACTTGTGCTACTCATGGTACAACCACATACATTCAACATATACATTGAATCATTCGAATTGTTAGATAACTCTCTTGAGTCTTATGCACATAGTTCTCATTATCATCATACCCCAATTGGGTCTTACATACACTAACATATCGATGCCACGTCCCTGACATGGTCTTATACAAATTCTTACACCGAGGCCATATTCCAATATGGTCTTATTCGAGACTTTAACCATTGTCCTTTCGTGTTATACACATTTCCTGTTTCTCTAAATTTAATTCCATTGACATCTCATCAAGAGACATTTCATAAATTCATATAGTAATATACATTCCATACAACATTGGAATACTAAATCAGCTCATACGTAATTGCAACATTCGCACATGAACTTACCTCGATGTCGAAAGAGTCGAAAAGGACTTTTTGCCTACATTTCTCTTTTCATCCGTTCTAGGTTCGAAACTCGTTTTCTTTGATCTAGAACAATGAAATTTACTAATTTAGTCACTTATAAATCATGATATACCATAATCTAAACTTTATGCAAAAATGACTATTTTGCCCCTACACTTTGGAAAAATTACTATTTTGCCCCTAGGCTCGTAAATAAATTTTCATCACATTTTCTTGTTAAAAAAGCCTAGTTGAACATTTAATCCTCTTACAACTATTTTCAATTCCATCAATTTCATGCTTAAATGAATAAATTACAACTTTTGCATTTTAGTCCCAATTAGGTGTTTTCATGACAACACATTTCACAAAAGTTGTTTCTCATCATCCTATCATTCATTTTCTTCCATAAAAACTCATCAAACAACATGAAATCTATCATGGCAAGTCCCTAGACTTTCAACCATATTGTAAACTAGTCCCCTCTTTAGAAAGCTTAAGCTTTGGGGACTCCAAAAGTACAATTTTCTTCAAGAAATACCATCAAAATCACTTACTTGAGTGGAGAATTGCTTGCTGAAATTTTAAGCTTCAAAAACCCCTCCCATGGCTGCTATTTTCGGTGGAGGAAGAGAATAAATAAAAAAGATGATAGCTTTTTATCATATTTTATTCATCTTTTCTCACCAAATTTTGACTAAGCATTAAATGCTCTTGTCTCCCATACCACATGGCTGGCCATCACACTCCAAAATGGCCTATTTTCACTTTAAAGACCTTTAATTTAAAAACCATAGCTTTTTGGTACCTCTAGCAATTAAAATAGAACTTTCACACTTTATGCGATTTAGTCCTTTTTCACAATTTAGCTAGAAATCGCTAAAATTAAGGCACCAAAATTTTCATGCATCCTTAAAAATATGTTATAACACATAACATATCATGAAAATAATTTTCTCTAACCTCGAATTAGTGATTCCGAGATCACTATTCCGACTAGCCCTTAAATCGGGCTGTTACAGATTGGCTAACGCTACATGATGCTATAGTAAACTGTAAACGAAAGACGATTGATCTGAGATGTCAGAATAATGAGATTATCTGGATTGATTCAGATGGTTTGAATGGTTTACCAGCAGTGATTTCATCGATGTTAGCTCAGAAATATGTGAGAAAGGGTTGCGAAGCTTATTTTGCCTATGTGCTTAACACAAAAGTGACTGAAAAGAAGATCGAATCAGCAATTGTGTGTGAGTATCCGGATGTGTTTTCTGAAGAGTTACCGGGTTTACCACCGATCCGAGAGGTTGAGTTTGGTATTGAGTTAGTGTCGGGAACTACGCCGATATCGATAGCTCCGTACAGAATGGCCCCGACAGAGTTAAAAGAATTGAAAGCTCAATTGCAAGAGTTGACAGATAAAGGTTTTGCTAAATCGAGTTTCTCTCCCTGGGGTGCACCAGTTTTATTTGTGAAAAAGAAAGATGGCACGATGAGAATGTGTATAGACTATCAACAGCTCAACAAAGTGACGATCAAGAATAAATACCCTTTGCCACGAATAGAAGATTTGTTTGATCAGTTGAAAGGGGCAACAGTGTTTTCAAAAATCAATTTGAGATCAGGTTATTAGCAGTTACGAGTAAAAGACTCAGATATGCCAAAGACTGCAATTAGAATAAGGTACGGACACTACGAATTTCTTGTTATGCCTTTCAGACTAACGAATGCACCTGTTGTTCATATGGACTTGATGAACCAGATTTTCAGGCCGTATTTAGATCGACTCGTAGTTGTGTTCATTGATGACATATTGATTTACTCTCGTGATGAATCTGAGCATGCTGAGAATTTGAGAATCGTACTACAAACTTTGAGAGATAAACAGTTGTTTGCAAAGTTTAGTAAATGTGAGTTTTGGCAACGAGAAGTTAGATTTTTGGGACATATTTTTTCAGCTGATGGTATTCGGGTTGATCCGAGTAAGATATCTGCGATTATAGATTGGAAGCCTCCAAGAAATGTTTTTGAGGTCCGCAGTTTTCTGGGACTAGTGGGATATTATAGACGGTTTGTAAAAGGCTTTTCGATGATTGCAACTCCGATGACAAGATTGCTTCAAAAAGATGTTAAGTTCGAGTGGTCAGATAAATGCCAGAAAAGTTTTGAGCAGTTAAAAGCTTTATTGACTGAAGCTCCAGTGTTAGTTCAGCCTGAGTCGGGTAAATAATTCATAATTTTTAGTGATGCATCGTTAAATGGCCTGGGTTGTGTTAGTTCAGCCTGAGTCGGGTAAATAAGGCAAAGTTGTAGCTTATGCCTCGAGACAGTTGAAACCACACGAAAAGAATTATCCGACGCACGATCTTGAGTTAGCTGCGATAGTATTCGTATTAAAAATCTGGCGTCATTATTTATTTGGTGAGAAATGTCATATTTATACTGATCACAAAAGTTTGAAATATCTGATGACTCAGAAAGAATTGAATTTACGACAGTGGAGATGGTTAGAATTGCTAAAAGACTATGAATTAGTGATAGACTATCATCCGGGGAAAGCGAACGTAGTTGCTGATGCTTTAAGCCGAAAGTCCTTGTTTGCCTTACGTACTTTAAATACACATTTGGCTTTGTCCGACGATGGTTTATTAGTAGCCGAGTTGAAAGCGAGACCATTGTTTATACAACAGATTTATGAGGCTCAAAAGCTTGATAATGAACTACAAGCAAAACGAGTTCAGTGTGAGTCAAATTATGATTCAGAGTTTCAAATTGATTCCAATGATTGTTTGAGATTCAGAGATCGAATATGTGTTTCGAGAAATTCAGAGTTGATTCAGATGATTTTGAATGAAGCACATAGTATTTGTCTATCAGTACACCCGGGAAGCAGGAAAATGTATAATGATTTGAAACAATTTTATTAGTGGCATGGCATGAAAAGAGATATCTCAGAATTTGTTTCGAAATGTTTGATTTGCCAGCAAGTCAAAGCTGAGCATCAATTGTCGTCAGGTTTATTACAGCCTATCATGATTCTTGAGTGGAAATGGGACAGAGTAACCATGGATTTTGTTTCGGGTTTACCCCTAACTTCGAGAAAGAAAGATGCAATCTGGGTTGTTGTTGACAGATTAACAAAATCAGCTCATTTCATTCCGGTATGTACGGATTACTCACTTGATAAATTAGCTGAGTTGTATATATCAGAGATTGTTCGTTTGCATGGAGTACCGTTATCTATAGTTTCGGATAGAGATCCGAGATTCACTTCACGATTTTGGAAGAAACTGCAAGAGGTATTGGGTACAAAGCTACATTTCAGTATCGCTTTTCACCCGCAAACAGATGGTCAATCCGAGCGAGTTATTTAGATACTTGAAGATATGTTGAGATGTTGCATTCTTGAGTTTGAAGGTAGCTGAGAGAAATACCTACCATTGATTGAATTTGCTTACAATAATATCTTTCAATCAAGTATAAAGATAGAACCATACGAAGCTCTATACGGTCGTAAATGTCAAACACCGTTTTATTGGAGTGAGCTCAGCAAAAATAAGATTCACGGGGTTGATTTGATTAGAGAAACAGAAGAAAAATTGAAAGTAATTAGCGATAGTTTGAAAGTAGCTCCGGATCGACAGAAATCTTACGCAGACTTGAAACGAAAAGATATTGAGTTTCAGATCGGGGATAGAGTGTTTCTGAAAGTGTCGCTGTGGAAAAAGGTATTACGGTTTGGTCGGAAAGGGAAATTGAGTTCGCGATTCATCGGACCGTATGAGATTATCGAGCGAGTTGGACCAATGGCATATCGACTATCTTTACCGTCTGAATTAGAGAAAATACATAATGTGTTTCATGTGTCGATGCTTCGACGATACCGATCCGACCCTTCACATGTCATTTCCCTGATCGAAGTTGAAATTTAGTTTGATATGTCATATGCTGAAGAACCAATTCGATTTTAGCTCGCAAGATCAAAGAATTGAGAAATAAGAAAATTGCATTAGTGAAAGTCTTGTGGCATCGGCAGGGGGTTGAAGAAGCTATGTGGGAAACCAATGATGCTATGAGAAATCGATACCCGAACCTATTCACTGCATTTAGAAGTACTCTTAATCGTTAACCCCAGATTTTTGGAAACAGAACATGTTATATAGGAATGAGTAGATCCTATGTCTATCAGAGCAATGTAAGGTACATCAAATATAAAGAACGTATTTGTGATGACGTCAGGAGCATCTCTGTCCTCTCGACGACGTGTAGTATAAACCAAAGCAGTTACTTTGCCTCGGTCGACCAAAGACCTCGCCTCGGTGCTCTGTCCACGACCCAAACCGTTACCACCCCTGGCCTGACCACGGCCCCTAGGTTGCTGCTGAACTAATCTTTGCGTCTGTACAGGACCTGATGTCAGAGCTTGCACCTAATCAGCCCTCAATGGACACTCCCGAATGCGGTGCTCTAAAGACCCACATCTCAAACAGGCCCAACCCTTCTCCAGCACTTGCCCTGATGGTGTCTACCACAGTCACTGCACGGCTGCAACCTAGTAGGAGCAATAGAAGAAACAAGGGCCCCCACTCTAACTGGCCCATCAGATCTGGCCTTTTTCTTAGGCCTCTACACAAAACTCGAGGGCTTCGAATCCCTCTTGTCCTTACCTCTCTCACGATCTCTGTTCTGGCGCTCTGCGCGCTTAACATCCTCAGCAATCTTTGCTTTCTCTACCAAAACTGTGAACTCACGCTCCCTCTATGGAGCTACCAGAACCCTCAAATTATCCCTTAGGCCGTTCTCAAACCTAACACATCTCTCATACTCCGATGCCACAATACCTTGAGCATAGCGGCTCAGCCTCACAAATTTGGCCTCATATTCAGCCACAGATCGATCATCTTGCATGAGGTTCAGAAACTCACGCTTGCGAGCATCAACGTAGCTGGCTCCCACATATTTGCTCTAAAATGTAGTCTTAAAGAATTCCCAAGTCAAACGGTCAGACTGAGTGCCCTCCTTAACAGTTAACCACCACTGATATGCTTTGTCGCGAAACAAAGAGACTGCACCCTTCAACTTCTGCTCGAGGGTACAGTCCAAGTCATCCATGATTCTCTCAGTGGCCTCTAACCAGTACTCAGCCACATTAGGGGTGACTCCTGTGACACCCCTAAATAACTTAGCTCAATTATACCAGAGTCGCTCAGTTACCAACCCTCGGCCCCCAGATCTAGAATTGGGCCCAGCAACCCTCTCTAATATCCTCAGCATGGCTTGGGACAGTGCATCGTCCCCAGTCGATAGACTCTGAGACCCAATCTCCGTAGTAGGTGACACAGGTGTCTCACTCGTGTCCAGATTTGGCATGCTGCCCAGAGATGAGGACTCAGCTTGAGCCCCATGCGGCCTCTACCTCGGCTTCGAATACCATGACCACGGATACCTCGTGTGCTCATTGTGACTTAAAAGTTTTATCTACATTAAAAAATTTATGCATCAGTTTCGATATTTATCAACAGATGTTTTGTGTATAGAGTATCAGAAATTCAGAGTTGTTTTCGAGAGGTTTAGTCTTAATCAGTTTCACTACAGTTTCAAAGTTTACTAACTATAGTGTTTTCAAGTAGTCTATCAATAATATTTCTAAAATTTTCTATCAAAAATCAGAAATACTTACAGGATCGGCGCCGGAGACTCGGTGAACCACATTCTCAATCAGGATATTTTAAACTATTTGTAAACCAATTCTTTAAAATATCTTTTGGAACCCAAAATTCAAAGATGAGTTTTGCAACCTGGCTCTGATACCACTAAATGTAACACCCCAAACCCGGCCTAGACGTTATGGCTGAATCTGGTGATGTCACATGGAAGGGATTTTGAAAACAGAGTTAACTCAATAAAAACCTTTAATTGCTTTTTTTTTTATTTCAAACATATGTTCAGTTAGTTGACTTGCCTTAACACGTATTAATTTAGCGGAAGCTTAGAAAAATGTCGTGTTTAAGTAAAATAGTTCATATTTTTAGAAAAGACAATGCTTAACGTGAAACCATTATAAAAAAATATGCAGGTTAAATCCAAAAAACCCCAAAACCAAAGCCAGACAGTTAAAAGTCCATACAGTCCCAGAAAATACAACTTAAAAGAAACCATAAAACAAAATAAACCAGTGATAATGTGTGGTCACCATCGACTTCTCCGCTGCACCGATCCGCCTGACTCTGTGGATTACCTGTACAGATTAAACAGAAAAGAGTGAGTTTACGTAAACTTAATGTGTAACCCCACAGAATTAAGCATGCACGCAATAGAAAATCAGAATCAGACAGATACAGATTCAGGCTTAAGCCCATTATAGATACAGATAGGCATATTGGAATCAGAAATCAGAATCCTACCCCCATCCTCTACACACTATCTCCGTCCATCCTTACACACTATGTGGGGTTTAAAACACCCACCCAGCCCTACACACCATACTGTACCGATGCGACACATAACAGATATAATGCAGCCATGTTGCCAGATAATAGGCGATAAACGCCTTTTAGAACACTTCCTCCATATGTAAATATATATCATCCCAACCCAATCAGTAACAGTACATGCATACAGAACTAGCAGATAGAAAGCTCAACATGCTTACACAAACAGATAGCAGATATACATGGCATAGTCATGCTTAAAACAGTACTACAGTCTAGTAGATCACATAGTTATAGGGTTCAGTAAGCCTTTACTGACCCTACGGTAGTCCACAGTTGATTCGGACGACCCGTGCGACCCTACGGAAAATTTCAATATAATTGGCCCACACACCCGATTTGGCCTTGCGCGTGTGGATCAAACGGCCTGGCCCAGCTATGACACACCCGTGTGGGCCCACATGCTCGTAAGGCCCACACGCTAGTATGGCCCACACGCTCGATTTGGTTTAGCCCGTGTAGCCCACACGGGCACACTCCGGCCATCACACGGCCTTGTCCTGTGCACGGCCTGACCTTCGTCGATCACACAACCGTGTCGTCGCACACTGCCTACCACATGGGCGACCACACGCCCATGTGGCGTCGACAGTGGTCTTTTTTAGCTTTTGTCGAAACCTCATTTTCTGTGTTTCGGGTACATACCTTGTACGTTTTCGATGCAAAAGCACTCCCGGGATCATCAGAACCTAAAATTGACCAATCAAAGCCTGAATTAATCTCTTAAAACTACATTAAACTGAACTATCTCGTAAAAGACAAGCATTTGATTTACCAAAAACTTTTACCTTAGAACGAACAACGACGCTTACGAGAAATTTAGGCGTTGATTGAAAGCATCCAGGCCTTAAACCTCTCCTAAACATAAAACGAATTCCATTAAACCAAGATTCATTAACCAATGTCGGAAACGCACTCACCAACCTACCGATAACGCACAAAAACGTCGAAATATTGAGGCACGAAATATTGATCCAAAAGAAAGAAAAACCAGAAATGAAGGGATGAGAAGAAGAAGGAAAAAAGAATAATAGCAGGGAAACAAAAACTAACGTCAGAAGACTTGGGGAAAAAGAAACAAAATTTGCTTTGAGAATATCCTGATAACTCCCCACTACTTCACATCCTAACCACCCACTCTCAGTCTTTCAATACAATCGGAACTCTTTTAGTCAAAAGAGCAAAAATTACTACAAACACTTGTGCAGGGATTCGAACAAAAGACCTCCACACAACACACAGACTCTCTTACCACCAGTACCAACAGGCTCATTCTGACATGGTTTTACAGATAATTAAATATAAGCCCACTGAGTAGAGATAGGCCTTAGTACCAAAAATAACAAAATTTGCAAAAGCTAAGGCTTGAACTTGAGACCTCTCACACACACCTAAAACACTTCACCACTGAAGCAGATACAAATTTGTTTTCACGTTTTCGCAAAAGCAAAAATAAGAATTTTGGGGCGTTACAATTTAAAAGAAGAGTAAATTAATTAATTTCAATATTATAACAACAAATTGGTTGACACTATCAAGGGATAAAATTTTTTCAATAACATTTAAATGATTTTGATGTTTTAAATTTTAAAATTTCAATATTGAAAACAAAAACTTAGAACTTTCGGCAATGGGGTAAACAAGTACAATTTGACAATTTTTAAAACATTACTTTAGTTTCTACCTCTTTTTTTTTTCCTTTAATTCTTAATTTTTTTACCCTGATCAAATATTTAAAAAAAAGAATAAGATATTTTTGGGTGACTAAAATGAAAGCAACCTATAAGTTAGGTGACCAAAATAAAAGTTTGAATATAATATAGCATGTACAAACTAATTGTCATTAGAGATTTAACGATAGAAAAATAAAATGAAAACGTTTTAAAAATTAAATGACCAACTAAATGCTTTATTCTATTAATTAAACAAGTAAAATTGCTAGCAAGTCGGATGAAGGTTCAGTAAAGTATTATTGAATTTAATATATAACTCAAGAAATTCAAGATAACTCTACCTCTTCAATTGATTCATATCATTGGTGTTTTAAGATTAAGAATTGGGCTCAAGGATTGAACAAACTGGAGCAAAATATCTCTTAACTACGAGAAATTCGGGTTTATTTGCTTAATTGATTTATAGCTCAAGTCGTCTTTTTCTTTAAGCTAAATTTGCAACCCAAGTTATAATTACACAAAGATTTTCATAAGAGAATTGGAAGGTGTTGAAATAAAAATTTCTAAATTTGTGTTCATCACCGTTGAATAATTAAGACTATGTATTTATTTCCAAACGGCCAAGCCCAAATGCATACTTCGGGCATTCGATTAAACAAAACTTTTAAACGTGTCAAATTGTCAATCAAGCTTCATCCAACCTAATTTTTCAATTCTCTTATTTTTAATTTTAAATTAGTAATTAATTATAAGTTTAAATTTTAAATGTTGGTAGCTTATTTTAGACTGATTTTGCTATACATAAATTAATAAATTAAAATACATATGAAAGTAATAGAAAATAAAATAACCAAAACATGACTAAATGGAATCTTAATTACCACTAACAACTATTAAAATATTTGTTTTTGTTATGAATACTTTATTAAGTGGATGTCTATCAATATCAAGATAAGTTTTGATGTACTTTAAATTCTAATAGTCATTAAAAGTAGATCTCTACTTCATTTATCCGTCTTATGTCTATAAATAGAGACTTTGGAAAAGCTTTGTAAATATCCCGATTGATCAATAAAAATACATTTTCTCTTTGCTCTCCCATTCTCTTTGTTCTTTACTCTCTGTTTTTTATTATTATTTTATAACATGTTATCAGCACGATACTCTTTTAATTGTTTTTCTCCATAAGTCACAAAAATATCCCAAAATTTGCTATTGTCGATTGCCTCTTAGAGTTGTTGCTATTTCAATTGAGGCCTACACACTATGGGTAATTATTAGAGCCTTCAACCACTCAGCTAGGGTGGTAACGATTATATTAAAGAATCTCAGGCATATTTTACTATGATTTATTTATTATATCATGTTTATTATAATCTCAGGTATGCCCAAATATTTTGTTTCTGTTAATATTCTTTGAGGAAAGATATGAGAATGTAGTAATGAATTTTATCATTACAGATAGAAAATATTTATCTTATTTGGTACTGAAATAAACAAATATTATTCTAATATTTGATAGCACAAAATTTGTTGAAAGATCTAGAAGAGCTAATATATTAATATCTTGTGATGGTTAATCCATTGGTTTTAAAAGATATTTATGATGGATCTCATATTGAGATTGTGAATGAAGAAAAAATTATATTTCATATGAATCCCTATTGCTATAAATATCTATTTTGAAATGATGAAAAAAAAAGGAGGATTGAGTTATTGATTACTCTTGCTATTAAATTGAATTAATTGTGACTATCTTTATGATCTATTGTCATCATCCCCATTAAGGGGTTGAAAGTAAAATATTTGACTGTGAAAGATCTACTTATGAGTAATAGAATATGATAATTCTATCTAAAGCTTGTTATGGTTGGATGCACCTAAAGTTGCAATTTTTTTAAAAAAACTGAGAGTATAACTCTACAGTATTCAAAATAAGTTCTCAATTAAAATTACATGAAAAAATATTACTGATGAAAACTTGCAAGAGAGAAAAGTTATGTATGAAAAGTCAATGGTTATGTACCTATTGTACACCTGAAAAATAAGATCCACTCTCAAAGTTTGCTATTAATGGATTTTGATTGGATTCAAAGTCTACTGTTGGAGTTTAATTTTCTTACTTCTTGATAAAATCGTCAAGACTCAACGTAGAAAAAAATGTACAGCTTTAAATATTAAATCAACTGATATATGGTTTAAATATTTGAGATGGTCTTCTTTTTAAGTTTTGATTATATGAGTTACATATTGTTTTAAGCATCTCATTTGTTCATGAAAATGAAATTAACTGATTTATTCATGTCGTTATAGTAGGTTTTATAATTAAATAATATATTTGATTAAAACATATCTAGTATGCAAATTTGTGTTAATAAACTAATGAATTTTATGGTTATTCGGATTTGATTTAATTCGAAGAATTGTTAAAAGTAGTAGTTCATATGTATTATATTATTCCATTTGTTAACTATTTAGAGAAATGACATGAGCAATTGTAAATGAAAAGTTCTATGAGCATGAATGGTTAGATTTTAAATTAAATTTCATGCATGTTTATGGTGATGGTTATGAAAAAAAATGTTAGTTTTTCATTATGTCATATTTTTATGTTTGAAATGTGACTTTTATTTATATATTTAATATAGGCTTGTTTCTATACATGACCTAGCAAGTTATTCTTGATAGTTAACTGATTATGCAAAACTCTTGTTAAAAGGGTTTAAAAAGTATTTTGAATCGAACTCGGGACCTCTCGCACCCGAAGCGAGAATCATACGACTAGACCAAATGCCCTACATTTGAAGATTTTGGCATATTCCCTGAAGCGAATATTACATAAAATTATTTGGAAATTATATTTATTGACTTAGTGGCATTATAGACTTCACATTGACTTAGACATTTCCAGTAGTAAATGTCACAATAGTACTTATATGTGGATACAAAATAAAATGAATGATAGTAAAATTATCAATTTGTTACAATTTAGTACAATTGAAACACATGTTAAAGTAAACCAGAAGTTTACTAATACAAATGCATTTACTACTTGGCATGACCAGTTAGACCATCATGGATCATATATGATGCGGAAATTAGTTGAGAATTCATATAAACATCGAATCATATATGATGCGGAAATTAATTGAGAATTCATATAAACATTCATTAAAAAGCCAGAAGATTCTTTAATTTAAAGAATTCTCATTTGTTACTTGTTCTCAATGAAAATTGATTGTTAAAAGCTCACTAGCTAAAGTTGAGATTTTATGTATTGCATTTCTGAAATGAATATGGGCTTATTCATCCACCATGTGGATGGTTTTGATATTATATGATTTTAGCAGATGCATTTACAAAATAATCATGTATGTGTTATCAACTTGCAACATATCATTTGCAAGATAGTTTGTTTAAATCATTAATTTCAGATCATGCAATTTAGACAATTCATCTTACTAATACTGATGAGTTTATATCTCAGTCTTTTATTGATTGAGTTTGAAAAGCTTTTGTAAAAGTTTGTTATTTATGCGCATAATAGTTTAGAAATTATTGATTGAATGTCTCTGATTAATGTCTAAACCATTACTTATGAGAACTAAACTTCCTATTTCAATATGAGATTATGTTGATTTACGTGTTGTACGCATCAAGCCAATAAGTTATAAATACTCCCCATTACAATTGGTTTTTGATCAAGAGCTAAATATTTCTTATCTTTGAATTTTTGTATGTGCGTATATGTTTCAATTGCTCCACCACAACGCACAAAGATGAGTGAATCCTCAAAAAAAGTTGGGAATATATATTAATTACAAGTTTCTTTGTATTATTAGATGTTTTGAATGTATTGGAGATTCAATTATGACATGATTTGTGATTACAATTTTGATTCAATATTTTTCCCGACATTAGGGGAGAGTAATTTGAACCAGAAGTTCAACAAGGATAACTCATTACAAGTTAATTGTTAGATGTATTTACAAAAATAATGAGAATAACCAATTGTTATCTACCATGAATCAAAGTCCCAGAAGGACAATCAGTTAGAATAAATAATTGATTGATCGGTTCCAAATATGAAAATTCTTCTAGATGGTCATATAGTGGAGGCGGGTGCTCCAGAAGAGACCTAAAACATAACTTATAAGTAAAACTCCAGAAAAGATTCAGGTACCTAAAATTGAAGATTAAAATAATGAAAGTAAGATATCTCGATAAGTTATGTCAATTTGAGAAAATGTGGAACCGAATAATAAAAGTGGTCAACAATGATTTTGTATGCAATATTATTATTGAAATAATGAAATAAAAGGAGGATCTTGAATAAATCTATTGAGAAATATACATATGGAATAAATTGGTCAAAATAGAAAGACGTAACTCAAGAACAATTAAATTCGTGGAGTTTTTGGACCAGTAGTCTAAATATCTAAATGTATAAAGCCAATGAGGGTGCAAATGAAGTAGTTTTGCAAAAGCGAAATAAAAATATGAAGTTTTTCGCTAAGTCCTGGCATTGATTATAAAAAGATATAATATTCATTTGTGGTGGATGTAATAACCTTTAGATGTATTATTTTGGCAATTCATAAAAGATTTAAATTGCGTCTAACGGTTGGTGTTACAACCTTTTATGAATCACTATATAGTAAAGTTTATATTAAAATCCTTAAAGAAGCATATTGAAATTCTCAGGAAATTGTTCATTTATATGAATTGAAATTTTGAACATATGTGGTAAGTTTGACTTAGTAAATATAGTTGAAGGAGGATTATAAAATGATCCAAAATACCTATTTGTGTTTTTATAGAAGAGTCATGATTAAAGTTTGCTATGATTATTGTTGAAACTCCTAAAAGATCAAAATATATTTCCCCCAAATTTTCCCTCACTCATGATTTTCAAAAGAATGGTAATATAAATACTTAAAAAATACATTCAAATAGTCATTTAAAAAACTAGTATTCAAGATTGAATACGTAGAATATGAGAAAGTATGTGATGTTTTCATGAGGAGGAGCAAATATGCATTGTACTCTTTTTCCCCTAACTGAGGTTTTGTCCCATTGGGTTTTCCTAGTAATGTTTTTAATGAGGCATCATATTATACGATTATAGATATATGTACTCTTTTTTCTTCATTAGGAATTTTTTTCCCACTGGGTTTTTATCTTATTAAGGTTTTAAAAAGACAAATTATCTACAAATAGGCATCCAATAGGAGTGTTATGAATATTTTATTAAGTGGATGTCCATCAAGATCAATATAAGTTTTGATATACTTTAAATTTTAATAGTAATTAGAAATAGTAATTAGAAGTAGATCTTTAATTTATTTATACTTCTTATGCCTATAAATAGAGACTTTGGAGAAGCTTTGTAGAAATCCCGATTGATCAATAAAAATACGCTCTCTCTTTGCTCTCCCATTCTCTTTGTTCTTTACTTTTTGTTTTTTTTTTATTTTATAACAATTTTATTAATTTATTTATTTTATGACCTAAAATTATATCATTGGTTATAAAGCTATCCCAATTTTTTGGACCATCAAGTAGCAGAATATGAAAGTTAAAAAAAGAAAAAAGAAAAAAAGGAAGAATGATAAAGTACTATAGTTAGCAATTGATTTTAGTTGTTCATCATATAATATTAAGGTATCCTTCAACCAATTTTTAACCATAATGTTTTTAGGGTTATACATTGGATTGTCATAACTCTATGCCGTGCGCAGCTCCGGAACACAAGAAAGGTATTTTTGAAGAAGTATTTTGCATATTTTATTGTTAGAATAAGTTCTATTTATTTAGGGAAATTGGTTTTTGAATTATTCTATGTTACTGTTATCTCGTATCTTTGATTTGATTTGAGTGTGCAATTTTTATTCTTTGTTAAGATATTATTGTATGGCTATATAAGTTAAGGTCATCATCAATAAAACTCAAATCACTAAATGTAACACCCCTATCCCATCTCTGTCGTCGGATTAGGGTTACAAAGTATTACAAAACAATTAGAAACATAGGAACATTTTATCAATCAGTATAATAATCATATCATAAACCATTCATACTCAAGCAAAACGTCCCTAAAACGAGCCCTCGAGGCTCTTAAAATAACTTAGAAACTATTTGGGACTAATTTGAAATAGTTTGGAAAGTTTAGGAAAAAGATGCAAAATTTGCAACATAGGGGTCACACGGCCGTGTGCCTTACACGGCTGCGACATACGCCTGTGTAACAATCAAACTAGGGACACACGGCTGTGTCCTAGCCTATGTCTTCACCCGTGTAACTCTCTGAGTAGGGTCACACGACCGTGTGCCAGGCCGTGTAACTCTCTGAGTTGCCCCACACGCCCATGTGTCAGGCTGTGTGTTAGGCCGTACTCACTGACTTGCACCCTAAAGAACTCATCAGATGACACACGGCCGTGTCGCCAGGCCGTGTGTCTCACACGGCTGAGTCACACGGCCGTGTTGCCAAGCGTGTCTCACACGGCTGAGTCACACGCCCGTGTCTCAGGCTGTGTGGACCTAAAATGAACCTTAAACAAAAAGTTTACCAATTCAAGCTTACTTGGACTTTAAGTAATCCATTTTCTAGCCAAAAGACCTATTCAAAGTGACCTTATACAAGCTAAAAACATGCTAAAGCAACCATCCTAAGTGGCTAACCAATGTATCATCATTGATATCACAAGTATATACAATTTTACAACAAAAAGAACTATAATTCAAAGTATTTTAAATCACACCATCTAACATTCAACCAATATGCCAAACATAGGCACCTCAATCACAACATTCCAATCACACTTACAATAAACTTGCACATAAACATCATACCTCATTCACATAATCATATAAGTTGAATATTTGCACTTAAGATCATATTTTAACATTTTACATATCAAAACAATAGTAATGACATACAAGCCTATTACATGTCATATAATCCAAAATGAACGTTCCAAAAACTACAGAAAATGAGTGGATAGTGTGACTTGAGTGCCAATCCGATCGTTCAACCTTCAAAGTATCTACAAAAATAGAAAATAACACAAGTAAGCTCATTGAAGCTTAGTAAGTTCGACGTACTAAAACGATAAATCTTACCTAAGTAAGTACAACAAATCAAATAATAATAATAAAACCATATGTGTTCCCTGTTAACCACAAATCTCAACCGGTAAATTGTAAAATTCATTTCAAAACTCAAATACATGACAAAACCATCAAAAATCACTAAACAAGTTAACTTACCAAAATTTACAATATAATGAACGACTTACGGATAAGAGTACATTGATATTCCAACCAAAATACACTGGATTCTCATAAGAGCTAATCCATACGAAACACACCAGATGCTCATAAGAGATAATCCATCCAAAACACACTAGATGCTCATAAGAGCTAATCCATCCGAAACACACTAGATGCTCATAAGCGCTAGTCTACCTGATAACACACCAATGGTTCCGAAGATCTAGTCCAATCGAAATCACACCAAAATAGGGAGTATAACACGAGAGTTTGCAACAAATGCTGAACCTTGGACTACTCGGAAAACAAATATATCTATCACTCCGCAACAATCTCCAGTCCAATCCCCCATAACACACCTTATTTCAATTATACTCTATCCCCGTTTAATTCGATACAAGTATTGAATTTCAACAACTTTTCTCAAATAACTTTACACCATTCATAATCAAATATATCTATTAGAAAACATTATATTATCAAAAATTTCATATAGATGTTAAATTATAAACTGTACGAACTTACCTGGACTTAATTGTAGTGGTTGCAAATGTTCAGGAACTATTTTGTAATTTTTCCTTTTCCACGAGTATCAACTGGTTCTTAATCTAAAATATAAATTTCTCAATTATTAGCTTACATTTCACATTCCAGTTCATTTTACATTTTATACCCTTTTATTTTTTGAATTTACATAATTACCCTTAACTTTTATACTTTTTACAATTTAGTCTCTTAACTCGAAAATCATCAAATTAACCATTTTTCTCAAGTCAACTGTAACACCCGAAACCCAGTCTAGACGCTATGGCCGAATCTGGCGATGTCACATGATAGTGCTCTAGAAAACATAGTTACGACAAAACCATTTTTCGTTATCTTATACTACCTTCAAGAACGTGTCTTTTGTTTCAATCATTATCCATTTTCAAAACGTTGTCCATTTTCAAAAATATTTATATTTCGCGGAAGCATTTAAATCAGTTTGCGTAATCATGATGTTTTGGTAAAACATCTGTTTATTTTGAAAACTCGAGTTTTCCTACTGCTAACGGTAACATCATAAACGTTGCAAATCCCAAATTTAAACAAAATATGTAACGGCCATAGTTACATAAAACTTTCCCGGACATAATCAAAACCATAAATATAAAAACTGTAAAAGTCCAGAACCGTGGTCACCACCGAGTCCTCCGCCGCAGTGATCCGTCTAATGCTGGGGATTACCTGAACAGATTAAACAGAAAAAGGATGAGTTTTCGCAACTCAGTGTGTAATACCCACAGAAAACACGCACACAACATCATATCAAAAAACAGACATTAATTCACAGTTCGGGTCTGAGCCCAGTACAGAATCGGTGTGGACCTTAGTCCACTCAGATACAGAATCAGATATATTCTAGGACTTAAGCCCATCTTAGATATAACATGCAGAATAGAACAGAATAATAGAGTCCTACCCACCAGCCTCTACACACCAACTCTGTCCAACCCTACACACCATGTAGGGATAAAATCTACCGACCCATCCCTACACACCATGTTGTACCAAAATGCGGCACATGATCAGATAGTTGCAGCTGAGCTGCCAGATAACAGGCTTAAGAGCCTTTCAGATACTTCCTCCAATTATCATCAACCCACCTCGATGCAATGCAACATACAAAGAATGTCATGCTATTATGCAATTAAATGTACATACATTCAGATATCATAATTCATGCTTGGTACAGAAGTCAGACAGACTTATCACTCATATAGAGGTCTAAGTATTGCTTACCGACCCTACGGTAGGTCTACAGTCGACTTAAGCGACCTGTGTAACCTTATAGACCATTTCAGAAAATGGGCTCACACGCCCATGTGGCCCGCCCGTGTGGCCCACACGACCCACATTGGCCTTGGCCGTGTGGATCACACGGCCTGGCCCATAATTCCATACGCAAGTGTGGTTCTCCCGTGTGGGTCCAAACGCCCGTGTGGCCCACACGGCCTAATTGGTTGAGCTTGTATCTCGCACACGGCCTCGCTCGGCCATCACATGGCCGTGTCACTTGCGCACGGCCTGGCTCATCGATTACACGGCCGTGTTGTGGCTCACAGCCTTGCACATGGCCTACCACATGGGTGACCACACGCCCGTGTGGCGTCGGCAGTGAGGTTTTCAGCTTTCGCTGAAACCTCATTTTCTGCATTTCTGGGTACACACCTGGTTTTGATTGATGCTAAAGCGATATTTGAGCAATCTCAAACCTATAATAGACACATTAATCCCCAAAATCAGTCTTAGATCACAGTTATTCCGAAACACAACACCAACAAGTGTCTAACATGGTCGCTTAACATTTACCTCGAAACCACACACGATACCAACTACGAATCAAAACGAGAGGAGCCTCGCTCAATCCTATTCTCTGCTATCCAAAATAGAAGTTGTAAATCCCCATCTAGTAAACTTAAAAAAAATCAAAACTATAACGTACTCAACTACTTACCAACTAACGACGGAACGATGCAACGAACTTTAGAAGGCAATAAACGTACGAACGGAGTTGGGAGAGTAACAATCGAAGAACAAAAGGGAAAAAGAAATAAAAGAGGACAGGAACGTCAGAAAAACGAAGAGGAGAGAAAACTGAATTTTCAAAAAAAAAGAATCAGATTAGAATTCCTGTTAACTTCCCACTATTCTCCTAACTCCCAAGTATCCCACTACAACACAACCAACTACCTAATCTCCTACAAATCCGGCCACATCCACCCACTATCAGCATTTTAATTCTACCGAAGCACTATCCCATAACAGAGCAAAAATAATGCCAACGCCAGGACTCGATCTCAGGACCTCCAGCACACTAACACTCCACTTAACCCCCAGACCAGCAGGCCCATTCTGATAGCATACTACAACCAATGAATTATGAGCCTATTGAACCCAGTTAAAGCTTTAATCATAAAAATGCCAAAATTTTCCCAAGACAATGCTTGAACTTGGGGCCCCTCACACACACCCAGAACACATAACCACTAAAGCAGACAGATATTGTGTCACGAAATTACAAAAGCCGGAATTAAAGAAAATTTGGGGCGTTACATCAATCTTATAGTAGAATATACTAGGCCCTTAAAAAGTCTCTACTGAATATCAAATTTACTATCAAACCCTAAAATTTTAACATTTTCACAATTTAATCCCTAAATCAAAATCTAACAAAAATCACTTTACAAAATCACCAAATAACACAATCAAAGCTTCAAGTATATAGTTATTATAAAAGAATTCAAGATTCATCAATGGTAACTTCTAAAACTTTTAACAGATTCAAAAACGAAGGTATAGGTTAGTTGGACCTAGTTGCAACGATCTCGAAAACATAAAAATTACAAGAAATAGGTGAGAATTGAGCTCACATGCACAAGGATGAAGAAACTTAAGCTTTAAGCTCTCTTTAATGGTTGTTTCGGCAAGGTTAAAGAAAAATGAATAGGAAATTTCTAATTTTTCAATTTGTTTTGTTTAATTTTAATTTATTTACTATTATGCTATTAACATATAATATTCTATCATTTTTAATTCTAATTGTCGTCCCAGACATTAATTAAGGCTTAATTACCACATAGATCCTCTCTCAATTACAAATTGAGCCATTTGATCACCTAAATGCATTAATTAATAAGTTTTACACTTTTTACAATTTAGTCTTTTTTCTTAAATTAGCTACCTAAACAATAAAATTTCCTAATCAAATTTTAATATATCTCTAATGACTTCGTATGTAACATCCCATAATTGGGGGTTAGAAGGATTTTGATTTGCAAATAAGTCGTTGGTTCCGTGTATATTTTTACATTTTTCCTTGCAATTTTAGGGTAGAATGAGCCTACTGGTTTAATGGTAGTGGGTGTGTTAATTTACCTTTGGGTCTCGGGTTTGAGTCCTCATGTGTGTTAAAGAGGAATTGGTTTTATTTTAGTTTTGCTCGTTTTAAAGTTTTAATAAATTTTTATTTTTATTTTATTTTAATTTGGAAATTGGAAGTTGTCCCCAAATTTCTTTCACGTTCTTTCCCATTATTCTTCATGTTCTCCTTCTTCTATTTTCTTCTGTTTTTCCCAATTTTCAATTTTTTCTTGTTTTCTCTTTGTTCTTCTGTTTCTATATTTTTGTTTTTGTCCGATGGTCAAGGGTTGATTGTTCTCGTGTTTTCCCTCTATTTGGATGTTGAATTAGGTAGGTTTTGTCTATTTTTATTAAGGAAATATTTGCTTCTGTTTCTTTTATGTGGTTTAATTAAAGTTCTTATAGTTTAGTTGTATGTGAAATTGAGTTTCAGAATTATTTTGTGGAGGTGAATCGGTCAGTTCTTAGTGCTTAAGATCGCGATTATCAGGTGTGTTTCTGAACTATTAGTGATTAGAGATCGTTTTGCTATCGCAATTCACAATTTTCAGCCTATTCCAGTGTGGTTTCGTGACCACATGAGTAGTCACACGGGTGTGTGCCACACATGGGCGGTCCACACAGTGGTGTGTCACTGCGAAATTAGGGTAATTTTTGGGTCACACAGACTGGGGTGTGCCACACAGTCGTCCAGCTACTATTTGGGGATTTTATCATTTTCCACACGGGTGTGTGCCTTGGACACACAGCCGTATTTCTCAACCACACGGGCGTGTGAGTTAGCCACACGGTCGTATCTACTCTGCTTCTTAATTTTGCTAATTTTTAAACATTTGCACAGTGAGTTACACGGGCTACTCACACGGCCATGTAAGTCTATCACACGGGCGTGTGTCTCTGCCACACGGCCTTGTGCCTATTCCACATAGGCGTGTCACTCTTTCACACGATTGTGTAGACCCTTCACACGACCTAGACTCTCCCACACGACCGTACGGCTCTATTTTGTAGATTTTTGTCTTGTGCTGTAAACTGACTCGTTCCAGTTCCTGTGTAGTCAAACGGTCATTAAAGCCTCTGTAAATGTGTTAGGGGCTCTGTTTCAGCTTAGACTCGTGTGTGTATTTGCAATTATAGGATTAAAGCTAATTGTTTATTTATGTGTTAATGTGATGTGATAAACGGATTTGAGATATTACCTAGTAAATGAATACAAGTATAACTTATTTTGAATCTATTCAACTGAAAATATCTCTCTGTTTCGGTAAGTCTGTTAGCGAATGGTGTGCATTCATACATTTGCATAAAATCTAAGATTTTTGTTATGAAGAGAAGGAAGATTGATTTTGCAATTCAACTTCAATATTCCTGTACAGCGGATTACCGCATGATTTTGTACATATTTCAGCTTAGCTGGATATTTTAATTCGAGTGGCTTAGTTCCACATTTGTGGTGTGTAGGGTGGTCGGAGTGGTGTTGGTTCGTTGGGTACGATTTTAACTTATTGCATTCGGTTTGCATTTGGGTTTGTATTTGATTAAGTAATATTCAAATTGTTTGCGAATTAAGTAATTTGATTTGATGTGTTTAGTACTTCTGTGTGTATGGAGTAATGTATGTGTTTCTTTGAATGGCTTATGGAAATGTGTTTGTCTTTTGACTACCGGTTCAAGATTTTCATACACTGACTGTGTATTATTATCTAGGACATTTGTTTTGAAACCTCGTCAATTATTTTCATTTTGTTTCAGACTCACACTGAGCTCGTGTAGCTCATCCCCTCAGTTTCCTCTCTTTTCAGGTTAACTTTGAGCTTGGAGGTTGGACTCGGCTACCGGTGGTCTTGGATTCTTAAAGAGTTTGGTTTGTTTTAACGATGTTTCTTAAATTCAGTTTATAGTTTCAATTGATTTGTAAGGGAGTTTAGAATGCTGTGGTATGAGTTTTTGTTTTCGGACAATCAGTACATTTTGAGTTTATGGTTTTCAAAACTTAAAATTTGTAAGATCGCGTATGAGTTTAAAACTAAATATGATTTTTTGGCAAGATGACAGTATAGTTCTTTCGATGTAAATTTCTGACTTAAAGCTCGTTAGTTTAAACTTTCAAACCTGTTTTGGGTTTCAAAATCAACAACTCATTAATTGCAAATTAGCTCCAAGTAGAGTTTTAAACGGAAATAATTCCAACGTTTGCTAAGAGTTTTGGCAAAATTTGTTTTCAGTTTTGGTAAGTGGCAAGAGAAAAAGATTCTCGAAAAAAATTATGTGTTTAAACTCGTGATTCGTATTGTGCTATTTTGGTGGCCAATTTGACCATCAAGATCCAGTCAAAACTTTTGGGTCAGGTTTGGGGTGTTACACCGTAAATATTCTATAAATAATATTTATGAGTTGACACAACTAAAATTTGTGATCCCGAAACTACTATTCTGTCACCACTGAAAATCGAGTTGTTACATTAAAAGTCCAGCTTGTTGTTTACTTATGTTCTTGTGTCTCATATTAGATAAAAGTTTTCAATAGTTTGGCATCAGAGCCCACACTGGGCTTGAGAACTTCTAGCAGGAGCATAAAAGATAACTCAAAAGATAAATTCTAACAACCTTATACCACTAGTTATTCCTTTCACTATGATCATTGGAGCATGCTAATGAAAATTTTTCTACGTTCTGAGGAATATTGGGAGTTGGTGGATCCTAGCTATGATAAACTGGTAAGAGAAGCACCTTAGCCAGATACAAAATGAAATAAGAATGATGAGACAAATCTAAAAGATTTGAAAGTGAAAAACTATCTCTTTTAAGCCATCTATCACACAGTTCTTAACATCGTTCTCAACAAGAATACTGCCAAAGAAATATGGCATGTCATGAATAAGAAATAAAAAGGAAATGCAAGGGTTAAGAAATCTCATCTTCAAGCTCTCCATAGAGAATTTAAAACGCTTGAGATGAGAAACGATGAAGGCATGACAGAGTATTTCTCAAGGGTCATGATAGTGGAAAACAAGATGCGAACTTTTGGAGAAGATATGCAAGATGTTAAAGTGGTAGAGAAAAATGTACGCTCTTTAACTAAGATATGCAACATATGCAAGATATGCAAGATGTTGTTTATTCTATTGAGGAATCAAAAGACATTGATGATCTTACTATTGATGAATTAAAAATCTTATTAATAGTACATGAATAGAAATTTCAGAGGCATTATAGAGAAGAACGGGTTTGAAAGTGACATGATAGAAGAAGAGGTCGCTGTTGCAATACCTTTATAAGAGGAAGAGGTCAATAAAATTTCAACAAAGCAACGGTGGAATCTTACAAATATCGTAAACTTGGACATTTTCAATATGAGTACCTTGAAAATATTGAAGCAAACTATGCAGAATTTGGTGAGGAAGATGATATGCTTCTAATGGTTATGTGGAGCCAAATAGAGTTAGAAAGGAAGATACATGGTTCTTTGATCTGGGTTGTTCTAATCGCATGTATGGTGATCGAGCTATGTTCAGTGAACTTGATGAATGATTTTGACATTTAGTGAAACTCGAGAATAACATAAAGATGAATGTGATGGGAAAAGGAAGTGTGAAACTATTGCTAAATGGAGTCAATCATGTTGTTACTGAGATATACTATATTCTTGAATTAAGAAATAATCTTTTGAGCATAGGGCAGTTGCAGGAAACAGGCTTGGCTATTTTGATCAAAGATGGAATGTGCAAGATTTTTCATCCAAAGTGGGGTTTGATTATGCAAACCAATATGAGTACCAATAGAATTTTTATTCTAATAACTCAGTTACATACTTCTTCTCCAACACAAGTTGATCAGTGCTTTCACACAAAAGTTGAAAACTTGACTCATCTTTGGCATAGAAGATACAGACATCTAAGCTACATGGACTATCTCAACTCACCACCTTAAATGTGATATGTACTAATTATATCAATGGGAAACAACATTGTGATCTTATCCCAAAGAAAAGTAATTGGAGAGAAATAAAAATATTGACACCTTATTCATGTCGATATTTGTGGTCCGATCACTCTTACTTTCAATAGCAATAAGAGTTACATCTTGTTATTCATGGATGATTGCAATAGAAAAGCTTGAGTGTATTTTTTATAGAGAATTCAATGGCTTTTAATATTTTTAAATGTTTTAAAAACATGGTTGAGAAAGAAATAGGACTATTTTTCAAGTTTGTACGCACTGATAAATGAGGTGAATTTAATTCAAATGAGTTCAATAATTCATACAAACAAAATGGAGTAAGGAGGCAATAGACCATTGCTTATACACAGCAACAGAATAGAGTGGTTAAACGAAAGAATAGAACCATCACGAACATAGCTCAATCAATGTTATCTGATAAAAGCATTAAAAAAAGGTTTTGTCCAGAAGCAATAAATTGGATTATCTATTTCCTTAACATGTGTCCAACATTAGTGGTCAGAGATGTTACACCAGAGAAGGCTTGAAGTGGATTAAAGCTATCAGTAGAACATTTTCGATTTTTCGGCTACATAGCACATGCCCATGTTCAAGAAGGAGGGAGGAAAAAAATCTTGACAATAGAAGCATTGCTTGTGTGCTATTGGAGGTTACTGAGGAATCAAAATGTTGTATGTTATTTGATCCTATTGCAAAAAGAGTCATTATGAGTAAAGGTGTAATTTTTGAAAAGGGTAAACAACGAGATTGGGATGAGAGTTATAAGAAAACATATTGTAGTAGACTTAGAGTAGGGTGAGAATAAAGAAGGGGTGAGTGGAAATGAGAACAGAGTTAGCATTGATGAAAAAGTGAGTGATGAGGAAGTAGGAGGAGAGGAAGATAGCTTTAGTGAGAGTGAAGATAGGGTTAGGAGACCTCCTATTTAGATGGGTGATTATGTCAGTGGAGAGGGTCTGTGTCACACCCCAAGTCTAGCGGATCCAAAATGTAGTCGTATACTAGTGAAATAATCTATTTGGCGAAGTATAATCTGCCCAATTTTTTCTATTGGCGAATAAGAATGAGCATATAGTAACTGTTGTGTAAGTAAGTAAAGATTCTATTTCAATTTATTCTGTTATTTAAAGAAAAAGGAATGTATTAGCAAAAATGGGGTATTTATGGTATGAGTTACTGCCAAATATATAGTACACTAAGTTTGTCTGAGTACTGTGCTTGTTAGGTTTGTACAATGATCTGGTTGGGAGCCAATTGGGTTAGCCGATCAAATAATATTCGTTCAGGATCCTCATTTGTTTTTTTGGAATCTGTAGGCAATAAGAAGGACAAATTATGAATTTGAGTGACACTTGTTAAGTTCTACTAAGTGGAATAGTGTAATATTTATATTTATCTGAGAAGAGTTTTGAGGAAGGTTCTTCTTTCTCCAATATTACACTTTGATTCTTTCTTCTCAAATTTAATTGTATTTCTTCTCCGTTAAGCTAAAAGTTATAGTTCTTTGTTAAATGAGTTGTCATTCCATCTCCGGTGGTTGTTGTGGGTTCGAGAAAGATGTCTGAGTCGAGAGCTTTAAGCTATGGTATGTGAGTTCCTAATATCGACTCATACAAGTTTTTTTAGATAGATCTCTTGTGAACGATGTTCCAGTAATGGTGTATGAATTCTTGATTGACTGCTAAAAATATGTATGTAATCTTGGTATAGAATCATTGTGAGACCAGTATGTAATAAGTGGTATATATGGGTGCATGTGATTCTGTGAAGTAACTATGTGTGTGTGTGCTTGGGATGTATATTGTGATACGTGATTGTGTAGATGTGTGTGAAACATGTGTTGAAGTATGATTTGGTTAAGAAAATGTGTAACGCACTAATTTTCTTGTTTCTGATTCTGTATAATTTTGACATAAGCGTGTATCTGCTTCAGTGGCTAAGTGTTCTAGGTATGTGTGAGAGGTCCCAAGTTCAAGTCTTACCTTTGGAAAATTTTGGTTATTTTTTTAATCCAAGACTTATCCCTGTTCAGTGGGCTTTTATTTAATTTCCTGTAAATCCATATCAGAATGAGCCTACTGGTTCGAGTGGTAAAGGATTCAGTGTTTTGGAGGTCCTATGTTCAAATACCTGCGCGAGCGTGGGAGATTAATTTTTGCTCGGTTGGCTTGTAGAGTCTCGGTTGAGTTGAAAGTCTAAGAAGGTTGAGATAGTGGGTAAGTGAGAGGAAATTAAGGGATTTAGTATCATATCTCATATTTTATTTTTTTTCAATTTTTTTCTCTTTCCGAAAATTCCCAAATTTTTTTACCTTTTTTTCTTTTCCCTTGCTCTTTGCCGTTTCTTTTTCCACTTTCAATCTCTTGTTGCTTCTTCCTTGGATTTCGGTTGTTTTCTGGTGTAACTGTTGTTACTACGACCTCTTTTGGATCCGTTAATCGGCGGCGTAAGTGAAATTGGGTTGATTGTTAACAATTGATTGTTGGAATTTTGGGCGATCTTATTGATGGCCGATAAATGGTCATAATAGTTGAATTCTTTGGTGTAAGAGAAGGCGGTGAGGCAGTCATTGACGCCTAACGGTCTGATTTGAGTGAGTAGACGGGTGTGATCGCGGTAAGTGGTTGTGTTTGGCTCAATTTGGGTTTGAGGAATTCGTGACTTAATTGCTAATTTAGGTGTTGGGTACTCTATTTTTAGGTTACAAAAGGCTCGGGGTCGTTTTAGCATCAAATCAAAACCAGGTGTGTACCCAAAATGTAGAAAACGAGGCTTCGAAAAAACCCAAAAAATGAATCTGTCGACGCCACACGGGCGTGTGGTCGATGAAGGCATGGCCGTGCGCAGCACACGGCCGTGTGGTGGCTCGAGTGTGGCCGTGTAGGCCACACGGGCTTGGCCAAGTTGGGCATGTGGGCCACACGGGCGTGTAGGCCCTCACGGGCATTCTTCAAGGGCGTGTGGATCTTGGGCCAGGCCGTGTGAGTCACACAGGCAAGGTCGATCTAGGCGTGTGGGCCAAATGGGCATGTGGGCCCATAATTTTGAAATTTTTCCTAGGGTCACACGGGTCGCTCTGATTGACTATGGGCCTACCGTAGGGTCGATAAGAGCTAACCAAACCCTAAACTGTGAATCTGATAGTCTGATATTCTATTCTAAGTGTGAAAATACTATGCACGTCTGATTATTTCGATATCCGTTTATAAGCATGTTGAGCATGTTAATATGTTATTCTGTATCTGATTTTTGTATCGATTATTGGGTGGGATTTTTATGTATGGAGGAAGTATTCTGTTCGGTGTTGATCGCCTATCTTCTGGCAGCTTGGCTGCATATATATTCTGATATGTGTTTTAAGGGCACAACGTGGTGTGTAGGGCTGGGTGGGTATTTTTAACCCCATATGGTGTGATGGGATGATCGGAGATGGTGTGTAGAGGATGAGGGTAGGATTTATGCATGTCTGCTTCTAAATCTGATTCTAAATCTGAAACAGTATCTGCTTCTGACTGTGTTTATATATCTATACATTTGCATGGTTTATTATGCTGGGTTACACACTGAGTTTACGTAAACTCACTTCTGTTTGTCTGTTTTGTCAGGTAATCCACAGGCTTAGGCGGATCGGTCCGGCGGAGTCTCACGGTGACCACAAGTTTGTGAAATGACTTTAAATAATGGTTTTATTTAATTTCGGTTTATTTCTAGGAGTTTTGTAATTGTTGGACTCTCTGGACTATTTAAATTTTTATTTGGTTTTGGTTGTGTTTAAGCTTTTATAACGACATTTGATTAAAATAACTGTTTTACGAAATCAAAGGTTTTTCGAAAGTACGAACTGGATTTTTCAAAGTATAATGGTTTTAAAACCTCCGCTGCAAATATTGTTTTGGTAAATGAATTAATTAAAATACGTTATCAGTAATAGTTATAAAACTTGGATGATTTATCGAAATAACACTATTTTCAAAATTCAATCCTAGTGACATCACCAGATTCGGCCATAACGTCTAGGCCTGGTTTGGGGTGTTACATTTAGTGGTATCAAAGCCAGGTTGCAAAACTCGACTGTGAATTTTGGGTTCCAAAATTGTGTTTTAAAAAGAAGTGGTTTTCAAATATTTTTGAGAAATTGGGAAGTATGTGGTACACTGAGTCTTCGACGCCGATCCTGTAAGTATTTCTGAAATTTTGATAGACAACTCTGAAAACACTGTAGATTAGTACTTTCTGAAACTATATTGAGTAGTTAGAGACTGAAACTTTTGGAAACAAATCTAAACTTCTGATGAATTATGCATAAAAAATCTGCTAATAAATACTGAAACTGATGCATAAAACTTTTAATGTAGACTAAAACTCAAATTTACGATGAGCAATCGTGGAACTCGCGGGTATTAGAGACCGTGGTAGAGGTCGTAGGGGGCTCGAGCTGAGTCTTCCTATCCGGCGCGATGCCAAACTTGGATACGACGAGAGAGAGGTTTACACTCGCATCGAGGTTGGGTCTCAAAGTCGCTCGGCTGTGGACAACGCACTGTCCCAAGCTGTGCTGAGGATCTTGGAGAGGGTCGTTGGACACTATTCTAGAGTTAGGGGCTAAGGGTCGGTAACTGAACGACTCCGGTCTAATAGTGCTAAGTTGTTTAGGGGCGTCACTAGAGTCGCCCCTAATGTGGCAGAATATTGGTTGGAGGCCACCGAGAGGATCATGAATGATCTAGACTGCACTCCTGAGTGGAAACTGAAAGGTGCAGTCTCCTTACTTCGCGATGAGGCTTATTAGTGGTGGTTGACAGTTGAGGAGGGTACCCAGCCTGAATCTGAGTTGGGATTTCTTTAAGACCACCTTCCAGAGAAAGTATGTGGGAGCTAGTTATGTGGATGCTCGTAGGCGTGAATTCATGAATCTCACGCAAGGCGATAGATCTGTGGTCGAGTATGAGGCTAAGTTTTTGAGGCTGAGCTGCTACGCTCGAGGCATGGTGGCGACTGAGTATGAGAGGTGCTTCCGATTTGAAGATGGCTTAAGGGATAATTTGAGGGTGCTGATAGCTCCACAGATGGGGCGAGAGTTTGCGGTGCTGGTGGAGAAGGCGAAGATCGCCGAGGATGTTAAGTGCGTGAAGCGCCAGAATAGGGATCGAGAGAGGGGTAAGAACAAGAGGGATTCAGAGCCCTCTAGTTCTGTTCAGAGGCCTAAGAAAAAGGCCAGACCTGATGGGCATATTAGAGTGGGGGGCCCTGTTGCTCCTACTGGGTTACAGCCATACAATGATTGTGGTAGGCACCATCTGAGCGAGTGTTGGAGAAGGATAGGGGCTTGTCTGAGGTATGGGTCATTAGAGCACCATATTCGAGAGTGTCCACAGAGGGCTGATCAGATGAAAGCTTCGGGATTGGGTTCTGCGTAGCCTCAGACGGTAGTTCAGCAACCACTTAGGGGCCGTGGACAGGCTAGAGGTGGTAATGGTATGGGTCGTGGGCAGAGAGCACCGGGCAGAAGTGCTAGTCAGACTGGGGCGAGGCAGCCTGTACTGGTTTATACTGCACAGCGCCAAGAGGATAGAGATGCTCCTGATGTTATCACCGGTACGTTCTTTATATTTGATGTACCTTATACTGCTCTGATAGATATAGGTTCCACTCACTCCTAGGTAGCTAATACTGTATCTGAAACTCTAGGGATTTCTGTTGAGAGCACTTCTAGTGAGGTTACTATACTGAGTCCGTTGGGACAGTCTATTCGCGTAAGTAAACTCTATAGGGATGTTCCATTAATGGTACAAGGGGTTGTCTTTCTGGAAAATCTGATGGAGCTTCCGTTTGGGGAGTTTGATTTAATTCTGGGGATGGACTGGTTGGTTGAGCACCGAGTCATTTTAGACTGCGCAACTAAGAGGGTCGTTCTGAGGACCAAGGATGATGGGGAGGTGGTTGTGTTTGGTGAGCATCGAGACTATATGTCTAATGTGATATTCGCTCTTGTGGCTGAAAAACTGGTTCGAAAAGGGTGTGAGGTGTACTTGGCTTACGTCAGTGTTTTTGATTCTAGGGACTCTTCTGTTGGAAATATCAGAACAGTGAGGGACTTTCTGGATGTCTTTCCTGATGAGTTACCGGGTTTACCTCTGAATCGGGAAGTCGAGTTTGAAATTGAGGTTCTACGAGGTACAGCTCCGGTGTCTATCGCCACATACCGTATGGCACCGAAGGAGCTTACGGAGCTTAAGGCTCAACTACAAGAGCTTCTGGATCGTGATTTCATCCGTCCTAGTGTGTCTCCGTGGGGAGTACAAGTTTTGTTTGTTAAGAAGAAAATGGGACCATGAGGATGTGCATTGACTATCGGCAGTTGAACAAGTTAACTGTGAAGAATAAGTATCCACTTCCGAGGATCGATGACTTGTTCGATCAGTTCCAAGGGGCTTCAGTGTTCTCTAAGATAGATCTTCGTTATGGGTATCATCAGTTGAGGCTTAAGGAGGTGGATGTTCGTAAGACTGCATTCAGGACTCGTTATGGACATTACGAGTTCCTAGTGATGCCTTTTGGTCTGACGAATGCTCCGGTGACATTCATGGATTTCATGAACTGAGTTTTCTAGCCTTATATAGATCAGTTCATCGTAGTCTTCATCGACGATATTCTGGTTTACTCCAAGAGTGAGGATGAGCTCGATGAGCATCTCAGAGTGGTACTTCAGATTCTTCGTAAAAAGAAGCTCTATGTTAAGTTGAGTAAGTGTGAGTTCTGGTTACGAGAGGTAACTTTCTTAGGGCATGTAGTGTCTGCTGAGGGGATTTGTGTTGATCCGAGGAAGATTGAGGTTGTACTGGGTCAGAAATAGCCTAAGAATGTGTTTGAAATCCGCAGCTTTCTGGGTTTGGCAGGTTATTATCGGTGATTTGTTGAGGGATTATCTCTGATTGCAGCTCCCTTAACTAAGCTTTTGCGAAAGAGTGTTCCATTTTTCTGGACTAATGCGCAGCAATCGAGCTTCGAGAAGCTCAAGTCTGTTCTGACTCAGGCTCTTGTTTTGATTCAGCCTGAATATGGTAAAGAGTTTGTGGTCTACAGTGTTGCGTCGCATGTTGGTTTGGGTTGTGTTCTGATGCAGGATGGTAAGGTTGTGGCTTATGCATCTCGTCAGCTTAATACACATGAGGGAAATTATCCGACGCATGATCTCAAGTTGGCTACAGTGGTTTTTACATTAAAAATTTGGAGGCACTAACTGTATGGTGAGAGGTGTATTATCTACACTGATCATAAGAGCCTCAAGCACTCCTTACTTAGAATGAGTTGAATCTTAGGCAGCGTCGATGGATTGAGCTTCTCAAAGATTATGACTACACGATTGAATATCATCCCGGTAAGGTAACGTGGTAGTCGATGCTCTGAGTCGTAGAGCAATGACTGATCTGAAGGCAATGTTTGCTCGCCTGTGTTTGTTTGACGATGGGAGTCTGTTGGCTGAGTTGCAAGTTAAGCCGACTTGGATGGATCAGATTCGTGTTAAGCAGTTGGGGGATGAGTTTCGTCAAGTTGAGAGTGGCAGTACTTCGCATCTTGGGTTAAATAATGATAGTGTTTTGTGTTTTCGAGGACGGATCTGTGTTTACGTAAACTCATTTTTGTTTGTCTGTTTTGTCAGGTAATCCACAGACTTAGGCAGATCAGTGCGACGGAGTCTCACGGTGACCACAAGTTTGTGAAATGACTTTAACTAATGGTTTTATTTAATTTCGGTTTATTTCTGTGAGTTTTGTAATTGTTGGACTCTCTGGACTATTTAAATTTTTATTTGGTTTTGGTTGTGTTTAAGCTTTTATAACGACGTTTGATTAAAATTACGGTTTTACGAAATCAAAGGTATTTCCGAAAGTACGAACTGGATTTTTCAAAGTATAACGGTTTTAAAACCTCCGCTGCAAATATTGTTTTGGTAAATGAATTAATTAAACAACATTATCAGTAATAGTTATAAAACTTGGATGATTATCGAAACAACAATGTTTTCAAAACTCAATCCTAGTGACATCACCAGATTCGGACATAACGTCTGGGTCGGTTTGGGGTGTTACAAAATGAGTTTAGTCTACTTAAATGTATACTTATATTAGATATATAATGTTTGATTGAAAATGATAGGGAAAATAGGATGTAACTAAGTGATAGGAGGTTATGATATAAGTCTTTACACCGCGGTAGAATTCAATGAAATTCTTCAGGACAATAAACACGAGTTTTAATATGACAACTTCGATAAAAATCCATGGCCATGGCACATTCTGGAAAGGAGTGGATGAGTTATATTTATCGACTGGGGTTTTCTACGTGTCTCAGTGAGATGACGGGCAAACCACACGCAATGTTAGTTTAGGCAAATCCATATCGCAAACACAACAGTTCTTGGGGTTCCTTTGTGGCATTCTGTATAGCTTTTGTGGCGCATTTTGTATAGCCTTTATGGCGCATTCTGTATAGCCATTGTGGCGTATTTTGTATAGCTTCTATTAACCTTTGTGGCGTACCTGGTATGTTGCTTATATGGCATATTATGTTTGGCCCTTGTTGTGTGCTTTGATAAATCTATAATCTGTTTGAAGTGATTTTGGCTTGAAGAGTTTTGTGATGTAAACAAATGGACCTTAAAATAAGTTTATCGAAAAGAAGTATGAATTGTATGTTCAAAGAGGATATTCGTCATGATTATCTGTCAGTAGAATATGTTGGAAATATAATCTATTTCAAAAACAAATCTGTTAGTACAAACTAGGAAAAATAAATAATAAAATATGAAATCAAAAATTACTATGCTGTTGTAAATTTACTGCCTTATAAATGAATTCACCCTGATTGGTGTAATCATGTAGTGGACGTTGTCCCCTAAGGTTAACACAGTCCTTCGATATTCGTACAACCGAATATGAAAGATGAAACTCAATTGGTGTTGCTCTTCTCGAGAAATCACAGTAGGAATAATTCCTAGGAAAGTTTGGAGGGGTCACAGTCAATCCTACTTAAAACCCAAACTCCTAGGCAAAATTTTCTCTACAAGTGATTTGAGAAAAATCGACAAAATTTATAAAGAAATTGCAAACAGAGAGCAGAGGAGAAAAATGTTTTCAAGAAGGGTTGTGTGCTGAGTGTGAAAAAAGAAGAAATCAGCCCTCTATTTATATTAGTAACATAAGGGCAAAACGGTAAAAAAACATGGGCAAATTTTTAAAATACTCATAACAATATATCCACTAAATCCTCAACAGCCCCCCACTAAATCCTCAACAATCATGATTTTCTTTGCATTATCAACAATCCCCCACTAATGCAAAATGTTTCTGAGATTTTTTTTAAAATACAAGAATTCATAGGGATGGGTAAAATGTACATTATGAGTCTTTCCATGGTTTAGTTTGGCCACAATGAACTTAGAAACTAAGTTGGGTATCCACCATGAATTCCTCAACCACTAGGCTTAAGACCCATCCCCCTTGACGAATCAAGAACTATTTTCCTACTTAACCCTTTTGGTTAGTGGATTAGCTAGGGTCCTTTTAGATCTCACATACTCAAAGCATGTACTCCATTCTTTATTAAATGTCTTATATATTCATGCCTTATTCAAATATGTCTCTTCTTACCATTGTAAGCTTGACTCTTAGTAATACAAACTGTGGTTTGCGAGTCACATAATAAAGATACGGGAGGTACTAGTTTTTCCCATATAAGAATCTCTGTAAGTAGATTCCTAAGCCACTCGGCCTCCTGCCCGGCTAAGTCTAGAGCTATAAACTCTGACTCCATCATGTAGCGAGCAATAGAAGTATATTTAGTAGACTTTCACGAAATGGTTACTCCACCCAAAGTAAAGACATACCCACTTGTAGACCTTACCTCATCTTTATCAATTATCCAGTTTGCATCACAATAGCCTTTAAGAACTGCAGGGTAACCAAAAAAATTTAACTCCCAAGTTAAAGTAACTTTAAGGTATTTAAGTAAACACTTTAGAGAATTCCAATGCCCAATGCTCGGATTATGGGTATACCTACTTAGGCCCCGTTCTGCTTAGCTTTTGAGATGAGCTTTTACCATAAAAAGCACTTTCCCATTAAAATCATTACTAAACAAACATCATCTGACTAAAAATTTCAACTTAAAAACAAAGTGTTTTTTGGCTGATGGAGAAGTTGAAAATTTTAACTTTTTCCTCAGCCAAAAGTGCTTTTGGCTGATATTGACATTTTTAACCTTGGTTTGTCTTCTCCCAAAAGACGTTAGAATACCCATTTTTTTCACATTTTCTCTTTCAAAGTTCTTTCCTCTGGTTTTTTATTCCTCTTTCCTCCAAGGTGAGTTTCTTTTCTTCTTCTTCTCTTTAATTGTTCATTATGCTTTAGTTTTTAGTTGTTTTCTGATTGTTTGATTTTTACAGAAATTTTACAAAAATTAATTGTTTGATTTACAGAAATTTTACAGAAATTTTAATACCAAAAATTTTACAGAAATTGATTGTTGATTTTTTTTTTAATGAGATGGGTCTCATTTCTTTTTTCTGATTTTTCTTGTGAGAAATTTTTGCCTTCAAAGGGCAGTGATAATGTTGAAAAGTTTTTATTTTTATTTTTTTTCTTTGTTGTTTTCACTTCCATACTTTATAATGAATGATAATTTTTTGCTGGCATAGATAATTTTTTGTTTTATTGAAACTTTGTTTTTTCTCAAAAGCTTCAAGATATCAATTATAGATACTTTGTTTTTCTTTCTTGGAGACCATGCAATCAGCTGCTTTTTTTTATGCAAAAAAAAAAAAAGAGCTCATTTTCTCTTCTCCAAAAGCTTATTTTCCTTTCTTTGATTCAATATGCAGGAAGAGGTTGCTAGAGAGTTTAGCATACCGGTGCAATTTCAGCGATTCTGGTTGTGGGCCAAGCGTCGAAACCATACCATCGTCCAAACCGACCATTGACACCTTTGGAGGAAACTCAATCTGTAATATTCCTCAACATCAATTATTATATACCCTGGTTCAAAAGCCTTGTTTGAGGAGTATTGGTTTATAGATTTAGCTTCAATCATTGTTCAGTGTAGTATTTGGATTTAATTAATATGTTGTCTACATTTGTCCTGCTTTGCTTTGCATGCCTCTCTCTTTCACTCTGTTCGTGTGTTGAATGAATATATATATACAGACACACATGTACTTAAACATCAATAATTTTTCTTTAAAAAACACAGAATGATCAAGGAAGATGTGATCTTTTCTTTAGTTAAATAATCATGCTTGTCGCCTACTTGCGAAATAACATATGGTTGTGGTGAGGATTTGTATTTTTTGCCGCGCTGTCTTGCACAGGGGCGAAGCTAGAGGGGGCCTGGTGTAGGCCCCGACCTCCCCTAAAATGTAAAATTATTATTTAGGCCTTTAAATTTTTTTTAAAATTTTAAATTAGTAAAGGTAAAATTGCACTTTGACCCCCCTAAAATTATAAAAATTTGATTTGATCCTTTACAAATTATAAATATATAAACTATAAAAAATTAAAATTTCATCTGGCTCCCCCTAAAAAATTATTCTGGCTTCGCCTCTGGTTTTGCATGTATTTCATCAAACATGTAAGGCCATTTTCTTAGTTTTCTTTAGTGAGTACTGCATGTTGTTGTTGTTTTTTAATTGTTTGGTGATAAATATTTTAGGTTTGGAGATTTAATGTTGGTATTAATTTATATTACATACATACAAATACTTGTCTTTTAGTACATTGAATTCGGTGTACCATTTCTTTTCTTTTGATTAGTTATTGGACACCTACTAATCTTGGTCACATGAGGTCATGTTTGATTGCTTGGTTATTTTCTTTTTCACTGTGGAGGTGTCTACTTAAATCTTTTTATTAATATGAAGTGGTTTAAACTTAAACCATATAAAATACTTTATAAAAATATAATAAAAATACATGACAGTAAATTAAAAACTGTTGGAGATAACTAGTTTCAGAACATGCTGAGTACAGATGGCGACAAAGATTAATCATAGCTCATAAATTATAAATCCTTACCTATTATCTTCTCTTTCAAATTATTTTCTCTTTAGATTTCAACCATGTTTTGCTGATAGGGAATGGTATTTTATCAGTCAAATCTATGTAACAATTTTAACTATAACAAGTACATTTTTATCTAATTACTTTTTGGTGTCAAAATATACTATAAATCATTGATATTCAATACTTGTATTAAACATGTTCTTTAATTAATGTTATATACTGTATTATTCCTATGATTCAAACCAGAAACGTGAATTTTTGTTTTTTTATTCAAATTCATACTAAAATTGAAGTAAAAAAGTGTACGCATTTGTGGAGTTGGCAACCATTGATATAAAACAATGCATTTTCAGTTTTAGAAGTTGACAACTACTGTCAATCTTATAGTTGTGTCTGGCTATAAATCCACTAAAATAATAAACAATAAAAAATTCACAATATTCATGATTATGATACCACATATTTTAATTGCTTTTGGTTGAAAAAATCAATTAGAAAATGATTAAGCCACATAAAATTTATGTTTAATTATTTTGTTATACAATGTGGGTAATAAATGCAAGTCTAGATTCTAGAAGTAGGAGAGACCAACATTTCTAATTTTATCCTATCTTTTATTTTTTCTTTAATTTATTATTTTGTTATAATTAAACTAGATGAGGTTATTGATTTGGTATTTTTAAATTTCATGATTAGGTAAAAAAATAATTGATAAAATATTGTTCATATTGACTTTTTAATTGTGTTTGATGCTATTATTAGTTGTGTTCTCTTTCTTGGTTATTATTCCGGTCTTGGAAAGTTTATTTTGATTGATAAAAAAAATCTTAGGATCCTTTCTTGATTTTGATACACGTAAAAAAATACTTATGAGACATTTGATTTTCTTGATTGCTTTATTGGCTGAAACGAATATGTTCGTATACACAATAGATGAGTACTTCGGCGGTTGAAGTTAGTGGTGAAAAAGTCAAAGCAATGTGGGGTAAGAGATTGACAGAAATATTTTGTGATATTTGTATTAAAGAGATATTGAAAGGTAATAGACTTGGTACTCATTTCACAAAAGATGGATGGTTGAAAATAATGACCAACTTTGAGAAAGAAACGGGCAAGGCTTATTCACAAAGACAACTTAAAAATAGGTGGGATGCCCTAAAAAAAGAATGGAAGGCTTGGAAGAAACTTAAAGGCGAAGATATTGGTCTAGGGTGGAATCCTATAAAAAGAACCGTTGATGCATCGGATGATTGGTGGGAGAGTAGGCTAAAGGTACATTAATAATTCTGAATATTTTTGTTTTTTTTTTCTTATTTATGAGGTTATTGATAATTAATGTTATTAAATTATCATTTTATATGTAGGTTGTGCCTGAATCTAAAAAATTTAGAACATCGGGCATTGATCTTGAATTCGAAGGAAAGTTGGACCAAATGTTCATGGGGATAGTTGCAACAGGTGATAAGGCATGGGTAACTTCTTCTGGTACACTCCGTAGTGATTTTTTTGAGGATGTTAACAATGAAATACCTGAAGAGAATGGGGAAGAAAATGTGAGAAATGATGTTCACATTTCAAATGATGTTCACATTGATGGAAACGGTCAAAAAATAAAAACACCTGAGATATCAAGTTCACATTTTAAAACTGGAAGAAAGAAATCCTCAAAGCAAATTGGACGGACTGCAAGATTGTCTAGTCAAATAGAAAATTTATGCAATGCAGCTGACAATATGAGTCAAGCCACATCTAGTTTGACTCCTGTTATGGATCCATATGGTATTCCACAAGCAGTCAAAGTGCTTGATAGCATGTCGGAAGAAGTTCCAGAAGCTAGTCCGCTATACTTTTTCCCACTTAAATTATTGCTCAATAAGGACAAGTGAATTATGTTTTTATCAATTAATCCCAAGATTATAGCTTTTTGGCTTAAGACGGAAATGGAGGATAGTTGAAAATTTTCTGATCTTCTAGGGTTCAGAGATATCTACTATGTGACTAAACAACAATGCTAAACTAGTTTTATCAATAATTATTTATGTTTGGTTTTTGGATATTGAATTTATGTTCTACTTATTTATGTGTAATGTAACACCCCTTACCCATATTCAACACCGGAACAGGGTACGAGGCATTACCGGACTTACATCACAAGCAATCATACAATTCCGAGTTATAAATTTGCGTCCAAATTAAAACCATTTGCAATTAATCATGAAGTCCCTAATACGAGCCTACGAGGCTCAAAACATGCTTTGAAAGTGGTTCGGGACTAAACTGAGAACTTTAGAAATTTTTACAAAACTTAGAAAATTTTCCACTATACAGGGGTCACACGCCAGTGTGGATATGGGACACGCCCGTGTCCCAACCCTGTGTAACTCTCTGACTTGTAACTCATGTACAAATTGAAATCACACGGCCAAGTCACACGCCAGTGTGCTAGGCCGTGTGGGAAATTAATTTTTACAAAATAGGTGCAAACTTCACACGGCCAGGGCACATGCCCATGTTCAAGGCCGTGCCATCCACACGGCTGAGACACACGCCCGTGTCTCTGCCCGTGTGATCAATTTTGAGCATTCTGTTTCTCAAAATTAAGATGCAGGGGACACACGGCCAAAACACATGCCCATGGGACAGGCCGTGTGTCAGACACACGCCCGTGTGTCTACCCGTGTGGACAAAATAAAGGTTATTTACCAAGCCATTTGTCACCCTTATTCACACATACACTTACACCAATTCAATGGCACAAAACATAATATACATAGGCAACCAAAACATCCACAATTATGACCAACACATGCCAATACAATATCAACATCCATGTTTTGCCAAACCAAATCATACCAAATTCACATTCTACAAGTTTCAATAAGGCTACTCATAACATGCATAATCTTACTTAGTTTTCCTAACATACTAATGAGCCAATCTCAACCAATTAAGAACAAAACTATTAGGTCACATTCAACCATTCACCAAGCATTCATAGACCACATCACACAAGAGATAATTGTACATGCATGCATATATAAATATATATATATATAGATATGTTTACAACCATTTCAACCAAAATGAGCCAAGTTACATGGCCAAATACCACATCAAGCCTTTGACATTTACAAGCCAATACTTTTGGCCAAACACAATGACACATATAACAAAATGACCAAGTCCCTATACATGTCATACATTCAAAATACTAAGATCATCAATACCCAAAATGAGAGTTTGATAGTGTGATTCGAATCTCCGACGATCTTCAATCCGAGCTAGCTTGGCGACACTATAAAAACATGGAAAATAAACGGAGTAAGCTATATAGCTTAGTAAGCTCGTATGCAAGAAATAAGCAACCTTACCATGCATATAACATTCAAATATTATAACATAATTAAATGTAAATTTACCATAGTCTCATGGTCATAACTCATTCCATCACAAAACTTACCTCATATTCATCATTTCAAGTATTTAATAAACATGAGCTTTACGTACATACCTGTATCATCTCGAAATGAATTTACACATATTCTCATCTTTGACATACCCGTGAACCACTCGGAATAATAATGTCGGATACTCGGGATTTTTGTATACTAAGTGCCACATACGTAGCCAATTCTACCTCAATCTCATATCACATAATTGCTCACTCTCGAGCTATCAACGGGCCTGCTCACACAAGTCGCCGCTTAAGACGTAGCTACACCTGCGTGCGCTTCACACAAGCTGTCAAGTATCCGCAACATATGCTGGTATACTCAGCCACCGTAGGGACGTCACGAGACCGAAAGACCGGATCACATAATCATATAACACATAGTAACCCTAATGACATGTCACTTGTACCCTACCCTATTCCTAATGTTCAAACAGAATTCCTTGCTTGTCGATTCGTCTTCAGAATCGTTCATAAGATTAAGCTCATCCACATTAATCAAACATACAGTTCATGCAATATTGAAGCAATAAAATACAATCATATTAAAGCTTATTTTTAACATACGAATTTACCTCGGTACAAAATGGCTAATAGTTCGATTTAGTCCACAACCTTGTTCTTTTCCCGGTCTAGGTCAGAACCTCGTCTTTCTTGATCTATAATACCACATTTAACTTATTCAATCATCACATTATTCAATTTAATCCCAAAAACACCTTATGGCAAATATTACATTTTTGCCCCTAACTTTTTAACTTTTTACATTTTAGTCCCTAGGCTCGTAAAAAGATTTTAATTTGTTAGGTTTATGTTTTCTATGTTATGTTAATATCTAATATGGTTATATATTCAAATTACATTTTAAAATAAAATAATACAAATGTGTTAAAATCATTAATTAAAAAAAATCGTTTTTAAAATAATACAATTGTGTCAATATCTAATTACAAATATTTAATGATTATATTTAAATATTTAAATATATTTTATATATTCTAATTAAATTTAATAAATAATTAATATTAATTACTTAGAAATATTCAAAATTAATATTATATATTAAAATATTAACAATAAGTTATAATAAATTATTTTTTATATTCTTGCTAAAATATCATAATATTAACTAATTTGAACATTATTTAAATGCATATTTGTTACTTTATAATATCATGTCTAAAATAGACATTTTATTTCTCAAAAGCACTTTTTGACAGCAATGCTAAACACTCAAATTTTAAACCAAACTTTTCAAAAGCACTTCTCAAAAGTACTTTTCCACAGCACTTTTCAAAAGCATTGCCAAACTAGCCCTTAGTCTACTAACCGCATAAGCAATGTCCGGTTGAGTGTAGTTCATCAAGAACATAAGACTTCCAACAATCTTTGCATACTCTAAATGAGAACTATTGTTTCCTCTATTCTTTAACAGTTATATGCTAGAATCATAAGGAGCTCTCACGGGGATTACATCAAAACTATTAAATCTTTTTAACACTTTTTCTATATAGTGAGATTGGTTTAATGAAAATCCCTTTTCTGATTTTGTAACTTTAACTCCTAAGATTACATCTACCTTTCCCAAATCAGTCATTTCAAATCTGGTAGATAAGAAATTCTTACTTTTATTAATGGCTTCTATATTAGAATTGAAAATTAACATATCATCTACATACAGACTTATGATGACACAATCAGATCCAAACATTTTGGAATATACACATGCATTTGAACCATTAACTATAAAACTGAAACTAAGAATAGTCTTATGAAATTTCTCATACCATTATTTTGGAGATTGTTTGAGACTGTAGAGTGATTTTTTGAGTATGCAAACTTAATCTTCCATACCAGGTGCCATAAATCTTGGAGGTTGCTCCATATAGATCTCTTCATCCAAGTCACCATTCAAGAAAGTTGTCTTTAGATCCATCTGATGTACCAATAGATTATGAATGGAAGCTAATGCAAACAACACACGAATGGTAGAGATTTTAGTTACAGAAGAGTAAGTATCAAAATAATCTACTCCAAATTTCTAAGTAAACCCTTTAACCACTAGTCTTTCATTATACTTTTCTATTGACCCATCTGGTCTAAGCTTTTTTCTCAATACCCATTTGTTACTAATAGGTTTAAATCATTTAGGCAAGTGTACTAATTCCAAAGTGTGATTAGACATTATAGATTCAAGCGCATTATTAATAGTATCTCTCTAAAAACTAGCATCTATAGAATTTATGACTTCATCATAAGTTTTTGGATCCTCATCTATCAAAAAATTATGAGAAATAGAGTCATTTATTAAGTCTAAATCATTAACCTTGGTTATAAAAGAAGTAAGAAAATCAGGTCTGAAACTAGATGCAGTCATTTGTCTTTTACTTCTCCTAGGTTCCACATCATCATTAAGAATATCTCTATTATGTGTACTAGAAAAAGAAACTGGCTCATCTAATTATGTATCATGATTTATATCAAATTTCTTTAGAGGAATAATATTTTCAAGGAAGACAACATCTCTAGATTCACATATGGAAGAATCATGCAAAAACATAAATCTATATGCAGCACTGTTCAGAGCATAACCAACAAAAACAACATAATAAGTTTTAGACTCAATAGTGTTCTATTTAAAAACAGGTATGCCTACTTTTGCTAGGCACCCCCACACTTTCAAGTATTTCAGATTAGGGGCATAACCTTTTCATAATCCGTATGGGGTACAACCTCATTTTTTTTTTGAGGCACTTTATTAAGGATGTGAATCACAGAGAGTACGATCTCTCCCCACATGTGATAATGTAAACCAAAACTAAGTAGTAAAACATTCATAATTTCTTTTAGAGTTATGTGTTTCCTTTCAGCTATGTCATTTTTTTGTGGAAAATAGGGAGCGAAAAATTTATGTATAATTTTGTTTTTCTCACACACCTCTTTAAGGCAGTTAGTGCGATACTCGCCCCCTCTATTGGATCTAAGACGTTTTATTTTTCTATCAAGTTGGTTTTCTACTTCTGCTTTATAAAGGAGAAAGGTTCGTTCAGCTTTATCTTTTTTCTTAAAAGATAGACCTTTGTATACTTAGAATAGTCATCTACAAAGGTAACATAGTAGTGTTTCTCATTTTTACTTTATATGTTTCTAAAGTCTGTTAGATTAGTATGAATTAATTCCAAAAGTTTAATTTTCCTATCAGTGATAGGTTTTAAGGAAGGTCTAGCATGCTTGGCTTCAACACAGATTTCACATTTATTAAAGCTATTATTATATAGATTAGGAAGTAGATTCAAATTTACGAGTTTCATTAAAGAATGAATGTTCAGATGTCCTAATCTAGCATGCCACATGTCAAATAATTCAAAAAATATAAGAAGAAGTGGTATCTTTATTATTATTAAACATAGTCTCAATCACGAATAAACCCCTACTTAAAAAACCTTTCCCCCATAATCTTCGTTTCGGGAAAGTACAAGTTTATCAGTTTCAAAGACTAGTTTAATGTCTACCTTATTCAATAGACCACCACTAATCAGATTTCTACAAAGGGCAGATACATACAAAACATCACTCAATGCGAACGTTTAACCAGAAGTGAGTTTGAGTAAAAAATTTCCTTTATAGAATACTTCCGACGTGCTTGAATTACCCATGTAAACTTGCTCACCTTTAATTATCTTTTCAAATTCAGTGAACATTTCTCTATTGGCTGTAACGCCCCCAAACCCGGCCTAGACGTTATAGCTGGATCTGGTGATTTCACATGGAATGGGTTTTGTAAACTAAGTCGTCACCATAAAACCATTTCAGTTTATTAGCTCTTATTTATTTTTAACAAATTCGAAAACGCTTATTCAACTCTTAAGTTTCTGTATTCATTACCAAAACAGTAATCCATTTGCCTAAAATCATTTAGAGCGGAAGCTTACGATAAACCGTAATGTTTTAGCAAAACAGTTTGTGATTAAGAAAACCTTGTTTTAGTAACCCGTTGTTTTAAACGAAAACTTTTTGATAAAGCATGCATAAGTTGCACAATAAAACTAAAACCAACAGTTAAAAAGTCCATATAGTCCCAGAAAATTACAGACTCTCAAATTGTAATGCCAAACTTAAATAGAACTATAAAACCAAATAAAACAGTTTATGGCGAGTGGTCACCGTCGAGTCCTCCGCTGCATCGATCCGCCTAACTCTGTGGATTACCTGTACAGAACGGACAGAAAAGGGGTGAGTTTATATAAACTCAGTGTGTAACCCAACAGAATTAAGCATGCACACAACCAGAGAATCAGAACCAGTCAGATACAGATTCGGGCCTAAGCCCATTACAGTCACAGATGCATATTCGGGCCAAAGTCCATCTCAGATACAGATATAGATATACAAATCAGCGTCAGAAATCAAATATCCTACCCCCATCCTCTACACACCATCTCCGACCATCCCAACAAACCATGTGGGGTTTAAAACACCCACCCAGCCCTACATACCAGGTTGTACCGATACGGCACATAACAGATATAATGCAGCCATGCTGCTAGATAATAGGCATAAACTGCCTTTCAGAACACTTCCTTCAAAATACATCATCCCACCCCAATAACAGTAACAGAACATATATACAAAAGTAACAAATAAGTCATGCTTGACATGCTTTTGTAAACAGATAACAGATATACAAATATAGGCATGCTCATAACCATATTTCAGTCTAACAGATCACTTGGTTTTAGGGTTAAATAGCGTTTATGTAACACCTCAAACCCAGCCTAGAAGTCTAGACCGAATTCGGAACGCTACATTAATCACCGAAGTGATCGTGAGAAAATTTTACAAATCAAGTCGTTTAAAAATTTAATTCCGAAAACGTTTATCCTGAATCAATTCAAAAACATTTAATCATTTAAATTACCTAGTAAGTTCAACGGTATAACACTTACGAATGAAAACTTAAAACAAAAGTTGTTCCACAGTATTATGAAACTTTACAGTTCAACTTAAACGAATAACAATTAAACCCGAAAATAAAAGCTTATGGCTCATTTCCACAAAGACTGTCTGAGTCCTCCACGTACTGAGTCCAGCATCCAGAATCCAAAACTATACCTGAAAAGAGGAAACAGAAGTGGGGGTGAGCTACTCGAGCTCAGAGCGAGATCAAACCAGCTAAACTACAGAAGTAGAAACAGAAAACTAGAAGCAATTCAAAAGAAGAACACACTTACAGGCAGATAACAGTTAAGTGAGTTTGCCCAACATCAAACATACACCATATGTACCTAACAGTCATATGGAACAAACAGACAAACCTAACCTCACGTGCTATTTAAATACAATAGCAACAGTTCACAAGTCAGTCACACTATCATAATAACAGTTCAGTTAGGCATTTATAGAGAAAGCCTACAGAAATCGCATAGGCAAACGCGCCTTTCAGTCGATCAGTAACACATTCAGTCATATTATCACATTCAGTCATAGTATCACATTTAGCCAAACTGATCAATTAGACATTTCAGTCGAGTAGTACAGTCACATAGATTCATTCAGATGCATATGAGTGCAAATGAGTTATAAAATAACCCACCCATCCAGCTAACACACCATCTCCGTCCAACCCTACACTTACTGTAGGGATTTAATCAACCCACCAATCCCTGCACTCTGAGTAGGACCTCGAAAAGCCCATCCAACCTTATACTCCATAGGATGTCATCCCGGGTTGCCCAGCAATGATGATCATCAGCATTGTCCTCGACCCTCATGGAATTGGGACCGCCCTCGACCCTCTGGGAATTGGGGCTAACAGTGTGTAGATAAACTGCCAGTCTCATATATTACGCAGCAAAGCTAGCGTATAAGTTGTACTGTGCAATACGTAAACCGGAGTACAGACATGCAGTATGAACTGCCAGATCAGATAGTGGTACGTAGCGTAGCTAACGTACATGCGGTAATCTGCTATACCGATGAGTTACTGTAAAACTACCAGATCAGTCAATGATACGCAGCGATGCTGACGTATGTGCTATACAGCGTAGTGCGAAAATCCGCAGTACAATCAAATCGTCCACGACCCTCAAGGTATTAGAACTACCCTCGACCCTCTAGGTATTAGGGGCTTCAGTATGCAGTTAAACTGCTAAATCATAAATCTTCATTCTCTTCAAAATCCCAACCCAAAATACTTTATATGTAGATGTATGAATGCAGATGCACCAATTCAGAATACAATTTTAGGCAGTCATTCAGAAGTAGTCACTTACAGTTAGTCAATCAGTTACTGAAACGTGCACACTTATGCACTCAGATTCAGTACCTAGCACAGCACACATTAACTTACAAGCAGTACATAATTCAAAGTCAGAACAGAATCGTATTCACCCTCAATAAGCTTAGTCGAGTGGTTGGAACACATAGACTCACAATGGCATTCGATTTGCCCTAAAATCAGAATTTGGCGAGATAGGGCCACACGCCCGTGTGTTCCAGTCGTGTGGAGCAATCCAGGCCGTGTGGGGATCCAAACGCCCGTGTGAGGGGTGGCACACGGTCGTGTGACAGAGGCACACACCCGTGTGGTGCAGGGACACGGTTGTGTGAACAGGCCGTGTAACTCACTGTCAAATTTCCCTAATATTAGGTGCAGGGCAGAAACGGTCGTGTAAAGGTGTCACACGCCCGTGTGGCCATCAGACACGGCCGTGTGTCCCATAACACACACCCGTGTGGAATCCTTAGGCCCAAATCAGTCACACGACCGTGTGTCTCGAAGCACACGCCCGTGTGGGAACCCTAATTTTCCCAATTCTGTCACACGGCAGTGTGGCCAAGCTGTGTGACTCTAAATCCCTAATCACCCAAACTCACACGCCCGTGTGATCAGAGGACACGGCCGTGTGGATTCTGACAAAAATCCCCAAATCGGCCATACGCCCGTGTGGCAAGGCCGTGTGGCACCCAAAATCGACCGAAAACCCTAATTCACAAATCCACATGGCCGTGTGCCTCGATACACGCCCGTGTGGTCGTCAGGAAGGCTACGAAACTACCCCAATTTAGCCTCGAGAACACCGTTTTGGCCACCGTAACAGTTCTTAACCTTTACCCTATCAACATATATTAGAAAACAACGATTTCCTTTCACTTCTATCGTCTAAAAACTCAAAAATGAAGGGGTAATGCATAACTACGAAAAGCCGAAGGAAAGGGATTCTTAAAACAATATAGCAATTGATTCAAAAATAGAAAGTAGTAACCAGATTCGAATCCCACACCTGATTTGATGATGAAGAGAATGACGGAGGAGCGATAGTTCCGAAACCGTTGTTAAAAATGTTTGAGCAATAAGAAAAAAAACAAAAGAAAGAAAAACAGGGAGGAGAAGGGTGAAGAAACGTCCAAATAGAAAATTAAAATAACAATAATAATAATAATAATAATTTTTAACATAACAAAAATATCAAATAATTATTATAATAAAATAATATCTAAATAAAAAAAATGCACAAAATATCTCCCTAGCTCACGCAGGGATTCGAACACAGGACCTCAAGCATAATAACACTCCACTTATCCACCGGACCAGCATGCCCATTCTTGTCACTAAATTGCACAACTCACTACATATGTGCAACTCCTCACTGCCCCTATGCCCAAGACCCCATACCTCTAGGCCCAAAATTCAGGGCGTTACAATTCACCCCTCCTTAAAGAAATTTTGTCCCTGAAATTTCCAACTAACAGTACGGTCGTATAACCAACTACAGCACTACGCTTTTGCTGCGCACTCTGATACCAAATCACTACTACAGTAAACTTGAACCCAGAACCTCTCAGACACACCCAGAACATTCAACCACTGAAGTAGACAGACAGTTGTCATGTACACACAATTTCAAAGCTCAAATAAACACATCCAAACACACTTAACCATACCTGGCTTAAAAGCACCAAGGACAATCTCGAACCCGATGCTCAGTGGACCCGCATCTCAGACACGCTTCTAACTTCCTCCAGCAATCGCCTGCATGGCACCTCTTATAATGCTCACAAGACGGTATGCTCGTGCCACTACTGGCACTACCTTTACTATCATTTAGATGCATCCTAGCACGCTTCGCAGAACGAGGCTCCAACCTCGGAGAGCTGCGATCTCTCTTCTTCTTACAGTCTACGCACCTAGCCTGGAGTGTTTCACTAATTCCTCTTATTCTGGCCTCAAACACTTCCTCTAGCACTTCCCTTACTAACCGAGTCAGTGCCTCAGTACCAACCTCTGTGTTATTGCTACCCAGGGCTGGCGAACTCACATTGACTACTGGTTCCTGAACAGTCTCGCACCCCGGAGGAGTAGGCGACTTATCACAATCCTGTTTACCCTCAGATTCCATGTAAGTCGCATGGCTAACTCTGAAAATCTACATTTTTAGAACACACAGAATAAATACAAAAACTAAATGTTCAAATATCACAATTTTGAATTTCTACTTGGACCAGCATTGGAGTCTCAAACAGGTCTTTTCTGTAAATCACTTTACAAAATTCAAACCATTTCAATTTCCTATGGTACAGTTTTTCAAACATTTTTAAAAATCATTTATTTACGCACACGTCCACGTAGAAAACACATGCCGAGTTTTTGCAAACCTAGCTCTGATACCACTAAATGTAACACCCCAAACCCGGCCTAGAAGTCTAGACCGAATTCGAAACACTACATTAATTATCGAAGTGATCGTGAGAAAATTTTACAAATCAAGTCGTTTAAAAATTTAATTTCGAAAACGTTTACCCCGAATCAATTTAAAAGCGTTTAATCATTTAAATTACCCAGTATGTTCAACAGTATAACACTTACGAATGAAAACTTAAAACAAAAGTTGTACCACAGTATTATGAAACTTTACAGTTCAACTTAAACGAATAACAATTAAACTCGAAAATAAAAACTTATGGCTCATTTCCACCAAGACTATCCGAGTCCTCCGCGTACTGAGTCCAGCATCTAGAATACAAAACTGTACCTAAAAAGGGGAAACAGAAGAGGGGGTAAGCTACTTGAGGTCAGTGCGAGATCAAGCCAGCTAAACTACAGAAGCAGAAATAGAGAACTAGAAGCAGTTCAAAAGAAGAACATACTTACAGACAGAAAACAGTTAAGCGAGTTCGCCCAACATCAAACATACACCATATGTACCTTACAGTCATATGGAACAAACAAACACACCTAACCTCACGTGCTATTCAAATACAATAGCAACAGTTCACAAGTCAGTAACACTATCACAATAACAGTTCAGTTAGACATTTATAGAGAAAGCCTACAGAAATTGCATAGCCACACGTACCTTTCAGTCGATCAGTAACACATTTAGTCATATTATCACATTCAGTCATAGTATCACATTCAACCAAACTGATCAATCAGACATTTCAGTCGAGTAGTACAGTCATATTCAGTCACATAGATTCATTCAGATGCATATGAGTGCAAATGAGTTATAAAATAATCCACCCATCCAGCCAACACACCATATCCCTCCAACCCTATACTTACTGTGGGGATTTAATCAACCCACCCATCCCTGCACTCCGAGTAGGACCTCAGAAAGCTCATTCAACCTTATACTCCATAGGATGTCATCCCAGGTTGCCCGGCAATGATGATCATCAGTATTGTCCTCGACCCTATAGGAATTAGGGCTAAAAGTGTGCAGATAAACTGCCAGTCTCATATATTACGCAGCAAAGCTAGCGTATAAGTTATACTGTGCAATACGGTAAACCGTAGTATAGACATGCAGTATGAACTGCCAGATCAGATAGTGGTACGTAGCGTAGCTAACGTACATGCGTGATGCTGATGCAATGTCAGTAATCGCTATACCAACGAAAGTTGCGATAAAGCGCGGTCGATTAATGATACGCAGCGTGGTCTTGACTTATGTCTTTATCAGATGTAGTGTGGAAATCCGTAGTACAGTCAAATCGTCCACGACCCTTAGGGTATTGGGACTGCCCTCGACCCTCTAGGTATTAAAGGCTTCAGTATGCAGTTAAACTGCCAAATTGTAAATATTCTTTTTCTTCAAAATCCCAACCCAAAATACTTTATATGCAGATGTATGAATGCAGATGCACCAATTCAGAATACAATTTCAGGCAGTCATTCAGAAGTAGTCACTTATAGTCAGTCAATCAGTTACAGAAACGTGCACACTTATGCACTCAGATTTAGTACCTAGCATGGCACACATTCACTTACAAGCAGTACATAATTTGAAGTCAAAACAGAATCATATTCACCCTCAGTAGGCTTAGTCGAGGGGTTGGAACACATAGACTCACAATGGCATTCGATTTGCCCTAAAATAAGAATTTGGCGAGTTAGGGCCACACGCCCGTGTGCTTCGGCCGTGTGGAGCAATCCAGGCCGTGTGGGGATCCAAACGCCCGTGTGAGGGGTGGCACACGGCCATATGACAGAGGTACACGCCCGTGTGGTGCAGGGACACAGCCGTGTGAACAGGCCGTGTAACTCATTGTCAAATTTCCCTAATATTAGTTGCAGGGTAGACATCGCCGTGTGAAGGTGTCACACGCCCGTGTGGCCATCAGACACGGCCGTGTGTCCCATAACACATGCCCTTGTGGAATCCATAGGCCCTAAATCAGTCACACGACCGTGTGTCCCGAAGCACACGCTCGTGTGGGAACCCTAATTTTCCCAAATCTGTCACACCGCCGTGTGGCCAGGCCGTGTGACTCCAAATCCCTAATTCTCCAAACTCACACGCCCATGTGCTCAGTGGACATGGCCGTGTGAATTCCGATAAAAATTCCCAAATTGGCCACACGCCCGTGTGCCTCGACATACGCCCGTGTGGCCGTTGGGGAGGCTACGAAACCACTCTAATTAAGACCCGATAAAACCGTTTTGGCCACCGTAACTGTTCCTTACCTTTACCCTATCAACATATATTAGAAAACAACGATTTCCCTTCATTTCTATCGTCTAAAAACTCAAAAACGAAGAGGTAATGCATAACTATGAAAAGGCGAAGGAAATGGATTCTTAAAACAAGATAGCAATCGATTCAAAAACAGAAAATAGTAACCAAATTTGAATCCCACACCTGATTTGACGATGAAGAGAACGGCGGGGGAGCGACAGTCCCGAAACCGAAGTAAAAATGGTTGAGCAATTTAGAAAAAAAACAAAAGAAAAAAAATAGAGAGGAGATGGGAGAATAAACGTCTAAATAGAAAATTAAAATAATAATAATAATTTTTAACATAAATAATATCTAAATGAAAAAAATGCACAAAACATCTCCCTAGCTCACGTAGGGATTCGAACACAGGACCTCAAGCATAATAAAACTCTACTTATCCACCGGACCAGCAGGCCCATTCTTGTCACTAAATTGAACAACTCACTACATATGTGCAACTCCTCACTACTCCTATGCCCAAGACCCCATACCTTTAGGCCCAAAATTCGGGGCGTTACAGTTTACCGACCCTACGATTAGCCCACAGTCAATTAGGATGACCCGTGCGACCCTATAAAAAATCTCAGTATAATAGGCCCACATGCCCGTGTGGCCTACCCGTGTAGGCCCACAAGCCCGTGTGGCCCACACCCAGATTGGCCTTGCCAGTGCGGCACACAGGGCCTGGCCCAATAATCGACACGCCTGTTTGGCCCACACGCCCAACTTGGCCTAGCCCGTATGGCCCACACGGTCGTGTCTCGCGCACGACCATGCCTTCATCAATCACACGGTTGTGTCCACACACACGGCTTACCACACGGGTACCCACACGACCGCATGGCATCGACAGTTTTGTTTTTCGGCTTTTGCTGAAGTGTAACAGCTCGTTTTTGTTCAAATCGGAACAGTAGTTTCGGGACCACTAATCTGAAGTCAAAATATTTATTTTATTAATTTATTAAAGTTTACAGCATGATAGAATTATTGTGTGAAAGTTTCATAAAGAAATTTTACTATTTGAATGCTTAATTCGAGAAAAAGGACTAAATAGCGTAAAATGTAAAATGCATGTTCTATTAATTAATGGTTTCAATTGGCTTTAGTTTTTAATTATGGTGGCCTTAAATGGTAATTAAACCATTTAAAAGGTTAGTAGACATTTATGTCTATAGTTTATGTTAAATAATAATGTTTTATTAAAGGTTATTAAGGTAATTGTTAATAAATGATTTAATAAAATAAAAACAAATTAAAGGCTTCCATTATCATCATCTAACCGAAATTAAAGAAGAACAAGAAGAAAAAAAATAGGGTTCTTCATTCGGCAACCTTAAATTCTTCAATTAGGTATGTATTTTGACTTGGTTTTTAATGATTTTTATGTTTTTGAGATTGTTGTTTCGTATTCTAGCTAGCCCGTACCTTAGATTTCGAAATTGTTAAAGATTTAACATGTTTCCATTGTTGAATACTTGAGTAATTTGATGATTGATGATAGATTATGAAGGTTTATTGATAGATTTACTAGTTTTGTAAAGTGATTTTTGACAAAAATGTCAAAAAGGGATTAAATTGTGAAAATATAAAATTATGTGGTAAAAGTGTGCATAAATTGAAAATATGGGCTGCTAGTAACATATAGAAAATTCGGTTAAACATGAAATGGTGATTAATTGCATGAATTTGCAATTTTGTGTAATAGGGACTAAATTGTAAAAGTGTGAAACATTAGGGGCAAATATGTAAATTTGCCAAAATATGAATTAAAGGCTAAATTGAATAAATTGAATACTGAATGTGCTAAATTTGATAATATATAGATCAAGATAAGACGAGATCGGAATTAGATCGGGGAAAAAGAAAAGTGGATGAATAGCCGATATTTGTTATCCGAGCGATACGAGGTAAGTTCGTATAATTAGAATCGAACTTTTAAATACTTGTAATTATTTGAAATGAATGTATATAATTGAGTAATTGATCTACTTGAAATACGAATGCCTTATTGATATATTCTGATGGTTACTGAGCCCCGTTTGAACCGTATGAATTCGTAGGATACGAGTGACATGTCACTAGGGTTACCATTTTGGTTGAGATCCTGCATGTGTTGCGGACTCACCGCAGCTCGTATGAGCTTACGATATATCACTCGTAAGAGCTTCGCATTTCAGCTCGTTGGAGCTTACTGTTTCACTCATAAGAGCTTCTTGTTTTCGGCTCGTCGTAGCTACCGTTTCAACTTAATAGAGCTTATCGTCCATCACTCGGGAGAAGCTTCCTGATCATAGCTCGAAAGAGCGAAAATGATAATGAATTGACGGATTACTGATTTATATACGTAATGTATATCACCCGAGTATCCTTTGAAATTCTTATAGGTTAATGGGCATAAATTCTGTGATATGGTAAAGTACTGTTTATACGGATGAGTTATTGTTATCGAATGAATTACTGTTTATATGATTGAGAGTGAAATGTTACAAATGATGTACATGATATATGTAACTTTAATATGATAAAATGTATTGAGTATTTATATTGAGATAATGGATGATTACATGTATTTATGTGACTAACTTGTTGATGAATGCTTGTGTTTAGGCATTTGGTAATTGAATTGAATACACCTTATCTATTGCCTTGATTATGTACAAACGGTAAGTTTAATTTTGAATTATACGGGCTTACTAAGCTATAAAGCTTACTCTATTTCTTTTTCCATGTTTTATAGAGGTTCGATAGATCGCTCGATTCGGATAAGTCAGAGTTACGCATCACACTATCCAGTTGCCGATTGGTACCTTTGAACTTATGGATATATGTAAATATGGCATGTATAGGCTAGTAAAAAAGATGATAGTTATGGTTAATTGAGATAGTGATTTTGGTACATTTTGTGGAATAAGTTAAAGCCATGTGATTTGGCTTAACTTGGTATAATGTTTTGGTTGTGTATAAGTATTAAAATATGGTATGTTTTGGCAAGTAGTAGATGGAATGGAAATATGCAAATGTTGTCTTGATATGTAGTTGGCATATGAATGGAAAATGCATGATGTTAATTAGGTATTTGAATATTATGTTGAATTGGTATAATGTGTGTATGAAATGTTATGGAATGACTGCCTATTGGGTTATAAAATGTTGCAATTTATGCTTGTGCATGCATGTAAAAATAGGGTGGCAAAATGGCTTTGCAAATAGCCTATTTTTGTCCGCACGGGCAGAGACACGGGTGTGTGTCTCGGCCGTGTGTGACACACGGTCATGTTACACAGCTATGTGTCCCCTGGTGTTGATATTAAAATGAATCAGTATGCTCCACACGGTCTCACACACGGGCGTGTGACCGGCTGTGTGGTACAAGTCAGTATACCCCCTAACTGGCACACGGCCTAGCGTACGAGCGCGTGACTTGGCTGTGTTGCATAAGTCAGTATACCCTACAGGATTGGCACGGCCTAGCACACGGCCTGGCACACGGGTGTGTGTTGCCACTTCGAAGGTCACACGGGCTAGACACATGGGCGTGTGGTTGGCCGTGTGACCCAAGTCAGTATGTACACCCTATTTTCACACGACCAATGACACGGGCGTGTCTAGTGACCGTGTGAGACACATGGCCTGGCCACACGGGCGTGTGTCCTCTGTTTTGAGAAAAATTTTCAAAGTTTCGTGAAAATTTTATAAGTTATCGGTTTAGTCCCTAACCGCTCCTAAAGCATGTTTAAGGCCTCGTAGGCTATTATAAGGGACAAACTGATTGATATTAAATGATCCCTGTATGAATTAATCGAATGTATGAGAAAAGTACAGTTATATGTGTTATAAGTCCGGTAATACTCCGTAACCCTATTCCGGCGTTGAATATGGGTGAGGGGTGTTACACGAAGCCTCGTTTTCTATGTTTCAGGTACACACATGGTATCGTTTTGATGCGATAAAACGCCCGAGATTATCGGAACCTACAATTGACCAAATAAACCCCGAATTAATCGCTTAAAATGATATATTAAACTGAACTTCCTCGAAATAGACAAGGCAAAATTCGAGTACCCAAAGCTTACCTGAATTCTTGAACGCCTCCTACTATGATTCTACGAGAGATAAGTTCCTTTCTTCAATATTCACTGCTAATCAAAACAGAATTTTTAAGTCTAACGAACGGATACGAGAAAACAAAACACGGATTTTATTGATTATCCACCAAAATCTAACACTGCCAAACCCGAACCATAGTTAAAGGGGATACAAAATCTACTTACCGGTCGGCTAAAGAGTAGAAAACTGCAAAGACACAACCCGAATCAAAGAATTGAAAGAGAGTTTAACAAAAAGAAAAGAAAATACCGAAGGGGAAAAAATGGGAGAAATTTTGACGTCAGAACCTTTTAGGAATTTTAGAGGTGAAAAAAAAGAAAAAGAAAATAAATTAAAAGATATACCCCACAAATCCCCTAATTATCTCCACTAACCCACTACTCAGAATTCCAACTGCACTGAAACACTTGCACAAAACCGAGCAAAAATAAATACCCATGCTCGCACAGGGATTTGAACACATGACTCCCAACACACCAACACCCTTACCAGTCGAACCAGCAGGCTCATTCTAATATGGATTCACAAATAAATTAATATAAGCCCATCGAACAAAGATAGGCTTAATTCCCAAAAATAACAAAATTTGCTAAAGGTAAGGCTTGAACTTGGGACCTCTCAGACACTCCCAAAACACTTAACCACTGAAGTAGATACAAATTTATGCCATATAAATATAAAAACAGAAATATATTATTTGGGGCATTACAACTCCACCCCCTAAAAGAAATTTCGACCTCAAAATTTACCTGATCAGAACAGATGAGGGTATTGCTGACGCATTGAGTCCTCAGGTTCCCACGCGGCCTCCTCAGTACCATGATTCCGCCACAGAACCTTTATTAAAGGGATGGACTTCCTCCTCAGAACCTTAATATTTCGGTCCAGAATCTGAACTGGTTCCTCCTCAAAAGTCAAGTCCAGTCTAACATCGATCTCTTCAATAGAAACATGGGATGGATCAGACCGGTATAGTCTCAACATCGTGACGTGGAACATATCGTGGATACGGTCTAACTTTGGAGGTAGCTCCAACTGATTAGCGACCGGTCCCACTCACTTCAAAATCTGATACGGCCCAATAAACCTATGGCTCAGCTTGCCCTTACGACTGAACCTCAGAACCTTCTTCCATGGAGAAACCTTAAGAAAAATGAAGTCCCCCACAGAATACTCAATATCTCTCCTCTTCAGATTCGCATAAGATTTTTGCCTATCAGAAGCCGCCTTCAGACGATCCTGAATCAGTCTAACCTTATCCTCAGTCTCGAAAACTAATTCAGGACCGAAAACCCGATGCTCACCCAACTCAGTCCAACTTAACGGAGTGCAACACTTACGACCATACAAAGCCTCGTAAGGTGCCATCTGAATGCTAGCTTGGAAGCTGTTATTATAGGCGAACTCAGCCGACAGTAGATAATCCTCCCAACTACCACGAAAATCAATCACACAATTCCAAAGCATATCCTTCAGTATCTGAATCACCCTTTCAGATTGACCATCGGTCTGAGGATGGAACGCAGTACTGAAGTCCAATCTCGAACCTAGAGCCTCGTGCAACTTCTTCCAAAATCGAGACGTAAAGCGAGGATCTCTATCAGAAATGATCGAAACAGAAAACCCATGCAGTCTCACAATTTCAGAAATGTAGAGCTTCGCTAACTTCTGCAGAGAATAGTCTATCCGAACTGGAATGAATTAAGCAGACTTGGTCAACCGATCCACAATGACCCAAACAGAATCCTTCTTAGTGGGTATCAAGGGCAACCCACTAACGAAGTCCATCGTCACTCGTTCCCATTTCCACAAGGGAATCTTAACTGGCTGCAACAAACCCGAAGGCAACTGGTGCTCAGCCTTAACTTGCTGACACATCAAACAACGAGCTATAAAATTCGTAACCTCTCGCTTTAAACCTGGCCACCAGTATAATTCATAGAGATCCCGATACATCTTATTACCACCGGGATGCATAGCATAAGGGCTACTATGCGCCTCCCTCAAAATTGACTGCCTCAGATCAGAATTGTTCGGCACACAGACCCGTCCTCGAAAATATAACACACCATCACTGTTTAACCCAAAATCAGCAGTAGTACCAATCTCAATCTATCGAAACCGCAAGCTCAAAGACTCATCCCCTAACTACTAATCCCGAATCTGATCAATCTAAGTCGGCTTAACTTGCAACTCCGCTAACAGACTCCAATCATCAAACAGACTAAGGCGAGCAAACATCGCCTTCAAATCAGACATCGCTCTTTGACTTAGAGAATCAGCTACCACATTGGCCTTACCGGGATGATACTCAATGGTGCAGTCATAATCTTTAAGCAGCTCAATCCATCACCGTTGCCTAAGGTTCAACTCCTTCTGAGTAAGTAGATATTTGAGACTTTTGTGATCAGTGTAGATGATGCACCTCTCACCATAATCATAGTGCCACTAGATTTTCAACGCAAAGACCACTGCAACTAACTCGAGATCATGTGTCGGATAATTCCCTTCGTGTATCTTAAGTTGACGGGATGCATAAGCCACAACTTTACCATCCTGCATCAGAACACATCCCAAACCAACGTGTGACGCATCACTATACACCACAAACTCCTTACCAGGTTCAGGCTGTATCAGAACAGGAGCCTGAGTCAGAATAGACTTGAGCTTCTCAAAGTTCGTTTGCTGTGCATCAGTCTAGAAAAAAGGGACACCTTTTCGTAGAAGCTTAGTGAGAGGAGCCGCAATCAGAGAAAACCCTTCTACAAAACGCCGATAATAACACGTCAGACCCAGAAAACTGCGGATTTCAAATACGTTCTTGGGTTGTTTCCAATCAAGTACAGCCTCGATCTTCCTAGGATCAACACGAATCCCCTCAACAGATACCACATGGCCCAAGAAAGTTACCTCACGTAACCAGAACTCACACTTACTCAACTTAGCGTAGAGCCGCTTTTCACGCAGAATCTGAAGCACTACTCTAAGATGTTCATTATGCTCATCCTCAGTCTTAGAGTAAACCAGAATGTCGTCGATGAAGACCACGACGAACTGATCTAGATAGGTCTGAAACACTCGGTTCATCAAATCCATGAATGCGGCCGGAGCATTTGTCAGACCAAAAGGCATAACTAGGAACTCGTAGTGTCCATAACGAGTCCTAAATGCGGTCTTATGAATATCCACATCCTTAACCCTCAACTGATGATACCCAAATCGAAGATCAATCTTGGAGAACACAGAAGCCCTTCTGAACTAATCAAACAAGTCGTCAATCCTCGGAAGCAGATACTTATTCTTCACAGTCAACTTGTTCAACTGTCGATAATCGATACACATCCTCATGGTCTCATCCTTCTTCTTAACAAACAGAACTGGTGCTCCCTATGGAGACACACTAGGACAGATGAAACCACGGTCTAGAAGCTCTTGTAGTTGAGCCTTAAGCTCAGTAAGCTCTTTCGGTGCCATACGATAAGGAGCGATGGACACCGGAGTTATACCCGGAAGAAGCTCAATCCCAAACTCCACTTCTCGATTAGGAGTAATCCCGATAACTCCTTAGGAAAGACGTCTGGAAAATCCTTTACTATTCTGATATTCCCAACAGAAGAGTCCCTAGAATCAGAAACACTTACGTAAGCCAAGTATGCCTCACACCCTTTTCGGACTAGTTTCTCAGCTACTAGTGCAGAGATCACATGTGACAGGTAGTCTCTACGCTCACCAATCATAACCACCTCCACATCATCCTTGGTCCTCAAAATGACCCTCTTAGATGCACAGTCCAAACTGACTCAGTGCTCCACTAACTAGTCTATACCCAGAATTAGGTCGAACTCCCCAAACGGAAGCTCCATCAGATTAGCCAAAAAAATCATCCCTTGTACCTCTAACGGAACATCCCTATAGAGTTTACTAACCTGAAAAAACTGCCCCAATGGACTCAGTATTGTAACCTCACTAAAAGTGCTCTCCAAAGAAATCCCCAAAGTTTCGGATACAGTACTAGCTATGTACGAGTGAGTAGACCCTATGTCTATCAAAGCCAAGTAAGGTACATCAAATATAAATAACGTACCGGTGATGACGTCAAGAGCATCTCTATCCTCTAGGCGACGTGCAGCATAAACCAAAGTAGGCTGCCTCACCTCTGTCTGACCTGCACCTCTGCCCGGTGCTCTCTGCCCTCGGCCCATACCATTACCACCCCTAGCCTGACCACGGCCCCTAGGTGGCTGCTGAACCACCCTCTGTGGCTGCACAAAACCCGGAGCTTACATCTGACCTGTCCGCTGCGAATAGTCTCTAATACGGTGCTCTAAGTATCCACATCTCAGACAGGCCTCAATCCTCCTCCAACACTCGCCCGGATGGCGCCTACCATAATCACCACATGACTGCAATCCAGCTGAAGCAGCAGGAGCCCCCACTCTAACTGGCCCATCAGATTTGGCCTTTTTCTTAGGCCTCGGAACAGAACTAAAAGGCTCCAAATCCCTCTTATTCTTACTCCTCTCTCAGTCCCTATTCTGGCACTCCACACGCTTAACATCCTCAGTAATCTTTGCCTTCTCTACCATACCGCGAACTCACGCTCCCTCTGTAGAGCAATCAGTACTCTCAAACTCTCCCTCAGACCATCCTCAAAACGGACACACCTCTCGTACTCTGATGCCACCATGCCTCGAGCGTAGCGGCTCAACCTCAGAAACTCGGCCTCATACTCGGCTACAGATCTATCACATTGCGTGAGATTCATGAACTCACGCTTACAAGCATCTACATAACTCGCTCCCACATACTTGCTCTGAAAAGTGGTATTGAAGAAGTCTCAGGTCAGACGATCAGGCTGAGTACCCTTCTCAACCGTCAGCCACAACTAATAAGCCTCATCGCGAAGCAGAGAGACTGCACCCTTCAGTTTCTGCTTAGGAGTGCAGTCTAGGTCATTCATAATCCTCTCTGTGGCCTCTAACCAATACTCGGCCACACTAGGAGCGACTCCAGTGACACCCCTAAATAAATCAGCACCATTAGACCGGAGTTGTTCAGTTACCGACCCTCGGCCCCCAGCTCCAGAATGGCGTCCAGTGACCCTCTCCAAAATCCTCAGCATAGTTTGGGACAATGCGTCGTCCCCAGCCAAGCGACTTTGAGACCCAGTCTCAGTAGCAGGCGAAACCGGCGTCTCACTCGTATCCAGATGTGGCATACTTCCGAATAAGGAAGACTCAGCTCGAGTCCCCCTACGGCCCCTTCCTCGACCATGAGTACTACGTCTGTGAATTCCACGAGCACTCATTGTCTAATTCAAGTTTTATCTAAAAATTTTATGCACAATCCATCAGTAGTTCCGAAGTGTTTTTCAGAAGTTTTAGTCTCTAACTACTCAGTATAGTTTCAAAAAGTGCTAACTATAGTGTTTCAAAACAGTTCAATCTAAGTACAGAAATACTTACAGGATCAGCGCCGGAGACTCGGTGTACCACATACTTCATTCCAAAATTTTCAAGATATTTGAAAACCAATTCTTTTTAAAACATAATTTTGAAACCCAAAATTTACAGCCCGAGTTTTGTAACCTGGCTCTAATACCACTAAATGTAACGCCCCAAACCCGGCCTAAACGTTATGGCCAGATCTGGCGATGTCACTTGGAATGGGTTTTCTAAACTAAGTCATCACCATAAATTCATTTCAGTTTATTAGCTCTTATTTATTTTTAAAAAATTTAAAAACACTTATTCAACTCTTAAGTTTCTGTATTCATTACCAAAACAGTAATCTATTTGCCTAAAATCATTTAGAGCGGAAGCTTATGATAAATCATGATGTTTTAGCAAAACAGTTTGTGATTAAGAAAACCTTGTTTTAGTAACTCGTTGTTTTAAAAGAAAACTTTTTGATAAAGCATGCATAAGTTGTGCAACAAAACCAAAACCAACAGTTAAAAAGTCCATACAGTCCCAGAAAATTACAGACTCTTAAATCGTAATGCCAAACTTAAATAGAACTATAAAACCAAATAAAACAATTTATGACGAGTGGTCACCGTCGAGTCCTCCACTACACCGATCCGCCTAACTCTGTGGATTACCTATACAGAACGGACAGGAAAGGGGTGAGTTTATGTAAACTCAGTGTGTAACCCAATAGAATTAAGCATGTACACAACCAGAGAATCAGAATCAGTCAGATACAGATTCGGGCCTAAGCCCATTACAGTCACAGATGCATATTCGGGCCTAAATACATCTCAGATACAGATACAGATATACAAATTAGCCTCAGAAATCAAATATCCTACCCCTATTCTCTACACACCATCTCCGACCATCCCAACACACCATGTGGGGTTTAAAACACCTACCCAGCCCTACATACCATGTTGTACCAATGCGGCACATAACAGATATAATGCAGCCATGCTGCCAGATAATAGGCATAAACTGCCTTTCAGAACACTTCCTCCAAAATATATCATCCTACCCCAATAACAGTAACATAACACACATACAGAAGTAACAAATAAGTCATGCTTGACATGCTTTTGTAAACAGATAACAGATATACAAATATAAGAATGCTCATAACCATATTTCAGTCTAACAGATCACTTAGTTTTAGGGTTAGATAGCGTTTAGCGACCCTACGGTTAGCCCACTGTCGATTAGGACGACCCGAATGACCCTACAAAAAATCTCAGTATAATGGGCCCACATGCCCGTGTAGCCTGCCCGTGTGGGCCCACACGCCCAGATTAGCCTTACCCGTGTGGGCCCATACGCCCAGGTTGACCTTGGCCGTGTGGCCCACATGGCCTGGCCCAATAACCGACACGCCTGTATGTCATGCCCATGTAGACCCACACGCCCAACTTGCCCTAGCCCGTATGGCCCACACGGCCACACCCAGACTACCATACGGTCGTGTCTCGCGCACGACCATGCCTTCTTCGATCACACAGCCGTGTCCTCACACACGGCCTACCACACGGGTACCCACACGCCCGTGTGGCGTCTATAATTTTATTTTTTAGCTTTTGCCAAAGCCTCGTTTTCTGCGTTTCGAGTACACACCTGGTATCGTTTTGATACGATAACACGCCCGAGATTATCGAAACCTACAATTGACCACATAAACCCCGAATTAATTACTTAAAATAATATATTAAACCGAACTTCCTCGAAATAGACAAGGCAAAATTCAAGTACCCAAAGCTTACCCGAATTCTTGAACGCCTCCTACTATGATATCGCGAGAGATAAGTCCCTTTCTTCACGATTCGTTGCTGATCAGAACAGAATTTTTAAGTCCAACGAACGGATACGAGAAAACAAAACACGAATTTTATCGATTATCCACCAAAATCTAACACTGCCAAACCCAAACCATAGTTAAAGGGGATACAAAATCTACTTACCAGCCGGCTAAAGAGTAGAAAATCGTAGAGACACGACCCGAATCAAAGAATTGAAAGAGAGTTTAACAAAAAGAAAAGAAAATACCGAAGGGGAAAAAGGAGAGAAATTTTGACGTCAGAACCTTTTGGGAATTTTGGAGGTGAGAGAAAAAGAAAATAAAATAAATTAAAAGATATACCCTACAAATCCCCTAATTATCTCCACTAACCCACTACTCAGAATTCCAACTGCATTGAAACACTTGCGTAGAACCGAGCAAAAATAAATACCCATGCTCGTGCAGGGATTTGAACACAGGACCCCCAACACACCAACACCCTTACCACTCGAACCAGTAGGCTCATTATGATATGGATTCACAGATATATTAATATAAGCCCACTGAACAAAGATATGCTTAATTCCCAAAAATAACAAAATTTGCTAAAGGTAAGGCTTGAACTTGGGACCTCTCATATGCTCCCAGAACACTTAACGAGTGAAGCAGATACAGATTTATGTCATATAAATACAGAAACAGAAATATATTATTTGGGGCGTTACATTGGCACAGAAATGCTTAGAGGCATTTGTGTCTACAATCCACTCGGCGTTATTTTCGACCAAGTTTACTTTAGAAACCACAATAGCTCTAACCTCATCTGGGATGTATTTGTTGATCGAGTTAGACATGTTTAAGTAGTAGGAATTCATTTCTAAATTTTTGGAAATATAATATACTGCAAAAAAACAAATATGTAAGCACTAGCTGGGAAAAATAAATAATTAAATATAAAATCAGAAATTACTTTGCCATGATAAATCCACTGCCTTAGTAACAAATTTTCCCTGATTGGTGTAATCGTGTAGTGGACGTCGTCCCCTAAGGTTAACACAGTCCTTCGATATTCATACACCCGAATATAGAAGATGAAACTCAATTGGTGTTGCTCTTCTCGGGAAATCACAGTAGGAATAATTCCTAGGAAAGTTTGGAGGGGTCACAGTCGGTTCCGCTTAAAACCCAAACTCCTAGACAGAATTTTCTTTAAAAGTGATTTGGGAAAAGTCGACAAATTTTATAAAAAAATCGCAAACAAAAAGAAAAGGTGAAAAATGTTTTCAGAGAGGGTTGTGTTTATGTTGAGTGTGAAAAAAAGAGGAAATCAATCCTCTATTTATACTAGTAACAGAAGGGCAAAACGATAAAAAGGCATGGGCAATTTTGTAATAAAAAAAAAAAACCATAACAATATCTCCATTAAATCCTCAACACCCCCACTAAATCCTCAGCAATCATGATTTTCTTTGCATTATCAACAGAATATGGGCGTGTTCTTAGCTATAAGTGGTATATAAGTATCCATTGTTCCAGTTTTTTCTGAGTTATGTACAGTTAGTAATTTGAGTTATTAGTATCCGCCATATTTGGACAATGTTATATTTAAACTCTGAATTTATCTGGTATTTGTGCTAACTGCCAGTTTGGGTATTGAGATAGAATATGACATGATTGGCATACTGATGGTATTCAACTCTTTGTGGGAATTCGCCAAAAGTGGAAGTATCCGCCTGTGAATAGTGTTTGAGAACAAGTGTTCTAGAATAAAAGGTACAAGTAATCTGAGTAGATAAGAAAAGGTAGTATGGTCTGGTAAAATCTAAAGTCAGCCATTGAGTTAAGTTAGGAATAATTAATTATGGTAAATGGCGCCTAGATATGTATATATGTGTTGTACGACAAAGTAAAGATACCAGCTAAGGACAGATTTGGTAATTTAAATAATTAGGATAAAGAGTTCAGCTTGAAAGGTTTGAAGTTAAATTGGATTTCAAACTCACTAAGTTTGTATAACTTAAAAGTGTTATGTTTATATTTCATGTTATGTTGTTTGGATGAGTTCAATAAGAGAGAAGCTAGGAGTACGCCAAGGAAACAACGATCAGGGATATTATGCATACAGTGGTCGTCTTTAGATAGTAGTGAATTGTAGGATTATGTCATATTAGTCTGTTTTATTAAACCTATGTATTGTAATAAGTTATAATAAATATGATGTATTATCTCTAAATAGATTTCTTTCTTTTCTAAATAAATGAGATTTTGAAATAAATGATAAGAAAAAATGTTTTGAGTCACTTTTTTAGGAAGGACGTTTAGTGAATTTTGCTAAGTAAAACGTGTAGTAACACCCAAGGCCCAGATTTAGAGAATCAGGTCGGGTTGAGAGCGTTACAGTATGGACTTATCTGATGATGAGATTCATATGGCTCAAGTAGTATCAAATGATCCATTATATTTTGAGGAAGTGAAAATTGGAAAATGGCCATGGAAAGCAAAACCAAATCCATTGAAAAGAACAAGACATGGACGTTTACTGAGCTGCCAACCGGAGCAAAAAAAAAAATTTGGTGTGAGCTGGGTTTTTAAAACAAAGTACAATGAACATGGAAAGATTGACAAGCAAAAGGCACGTTTGGTTGTAAAAGGGTACTTTCAACAACATGGAGTAGACTGCACTGAAGTTTTTGCATCAGTAGCAACGATGGATACAGTAAGGATAATCATTGCTTTAGCTGCACAAAAGACTTGGAAGATTTTTCAACTAGATGTTAAGTCGGCTTTTTCTCCATGGTGAGCTAAGTGAAGATGTTTATGTGGAATATCCAAGAGGATGTGAAAAAAAGGGCAAAGAGCATCTGGTCTACAAATTACACAAAGCTTTGTATGCATTAAAACAAGTTCCACGAGCTTGGTTTAGTCGAATTGAAGCACACTTCATCAAAGAAGGATTTCAAAGGTGTGACAGTGAGCAAACACTATTCACAAAGAAAAGCAGCAAAGGAAAAATTATCATTGTAAGTGTTTATGTTGATGATTTAATTTTTACTGGTGATGATGAAGTTATGATGTCTGAATTTAAAAGCTCTATGTTGAGAGAATTTGATATGACTGATTTGGAAAAGATGAGATTTTGTCTTGGAATTGAGGTGTTGCAAAAATCTAATGGTATTTTTATATGTTAAAGAAAATATGTTGTGGAAAGTTTGAAGTTTGGTATGGTTGAAAGTAATTTGATAGGGAGTCCAATTGTTCCAAGCTTCAAAGTAAGCAAAGATGAAGATGGAATCTCTGTTGATAAAACTCATTACAAACAACTAGTTGAAAGTTTGATGTATCTCACGATTACAAGGCTCGACATGATGTTTGTTACTTGTCTCATAAGTAGATATATAGCAAAACCAAAGGAGATTCATCTACAAGTAGCTAAGAGAGCTATTTGATATTTAAAAGGGACAAAAAATTATGGAATTCATTATAAGAAAGAAAGAGATGGTGAGTTGTTGGGGGTTCACAAATAGTGACTATGCTGGATATATGACGGATAGAAAAAGTACGTTTGGATATGTGTTTTTAATGAGTTCAGGGGTTGTTTCATGGTGTTAAAAAAATAGCCAATCGTGACTTTATCCACCATAAAAGCTGAGTTCGTAGCAGCTACAATTTGTGCTTGTCAAGGAATTTGGATGAAAAGAATTTTGAAGGAGCTAAGGTACTCAAATGAAGTCGTATTACTATAATGTGTGACATCAGTTCATGCATTAAGCTGTCAAAAAATCCAGTTATGCATGGTCGCAGTAAGCATATTGATGTGAGATTTCATTTTCTAAGGAATGTTACTAATGATGGTGCACTTGAATTAGTTTATTGTGACAGTAAAGATCAAGTACCAGATATAATGACAAAACCATTGAAGCTTGAAGCCTTTCAGAAGCTTCGAAAGATGTTGGGTGTTTGCCAGATTTCAAATCTAAACTAATTGCTTGAGAAGCATTTAGTTTAAGGGAGGGAATGAAGGAGTCTTTTGCAAATCTTATTGTTAGAATAAGTTACTATTCTTTAGGGATATTGGTATTTGAATTATTCTATGTTACTATTATCTCTTATCTTTTATTTAATTTGAGTGTGGAGTTTTTATTCTCTTTTAAGATCTTATTATATGGTTATATAAGCCAAGGTCATCAGAAGTCATTGAAAGTCCAGCTTGTTATTTACTAGTGTTCTTGTGTCTCATATTAGATCAAAGTTCCCAACAATTTTGGGTTAAGTGGAGCCAAAGTTTCTAGTATACTAGTGTGAATCAAGATTTTTCCTTTCACAGAATAACTATGATTTTCATTTTTATCCTTAAAATTAAAATACTTTCTTATCTGATCTTATTTGTATTAACACTCTGCATTGTTATAAAGACCCCAATTAATTATAAAAATAATTAAAAATATTTATCATTTAATATAACAAATGATTATAAAATAATTAACTATAATATTTATAAAAAATATTATGATACATATTATTTTATTAAATAAAATTACAATTTCACATATTTTTATTAATTTTATAAAAATAAAATAATCTAAAACATCTATTATATGTCTATTTTTAATAGCGATGTTCTATTATTAATTCATTATTATAATTGTGTTTGAATCTAAACATGCATCTAACCATTAGTTTTAATCTTACTTTTATAATAATTAATTTTTATCATCATTACACTGTTTTAACCTTACCAGATGTGATCTCATCGATGATCTAAAAAAAGGTAACCTTAAATACTTCTTCTTTTTTTGTTGTTTTTTAATAGTCAATATTTGTTTGAGGTGGTTGTCCTGGTTGAGATTTTAAAGTAAACAATTCCTTGGGCATGATCAGATTTTTTTTTTTGCTTATTTTGATAATTAGTTTTCAGGAAAACAGATATTATATTAAATTATAAAAAAATTGTACCAAGCAAATAAGGTATATCTAAATATAAAAAAAGTCTATGGTTTAATACACCAAAAAAAAAAAAAAAAAAAAAAGACTAAAGCCTATTCATGGGCACAAGTAAATCTAGGCAAAGCATAGAAATAATGATGAATAATTATTTCATCTTCCAAAATAACAAATATATAAAACTATTTTAGATCCAAACGTATTGATTCAGTAGTGAAAGAATTAATCTAGATAGTAAAGATAACGTAATTAGAAGAAATTAATTTCAAATCCAGTAGAAATTTTTGATAATAGAAAGAGCTATTATTATTATTATTATTATTCATAACAATAATAATTAGAGTAGCAATATGGAAGATGGAAAGAAGCAATGAAATTAACAAGACAGCAAGCAGCAAAAGCTTACCATCTAATCTAACTATTGAACAGAAATAATAGAGAAATGAAAGGAGGGGAGGTTGAAGGTTGGAAGAAGGACGAATTTTTTATTAAGGAAATAGTGTTTTGGGCGCCTCTTCTACCACAAGGAGCAGCCATGTGTGGTTATAGCAGACTGGAAACAAACTTGCTTGTCCCTAACAAAAATAGACGGCAAATAACATTACTAACATCCCTTAATCGAAACTCTACCTTTAAATCATTTTAAGGTATGTTTAGTTACTTGGAATTAAATAGGATTGGAATGTAATAGTTATTCGATACGAATCTAGTTATTTTTTGGTGATTGAAGTATTATATTTTAGAGATATATGTTAGATTTATTCAATGGAGTATTTCAATTTGTTGGCGAACTTGTTTATGAGGGTTATTGTGAGATAAATATTGAAAATAATTAATGGATAAAATCAACCTTTAAAGAAGTATGTTGATCACATTGAAGAGCCTATAAATAGGTTGTTGATTACCACTATTCTTTAGCCGTGGGGTGTTTTTGACAGGCTCTTGTTTAGGGATTTGTTATGGAGAGATTTTGTATAATGTGAGGTATTTGGGGAGAATGATATGTATAATTAGGGTTAGTATTAGGGTTGCAAATACTTCTTTGAATAATAGTAGATTGAATTTAAGCCAATAGGTGATCTAGAGAATTACTGAACAAATTTTTTTTTTTTGAGTAAAGTTCCACATATATAAAATTAAGAATCTAAATCGCGTTAACAAATATCGTACGTTGATTTTCTATAATTTTATCTAGATTATGTTCTAATTTGTTTTTCAAATAGTTGTTAACCAAAATTTTCAGTTTTACAGATAATTAAATTATCATAATTGGTGAAAGTTTATCAAATTTTTAAACTGATAAAACAAATATTTCAAAGCTCGAATCAAATCAAACTTTTGAACAAATAATTAGTTTTTCTCTACCTCTGGTATGGGTTTGAAGGGTGAAGTTTGACAGCAACTGACTTAAAGAATAAAGCGGTTTATAGCAAAGATAATAAGTTAAGAAAAATACGGTCTTGGTATCCATCTTTCTAATTTTCTCAGACCCAAATTCATTCTTTTTTTTTTTTTTTTTAAGTAAGAGTATATATAATGTGGATTTGCATTTGTAATTTAAACAAGGCATTTGATAGAAGTGTGGAGTTTTAAAAGAAACCCAGCTCCTGCATCACCAATGTCTCCAATGCCCGCAATTTCACCAAGTCGTTGATAACTCTATTCACCTCATCCCTTCGCTCATTCCTCATCATCTTCAACAACCTATACCTTGACTTACCCTCTGCGGCATCTCTTTTAGTCGCCTTCAGTGACTCCCTCATCAACTTCTTCTGCTCTATCTTATTTCTCATTACTGTTTTCCTTCTCTTAAGCCTAGTAGTTTCTTTCGCTTTCTGTGTATTCCAAATCATAATTGTTAAACTACTTTCATTTTAAAAAAAGAAATTTAATTGCTGTACAAATAATTAATCACACCATATATTGATACCTGGACGCTCCTTTTGTACATCTTTTTTCCACCATCTGATATAGTGATTCCCCCTTTTCCTTTCAAATCAGACATAAGAATTTATTTAAGTGATTCCACTGACTCCCAAATTTTTTTTTTTAAAAAAAATACAATGTAAATTAAATACAAGAAATAATTCTTAACAAATTTGTATGAATAGCCCATGATTTTTATTTTTATTTCCTTTGAGAAGGAAAATCCAAAACAAAAAGACAGACCATTGTGTATTTTAATTTAATTTAATTGGTTATACATGCCTTTCAAACAACGTGAAGTGGGTCATATATGAAATCTTGTAAAACAGATATGAAAAATTATAATTTTCTTATTTCTTTATAAAGATTGTTAAATTCTAGAAATATTACCTGATTTCTTTAAAATTTAAATTTGTGATTTGAAATAAAATTACTTTATTAGATTCGTAGGATATTGTAAAATGTGTTTCGTTTATTATGCATCATGTAAACAGAAATTACTAAAATATTAGTAGCATTTATTAAAACAAAAAATAACTGTTATCTTGTAGCTTTGTTTTGATCAGCAATAATTTTTTGGAGGCTTCCAATTCCATACTCACCGGTGAGACTTGTCATAACCCCAATCGAAGACGAAGACGAAGACTTTTTCTTCCCAATTCTTGTTTTTGTGTATGACCTGCAGGTAGATTTCAGACACTTGTGTAACCATTTGTTTTTCAAGTATAATAATATATCTAATCTTTGACACAGAAGTAACGTAATTATATTTTTACATCGATGCATATTAATTATAGTAAGTTATTTCGGTTGAATTGTTTTTAATTCATTTTAGTTAGATTCTGTTTTGAGTAATGAGTAGGGCGGAGTAAAACTTGATTTAATTCGAAAAAATCGAAAAAAAAATCATATTTCGAGTTAATTGAATTGAGTTATTTGAATTATTCGAGTTCGAATTGAATTGAATTTTACAATTCGAATAAGGTATTCGAATAACAGATTGATGTAAATACCCTTTTTGTCCTTATCAAATTTGAAAATGAGCAAATCGATCTCCCTCTTAACAAAAATTACCAAAAAAATCTAAAAAAATATAAAAATTAAAAAATTTATTGAATAATAATTTTGGGATCTAAACAAGTTAATTAATGATTCAAGTTTATCCTACTAAAATACTTTTTTTTTTCTTTGAAAAAGTTTTTAAATATATATGGTTTCAAATTTATGTGATCTAACGTGGATTTAGTTATACTGTAACAAGAAATTAATTTGTCATGTTTAATTTTTTTAATTCAACTCGAATAATTTCACTTGATTCAAAAAAAATTCAAATCAAACTAAGATGATAAAATAAAACTATTCAATTCGATTAGCTCGAAATTTTTTTACTTGGTTTGATTCGATCAAATGCTCACCTTTAAAAATGAAGGCAAAAAAAATGAAAGAAGTTAACTTTTTATTCATTTTATCTGCTATGAAGTTCGAGAATAAAGGAAAATGATTTTAAAACTAAAATTGTTAATAAAAGTTGACACTTAATTTTTTATTCCAATTAAATACTTGTATATGTCAAATATTTATTAGATCATATTTAGTCTGAATATTAAAATCAAACTTAAAAATTAAATAATATATTTAAAAGAAAAAAGAAAAAAGAAAAATGTAGTATTAAATTGAATAAATATTTGTTTTTGGAAAGTGGCTTTCGACCGAAAAAATACAGCATAAATCCACCCTTTGGCGTTTTCTTTAAAAATTAATTTGTGTTTGCTGTTTTTCATTCTTTTATCGGATCGAAAGCACCAAATTATGGAATGAGATTAAAATATTAAATAGAGTTTATGCAGTCTTAAATTTTTTTCGATATTTTAAATAACTTTTTATATACCATATGCGTTGGCACAGTGCTGGATGAGTAGTCTGATAGAGACCGGGACACCCTTTTTTATTATTATTATTATTATTATTATTTAATTCTAGGGTTAACCGTGCTCATTAAGGTTATCTATAAACAAATATATAGGAGAAACAAAAGAAAGAATAGAAAGAATATTTTCTTTTTATATATATATATATATATATATATATATATTTATATATATTACTTTTAAATATTTATAATATATTTTATTTAAAATATAATATAAAAATATTTGTCAAATTTCTAATTATACTTGTAGAATTATAAAACTTTACTAAGCTCTAAAAAAATTGGATAATAATTCAAAAAATTAATAAATTTTATTTAAGTTTAATTATAAAATAATTTTTTTAATAATTTAAAATAAAACATTTTGCAACGGTCTGACTAGTTTTGGTTCACTTGGCAATGATGTATAAGTGTCATAATGTAATATTTTGTTGTGTTATAATATGGTAAAACATATTTTATATAAATATAAATACATCAATAATTTATATTAAATATATTTTTAAATATTCATTTATTTATTTCATGCTATATTTTTATATTATGGTACGTTTTATTTATACTTAAATGTTGCATTTAATATTAATAGAGGTGTAATTCTTGGTCACAGTCTTGGTTTTAAAAATGTCACACGAGTCTAACCAAATTTCTAGCTTTAATATGCAATTTTTGTCTTGTCCAAACTGCAATTTAATATAAAATTTATTTTAAATTTTCATTTAATTTTCCACTTCTTTTAATTTTTAAATTTATATTATTTGTCAAATCATTCTAAAATATTTTGTTGATGTAACAGTCCATAGGTAAAGCAGGTTAGCATTTAATTAATTTTAAAAAAAAATTAAAAATATTGTTTTATATTTTTATACATTTTAAATAATTTTAATTTTTTTAAAAAAATTAAAAAAAAAACTAATTTAGTTATTGACATAGCAATCCACGCTTATACCACGCCAGCAAAATTAAGAGATATTAATTTTTTTATCTATTTAAAAGTGATTTGAGAAACAATGTAAATTTAAAGACTAAAAAGAGAAAAATTAAATGGAGGGCCAAATAAACTATTACGCTAGGACGTATTTTTGGTTAAATGCAAAATTTTTTTTAAAATAAAATAATTAACTTAAATTTAAAAAATTTGTAATTTTAATTCGATTTCGCAACATCAAATATCTGGTGCTATCGTCGGTAGAAAATCTCTTGATACCTATATATCAAACCCAACACTTATTTGCATCAAAATTAAAACAATTAAATTAAATTACACCATTTTATAGTAAAAGAACTTTACACGTTACCTTAATCCTCCGACACACCTTTGCCCTTCATCGCCTCTATCTTGGTGGCGTATCTGCATCCTTTGCTGGGAAACCATAATCAAAGCAAATTAATCATTGCTCAATTGTAATAATACCCAAAAATTTACAATTGAAGATCAAATGGCGATGAAACTGGATTTGAATTATAGAAAACAACAATTATACCTTTAGCTTTTTTGCAACTCATTTCCCCTCTTTCGAATGCATTGTTTTGATCATATATATATAGAGAGAGAGAAAGAGAGAGAGAGAGAGAGTTAGGTTTGCTGTGAGGTAGAGTCGAAAATGAGTAGGTGTCATGGTTTGGGACCTTTTCCTAGATTTTAATAATTAATTAGTCAATATTTTGCAACATAACGGACGACATCTTACATGCAGATTACCTAGGCAACACATTAATCATTCTCATATACTTCCAACTATATTTATTCTTTAATCTCAATTCTCTTGCTTAAAAACAAAATCTCAATCCTCCTCCTTAATTGTAAGATTTTAATTATTTCCAAAATAATGGAAAATGCAATAATTTGAGTTTTTTTTTTTTAATTATCGAAATGTAATTTTTTTTCCTTAGTAAAAACTGATATCTTTTTTTTTTTTTTATGTTAGGATGGTTTAGAATTTTTACTTTTCAAAAGCATACAAATAAAATTCAAAAAAGATTAACAATATTTTGTTAAATCAAAATTTAATGTAATACTATAAAAAATAATATTTTGCTACACTTTTGTGTCATAATTCACTTGAAGCAAAGGTTAAAATTCTTATTTGGCACTAATGTGATACAAGTTACCATAACAAAAAAGTAATACAAATTTAAACTCTATCATCCTATTTTCCTTAATGAATATTTTAATGATAAAAGATAATAATAACATAACTCTCAAGCTTTACATTGGCTTGGGTTAACTTGAGTTGTGCATAGAAAGTGAAGTTTAAAAAAAATTAGTAAAATATCAAATTTAACTCTCAATGCTTATATTTTTTTGTTAATTTATTTTTTTAGTTAAATTTGGTCCTCAATCTTTCAAAACAAAAAAGTCAAATCACTTTTTTTTTTAACGAAAATGCTTGCTAAAACATTAATTTTTTAATGATGTTGGTGTGGCAACATACACGGCAGTCCACTTGTACTTTCATATTGACATAAACATTATTTTTCTTATATGCCATATTAGCAAATAATTTTAAAAAATATAAAAAATAAAAATATTTAAAATTCAAAAAATTATAAAAAGTTCATAAAAAGTAAAAAAAAAATAAAATAGCATGAAGTACATGTGGATTGTCATTCGAGCTGTCGTGTTTATAAATTTAACGTTTTAGACAATATTTCCATTAAAAATAACTTAACTCTTTTTGGAAGGTTGATGATCAAATTTAACTTCTTTTTTTTAAAAAAAAAGTTGAAGGTCAAATTTAGCTAAAAAGGAATAATGGTCAAAATGACAAAAAAAAATTAAACACTAAAGACTAAATTTGACATTATTATGTTTAAACTTTAAAAAAACTTCTTTAGATTTTTATTTCAAAATCTTTTCACTAATTATTAATTTTAGTAGGAACTAAATTGCTTCTTGCCTATAGTTTATTAATGAAAATAATTAACTCAATAATCAATGGTTGTTTTTTGGGTATATAGATTATATAGATTTATTTATTTTTACATAGTGTAAGTTATTGAACCGATCCGATATATGTATCATATCAATTTTAAAAATTTTATATATTAATATATATATTCAACGATTGAAATATTTTTTTCATAAAGCAAATAGTTAGAATTTTTAAATTACATCAAATTTGACATGCATGATATTTCATAGATCATTAAAATATTAATCATATAAATATTTATGAAAATGTGTAAAATTACTTTAATTTTTATACCGTGTTAGCGAATCCCTTCCAATATAATGCGTATGTGTATATATATATATATATATAAGTTTGTAAAAAAATTGAAGCAAAAGAGCCCGCACCAAAACAAAAATGTTAACATCTCGTTAAAGAAAAATTTTGATTGATCGAGTGAAAGGTCAAAAAGGTTTACCAAAATCGAACGTTGATTGTGCGATCATTATTGAAATTATACAAGTATATATATTAAGAAAAAATATCTCGTACGTTATCCTAGTCCTTATACAGATTACATATTGCTTAAATAAAACATAGACATATTAGCTATTTGTCAATTGAGCCAATAAAGGTATGAATTTGGATGTGTTTAATTGCATATTTTATTTTGATTTAAAAGTTGAAAAAATTATATAAATAGAAGTAAATATTATATAAAAAAATTCATTAGCTAGTTATCAAATTAAAAAAAAAAAATTAGTTCATAAAAAAAACAAAGTCATAGAAATATTATACGCATCACGTAGTAATCAGTTGCATAGGAGAATTTGGGAAACGAAAACAAAAGAAATTATAAATTGGTGAGAATTGTTTCATGGTCTATCACATCCATAAATATATAAAATTGCTTCATATATCGACCGACCTCTAACGATATATCACTGAAACTCGAACGAATGCTTTACGATGGATGTCCAAATTGTAAAATAGAAATAATATTGTAACAATATATATCACCCTCAAACAGAATTTTAAATTACAAAATGGCAACTGTCATCTTAGCAAGATGACTAATTTCATAACGTAAGATAAATAAAATTCAAGCAAAAAATAAAATAAAATTATCGCGTGATACTCTTCCTCTTTCTTTCCGAGACTCCAACTGTAATTTGAATTTTATTTTCAATAAAAAAATTATTTCTAGAAAAGATAAGCACAATAAAAAAAATTACAAAGAAACAAAAGGGGACAAATAAAATATCAGAAAAAAAAAATACTTGACAAATGATAACTTTGGCTCATTTATATGAATTATAAATTAGACATACCATGTCAACCACACTAAGGTTGAACCAATAGTTTACCATACGTTTTGGTTCGTAGAATAAAATAAAACTGAAAATTATGATATGTTTGATTTATTAAAATAAGATAGTGAAAATAGAATAATAATTCAATATAAATGGAATAAAGATGTAATATAGTTTGATTGGAGAAATGAAATCAAAATTTTATTGTTAGCTGGAACATAAATCAAATATAAGTATAAAATGATATTAAATAAATATATTTTTTTATAAAAATCAAACTTATTTATTTTGCCTAATATAAGATTTTATTAGTAATTCATAAGAACTTAGTATTAAATATATTATTTTTTAATATTTATAAGATTTTATACTATCTTAAGATATTCATAAATAAAAATACATTAAATGAATATAAATAATACAATATTTTAGATATTAAATATTTACCATAACTCGATCTTTGCGTCCTTTTTTCCCTGTAACAAACCCTAATAGCTTAAATCTAAGCCTAAAGCCTTCGAACAAACCCCCCAGAAGTCCTCTGATGCATGGTAGCTTTAAACCTATTGATATCTTTAGTTTGTTTGTTCCCCATCTTTAGTTCTTCCTTCTCACCAAAAACCAGAGGGAATTTTGGGAGAATTCTTATTTTTGTTGATTTTTGTCACCGGCGAACTAATCACCGTTTTGTTTGCTGAGGCGGATGACATCAAAAGATTGGTCGAAAGACGTAGACATGGTCATGTTTTTGGTGTATTACTGTTGAGGGTGGAATTGAAATGACTATCACAGCTTTTTAAGGAATAGAAAAAGTGTTGAGGGAATTCTAACTCTCTCGAAAGAAGTTTTCGAGGTGTCGTCTATTAAATAGTCGACTTAATTTTTAATAAAGATCGGTATTGAATATTAATAAGAGCTTTTTCTCTCAATTCTATTCAATACTGATCTTCAAAAACTTCTTTAGAAAAAATCAAAAATTCCCTTTAACAAAGAGGAATTGGTATTCCAGGTTAAACAAACTAATGAAACACTGTTAAAGTGGGGAATAAGGGCAGAATGATTATTCCATTAAAAGGAGGAAGAAATAAAGTAATTTATGCTATGGAAAATCAGCATGAAGCAGACCAGCTAAAGAATAGAAGGCTAATTTGGTGCCTTAGTGGGGTTTAGTAGCATGAAGCATGGAGCATGCTACTTCTGGGCTTTCCGGGATTATATAGATGCAAAGCATATTGCGTTCTACTTGGATACTTGGTAAGAGATAAGATAATTGAGCAATCCAAAAGTCGTTTCTGTCATTTTTCTTTCATAGAGATAAGTTGAAAAAGTTCTACTGACGATAGCTTGATAGCGGAATAAATCTTTATTTATTTATCTTGATAGGGGCAAGGATAGAGATGTGAAAGATTCAACTTGCTACCATTATATTATAGAATATATTTTTCAATAAGGTAAAATAATTATAGTATTTCTTATTATATTCCAGATTATATTTTAACTTTTTACTGAAAAATATTAAATTGATCTATGTACATTAGATGAAGCAATAAAATAGTCCTTTCATTAAAACCGAAATGTTAAGTGCTTATTTTGACTTTTTATATACAAGAGATAATAACAAATTTAACTTAATATTTACAACTTTATTCAATTAGGCTCTAACTATTTTATCTAAAGCAAATTAGCTTCTGCTAACATGAAACTACTTTATTTTATATAATATGTCAACAAATAACTTAAAAAATCAAAATTAAAAAAAATATATAATTTTAAAAACTATGAAAAAGCTTTTCAAAATTTTAAAATATAAAAAAAATTCCAAAGTACAAAAAAATATTAAGAATGCAATTCTTTTAAAAAGAATCAAAAAGATAAAAAGTTATAAAAAAAATTTCCAAATTCAAATCAAAGTTAAGTACACATTAGTGGTTGTATATATGGTTTCATCATTGGTTAGAATTGAACAGTTATGTGGGTCAATCAAATTAATAATAATAATAATAATAATAATAATAATAGTAGAATTTTGCTTGTAAATGCATATCTTATGACACCAAATAAAAATAAATAAAAGATTTCTATTAACATTTAACTACTTAAAAACAATGGATTCTTCAAATTTGTTTTGAAATTAAGGGCTAGTTTAGTATTGTTTTTGAAAAATGTTGTGAAAAACTATTTTTAAAAAGTTTGGTTTAAAAATTAAGTGTTTAGTATTGCTGTAAAGAAATGCTTTTGAGAAATAAAATGTCCATTTTAGGCATGGTATTATAAAGTAACGAATATGCATTTAAATAATGTTCAAATTAGTTAATATTATGATATTTTAGTAAGAATATAAAAAATAATTTATTATAACTTATTGTTAATATTTTAATATATAATATTAATTTTAAATATTTCTAAGTAAATAATATTAATTATTTATTAGATTTAATTAGAATATATAAACTATATTTTAAATATTTAAATATAATCATTAAATATTTGTAATTAGATATTAACACAATTGTATTATTTTAAAAAATGATTTTTTTAATTTTTTAATTAATGATTTTAACACATTTGTATTATTTTATTTTAAAATATAATTTGAATATATAACCCATATTAAATATTAACATAACATAGAAAACATAAACCTAAAAAATTAAAATAGTACATGTATTTGGATTAAAGTTTCAGAAAGGGATAATATTTCTATACCAAATATATATACTAAAAATTTTACATTAGCATTTGCAATTTAAAGTGAATTCATTAAACTAGAAGCTATAGCATCTCTTATTAATTCCATTTCAAAACCACTTAAATTGTTTGATTCACTATCATCATCATCATCATCATCATCACTTTCTCCATCATGCACATTTTCTAAATCAATAATATTCTCATATGCCCTGTTAATATTTTCGTATTCCATAAAATCTGCATCATTTCGATCAACATGTTTCAGATAAAATTGTGTATTGCCATTGTAGCAACAACGATCATCGTTTGCTTTTCAAAACTATAACTTGGCCTTTCTGCCATAAAAAAAATGTCTTACAGAAATGAAATGCCAAAGTTTTAAGAATTTACATGACTTATCACTTGAAGAACATAGAGATGCATAACGTTTCCAGCCATTTGTTAGAACAGGAAAATATCTTCCAAAATTTGTTGAAAAATCAATGAAATCAAAATAGTTAGTGGATTTCACAACTCACATGGAGTCAAAATTTTAATGAGATCATATTATTCCCCAAAGATGTTATGAAGGCATGTTTAAGAATACCAAGCTTTCTTAACATCTAAACAATTATTATCATCTCCAATAAGTTACTAACATAAATGTAGCAGCAACTGAACAACATTATAATTGCAAATAACAACTTATCAATTCTGAAATACAATTGATTCTTCATCTTAAAACAAAAGGCCAGAAGAAAATTCAATCAACTTTAGCTAACAAGTCACTCTCTTTACAAAACACATGCCTAGTATATGTTCCCAAATCCACCTGCAAGCAACACAATAGCATTTTAGAAACCTCATGTGCAGTGCACCCAACTTTTTGAAATATAACATTACTACTATGTTCGTCAAAGAAACTTACGGCCGAATGAATGAACTAGAGATTATGCCTAAAAAAAATTCATCGCTATAACATATACTATCATTTTAATAGTTAGTGATAGTCTTATTGCTAAACTTGCAAGTTACTAGAATTTCTTTTCTACCTAGGCTGAATATTGACATATAAGACAACCCAAGGTAAAACAAAATGATATTTTCGCCAAAAAGGAATGTTAACTAACCTCATAAGCATTTATATCCGAGAAAAAAACCTGCAAAAGTATAGGTGTAACATCCTAGGAAGGGCCTATACATTTTTCAGATCAATTGTATGAAATGACAAGTCTTAAGTATTATGAATAAATTTTTGATACTTTTGGAAACCTAGAAATGAATGAAAATGGAAATAGAAATGGACATTTTTGGAAACTTAGACATTTTTGGAAACCTAAACATTTTTGGAAATGATCCAAAAATGGAAACTTGAACATTTCGGGAAACTTGGATATATGAGAGAAATAAAGGAGTTTTATTCACATAAATATGTGAATAATAAGAGAGAAATAAAGGAGTTTTATTCACATAAATATGTGAATAATAAGAGATAAATAAAGGAGTTTTATTCACATAAATATGTGAATAATAAGAGATAAATAAAGGAGTTTTATTCACATAAATATGTGAATAATAATAGATAAATAAAGGATTATTTTCTAAGGAGATAATTGAGGAGATAATTGATGGATTAAAGGCTTTTATCTTTTAAATAAAAGAGATAATATTATCAAAAGAGGAGTGGTGGCCAAGTAAAGGACTCCTAGGTCTGATAACTTTGGCTATAAAAGGAGGACAGGAGGGCTACTCATCAACACTTGCTCCTCTTCCTCTCTCTCCGAAATTCTCCTAGGCAAAACCCTCTCTGCCGAATTTTCATTAAGCAAAAATCCCTCTCTTTTCTTCTATTTTCTTCTCAGTTCTCTCATTAAAAATTTGAATCTTTGTGGATTCTAAGAAAGAGGGCAATCATCCACAACATCAAAGGGGATCTTTCGGGAAATCTAAGGATCTAAGGTAAGGATTATAAATATAAATATGTGGTTAAAGATTATGATTCACGTTTTCAAAGTTAGATCTAATCTAACACGAAGTTATAGGATTTCAACAGGCTTATAAAGGAATCCTCTTGATTTGGAATCCCATCATAAGGTAAGGGATATTCGGCCAAGGCATAAATTGTTTAAGTGTTTTCCATTATTTCAAAAACCGAAAACCGACTTGGTTACATACCTAGTATTAGCCGATTTCAAGGAAGAGGAATTCTAGCAACTGTTGGGACTTGATTAAATCAATTCGGCAACTAGGTAAGTAATTCTACTTCTAGTAGGATTTGGTTTTAAGACCAAATAGGTTTATTTATATGTTTTAATTAATGGCCGAATATAGGAGTGAAAGATCTAGATCGGTAGATCGCTCTCTACGGAATTCACGGAAACTATTAAGCGAAAAAGGTGTGTATTCTTACTAACTTTCAATAAATTGCATGGCAATCATTAGATATGTAAATATGTAACAATATGTGAATGTGGCTAAGCACCACAAATGTGGTAAGGAGTACCTGTGCACGTTTCCTACTTTTGATAGGATTGTGAATGTGATATATTTTGAACATGTGATTAGTAACATGAATGAAAATTTAGTATGTGAGATATGTTATGAAATAATTGGGGCATTCGGGATATTTGTGGAGGAAGAAAGTGAAGGTGATGACTACGGTCTCACCAACGTAAAGTGGTGACTACGGTCACATAAAGTGAAAAGTGGTAACTTCGTTACATCCAGTGAATACAAATGTCTAATGACACAACATAAGTGGGCGATGAGCACGTCGATCGCAAATGATCGCCTTCGATGGTGTGTAGCGGATGGAGGGTCGACTTAGTAGTCCCCGCGTATACGAGGTTGGTACGGGTGGTGTGTAGCGGATGGACAAATAGGTTTGGATTTGGGTTGCATCATCCTTTATTTTGTATGAACATGATATTGATATGACTTTGTATGCCCGATTTGTTGGAAATTAGTACTATGTACACATTGAGTATGTTGACTCACCCGTTGGGAATTATTTTTCAGGTGATGAGCGGTAATGGACCGGGTGGCGGCGGGAGCTAAAGGTGGCCATGCATCGCTTGAAGAAATTATTTGGAATTTGGACTTTATGAAATTTTAGTACTTTATTTTGGGTTTGAATGATGTAATAAGGCCATAAGGCCCAGTTGGATTTTCTTTATTCTGTTTATTTTTATTTAAATATGATACAAATTATGTTTGATTAAAGATAAGTAAATTTATTTCTTTTAAAATAATAAACCCAAAAAGTATTTTGTCACCTTATTTAAGTTGGATTTCAGAATTTATTAAATAGGTTTCAAATTAAGCCCAACCCAAAACAATTTTTTAAAATTACACAAATTTTCTCTAAGTCATTTAGAACATTGAAAACCGATTTATTTAAGGAACATACCAGATCCGGTTCAAGCTCGTGGGCGGGTGTGGGGTGTTTCATTGGTATCGAGCCCGCTTTAAAACTCTCGGCTTTGTGGGCTCAGGCCCAAAACGTTTTCAGTTCGAGCCCAAATGAATTTCTTTGAAATAAGCGAGTTTTATGGCATGGCACCTAAGTCTACGACCAGCAGTAAGTACCTTTAACCATCTGTGTGATTATGTGAATTATGAATTGTAAAAGGGTAGCAAAGGCATGGAACGTAGAATAGTGTGATAGGAACTTGAACCCTAGGATTAGACTACTCAAACACTTGAAACTCATAAGACTTAATGAACTTAACAAACCTATGACTAAGTTATTAAGTTAGGGTGTGGCAACCCCATGCGCATGTCTAGGATTGGATCCTAAGAGCACAGTATTTAAGCGATCCTAGTGACTCACCTCCTCTTCGCAGTATCCTGCCTGTGCGTAGCTTCCGTTCGCCCTAACTCGAAGGCTCAGGTGGTGTGGCAACCTCATGCGCATGTCTAGAAAGGTCGGTGAGAGCTTGGTATTTAAGCAATCCGCGTAACTCACCTCCTCTTCATTCGAATCCTGCACAGGTGCGTAGCTTTGGTTCACCCCGACCAAGAGGGCTCGGTCATAGGCTAAACACAAAGAATAAAACCGAAAGGGACTTAGCCGTTTTTCTTTTATAAAAAAATAAAAAAATGTATAACCAAAATTTAGTTTTAAAACTCTTAGAAACTTATGAGAACTATTTTACAACATTTTCTTCTAAAAAAAAAAATACCCTTGGTTTATAAAATGACCAAACCACCCATAGTTTTAACAAAATTTCATTACTTTATCAAATGTTCAAAAAACCCTAATTTGTAAAATATCAAACTATCTTGATTTTGGAAAATTACAAAATTGCTCCTAACTTACAAAATTACCAAAACGACCCTGATTTCCAAAATTTTTACAATATCATTGCTTTGAAAAGTGTAACTCTCAAAGGAACCCTCAATGTTTTACAATCTTGGAAAATATCTCTAACTTAATAAATTTTACAAATTTACCCTGATTTTTGGAAAAATTATCAAAAAGGCCCCTAAGATCAAAAAAATTACCGAAATACCCCTGGATTTCAAAATTCTTCCAAAATTTCCCCGGAACTTTAGAAGTACCAAAATACTTTCGTCAAAATCAGCAGGAACTTTTTATTTCTGAAAATTTACTGAAAATACCCTCAGAGGATAAAATTACGAAAATGCCCTTGGGTAGTGGAAAAACAAAATAACGAAAACAACAACAAGAATTACAACGTTTCTTTGAATGAACGAAAGTTCATATTTGTTGATGGATGAATGAATGAATGCAAGATCAGTATGCATGTATGAATACTGAAAGAACCACTCTTAAACTCTTCTTCATAAGATATCATCGCGGGTAATAAGTGAAACAAGAATACTAATACATAAAATTCCTTAATCGGATCTCATCGATAATGAGCTCAAGAGGACGTGGTCGTCGTGGAAGAGGTAGAGGAAGGATGATCATTAGATCGGGACAAGGTTCGACAATGAGATACCACCACCACCATCACCCCAAAATTGTCAATGTTGAGCGGCGAGGCTCGGGCGAGGGAAGATGCCGTGTCGCAGTCAGTCTTGCAAGTTTTGGAATTGGTGGTGGTGCAGAAACAATTCAGAAATCGTAAGTCCGCGCTCTGAGCGGCTCCGTGCTAATGGAGTGAAATGTTTAGAGGAGTATCGGGAGTGGCACCCAAGATACTGGTGAGTCTTCGGTTGGAAGCAACCGAGCGCATCATGGATGAGCTCGACTTGACCCCGAGGAGAAGTTGAAAGGGATGATGGCAACATTATTACGCGATGAAGCGTATCAATGGTGGTTAACCGTTCGGGGCGGTGCCACGCGGAAGATCTCGACACGGGAATATGCTAAGGAAGCATTTCGGAAAGAAGTATGTGGGAACCAGTATATAGATGAGCAAAGGAAGGCTTTTCTGGGTTGGTACAAGGAAGTAAGTCCATCACCGAATATGAAGCGGAATTCTTGAGGTTGAGCCGATATGCCCGAGGAGTAGTGGCGATCGAGCATGAACGCTGTGTTCATTTTGAGGACGGACTTAGGGACGATTTGAGACTTTTGATAGCACCGCGCATCGGGAGCGGGAATTCTCTGCCTTGGTGGAAAAGGCTAAAGTGGTGAGGAATTAAGGACGCCACCAAGCGGTGTGGATGAAATAAGCCCAAAAGAGGTTTTGGGCCATCCGGAAAAGGCCGAAGAGAGGCCTAGAGTTGACAGCCACAAAGTCAACAGGTGGTACGGTGCGCAATTTCGCCCTTGTGAACATTGTGGAAGGAAGCACGGGGAGAGTGTTGGAAAAAGCGGGACGATGTCTCAAGTGTGGGTCCAAGGACCATATGATTAAGGATTGCCCCAAGCTATTAGATGAGAGCCAACCAGCCACTCGGAGATGCTAACCAGGTGGTAGAGGCGGACAGCAGACCTCAAAGAGGTCGTGGGTCGGCCAACAGAGGTAGTGGCAGAGGCCGTGGAGCTCGGGGCCGAGGTGCGACTAACGCCAAGCAAGACAACCGGGTTTGGTTTACGCGGTTCGCCGGAGGGAAGAGGAGACGCGCGGATGTTATAACCGTGACGTTCTTTATTCATGACAAACCCTATTTTGCTCTTATTGATGTGGGCTCAACTCATTCCTATGTTGCATGTAGTGTGGTTGAAACACTAGGCCTAGACTCTGAACTTTCGATAGGCGGATAAGCGTAGTAAGCCCTTTAGGCCAAACGCGGTGAGGATAGATAGGATCTTTCGAATGTACCCTAGAGATTCGGGGAGCGAACTTTCTGGGCCGACTTAATGGAATTACCCTTCTGAGAGTTTGAGCTTATACTTGGAATGGATTGGCTAGTAGAGCATCGAGCCGTGTTGGATTGTGCGGCTAAACGTATGGAACTAAGAACCCGGAAGATGAGGTAGTAGTGATGATCGGAGAAAGGAGTAACTACTTGTCTAACGTAGTTTCGCACCGAAGGCCGAGAAAATGGTTAAGAAAGGATGTAAGGCATTCTTAGCCTTCGTGAGTGCGTTAAGAGGAGAAGAGGAAGGTGTTAAGGAGTTAGAACAGTAAGGGATTTTGAGGATGTATTTCCTGAGGAGTTGCCCTAATACCCCCGGATAGAGAAGTGGAATTTGGAATAGATTTGCTACCAGAACAGCGCTGTGTCAATCGCTCCCTACCGAATGGCACCAAAGGAGTTAGTGGAGCTCAAGGCTCAAATCCAAGAGTTGTTGGATCGTGGGTTCATTCGACCCGGTGTGTCTCCGTGGGGAGCACCGGTTCTCTTTGTGAAGAAGAAGGATGGAACTATGCGGATGTGCATAGATTATCGTCGATTGAACAAATCGACCATCAAGAACAAGTATCCTTTGCCAAGGATAGATGACTTGTTCGACCAACCGAAAGGGGCATTTGTGTTCTCAAAGATCGACTTAAGGTCGGGGTCATCAATCGAAAGTGAAGGAGGCGATATTCATAAGACCGCTTTTAGGACAAGGTACGGTCATTTTGAATTTGTGGTGATGCCGTTTGGTTGTGACGAACGCACCGGCGCGTTCATGGATATGATGAATAGGGTTTTCCAACCCTACTTGGATAGATTCGTCGTGGTGTTCATCGACGACATTTTGGTGTATTCCAAGACGGAGGAGGAGCACGCGATGAGCATCTCCGAGTTGTGTTAGAAGTGTTAAGGAAAAGAAGCTTTATGCCAAATTCAGCAAGTGCGAATTTTGGCTCAAGGAAATAGCGTTCTAGGACATGTGGTATCCGCAGAAGGAATAAGAGTGGATCCTAGGAAGATCGAAGCGTTGTTGGATTGGAAACCACCTAGGTCGGTGGCTGAAATCGAAAGTTTCTTAGGCTTGGCAGGCTATTACAGAAGGTTCGTAGAAGGATTCTCGTCAATAGCCGCACCTTTGACAAAGTTACTAAGGAAGGAAGTACCGTTTGTGTGGACGGATAAGCAACAGAGAGAGCTTTGAAAAGCTTAAAAGGTGCCGGCGAAGCTCGGTGTTAATTCAAATGAGGCGGTAAGGACTTCGTAGTATATTGTGATGCTTCGCACACGAGGTTAGGCTGTGTGCTAATGCAAGAAGGAAAGGTAGTCGCTTATGCATCTCGACAGATTAAGGCGCATGAGGTGAACTACCCAACTCATGACTTGGAACTCATGGCGGTGGTTTTCGCCCTCAAAGTTTGGAGGCACTACCTTTATGGAGAAAGGTCGAGTAATTTACACGGACCACAAAAGCCTTAAGTATTTGTTGACTCGTAAGGAGTTGAACTTGAGGCAACGAAGGTGGGTGGAGTTATTGAAAGATTATGACTGCTCGATAGAATACCATCCGGGCAAGGCGAATGTGGTAGCCGACGCCTAAGTAGGAAGGTTGTGTCGGATTTAAGGGCTTTGTTCGCTCACTTAAGTTTGTATGAAGACGGGCTTTGTTGGCGAGTTACAAGTCAAGCCAACTTTGGTGAAGGAGGTGAAAGAGGGACAGTTGGCGGATAAGGACTTAAGTACTAAGTTACAGCAAATACGGCAAGGAGGATTAAAGGATTATGGCGTCAATGATGAAGGAGTCTTGTGCTACAAGGAAAAGGTTTGTATGCCGAGGGATAAGGAGTTGAGACAAAGGATTCTTCGGAAGCGCATGGTAGTCCTTATGCTATGCATCCCGAGGCATCAAGTCATATAGAGATCTAAGGGAACAATTTTGGTGGTCGGACACAAACGAGAGGTGACTGAATTTGTGGGGAAATGTTTGACATGTCGGCAAGTAAAGGCTGAACACCAAGTCCCATCGAGATTGCTTCAACCAATTGAGATTCCCCAATGGAAGTGGGAAAGAATTACCATGGACTTAGTTAGTGGGCTTCCCCTTACGCCCACTAAGAAGGACTCGATATGGGTGATAGTGGACCGTTTGACCAAGTCCGCACATTTTATCCTGTGAGGATCGACTATTCCCTTCAAAAGTTAGCCAAGTTATATGTGGCGGAGATCGTGAGGCTACACGGGTACCGATGTCGATCATCTCCGATAGAGACCCAAGGTTTACGTCTCGATTTTGGAAAGCACTTCATCAAGCATTAGGCACTAAGCTAGACTTCACTACGACTTTTCATCCACAATCGGCAGGCGATCAAGCAGGTTATACAAGTGTTGGAAGATATGCTAAGAGGTCGTGTGATGGATTTCCGAGGAAGTTGGGAAGATTACTTGCCTCTAGCTGAGTTCGCCTACAACAACAAATTATCGGGCAAGCATTCGGATGGCACCATACGAAGCATTGTATGGAAGGAAATGTAGAACACCAACTTGTTGGACCGAGTTAGGAGAACGCCGCGCTTTGGGTCCAGAGTTAGTGGCGAAAACGAGGGAGAAGGTGGAATTAATTCGGCACGGTTGAAAGAAGCTTCTAATAGACAGAAGTCGTACGCAGACCTTAAGAGGAAAGAAATTGAGTTTGAAGTAGGAGACCAAGTGTTTCTAAAGGTCTCACCTTGGAAGAAGGTTATGCGGTTCGGTCGCAAAGGGAAGCTAAGCCCAAGGTTTATAGGGCCCTATCAAGCATCCAAGCGAGTTGGGCGATGGCATACCAATTGGAGTTGCCACGAGTTGCATCAAATGCACGACGTATTTCATGTGTCCATGCTACGTCGCTATCGATCGGATCCGTCTCATGTGGTACCGTTGAAGAAGTGGAGTTAAGGCGGATCTATCCTACGAGGAGGAGCCGATTCGATCTTGGAATGTGACGTGAAAGCACTACGAAAGAATTCGGTGCCTTTAGTCAAGGTGTTATGGCGCAATCATGGATCGGAAGAAGCTTCGTGGGAGCCGAGAAGAGACAATGCGACAACAATACCCTCAACTGTTTAGTTAGGAAATTTCGACGACGAAATTTTATTTAAGGGGGTAGAACTGTAACATCCTAGGAAGGGCCTATGCATTTTTCAGATCAATTGTATGAAATGACAAGTCTTAAGTATTATGAATAAATTTTTGATACTTTTGGAAACCTAGAAATGAATGAAAATGGAAATAGAAATGGACATTTTTGGAAACTTAGACATTTTTGGAAACCTAAACATTTTTGGAAATGATCCAAAAATGGAAACTTGAACATTTCGGGAAACTTGGATATATGAGAGAAATAAAGGAGTTTTATTCACATAAATATGTGAATAATAAGAGAGAAATAAAGGAGTTTTATTCACATAAATATGTGAATAATAAGAGATAAATAAAGGAGTTTTATTCACATAAATATGTGAATAATAAGAGATAAATAAAGGAGTTTTATTCACATAAATATGTGAATAATAAGAGATAAATAAAGGAGTTTTATTCACATAAATATGTGAATAATAATAGATAAATAAAGGATTATTTTCTAAGGAGATAATTGAGGAGATAATTGATGGATTAAAGGCTTTTATCTTTTAAATAAAAGAGATAATATTATCAAAAGAGGAGTGGTGGCCAAGTAAAGGACTCCTAGGCTGATAACTTTGGCTATAAAAGGAGGACAGGAGGGCTACTCATCAACACTTGCTCCTCTTCCTCTCTCTGCCGAAATTCTCCTAGGCAAAACCCCTCTCTGCTGAATTTTCATTAAGCAAAAATCCTCTCTTTTTCTTCTATTTTCTTCTCGTTCTCATTGTTAAAATTTGAATCTTTGTGGATTCTAAGAAAGAGGGCAATCATCCACAACATCAAAAGGGGATCTTTCGGAAATCTAAGGATCTAAGGTAAGGATTATAAATATAAATATGTGGTTAAAGATTATGATTCACGTTTTCAAAGTTAGATCTAATCTAACACGAAGTTATAGGATTTCAACAGGCTTATAAAGGAATCCTCTTGATTTGGAATCCCATCATAAGGTAAGGGATATTCGGCCAAGGCATAAATTGTTTAAGTGTTTTCCATTATTTCAAAAACCGAAAATCGACTTGGTTACATACCTAGTATTAGCCGATTTCAAGGAAGAGGAATTCTAGCAACTGTTGGGACTTGATTAAATCAATTCGGCAACTAGGTAAGTAATTCTACTTCTAGTAGGATTTGGTTTTAAGACCAAATAGGTTTATTTATATGTTTTAATTAATGGCCGAATATAGGAGTGAAAGATCTAGATCGGTAGATCGCTCTACTGAAATTCACGGAAACTATTAAGCGAAAAAGGTGTGTACTCTTACTAACTTTCAATAAATTGCATGGCAATCATTAGATATGTAAATATGTAACAGTATGTGAATGTGGCTAAGCACCACAAATGTGGTAAGGAGTACCCATGTACGTTTCCTACTTTTGATAGGATTGTGAATGTGATATATTTTGAACATGTGATTAGTAACATGAATGAAAATTTAGTATGTGAGATATGTTATGAAATAATTGGGGCATTCGGGATATTTGTGGAGGAAGAAAGTGAAGGTGATGACTACGGTCTCACCAACGTAAAGTGGTGACTACGGTCACATAAAGTGAAAAGTGGTAACTTCGGTTACATCCAGTGAATACAGTGTCTAATGACACAACATAAGTGGGCGATGAGCATGTCGACTGCAGCGACTGCCTTCGATGGTGTGTAGCGGATGGAGGGTCGACTTAGTAGTCCCCGGTGTATGCAAAGTTGGTACGGGTGGTGTGTAGCGGATGGACAAATAGGTTTGGATTTGGGTTGCATCATCCTTTATTTTGTATGAACATGATATTGATATGACTTGTATGCCTGATTTGTTGGAAATTAGTACTATGTACACATTGAGTCTGTTGACTCACCCGTTGGGGAATTATTTTTCGTGATGAGCAAGAATGGACCTGGTCGGCAGGAGCTAAAGGTGGCCATGCATCGCTTGAAGAAATTATTTGGAATTTGGACTTTATGAAATTTTAGTACTTTATTTTGGGTTTGAATGATGTAATAAGGCCATAAGGCCCAGTTGGATTTTCTTTATTCCTGTTTATTTTTATTTAAATATGATACAAATTATGTTTGATTAAAGATAAGTAAATTTATTTCTTTTAAAATAATAAACCCAAAAAGTATTTTGTCACCTTATTTAAGTTGGATTTCCGAATTTATTAAATAGGTTTCAAATTAAGCCCAACCCAAAACAATTTTTTTAAAATTACACAAATTTTCTCTAAGTCATTTAGAACATTGAAAACCGATTTATTTAAGGAACATACCAGATCCGGTTCAAGCTCGTGGGCCGGGTGTGGGGTGTTTCATTGGTATCGAGCCAGTTTTAAAACTCTCGGCACTGTGGGCTCGGGCCCAAAACGTTTTCGATTCGAGCCCAAATGAATTTCTTTGAAATAAGCGTGTTTTATGGCATGGCACCTAAGTCTACGACCACAGTAAGTACCTTTAACCATCTGTGTGATTATGTGAATTATGAATTGTAAAAGGGTAGCAAAGGCATGGAACGTAGAATAGTGTGATAGGGGAGGGTAGAGTGCTAATTCTTCATCAAGTCTTTTGCCTCTCCCTCTTGGTGTGCCGAAATTCCCTTCCCATATTTAGTGTCATCTTGGCCGAATAGTGGAGTGGTGCTGATCTCCCTTGGTGTCCTAGTGTGGTTGGCCGAACCTTAAGCAAGAGTGGTAAGTATGTTCTGCCCTTAGTAATCGATTTATGAATTCCTTGTTGTAGTGGCCAAAACCGAATGGTTGGCCTTAGTTTTGGCATGGCCGAATGTCATAGTGCCATTAAGTATAATCTCTTGTGTGTAGCCGAAAGAAGGAAGCATTGAGGAAGTCTCTTGGATTCGATCATCTAAGGGGCAAATCGACAAAGTCAAAGTGGAGCCTTTGAGATTTTAGATCGTTTCGGTAAGTAAGTTAAATTGTAGTTGTTAAGCTTGAGATTTTGTATTATGACGCGTTTAACCAAAGGGTTCTAATTAAGTGATTACGATGGACGTGGATTCGAGTACCGAGTCAAGGTGGGCAAGGGAAAGTCCCCATCCCAAAGTTCAAGAAGAGATCCGTTTACTGCATGCGAGATTGGCCACCGGGTGTGGACGTGCAACAAAAACGTTAAGCAAATAGCCGTAGTTTCGCTGAGACGATAGCATCGAGGATCGAGAGTCTAGAACTCCTAGTAATAAGGTGTGTAGTTAGCCATTGTTTCCGGGATTTGCGTGATATTTGCTCTTTTATATGTTGCTAACAAGTGCGATATATATGAGAATGATACCCTTGAAGGGGGTATGATGATGACCAGTTAGTAGCAAATCGACTAACATGTGACAATTGATTTTCAATATGTGAGTATGCCTATGATTGTGAATAGCATGCACATGCATCATCTACGCATTATATTATGTTACATGTGCATGGGTGGGTTATGAAAAGAAGGTAACGGTGTACTTCGAAAGTGCGTGGTTGATGTCGACTTTGTGCTACATCGTGGATTGGCGCCGATCGAGGTCGCGTTGTGGATCTTTGCGATTTAGTTCGCGTGGTTACCTTGGTTGATATGGGCTTTATGCCATATCGTGGCTTGATGGATTGCCGTGTGCTCCATCGTGGTTTGATGTTAGCTATACGCTACGTCGTGGATGGCATTGGTTGCCTTTTGGAGGGGAAAAGGAGAGGGTGACTCGATAGTCCCCGGTGTGTGGTAGGTCGGATAAGGGGTGTGTAGCGGATGGACCCTAGGATGGGTTGGGAATCATGTTGCATTATTTTTGTGATAATATGGAAATGGGCCAAGCCCAATATGACATGTGGATAGGTATGTTTTGGAAACATACGTGGAAATGGGCCAAGCCCAGTTGATATGTGGTTTATTGAGAAATGGGCCTAGCCCATATTTGAGTATGATTTGAATGTGGGCCAAGCCCAGTTGTGGTAAATGTTTAAATGAATATATATATACTTGTTGCCTTTGATAATTGGGATATTATGTGGCTAAGCATGTGGGTGGATTTCAGTGGTTATCTTACACACTGAGTCTGTATGACTCACCCAACTTTTTAATCATCGCAGGTGAGTCGTGACTAGTGGACGGGTTGGAGTGGATACAAGGTGGCCCATGCAGAAGGAGATTTTCATACAGAAGATGTTTTACTTTATTTAAGCATTTTATATTATCAGTATTTTGGGATATGTAATAAGGGCCTCTTTGATTTAAAGTACTCTATTTATTAATGCTGAAGTTTACACTACACTTAGTAATATTTTCGCAAAAGATTCATATTATAGCAACTTATAATAATGTTTTAATTCGGAAGTTTTCAACAAGCTTATATTATTTATTAAATTTTAAATGGACACGATTTCCAGAGATAATAAAATTTTCAAGTTTAATTCTAAAGTCAAAGATTTCCAACCGTCTTTCCCAGTGACATATCCAGATTCGGTCGTAGTGAATGGGCCGGGTTTGGGGATGTTACAAATTGGTATCAGAGCCAGGTTCAAAACTCGGCTTTGAGGGTTTTGGGCCCAAAAACATTCTCAAAATGGGCTTTTAAGAAACTTTTTCAGGTATTCTGGCATGGCACTGCATCCTCCTACCCGAGTCCACTGTAAGTACTTGGACTTTTGAAGTGCTTTACTATTATGAATCATTATGGGCTTAGTTGGGCTCGTAGATTAGTGAACTAGGATCTATTGAACCCTAGGACTAGTCTACTCAAACATATGCATAAGACTTAAAATTACTAAACAAACCTGTGATTAAGTCGCGAGTTAAGGTGTGGCAACCATTGTGCGCATGTCAGGAGTGGATCCTAAGAGCTTGGTACTTAAGCGATCCTCGTGACTCACCTCCTCTTCACTGAATCCTACCTGGTGCGTAGCTACGGTTCACCTTAACCAAAAGGACTTGTTCATAGGCTAAACCAATTATTAAAACCCGAAAGGGATTAGCCTTCTTTGCTTTAAAAATTCTTGGTTTTAAAATTTACAAGAATACCCCCTATGTTGAAAATTACTAAAATGTCCCCGACTTTTAAAATTTCGGTTTAACCCCAAGTTTAATAAAATTTTCTTACTTTGCAAAAGTACCCAATTTTCTGTATGGCAAAAATAATAACCCGACTTTGGAAATTCACAAAATTACCCCGATTAACAAAATTACCAAAATACCCCTGGTTACCAAAATCCTGTTATACCTTTAATTTGCGGAATTTTCGAAAATACTCTTCAATTCTGAGAATTTCAAAAAGATCCTGACCTATTAAAGTTTTTGAATCGCGCTGGTTTATGACGGAAATGTCCCTGTAGGACAAAATGACGGAAATACCCCTGGGGTAGAAACGGGCAGAAAGGTCCGAATAGTGAATGTGGGTTGAAGATATCACTGAGTGTGCCTTTACTGAGGAAGGAATGTGTTCTTGTGGACGAACGGATGTGTGTGTGAATATGATTCTTGAACTAGAGTAGTAAACTTGAACTGAAAATTTGTGTGATCGAAAGAACTACCTCTAGAAATTCTTTTCATAAAATTGTTCGTGGTTAAACAGTGGAACAAATACTAATGCATAAAACTCCTTAATCAGATTAATTGCGACGATAGAGATGAGTTCTAGGAGACGCGGTAGAGGTAGAATGGCGAACCGGAACCCGTAGGGTCCGCCATGAGTCAGAAAGTGAAGGCCGCCAACGTGGACGTAGAAGGGCAAGATCAGATAGAAGAAGATGACGCAGTGGTCGCGGGCCATGTTACGAATTTTAGAGCGTGTAGCCAGGAGCTAGTAGAGGAAATGGAACTCGAAAGTCGGTGTCGGAAAGGCTTAGATTGAACGGAGTGAGATCTTTAGAGGAATATCTCGAGTAGCTCGAACGTAGCGGAGTATTGGCTAGAAGCGATCGAAAGAATCATGGACGATTTGGACCGCACTCAATGAAGAAAAGTCAAGGGTGCTTGTTTCGTTGCTTCGCGACGGCTTATCGTTGGTGGCTCACCGTCAAGCAAAGTGTACCAAAGATCGATCGAGGGATTGGGACTTCTTTAAGGTTAAGTTTGAAGGAAAGTACGTAGGAGCCGCTTATTTGGACTCGCAAAGAAAGCGTTTCTAAATCTAGTACAAGGAAGTAAGTCGATAGTCGAGTACGAAGCGGAATTCGTGCGACTTAGTCGAAGATGCTAAGGGAATTGTGGCCACCGATTATGAGAGGTGCGTCCGGTTTGAAGACGGATTGCGAGATGAACTTCGAATGGTGATTGCTCCGTAGAGGGAGAGAGACTTCGCGGTGCTAGTAGAGAAAGCTCGGATCGTTGAAGAGGTTAAGAAGACTATAAGAGAAAACCGAGAAAAGAATAGGAGCGAGAATAAGAGAAATATTGGACCGCCGTCGGTATCGCTTGGTAATGTCCGAGAAAAGACCAAGGACCGAGAACCCGTAAGTGTACTTGTACCAATGGATCGAGAATCGTTCTTGTGTTCGATGTGGAAGACCTCACACAGAGAGTGTTGGGGAAATAGTAAAGAATGCTTTCGGTGTGGATCTAAGGCACATTTAGTTAAGAATTGTCCTCAAGCGACGAGGGGTCGTGGTTCAAGTCATGGAAGGAATGGTTCTAGTCAGAGTCAACCAAGGATGTGATATTAGGTAAGCTCCTTTGCTTTGGTACATGCTTTAATTACTTTGTTTGATTACGATTTAGCCTTTTCGTGTTTGCTAAGAGAGGTGTTTCAATTTTTAGCATGAACTTAGAGATTGTGTAGGTACGATAGCCTTAGTAAGATCAGAGTTACGCAGCATAAGCGTAAGGTGGTAAGATAGGTTGTATGGACGTTTGTTAGTAAAGTAATTTCGAGGACGAAATTATTTTAAGGAGGGTAGAATTGTAACACCGGTTTTAGGGGTTATGCGCTTGGAGCATAGCTCGAGCAGTTAGTAGGCTTAATGGTCATGTTGGAGGAATTTTTAGGGGTTTGGAGAACCCTAGAAGGCAAGGAATGCCTTAGAAAATTTTTGGAATTTTTAAGTAATAAAGGGGAGCTTGGCTTTGGGAGGCCTTAAAAGAATTAATTGGGCGTTTAAGGCACAAGAAAGGAATTGGCAATGTGGCTTGGGCGCTAAATGCAAAGGGAGTGCCAAGGGGGAAGGGGTTCGAATAACATGGGAAGCAGTTGGGCTTTTATTTTTTTTAGCGTTAAAGGAAGGGACTAAGGAAGTAGGGCTTAAAACAATTTTGTGGGCGTTAGTGGACAAGAAAAATGGCTGGTAAAGTGGCCCGAGGCGCTACTTGAAAAGGCGCTAGGTGCAGTCGCGTCTTCGAGGGGCCTGAGAAGCATTTGGCGTTTTATTTTGTTTTGGGCGTTGGGCTTTGTAAGGCCTTAAAGGTATATGGTGAGGAATTCGGACAAGAAAGATGGGTTGGTGGAGTGGTGCTCGTGCGGCACTTAGGCGCTGGAGGAGCGCATGGCGCGCAGTTCGAGCACCGAGCCGCAGCTGGCGTTTTATTTTTGTTGGTGGTAATGGGCTTGAGTTAAGAAGGGTTTATAAATAAACGTTGAGGGTTTTTAGCATAAAAATCAAGGTGGCCCAAGTGGTCTGGGCGCTACTTGGCAGCTGGGTTCCCCCAGGTCCTATGTTCGAATCTCAAATGTAGGTGGAATGGTTTCTCTTTTTGCTGCCGATTGGGGTATTGGACGGCACATGGGGGGGCTTCAAATGGGATAAGATTAGGATTAATTTTGTTTAAATTCGGCTGAAGGAGATAAGTATTAGATTATTCTTTTGTTTTTTTTAGATAAGTGGTAGGATAATTGTAGGATAATTATTATTATTTTATTTTATTTTTTTATTTATTTATTTTTATTTATCTATTATTAATTAGATTAAGTGAGGATAATTATTATTTATTTGTTTTTTTTTAAGTGATAAGTGGGATAATAGTGGAGTAATTCAACTTGTTTTGAAGTGAACTAATTCAAATGGAATTGAATTAGTGGCTAGGGAAGTGTTGGCCAAATCTTGGAGTCTTCAAGGGGGGTTGGCCGAATGCTATAAATAGGGGAGGGTAGAGTGCTAATTCTTCATCAAGTCTTTTGCCTCTCCTCTTGGTGTGCCAAATTCCTTCCCATATTTAGTGTCATCTTGGCCGAATAGTGGAGTGGTGCTGATCTCCTTGGTGTCCTAGTGTGGTTGGTTGGCGAACCTTAAGCAAGAGTGGTAAGTATGTTCTCCCTTAGTAATCGATTTATGAATTCCTTGTTGTAGTGGCCAAAACCGAATGGTTGGCCTTAGTTTTGGCATGGCCGAATGTCATAGTGCCATTAAGTATAATCTCTTGTGTGTAGCCGAAAGAAGGAAGCATTGAGGAAGTCTCTTGGATTCGATCATCTAAGGGCAAATCGACAAAGTACAGTGGAGCCTTTGAGATTTTAGATCGTTTCGATAAGTAAGTTAAATTGTAGTTGTTCGCTTGAGATTTTGTATTATGACGCTTAACCAAAGGGTTCTAATTAAGTGATTACGATGGACGTGGATTCGAGTACCATCCAAGGTGGGCAAGGAAAGTCCCCATCCCAAAGTTCAAGAAGAGATCCGTTTACAACATGCGAGATTGGCCACCGGGTGTGGACGTGCAACGTAAAAACGTTAAGCAAATAGCCGTAGTTTCGCTAGACGATAGCATCGAGGATCGAGAGTCTAGAACTCCTAGTAATAAGGTGTGTAGTTAGCCATTGTTTCCGGATTTGCGTGATATTTGCTGCTTTTATATGTTGCTAACAAGTGCGGTATATGTGAGAATGATACCCTTGAAGGGGGTATGATGATGACCAGTGTTAGTAGCAAATCGACTAACATGTGACAATTGATTTTCAATATGTGAGTATGCCTATGATTGTGAATAGCATGCACATGCATCATCTACGATTATATTATGTTACATGTGCATGGGTGGGTTATGAAAAGAAGGTACGGGTGTACTTGAGTGCGTGGTTGATGTCGACTTTGTGCTACATCGTGGATTGGCGCCGATCGAGGTCGCGTTGTGGATCTTTGCGATTTAGTTCGCGTGGTTACCTTGGTTGATATGGGCTTTATGCCATATCGTGGCTTGATGGATTGCCGTGTGCTCCATCGTGGTTTGATGTTAGCTATACGCTACGTCGTGGATGGCATTGGTTGCCTTTTTGGAGGAAAAGGAGAGGGTGACTCGATAGTCCCCGGTGTGTGGTAGGTCGGATAAGGGGGTGTGTAGCGGATGGACCCTAGGATGGGTTGGGAATCATGTTGCATTATTTTTGTGATAATATGGAAATGGGCCAAGCCCAATATGACATGTGGATAGGTATGTTTTGGAAACATACGTGGAAATGGGCCAAGCCCAGTTGATATGTGGTTTATTGAGAAATGAGCCTAGCCCAAAGATTTGAGTATGATTTGAATGTGGGCCAAGCCCAGTTGTGGTAAATGTTTAAATGAATATATATATACTTGTTGCCTTTGATAATTGGGATATTATGTGGCTAAGCATGTGGGTGGATTTCAGTGGTTATCTTACACATCGAATCAGATGACTCACCCAACTTTTTAATCATCGCAGTGAGTCGTGACTAGTGGACGGGTTGGAGTGGATACAAGGTGGCCCATGCATGAAGAGATTTTCATACGAAGATGTTTTACTTTATTTAAGCATTTTATATTATCAGTATTTTGGGATTTTATTTGATGTAATAAGGGCCTCTTTGATTTAAAGTACTCTATTTATTAATGTTGAAGTTTACACTACACTTAGTAATATTTTCGCAAAAGATTCATATTATAGCAACTTATAATAATGTTTTAATTCGGAAGTTTTCAACAAGCTTATATTATTTATTAAATTTTAAATGGACACGATTTCCAGAGATAATAAAATTTTCAAGTTTAATTCTAAAGTCAAAGATTTCCAACCGTCTTTCCCAGTGACATATCCAGATTCGGTCGTAGTGAATGGGCCGGGTTTGGGGATGTTACAATGAGATTGCTCAGAAAATTCCTAAATTTGTTTACCTTCTTTCTAGGCTCCACTTTTCCTACTTGGACACCAGCTGAAACTATCTGAGGTTGAAATCATAAAATGAATTAAGACATCTCAAGCATTCATTTGAAAAGGGGAAAAATGTGTTTAATAGATTGTCATCATACCTCCCTTATCAGGTACCTCTCAAACTTGACAGCTGATTTGGGCAACAAAACTCCACCAGTTGATTTCGATAGTATAAAAATTGCAATTCATTTTTTCAACAATTGGCAATAGTAGGGGGACAAAACAGAAGATATTCATCACATGAGACTAGCACAAAATAGATAATCTCTCAAAGGGAGCCTAATGATTTACAAGTTTATACACCACAACCTAGAAAATGTGCATTCATCCACCAATAGGTCATCATGTAGATATATTTCTATGCATAAAGTGCTCACTGAGTTAAAGTCAAGAGCTAACAAGATACATACTCACTTAATGAAACTACTTAACAATCTAAATATAGAGTAGTGAAACCAACATCAATTAAGAATAGCAAACTTATGTAACTCAATCTTCATATAAATTAAGAGGACAGGGAATGGAAGTGAAAAACAACAAAGATAAAAAAAATAAAAAATAAAAACCCTTTAACATCATCATTGCCCTTTGAAGGCAAATGTTTGTCACAGGAAAAGTTAGAAAAAAAAAAAGAAATGAGCCCCATCTTGTTAAAAAAAATCAAACAATCAATTACTGTAAGATTTTTTTTCTTGTTTCATCATAAATCAAAGATTGAAATATTCCAATCCAATATCAAGAGCTAAAAAACCTGATTATTTCAAAAGCCAAAACAGTCGCAGAAAACAACTAAACTAAGCATAAGGAACAATTAAAGAAAAGAAGAGAAGAAGAGAACAACTAAAATAGTCGCAGAACCGGTGGAAGAATTAAAGAGGAACAACCTGAAATGGGAAAAAAAAAGAAAAAAAATAAATTGAGAGTTAAAATGAGAAGATGAGATTAAGGGAGTAGAAAGAAAGAGAGAGAGAGAGAGAGAGAGAGAGAGCAACAACAACTTTGAAGAAAATGGAAGAATTGAAGAAAATAAAAGAGAAGAGAACCAAAGAAAAAAACTTTGAAAGAGAAAATGAAGAAAAAATTGGGATTCTAGCATGTGTTTTAGGAGAAGACAAATGGAGGATAAAAATGTAAATAGCCAACCAAAAACACTTTTAGCTTAGGACCATCTGAAGAAAATCACTTTTTTTTTAAGTTAAAATTTTCACTGAACCGGTGTTTGTTTAGCAATGCTTTAGAGTGAAAACTGCTTTTTGAGGGAAAAGTCTTTCTCAAAAGCACAACTGAACGAGCCTAAATATCATACAATCTACCAACAAAACAAAACTTGAAAATGTAAAAATAATAAATTAATTAATTGAAGTCTAAAAAAAACCATGCAAGCGTTGAAGATGACAACTACATCGAGAAAAATATTATTATGGAACCGGCTAGCACTTTTATTTTTCTTCTCAAGGATAAGAAAAGTTTTATTTATGGAAATATATTTGGGAGAGGGTAAGAAAAGGGATAGGGATTGATAATTGTCTTATAAAAGTATAATAAAATATTAAAAAATAAATATGTAAAAAAGAAAAAGAGACAAATGAATTTTTTTTAAAGCTATTTGATATACATAACAATTTTTTAAAAAAAAAAAGAAAAGGAAGAAAAGATACGAAATGATTTAATTAAATCACACTATATACACAAAATGAAATGGTACAAAAGATCATATATGAATATTTGACGTAGGTAGTAAAAAAAAAAAAAACAAATATGTAGATAAATGATTTTGCACAATTAACTTTTTTATAGAAAGGCACAATTCATATAGTGATTCAAAAGTACCAAAGTGTTATTATTGGAGTATTCAATATTATTATTAGAGTAATTGAAAATTTAATATAATTGTATCCCATGAATTTAGTATTTGTATCCATGCAATTAATATAATTGTACCAAGTTCATATAATTTTGAATATAAACTGATTAAATTAATCGTGTAAAATTAAATACAGAAAAAAGATTTTTTTTTAAAACCTCTTATTTATTGTAGTTAGTTTTAATATAAATTATAGAATGCAATAGAAATTGTAAAATAATATAACTTTTACCAAATTAAAAAATATTAAATTGTATGATACATGTTGAATTTTTAAAATTATATACATGTCATAGTATTAGGCTACCCATTCTAGATATAATTTTTTTTAAATGTTTCAGTTAAATATATATAAAATAAGAAGAGATTTTATTATTTTCCATCAAGATTGTTATATTAATACAAATAGTCAAAGCAAGAAATACTAGATGAATAAATCCATGGGTTAAAGAGTATCATTTCATTATGTCAAATACATATATAATACAAAATGTTGATCAAGGTGTCAAAAATTTTGTCCATCTTACATTGTAATGGCTCGATTTTTAGTGGTATTGAAAAATGTAGTTTTTAAATCCTATTTTCGTAAACTGAATCCTTAAATATTTTTTTTTAATATTTACAAAGCCAATATAAAAGTATATTAAAGATTGATTCAGTATTTTTGCCAAATTATTAGTTAATTAAGGCTTAGGGGCTAAATTGTAAAATCCAATCTCTATAGGTTTTTAATTGACAAAAGGTTTGGGGATTGAAATAATAATTAACTAAAGGGCCAATATGGTTAATAAATCATTATATTGTGAAAATTAATGGAAGATGATGTCAATCTCCATTAGTTTTAGTTAATACATAAGTGAGTGGGAAAAGATGATAACCATTGTCATCTTCTTCAACCCATCATCCAAGTAAGAAGAAGAAAAAACCTTCCAAGCATTTGATACATTTGACCATTAATTGGGAGGTAAATTCAAGCTCTTTTCTCTTTCTTTTTTTTTTTATAAATTTGAGGTCATGAGAACTTGATTTAGCTAGCCCATGTACCAATTTGTAAAACTGTTAAAGTTTTAAAAATTTACCATTGTTGATTTCTAGAAGAATTAGACTTTAAATTAATGGATTTTAAGCTTAGTTTATGAAAAATACTAGATTGTAAAGTTAATTTAGCTTGTTTGTTAACTTTGTTACATTAGGGACCAAATTGAATTAATGTTAAAATTGTCATGAAATTAGGTTAGAAATAGAAAGTATAACGTCCCTAATGAGTATATATGAAATCAGATTTTAATCTGAAGCTTGGAATTGAAAGTTATGACTATTTCGAGTTTAGGGACTAAATTGAATAAAGTGTAAAACTTTAGTGATATCGAAAAATTGAATTCATATAGGTTCATTCATATCATGTCATAATATAAAAATGTTTAGTATTGATTGATTATATTAAATAATTTTATAGATCAAGAATTAGATTAAAGTAAAGTTAATCGAGGAAAAAATAAAATTATTGATTAGTCCCTGAAGAATCAACTTGTTTGGTGTTTCAAACGGGTAAGTTCGTATGAAACTTATTGCCCCTCTTTGTATTATATGTGTATTCTTGTGTTTAATTTAATATATGAATGTTTCTATATAGATGAACTACTATGAAATTTGACATATTTGGCTAGATTGGGACTGAATTGAAATATTATATGATGATTGATTATTACGTAATAAAACAGGGTGCAAAATATATAAATAAGAATGATTTTAGGATATGGAAACCTGAAATGTGACCACTTCTTCAGGGTGTATTATGTAAATGAAAATTATCACAAGGATGATATTGAAAATTTTGGAAATTGATGCCCGTGTGAACTAAGTAAAATGTTAGAATACGGTTAACATGTGTAAACTCGAAATTATATAGGGTTTTTCTATATATTTTTACCACCTTTTTACTTAATAAATGTGTTTATCTTGAGTAATTATTATTGAAATAAGTGGCTTTTACTTAATTAGTAATTTTAGACATGAATTTAGAAAATATGTGAAATTATGCTTAATTATATTATTTTCATGCATATTTTATATTAATTCATGTTAGTTTATTAATGTATGTATTTTTCACTATGTAGGAGGTCCATTGGAGACATGATTCAAATAAATAAAACATGGACATGTACAAGTTATCCATGTATACAGCAAGACCATGCAATTTGGGGCATGAGGTTAACTACTTGACCCAATAAAGAAGGTTATGAAAGATGGACATGTCTGCTAAGTTTTGGATTGAAGAACTGTCCAACAAGGGGAACTAAGAGCTCAAATTCGGTACTTAAAACTGGCTGCCCAAAATATGTTTTGGGATAATTAATTGAAGGTCCTTACAGTTGGAAAATAATTAGAATCCAGCCTAACAACTTCTCTGTTGAAACCGTCCACTCTATAGCTATTTTTAGCTTGAAATTGAAATTCAAATGGAGAAAACTTGGTTATCCCTTGTTCCTTGAAGCATGGTCGGCCACATGAGAGAGGGAAGGAAGGAAATTTAAACCTATTTTTAGTAAACTCAAACCCTTACCTTCACCTATAAATACCTTGCCATCTCTCACTTCTCATTCACCCCTCATCATTCAACATTCCTTTCTTACTCACTGTAGTTTTATCTCAATTCCTTTTCCCCTTTTTCCCTTGCATAGCCGTCCATCCCTCCTCCAATCTCTAGCCTCAAAAGCTTTGTCAAAAGCAATCTTTAGCCGGCTACCTTCTAAACCCTTAGCAAAATAAGCTTCAATCAGAACAAAGGAGCACTTCTGTAATAGCTCGTATTTAGGTCAAACCGGAACAGTGATTTTGGGACCACAAATTCGAAGTCAAAATATTTATTTTATTATTTTATTAAAGTTTACAGCATGATAGAATTATTGTGTGAAAGTTTCGTAAAGAAATTTTACTGTTTGAATGCTTAATTAGGTAAAAGGATTAAATCGCGTAAAATGAAAAAGTTGCATTCTACTTGTTAAAGGTGTTTAATTGCTATGATTTAGTAAATAAAATATCCTTATAATGTTATTAGTCCATGATTAGTGTAAGTGGACAATTATGGCCATCCATTATATGTTTTTACATGTTTATAATAAAGGGTATTTTGGTAAATTAGAAATTAAGTTATAATTTAATAAAACAAAACCAAATTCATTTCATTCATATTTGTTTACAACCGAAATTAGAAAAGATAATAAGGGTTTGAAGCTTTCATAAGTTCGGCACACTCCTAGCTTGATTAAGGTACGGTTTTAGCTCGATTTTTGATGATTTCTATGTTTTTGTAATCGTTGCAGGTCAATCTAGCTAGCCCGTACCTTTAATTTCAAAATTTTTAAAGATTTTAAGAGTTTCCATTGATGATTTTAAGTGTTCTTTGGTGTTTGAAGTTGAAATATGAATTTTCGATGATAGATTTTCATGTTTTGTAAAGTAATTTTTGACAAAAATGTCAAAAAGGGATTAAATTGTGAAATATGAAGTTTTATGTGGTAAATATGTGAAATAATGAAAGATATGGGCTGATAGGAGTCCCTATGAAATTTGGCTAGCATGTATTTGGATTGAATTTCTTGAATTTGTATTTTTTGAAATAATGACTAATTTGTAAAAGTGTGAAAGTTTAGGGGCTAATGTGAAAATAAGTCTAAATGCATGTTTTGGACTAAATTGAATGAATGGTTAATTAAATAAGTTAAATTTGAATATATTTAGATCAAGAAAAGGGGAATCTAGAATTGGATCGGGGGAAGGCAAGATTATCGAGTAATTAACTCATTTCGCCGTTTTCATACTCGAGGTAAGTTCGTATAATTAGAATCGAACTTTAAATACTTGTATTTATTTGAAATGTATGTATATAATTGATATACTTGGAATACGAATGCTTAATTGATATAGACTGATGATTACCGAGTCCCGTTTGAACCGTATGAATTCGTAGGATACGAGTGACATGTCACTAGGGTTACCGTTTTGGTCGAGCTCCTGCATTTGTTGTGGACTCACCACAGCTCGTATGAGCTTACCGATACATCAGCTCGTAAGAGCTTACCGTTCACAGCTCATAAGAGCTTACTGTTTTCAGCTCATCAGAGCTTACTGTTTCAACTCAATAGAGCTTATTATCCATCAGCACAGGAGGAGCTTACTTATCATTGCTCGAAAGAGCAGAAATGATGATGAATTGACAGATTTCTAATGTATATCACCCGAGTATCCTTTGAAGTTCTAATGGGTTCAACAGGCATAAATTTTGTGATATGATTAAGTTCTGTTTTATACGGATGAATTACTATTTATATGATTGAGAGTGAAATGTTACAAATGATGTATTTGATATATATGAATTTGATATGATACAATGTATTGAGATCGAGATAATGGATGATTACATGTATTTATGTGACTAACTTGTTGATGAATGCTTGTGTTAGGCATTTGGAAATTTAATTGAGTTTACCTTATTTGTTGTCTTGATTATGTATGAATGGTAAGTTTAATTCTTAATTATACAGGCTTACTAAGCTATAAAGCTTACTTTGTTTCTTTTCCTTGTATTATAGAGGTTCGATAGCTCGCTTGATTTGGATAAAGTCGGAGTTACGCATCACACTATCCATTTGTCGTTTGGTACTTATGAATTTGTGGATATATGTAAATATGGCATGTATAGGCTAGTTATGAGGATGACAATTAAGGTTACTTGAGATATTGATTTTGGTACATGTTGTGGTATGAGTTGAAGCCATGTGATTTGGCTTAACTTAATGTATAGGCTAGTTATGAGGATGATAGTTAAGGTTACTTGAGATATTGATTTTGGTACATGTTGTGGTATGAGTTGAAGCCATGTGATTTGGTTTAACTTAATATAATTTTTGGTTGTGTTTAAGTATTCAAATATGGTATGTTTTGGCTAGTAATAGATGGAATGGAAATATGCAAATGTTAACTTGATATGTGGTTAGTATGTGAATGGAAAATGCATGTTATTTATTAGGCATTTAAATACTATGTTGAATTGGTGTAATATGTGTATGAAATGTCATGGATTGGCTGCCTATTAAGTTATGAAATGTTGCAATTTATGCTTGTATATGCATGTAAAAATAGGGTGGCAAAAATGGTTTTACAAATGACCTATTTTTGTCTACACGGGCAAGGACACGGGTGTGTGTTTCAGCCGTGTGCGACACACAGTCATGTTGAATGGCCGTGTATTTCCTGCTGATAAAATTAAATTGAAGTCAGTATGTAACAGCCCGATTTTAGCTAAATTAGAATAGTGCTTTTGGAACCACAAATTCGATGTCAAAAAATTATTTTAATATTATTTTTGGTGTTTATAGCATGTGATTATATATGAGTGAAAGTTTCGTGAAATAATTTTAACGTTTGAATGCTTAATTTGAGAAAAAAGGACTTAATCGCGTAAAATGCAAAAGTGGCATTCTATATGTTAAATGTGTTTAATTGCTATAATTTATTAAATGAGAGGTCCTTGATGTTATTAGACCATTGATAGTGGAATTTGACATAAATGGGCATTAATATGATGATTTTAAATGGTTTAGTAAAGATTAGTTTAGTAAAAATGATAATATACATGAAATAAATAAAACAAAGTTAAAAATAAGCCTAAATATCATCATCTTCAACGAAAATTTAAAAGAGAAAGAAGCCATGGGAGAACATTAGAGTTCGGCACACATTTGGCTTGATTAAGGTACGATTTGAGCTCGATTTTTGATGATTTCTATGTTTTTGTAATCGTTGCTTCGTGTTCTAGCTAGCTCGTGCCTTAATTTTTGAATTTTTTCATGATTTTGTAAAGTGCCATTGATGATTATTTAATCTTTTAAATGTTTGATGATGAAAAATGGATATTTATTGATAGATTATCATATTTTGTTAAGTGATTTTTGGTAAAAAAAATACTATTTAGGGATTAAATTATGAAAAGTACAAATTATGTGGTTGAAATGTGAAATAAATGTGAAATATGGGCTGCTAGGGGTACTATGGTAATTTGGCTAAGCATGTGTTTTGTTAAATTTTATGTAAATTGTGTTTTTATGAAATATGGACTAAATTATAAAAATTTAGAACTTTAGGGGCTCAAGTGTAAAAATGCCCAAATATGTGTTTGTGGACTGAATTGAATGATTTGATGAATGAATGAGTTAATTTTTAATGTATATAGATCAAGAAAAAAAGAAATCAGATTTAGATCGGGGAAAATCAAAGGTTATTGAATAGTCGATCTAGTCCGTTTATCCCGAATACAAGGTAAGTTCATATGCAAATAAATGTCTTTAAATTGAATTATATATGTTTAATTGTCATTGAACTGCTATGAATGTTGAATGATCAAATACGAGCAAGAATCGATAGGGTTACAATATCCGAAAGTCCCATACGAACCTTAGGAATAGTATAGGATATGAATGTCATGACATTAGGATTATCGAGATGTGATTATGTGTAAGACCATGTCTAGGACATTGGCATCGTTATTTGATTTCGTGTAAGACCCTGTCTGGGACAGTGGCATCGATATGTGATAACATGTAAGACCATATCCGGGATATGGCATTTTACGAGCTATATGTGATTTCCGAGTATCCTTAACGATTTGAATGGTTCAACGGGTAAAGTCAAGTCAAGAAAGAATGTGTGAATGAGTTAAGTGGCTCAGGTACGTACGAGATTCATTTAAGTATTGAAAAGAGAAGTATTTGATGAATTCACTTATGATATTGAATATGTATACATTGGGAAAGGTTTGTGAGCTTATATGTGTTTATTCATAGTTTACCTATTGATGGAAATAATGTTGGTTCATATGGTAATTTTATTTGTATATGGCTTGCTAAGCTTTTAAAGCTTACTTTGTGTGTTCTTTTCCTGTTTTATAGATAATCAAAGCTAGCTCAGACTCGGGGATCATTAGGAACATCGTCACACTATCGATCAACTTGTTGGTACTTTTGATGTTATGTATATATGGTATATGGCATGTATAGGCTAGTGTTAAGATGATATGTTTTGAGTTGTGATTTTAGCCATGAGAGTTGGCTTGTAAATGATGTACATGTTGGTGTGTATTTGGCCATCTAAGTTGGCTTAATTTATGAATTTGGTAAGTGATATGTGATGTATATAAATGGCCTTGTGTTTTGGCATGTTTTGGTATGATATAAGGATGATGAATTGGTATATTTTGTGGCATGAACAAGTTGATAAAATGATGAGAAAAATGCATACGGAAAACAGGTGAAATTGTATGACATATTGTTTTGGTATGTTTATGGTTATGATTTGAGTAGTGAAATGGTTGAAGATGAAATGGCATGATTTGTATATGAATTGGCATGTTTTGGTTGCCTATAAATGTGTTGAAATGGTACTACTTTGGTTGTTTAGGTGAGCATGAGAATGGGTGGCAAATTGGCCTCTCAAATGGCCTATTCTTGTCCACACGGGCAGAGACAGGGGCGTGTGTCTTAGCCGTGTGCGACACACGGTCATGATACACGGCCGTGTGTCCCCTGGTGTTGGAATTAATTTGAAGATAGTATGCTCCATATGGCCTCACACACGGGCGTGTGACCGGCCTTGTGGCACAAGTCAGTATACCCCCTAAATGGCACACGGCCTAGCACACGGGCGTGTGACTTGGTCGTGTTGCATAAGTCAATATACCCTACAGGATTGGCACGGCCTAGCACACAGCCTGGCACACGGGCGTGTGTGGCCATTTCAAAGGGCACACGGGCTAGACAAACGGGCGTGTGGTCAACCGTATGACCCAAGTCTGTAACAGCCCGATTTAGGGGCTAGTCGGAATAGTGATCTCAGAATCACTAATTCGAGGTTAAATAAAATTATTTTCAGGTTATGATAAGTGTTATAACATGTTTATAAGGATGCACGAAAATTTTGGTGCCTTAATTTTAGCGATTTCTAGCTTAATTGCGAAAAAGGACTAAATCGCAAAAAGTGCGAAAGTTCCATTTTATTTGCTAAAGGTGCCAAGTAGCTATGGATTATAAATTGGAGGTCCCAAATGTGCAATTTTGCCTTGTTAAGTGGCTTGGCCGGTCAAAGAAGTTAAAGGGGACAAGAGCATTAAATGTGGACATGTTATGTGACTAAAAAGAAATAAAATAAGATGAATAAGCCAAGCTATCATCTTTTTATTTTCTTCTCTTCCTCCACCGAAAATAGCAGCCATGGGAGAGGTTTTTTAAGCTTAAATTTCAGCAAGCAATTCTCCTCACAAGTAAGTGATTTTGATGATCTTTCTTGATAAAAATTGTACTTTTGGAGTCCCCAAAGCTTAAGCTTTCTAAAGAGGGGACTAGTTTGCAATATGGTTGAAAGTCTAGGGACTTTCCATGAGAGAGTTTATGTTGTTTGATGAGTTTTTATGAAAGAAAATGAATGATAGGATGATGAGAAACAACTTTTGTGAAGGGTGTTGTCATGGAAACACTTATTTGGGACTAAAATGCAAAAGTTGTAAATTGTTCAGTTAAACATGATATTGATGGAATTGAGAATAGTTGTAAGAGGATTAAGTGTTCAGCTAGGCTTGTTTAACAAGAAAATGTGATGAAAATTTATTTACGAGCCTAGGGGCAAAATGGTAATTTTACCAAAGTGTAGGGGCAAAATAGTCATTTTTGCCTAAAGTTTAGATTATGGTATATCATGATTTATAAGAGATTAAATCAGTAAATTTCATTGTTCTAGATCAAAGAAAATGAGTTTCTGACCTAGAACGGATGAAAAGAGAAATATGGGCAAAAAGTCATTTTCGGCTCTTTCGACATCGATGTAAGTTCATGTGCGAATGTTGCAATTACGTATGAGCTTATTTAGTATTCCAATGTTGTATGGAATGTATATTATTATATGAATGTATGAAATGTCTCTTGATGAGATGTCAATGGAATTGAATTTAGAGTAATGGGAAAGGTGTATAGCATGATAGGACAATGGTTAAAGTCTCGAGTAAGACCATATTGGAATATGGCCTTGGTGTAAGAATTAGTAAAAGACCATGTCAGGGACATGGCATCGATATGTTAATGTATGTAAGACCCAATTGGGGTATGATGACGATGAGAACTATGTGCATGAGACTCAAGAGAGTTATTTAACAATTTGTATGATTCAATGTATGTGGTTGTACCATGAGTATCACAAGTATGTGTAGAACTGAATTGAGATGAATTCAATATATGATGAACCCCTAGTGGTGTATGTGTAGTTGATGCACTGTGTGAATGAGAATGAGTATCGTAGAAAGTTAAGTAAGAATAGAAACATGTGAGAATGTTCTCGAATGAACATTTGAAATAGAGATATACTTGTGGATTATTATCCATGAATGTAAATAACGGTGAGCTATGTGCGATATCACCTTATTGATGGTAGTGATGGGCTGTGTGCGATACCATCAACTGTATTATTTATTGGTGGGTTGTGTGCGTTACCACCTGATTGATTATTAATTGATGGGCTATGTCCGATACCATCGCTTATAAATGATTGGTGAGCTAAGTGCGAAATCACCATAGGTATAAATGATTGGTGAGCTAAGTGCGAAATCACCTTAGGTATAAAATGATTGGTGGGCTGTGTGCGATACCACCCTATAAGAGATTCAATGGTGGGCTAAGTGCGTAACCACCGAGATATTAGTAGTATGAGTGACTTATTGAAAATGCTTGATGTGTTGTTTTATATGATCATGTGGTGATCAATGCAGGAATGTATGCTAATTAAACGAGCAATTGGCTTGTGACATGGTAAGAATGTGGTAAGAGGTTGAATGAGTAAGTTTCAAGAATAGTTGAGTAAGTAACTATGAGTTTATGAGAGAAACTCTTCATGATACTATGTAATTATGTATATTCAATGAATATCAATATTTGACACTTTATACAAATGAGCTTACTAAGCATTATTGCTTACTCCTTTACTTTTCTCATCTCTTATAGGTTATATTAACTAGCTCGGGTTGGAGACCGCCGGAGATGCTTTCACACTATCGAGCAGACACTTGGTATGAAGTATCAAGTCCTTATGAGTCATGGCATGTATAGGAATTCTTTTAAGGTTGATTAAGTTCTAATTGATGTAGCCAAATTGTATTGCCCTAAGAGAACCTAGAGTTGGTTGTAAATGTATTTGATAAAGTTCTCCCTAGTGTATGGGATGAAAACCTTATCTCTTTAATGATTGAATGTGTTAATTCATGTGTTCTAATTGATGATTTGAGAATGTTTTGAAGTAGTATATGAATGTATGCAAACAAGAGTAGTAAAAAGCTTGGTAAGATAGCTTCTAAGTGCCCACACGGATAGACACACGGGCGTGTGTCTAGGCCATGTGTCTCCTGCACCTTAGTGTCTTAAGTCAGAATAGACCACGGGCTGGTCACACGGCCGTTTGCTCAGACCGTGTGATACACACGGTTGGAACATGGGCGTGTGCCAAGGCCGTGTGAAGTCTGCACTTAACACTTAGAAATTTAATTACCACACGGGCCAGGGCCACGGGCGTGCCCAGGCCGTGTGAATTTAGTCAGTATCCTCCACGGGTAGAAGGCACGGGCATGTTTTAGGGGTGCACGGGCGTATCCCAAGTCACACGGGCGTGTGACCCCTGTTTCAAGAGAAAGTTCCCAGATGAGTTCCAGAAGTTTCGGGACTTAAGTCCGAGGCCTCGTAGGCCCATGAAATGTCTAATGTGACTAAGAAAGAGAAGTTTTTAATTCGGAACGAAATTTTATAGCCCGTAAGTACATGTTTAAGAAAGTTCAAGCATAGTAATGTCTCGTATCCAGTCTTAGCCTTAGACTCGGGTATGGGGTGTTACAAAGTCAGTATGTATGCCCTGTTTTCACACGGCCTGTTCACACGGGCGTGTGACTCTTGTATGTTTGAAAATTTTCTAAGTTTCCAAAATTTTTATAAGTTATCGGTTTAGTCCCGAACCACTTCTAAAGCATGTTTAAGGCCTCGTAGGCCCTTATAAGGGACAATGTGTTTATGATTGAATGGTGTTTAAGAATGGATGCATAAATGTATGTTGTATGTTGTGATTTGATAGGTAATGCCTCGTAACCCTATTCCGGCAACGGAAACGGGTTAGGGGTGTTACACAGTATGCCTCACACTGCCTCACACACGGGCGTGTGACCGGCCGAGTGGTACAAGTCAGTATACCCCCTAAATGGCACAGGACCTAGCACACGGGCGTGTGACTTGGCCGTGTTGCATTAGTCAGTATAACCTACAGGTTTGGCACGGCCTAGTACACGGTCTAGCACATGGGCGTGTGTGGCCACTTCGAAGGGCACACGGGCTAGACACATGGGCGTGTGGTCGGCCGTGTGACCCAAGTCAGTATGTATGCCCTGTTTCCACACGGTCTGAGATTCCAAAATTTTCATATGTTATCGGTTTAGTCCCGAACCACTTCTAAAACATGTTTAAGGCCTCGTAGGCCCTTATAAGGGACGATGAGTTATGATTGAATGATATTTGAGTATGAATACATAAATGTATGAGTTATGTATGTTAAATGATGTGTATTGATTTTTAATACCTTACAACCCTACACCGGCGACGGATACGGGTTAGGGTGTTATTCTGACTTGATCGAGAATAGATCTGAAAGGTCTTTGAATCGAGCAGAGTTGAGCACATCATCGTAATAGATTCGAAAGGTCACTGAATCAATGAGTTTGAGCACATCAATTAGAATTGATCTAAAAGGCTGCTAAACTGAGTCTACTCTTTCCTCTTGTCATTTATTTTAAACATGTTTGCTTTGAGTTTTATGTTTTTGACATCAATTATGAAGTTTTAATTCCTATTTGCTAGGATGATTATATTAATTTAATGAGATTTATTTAATTAATGTTAACATGTTTTGTGCCTCAGTCAATTATGTTTTCAATTAATATCATGATGCATTTCATTCATACATGATTGGGTGCACTTAGATTAGCTGAGCGATCCTAACCAGACGACGGCTAGTAGACGCATAATTGAAAAGTGCAATGCTTAATTTAAGTAATTAAAATCGACTAAGTTAAGGTTCATAATATCTTTAGTTAGCTCTATTATCTTGCATGGTTTTTAGATTTATATAGTTAAACTGTTGCAAACGTAAATGCCCCTATGACCTTGCATAAATGCTAAGAAACCCTTAGTCTAATATGATCAGTAACATGCATATTTAATTCCGAGAGGACTTAATCTGGTTTCCAAACCCATAAGAGATCGAGTTGCTATGGAAATAATTTCGAACATGTTAGCATGATGAAAGTAAGTTGATTTGATTAATATAATTATCCTAACCCATTTAATGTTGATTGTTTTTGTTGTAAAAGCCATTCATTCATACATTTAGGTAAATTGCATCTAGATTAGAATTGCATAGGGATCAATCTTTGCATCTAATTAACTTAGTTTAATCATCACCATCCAAAAAATTGGGTTTTTACATCAAATTGTTAATTATAATTTTGCACTTAATTGATTAAGCTTATACAGTCCCTGTGGAGGCGATAACTCATTTTACTTTTTTATTACTTGAATGACTACGTACACTTGCGTAAACCTCGTTACAACATGCCAATAGGGTCTTGTGGATGCTTGTATGGGACATATTAAAGATGTTAATGAGATCTAGCATTTGTTCTGGATTCTTGGGTATTTTGTGATACTGGTTTAGCTCGAACTAGTAACTTGATGTGTCATGATATAGGTTTAGTCCAAATGAGTAACCTGATATATTTATACCCATCTTGGACAAGCAACTGCTGTAGTGTAGTTTACCCTTGTATCCGAGTTCGTTTACCAGGGTTCCATTGGGCGAATGAGTATAAACGAAACTGAAAGCCTAAAAAAATGATGAAATGAACTTGTTAAACAATCAAACTACTATTTAAATGATTCAATTGGAAATGTTACACAATTATGTAATGATAATAGGAAATGGAATTGAAATAAATTGCGAATGAATGACTTGCACTTATGAATTGTTGGATTAATATGTTCTATGATTGATTATGTACCCTTATGAATTGACATACTGTGAGTTACTTACCGTGTCTAATGTCAAGGATATGTATGTATAGATATGCTCACTTTGTTAATGCTGTAAAGTGCTATGATCTAGCCAACATTATGCCAAACTAAGGTAACTAATATGCTTAGATGAAAATAAAGTAAGCAAAGTACTTTCCGTCTGAACTTACTCTCGTTGTTTTCTTTTCCTTGTAGATCATCACTTTACGAAACTTACCTAGTCAGATCATCTCAAAGCTCACACTATCATCGAAATCGATAGTTATACGATTGTTTTGAGTTTAAATTTGTGGCATGTATATAAAGGTCCTAGTGTGCACTTTGGCATTTTGAAACCTTTACTACTTCGCAAATGTGATATAACCATCTGGTGTAATATGATCCCTAGTGACTTGGTAAATGTATGGTATTAGTCATGTTTCATGCTAAATTAAGTGATAATATATTCTTATATGTTTAGCATGTGGAATGATATAAAATGAGGTAAAAAAGATAGCTAAATTAATGAAGGGTTGAAATTGACATATTTGAATGTGATTCTTGGAAGTATGCTTGATATATGTAGTTGGAACTTGATTGTTGTGGTTCATGCTAAAGGCCTATAAGTCATTGATAACTCCAATATAGACTTTTTTAGGACTTTCTGATCTTTAATTCATGCAAATTCCAAGTGTTTTTCATCAGATTTTTAAATTTTGTTACATAATATCTAAATTGGATAAAATTTAGGACACATCTTTATTTTTAACTACTTTGATGCTAAACTTACACAATTTAGCCAATTTTAAGCAATTTGGAGCAATAGAAGAAAATCAATCTTGAAGTCACTCTAGGAAGCTCAAATTGTTGTAGCATGATCCATGCAGAAAATGGTTAATTAATAGACAACCATGGACGCCCCCAAAAATAATATAGTTGGACCCTAAACATTCATTTGACCCAATTCTCAACTGGGTTAATAGAACTGGACAGCCTGATGCAAAGGAAGAGGCCCAAAGCACCCATTGAAGGAGGAATGAGCCACAAGACCAAGAGAGGCCCAAACCTAGTTACATTTGAAATTAGACTGGATCGATTAGTTAGATTAAGAACCAATTTGCATATTAACCTAAACGAGAGAAAGAATCGATTGAATCACAAACTGGTAAGAATTGCAATCGCGAATCGAGGAACAAATGAAGTGATAAAAAACTAATTGAGTTGATATTTAAAATATTTAGGCCAAATATCCAAACACAAAAAAAAAAAAAAACTCTTTTTTTGGCCCAAATCATTTAAAAGCTAGCCCAAACTCTTTAAAATTTCTAAAATCAACCCACAAATCTAAAATAATAAAACAAATGAAAAAAGTAAAAAAAATAAAATAAAGGCAGAGGGTCGAGTAACATCTCTTTCTTTGCCAAAGGCAAAGTTGCTTCTGCTTCTGCCTTTGCCTCTACCCTGCTTTGCTTGTTATTTTGTTTTTACTCTCAATAAAGGTAAAAGAATTAAAAAATTGAGACTTGAAAATGAATGGAAAGAAGGATGGGGAGAGAAAACGATAATTTAGATGAGTGTAAGAAAGAGAGAAATGGAAAAGAATGATTTGCATATGGCCCAAAAAGATATGGAGACAAATTTTTAAATTGAAAATAGATTTGGTTTACATTGGGATATAGGAGGGAGAGGGAGACATCAATAAGATTTTCTTTTTTTTGGAAATATAATATAGACATTACACAAAGGAGAAATATTTTTTTATATATAAAATTAAGGTTAGTATTTGGTACAATGATAGTATATTTTTTTTTATTCTATAAGTATCTTTAAAAAATATTATGTATCTTTATTTTTTTAATATTATATTATACCTTTATAGGAAACTTGTTAACCTCTTAACTTTATTTGTGGAGTCAAAAAACTTCACTGGCAATGTACCAAATGTTTTCTTATAAAATTATAGGATAATTATTTGGTACATTGGTTGTGAAAATTTTTAACTCCACAAGATGAAATTTTTCCATGTGTCCTTAAGTGGTAATTAAAAAAAAAAAACACAAGACATGTGACAAAATCTTAACTCTACTTGTGAAGTTAAAAATTTCCACTACTTGTTTACCAAATTATTGCCCTTAAAATATATTTTATTCAGTTTTCATTTGCACTACCTGTTTAAATTATATGAAAAAAAATCAAATACTAAGATTTTTTTTTCTTTGAATTGAATGTCCATCCACTTAAAAATAATATTTTATTATATATGGTTGAATCGATTTTAAATTAGTTATATCTGTTGAATTGAGAATCATTAGTCTAATTGATTTGATCAATGGTCCGGTTCTAAAAAATTGTCAAGTAACAATTATTTTTAGTCATAATATTTTTATGGGGAGGGAATAGGGATCCACTTATACTAATGTAAAACTTAATTAGTTTTATATATTTTTATAACTTTTTTTATGATTAATATTTTAATAATCCAAGTATTAAATTTATCAATATAATTGTACTTGTCTACATGCAGATTTTCAAACCTATCCAATATATCTAATAAATTGATAATAAAAAAATTTAAAAAAAGTAAACTTATGTCAAACTTGACATGCATGATCTACATGAATAGATTATGAAATATCGTTAAAATATTAACATATTAATTGTATTTTTTTCATGGGTGAAACCATTGCATCTTCAATGTTTGTTTTACAATCTATGAAGACTAATCCTTTTGATATTCATGCTTGCTCCTTCCTAGAATGTTGTTTCTAGGGTTCGAACTTCAATTCTTTCACTGAAATGTAATCACTACATCCAAAACTTGTCGGTTTGTACATAAGATTTATATTAATATATATTAAAATGATCAAAAGATAAATTTTAGATTAAAATTGAATTAGTATGATGAATTATACTAAGGCATGACTTAAACACCAAAATTACATGAATATAACATAAATGCAGTCTACATGAAAAGAATTACTAAGTTCATAATAATTTAGTCGCATTAAAACATAATGTGAATTACAATACAAACATCTTTAAATTGAGTCATTATAATAGAGTGTCCAAAAGAAAATTGACTCTTAATAAATTATTATGACAAATTATGAAAAAATATAATACAACACAAAAAAATACATCAACATGTCACTTTTACAAACACGCAAAAATATCTGTAAAATGATTATTAACATTTAAATGCATATATAAATTTATACTTCTATAAGTACCAAAACATAATACCAACATGAACACCACGAACACACAAATGTACAAAATCGACAAAAATAATTGATTAACATGTAAAACTTATATAAACGATCATCTTTGAAATATAAAAAATAAACCAAATAAGTATTACTTCATTTTAATTCCAACAAATTGGAAAAGAAAAACATTCGAAATATCTAATTTGTCTTTGCCATCACTACCTCTTTTACAACCCTTTTAGGACAGAGTTGATTTGGCCAACTTCAATGTTGAGTTGGGATAGCCTTTATTATATTACATAGAGAGAGACCACGAATTATTTATGCCCGAATCTTAGACACTGCAATAAGCTTTAAGAGTAGATTTAGTAGCACCTTGAACAGCTTGGGGGGAGTAAATTTTCAAAAATTCTTCCAGATCAAAGGGTTTGAAGAGCATCGGATTTTTGTCATCAACAAGCTCTTTGGGAACCTTTACTAGGTACCCTCCTCTTGGCCTTGCAAACAATCCGATGCTATACCTGGTCTCCTTTCCCTTCATCATCACGCGGTGATAAGCAGAAGGCAATCGACCATTCAACCATACCTGCAACAGTACAAAATTTACTTTCTATCTACCTTGAGCTTTTGTTTAAGTCAAGCTATTTATATACAAGTGACTTACGCTGAAGGATTCTCCAAGCATGACTACGAAAGAGTTGGGTGAAGGATTTATATTTATCCATTCGCCATTTTTGTTTTGGATCTCCAATCCTTGAACCTCATTTAATTGACACAAAAGAGTCATTGTAGTATGATCACAGTGCGCAGGTACCCCAAGGGTTGGCTCGCTGGTGTTTGTCCTTCCGTATTTCATGGCCCTCAGATGATTATTTGTTGAGTCCACAAGTTCATCCATGTATTTCTCAAGGCCAAAACTCTCTAAAAGCATCCTCAAAATTGTCTTCTCTAATCCTGATGCTAGCTGAGTGAAAGACGCCAGAGTTTTACTGCCAAAAACAGAGCAGATAATAAAAAAAAGAAAGAAAGTGTAGTAGTTTTGCTGAAGGGTTTTTTGCAAGTGAATCGAAGTACCTGAAGCTTATGTTTCCTTGAGGCCACAAAGTGGTTGTGAGGCATTGTTCAATGTTTTCAACACTATGCGCATCATCAGTGGACATGCTCTCATACAATCTTGATGGAGGCCCAGAATAGGCACGAAAGGGTTTATCGGAAACACAAAGCTGTTTTGTTTGTGAAGGCAAGTCAAATAGCTGTTCCAAGGCCTCTAAAACTGGCTGCCGAAGTTCCAGGAGTTGGTCAAACGAGGCCTCAAAACAGCTGTACTCCTCCAATGCTTCCCGGACTTGGAGCTTCAACAAATCCCATTCAGGGCTGCTCGGTTTCAGGTTCTGGTTTGAGAAATCTATGACCGGCACCTTAGCCCTAGTTCTTGAGCTCATATCTGTCTTCTTCATTTTTCTGATGTAAACAAAATAATAATGGAAATGTCGGAAACTGTGTGTGCTTTGATTATTTATATTTCATATCTTGACAATGCTGGACTTTATACATGAGTGGTTCCTTTATTATTACCCACTTGCAAATCAAAATTAATGATTATAATTTTTGTCTTTCTATACAGCAGCGGTGCTAGGCAGGAACTGTGCCTTGAATTGCTACAATAGCAATTTTCTATTCAGAAGTTATAGTTTAATATTAGAGAAAGGATTTAATGAAACAGTGACGCCACGTTATCTGTATTCTTTTCTAATAGTTTTATGTCACATTAATATTTTTATCCTGAATTTTAGGATTTTAATTTGGATTTGATTTTTTTCAGGATGAAAATATTGATGTGGCATAAATCTATTGGAAAAGGGATACAGATGACGTGGCGTCACTGTTTCATACAATCCTTTCTCAAGAACTTAGTATGAAATATAATATATTTTAATATTTATAATATTTTATACTATACTAAAATATTAATAAATATTATATTAAATGAATATAAATAATACAAGATTTTAGATATTAATATTTACAAGAAAATAAATAAAAAGTATTAAATATATTAAATATAATATTTTAAAAATATTATATACTAAAATAATGAAAATTCAAATTTTAATCCATTTAAAAGTAAAAATAATAATAATTAGGGTGTGTTTGATAATCTAAAATTTTTACTACTAAATTTTACTGAATTTTTACTGTTAATTTTTAAAAGTGTTGAATTTATAAAAGAATTGAATAGAATTATATTCTTTAATAAAAGTAAATATTGATTTTTTAAAAAATTATTTATTTTTAATTTTAATCTTATTAATATAATATTTTATATTATTTTGAATAATTTTTGATGAAAAATAAATACGATAATTTAAATGTCTCATTTTCAACAAAAAGAAAATAATTTATTTCAAATTTTGAATAAAATAAAATAAACTTAATATTTATTTCAATATTTTTTTTGAAAATTTTATATTAAGTAAAAAATTAAAATAATTATTAAACACATCTAAAATATTAAAGGTTGAAAATTCATTCACAATAAAAATGAAAATTTTCAATGATTTATCAAACACACCATTACTCTTTGTAAAAAATATTTATTTTAACATATTAAAAGTTAAATATTTTAGCAAGATTGATTTTTAAAACATTTTATTTTCTGTTTAATAATTTATTAAATAGTATTATTAACTTTAACCTAATCCAAACAAAAAAGTTTCTCACCTCACTTTCTCTCTTCTTCCATCCTTCTGACGCTCATCCTCTCTTTCTCTCTTTGAATATTCACCTATTGATATCTTTAGTTTGTTGTTCCCCATCTTTAGTTCTTTCCTCTAACCAAAAACCAGAGGGGAATTTTGGGATTCTTCTGTCTACTGTTGTGTTTTACGAATTCTTATTTTTGTTGATTTTTATTTGCAGAGGCGGATGACCTCAAAAGGTTGGTCGAAAGACGTAGACATGGTCATGTTTTAGGTGTGTTACTGTTGTGGGTGGAATTGAAATGACTATCACAGCCGTTTAAGTAATAGAAAAGTGTTTGAGGGAATTTCTAGCTCTCTCGAAAAGAAGTTTTCAAAATAGGGCCTGATAGATGACTGAATTTTCAATAAAGATCGTTATTGAACATCAATGAGAGTTTTCTCTCCCGACTTTATTCAATATAGATCTTCAAAAACTTTTCTGGAAGAATTCCGAAATTCGCTTAACAAAAAGGAATTGGTGATTCCAACAAATAAATATTAAGTTAAACAAACTAATGAAACACTGTTAAAGTGTAGAATAAGGGCAGAATGATTATTCCATTAAAAGGAGGAAGAAAAAACGTAATTTATGCTATGGAAAATCAGCATGAAGCAGACCGCCTAAAGAATAGAAGGCTAATTTGGTGCCTTAGTGGGGTTTAGTAGCATGAAGCATGGAGCATGCTACTTACTGGGCTTTCGGGGATTATATAGATGCAAAGTGTAGAACCCAATTTTGACCCGGACCGTCAGAAACCAAACAATTCAGCCCAATCTACCCTTAAACCCAATTACAAAATAACCCAAACAGTCTAAATTAATTACGGCCCAAATTGCCCTTAACCTAGCCCAATCTATATCGGCCCAAAACTTTAAAAATTTTCAGAACCCTAGCCCCTAAGTGCCTCAGCCGCCGCATGCCTACGCCTCCGCCACCGCCTGTCACGCCTTCACCTGCTCCTCCACGCGTCTGACACCTGCAAAATCAAGCAAACACGCAAAGGAGCAGTAGCAAACAAATAACAAAGAAACAAAAAACAGAAATCAAAAGTATTGTAATTTGGCTATAAAAGCCATATCAACATCTTATAGTTTTTTTTTCTTCTTCGGATTCCGAAAAAACAAGGATAAAAATACGAAAATCAGAAATTCAAAATCAGATCTAAAGGTCTTTGCTCTTTCATTTTTTATTTTTCTTATTTTTCTTCTTCGAATATACATACATATACCTATTTGTTTTTTTTATTATTTTTATTTATTTTTTTTAAAATTTCTTTTTTTTTCTTCAAAAACGACATGTATATATACGAATACAGCAAAAAAAATAAAAATTTTACCTCTATGGTCTTCCGGCCGCTGTGTACGGCGGAGGCGGCGGCGGCGCGTGGCGACGGCCTGTCGGAATCACGCCGGAGTTGTGACCGACGCTTGATTGGCTGAAGAGAGAGGCGAGAGAGAAAAAAAGAAAATACTTTGTTTTTTTTTTAAAACAATGGCAGAATGACATTTAAAAAAAAAATTGCTTTTATAGTATAAAGGAAACGGCGCCTTTTAAGGCCTGTTTCAGTGGCCCTAAAATGGTGACGTATGAGGCCCCAACCCGCGCGCGTGACCCGACCTGGGGAAGGATCCGCGCGTTTTGTACAATTGGGTTATTTGCCGCTTTAGCCCTTCCGCATTTTTCACTTTTTTAATTCAGTCTTTTTTTTTTTTTAAATTTGCCTTAGTATATTTGTGTCTGTTCCAATTTAGCTCCACGCAAAACGCAGCGCATAGAGGCCAGCGATAATTGCCCATTCGGTCCTCTTTGTTTTTCTGCGCATTCAATCGGGCCCTAATTCGTTCTTTTTTATTTTAATCCCTTAATTTTATTTCTATTCTGATTCAGTCCTTGGTCAGTTGGATTTCAATTTTTTTTTTAAATTTAGTATTTATTTATTCATTTTAAATATTATATATTATTTATTTTAAGTCTCCTTTATTTTATTTTAAATTATTTTATATATTAATTATTTTTAAATTATTCTATATTAAAATGCTTTATGTATTACTATTTTCAAACTCGTTTTTATTATTTAAAGTTATTTTATTACCCATTTTAAAGTATCTGATATACTTTGTCTTAAATTCTCTTCATTTATTTTAAGGTGTTTTATCATTATTTATTTTAAGTTTCCTTCGCACTATCACTTCAAACTTTTATATATATATATATATATATATATATATATATATGCACTATCTTTTTAAAAAAAAAATTATTACATCATCTTTTAAAAATTTATTTTGTATATATCTGATTTTAATTTTTTTTACATTATCTATTTTAAACTAATTTATTATCGTTTCAAATTGTATGTTTTTACGTTTTATTTATTTTAACTTGCTTTATATATTTTTTTTGTAAATTGTTATATATGATGCCTAATTTATTTGTCTTTGATTATTGATGTTGATATTTAAATAGTGCAACTTATGTGATTATCGTTCTTGTATGTATTATAATTTGCTTATTCGTATTCATATTATTGTCATTCGCTTATGTAATATTTTATTTATGTATCATCGTTCCATGTCGCGTTATATTTTTATTTCATACCATCGCGTCGTGAATTAAACCCTAACACATTTATCCGACTTAGATCGTCGTATTTTACTCCAAACAAAATAAATGTATGCCTTTACATGTTGTATTCGCTATTATTCAAAAACTGAAAATTTTTCAAAATAAGGTAATATTTCGCGTTTTGGAAATTCGAGAAAATCGTGCCCTAACTTACTGGGTTTCGACTTTTCTCGTTTAGCCTAAATAACGGAATATCCTTTTAAAACAAAATACAAGTTTAAAATAAAAAAAAACTTATTCTCGAGAGTACAAAGTGTTGTGCCCTAACTTATTGGGTGTGACATCTTGTTACCTCGAGATAAGAATTTCTAAAAATGACAATATTCCGTATTTAGAAATTCGAGAAATCATGCCCTAACTTACTGGGTTTCGTTTTTTCTCGTTTAATCTAAATAACCGAATATTCTTTTAAAATTAAAATACACGTTCTTTTAAATAAAAGGCGGGCTTATTCTCAAGGATTCGGGGTGTCGTGTCCTAACTTACTGGATGTGGCATTTCGTCGCCTCGAGATGAGATGGTCTTTAATGATTAGTCCAACTCATTCAAGTGTTTTAAAATTAACATTAATAAAAAATGATCGTATTTTTAAATTCGTTCTCGGTTTTCAACTTTCGACACTAAGACACTAATTAATCAATTCGGTACCAATTTTGGGCGTGAAGAGGGCGCTAATCCTTCCTCGCACGTAATTGACTCCCAAGCCCGTTTTCCTGATTTTCGTAGACCAAAAATTATCGTTTTAGTGAATTCAAATTTTATTAAAACGATTGAATTACGAGGTGACCCGATCACACCTCATCAAAAAGGATTGGTGGCGACCTCTGTTTTATTTTCGTTTTTAAACCCCAGTCGATCCCCGTTTTCAAAAAAATGGTTTCGATAGCTTGGCGACTCCACTGGGGATCAAAAAAGAGAGTCAAGCCAAAAATTGATTAACTTTTGTCTTTTTGTCAAAATTTGAAAATTTGGTTTTAATATACGTTCCTTTCATTGCATTTCATTCGTTTGGTGTTACGATCTTCATCATTTTATTCATATTTTATTTGTTTGCTTCGAGCTTTTTGTATATCTCTGCACATTGCATTGCATGACCGCTCGGTCACACATTTTAAGTGAGAGTGAGAAACTATGCCTTCGTGAGGTTTTCACCTCCGCATGGGCTAGTGGACTGCTTCCGGGATACATCCGTACCTATGTCTTCGTGAGGTTTTCACCTCCGCATAGTCATAAGGAAATGTATTCCCCTAAACTGAACTCGGTCCATATGAGCCTATAATGGGTGAGGATCGAGGAATCAGTCGGTTTGGGTACCCTTACTTTAGAACTAAACTGCATATAGCGAACCTTAGGAGCCCACCTTAAGTAGAGCCGTGCCAAACCCTAGTGGTCACCCATTTAGGTAATCTATTTTGTTGTTTATTTTTCTTATGCTAACGTGTTTTGTTTTGTTTATGATTGCATTGCATTGCATCGCATCATCTTAGAAATAAGGTGTTGATTCATATTCGATTGCTAAATACAAGAGCTTCTCATAGGAAAACGAACTTCTTGATATAGTGGAATATAGTACGGTCGTCTGAATAGGGTCCAAGTAAACACAACGAAAGAAGACTGACAGTCCGTGGAGGAAACAAGACTTTGCTTCATTGCCCGAGGATTCAAGCCAACAAGGATTATTCGAGAGCCGTCACGTCTCAACTCTTTTAAAAGGAGTTAATGAGCATTGCGGGGATAAGTGAGCAATGGGTCGCGACACGGATCAAGCAAAAAGGAGACAATAGAGACATCTTTGGAAAATTAGTAAGATTCGACCATAGTGTCCGGATATGAAGGAGAAGATCGATGTCTTCACTGGGAGTACGAGGGCAAGGCCGCATATGTAATCCGTTTTATGTAAAGAAATTTGTTTTCTAGAAAAGTTGTTCTAATGGAATTGAATTCAAAATCAACGCCTTTCTTTCTTTTGCATTCATTCCATGCATCTACATTGCATTGCATCATTTGCATTAGATTTTCACAAAAGGACCCTAATTAGGTAAAATTATTTCAGTTAAAATGGAAAACATGGAACGAAGGTTGGAGAGATTAGAGCAAAGGCAAATACAGATGCAGGAGCAATTGGCCTAAATCCAATAGGATATGCGAGATCAAATGAATGTGATGAGCCAATTAACCCAGTTACTAGCCGGAAGGCTTGAAGAAAGGAAAAGCCTGGTGGTCAACAGTGGGAGCGATAATGATGACCTTATCTATTCCTCAGATTTTACTCTAATAAGTGTCCCAGCCCAACCAAACACGCATTCGCAAGGGGTACCCGTCATTATCAAACCCTTATATCAGACTGATACCTCGGCATTGTTAAAGTTTCCAATGGGTTCAGGTTTTAATTCGGGGGATGATCGAGTCAATCCTGTGGTACATGGCTTAGCCGAAACAAAGGAAAAGGGAGAATGGACCTTAAGGGCCCTGAAGAAAAAAGAAAAAGAAGTGAATAATACGAGTAAGTATAGCAAGGGTAATTCGAAGCCGATTACGGTAAGCCAGCCAAAGAAAGCAGCTACCAGCTATCAAGTCTCCCCAAGACAAGAGCCCAATCCAAAATCAAACTCGGAAAAACTCTAGTTCGCGCCCATTCCAATCTCATATAGGGAGTTGTACCAAATTTTGTTTGAAGCACATGTTGTATCCCCTTTTTATATGGAACCAATACAGCCTCCATACCCTAAATGGTACGGTGTGAACGCCCAATGCGAATACCATGCAGGAATCACAGGGCATTCGATCGAGAACTGCGCCGCTTTCAAAAAGATAATCGAAAGACTCATCAAAATAGATGTCGAAACCATTATTTAATGAGTTTTGAAAAACGGGAATCGACTTTAAAAATATGGAAATGGAGTCGCCACCAATCTTTTTTTTTGTTTAGGTGTGATCGGATCACCTATAAAAATATTTTGGTCTACGAAATTTGAGAAAATAGGTTCGGGAGTCGGTTACGCACGAGGAAGGATTAGCACCCTCGCAAAGCCCAAAATTGGTACCAGATTGATTAATTAATGTCTTAATGCCGAAAATTTGAAAAGATTCTAGATTACGATCCATTTACTTAAGACACCTTTGGACAGAATCATATTGTATGCCAAAACTTCTTATTTCGAAGAAAATAAAATGTCGTACTCAGTAAGTTAGGGCACAACATCTTATGTTCTCAAATTAGATTTATCCTTCGACATTCAATACTCATACATTTAAAAATAAGAAGGATATTCAATTATTTGGGTCAAATGAAAAATCAAAACCCAGTAAGTTAGGGCACTATTTCTCAAAATTCTCGAATACGGAATATTGCCTTTGTTCTTTTGAAATTCTTATCTCGAGATGATAAAATATCACACCCAGTAAGTTAGTGCGCAATATCTCAAATTCCCGTGAATAAGTTTTTTATTTGAGATATTATGCATTTTAATTTAAGAGAGAAAGGATACTCGGTTGCTAGGTTTTAATGAGGAAAATCGGAACTCAGTAAGTTAGAGCACGATTTTCTCGAAACCTCTAAACACGAGCATTGCCTTATGATTTAAAAAAAACTTTAAATAATAAAAAATGGTCTTTAACTAAAGTGACATTAAACACAACATTTTTTATGATATGCAATGGAATACTAATATACAAAGCCAACATCAAATATTACAATGATGAATCACAAATAATTAACTACGAATTAACAAATTATAATCCATGCAATAGCAATAATCATATAACGAAATTTTGACATTAACAATTAAAGAAAATAGAGCAAAACATTATACAAAAAAAAGGATATGATGTATATTAATTTAAATAAATAATATTCATGAGGTGAAAAGTTTATTATAAAAAATGTATATATATATATTGATAGCAACCTATAAAAGTATTTGTAATGAAATAAAACATGGTTTTTGAAATTAATAAATTATATACAATAGATTTAAAATGGAACAACATATATATGTAAGCAATTTTAAATGAAACTAAATGTACATATAGATAGGTTCAAGAGGAAATATATATATATAAAATAATGTGAGAACCAATAATATATATACATAAAATAAGATAGTAAAAATAATGTACACAAAGGCTTAAAAATGAACAAATTATATTAAGATAAATTTAAAAGATATTCGAGAAAATATATAAAAAACTAAACAATTAATAACATTTTATAACAATATAGTAAAACCATTTAAAATTGAATAACCAAATTAATGGAGAAAAATATAAATAAGATACATAGATAAAAAAAAAAAAGGGGCAATTGGAATAGAAATAAAATAAAAAGGATAATTTTTAAATAAATGAAATTATGCAAACAGAACCAAGAATGTATGTAAATAAACGAGGATAAAAAACGCAATATTCCAATTTTCAGAAACGCTGCGTACAGATTGGGTTAAATTGAAAACGTATTTAAATTACAGAGACTAATTTTAAAATAAGGAATATGCATGATAGATCTAATCGAAAAGTAGCACAAACCACAAGGACTAAACTCGTAAATAATCCATATTAATAAAACACGTGGATCCAACTATGGATATCGGGTCGGGTCTTAGGGTAAAGGCCAATACAGCACCGTTTTGGAACCACTGATTCAGGCTCCAAACGGCACCGTTTCAGTCTAACTATAAGAACAAAAATTAAACCCTAAATCACCCATTCTCAGCCATTTTAAAACAAAAAGAATCCCATGGCTCTCATCCCCCTTCTCCGCCGCAGAGAAATCCCCTTTCGGCCACTACAAAGCCACGACTATCGGCGATTAGTGGCCCATTTGGGTTTGATCGACCGATCTCCTTCAAACCAGACCCGACCCTAGCCTCGAAGACCGCCTTTGTTTCGATTTCAACGAAAAAGGCAATCTGTCGATTCAACTTGCGCAGGTAAATCCCTTTTTTTTTGTTTTCGCATGTAGAAAAGAAAGAAAAAAAACGGCTACAGAAATAGATTCAAAGAAAAATCAATAAAGAAAGATGAAATCGAAAAGAAACCTTCTTTTTTCTATTTCTAGTTTCTATTATTTTCTTCTGTATTGATTTGTAATTCGTGCGCGTAAAAACAAGGTTCCCCCCTTTTTACAAAATTTTCTGGCTTTCTTTTTATAGCCGAATTCAAAAAAATCAAAATAAGAAAAATACAATTGGTTCTTTTCATTTGTTGTGCTCTCTTGTCGTTATTTTCACAGGTACAAGGCCGCGTACGGAGGCGTGGACGTGGCACTCGGCGTGGGGCGTACGGAGGTGCGGGTGCATGACGCGCGCGTGCGTGGGGGGCTGCTTGCGGCGCTGCTTAGGTAGCTAGGGTTTTCTGAAATGTTTTTAGTGCGGGCTAGGTTCGGTTTGGGTAGTGGGCTGGTAGGGGTATTTGGGCCTGCTGTTGGGTTTGTTAATATTTGGATTTTAGGTTTAAGATTAGGCCCGTTTAGGTTAATGGATGTGCTGATCAGTGTTTTGGGTTATTGGACATTGGGCTGTAATGGACATTTAATTTGGACAATTATTATTTGTTTTGATTTTATTCTATTTGTTGTACTTTTTTGGTTTACTTTGACGGGCCAGGGCGAATTTGGGCTTTTACAATAGATATTGTAAAATTCGATAATCCCTCTGGTGCAGAAAATTTGTTACCCAATCTTTCTGTTAAAGGGGTAAACATTGTGAGTTCCACGATAGATAGGGGCATGGGATCCAAGAATGCATCGAGCTCAGGGCCTTAGTGCAAGGCCTGATGGATAATAAATTGAGGAGGTCAAAGACCCAGTGGGAATGTTGGGGAATCTAAACATTAACGACATATTCGAAGAAGGAACTGGTGAATAAAAGTTTCTAAGCCCTTACATACTTAGGAGAGTTTTGAACAATGGGACTGTGGAAGAGATCCATGTGTTCTTAGAACTAATTTAGAGTAATATTCAAAACACTTGTTGCTTTAAGCATAGAAGCAACAAGGATCCTTTTGTGAAATGGGCTTATGTCCAAAATCTTTATTTCAATAAAATACATCTTTTTGAGCAAATATTCTTTCATTCTTTCCATATCATATTATACAAATAATAATTATTAGATTTTTTTTGTTCTATGGACACTCTTTCAAATATTCTTTTATTATTCACTCATGATCATACCATACGAATAACCATCCTTAGAATCATTTAGAATCTGCCTTCGTACCTGCAACAGGTCCCCAGATATCAATGATGTGAGCGACACTGTCATTGACTCAGAGTCTCTTTTTCGGTGAGATATGTGTTTAAAGGGATCTCAGGACTTTAAAGATGACAGAGATTGTAGCTTATCTACCTGATTCGTTAAGAATGGTACAACAAGATGAAAAATAGATCATACCTTACAAAGGGTCAGTGGACATTGCGAGCCAAGGAAAGAGAGCCTAGCTCACCACAGAAATAAGGTGAGATATCATTTCAAAGATGTTTTCGCACGATCATATCAAGATACGCCTGGGCTACTGAGACATGGGTATGCTGTTAAGGCTAAGGAAATCCTAGAAGAGGTCCATAAGGGAATTTGAAGATCACATGCTAATGATTTTACGATAGCCAAGCTAATCATGAGATTCAGAATCTGTTGGTCCATCATAGAAGGGGATTGCATTAGTTATGCCGTAAATGCCAAATTTATGAAGACAAGATTCATGTGTCTCCTTCATTTCTTCGTAAACCTTATCTATGTGGGGTATGGAGTTTATTGGGATGATCTCGTCAGAAGCTTCTAACAGGCATTAATTATTTCACTAAGAGGGTGGAAGTAGCTTCGTAGGCCAATATTACAAAGTCAATAGTCATCAGAACAAAAGAGAGAAAAAGAAAGAAAGAATACTGAAAAAAAAGGGGATCAAAATGATCACATTTAACCACACAATGTCAAAAGTTTGAGGTCTGTTCAAAGATCAGGTGCCACATCACAGTGCAGCAAAGGCAGCAAAAAAAATAAAAAAAATCAAAAGAGTAAAAAGAGAAAAAATAAAAAATAAAAGCAACAAAACAAGGATCATTAGGAAGATGACCTAGACTTGTAAATATTGGCATAAAGAAGTTACATTTACCCTCTATGCTTATCAAACATTGGCCAAGACCTTCGCTGGGGCAATGCCTTAGTTTGTGGAATAAAAGTGTTTTGTCTATTCTTTCGAGTCTTGTCAGAACTCAAGTTGGAAGAGGTAGAATGGATTTAATCCCGATATGATTAGTTGAATTTGAAGAGAAAATGTTAAAAGCTATCTGTCACGGTCAGATGATGTGAACTTACAACAAAAAGGTTCGCCCTAGAAAATTTCATGATAGGGCTTTGAAGAAAATTTTTCCCATGCAAAAGGGACTGAAAGTGGATGCCAAACTGGGAAGGACCTTATGCAGCAAAGAAGGCCTGGGAAGTATGGATATTGACCGAGATGGATGGCAAGGACCTGCCCAATCCGGTGAATTTAGATTCAATAAAAAGTTTTCAAAAAAAAAACACAAAAAAACACACAAAAAAACACAAAAAAAAGGAAAAGAAAGAAAAAAAGAAGAAAAAAGAGAGGCCAAGGTGAAAACCCGCAAAGGGCACTTTGAGACCAAAGGAGGATTTGAGTTGAAAACCCGAAAAGGGCAACTCAAATTTTGATCGAAAATGGGGCATGCGGTAGTCTCGCTTTCTCCGAATTAACAAGAAGGAGAGATGTTACATATTGGGGCATCAACAGAGTACTCTAGATCCCCTAAACACATATTGAGCTCAAAATGGTCCTCAAGAGGTTCGTACAGAGAAACTCAAGCTACGATATCTGGGGCACCTAGTTTTCATCTTACCCATATTGAATTTGCTATCTTTGATTACTTTATTCTTTTCAAGATACACTCCCAATAAATTTCATTTGTTATCTTGATTAATTCATTCTCATTTTGTGTTTTTTCAAAATTTGATATCTTGATTAGTTTATTTATTTCGAGCTTTGCTCTCAATTAATTTCCTTCCGGTCCATTGTTATGATCTTTTTCAAGCATTTTGCATTGAAATAACGATTAATGGGCTAATAATACTTTCATAAGAGGAGTTTCACATATTACTCTGGGAGCTTCTGAATAATACAAGAACATGAAATAGGACTATTGTTTAAAACTCATCAAGTTTAAGGGATAGAAATATTGGTGGAAGAATAGTCTAAACTGAGACTATCTCTCCGGATTTTTGTCAAAAAAAAGGTGATTGAACAAAATGACAAGCTATTGCGTCAGTAATACAATCTTGACGAAAAATAGGCCATGATTAACCCAAGTGTAAAAGGGGAATCATTCTCGGAAAAATGATATTCTGCATCCATGCAAATATCATGCATACACATTTGGTTAGGTCACCCGGGGAGTGATCAGTTGATCGAACAAGTTACAGATCCTTTACCCTTGGGTCGCAGTGGGATGGATTGAAGATGTCCCAGGTCCTATCCCCTTTGAATTGCAGTGAGAGGGTCTGAAGATGGTATAAGCCTTAAAGTCCCAGAAGTACCATGGAATGGACCTCGAGGTTACAGTGGGGTAAACCGGTTGAGCAAAATACGATTGTTTCTTTGGGTTTTCAGTCAGAATACCACCCAAGAAAGAATACAAGATATTACATCAAGTGATACAACCTGGAAGAACAACGAGCAATGACAACCCTAAGCATTTAAAAAGGGGATCATTCTCATGAAATTTTGCATTCATGCAAAACACATTTAGTTAAGAGCATTTGATTCATCCCGATCATTGCATCCTAATCATTATACATTTTAAAAAGATCATTCTCATGACATTCTGCATTCATGCAAATGTCGCCCATAATATCACTTAGTTAGGAGCATTTGATTCATTCCGATCAGTGCATCCTAATCATTATTTTTTTTAAAAAGAAAAAAAAAGAGAGAGATTATTCTCATGACATTCTACATTCATGCAAATGTCATCCATAATATCATTTAGTTAGGAGCATTTGATTCACTCTGATCATTGCATCCTAATCATTATACATTTTAAAAAAAGTCATCATTCATAACACACACAGTTAGGAGCATTTGATTCATTCTGATCATAGCATCCTAACCATTTTGCATAAACATAAACACATAAAACCGATTTTACAGGATAGGTCCCCCAAAGGACGGTGTTGCAACATCGATGAATTCACAGATCTTGTCTCCCTAAGCAGTAGTGGAGCAGATCGAAGACGGCGAATCTCATCTCCATGAAGCAGCGGAGTAGATTTAAGCCACCAACCTCGTCTCCTTGAAGATACAGCGGAGCAGGTTGAAATTACCAGTTTTCATTTCCTTGAAGTTTCAGTAGAGAAGATCGAAGCTACAAATCTCTTCTCCCTGAATTCTTATCTCTTTGAGGTTCCAACGGAGTAGGTCGAAGTTACAAATCCCTTCTTCCTAAAATCCACATTTCCTTGAAGTTTCAGTAGAGAAGATCGAAGCTACAAATCTCTTCTCCCTGAATTCTTATCCCTTTGAGGTCCCAACGGAGTAGGTCGAAACTACAAATCCCTTCTCCCTGAAATCCTCATTTCCTTGAAGTTTCAGTAGAGAAGATCGAAGCTACAAATCTCTTCTCCCTGAATTCTTATCCCTTTGAGGTTCCAACGGAGTAGGTCGAAGCTACAAACCCCTTCTTCCTGAAATCCTCATTTCCTTGAAGTTTCAGCAGAGAAGATCGAAGTTACAAATCTCTTCTCTCTGAATTCTTATATCCTTGAAGTTCCAATAGAGAAGATCGAAGCTACAAATCTCTTCTCCCTGAATTCTTGTCTCGTTGAAACTTCAGTAGAGTAGGTCGAAGCTACAAATCCCTTCTCCCTAAAATTACATTGAGGATCAATTCTCATCTCCTTGAAGTTCCAGCGGGGTAGGTCGAAGCTACAAATCCCTTCCCCCTGAGATTACATTGGAGCCACAATTTTTACTTATTTGAAGTTCCAGCAGAGTAGATCGAAGCTACAAATCTCTTCTCCCTAAAATTACATTGGAGCGAATAAAGCCACAAACCTTATCTCCCTGAAGTTACAGTGGAGCAGGTTAAAAAAATTAACAAGTCTTATCTCCCTAAAGTTGTAGTGGAGCAGACTGAAGATAGCAAATCTTATCTCCCTGAAGTTGCAGTGGAACATATTGAAGCTATAAATCACATATCTTATCTCTTTGAAGTTGCAGTGGAGCAGATCATCGCAAACCTTATCTCCCTGAAGTTGCAGTGGGGCAGGTTGAAGTTAGAAGTCTCATATCCTTAAAGTTGCATTCAAGCAAATTGAAGCCAGCAAACCTTATCTCCCTGAAGTTGCAGTGGAGCAGGTTGAAATTACCAATTTTTATCTCGTTGAAGTTCCAGCGGAGTAGATCGAAGCTACAAATCTCTTCTCCCTGAAATTACATTCGAGTGGATCGAAGCACCAATTCCTAAACTTCTGAAGTTTCAGTGGGTTAGAGCGAGGCTACTTGAAGAAGAAGAGAGGCACCGAGACTCAGCAAGACCGGGCAAAATTGGTCCTCTTTAAAGTCTTTGCTCCATTCTCGTTACACTACAATGAGCAAAGATGGGCAGCTGTAGAACCCAATTTTGACCTGGGCCCGTCAGAAACCAAACAATTCAGCCCAATCTACCCCTAAACCCAATTACAAAATAACCCAAACAGCCCAAATTAATTACAACCCAATTTGCCCTTAACCTAGCCCAATCTATATCAGCCCAAAACTTTAAAAATTTTCAGAACCCTAGCCCCTAAGTGCCTCAACCGCCGTATGCCTACGCCTTTGCCACCCCCTGTCATGCCTTCACCTACTCCTCCACGCGTCTGACACCTGCAAAATCAAGCAAACACGCAAAGGAGCAGTAGCAAACAAATAACAAAGAAACAAAAAAACAGAAATCAAAAGTCTTGTAATTTGGCTATAAAAGCCATATCAACATCTTGTAGTTTTTTTTTCTTCTTCGGATTCCGAAAAAACAAGGATAAAAATACGAAAATCAGAAATTCAAAATCAGATCTGAAGGTCTTTGTTCTTTCTTTTTTTATTTTTCTTATTTTTCTTCTGCTAATATACATACATATACCTATTTGTTTTTTATTATTTTTATTTTTTAAAAAATTTCTTTTTTTTCTTCAAAAATGGTATGTATATATATGAATACAGCAAAAAAAAAATAAAAATTTTACCTCTATAGTCTTCCGGCCGCTGTGTACGGCGGAGGCGGTGACGGCGAGTGGCGATGGCCCATCGGAATCACGCCGGAGTTGTGACCGGCACTTGATCGGCTGAAGAGAGAGGCGAGAGAGAAAAAAAGAAAATACTTTTTTTTTTAAAACAATGGCAAAATGACATTTTTAATTTTTTTTTTTTTGCTTTTATAGTATAAAGGAAACGGCGCCGTTTAGGGCCTGTTTCAGTGGCCCTAAAACGGCAACGTATGAGGCCATAACCCGCGCGCGTGACCCGACCCGGGGAAGGATCCGCGCGTTTTGTACAATTGGGCTATTTGCCGCTTTAGCCTTTCCACATTTTTCACTTTTTTAATTCAGTCTTTTTTTTTTTAAATTTACCCCATTATATTTTTGTCTATACCAATTTAGCTCTGCGCAAAACGCAGCGCATAGAGGCTAGGGATATTTGCCCATTCGGTCCTCTTTGTTTTTCTGCGCGTTCAATCGGGCCCTAGTTCGTTCTTTTTTTTTATTTTAATCCCTTAATTTTATTTCTATTCTGATTCAGTCCTTGGTCAGTTGGATTTCAATTTTTTTAATTTAGTATTTATTTATTCATTTTAAATATTATATATTATTTATTTTAAGTCTCCTTTATTTTATTTTAAATTATTTTATATATTAATTATTTTTAAATTATTCTATATTAAAATGCTTTATGTATTACTATTTTCAAACTCGTTTTTATTATTTAAAGTTATTTTATTACCCATTTTAAATTATCTCATATACTTTGTCTTAAATTATCTTCATTTTATTTTAAGGTGTTTTATCATTATTTATTTTAAGTTTCCTTCGCACTATCACTTCAAACTTTTATATATATATATATATGCATTATCTTTTTTTAAAAAAAAATTTATTACATCATCTTTTAAAAAAATTGTTTTGTATATATCTGATTTTTTTTTTACATTATCTATTTTAAACTAATTTATTATCGTTTCAAATTGTATGTTTTTACGTTTTATTTATTTTAACTTGCTTTATATTTTTTTTTTGTAAATTGTTATATATGATGCCTAATTTATTTGTCTTTGATTATTGATGTTGATATTTAAATAGTGCAACTTATGTGATTATCGTTCTTGTATGTATTATAATTTGCTTATTCGTATTCATATTATTGTCATTCGCTTATGTAATATTTTATTTATGTATCATCGTTCCATGTCGCGTTATATTTTTATTTCATACCATCGCGTCGTGAATTAAACCCTAGCACATTTATCCAACTTAGATCGTCGTATTTTACTCCAAACAAAATAAATGTATGCCTTTACATGTTGTATTCGCTATTATTCAAAAACCGAAAATTTTCAAAATAAGGTAATATTTCGCGTTTTGGAAATTCGAGAAAATCGTGCCCTAACTTACTGGGTTTCGACTTTTCTCGTTTAGCCTAAATAACGGAATATCCTTTTAAAACAAAATACAAGTTTAAAATAAAAAGTTTATTCTCGAGAGTACAAAGTGTTGTGCCCTAACTTATTGGGTGTGACATCTTGTTACCTCGAGATAAAAATTTCTAAAAATGACAATATTCCGTATTTAGAAATTCGAGAGATCGTGCCCTAACTTACTGGGTTTTGTTTTTTCTCGTTTAATCTAAATAACCAAATATTCTTTTAAAATTAAAATAGTACATGTGCTTTTAAATAAAAGGCGGGCTTATTCTCAAGGATTCGGGGTGTCGTGTCCTAACTTACTGGATATGGCATTTCGTCGTCTCGAGATGAGATGGTCGTTAATGATTAGTCCAACTCATTCAAGTGTTTTAAAATTAACATTAATAAAAAATGATCGTATTTTTAAATTCGTTCTCGGTTTTTAACTTTCGACATTAAGACACTAATTAATCAATTCGGTACCAATTTTGGGCGTGACGAGGGTGCTAATCCTTCCTCGCACGTAACCGACTCACGAGCCCATTTTCTTGATTTTCGTAGACCAAAAATTGTCGTTTTAGTGAATTCAAATTTTATTAAAACGATTGAATTACGAGGTGACCCGATCACACCTCATAAAAAAGGATTGGTGGCGATCCCTATTTTATTTTTGTTTTCAAACCCCAATCGATCCCCGTTTTCAAAAAAATAGTTTCGACACAAAGCATATTGCGTTCTACTTGGATATTTAATGTGGCTTTCATTTGGTAAGAGATAAGATAATTGAGCAATCCAAAAGTCGTTTCTGTCATTTTTCTTTAGCAAAGATAAGATAATGCTTAATTTTAATATTTGTGGGGCATTGAATTTGACGATAGCTTGATAGCGGAATATATCTTTATTTATTTATCTTGATAGGGGTAAGGATAGAGAAGTGAAAGATCCACCTTGCTACCACTACTAGATCATAAAGCTATACGATATATTTTTCAATAAGGTGAAAGAATTATAGTATTTTTTATTATATTTCAAATTATATTTTTATTTTTATTGAAAAAATTGACTAAATTGATCTATGTAGGTTAGATGAAGCAATAAAATAATCATTCCATTAAAATCGATATGTTAACCGCTTATTTTTACTTTCTGTATATAAGACATAATAATAAATTTAGCTATTAATATTTACATATTTATTTAATTTGGCCTCTGAAACAAATTGGCCTTAACTTTTTGTTGCTAAGATGAAATTACTTTATTTTATATGTTATGTCAATAAATAACTTAAAAAATCAAAATTAAGAAAAATATAATTCCAAAAGCTAGGGGAAAAGCTTTTTAAAATAAAATTTAAAAAATATTTTTTCTTAAAATATTAGCAATGCAAAAGATTTTTTTTAAAAAAATAAAAAAATTAAAAGTTATAAAATAATAATAATAATAAAATATTTTTTTGTGAGTATTGTAAATGCATATCTTAAGACACCAAATAAAAATAAATAGAAGATTTCTATGAACATTTAATTGCTTGAAAAGAACAATGGATTCTTCAAGTTGCTTTGAAAGTAAATCTCATGCAATCTACCAACAAAATAAAACTTGAAAACGTAAAAAGAAAAAAATTAATTAAAGTCTAAAAAAAAAAAACCATGCAAGCGTTGAAGCTATGATGAACACTTAGAACCACCTAGCATTTTTCTTTTTCTTCTTTTTAAAGGTAAGAAGTGTTTTATTAATGGGAAAATATTTGATACATTATCAGTAGAGTTTTTGGTCTTCACAAAGAAATTTAGGGAGTTGACAAGTATCCTACAAGAATATAATAAAATATTAAATATTTAAAAACGATAAAGAGAAAAATGACAATTTTTTAAGATTATATATGGAATAAAAAAAGGGTAAATTACACCAACAGTCACTCAACTTTGATGCAGCTGAAAAAATAGTCACTCATGTTTCAATTCAGTCACTCAACTTTCGAAAAATGACAAATTGATCACTAACGTTATCGAAAAGTGACAAATCAGTCACCCACTAACATTTCCCGTTACAGACCTAACGGGACAGGTGACGTGGCCAGTTAACTAGCTGACGTGGCCAATTAACTAGCCATATTGGATATGTCCACGGTGGAAACTCACTCAATTTAAGAATAAATTGAAAAAAAAAACCCTAATAATAGAAGAAGAAGAAGAAGAAGAAGAAGAAGAAGAAGAAGAAGAAGAGAAGAGACTATAAAATTGTTAAGGCTTTTTCCCCCATATTTTTCTTCTTCTTCCTTTAGTTGCTGCTATTGTGTATAAATTTCAACCTCCCCCAACACTTCATCCCTCAACACTTGCATAGCCAAATATATACTTCACTAATTTTTCCAAGGCTAAACTTTTTCCCATAGAGAAACTTCTTCCTGAAATACTAAATCACCAAAAACAGAAGCTTTTTCTGCCTAATTTTTGTCAATAACAATACATAAGTAACCAGGGTGTTGGGTTAGAAATCAATTTTAGGGTTCAAGGTTGGTCGAGGGTTAAAAAATTGATTCACAAATTGATTAACAGGGGTAAGGGTTAGAAATCGATTGGTATTTTTCATCTGCAATTTGCATTTCACTTTGTTGTGAGATTTCCCACTTCAAGATTTCATATTTTCCTCTTTTTGTTTCAAGGTTTTATTCAAAAATAAGAAATTATTTGTCCTTTAATGAAGAAGATTAGGTATTTTTTCTTCGTTTCTTGTAAAACCCAATATTGAAATGGAATCTTTTTTGTGCTTAAACCCCTCTTCTCTATTTGGGATGCCAAAATCTACTAAACCTGAAGATGGCTTTGAACCTAATACAGATTTATTCAGGATCTGTACTTTTTTCTTATTTTGGCCATACCTAGCAAACCCCATTTATCGTCCTTCCAATGTGGTTGCTCTCATTAAGAGGTCAGTCAGACCCTTGATAAGCATTCTAATGCTTGTTGCATCAACTGCAACCTTAAGCTGTCAGATTGCTGATCCTCGCTGCGGTGTCTTTACTATTTCAGTTGAGTTGGAGTCACCCAGGGTCTTAATCCAACCCCTACAAACCCAAAATTTTAACTCCATTCTGCTCAAGTTTGCTTCTATTGATATAAGTGAAGCAAAATCCAAGCCTGAAATAAGGCAGCTGCTGGAAAGGGACTTTCCTAGTCAAGGAAGGTAAAGGAACTTTGCAACGAGGAGCTTCAGTCATTATAATGCCAAATCCAAAAATTCTAATGGATTACTAGTATTACTCAGGTCCCCAAACTGGTGCAACTTTTTATATTTTTCTCTTCTTCTTCTATTGTCTAAACCCTAAACTGGTGCTAAAAGGGGCTGTTTAAATTGGTTCTTAACGTCCAGCTAGCCGATTAATGACAACAAGGAATCTGTCAATTGCCATGTCACTTTTTCGTTATGTCTATAACAGAAAATGGTTACAAAGATTGTTTTTCATTTTTTGAAATTTAAGTGACTGAATTGAAACCCGAGTGACTATTTTGTCAACTGCATCAAAGTTGAGTGACTGTTGGTGTAATTTACCCTAAAAAATACACTATCACTATACCAAATGTAACGCCCCAAAATTCTTATTTCTGTTTTTGTGCAAATGTGATACAACTGTGTATCTGTCTCAGTGGTTATGTGTTCTGAGTGTGTGTATGAGGTCCAAAGTTCAAGCCCTATCCTTGGCAAATTTTGGAAATTTTCTATAATGTATGTATTGAGCATGTTGAATTTATGCATGTTTACTGATCCGTATGTATGACTGATAACTGGATTTTAGCATGTAAGCACGTATTCCTGTATGTCTGCATTGAGCATGTTTAGTTGCATCTTCATTGGGGTGGGATGATTGATTATTGGAGGAAGCGTACTGAAAGGCTTTCATTGTAACAGCCCGAATTAGGGGCTAGTCAGAATAGTGATCTCGGGTTCACTAATCCAAGGTTAGAAAAAATCATTTTCATGATATTTTATGAGTCAGAGCATGATTATATTAGTGCATGAAAATTTTGGTGCTTTAATTTTATCAATTTCTTGCTTAATCTCGAAAAAGGACTAAATCGCATAAAGTGCGAAAGTTCCATTCTATTGGCTAAAAGTGCCAAATAACCATGGATTGTAAATTGGAGGTCTTTAAAAGGAAATTAGCCCTTTGATAGATAGTTGACCGGCCATAGGAGATGATAGGAGACAAAGATGAACAAAATTGGTCAAAGTTGGTAATAGTTAGTGACTAATTTGACTAGTATTAATAAAATAAAGAAAGAAAAGATATCATCTTTTCTCTCCATCTTTCTCCACCAAAAATAGCAAACAAAATATGGGTTTTGAAAGCTCAAATTTTTAGCAAGCTCTCATCCATCCTAGTAAGTGATTTTAATGGTTTTTCTTGAAGATAGTTGTACTTTTGAGACCCCTAAAGCTTAAGCTTTCTAAAGAGGGGACTATCTTGCATTATGGTGAAAAGTCTAGGGATTTGCCATGTGAGCTTTTAAGTTGTTTGCTGCATTTTCATGGGGGAAAATGAGTCTTGGTTGTTAGATGAACAACTTATGTGAAAGGTGTTGCCATAAAAACACCTAATTGGACCTTGTAGTAAAGGTTATAAAAATGGTAGTAAATGTGTGAAAAGTTGATTTTTGATGATAGCCATTATAGTATTAAATGTTCACCTAGGCTTGTTAAAGGTAGAAATATGATTAGAATTAATTTCCGAGCCTAGGGGCAAAATGGTCATTTTGCCAAAGTCTAGGGGCAAAATAGTAATTTTGCCAAAGCATGATTATTAAAATGCTTTTATTAATGTGATGATTAAAATGAGCTAAATTTTCTATTATAGAGTAAGAAGAACCAAGAATTTACCTCGATCGGGGAAAGAACAAAATCTCGGATTAGACCGACAAGCTAACTCATTTCGAGATCGAGGTAAGTTTGTATGTGATAGATTCAACATTTATGTTAGCATGTTTGAGAATGCTTGGTATTATATTGATGTATGATACTCTATTAAGTTGAGTAACTGATGTTGAAAAAGATGTTGAAGTCCTAGAGGACTATAATGAATATGTAAAATTGCTATTATCGAGGTACGATATGGATAAGGTCCCGTATAAGACCATATCCGGGATATGGCATCGACATTCAGAGGTGACTCCATGTAAGACCACCTCTGGAATGTGGCATTGGCCTCGTACTTATATTAATGAAGATATTATGCATCTTTGAGCATCCCTAGTGATTAATGGGATAAGTAGATAAGTTTGGAAGTAGGAATGAGATTAGTACTAAAGTCATGTGAATGAGTGAATACAGGTACTCGTAAGTAATTCACGACAGAACATTTCGATATGTGACACGGTATGTGTTATATAAGGGCAAGTATGAGTAAGTTGGCTAGAAGCCTAACACTTTGTGTATGTTTAATTAATGTCATGGATGGATTTTATGATGAGCTCATTGTTTCTATCTATTTCCATGCAAACTTACTAAACTTTATGCTTACCCCTTTTCATTGCCCTTTTTCCTTGTAGTATTGCCAAGATAACTCGAGGAACGTGGAAGTTAGAGTTCGGAAATCACACTATCGACATCACTTTGGTATAACAATTTGGACTTATTTTGGGTATGGCATGTATAGGACTTGGGTATTTTGTTAGGTCGTAATTGTTAGCCAAAGTGTTGGTTATGTATGTTATTAAATTCATTTTGTAAATGGTCTTACAAGTTAGGTCGATACTTGGCAAATTCTTATGCTTAATGAAGATGAATTTCATGAAGTGTATGCCCTTGTGTATGTCTTGTTTCTTTTGAGTTTTAGAGATACCTTTGGTCATTTTATAGATTGGAATGTTTCAGTATGAGTATAATTTCTTGATAGGGTGGAAAATGGCTTGGTAGATAGCCATCTAATTGTCCACACGGGTAGACACACGGGTGTGTGTCTAGGCCGTGTGTGACACACGGTCAGCCCCATGGGCGTGTGCCCTGGTCGTGTGAAGTCTGCACATTAAATGTGGAATTTAATTCGACGCACGGTCTAAGGACACGGGCGTGTACCTTGGCCGTGTGGCCTTAGTGAAGTGATGATGTCATAAATAAAATGCCAAGGTTTTGGCACACGGGCTAAGACACGGACATGTCGAGGTCGTGTGAGGGACACGAGCGTGTGTTCGGTCATGTGAAATAAGTCAGTGTGACCACGGGTGGCGAACACGAGCATGTCTTAGGGGCATACGGGCGTGTCCCTAGATCAACACGGGCGTGTGGCACCTGTTTTGATAAAAAGTTTTCCAAGTTCGTAAAAGTTCTCGGTTAAATCTCGAAACCTCTCGGAGGTTTGTTTAGGGCCTCGTAGGCCGTGAATGTGTAAGTGATGGGCTTAAATGAAATTTTATAGCCCAATGTGATATGTTTTAACGAGATAGTTAGGTAATGCCTCAAACCCAGTTCCGACTTCGAATACGGGTAAGGGCTGTTGCATTTATTTGTATTAGAGCTACGATTTAGTCGATTCTAGGACTAACGTAGTGTAAGTATGAGTCTAGCTATACATGCCATATGTAAGAGTACCTGTGTAATGATAGTGTGATGGCTCCTGACGTTGAAATTTATGTTTTATGTAGCATATGGATTCTGATCCAGACCGAACTACAGCCGATGATGCTACGAGTAATACGCCGGCTCCCGCTCAAGGGACTGCGCCAGCGAATAGTAGACCCGAGACCTTAGGTCAGGGAGAAGAGGCCCGAAAAGCCTTTCTCCGTATGATAAGTAACTGGTATACTGAGTATACCCGAGAAAATCCTAATGCTCAACCCCCTCCACCCCCACCTATTCCTCAACCTGCTCATATAGCTCCTCAAGTGGTTGAGGTGGTGAGAAGAGAAAAGCCTCCGGTTGATAAGATCCGGAAGCAAGGAGCCGAAGAATTTCGGGCTAGTAAAGATAATGATCCAGAGAGAGCAGAATTCTGGCTCGAGAATACCATCAGGGTATTCGATGAGTTATCCTGCACGCCTGAAGAGTGCTTAAAGTGTGCAGTATCCCTCTTAAGAGTTTCAGCCTATCGGTGGTGGAATACCCTTGTGTCGGTGGTACCAAGGGAGAGAGTTAGCTGGGAATTCTTCCAAGAGGAATTCCAGAAGAAGTATATCAGCCAGAGGTTCATCGACCACAAGAGAAAAGAGTTCTTGAAATTGAAGCAAGGCCGTATGTCAGTGACTGACTACGAACGGGAGTTCGTAAGGCTTAGCAAGTATGCCCGAGAGTGCATGTCTACCGAGGCCATCATGTGCAAGAGATTCGAGGACGGGTTAAATGAAGATATTCGTTTATACGTGAGAGTCCTCGAACTAAAGGAATTTGTAGTGTTGGTAGATAGAGCCTGAAGGCTGAAGAGTTGGCTAAGAAGAAAAGAAGAGCTGAGAACGAGTCTCGTGACTCGAGGAAAAGACAACTAAATAAGTCACTCCAATCCTCATCTAAGAAATCAAGGGATTTCGCTGCTCGATCAGTCACCTCAGTCGAGTTTTCAAACTGAAGCAAGGGCAAACAATTTTTGGGGTTTAAAGGGCAGACCACATCAGTTGCTAGTGTGGGCCACATTCAACCAAATAGACCGGAATGTCTGCAGTGCGGCAGGCGCCATTCTGGTGAGTGCCGAGAAAATGAGAAAGCTTGTTTCAGATGTGGGTCCTTAGACCACTTTATCAGAGATTGCCCCGAGGTGGGCAATAAAGAGAAGTCTCAGAATGTAAGACCGAGAAGTACTGCTAGGGGAAGACCACAGAGAAACTCGAAAAATAAAATGGGTAACAAGAATCTATCCAGAGAGCAAGCTGCAAGAGTCGAGGGTAGAGCACTGGCGAGAACATATGCCATTCGTGCTCGTGAAGAGGCATCTTCCCCCGATGTAATCACGGGTACATTTTCTCTTTATGATACTCGTGTTATAGCTTTAATTGATCCGGGATCTACCCACTCATACATATGCATGAAATTAGTCTCTAGCATGAGCATGCCTATAGAGTCTACTGAATTCGTGATAAGAGTGTCTAATCCCCCAGGCAAGTAAGTGTTGGTTGATAGAGTATGCAAAGGATGCCCTTTGATGATTAAGGGTCGTTGTTTTTCGGTTGATCTTATGCTATTGCCGTTTGATGAGTTTGATGTCATCCTTGGGATGGATTGGTTAGTTACTCATGGTGTAATTTTGAATAGTGGAAAGAAGTATATTGATTTGAAAAATGAAAATGGGGATTTTATTCGTGTTGAATCAGATAATCAAGATAGATCACCAGTAGTGATATCATCCTTGTCAACTCAGAGGTATTTAAGGAAGGGGTACGATGCTTACCTTGCCTTTGTGTTGAACACTAAAGAGATTGATTTGAAAATGGAGTCGGTACCCATAGTATGTGAGTACCCAGATGTTTTCCCGAAAGAGTTGCCAGGGCTACCTCTGGTTAGAGAGATTGAATTTGCCAGGGCCCCTATTTTTATTGCTCCATATAGAATGGCTCTAACTGAGCTAAAGGAGTTGAAAGCCCGGTTACAAAAACTAACGGATAAGGTTTCGCAAGGCCGAGTTTTTCTCCGTGGGGTGCTCCCGTCTAATTCGTGAAGAAGAAAGATGGTTCTATGAGATTATGCATCGATTATCGGCAGCTCAACAAGGTAACTGTGAAGAACAAGTACCCGTTGCCAAGGATCGATGATTTATTTGATCAATTGAAGGGGGCCACAGTATTTTCCAAGATAGATTTGAGGTCCAGGTACTATCAGCTGAGAGTCAAGGACTCGGATGTATTGAAAACTGCATTTAGGACTAGGTATGGCCACTATGAATTTTTGGTCATGCCTTTTGGCCTAACAAATGCCCCTGCGATCTTCATGGATTTGATGAATCGCATTTTTCGACCATATTTGGATTAATTTGTCGTGGTATTCATCGACGACATACTGATCTACTCTCGAGATGAGAACGAACATGCCGAGCATTTGAGTATGGTTCTGCAAGTCTTGAGAGAAAAACAATTGTATGCCAAGTTCAGTAAGAGTGAATTTTGGCTCAAGGAAGTGGGATTTTTGGGGCACATTGTCTCGGGAGATGGAATTAGAGTAGACCCGAGTAAGATTTCAGCAATTGTTGATTGGAAACCGCCGAGGAGCGTAACTGAAGTAAGGAGTTTTCTGGGCCTAGCCGGCTATTATAGGCATTTTGTCAATGGATTTTCTATAATAGCTACCTCGATGACGAGATTATTGCAAAAAGATATGAAGTTTGATTGGATAGAAAAGTGTCAATAGAGTTTTGAAAAACTGAAGATACTGTTGACTGAGGCTCCTGTTTTGGTGCAACTTGTACCGGAAAGAGAATTCATGGTTTACAGTGATGCATCCCTAAACGGGCTGGGTTGTGTACTTATGCAAGAGGGTAAGGTAATTGCATACGCCTCTAGGCAATTAAAGCCACACGAGAAGAATTACCCAACTCATGATTTAGAGTTAGCCAGAATTGTGTTTGTATTGAAGATTTGGAGACACCATTTGTATGGTGAAAGGTGTCGAATTTTCACCAACCACAAAAGTCTAAAATATTTGTTGACTCAAAAAGAATTGAATTTGAGACAAAGAAGGTGGTTGGAGCTGATTAAGAATTATGAGTTAGTGATTGACTACCATCCGGGAAAGGCGAATGTAGTCGCCGATGCCTTGAGCAGAAAATCATTGTTCACGCTGAGAGCCATGAATACTCAGATTGCTTTGTTGGATGATGGTTCCATTTTAGCCGAGTTGAGGGCTAGACCATTATTCCTCCAAGAGATTTGTGAAGCTCAAAAAGAAGATAACGACTTACAAGCCAAAAGAGTTTTATGTGAGTCGAATGTTGAGTCAGATTTTCGAGTAAATCCTGATGAATGTTTGATGTTTCAAGATAGGGTCTGTGTACCTAGGAATGATGAACTTATTCGTAGGATTTTGAATGAAGCACATAGTGGATGTTTAACAGTGCACCCGGGTAGCACGAAGATGTACAATGACTTGAGAAAATGGTATTGGTGGCCTAGTATGAAGAAAGATATTTCCGAGTTTGTATCAAAATGCCTGATTTGTCAGCAAGTGAAGGCTGAACACCAAGTATCTTCGGGTTTACTTTAGCCCATTATGGTTCCTGAGTGGAAATGGGACCGTATTACCATGGACTTCGTGACAGGCTTACCGTTGACTCCGAAGAAGAAAGATGCGGTATGGGTAGTGGTTGATAGACTCACAAAGTCAGCTCATTTCATACCAGTGCGAATCAATTATTTGCTTGATAAATTGGCGGATTTGTACGTGTTTGAGATAGTAAGACTTCATGGTGTGTCGTTGTCGATCATTTCGGATAAAGATCCGAGATTCACGTCACGGTTTTGGAAAAAGTTGCAAGAGGTCTTGGGCACAAAATTGAGTTTTAGTACCCCCTTCCATCCATAAACCGACGAGCAGTCGGAAAGGGTAATACAGGTATTCGAAGACATGCTTCGATGTTGTGTCTTAAAATTTCATGGTAATTGGGAGAAATACTTACCGTTGGTGGAATTCGCCTACAACAACAATTTTTAGTCAAGTTTGAAGATGGCGCCGTATGAGGCATTATATGGGCATAAGTGCCGAACGCCCTTGTATTGGTCTGAACTCAGAGAGAAATAGATACACGGGGTTGATTTACTCAGGGAAACTGAAGATAAGGTAAAAGTAATACGTGACTGTCTGAAGATTGCCTCAGATAGGTAAAATCCTATTCGAATTTAAAAAGGAAAGAGATTGAATTCGAAGTCGGTGATAAAGTGTTCTTGAAAGTATCACCTTGGAGAAAAGTCCTCAGATTTGGCCGAAAGGTCAAATTGAGTCTGCGATTTATCGGACCTTATGAAGTTACCGAGAGGATAGGACCGGTAGCTTATCGATTGGCTTTGCCACCTGAGCTGGAAAAGATTCATGATGTCTTTCACGTATCCATGTTGCGCCGATACCGTTCAGACCCTTCACATGTCATAGTACCAACAGAGGTAGAGATACAACCGGACTTGACTTATGGTGAAGAGCCAGTTAGAATTTTGGCGCGAGAGGTCAAACAGTTAAGAAACAAAAGTATAGCCCTTGTAAAAGTGCTGTGGCAAAGGCATGAAATAGAAGAGGCTACATGGGAGCCCGAGGAAACTATGAGAAACTAATATCCCAACCTTTTCACCGGTAAGATTTTCGGGGACGAAAATCCTTAAGGGGGAGAATTGTAACAGCCCGAATTAGGGGCTAGTCAGAATAGTGATCTCGGGGTCACTAATCCGAGGTTAGAGAAAATATTTTTCATGATATTTTATGAGTCAGAGCATGATTATATTAGTGCATGAAAATTTTGGTGCTTTAATTTTATCAATTTCTTACTTAATCGCGAAAAAGGACTAAATCGCATAAAGTGCGAGAGTTCCATTCTATTGGCTAAAAGTGCCAAATAACCATGGATTGTAAATTGGAGGTCTTTAAAAGGCAATTAGCCCTTTGATAGATAGTTGACCGGCCATAGGAGATGATAGGAGACAAAGATGGACAAAATTGGTCAAAGTTGGTAATAGTTGGTGACTAATTTGACTAGTATTAATAAAATAAAGAAAGAAAAGATATCATCTTTTCTCTCCATCTTTCTCCCTCGAAAATAGCAAACAAAATAGGGGTTTTGAAAGCTCAAATTTTTAGCAAGCTCTCCTCCATCCTAGTAAGTGATTTTAATGGTTTTTCTTGAAGATAGTTGTACTTTTGAGACCCCTAAAGCTTAAGCTTTCTAAAGAGGGGACTATCTTGCATTATGGTGAAAAGTCTAGGGATTTTCCATGTGAGCTTTTAAGTTGTTTGCTGCATTTTCATGGGAGAAAATGAGTCTTGGTTGTTAGATGAACAACTTATGTGAAAGGTGTTGCCATAAAAACACCTAATTGGACCTTGTAGTAAAGGTTATAAAAATGGTAGTAAATGTGTGAAAAGTTGATTTTTGATGATAGCCATTAGAGTATTAAATGTTCACCTAGGCTTGTTAAAGGTAGAAATATGATTAGAATTAATTTTCGAGTCTAGGGGCAAAATGGTCATTTTGCCAAAGTCTAAGGGCAAAATGGTCATTTTGCCAAAGTCTAGGGGCAAAATAGTAATTTTGATAAAGCATGATTATTAAAATGCTTTTATTAATGTGATGATTAAAATGAGCTAAATTTGCTATTATAGAGCAAGAAGAACCAAGAATTCACCTCGATTGGGGAAAGAACAAAATCTCGGATTAGACCAACGAGCTAACTCATTTCGAGATCGAGGTAAGTTTGTATGTGATAGATTCAAAATTTATGTTAACATGTTTGAGAATGCTTGGTATTATATTAATGCATGATACTCTATTAAGTTGAGTAACTGATGTTGAAAAAGATGTTGAAGTCCTAGAGGACTATAACAAATATGTAAAATTGCTATTATCGAGGTATGATATGGATAAGGTCCCGTATAAGACCATGTCCGGGACATGGCCTCGACACCGAGTTGAGATCCCGTATAAGACCATATCCGAGATATGGTTTCGGTAATGAATACGAAAATCGTATAAGACCATATCCGAGATATGGTTTCGGTAATGAATACGAAAATCGTATAAGACCATATCCGGGATATGGCATCAATACTTGATGTGAAATTTCCGTATAAGACTATATCCTGGATATGGCATCGGCATTCAGAGGTGACTCCATGTAAGACCACCTCTGGGATGTTGCATTGGCCTCGTACTTATATTAATGACGATATTATGCGTCTTTGAGTATCCCTAGTGATTAATGGGATAAGTAGATGAGTTTGGAAGTAGGAATGAGATTAGTACTAAAGTCATGTGAATGAGTGAATACAGGTACTCGTAAGTAATTCACGACTGAACTTTTCGATATGTGACACGATATGTGTTATATAAGGGCAAGTATGAGTAAGTTGGCTAGAAGCCTAATACTTTGTGTATGTTTAAATAATGCCATGGATGGATTTTATCATGAGCTCATTGTTGCTATCTATTTCCATGCAAACTTACTAAGCTTTATGCTTACCCCTTTTCATTGCCCTTTTTCCTTGTAGTATTGCCAAGATAACTCGAGGAACGTGGAACGTTGGAGTTCAGAAATCACACCATCGGCATCAGTTTGGTATAACAATTTGGACTTATTTTGGGTATGGCATGTATAGGACTTGGGTATTTTGTTAGGTCGTAATTGTTAGCCAAAGTGTTGGTTATGTATGTTACTAAATTCATTTTGTAAATGGTCTTACAAGTTAGGCTGATACTTGGCAAATTCTTATGCTTACTGAAGATGAATTTCATGAAGTGTATGCCCTTGTGTATGTCTTGATTCTTTTGAGTTTTAGAGATACCTTTGGTCATTTTATAGATTGGAATGTTTCGGTATGAGTATAATTTCTTGATAGGGTGGCAAATGGCTTGGTAGATAGCCATCTAATTGTCCATACGGATAGACACACGGGCGTGTGTCTAGGCCGTGTGTGACACACGGTCAGCCCCATGGGCGTGTGCCCTGGCCGTGTGAAGTCTGCACATTAAATGTGGAATTTAATTCGACGCATGGTCTAAGGACACGGGCGTGTGTCTTGGCCGTGTGGCCTTAGTGAATTGATGACGTCATAAACAGAATACCAAGGTTTTGGCACACGGGCTAAGACACGAGCGTGTTAAGGCCGTGTGAGGGACACGGGCGTGTGCCCGGCCGTGTGAAATAAGTCAGTGTCGACCACGGGTGGCGAACACGGGCATGTCTTAGGGGCACACCTAGATCAACACAGGCGTATGACCCCTGTTTTGATGAAAAGTTTTCCAAGTTCGTAAAAGTTCCCGGTTAAATCCCGAAACCTCTCGGAGGTATGTTTCGGGCCTCGTAGGACGAGAATGAGCAAGAGATGGGTTTAAATGAAATTTTATAGCCCAATGTGATATGTTTTAACGAGATAAGTTAGGTAATGCCTCAAACCCTGTTTTGGCTTCGAATACAGGTAAGGGGTGTTACATTCATGCCTATTATATGGCAGCTCAGCTGCAATATTATTGATATGTGCCGCATTCGGTACAACTTGGTGTGTAGGGCTAGGTAGGTGTTTTAAACCCCACATAGTGTGTAGGGATGGTCGGAGATGGTGTGTAGAGTCTGGTGGGTAGGATACTGATTTCTGTTACTATATGCATACTGTATTTGAGATGGGCTAAGGCTCTAATTTTAAACTGAAACTGTATTTGAATGGGCTAAGGCCTAAACTGTATCTGAATCTGTAATGGGCTTAAGCCCCAAACTGTATTTGACTGATAACTGTTGTGTGGCTGTATGCATGCCTTCTGTGGGGATTACACACTGAGTTTACGTAAACTCACCCCTTTCTGTTTTATCTGTACAGGTAATCCCCAGACTTAGATGGATTGGTGCGGCGGAGAACTCAACGGTGACCACATGACTATTAAACTGAGTTAATTCCATTAAGGTTTTTTAATTTCTATTAATTTTGGGGTGTTTTTGATGTAATTTGGACTTTTGGACTGTTTGCCTTAATTTTGGGATTTTAACTGATTTTATAGATTTTTAAATTGCAAAACTCAACGAAAAATCGGTTTAATTAAAAATAACGTTTTCCCTAAACACGAACGATTTTCTTAAAATATCACGGTTTCAAAAGCTTCCGCTATAGAATATGTTTTTAAACGGATCGAATTAACGAGTAAATACTTTCTAAATTGACTAGGGATAATTAGAAGGTAATAAACAGAAACGGTCTTAACTTGATAAACTCGATTTCAAATTCCATTCTATGTGACATCGCGAGATTCGGCCATAACGTCTAGGACGGGTTTGGGGTGTTACACCTCTAAACAGAACTAGAGGGCTCCAAATCTATAACAGTCCGATTTAGACCCTAGTCGGAATAGTGGTTTCGGGACCACAAATCCGAGTCTAAAAAATATTTTAATATTATTTTCTGAGTCTACAGCATGTGAATTAGTATGTGTGAAATTTCCGTGATTGAATTTGATCGTTTGTGTTCTTAATTTGCAAAAAAGGACTTAATTGCGTAAATACAAAAGTTACTTGCTATTTATTAAAGTGCTATATTGCTATGGCTTTTATAATGTGAGGTCCTTATGTTGTTATTATGCCATTTAATTGAAAGTGGACAAATATGGGCATTTATTATATGTTTATAATTGTTTTAAACCAAGGCTAAAATTGGTATTTGGTAATTAGTGTTAATATAATTAAAATAAAAACAATTAGATGGCCATTACCATCATCTTTTCCACCGAATTTGAAAGAAAAAGAAGGGGTTTAAAGCTTTTGAACATTCGGCCTTGGTTTAGCTTAATTAAGATCAAGAACAAAAGAAAACAAAATTAGATCAGGGAAAATCGAAAGTGGTCGAGTAATCGTTTTGATCCGTTCGTATCCGTACGAGGTAAGTCAATATACAAATAAATGTGTTTGAATTGAATTATTAATGCTTCTATGTGAATGAATTGTGATATATGGATATTTGAGCTGAAAAGGTGAAATTCAGGAAAATTCCGATAATGTAACGACGTCGGAAAAGTCCCGTATGAACTTTAAGAAATAGTTAGGATACGTATGTCATGGCATAGGATTCCAATATGATTTATCGTGTAAGACCACATCTGGGACGTTGGCATCGATTTGTGATTTACGTGTAAGACCATGTCTTGGACATTGGCATCGTATATGATTTCGTGTAAGACCCTGTCTGGGACAGAGGCATCGATGTTTAGTTACATGTAAGACCACGTCTGGGACGTTGGCATTGTACGAGCTTTCTGAGCTATCCGAGTATCCTATTTAGTTTCGAACGATTCAACGGGCATTCCGAGAAATGAATGAGTATACGATTGTGCATCTGAATTTTGGTACGTATGTATGTATATGAAATTTGGCAATAGAAGATAAGTATGAGTATGATCATTTGATATGTGAGCTATATGAAAATGTGATATATTTATAAGCAGGTGGTTATGATCAATTGAGCTAAATGAGAAATATGAACTTGCTATTGTGTTATGTTATAGTTCATATGAATGAAATAGTTTATAATTGTTTATGTGATAAGTTTACTTGTATATGGCTTACTAAGCTTTTGAAAGCTTATTTTGTGTGTGTTTGCATTGTTTTATAGATTATTGAAGCTACCAAAAGTTCAGGGATCGTCGAGGATCATCACTACACTATCAAACTATATTTTGGTACCTTTTAAAAATGTATATATTGAAGTATGGCATGTATAGGCTAGAATTGTTAAGATATATTTTGAGACATGTATATAATGCCATGTGATATGGCATGTTAATGAATGTGAATATGGGTTAATGTAGTCTATGCTATGTGATGCAAAAAGTTGGTATGTTTTGATGTGCTTTTGAATGGTCAATTTAGTATGTTTATGGTTGCCTTTGGGTCATGGATTGATGCTTGTTGGATGTTTGTAGGTATGACTCAAAATGGATGGCAATTTGGCCTTGCAAATGGCCTATAATTTCCCACACGGGCGTGTGTCCAGACCGTGTCCTTCAATGTTCCAATTCGAAGTAAGTCAGATTTGCACACGGGCCAGACACACGGGCGTGTGACAGGCTGTGTGATCCAAGTCAGTGTTGCACACGTGCCAAACACACGGGCGTGTGACAGGCCGTGTGATCCAAGTCAGTGTTGCACACGTGCCAGACACACGGGCGTGTGACAGGCCGTGTGATTCAAGTCAATTTTGCACACGGGCTGAGACATGGTCTAAGGCACGACCGTGTGAGGCACACGGCCTAGCCACATGGGCGTGTGCCCTGTTTTAAAAGAAGATTTTTTTGAGTTTTGCAAAGTTTTCACATGAGATCGGTTTAGTCCCGAACCTTCTTTAAAGCATGTTTAAGTCTGGTAGACCTTCTAAAGGGACTTTCTGTGTATATCTCACTATGGAATGGTTATGAAAGCTTGATGTTAGTGAAACGTTTATGATATGTTCCGATCTGTCCGGTAATGCCTCTTAACCTTTGTCTGGCGACAGATATGGGTTAGGGGTGTTACAAAATCCTTCTTATTCTTACCTCTCTCACGGTCTCTATTCTGGTGCTCAACGCGCTTAACCTCTTCGGCGATCTTCGCCTTGTCCACCAAGGCAGCGAACTCTCGCTCCCTTTGCGGAGCTATTAGAACTTTCAAATTATATCTTAAACCATCCTCAAAATAGATACATTTCTCATACTCAATCACCACCATCCCATGAGCGTAATGAATCAATATTAGAAATTCGGCCTCATACTTGACCACAATCCTATCCTCCTGAGTGAGGTTCATGAACTCGCGTCTGCGAGCATCCACATAACTCGCCCTCACATATTTCCTCTGGAAGGCAGTCTTAAAATATTCCCGGTTGATTTGATCTAGCTGAGTACCCTCCTTAACCGTTAGCCACCACCGATATGCCTTATCCCGAAGCAAATATATCGCACCTTTCAATTTCAGCTCAAGGGTGTAGTCAATATCATTCATTAGCCTCTCGGTGGCCTCCAATCAGTATTTGGCCACAGTTGGGGCAACTCTAGTGACGCCCCTAAATAGCTCAGCACCATTAGATCGGAGGCGTTCAGTTACCGACCCACGGCTCCCAAAACTAGAATAGGGCCCAGCGACCCTCTCCAATACTCTAAGCATGGCTTGGGACAATACGTCGTCCCCAGCCGAGCGACTTTGAGACCCGGTCTCAACAGTAGGTGTAACCGGTGTCTCACTCGTATCCAGATTAGGCATGCTGCCCATCGAGGACGACTCAGCTCGAGTCCCTCTACGGCGCCCGCCGTGCTCACGAGTACCACGACCACGCGTTCCACGAGCACTTATCGTAATCACAGTTTTATCTACATTACAAAGTTTTATGTATTAGTTTCAGTATTTATTAGCAAATGTTTTATGCTTCAAATAAGTATCAGAAGGAGTTTCAGAAATTTCAGTCTCTAACTAACTCAGTACAGTTGTAATCATTTCAGAGTTTTCTAACTAAAGTATTTCTAAATTAGAAATACTTACAGGACCAGCGTTGGAGACTCGGAATACTACATACTCACTTTTCAGATTCAAAAATAAAATTTTCACAGAAAAATAATTTTTGTAAATACAATTTTGAACCCAAAATTTCACAGCTTGAGTTTTGCAACCTGGCTCTAATACCACTAAATATAACACCCCAAACCCAGCCTAGACATTACGGTCGAATTTGGAAGTGTTACGAAAGAAAGTTATAAACCTGACCTTTTCTTTCTTTTTAAAAAAAAAATATCGTACATCATTGTTACGAAAAAAGTCCACTTATTTAAAACATGTTGTTAGACTTATTAGTTAAAACCCTAGATTGTTTACACTTTCAAATAAAACAAATAATTTGCAGTGGAAGTTCTTAAGTAGTTATATTTTGAAAATCTAGTTTGTTTTCTCGAAAATGGTTGATTGTATGAAACAGTTGTTTTCGTAAATTGTTTTGTCAAACAACGTGCTAGAAATTCCAAATTAAATCCAAATCCAAAAATAAAAAATAAAACCCAAATGTCAAGAGAGTCCCAAAATTACAAAACTCTCAAAACAAAATTTTAATTAAGCAAATTATAAAAATAATGTTTTACGTAATCGTGGACATATCTGAGCTCCCGTCGCACTGACCCGCCTAAGTCTGAGGGTTACCTAAATGTAGCGGACAAACAGAAAGTGAGTTTTAAAACTAAGTGTGTAACTCAACAGAAACATAAATTCAGATTCAATCACATGGTAGAGCAGATACAGGCATAAATCTTTTACAAAATCAGAATTATAATAGAATCGTACAGATATAGATATGCATAATCCTACCCCCATCCTCTACACACCAACTCCGACCATCCCAACACACCACATGGGGTATAAAACACCCACCTAGCCCTACATACTGCTTAGTGTCCATACGATAATTTTCAAAATTATCGTAGTAATGTTGCCAGTATATTGGCGAGATATCGCCTCACACAGAATACTTCCTCCACGTAACACATATCCCGCCCCATAGCCAAATACAGACAGTAATAATAGTTACCAGAATTAATATATCATGCATGCTCGTATAAGAGATATTACACATGCTTATACATAACAAAATAGATCATACGTACCGTATCACATAATATTCATATAGATGTTATTTACATCAATTTCAATCTAACAGAGTAGTAGATTTCATGCTTTAAGGCTTATACCACACATACTGACCCTATGGAAGGCCTAGATTCGATCGGGACGACATGTACGACCCTAGGGAAAAATTTGAAAATTTGGGCCCACACGGCCCAAAATGACCTAGGCCTTGCACACAGCCTATCACACGGCTGTGTGTCGTACACGACCATGTGGCATCGACAGGCCCCAATTTTAACTTTCATCGATCGCCGTTTTTCGGGTTTCTCGTTAGACATCTGGTTCTATTTCGACAATAACTCAACCACTAGACTCCTAAACCTAAGTATGACATATAAAATGATTAATTATAGTATTGAGACACAAAATAACCAAGAATCGAACTCTCCCGAAACACCAAAACACCTCCATACTCTTATCGATAAGCAAACCGCAACCTCGCAAAATCACGATGCTGAAGGAAGAGTCAGCCGTAACGTCTAGGCTAGGTTTGGGGTGTTACAATGAAAATTTGGTATGTTGAGTAATTGGATTTAGGACCTTAGAAAAGCATGTTAGTATAGGTGTTTAGATTGGATGCCAAAGTATGTTAATGTCTAATCTTGGGTGATTGAGCATGATTTATATGACCTATGTATGCCATATGACATGTTAGAATAGTTATTTTTGCATGAAATTATAAAAGGGTATGTGTATTTAAGTGTTAAAGTGTCATATGCAAATGCTGCAATTTTCTACAATATAATGCACTTTGACGTCATGACGAGCCCCAAAGATGTTACGACTAGGACCTGTCATCGTGACAATGTTTATCGCGTCATTGAGACAAGCAATCCTTCTCAGGCAATGTCTCGATGTGGATTTTCACGTCGTCTCGACGTGGATGCTGAGTGAACTAGGCATATTTTTTACACTTTTACAAATAAGTCTTGATTTTTATACAACTAAATTGGAGGCCTTAAACACCGCGAAATGTTTCAAAAATTTACAAGACAAAGTTTTATATACTGAATCTCAAAATTTTATCTTCAATTTCATAAAATGGTTTTCCTGGATATTTTGTAAAATTTATGTTTTAGTCTTTAAACATCATTTTGAAATTGAATGTTCGTTTTGAACTGAATGTTTCTAATATGATTATAAATCAAATTCCCAATGCACTTGACGGATTGATTTTTTGAATTAAGATTATTTGGCCTATGTTGTGTAAAATGATGATTTTACCCCTATTTTTATTTTGTTGTATTGTGATAGACGAAACATGGTTTAGGCTTTGTATGTTTAAAGCTACATGAATAAGCATGTATTTCATTAGTGTGATTGGTGGTTTTGTGGTGTTCTTGGTGGTTGGTAAGGAGAGTCACGTAAGTGGCTAATGAGACATTTTGGATTTGGGTCAGTCCGTCTCGCCTGGGTTTGGTGTGTCACATGGTGCATCCTGTGTTTGGGGGTTTCTGGTGGATCCTAGGATTAACAAAACTCTGCTTGGTCTAATCCCTAAGGTCAATGGTCCGGAAAACATCATTCAAATCCATCTAATTAGTTTTTGCATGATTTTATATAAGATTGTGACTAAGACAATTGTTAAAAGGTTGCGACCATTAATGTCGAGGCTTACTAAACAAAACCAAGCTAGTTTTGTGATGTGTAGAAGCATTTCAGACAATATTGTTATTGCTTAGGAGGTAGTACATTCTTTGAGAAATTTTAAGGGCAGAAAATCTGAGATGATTTTAAAAATTGGTCTTGAGAAGGCATATGACAGAATCTGTTGGGATTTCTTGAGGATACACTTTTAGAAGTCACAATTTCATTCATGTTGATCACGGTAATTATGAATTGTATGTCGTCGGCTACTTTCCAGGTTCTCTGGAATGGTGCGATCACAAATGAATTTAGGCCTTTACCAATTGAATTTTAATTTTAAATAAAAAAATCAAATTATTGAAATTAAAAGTTGAAGGATTAATTTTAAACATATACAAAGAGTATAAGGACTACTAGCGCAATTAGACCTAGTTGAACCAAGAAGCTTACAATTGATAAATAGAAAGCAAAACATTTTATATTAAATACTTTTATATTAACATTTCAAATTAAACCTTTTAATTTCATTTATTTATTTTGCAATTAAATTTGATAAATCAATTTTGGGTAAAATGGTCACCCTATTATGTGTTCCTATTTTGGTCACCCAATTTTAAAAGTTTTCAATTTAGGTATTAACCTTTGAATTCGTTATTGTTTTGGTCACCCGGCGTTATATTGATAATAGAAACCTTTTTTTCTAAATGGTATAATAACATATTTGGTCCTCAATACTTATATATTCTATCAATTTGATCCTAATTCTAAATAATTAAAAAAAGTTAACCCTTCAAATTTACAAATTCTATCAATCTAATCCTCAAACTACTTAATCAAAGCTTTCGACTTTTAAAACAGAGGCATTCCACGTGTATAAATTTGTAAAACCCAAAAAGGAAAAAGAACTTCTCAAATTGTTCAAATATAACATACTTGTAATACAAATTTATTGTATAAAAATAAATTTTATAGTTATTCCTCGAAAGCATTTACTGTCGAAACCATTTTAAAATCTTTAGAAAACGGGGTCGACTTTTAAATCAAAAGTGGGAGTCGCCACCAATCCCTTTTTTACTTAGGTGTGATTGGATCACCTTCCAAAATATTTTATTTTAAAACATTTAATTTTGGTCTACGAAAAACAAGAAAAACGGGTTCGGGAGTCGGTTACATATGAGGAATGATTAGCACCCTCATAACGCCCAAAAATTGGTACCTAATCGATAAAATCATGTCCAAATGTTTAAAATTTAAAAGTATCTAAAAATATGATTTCTTTAAAGAAACTTTGAGCAATTTAAAATTTTGAGACTTTCTTGTTCCGAAGGAATATAAACATCACATCCAACACGTTAGGACATGATATTTTAAAACCTTCATAATCAAAATCATCTCACGATTTACAAAACTTGTTAAAAGGATATTTAGTTATTTAGCCAAACGGAAAATCGCACCCAACACGTTAGGGCACTATTTCCCGAATTTCTAAATACCCAAACATTGCCTTATTTTAAAAAAGCTTTAAACAAAATATAGTAATTTTGATAAAAATCTATTTTATATTTTAAATAATAATCCATGTAACAATATTGCATTTATACATAAATATTAAAAGCAATTAATACATTAACATCTAACATAGACAATATAAAATACAACTAAAATAACTAAAGTAAGAATAATAATACAATAAGGATATATTAGTAAAAATAATAATTTAGGTTAATATAAAAATAATAGTAAGATGAAAAACAATGGTAATGAAAATAATATAAATAATATTAATAATAAAATAATAAATAATAATAATAATACTAATAATACTAGGGTTAGTTATAAATAAAATAATAGTAGTAGCGATATCAAAAATAATATATATATATTGTATAAAAAATATTGTTAAAAGAATAAATAATATATAACTTTAAATAAAGTTACATTTATAATAATCTAATACAAATATTTTATAAAAATAATAAAAATAAATATGTATTATAAATAAATTTTATACCAAGTAAAATTTTAGAAAATAATATAATATAATAATATACAATATATAAATTAAAAATATAATATAATAAATAATATATTATTAAACTAAATAAAATAATATATGATAATAATTAAATATATATATAAAAAATAATACATATAATATATATATATATATGAATTTCACAATATTAATAAATTAATAAACATAAAAAAATATTTAATATGATAAAATAGTTTAATACATTATAAAATAATAAAATAAAATAAAAGGATAAAAATAAAATATAACAAAGAAAACATGAGTCAAATAACAATTAAAACAGATTAAAAGGACTAAATCAAAACACGCGTTAAATTACAGGGGCTAATATGGAAATTAAGCTTCTTTTTGAAAACGATGTCGTTCCGATTTTTAGCCTTTAGATTGCCCGAGGATTAAATTGAATTAAAAACAAATTTCCAGGGTTAATTTAATAAGAAATAAAAACTTAAACAAGATTAAATTAAAACCAATAAATATACAAAGGGACTGATATGGTAAATTCCCCTTTTTAATAAAACACGCGGATCCTAGTCGGGTTTGCGGGTCGACACGTGGGTCTAGCCTTAAAACGATGTCGTTTTGGTCATTATCTGACCACACCAAAACGACGTCGTTTCTTAGGCCTATATAAAGTGAAAATCAATAAAAAAAAATCATTTTTAACAGCCTTTAAAAAAAAAATAGAAACTGAGCTTTAGAAAGCTCTCCCCTTTCCTCTGTTTTTGACCAAACTCCGGCGTGGGTTCAAACGATAGGCCACTGCGCGTGCATCCCACGCGCCACCGCACACGATGGCCTGAAGACAGAAAAATCTCCTCTTTTGCGAATCGAGAGGTAAATATTTATACTCCCTTTTTATTTTAGTAGCAATATATAAAAAACATAAAACTGAAGAAAAAGAAACACGAATAAACTTTCGAAAATCACCTCTGTTGTATTTTATTTTCTTTTTTCTCTGAATATTTCTCTATGTATTCTTTTCTCTGTGTGTTCGTATCCCTCCCCCCTTGTTACAAGTTTATTAGGGCTATTTATAACCCTAAGAATAAACTGGCAATAAATACAAAGATTTCTTTCTGTTTTTGTTATTTTCTTTCTTTCCTTTTGTTGTTCGTTCTTTCACTGTTTGCAGATCAAGGACGCGAAGTGCGGTGATGACGAAGCGCGACTTGCTGCGCGATTAGGGGCTTCGGCGCGAAGGAAGGCTGCTGGGTATCGAGACTGGTGTGGGCGCGAAGAACGGCTTACGTGACTTGCGGCATGACTGGTGGTGGGCGCGAGGCTCTTGCGGCGCCTAGGGTTTCTGAAAACCCTAGGCTTACTGAACTGGTTTAGTTATTGGGCCATTTCGGGCCGGTTCCGTTTGGGCTGATTTTTAGGTTAGGTCTGTTTGGGTAGTGGGTTGATTTTGAGTCTAGTGGTATTGGGCTACGATATTGGATTTCAGTTTTGTGCAATGGACTTTGTAAAAATGGACTGTGCTGGACATTTATTATTTATTTTGGTTTATTCCAGCCCGGGCAAAAATGAGCCATTACATTTACATTACAAATATGTTATATTAGAGTAAAAAGATTTTTTTATTTAAAAAAAACCCTCTTATTTATTGTAGCTAGTCTCAATGTATATTATAGAATGAAATTAAATATAAAATAATATAACATTTACCAAATTAAAAAATATATTAAATTGTATGATATATGATGAATTTTTAGAATTATGTACATGTCACAATATTAGGCTTTCCAATCCACATAAAAAAAAATTGGTTTTTAGAGGTTTCAGTTTTAAATAGTATATATAAAATAAGAAGTTATTTTCCATCTTGTTATATTAACACAAATAGTCAAAGCAAGAAACAATAAATGAATAAATCCATGGATTAAAGAGTAGCATTTCATTATGTCAAATACATAATACAAAAGTTTGGCCATGGTGCTTGAAATCGGATAAAATCAACCGATTATATCAAGAACCAGTTTGTATATCAGTCTAAAGCGAGAGAAAGAATAAATTGATTCACAAATTGGTAAGGTGCTAATCGAAAAATAGATGAAATGATAAAAAATTAATTGTAAGAAAGAAAGAGATGGAATAGATTGATTTGCATATGGCCCAAAGAGATATGGAAACGAAATTTTAAATCGAAAACAAATTTGATTTACATTGGGATATGGGAGAGGGAGAGAGAGACGATAATAAGATTTTTATTTTTTTGGTAATATAATATGGATAATGGATAGATTACAAGTAATAAAATATAACTTATTTGGTTTTTCCAATGGAGAGGTATTGGAAACTTAGAGAAAAATTATATATAAAATTAGGGTTAGTATTTGGTATATTGGTAGTATATGTTTTTTTATAAGTAGTTTTAAAAGATTGTTATGTATCTCTTTTTTTAAAATATTTCTTTTTTAATATTATATCATATCGTCTTTTTTTAAAATATTTCTTTTTTAATATTATATCATATCGTTATAGGATACTTGTCAACATCTTGACTACTTGTGGTGTAACATCCTAGGAAGGGCCTATGCATTTTTCAGATCAATTGTATGAAATGACAAGTCTTAAGTATTATGAATAAATTTTTGATACTTTTGGAAACCTAGAAATGAATGAAAATGGAAATGGAAATGAAAATGAAAATGGAGATGGAGATGAAAATGGAAATGGAAATGGACATTTTTGGAAACTTAGACATTTTTGGAAACCTAAACATTTTTGGAAATGATCCAAAAATGGAAACTTGAACATTTCGGGAAACTTGGATATATGAGAGAAATAAAGGAGTTTTATTCACATAAATATGTGAATAATAAGAGATAAATAAAGGAGTTTTATTCACATAAATATGTGAATAATAAGAGAGAAATAAAGGAGTTTTATTCACATAAATATGTGAATAATAAGAGATAAATAAAGGAGTTTTATTCACATAAATATGTGAATAATAAGAGATAAATAAAGGATTATTTTCTAATGAGATAATTGAGGAGATACTTGATGGATTAAAGGCTTTTATCTTTTAAATAAAAGAGATAATATTATCAAAAGAGGAGTGGTGGCCAAGTAAAGGACTCCTAGGTGATAACTTTGGCTATAAAAGGAGGACAGGAGGGCTACTCATCAACATTTGCTCCTCTTCCTCTCTCGCCGAAATTCTCCCTAGGCAAAACCCTCTCTCTGCGAATTTTTATTAAGCAAAAATCCTCTCTTTTTCTTCTATTTTCTTCTCCGTTTCTATCATAGTTTGAATCTTTGTGGATTCTAAGAAAGAGGGCAATCATCCACAACATCAAAAGGGGATCTTTCGGAAATCTAAGGATCTAAGGTAAGGATTATAAATATAAATATGTGGTTAAAGATTATGATTCACGTTTTCAAAGTTAGATCTAATCTAACACGGTTATAGGATTTCAACAGGCTTATAAAGGAATCCTCTTCGATTTGGAATCCCATCATAAGGTAAGGGATATTCGGCCAAGGCATAATTTGTTTAAGTGTTTTCCATTATTTCAAAAAACCGAAAACCGATATGGTTACATACCTAGTATTAGCCGATTTCAAGGAAGAGGAATTCTAGCAATCTGTTGGGACTTGATTAAATCAATTCGGCAACTAGGTAAGTAATTCTACTTCTAGTAGGATTTGGTTTTAAGACCAAATAGGTTTATTTATATGTTTTAATTAATGGCCGAATATAGGAGTGAAAGATCTAGATCGGTAGATCGCTCTACGGGAATTCACGGAAACTATTAAGCGAAAAAGGTGTGTACTCTTACTAACTTTCAATAAATTGCATGGCAATCATTAGATATGTAAATATGTAACAAAGATGTGAATGTGGCTAAGCACCACAAATGTGGTAAGGAGTACCTGTGCACGTTTCCTACTTTTGATAGGATTGTGAATGTGATATATTTTGAACATGTGATTAGTAACATGAATGAAAATTTAGTATGTGAAATATGTTATGAAATAATTGGGGCATTCGGGATATTTGTGGAGGAAGAAAGTGAAGGTGATGACTACGGTCTCACCAACGTAAAGTGGTGACTACGGTCACATAAAGTGAAAAGTGGTAACTTCGGTTACATCCGAAGGAATACATTGTCTAATGACACAACATAAGTGGGCGATGAGCACGCCGATCGCAATGCGACGCGCTTCCGATGGTGTGTAGCGGATGGAGGGTCGACTTAGTAGTCCCCGCGGCGTACAAAGTTGGTACGGGTGGTGTGTAGCGGATGGACAAGTAGGTTTGGATTTGGGTTGCATCATCCTTTATTTTGTATGAACATGATATTGATATGACTTGTATGCCCGATTTGTTGGAAATTAGTACTATGTACACATTGAGTCTGTTGACTCACCCGTTGGGGAATTATTTTTCGTGTGATGAGCGAGTAATGGACCGGGTCGGCGGGAGCTAAAGGTGGCCATGCATCGCTTGAAGAAGTTATTTGGAATTTGGACTTTATGAAATTTTAGTACTTTAAACTTTATTTTGGGTTTGAATGATGTAATAAGGCCATAAGGCCTAATTGGATTTTCTTTATTTCTGCTTTATTTTTATTTGAATATGATACAATTTATGTTTGATTAAAGATAAGTAAATTTATTTCTCTTAAAATAATAAACCCAAAAATTATTTTGTCACCTTATTTAAGTTGGATTTCCAGAATTTATTAAATAGGTTTCAAATTAAGCCCAACCTAAAACAATTTTTTTAAAATTACACAAATTTTCTCTAAGTCATTTAGAACATTGAAAACCGATTTATTTAAGGAACATACCGATCCTGTTCAAGCTCGTGGGCCGGGTGTGGGGTGTTTCGATTGGTATCGAGCCCGTTTTAAAACTCTCGGCTGTGGGCTCGGGCCTAAAACGTTTTCAATTCGAGCCCAAATGAATTTCTTTGAAATAAGCGGGTTTATGGCATGGCACCTAAGTCTCCGACCATGATCCACCAGTGTAAGTACCTTTAACCATCCGTGTGATTATGTGAATTATGAATTGTAAAAGGGTAGCAAAGGCATGGAACGTAGAATAGTGTGATAGGAACTTGAACCCTAGGATTAGACTACTCAAACACTTGAAACTCATAAGACTTAATGAACTTAACAAACCTATGACTAAGTTATTAAGCTAGGGTGTGGCAACCCACATGACGCATGTCTAGGATTGGATCCTAAGAGCACAGTATTTAAGCGATCCTAGTGACTCACCTCCTCTTCGCAGTATCCTACCAGTGCGTAGCTTCGGTTCGCCCTAACTCGTAAGGCTCGGTGGTGTGGCAACCTCTGTGCGCATGTCTAGAAAGGTCGGTGAGAGCTTGGTATTTAAGCGATCCGCGTGACTCACCTCCTCTTCATTCGAATCCTCGCTCAGTGCGTAGCTTTAGTTCACCCCGACCAAGAGGGCTCGGTCATAGGCTAAACACAAAGAATAAAACCCGAAAGGGACTTAGCCGCTTTTCTTCTATAAAAAAATAAAAAAATGTATAACCAAAATTTAGTTTTAAAACTCTTAGAAACTTATGAGAACTATTTTACAACATTTTCTTCTAAAAAAAAAAAAAGAAAAAAAATACCCTTGGTTTATAAAATGACCAAACCACCCATAGTTTTAACAAAATTTTATTACTTTATCAAATGTTCAAAAAACCCTAATTTGTAAAATATCAAACTATCTTGATTTTGGAAAATTACAAAATTGCTCCTAACTTACAAAATTACCAAAACGACTTCGATTTCCAAAATTTTTACAATATCATTGCTTTGAAAAGTGTAACTCTCAAAGGAACCCTCAATGTTTTACAATCTTGGAAAATATCCTAACTTAATAAATTTTACAAATTTACCCCGATTTTTGGAAAAATTATCAAAATACCCCGAGATAAAAATTACCGAAATACCCTGGATTTCAAAATTCTTCCAAAATTTCCCGGAACTTTAGAAGTACCAAAATACTTTCGTCAAAATCACTGGGAACTTTTTATTTTTGAAAATTTACTAAAATACCCTGTAGGATAAAATTACGAAAATGCCCTGGGTAGTGGAAAAGCAAAATAACGAAAACAACAACAAGAATTACAACGCTTTCTTTGAATGAACGAAAGTTCATATTTGTTGATGGTTGAATGAATGAATGCAAGATCAGATGCATGTATGAATACTGAAGAACCACTCTTAAACTCTTCTTCATAAGATATCATCGCGGGTAATAAGTGAAACAAGAATACTAATACATAAAATTCCTTAATCGATCTCGCCGATAATGAGCTCAAGAGGGACGTGGTCGCCGTGGGAAGAGGTAGAGGAAGGATGACCGTAGATCGGGACAAGGTTCTCGATAATGAGATACCACCACCACCATCACCTCCAAATTGCCAATGTTGAGCAAAGAGGCTCGCATGCGGGAAGATGCCGTGTCGCAGTCGTGGCCGCGAGTTTTGGAATTGTGGTGGTGCAGAAAACAATTCAGAAATCGTAAGTCCAGCGCTCGAGCGGCTCCGTGCTAATGGAGCTGAATGTTTAGAGGAGTATCGGAGTGGCACCCAATCTGGTGAGTAATCGGTTGGAAGCAAATGAGCGCATCATGGATGAGCTCGACTTGACCCCGAGGAGAAGTTGAAAGGGATGACGGCATCATTACGCTGATGAAGCGTATCAATGGTGGTTAACCATTCGGGACGGTGCCACGGCGGAAGATCTCGACTGGGAATATGCTAAGGAAGCATTTCGAAGAAGTATGTGGGAACCAGTGTATATAGATGAGCAAAGGAAGGCTTTTCTCGGGGTTGGTACAAGGAAGTAAGTCCACACCGAATATGAAGCGGAATTCTTGAGGTTGAGCCGATAGGCCCGAGGAGTAGTGGCGATCGAGCATGAACGCAGCTGTGGTTCGTTTTGAGGACGGACTTAGGGACGATTTGAGACTTTTGATAGCACCGCATCGGGAGCGGGAATTCTCCGCCTTGGTGGAAAAGGCTAAAGTGGTGAGGGAATTAAGGACGCCACCAAGCAGTCAGGATGAAAATAAGCCCAAAAGAGGTTTTGGGCCATCTGAAAAAGGCCACAAGAGGCCTAGAATTGACAGAGCCACAAAGTCAACAGCCGGGTACGGGCCGGGCAATTTCGCCTTTGTGAACATTGTGGAAGGAAGCACGGGGAGAGTGTTGGAAAAAGGCGGGACGATGTCTCAAGTGTGGGTCCAAGGACCATATGATTAAGGATTGCCCCAAGCTATTAGATGAGAGCCAACCAAAGAACTCGGAATGCTAACCAGCCGGGTAGAGGCGACAAAGACCTTTCAAAGAGGTCGTGGGTCGCCAACAGAGGTAGTGGCAGAGGCCGTGGAGCTCGGGGCGAGGTGCAGCTAACGCCAAGCAAGGCAACCGGGTTTGGTTTACGCTGTTCACGGAGGGAAGAGGGAGACGCGCGGATGTTATAACCGAGTGACGTTCTTTATTCATGACAAACCCTATTTTGCTCTTATTGATGTGGGCTCAACTCATTCCTATGTTGCATGTAGTGTGGTTGAAACACTAGGCCTAGACTCAACTTTCTCGATAGGCGATAATCGTAGTAAGCCCTTTAGGCCAAACGGTGAGGATAGATAGGATCTTTCGGAATGTACCCCTAGAGATTCAGGGAGCGAACTTTCTGGTGACTTAATGGAATTACCCTTCGAGAGTTTGAGCTTATACTTGGAATGGATTGGCTAGTAGAGCATCGAGCCGTGTTGGATTGTGTGGCTAAACGTATGGAACTAAGAACCCCGGAAGATGAGGTAGTAGTGATGATCGGAGAAAGGAGGAACTACTTGTCTAACGTAGTTTCGACCAAGGCCGAGAAAATGGTTAAGAAAGGATGTAAGGCATTCTTAGCCTTCGTGAGTGCGTTAAGAGGAGAAGAGAAAGGTGTCAAGGAGTTAGAACAAGAAGGGATTTTGAGGATGTATTTCCGGAGGAGTTGCCCTAATACCCCGGATAGAGAAGTGGAATTTGGAATAGATTTGCTACCAGAATGCCTCCCGTGTCAATCGCTCCCTACCGAATGGCACCAAAAGAGTTAGTGGAGCTCAAGGCTCAAATCCAAGAGTTGTTGGATCGTGGGTTCATTCGACCCGGTGTGTCTCCGTGGGGAGCACCGGTTCTCTTTGTGAAGAAGAAGGATGGAACTATGCGGATGTGCATAGATTATCGCCGCTTGAACAAACCGACCATCAAGAACAAGTATCCTTTGCCAAGGATAGATGACTTGTTCGACCAACTAAAAGGGGCAAATTGTGTTCTCAAAGATCGACTTAAGGTCGGGGTATCATCAACTGAAAGTGGAGGAGGTCGATATTCATAAGACCGCTTTTAGGACAAGGTACGGTCATTTTGAATTTGTGGTGATGCCGTTTGGGTTGACGAACGCACCGCCGCGTTCATGGATATGATGAATAGGGTTTTCCAACCCTACTTGGATAGATTCGCCGTGGTGTTCATCGACGACATTTTGGTGTATTCCAAGACGGAGGAGGAGCACGATGAGCATCTCCGAGTTGTGTTAGAAGTGTTAAGGAAAAGAAGCTTTATGCCAAATTCAGCAAGTGCGAATTTTGGCTCAAGGAAGTGGCGTTCTAGGACATGTGGTATCCGCAGAAGGAATAAGAGTGGATCCTAGGAAGATCGAAGCAGTTGTTGGATTGGAGATCACCTAGGTCGGTGGCTGAAATCGTGAAGTTTCTTAGGCTTGGCAAAGCTATTACGTAGGTTCGTGGAAGGATTCTCGCCAATAGCCGCACCTTTGACAAAGTTACTAAGGAAGGAAGTACCGCTTTGTGTGGACGGATAAGCAACGGGAGAGCTTTGAAAAGCTTAAAAGGTGCCGTGAAGTAGCTCGGTGTTAATTCAAATGAGGCGTAAGGACTTCGTAGTATATTGTGATGCTTCGCATTACGTGGTTAGGCCGTGTGCTAATGCAAGAAGGAAAGGTAGTCGCTATGCATCTCGACAATTAAGGCCGCATGAGGTGAACTACCCAACTCATGACTTGGAACTCATGCAGGTGGTTTTTCGCCCTCAAAGTTTGGAGGCACTACCTTTATGGAGAAAGGTCGAGAATTTACACGGACCACAAAAGCCTTAAGTATTTGTTGACTCGTAAGGAGTTGAACTTGAGGCAACGAAGGTGGGTGGAGTTATTAAAAGATTATGACTGCTCGATAGAATACCATCCGGCAAGGCGAATGTGGTAGCCGACGCCTAAGTAGGAAGGTTGTGTCGGATTTAAGGGCTTTGTTCGCTCACTTAAGTTTGTATGATGACTAAGCCTGCTGTGGCGAGTTACAAGTCAAGCTAACTTTGGTGAAGGAGGTGAAAGAGGGACAGGTTGGCGGATAAGGACTTAAGTACTAAGTTACAGCAAGTACGGCAAGGAGGATTAAAGGATTATGGCGTCAATGATGAAGGAGTACTGTGCTACAAGGAAAAGGTTTGTATGCCGAGGGATAAGGAGTTGAGACAAAGGATTCTTCGGGAAGCGCATGGTAGTCCTTATGCTATGCATCCCGAGGCATCAAGTCAGATAGAGATCTAAGGGAACAATTTTGGTGGTCGACCAAACGAGAGGTGACTCGAATTTGTGGGGAAATGTTTGACATGTCGCTAAGTAAAGGTTGAACACCAAGTCCCATCAGATTGCTTCAACCAATTGAGATTCCCAATGGAAGTGGGAAAGAATTACCATGGACTTAGTTAGTGGGCTTCCCCTTACGCCCACTAAGAAGGACTCGGTATGGGTGATAGTGGACCGCTTGACCAAGTCCGCACATTTTATCCCCGTGAGGATCGACTATTCCTTCAAAAGTTAGCCAAGTTATATGTGGCGTAGATCGTGAGGCTACACGGGTACCGATGTCGATCATCTCCGATAGAGACCCAAGGTTTACGCCTCGATTTTGGAAAGCACTTCATCAAGCATTAGGCACTAAGCTAGACTTCACTACGGCTTTTCATCCACAATCGACGGGCGATCCAACGGGTTATACAAGTGTTGGAAGATATGCTAAGAGGTCAGTGTGATGGATTTCCGAGGAAGTTGGGAAGATTACTTGCCTCTAGCCGAGTTCGCCTACAACAACAAACTATCGTGCAAGCATTCGGATGGCACCATACGAAGCATTGTATGGAAGGAAATGTAGAACACCAACTTGTTGGACCGAGTTAGGAGAACGCCGCGCTTTGGGTCCAGAGTTAGTGGCGAAACCGAGGAGAAGGTGGAATTAATTCGGGCACGGTTGAAAGAAGCTTCGATAGACGTAAGTCGACGCAGACCTTAAGAGGAAAGAAATTGAGTTTGAAGTAGGAGACCAAGTGTTTCTAAAGGTCTCACCTTGGAAGAAGGTTATGCGGTTCGGCGCGCAGCGGAAGCTAAGCCCAAGGTTTATAGGGCCCTATCAAGCATCTTTTAGCGAAGTTGGGCCGCAGGCATACCAATTGAGTTGCCACCAGAGTTGCATCAAATGCACGACGTATTTCATGTGTCCATGCTACGCCGCTATCGATCGGATCCGTCTCATGTGGTACCCGTTGAAGAAGTGGAGTTAAGGCCGATCTATCCTACGAGGAGGAGCCGATTCGATCTTGGAACGTGACGTGAAAGCACTACGAAAGAAGTCGGTGCCTTTAGTCAAGGTGTTATGGCGCAATCATGGATCGGAAGAAGCTTCGTGGGAGCCGAAGAGACAATGCGACAAAGAATACCCTCAATCTGTTTAGTTAGGAAATTTCGAGGACGAAATTTTATTTAAGGGGGTAGAATCAGTAACATCCTAGGAAGGGCCTATGCATTTTTCAGGTCAATTGTATGAAATGACAAGTCTTAAGTATTATGAATAAATTTTTGATACTTTTGGAAACCTAGAAATGAATGAAAATGGAAATGAAAATGAAAATGGAGATGGAAATGAAAATGGAAATGGAAATGGACATTTTTGGAAACTTAGACATTTTTGGAAACCTAAACATTTTTGGAAATGATCCAAAAATGGAAACTTGAACATTTCGGGAAACTTGGATATATGAGAGAAATAAAGGAGTTTTATTCACATAAATATGTGAATAATAAGAGATAAATAAAGGAGTTTTATTCACATAAATATGTGAATAATAAGAGAGAAATAAAGGAGTTTTATTCACATAAATATGTGAATAATAAGAGATAAATAAAGGAGTTTTATTCACATAAATATGTGAATAATAAGAGATAAATAAAGGATTATTTTCTAATGAGATAATTGAGGAGATAATTGATGGATTAAAGGCTTTTATCTTTTAAATAAAAGAGATAATATTATCAAAAGAGGAGTGGTGGCCAAGTAAAGGACTCCTAGGCTGATAACTTTGGCTATAAAAGGAGGACAGGAGGGCTACTCATCAACATTTGCTCCTCTTCCTCTCTGCCGAAATTCTCCTAGGCAAAACCCTCTCTCGCGAATTTTTATTAAGCAAAAATCCTCTCTTTTTCTTCTATTTTCTTCTCCGTTTCATCATTAAGCTTTGAATCTTTGTGGATTCTAAGAAAGAGGGCAATCATCCACAACATCAAAAGGGGATCTTTCGGGAAATCTAAGGATCTAAGGTAAGGATTATAAATATAAATATGTGGTTAAAGATTATGATTCACGTTTTCAAAGTTAGATCTAATCTAACACGGTTATAGGATTTCAACAGGCTTATAAAGGAATCCTCTTCATTTGGAATCCCATCATAAGGTAAGGGATATTCGGCCAAGGCATAATTTGTTTAAGTGTTTTCCATTATTTCAAAAACCGAAAATCGACATGGTTACATACCTAGTATTAGCCGATTTCAAGGAAGAGGAATTCTAGCAAATCGTTGGGACTTGATTAAATCAATTCGGCAACTAGGTAAGTAATTCTACTTCTAGTAGGATTTGGTTTTAAGACCAAATAGGTTTATTTATATGTTTTAATTAATGGCCGAATATAGGAGTGAAAGATCTAGATCGGTAGATCGCTCTACGGAATTCACGGAAACTATTAAGCGAAAAAGGTGTGTACTCTTACTAACTTTCAATAAATTGCATGGCAATCATTAGATATGTAAATATGTAACAAAGATGTGAATGTGGCTAAGCACCACAAATGTGGTAAGGAGTACCTGTGCACGTTTCCTACTTTTGATAGGATTGTGAATGTGATATATTTTGAACATGTGATTAGTAACATGAATGAAAATTTAGTATCCAAATATGTTATGAAATAATTGGGGCATTCGGGATATTTGTGGAGGAAGAAAGTGAAGGTGATGACTACGGTCTCACCAACGTAAAGTGGTGACTACGGTCACATAAAGTGAAAAGTGGTAACTTCGTTACATCCAAAGTGAATACAAATGTCTAATGACACAACATAAGTGGGCGATGAGCACGTCGATCGCAAATGATCGCCTTCGATGGTGTGTAGCGGATGGAGGGTCGACTTAGTAGTCCCCGCGGTGTACAAAGTTGGTACGGGTGGTGTGTAGCGGATGGACAAGTAGGTTTGGATTTGGGTTGCATCATCCTTTATTTTGTATGAACATGATATTGATATGACTTGTATGCCTGATTTGTTGGAAATTAGTACTATGTACACATTGAGTCTGTTGACTCACCCGTTGGGGAATTATTTTTCAGTGATGAGCAAAAGAATGGACCGGGTCGGCAGGAGCTAAAGGTGGCCATGCATCGCTTGAAGAAGTTATTTGGAATTTGGACTTTATGAAATTTTAGTACTTTAAACTTTATTTTGGGTTTGAATGATGTAATAAGGCCGTAAGGCCCAATTGGATTTTCTTTATTTCTGTTTATTTTTATTTGAATATGATACAATTTATGTTTGATTAAAGATAAGTAAATTTATTTCTCTTAAAATAATAAACCCAAAAATTATTTTGTCACCTTATTTAAGTTGGATTTCCAGAATTTATTAAATAGGTTTCAAATTAAGCCCAACCCAAAACAATTTTTTTTTAAAATTACACAAATTTTCTCTAAGTCATTTAGAACATTGAAAACCGATTTATTTAAGGAACATACCAGATCCGGTTCAAGCTCGTGGGCCGGGTGTGGGGTGTTTCATGTGGAGTAAAAAAAAACTACACTATTAGTGTACCAAATATTTTCTCATAAAATTATAACGAAATGTTTTCTCATACAATTATAGAATAATTGTTTGGTGCATTGATCTTCAGAATTTTTAACTCCGCAAATGTAAATGAGATTTTTCCATGTCCTTAATTTATAATTAAAAATAAAAAAATTTGTGACAAAATCTTAACTATCATTGTGGAATTAAAGATTTCCATTTCCTTTTTATCAAATAATTACCTTTAAATTATATTTTATTTATTATCCATTTCCCAACTTTAGAGAGACAGGAAAAAAGTCCAATATTAGATTGTTTCATTGAAATGAGTCCATCCATTTAAAAATAATATTTTATTTTACAAATATGATTGAATCAACTTTATACTAATTCAATTGGTTGAACCTAGAATTGGTGGTCTAATTAACTGGATCAACGGTTCGATTCTAAATTTTTTTGTCAAGTAACAATTATTTTTAGCCATAATATATTTATGGGGAGGGATTCACTTATAAAAAATTATAAAATTAATTATACGTTAGTATAACTTTTTATACAATTAATATTTTAATGATCCAGTTGTTGAATTTATCAAATAATTGTACTTGTCATGCATGCAAATTTTTAAACCAATACAATATCTCTCTTAAATTGGTAAAAAAAAATGTAAAAAATTTTAATTTACGCCAAACTTGATGTGCATGATTCAAATAAATAGAACATGAAATAGCGTTAAAATATTAATCATATTAATTGTAATTTTTTGCGTGAAATCATTGTATCTTCAATGTTTGTTTACAGTTCAAAAAGACTAATCTTTTTTATATTTGTGCTTGCTCATCCCTAGAATATTGGCTTAAAGATCTGAACTTAAATTCTCTCTTTATGAATACAATATACCTTATCACTACATCCAAAATTTATTAATTTTTATATAATATTTATACTAATATATACTGAAATGATCAAATCCTCAAACAAATAAATCTTAGCTTAAAATTGAATTATTATAACAAATTATACAAAACATGAAAAAACCTAAGGCATGGCTTTGAAATAATATGAAAAATAGTTAAAATATAAATAACACAAAAAATACATGACGATAACATAAAAACAACCTACATGAAAAGATTTACTAAGGATAAAAAAAATCATAACAATTGAGTCCCATTAAAACATAATGTGAAATACAATAGAAACATATAATTATCTTTAAATTGAATCATCATAAGAAAGTGCGTAAAATATCATCTGAAATAAGACATAACTCAAACCCAACATGAAAAGAAAATTCATTCTTAATCAATCATTATTGACAAAATATGAAAAATACATCAACATGACACTTTTACAAACACGCAAAAATATTTGTAAAATAATTACTAACATGTAAATGAATATAAAAAATTTATAATACTATAAGTACAAAAACATAATACCAACACCATAATATAAAAAATAACACACCAATACACAAAAATAATTGATTAACATGTCAAACTTACATAATTTATAATATTTGAAATATAAAAAATAAACCAAAAAAGTATTACTTACTTCATTTTGATTCCAACAAATTGGGAAAAAAAACACTCGAAATATGTAATTTGTCTTTACCATCATTACCCCTTTTACAACCCTTTTAGGACAGTTGCTTTGGCCAACTTCAATGTTGAGTTGGGACAACCTTTATTATATTGTTCTATATATATTACATAGAGAGACCCCGAATTATTTATTTTATATAAAATTGTTTATGCCCAAATCTTAGACACTGCAATAAGCTTTAAGAGAAGATTTAGTAGCACCTTGAACAATTTGGGGGGAGTGAAATTTCAAAAATTCTTCCAGATCAAAAGGTTTGAAGAGCATCGGATTTTTGTCATCAACAAGCTCTTTGGGAACCTTTACTAGGTACCCTCCTCTTGGCCATGCAAACAATCCGATGCTATACCTAGCCTTGTTTCCTTTCATCATCACGCGATGATAAGCAGAAGACAATCGACCATTCAACCATACCTGCAACAGTACAAAATTTACGTTCTATCTACCTTGAGCTTTTGTTTAAGTCAAGCTATTAATATACAAGTGACTTACGCTGAAGGATTCTCCAAGCATGACTACGAAAGAGTTGGGTGAAGGATTTATATTCATCCATTCGCCATTTTTGTTTAGGATCTCCAATCCTTGAACCTCATTTAATTGACACAAAAGAGTCATTGTAGTATAATCACAGTGCACAGGTATCCCAAGGGTTGGCTCGCTGGTGTTTGGCCTTCCGTATTTCATGGCCCTCAGGTGATTATTTGTTGAGTCCACAAGTTCATCCATGTATTTCTCAAGGCCAAAACTCTCCAAAATCATCCTCAAAATTGTCTTCTCTAATCCTGATGCTAGTTGAGTGAAAGATGCCAGAGTTTTACTGCCAAATACAGAGCAGGTGATCAATAAAGGTGTAGTAGTTTTGCTAAAGGGTTTTTTGTAAATGAATGGATGTACCTGAAGCTTATGTTTCCTTGAGGCCACAAAGTGGTTGTGACGCATTGTTCAATGTTTTCAGCAATATGTGCATCATCAGTGGAGATGCTCTCATACAATCTTGATGGAGACCCATGATAGGCACGAAAGGGTTTATCGGAAACACAAAGCTGTTTTGTTTGTAAAGGCAAGTCAAATAGCTGTTCCAAGGCCTCTAAAACTGGCTGCCGAAGCTCCAGGAGTTGGTCAAACGAGGCCTCAAAACAACCGTACTCCTCCAATGCTTCCCGGACTTGGAACTTCAACAAATCCCATTCAGGGCTGATCGGTTTCAGGTTCTGGTTTGAGAAATCTATGACCGGCACCTTAGCCCCAGTTCTTGAGCTCATATCTGTCTTCTTTTTTATTAATACCAACTTGCAAATCAAAATGAATGGTTAAAATAATTAGTATAATTTTTGTCTTTCCATACAGCAGCGGTGCTAGTAGGAACTGCGCCTTGAATTTCTACAATTGCAATTTTTTATTCAGAAATTATAGTTTAATATTATAATAAAATTGTAATTTCATCCTTCAAAAAAAATTATAATCCGATCTTAGCTTCTTTTTTTTCCTCCTCCATCCTGCTTGTACGCAATTAAAAAGTTTACTATTATATAAATAATTTATAATTGAATATCGCATATAGTACATTTAAAATCTTTGATTAAGTTAACTGTTACAAGTTAATTGACAGCAGATTGAATTAGGAAATAATTTAAAAAAAATATTTTTTATATAAAATAAATTATATTAGAAAGAGAGTATTTTAATCTTTTATATTTTTATATAACATTAATAAAATTTCATAGAAATTTAATTGTATGTGAGTTTTTAACTTTACCATTATAAACCTTTAATTAAGCTCTGTTTTGTTTTTTGTTTTTTTTGTCTGTAACTAGAAATCGGATGATGATAATGATATTAATAATAGAGTTTGATTCTAGGGACCATTAAGGTTATTTTATATTTACTTGTATTATTTTCTGTCAATTTGCTTACTTATACGATGTTGATGGTTTCATATTTTAATAATGCGAATCAAGAAGGATGAAATCAGAAATAAATCAATAAAAGAAAATAAACAAAATTTAGAGGTTGATGAATTAATTTTATCCCTAAAAATTAAAAGGTGATTTAATTGGTTCCCAATCATTACTCTAAAATTGTCTAGATAAATGTCCTCAGTTGTTCCCTCTTTGGCGAATTTCGTCTTCACGAATATTGTACCAAAATTTATTTAAAAAATTAAAATATTTTCAGTGACCTTCATCTCATAATCAACATTTCATATACACAACTATCAGGCCAAAAATAGGTTACCTATTTTTATAACAGCATTAAATGAATCTCGTTCAATTAAATTAGGTGATATTTTCAGTAAATTTGCTCATGTCGCCAAATGCTTAAAAAACCAAATAAGTAAACAAACAATTATGCACGAGTTACTCTTTTGGTGACCTAATTTTAAAAGTTTTTAATTTAGGTATTAAGGTTTGAATTCATTCTTGTATTAGTCACTTATCATTAAATTGATAACGGAAAGCCATTTTTTAAATAGGATAACACATTTATTCTTCAATACTTACATATTCTATCAATTTGATCCTAATTCTAATAATTCAATAAATTTAACCCTTCACATTCACAAATTCTATCAATTTAATCTTCACACTTCCTAACAAAGCTTCCAGCGTTCAGAACAAAAGCATTCCACGTGTATAAATTTGTATCTTTATTGTATTAAAATAAATTTTATATCATCAATATTTTAACAATTCAATCGTCACTTTTTTGTTTTATTTATATAGATCATGTATACCAAGTTTTGAATAAAACTAGAATATTTCACTATATGTTTTTATATAAAACTTTCTGTAATAGTCCGTTTTTCAGTGGTGTCGAAAACGGTGATTTCGAAACCTCGTTTTCTGATGATCAATTCACGTTTTAGTATTATATTGAATTTTGGTTCAATAATTTTATTGAATAGATAGTTAATTATGGTACAATGACTAAATCGTAAAAATTGTGAAAGTTAATCACTATTGATTTTTATTTGTTAAAAGGGCTAAATAGTATTAAGCCAAGGATCAAAGTGGCAATTAGGCCATTATTAGTGGCGGTGGACGGTAGGTGATGATTCTTTTAATTAAAAATATGTTATATTATAATTATATTATTATAATGTATAATGGATAAAAATAAGAGAAACAGAAGCTTAAAATTTTATTCTTCTTCATTCATCATCTTCTTTCTCACAATAACAAAAGGGGAGATAAGGTTTGGCTTCAAAAACTTTTGGTCCTTGATTGGTAAGCTTAATTTAGTCATTTTCTTGTAATTTTAATATTTTTGAGATCTTGGGAGCTTAATTTAGCTAGGCTAGGGACTATGTTGCAAAACTATTAAAGTTTATAAAAGTTTTTATTGTTGAATCTTAAAGCTTTTGGTACTAAATTAATAGATTTTGAACTTGGATGTGAAAAATGACGAGTTTGTAAAGTGAAAATTGTTAGTTTTAAGCATAGGGACTAAAGTGTAAATATTTCAAAATTCACATGAAATTTCAGTAATCATTGATATTCTAAGGTTGTATAAGGATGAAATTGATATCAATTTTGAAATAAAAGAACAAATTTGAAAGTTATGACAATTTCGGTTCTAGGGACTAAATTGAATAAAATAAAAATTTGAAGGAATATTAGATAAATGAAATGAAATTAACATATAGTTATATTATGTTGTTAAATAATTATTATTTAGATCGAGATTTAAATCAATCGGAGGATATTCATGGAAAAGGGAAAATTGTGGATTAGTCCCTGACACCTTATTGATTTTTGTTTTTGCCAGGTAAGTTCATATGGTGTAATAATGCTTTGATTTTTACGTGTCCTATATTTTGTGAATGTATATAAGTTTTAGTGATATTTGGATTGTTTACAATTTACTACTAAATGGTGAGAATGGATTAAATTGAAATGGAAAAACATGAACTTACATGATGGGAGTTAATTCAATGAAACTTCGTAAATGAATCGTACACGTGGTTACATGTTGATTTTCGATTATTCCAAGATCTAGTATTTGTTGTGGACTCAAAGATACATGTGACACAGTTTTAGCTCGGATGAGTAACCTAATGTCGTTTATAGGTTTAGCCTGGACGAGTAACCTTACATATATATACAGCCCTATCCAGGCTATTTGATGTGTCGATAAAATGTTTAGCCTGGACAAGTACCTGACACAAGTGGATATGTTAAGCTTAGACGAGCATTAGATGTGATTGGTATCAGTGTATTTGAGCTCTTTTATGATGTTTCATTGGGTAATTTACAAGATACAAAATGTGGAAATTGAACAACTTGTAATGTGCCTATTGATCAAAGGTAGTGAAATGGAGGATTTAAAGACAAGTTTTGAATATATTGACATATAATTGAATTGTGGTTAAGGTGAATATAAAAGATATGAATATTATGTTTGCATTTGAAATGTTATATGATTGAGTATAAATTAAGCTCATCTTGTTGTCATCGTGTTTTAATATGTTAGGTAAATTGAGTTATATGGATTAATTTGATATATGTACTTCTAATATAAGGTAAGTTAACTATTCGTATACATATGAACTTAATAAACATTTTGTAATGCTTACCCTGTTGTTTTGTCTTTTCTTGTAGATTTTGATTTGTGGAACGTGTCAATCGGATCCTCGATGAGCTCACACTATCCATCTCCTGGTTCAATAGACTTTTGATAGCACAAACTTGGTTATATGTGGCATGTGCTTAGGAGTGTCAAGTTGTTTGTAATGTTAAGCATGTTTTGAGACATAGTTGATTATGAATACTTATAGTAATGTTAATTTGCTCATGTTCATAGTTTTTGGTATTTTGCTATGCATATATGGATGGGAAATTATAATTAGTTAGGTATGCATGAATCAACTTGTGTATGAAATGGATAAGTGATATGTAATGGTAAAAATAAATTGAATGGCTTGTACCGACTCATGTGTCCTTGTTGTGCATTGGTGTGAAATGTGACATATTAAATTTATGGATTGATTAGATGATTATATCTTATGTTTTGGCATGGAATTGGTATGTTTTGAATAGGTTTAAATGATGTCAAGTACATTCTTATGACCTATTTGAAAGGTTGGTTTCAGGAAAGTACCAAATGGCCAAAATTTACCAAAAATAGGTTCCTCATCTCGGCATCAATCTTCCCTTCTCGTAATGTTGGCCAACAGGTTGTGACGTCTCGATGTTAAGTGGTCCAACGCCGTGATGTGACATACTATTTGGCAATGTCACAACATGGAGAAAATCTCAAACACGCCAACCGACCACATCCCTTTTCAAACTTTGCAATTTCGTCCTTATTCGATCTCAAGTTAACTTTATAGCTTATGTAAGCTCGTATTAAACTCGAGAAAGTTTTAAATTTTTCTGAATGACTTATACAATGATATATGATTATTTTCGACTCAAATTATCCGTTAAAGGTTTGTAACTGTTTCATTTTGTATTGTAGCATTTAGTAGCCCAGTCTCGGCGATTAAGATGGGCTAGGGTGTTACATTAAATGGTATCAAAGCTATGGTTTAGTCAATTCTAAGACCAAAAGTAGCGTGTATCGAGTCTAGAAATACATGTCACAATAACTTGTGACAGAGTGATGCTTTTTGATCCAATCGGACATTGTTTTTCATAAATATATACAATGTCGATCGAGTCTAATCATGTTGTACCTAACGAGGTACACAATAATGTTCCGACTTCCGAATAGGGAGCAAGTCATCGTGTACCTATTTCACAATTTCTTGGAAGTGAGGACCATAGTACCTTTTTTCAAATGATGAATGAATGGTTTACTTAGTTAATTCTGGCTAACCCTTCGGCTCCGCAACCTCCAACCATCGCCGTGCCTCCTCTGGCATCCCCTCGTTCTCAAAGTTCAAATCCAATAACTGTTAATTGACCCCCAATCGATAAAATTCACAAATGTGGGGCGGAAGAGTTTCGAGGAAAGAAAGACGATGATCCAAGAAGAGTCGAGTACTAGCTGGAAAATACATAGAGTTCTTGATGATTTAATTTGTTCTTCTGAGGACTGTCTAAAATGTGATGTATCCCTGTCAAAAGAGGAAGCCTACTTATGGTGGATTACTTTGATATCAATTGTCTCGGGAGACAGAGTAACTTGAGATTTCTTCCAGATTGAGTTCAAAAATAAATACGTCAGTCAACTGTATCTAGAAAAGAAGAAATGGGAGTTTATACATTTGAAATAGGAGAATATGATAATAGTAGAATATGAATGTGAATTTATTCGTTTGAGTAAGTATGCTCGAGAACTCATATCCTCTGAGGCCGAAATGTGTACTTGATCCAAATGGAGTTTTGATGAAAATATTCGGATGCTGATGGGTGCCCTAAAAATAAAAGAGTTTGTAGTACTGTTCGAACGCACCTAGAAAAGGGAAGACATATGGAATGAAAAAAAATAGGCTAAGAATAAAAGTAGAGATACTGGGAAGCGTAGCATGTTCAGATCTTTCCCAATTCCTCCGTCTAAAAGAACCATAGATTTCAGAAGTCAATCTTTCATTTCTACAAGGGATCTGAAAAAAGATGTGTCTAGACAAAATTACCTGAAGTCACAAGCTATGTCAGTAGCTAGTGCTAGCAGTGTCCGGAACATGAATACACCTAGTTGGAAGCATTGCAACAAGAATCATTATGGAGAATGTAGATTGAAGAGGGGGATCTGTTTTCGATATGGCTCGATAAAGCATTTTTTAAGACATTGCGCGAATAAAGCTGAGACAAGTTCAAAACAGGCTACTAGACCAATGACAACTTCACAGAGGAGTAGGAAATTGAGACCTCGAAATAATGTTGGAGTGAGTCGCACTGGAACACAGGATGTGACTATGATATTTGAGGGTTGTGCTCTAGCCAGAGCTATGGCAATATGAGTTAAGGAGGAAGCCATAACACCCAACATCATCATTGATACTTTTTCTCTCTTTGATGTTACTGTATATGCATTGGTTAACCTTGGGTCAACACATTTATATATATGCACCACATTGGTAACAAAAAAGAACATACCGGTAGAATCAACAGAATTTGTTGTCAGAGTAACAAATCCATTGAGACAGTGTGTCTAAGTTAACAAGATATCTAAAAATTGTCCACTGAAAATATGAGGCTATAAATTTTCTGTTGATTTGATGTTACTATCATTTGATGAATTTGATGTTATTCTGGGTATGGATTGGTTAACATTACATGATACAGTTTTCAGTTGCAAGCAGAAGCGGATTGTTTTGAGACTTCAGAGCAGTGAATTGATTAGTGTTGAATCTAATAGAAATGATTGTGTCACTAGTATTATCTCGGCCTTTACTACTCATAGATTGATATGAAAAGGTGCTAAAGCTTATCTTGCAAACATTTTAGATACCAAAGTGCCAAAATCGAAGATAGAACAAGTTCCAATCATGTTAGAATTCACTGATGTGTTTTTAAAAGAGTTACCAAGGTTACCGCCAGAAAGGGAGATAAAATTTGTGATTAATTTAGTACCAGGGACTACTCCGATATCTATCGCACCGTATAGAATGACACCTACAGAATTGAAAAAGTTAAAATCACAATTATAAGATTTGATAGATCGCGAGTTCATTCGACCTAGTATGTCACCTTAAGGTGCTCCGATTTTGTTCATGAAAAAGAAAGATGGGACTTTGAGATTATTTATTGACTACAAACAACTAAATAAGGTGACTATAAAGAAAAAATACATGTTTCCACGAATTGATGACCTATTTGAATAGTTAAAAAGAGCTATCATGTTTCCCGAGATTGATCTTCGATTGGGTTATTACCAGTTACGAGTCAAAGAGCCTGATGTACCAAAATCTGCTTTCAGAACTCGTTATTGACACTATGAGTTTCTTTTGATGTCGTTCGGTTTGACTAATGCTGTAACAGCCTATTTTTAGTCAAATCAGAATAGTGGTTTCGGGACACCCAATTCTAAAGTCAAAATAATTATTTTATTATTATTTTAATATTTACAGTATGATTGAATGATTGTGTGAAAGTTTCGTTTAGAAATTTTATCGTTTAATAAGTTAATTTGATAAAAAGGACTAAATCGTGTAAAGTGCAAAAGTGATGTTCTATTAGCTAAAGGTATCTAATAGCTATGGAATATTAAATTAGAGGTCCTTATATTGTAATTAGACCATTCGAAACATGAGTGGACAAAGATGGACATGGTTAGGTGAATTTTAAATGTTATACATTAAGGTTAAATTAGTAATTTGATTATTTAAGATAAATTAAATAAAACAAAATTCCTATCATCTTCCTAATATCATCTACCACCAAAAATTTCATAAGAAAAAGCCATGGAAGAAGCTTATGCATTCGGTCATCTTACCTAGCTTGCATGTGAGTATTTTTCATCTCGTTTTTAATGATTTCTATGTTTTTGAGATCGTTGCAGCTTAGTCTAGCTAACCCAGGGACTATTTTGCAAAAATGTTAAAGATTTTTGATGTTTCCATTGATGAATACATGAGTATTTTGTTGTTTAATGATAGATTATGAATGTTTGATGATAGTTATACAAGTTTTGTTAAGTGATTTTTAGTGAAAATGCAAATTAGGGATTAAATTGTGAAATGTGGAAACTTTGTGGTTAAAATGTGAAATAAATGAAAAATTTGGGTTGCTAGGGACCTAATTGTAATTTGGCTAGCATGGGTTGTGGTTAAATTGCATGAATTTGTATTTTTATGAAATAAGGACTAAATTGTACAAATGTGAAACATTAGGGGCAAATGTGTAAAAGTGCCTTAACATGAATTTTGGACTAAATTGAATAGAAAGATAGTTAAATAAGTTAATTTTGATTACATATAGATCAATAAAATTGAAACTCGGATCTAGATCAGGGGAAAAATAAAGTTCTCAATTAATCGACCAATTTAGCTGTTTCTACATTTGAGGTAAGTTCGTATGAATAAGCTTCGTTGTAAATATATTTTAAATGCTTTGATATTGATAAAATGTGTATACAAGTCTACGGACATGTTCGAAAATGATTCGATGACCCGATTGAACCTTAGGAATAGATAGGATACTAGTGACATGTCATTAAGGGGATATTGTGATTATGTGATCCGAGTGCTGGTCCTGTACGTCCTACCGGTGGCTTAGTATACCGGCATGTGTTGCGGTTACTTGATAGCTTGTGTGAGCAGCACCATGTAGCTACGTCTTAACCCATAGCTTGTGTGAGCAGGTCCGTTGATAGCTCAAGAGGGAGCATATATGTGATATGTGATTGAGATAGCATTGGCTATGTATGTGGCACTTTGGTGTGAGACTCCCGAGTATCCGATATTTTTCCGAATGGTTCGATGGGAAAAGATTATGGTACGAGGATGAAAACAATAATACGAATCATTTCAGGTACTTGTGATAAGCTTGGCAAGTAAGTGATAATCGATAAGTTATTTGCAAAGTATGTAAGTTGATGAACTTATACATTGTAACAACTCGTTTTTAGTCAAATCGAAACAGTGATTTCGGGACCACAAATCTGAAGTCAAAATTATTATTTTATTATTATTTTAATATTTACAGCATGATAATATGTTTGTGTGAAAATTTTGTTAAGAAATTTTATCGTTTGATTGGTCAATTTGATAAAAAGGACTAAATCGCATAAAGTGCAAATGTAATGTTTTAATAGTTAAAGGTATTAAATAGCTATGAAATATAAATTTGAGGTCTTTAAGTAGTAATTAGACCATTATTAGCTTGAGTGGACAAGTATTAAGTGATTTTTAGGTTTATAACTAAGGTTAAATTTGTAATTTAGTGAAATAATAAGTAAAATAATTAAAAATACCAAAAGCTATCATCTTTCTTCTCTAATATTGCCACTTAAAATTGGAAGCTTAAGAAGCCATGGGAGAGTTTTAGGGTTCGACAACTTCAAGCTTAAATTGGTGAGTGATTTTGACCCGATTTTTAATGATTTCTATGTTTTTGAGATCATTGTAGGTAGGTCTAGCTAGCCCAGTGACTATTTTGCAAAACTGATAAATATTTTGAATGTTTCCATTGATGAATACATGAGTATTTTGATGTTTAATGATAGATTATGAATGTTTGATGTTAGTTCTACAAGTTTTGTTAAGTGATTTTTAGTGAAAATGCAAATTAGGGATTACATTGTTAAATATGGAAACTTTGAGGTTAAAATGTGAAATAAAAGAAAAATATGGGCTGCTAGGGGCATAATAGTAACTCGGCTAGCATGGGTTGTGGTTAAATTGCATGAATTTGTGTTTTTATGAAATAAGGACTAAATTGTAAAAGTTGTGAAACAGTAGGGGCAATTGTGTAAAAATGCCTTAAAGTGAATTTTGGATTAAATTGAATAGAGGGATAATTAAATAAGATTATTTTGATTATATATAGATCAAGAAAAGTGAAATTCGGATCTAGATCGGGAGAAAAACAAAGTTATCGACTAATTGACCAATTTAGCTGTTTTTACATCCGAGGTAAGTTTGTATGTAATAAGTTTTGTTATAAATGTATTTTAAATGCTTTGATATTACATAAACTATGAATACGAGACTTCGGACATGTTCGACAATGATTCGACGATAATTCGGCATTCGAAATCTCGCTTGAACCTTAGGAATAGATTTGGATACTAGTGACGTGTCATTAGGGGATTATTGTGATTATGTGTGATCCAGGTGCTGGTCCTGTATGTCCTACCAGTGGCTAAGTATACCGGTATATGTTGCGGTTACCTGACATCTTGTGTGAGCAGCACCATGTAGCTACGTCTTGACCTACAACTTGTGTGAGTAGGCCCATTAATAGCTCTTGTGTGAGCAGTATATGTGATATGAGATTGAGATAGCTTCGACTATATATATATGTGGCACTTCGGGTGTGAGTTTCCCATGTATCCGATAGTATTCCGAATGGTTCAATGGGTAAATGAAAGACGTGGTTGTGTATGAAATTGATACGAGATGGTACAGGTATGTACATGAACCGTATAAGTTTAAATCGAAGAAGTTATGAAGTTCATACATAAGATTATGATAGAAAATGTGAAACGTTTGTTATTAAGTTTATTCATACGAGCTTACTAAGCTATATAGCTTACTTGCTAGCTCAGACTCGGGGATCGTCGAAGACTACATCACACTATCCAACTATCAATTTGGTACTTTTGAGCTTATGTTTTGAGTATATGGCATGTATAGGAACTTTGCTCATTTTGGTTATGTGTTGGTAATGAATTTATCCATTTGAATTGGCTTGTAAATGTATATGTTTTGGTTTGTATATATGGCCATGAGTGATGGTTTATTTTGGGTTGTTTTGGTATGTTTGAATCATGTATATATATGTAAATATATGGCTTGTGTTGTGAGTTCATGGATAGGTATATGATGCTTGTGATTTATAAAGATTGGGGAGACCAATTGGTTGATATTAGAGTAGTTATATGCTTGTGAGTTTGATTCTTGATGATGAATGTTTGGAAGTATATAGTAAGTTAAATTGTGTATGTGAATTAGGTATAAATGGTATGGCATGATTTGTGATTTGTGTGTATGGATAATGGGAGTATGGAATGTGTATGAATTATGTTTGAAATGGTTGGTTTAAATGCTCTTATATGCTACATATTGGTGCCTTTGATTTTGATGTAGGCGTGCACAAGTTTGGGTGGCAAATTGGCTTGGTAAATAGCCTATTTTTGTCCACACGGGTAGAGACACAGGTGTGTGTCTTAGCCGTGTGTGATACACGGTCATGTACACGGCCGTGTATCGCCTGGAGTTGACTTTAAAATCAAGTTAGTATGCCCCACACGGCCTCACACACGGGTGTGTGACTTGGCCGTGTGGTATAAGTCAGTATACCCTACAGGTTTGGCACGACCTAGCACACGGCCTAGAACACGGGCGTGTATGGCCATTTTTAGGGCACACGGGCTAGCCACACGGGCGTGTGTGTTGGCCGTGTGACCCAAGCCAGAGAGTTACACGGGGTCGGACACGGGTTGGGACACGGCCATGTGCTCTCATTTTGAATGTCCACACCTCACACGGCCGGGCTACACGGGCGTGTGTCCCCTATTTTTGAGAAAATTTTCTAAGTACTTCAAAAGTTTCTAAAGTTATCGGTTTAGTCCCAAATCACTCCTAATGCATGTTTAGGGCCTCGTAGGCTCGTATTAGGGACAATATGATTGGTTGTGATTGAATTATTTGTGAATTGAATAAATTGTATATGAAATGTATGTTTAATGTGTGATAAGTTCGGTAATACTCTGTAACCCTATTCCGGCGTTGAATACGGGTGAATGGTGTTACATACATGATATTAATAATTATGGAAATGTGCAAATTGTTGAATTAAGTGTATTACTTATGTTCTTTAAATTGTGATTGAATTGGAAATTATACTTATTAATCATACGAGCTTACTAAGCTTTATAGCTACTTTTTTTATTTTACTGTGTTTTATAGTGATTTCAAAGCTAGCTCGAAATCGAGGATAGTCGGAGACTACGTCACACTATCCAACTATCACTTTGGTACTTTTAAGTTTATGTTTTGGTTATATGGCATGTATAGGATTATGGTCATTTTGATATGTAGTTTGGTAATGAGTTGTGCCATTTGAATTGGCTTGTAAATGCTTATGTTTTGGTTTGTACATATAGCCATGAGAGTTGGCTTAATATGGTTAGTTGATTAAGTATATAAATGTGTGCATAAGGCTTATGTTATGTAATTGAGGTTGGCTTTGTGGTGCTTATGGATGGTAGATATTGTGGTTTTCAAATGGTAGAAATTAAATAAGATATATGCTTGTGAAATTGAGCATAATGATGCATGTTTGGAAATGTTTAATTAGTTGAGATGTATATGTGAATTTGGTATAGTGCAATGGCCTATTTTGTGACTTGTGTGTATAGTGGATAAATGTAACACCCCTAACCCGTATTCGTTGCTGGAATAGGGTTATGAGGCATTACCTATCAAATCACAACATACAACATACATTTATGCATCCATTCTCAAACACCATTCAATCATAAACACATTGTCCCTTATAAGGGCCTACGAGGCCTTAAACATGCTTTAGAAGTGGTTCGGGACTAAATCGATAACTTATAAAAATTTTGGAAACTTAGAAATTTTTCAAACATACAAGAGTCACACACCCGTGTGAACAGGTCGTGTGCCTCACACGGATCCAGACACGCCCGTGTCTCAAGCCGTGTGAAAACAGGGCATACATACTGACTTGGGTCACACCGCTGACCACACACCCGTGTGTCTAGCCCGTGTGCCCTTCGAAATGGCCACACACGCCCGTTTGCCAGGCCGTTTGCTAGGCCGTGCCAATCCTGTAGGCTATACTGACTTATGCAACACGGCCAAGTCACACGACCGTGTGCTAGGCCGTGTGCCATTTAGGGGGTATACTGACTTGTGCCACATGGCCGGTCACACGTCCATGTGTGAGGCCGTGTAGAGCATACTGACTTCAATTTAATTCCAACACCAGGGGACACACAGCCATGTATCATGACAGTGTGTCACACACGGCTGAGACACACGCCTGTGTCTCTGCCCGTGTGGACAAGAATAGGCCATTTGCAAGGCCAATTTGCCACCCTTTCTCATGCTCACCTAAACAACCAAAATAATACCATTTCAACACATTTATAGGCAACCAAAACATACCAATTCATATACAAATCATGCCATTTCATCTTCAACCATTTCACTACTCAAATCATAGCCATAATATATCATTGGTAATTAATCAAAACAATTAACCACTTAGCCATCACAACAACCATACCAAACATGCCAAAACACAAGGCCATATATACATCAGATATTACTTACCAAATTCCTAAATCAATCCAACTTAGATGGCCAAATACACACCAACATGTACATCATTTACAAGCCAAATCTCATGTCTAAAATCACAACTCAAAACATATCATCTTAACACTAGCCTATACATGCCATATACCATATATACATAACATCAAAAGTACCAACAAGTTGATTGATAGTGTGACGATGTTCCTGATGATCCCCAAGTCCGAGCTAGCTTCGATTATCTATAAAACAGGAAAAGAACACACAAAGTAAGCTTTAAAAGCTTAGTAAGCCATATACAAATAAAATTACCACATGAATCAATATTATTTCCATCAACAGGTAAACTATGAATAAACACATATAAGCTCACAAACCTTTCCCAATGTATACATATTTAATATCATAAGTGAATTCATCAAATACTTCCCTTTTCAATACTTATATGAATCTCGTACGTACTTGAGCCACTTAACTCATTCACACATTCTTTCTTGACTTTACTTTGCCCGTTGAACCATTCGGAATCGTTAAGGATACTCGAAAATCACATATAGTTCATACAATGCCATATCCCGGATATGGTCTTACATGTTATCACATATCGATGCCACTGTCCCAGACATGGTCTTACACGTAATCACATAATGATGCCAATGTCCAAGCCATGGTCTTACACAAAATCACATCTCGATAATCCTAATGTCAAGACATTCGTATCCTATACTATTCCTAAGGTTCGTACGGGACATTCGGCTATTGTAACCCTGTCGATTCTTGCTCGTATTAGATCATTCAACATTCATAGCAGTTCAATGACAATTAAACATATATAATTCAATTTAAAGACATTTATTTGCATATGAACTTACCTCGTATTAGCGATAAACGGACTGGATCGACTATTCGATAACCTTTGATTTTCCCCGATCTAAATCCTATTTCTTTTGTACTTGATCTATATACATTAAAAGTTAACTCATTTATTCATCAAATCATTCAATTCAGTCCACAAACACATATTTGGGTATTTTTACACTTTAGCCCCTAAAGTTCCACATTTTACAATTTAGTCCCTATTTCATAAAAACACAAATTACACAAAATTTAACAAAACACATGCTCAGCCAAATTACCATAGTACCCCTAGCAGCCTATATTTCACATTTATTTCACATTTCAACCACCCAATTTACAAAATTCACAATTTAATCCCTAACTTGTATTTTCTTCAAAAATCACTTAATAAAACATGAAAATCTATCATCAAGTTTTCACATTTCATCATCAAACATCCAAAAGCTCAAATAATCATCAATGGCACTTCACAAAATCATAAAAAAATTAAAAAATTAAGGCATGGGCTAGCTAGAATACAAAGCAACGATCTAAAAAACGTAAAAATCATCAAAAGTCGAGCAAAGAACATACCTTAATAAAAAAAAATAAGAGCCGAACCCTAGATGGACATGGAAGCTTTCTTTTTCCCTTATTATTCGGCTATAGATGAAGAAATAAAGATGATATGGCTTTTGTTTTAGTTATTAACTTAAACAACTAAATTACACATTTAACCTTAATGAAACCATTATAAAATCACCTAATATATGCCCATTTATGTCCATTCCCACTATCAATGGTCTAATATCATCATAAGGACCTTTAATTTTAATAAACCATAGCAATTAAACACATTGAACAAGTAGCACACAAGTTTTACACTTTACGCGATTAAGTCTTTTTTCTCAAATTAACTATTCAAACGATAAAATCAAATCACAAAATTTTCACACATACATGCTATCATATTGTAACCACATAAAATAATATTAAAATAATTTTTCGACCTCAGATTTGTGGTTCTGAAACCACTACTCTAACTTAGCTAAAATCGGGCTGTTACAATAATGGTATTGAAATGGCATAAATTAGGCTTGATTTAGTTGGTTTAAATGCCCATATATGCTATGTTTTGTTGCATTGAATTTGGTGTAGGTGTGCACAAGTTTGGGTGGCAAAATGGCTAGGTAAATAGTCTATTTTTGTCCATACGGGCAGAGACACGAGCGTGTGTCTCATCCGTGTGTGACACACGATTATGTTACACGGCCGTGTGTCCCCTGGTGTTGAAATAGAAACCAAGTCAGTATGCTCCACACGGCCTCACACACGGGTGTGTGACTTGGCCGTGTGGCATAAGTCAGTATACCCTACAGGTTTGGCACGGCCTAGCACACGGCCTGGTACACGGGCGTGTATGGCCATTTTTAGGGCACACGAGCGTGTGTGTTTGCCGTGTGACCCAAGTCAGAGAGTTACACAGGGTCGGACACGGGCTGGGACATAGCCATGTGCTCCTATTTCGAATGTCCACACGGCCTGCGACATGGGCGTGTCTTTGGCCGTGTGAGACATACGGCTTGGCCACACGGGCGTGTGTCCCCTGTTTTTGAAAAAAATTCTAAGTATTCTAAAAGTTTACAAAGTTATTGGTTTAGTCCTGAACCACCCCGAATGCATATCTTGGGCCTCGTAGGCTCGTATTAGGGAGAATATGATTGGTTGTGAATGAATTATATTTGAATTGATTAATTGCATGAGAGATGCATGTTTACATGTGTGTTAAGTTCGGTAATGCTCCGTAACCCTATTTTGACGTTGAATACGGGTGAGCTACGGTTTAATCGATTCTAGGACTAACGTAGCGTGTGTGAGAGTCTAGCTATACATGCCATATATAATCTGTGATAGTGTGATGACTCCTGACAATTTAAAATGTGTTTTCGTATAGTTTATGGATCCCAATCGAGCTGTAGCTGATGATGTTGAGAGTAATGCGCTAGCTCCTGCTCAAGGGGCCAGCGCCGTCTGAATCTAGACACGTATCGAGTAGTTACGGAGGAGAGGCTAAAAAAGCCTTTTTCCAAATGATGAGTGAGTGGTTCACGGAGTTTGTTCGAACAAATCGGGCTGCTCAACAACCTCCACCCCTACCTAATCCTGAACTGGGTCTCGTAGCTCCTGAAGGTGTGGAACTTCTAAGATTGAATAAGCTGCTAGTAGATAAAATCCGAAAATACGGGGCCGGAGAGTTCAGAACTACCATTGACAATGATCCCGAGAGAGCTGAATTTTGGCTTGAAAACTCTATTCAGGTATTTGATGAACTTTTGTGCACGCCAGCTGAGTGTTTAAAATGTGACATTTCATTATTGAGGGACACTGCATATCAGTGGTGGAATACTCTAGTATTAGTGGTACCGAGAGAAAGAGTTACCTAGAAATTCTTTCAGACTGAGTTTCGAAAGAAATACATAAGTCAGCGGTTTCTCGATCAAAAGCACAAAAAGTTTGTAGAATTGAAACAGGGCCGTACGACTGTGACCGAATACGAAAGAGAATTCGTAAGATTAAGTAAGTATGCTCGAGAGTATATTTCTACTGAAGAAATCATGTGCAAATAATTTGTTGATGGATTGAACGAGGATATTAAACTTCTAGTTGGAATTCTAGAATTGAAAGAATTTGTTATCCTGATTGATAGAGCTTGCAAAGCCGATGAGCTTAGCAAAGAAAAGAGAAAAGCAGATTCAGAAGTTAGAGACTCAAGAGAAAGATCATTGAATAAGCCACATCAATCTCCGTCAAAGAAATCCAGAGATTCGTACACTCGTCCAAATGCTTCAATCACTTATTCGAACAGAGATCGTGGAAAACAATACTCAAGTCCTAAAGCTCAAGCTACATCAGTATCGAGTGTTGGCAGTGTGAGAAACTATAGACCTAAATGTCAACGATGTGGAAGAAGACATCCTGGTGAATGTAGAATGAATGACCGGGCTTGTTTTAAATGTGGTTCGCAAGATCATTTCATACAAGATTACCGTGAATTAGCTGAGAAAGATAAGTTTCAGAATGCAAGACCGAGTAACAAAGCTACTAGAGGGAGGCCATTGGGAAATGCGGGACATGTGACCAGTAGTAGAGGCCTGAAAAAAGATTCGACTATGAGATCTGAAGCGAGAGCACCTACTAGAGCTTACGCTATTCGCGCTTGCGAAGAGGCGTCGTCACCCGATGTTATCACTGGTACATTTTCTCTTTACGACACTAATTTGATTGCTTTGATTGATCCTGGATCGATTCATTCGTATATCTGTGTAAATTTAGTGTCTAGTAAGAATTTACCTGTCGAGTCTACTGAGTTTGTGATTAAAGTATCAAACCCCTTAGGCAAGTATGTTCTAGTTAATAAAGTTTGCAAGAACTGTCCTTTAAAGACTCGGGGTTACTATTTTTCAACTGATTTGATGATATTTCCGTTTGATGAGTTTGATGTAATTTTGGGTATGGATTGGTTGACTCTGCATGATGCTGTTTTGAATTGTAGACAAAAGACTATTGAATTGAAATGTCAAAATAATGAAATTATTAGAATTGAATCAGATGAGTTAAGTAGGTTGCTTATTGTAATTTTGTCTATGTCAGCTTAAAGATATGTGAGAAAAGGTTGCGATGTTTATCTAGCTTATGTCTTGGATACAAAAGTGTCTGAATCGAAGATTGAATCAATGCCGATAGTCTGTGAGTTTTCGGATGTGTTTCCAGAAGAATTACCAGGGTTACCACCAATCAGAGAGGTCGAATTTGCTATTGAATTAGTGCCGGGAACATCACCAATATCGATAACTCCGTACAGAATGGCTCCAATAGAACTGAAAGAGTTGAAAGCTCAATTACAAGAATTAACAAATAAAGGTTTTGCACGACCTAGTTTTTCGCCCTGGGGTGCGCCAGTATTGTTTGTAAAGAAGAAAGACGGATCAATGAGAATGTGTATTGACTATCGTCAGCTTAATAAGGTTACGATAAAGAAAAAGTATCCATTGCTGAGAATAAATGATTTATTTGATCAGTTGAAAGGAGCAACAGTGTTTTCGAAGATTGATTTGCGGTTTGGCTATTATCAGTTACGAGTTAAAGATTCGGATGTCCTGAAAACTACATTCAGAACGAGGTATGGACATTATGAATTTCTTGTTATGCCTTTCAGATTGACTAATGCTCCTGCAGTCTTTATGGATTTGATGAATTAGATTTTTAGACCGTATTTAGACAGATTCATTGTTGTATTCATTGACGACATTCTGATCTATTCTTGAGATGAACCTGAGCATGTCGAGCATTTGAAGATTGCGCTACAAATCTTGAGAGATAAGCAACTTTTCGCTAAATTCAAAAAATGTGAATTCTGGTTTCGAGAAGTCAAATTTTTGGGGCACATTGTTTCAGCGGAAGGTATAAGAGTTGATCCGAGCAAGATTTCAGTTGTTGTTGATTGGAAACCACTGAGGAATGTATCTGAAGTCAGAAGCTTTCTGGGGTTAGCTGGTTATTATCAACGATTTGTTAAAGAATTCTCGATGATTTCTACACCGATGACTAGCTTGCTACAAAAAGATGTGAAGTTCGAGTGGTCAGAGAAATGTCAATAGAGTTTTGATCAGTTGAAAGCATTGCTAACCGAAGCACCAGTTTTAGTTCAACTTGAGCCGGGTAAAGAATTTGTGATTTACAGTGACGCATCATTGAACGGTTTGGGTTATATTTTAATGCAATAGTGAAAAGTGATAGCTTATGCCTCCAGATAGTTGAAGTCACATGAAAAGAATTATCCAACGCACGATTTAGAGTTGGCCACAATTATTTTCGCATTGAAAATTTGGTGACATCATTTGTATGGTGAAAAGTGCCACATCTTTACAGATCACAAGAGTTTGAAATATATAATGACTTAGAAAGATCTGAATTTGCGACAACAGAGATGGCTCGAGCTATTGAAAGATTACGAGTTAGTAATTGATTATCATCCGGGGAAAGCAAATGTAGTCGCAGATGCTTTGAGTAGAAAATCTCTGTTTGCTTTGAGAGCGATGAATACAAGACTGACTTTGTCTGAGGATGGTTCGATTCTAGCAGAGTTGAAAGCTAAGCCGGTATTTTTCCAGCAAATTTGTGAAGCTCAAAAGTGTGATACTGAATTGCAAGCCAACAGAATGCAATGTGAGTCGACTAATAATTCTGACTATCAAATTGGATCTGATGATTGTTTACCGAGGTAGAATTTGTGTACCAAAGAATCCTGAGCTTATTCAGAAAATTCTACACAAAACACACAGCGATTGTTTATCTGTTCACCCGGGAAGTACCAAAATGTACAATGACTTGAAACAATTGTATTGGTGATCGGGTATGAAACAAGACATTTTAGAATTTGTATCGAGATGTTTGGTGTGTCAACAAGTTAAAGTTGAACATCAAGTGCCTTCAAGATTGCTACAAAAAGTGATGATACCAGAGTGGAAATGGGATAGAGTTACAATGGATTTCGTATTGAGTTTGCCCGTGTCTCCGAAAAAGAAAGATGCTATATGGGTTGTTGTAGATCGACAAATGAAATCAGCACATTTCATTTCGGTACGTACTGACTATTCCCTTGATAAATTGGCTGAGCTGTACATTTCTGAGATTGTTAGATTGCACGGGGTGCCAGTTTTGATTATTTCGGATAGAGATATGAGGTTTACATCACGATTTTGGAAGAAATTGCAAGAAGCTCTGGGTACGAGGTTGAAATCGTATGCAGATTGAATGTAGCTTCAGATCGACAGAAATCGTATGCAGATTTGAAACGAAAAGACATTGAATTTCAGATCGATGATAAAGTATTTTTGAAAGTATCTCCGTGGAAGAAAATTCTTAGATTTGGTCCTAAAGGCAAGCTGAGTCCGCGATTCATCGGGCCGTATTAGATCATTGAAAAAATAGGCCCAGTGGCATATCGGCTAGCTTTACCGTCAGAATTAGAAAAGATCCACAACGTGTTTCATGTATCGATGTTGCGCCGATATAGATCAGATCCATCACATGTAATTTCTCTGGAAGATATTGAGATTCAACCCGACATGACTTACAACGAAGAACTGATCAGAATTTTAGCTCGTGAGGTTAAACAGTTGAGAAATAAAAGCATAGCTTTAGTGAAAGTATTTGGCAACGGCACGGTGTCGAAGAAGCCACGTAGGAACCCGAGGAAGCTATGAGAAAATAGTACCCTAACCTTTTTGCTGGTAAGATTTTCGGGGACGAAAATTCCTAAGGGGGAAGAGTTGTAACAGCCCGTTTTTAGTCAAATCAGAACAGTGGTTTCGGGACCACAAATCTAAAATGAAAATAATTATTTTATTATTATTTTAATATTTACAATATGATTGAATGATTGTGTGAAAGTTTCGTTTAGAAATTTTATCGTTTAATTAGTTAATTTGATAAAAAAGACTAAATCGCGTAAAGTGCAAAAGTGATGTTCTATTAGCTAAAGGTATCTAATAGCTATGGAATATTAAATTAGAGGTTCTTATGTTGTAATTATACTATTTGAAACATGAGTGAACAAAGATGGACATGGTTAGGTGAATTTTAAAAGTTATACATTAAGGTTAAATTAGTAATTTGATTATTTAAGATAAACTAAATAAAACACAATTCCTATCATCTTCCTAATATCATCTACCACCGAAAATTTCATAAAAAAAATCCATGGAAGAAGCTTATGCATTCGGTCATCTTACCTAGCTTGCATGTGAGTATTTTTCATCACGTTTTTAATGATTTCTATGTTTTTGAGATCGTTGCAGCTTAGTCTAGCTAGCCCCGGGACTATTTTGCAAAACTATTAAAGATATTTGATGTTGCCATTGATGAATACATGAGTATTTTTTTTGTTTAATGATAGATTATGAATGTTTGATGATAGTTATACAAGTTTTGTTAAGTGATTTTTAGTGAAAATGCAAATTAGGGATTAAATTGTGAAATGTGCAAACTTCGTGGTTAAAATGTGAAATAAATGAAAAATGTGGGTTGCTAGGGACCTAATTGGAATTCGAATAGCATGGGTTGTGGTTAAATTGCATGAATTTGTATTTTTATGAAATAAGGACTAAATTGTAAAAATGTGAAACATTAGGGGAAAATGTGTAAAAGTGCCTTAACGTGAATTTTGGACTAAATTGAATAGAAAGATAATTAAATAAGTTAATTTTGATTACATAGAGATCAAGAAAATTGAAACTCGTATCTAGATCGGGGGAAAAATAAAATTCTCGATTAATCGACCAATTTAGCCGTTTCTACATCCGAGGTAAGTTCCTATGAATAAGCTTCGTTGCAAATATATTTCAAATGCTTTGATATTGCATAAACTGTGTATACGAGTCTACGGACATGTTCGATAATGATTCGACGTCCCGGTTGAAACTTAGGAATAGATAGGATACTAGTGACATGTCATTAGGGGGATATTGTGATTATCTGATCCAGGTGCTGGTCCTATACGTCCTACCGGTGGTTGAGTATACCAGCATGTGTTGCGGTTACTTGACAACTTGTATGAGCAGTGTAACAGCCCGAATTATGGCCTAGTCAGAATAGTGGTTGCGAAACCACTAATTCGAAGTAGAAATATGTGTTTTATAATTTTTATGAGGCTTATGAGGTGTTTGCATGATTGTGCTAAAATTTCATGAAGAAATTTTATTAGTTACTAATTAAATTGTCCATTAGGACTAAATTGCAAAAGTTAGAAAATATGAGATTCTAGAAGGTTTAAGTATGAAATAGAATTGTAAAAATTACTAGAGGTCCTTATTTAGCAATTAGACCATTAAATGTTTAGATGGACAAAAGTGGACATGGGAAGGAAAAATCTCAAGGAAGAATCATTAAGGGCATTTTTGTCATTTGGTAAATAAAAGAATTAAAAAGGGAAAATAAAGCCAAAATCATGTCCATCTTCTTCCCCCCTGGCCGAAAATCCTTAAGGAAGACATAGCTAGGGTTTGTTCATCTTCCAAGCTTGATAGTAAGTGCACCCTAGCCCCGTTTTTAATGTTCTTCGTATTTTTGAGATCCTCGTAACTTGATTTAGCTATTTCTAGCTATATTTTGAGCTAGGGTTCATATTCAAAAATTTACCCATGTATGACATGCATGTATTTTGATGTTTTATGGAAGAATATGAAAGTTTGATGTAGGATAAACATCTTTTTCTAAGTGATTTTCATGAAAAATGCATAAAAGGACCAAATTGTAAAAGTTGTAAAAATGGTCATACATGAGTGAAATAGTGGAAATTGAAGGTTGTTGTAGTTGAGAATATAATTCGGCTAGGCTTAAAATACAAGAAAGTTGAATGAAAATTATTTTACGAGCCTAGGGGTAAAAGTGTAATTATGTGAAAGTTTAGGGGCAAAATCGTAATTTTTCCAAAGTATGAATCATGAGTCAATTTAGCCAATGTGAGTATTAAATGAGTGAAGTTGTTATTATAGATCAAGAAACACGAAGCCCAGACCGAAATCGAGGCAAGAATAAGGTGTTGGACTAAATTGAACATATACACACATTTTGAGTACCGAGGTAAGTTCGTGTGTAAATAATATAAAATTATATTATGTATTCAATATTTTGATATTGCATGAACTGTATATATATGTTTCTACGGATTCGATTGATGATGATTTGGCGAAGAATGGAAGAATGAGAATCCCGGTTGAACCTTAGGAATAAAAAGGATACCTTGTCATGACATTAGATTATTACGGTCCCGTATAAGACCTTATCTGGGATATGGCCTTGGCACCGAATTGAGATCCCGTGTAAGACCATATCTGGGATATGGCATCGACATTAAATAGTAATTTCGTGTAAGAACACGTCTGGGACCTGGCTTCGGTATGAAATCGTGTAAGACCATGTCTGGGACATGGCATCGACATACGATCTCGTGTAAGACCATATTTGGGATATGGCGTCGACATTGATATGAGATCCCGTATAAGACCATATCTGGGATATGGCATCGGCATCGACATACGATCTCGTGTAAGACCATATCGGGGATATGGCGTCAACATCAATATGAGATCCCGTATAAGACCATATTTGGGATATGGCATCGGCATCGAAATGTGATCCCATGTAAGACCATATCTGGGATATGGCGTTGGCATCTTACTACGTGTATGACAATTCCCAAGTATCTTTTAGCATTCCGAGTAGTTCAATGGGCATAAGAGCTAGGTATGTAAAGATGACTTAGAGTTAAATTATACAAGGATGATCATGAGTCCCATTTCTATAAGGAATGATAATGATTTAAGTTTATGTACAAGTTAGCATAAGTGCTAAATTATGTGATGAAGTGATACAGGTACCATGAGTAAAATACGAGTTTTGTAACCCTAATGTGATATGTGCTGGGTAAGACAAGTATGAGTAAGTATGCCTAAGCACTTGAGAACTTGAGTTGTTATTGTTCTATGAGATGAATGGATTTCACCATGAATATTTATATTGTTACTTTAATTTATGCAAACTTACTAAGCTATATGCTTACCCTTCTCTTTTCCATTTTCCTTGTAGTATCGCCAAGCTAGCTCGGGGATCGTTGAACATCGAAGTTCGGATCACGCTATCAATCATTCTTTTGGTATAGTAAAGTCGATTTATTTTGTGCATGGCATGTATAGGAACTTGGTCATTTTGTGTTATGTCATATTTGAAAGCCAAAGTGTTAGCTATTAATGTTATTCACTCATTTCGTAAATGGCCATTGGGAATTGGCCAATATTTGTCAAGTTTCATACTTTGATAATGATGAGTTTTATGAAGTGAAAGTTCATGCAAATTATGGAGTGAAATGTGAAGTATATGGATGATGATTAGTGATCCTTCATAGTGTAATATTACCATATTATGTGATGCTTGTGTTGGTATAAGTGTGTTTATGTTTCAGGGTGGCAATTGGCTTGGAAAATAGCCTTTTAATTGTCCATACGGGTAGACAAACGAGCATGTGTCTAGGCCATGTGTGACACACAGTCAACCCCTATGGGTGTGTTGATAGGTCGTGTGTGCCCTGCATTAAATTACAAGAATTCGAATCGTCACACGGGCCAGCACACGGGCGTGTGCCTAGGCCGTGTGCTCCTCAAGGGGTTGCTGATGTCATAAACAGAATACCCCAGGTTTTTACACACGGGCGAGGACACGGGCGTGTCGAGGCCGTGTGAAAGATACGGGAGTGTGTCCTGCTGTGTGAAAACCCCTGTAGGTTCGAAATGAAAATAAATTCTACACGGGCTAGGGACATGGGCGTGTGTGACCACATGGCCTGTCCACACGGGCATGTCCCGATTGACACGGGCGTGTGGCCCCTGTTTAGGCAAAAAATTTTTAAGTGTACGAAATTTTCCGGTTTAATTTCGAAACCTTCCGGATGCATGTTTAAGGCCTCGTTGGCCCATAATAAGGATGTTATGAATATGAATGAGAAGTTTTAAGTTGAAATGAAATTTTATATTCCAAGGTTGTAAGTTCAAGCAAGTCAATTCCAGTAATGCCTCGTATCCGGTTCCAGCGTTGAACACGGGTAAGGGGTGTTACATTTAGTGGTATTAGAGCTATGGTTTAGTCGATTCTCGGACTAACGTAGCGTATGCATTAGTCTAGCTATACATGCCATACATATGAGTATTTACATTATGATAGTTTGACGACTCCTGACGATTTAAATTGTGTTTTCATATAGTAAATGGATCCCGAAAGAGCTGTGACGGATGGTGTAGAAAGTAATGAGCCGGCTCCTACTGAAGGGACGGTACCGAATGAAAAGGAAATTAGACCTACGACTGTAAGTCAGAGAGGAAGAGAATAGGCTAGGGAAGCCTTTCTCCACATGATGAATGCATGGTATACGGAGTTCGTTTCGTGCGAACCTGAATGCACAACCCCCTCCAACCCCTCCTATTCCTCAACCTACCCCTGTAGCTCCCTAACTGGTAGAAGTGGTAAGGAGAGAAAAGTCTCCGGTTGATAGAATCTGGAAACAATGAGCCAAAGAATTCTGGGCTAGTAAAGTTGACGATCCAAAAAGAGCAGAATTCTGGCTTGAAAGCACCATCCGGGTATTTGATGAATTATCTTGCACACCTGAGGAGTGCATGAATTGTGTGGTGTCTCTTTTGAGAGATTTCGCTTATCAGTGGTAGAACACCCTTGTGTCAGTTGTACCAAGGGAAAGGATCACATGGGAGTTTTCCCCAGAAGAATTTCAGAAGAAGTACATAAGCCAAAGATTTATTGATCAGAAAAGAAATGAGTTTCTTGAATTGAAACAAGGTAAGATGACAGTAACTGAGTACGAGCGTGAGTTTGTAAGGCTCAGCAAGTACGCTCGAGCGTGTGTATCCATTGAGGCCATTATGTATTAACGGTTTGAGGACGGATTAAATGAAGATATCAGATTGTTCGTTGGGGTCCTCAAATTGAAGGAATTTGTTATGCTAGTGGATAGGGCTTGTAAAGCTGAGGAGTTAGTTAAAGAGAAAAGAAAAGCTGAGATGGAGTCTCGTGACTCAAGAAAGAGACAAATGAACAAGTCATTTCAATCCTCATCCAAGAAGTCAATTAGTTAAGAAATAAAAGTATAGCCCTTGTGAAAGTATTGTGGCAAAGACATGGGTTAGAAGAGGCTACATGGGAGCCTGAGGAGGCTATGAGAAACCAGTGTCCAAACCTTTTGACTGGTAAGATTTTCAGTGACGAAAATCCCTAAGGGGGGAGAATTGTAACAGCCCGAATTAGGGCCTAGTCGGAATAGTGGTTGTGAAACCACTAATTCGAAGTAGAAATATGTGTTTTATAATTTTTATGAGCCTTATGAGGTGTTTGCATGATTGTGTGAAAATTTCATGAAGAAATTTTATTAGTTAGTGATTAAATTGTCCATTAGGAATAAATTGCAAAAGTTAGAAAATATGAGATTCTAGAAGGTTTAAGTATGAAATAGAATTATAAAAATTACTAGAGGTCCTTATTTAGAAATTAGACCATTAAATGTTTAGATGGACAAAAGTGGACATGGGAAGGAAAAATCTCAAGGAAGAATCATTAAGGGCATTTTTGTCATTTGGTAAATAAAAGAATTAAAAAGGGAAAATAAAGCCAAAATCATGTCCATCTTCTTCCCCCTTGGCCGAAAATCCCTAAGGAAGACATAGCTAGGGTTTGTTCATCTTCTAAGCTTGATAGTAAGGCACCCTAGCCCCGTTTTTAATGTTCTTCGTATTTTTGAGATCCTCGTAACTTGATTTCGCTATTTCTAACTATATTTTGAGCTAGGGTTCATATTCAAAAATTTACCCATGTATGGCATGCATGTATTTTGATGTTTTATGGAAGAATATGAAAGTTTGATATAGGATAAACATCTTTTTCTAAGTGATTTTCATGAAAAATGCATAAAAGGACCAAATTGTAAAAGTTGTAAAAATGGTCATACATGAGTGAAATAGTGGAAATTGAAGGTTTTTGTAGTTGAGAATATAATTTGGCTAGGCTTAAAATACAAGAAAGTTGAATGAAAATCATTTTACGAGCCTAGGGGAAAAAGTGTAATTATGTGAAAGTTTAGGGGCAAAATTGTAATTTTTCCAAAGTATGAATTATGAGTCAATTTAGTCAATGTGAGTATTAAATGAGTGAAATTGTTATTATAGATCAAGAAACACGAAGCCCGAACCGAAATCGAGGCAAGAATAAAGTGTTGGACTAAAGTGAACATCTACACACATTTTGAGTACCGAGGTAAGTTTGTATGAAACTAAAGTTATACAATGTTATTATACTTGTAATTATCTTATTTTATGAGAAATGTATATAAATTCTATGAAGTTAATTTATGATTCTTTGATGAGGTTAAAATGAGAATGTATTAAGTCGAAGTCCCGGTTGAAGATTCAGAATAACGAGGATACCTATGTCACCACATGAGATAAGGAAGGTCCCGTGTAAGACCATGTCTGGGACATGGCATGGCACCGAATGTAGGTCCCGTATAAGACCATGTTTGGGACATGGCATCGGCACCGAATGTAGGTCCCGTATAAGACCATGTCTGGGACATGGCATCGGCATCGAATAAGGAAGGTCCCGTGTAAGACCATGTCTGGGACATGGCTTCGGCACCAAAGGAGGATCTCGTATAAGACCATGTCTAGGACATGGCATCGACATCCATGTACGATCTCGTATAAGACCATGTCTGGGACATGGCATCGACATCGAGCTAAGAGATCCCGTATAAGACCATATCTGGGATATGGCATCGGCATCAAGAGGTGATGCCATGCAAGACCATATCTGGGATATGGCATTGGCATCAAGATACATGCATGATGAGATTGAGTATCCTATGATATTCCGAGTAGTTCAACAGGCAAAAGAGCTAGGTATGTAAAGATGACTTAGAGTTAAATTATACAAGGATGATCATGAGTCCCATTTCTGTAAGGAATGATAATGATTTAAGTTTATGTACAAGTTAGCATAAGTGCTAAATTATGTGATGAAGTGATACATGCACCATGAGTAAAATACGAGTTTGGTAACCCTAATGTGATATGTGATGGGTAAGAGTAAGTATGAGTAAGTATGCCTAAGCACTTGAGAACTTGAGTTGTTATTGTTCTATGAGATGAATGGATTTCACCATGAATATTTATATTGTTACTTTAATTTATGCAAACTTACTAAGCTATATGCTTACCCCTCTCTTTTCCCTTTTCCTTGTAGTATCGCCAAGCTAGCTCGGGGATCGTTGAACATTGGAGCTCGGATCACACTATTAATCATTCTTTTGGTATAGTAAAGTCGATTTATTATGAGTATGGCATGTATAGGAACTTGGTCATTTTGTGTTATGTCATATTTGAAATCCAAAGTGTTGGCTATTAATGTTATTCACTCATTTTGTAAATGGCCATTGGGAATTGGCCAATATTTGTCAAGTTTCATACTTTGATAATGATGAGTTTTATGAAGTGAAAGTTCATGCAAATGATGGAGTGAAATGTGAAGTATATGGATGATGATTAGTGATCCTTCATAGTGCATTATTACCATGTTATGTGATGCTTGTGTTGGTATAAGTGTGTTTATGTTTCAGGGTGGCAATTGGCTTGGAAAATAGCCTTTTAATTGTCCACATGGGTAGACACACGGGCGTGTGTCTAGGCCGTGTGTGACACACGGTCAACCCCTATGGGTGTGTTGATAGGCCGTGTGTCCCCTGCATTAAATTACGAGTATTCGAATCGTCACGCGGGCCAGCACACAGGCGTGTACCTAGGCCGTGTGCTCCTCAAGGGGTTGCTGACGTCATAAACAGAATACCCCAGGTTTTCACACACAGGCGAGGGCACGGGCGTGTCGAGGCCGTGTGAAGGACACTGGCCAATGACACGGGCTTGTGTCCGGCCGTGTGAAAACCCCTGTAGGTTCGAAATGAAAATAAATTCTACACGGGCTAGGGACATGGGCGTGTGTAACCACACGGCCTGTCCACACGGGCATGTCTCGTTTCACACGGGCGTGTGGCCCCTGTTTAGCCAAAAATTTTCTAAGTGTACGAAAGTTTCTGGTTTAATTCCGAAACCTTCCGGATGCAGTTTAAGGCCTCGTAGGCCCATAATAAGGATGTTATGAATATGAGTGAGAAGTTTTAAGTTGAAATGAAATTTTATATTCCAAAGTTGTAAGTTCAAGCAAGTCAAGTCCCGTAATGCTTCGTATCCGGTTCCGACGTTGAACACGGGTAAGGGGTGTTACATTTAGTGGTATCAGAGCTACGATTTAGTCGATTCTCGGACTAATGTAGCGTATGCATAAGTCTAGCTATACATGCCATACATATGAGTATTTACATTATGATAGTGTGACGACTCCTGACGATTTAAATTGTGCTCTCATATAGTAAATGGATCCCGAAAGAGCTTGGCAGATGATGTAGAAAGTAATGAGCCAGCTCCTGCTGAAGGGACGGTGCAGAATGAAAAGAAAAATAGACCAACGACTGTAAGTCAGAGAGGAGGAGAAGAGGCTAGGGAAGCCTTTCTCCACATGATGAATGCATGGTATACGAAGTTCGTTCGTGCGAACCTGAATGCACAACCCCCTCCACCCCCGCCTTTTCATCAACCTACCCCTGTAGCTCCCCAAGTGGTAGAAGTGGTAAGAAGAGAAAAGCCTCCTGTTGATAGAATCAGAAAACAATGAGCCGAGGAATTCTGGGCTAGTAAAGATGACGATCCAGAAAGAGCGAAATTCTGGCTTGAAAACACCATCCGGGTATTTGATGAATTATCTTGCACACCTGAGGAGTGCATGAAGTGTGTGGTGTCTCTTTTAAGTCGAGGTAAGTTCGTATGGTAAACATTAATGTTTATTTGTTAGATTGACAAATAATTTATGAAATTACTCGTATTATTTGTTGAATATTGGAAACTAATGTTCGAACAAGTAAACATAGGGTTGAACTATTTTGTTCAGTGCTAAATGATAATTTGACAGAAAAGACCATGGACAAACCATGGCATAGTGTGACAATGTGAAAACTATATGCAATCCGAGTGCTGGTCTAGTACGTCCTACCGATTCTTTGGGTATTCGGTATATTGCGGATACTGGCGACATGTGAACAAAGACGAGTAGTTACATATGATCGACAACTTGTGTGAGCAAACCCGGGAATGTAAATGTGAGTAGCTTGAGAACGAGCCTATGTGTGTTAAGTGATTATGTGATGTCCGGGTGCTGGTCTTGTATGTCTACCAGTGGCTAGGTAGTCCTGCATATGTTGCGGATACCTGACAGCTTGTGTGAGTAGCACTGTGTAGCTACGTCTGACTGACAGCTTGTGTGAGCAGACCCGTGAATGTTAAGTGATTCGGGTGCTGCTCTTATAAGTTCTACCAGTGGCTGGGTAATTCGGCATGTGTTGCGGATACCTGACAGCTTGTGTGAGCAGACCCGAGAATGTAAATGTGAATAGCTTGAGAACGAGCATATATGTGAAATGTGATAAGAGGTAGCTTCGGCTACATATATGTGGCACGTATGTGCAAGCGTTCCAAGTATCCTTTAATATTTCGATGTGTTCAACGGGAAAATGACTAAATTGTAAATGAATGTGAATATGTGACGATCAAGTGCAGGTATATGTATGTATACACTCATGAGCAATGTGCTCGGTATGTGATCGAATTTTGGTAAGAATGTAAATGAGTAAGTTATACCTATGAGAATGACCTTGTGATTATAAGTCCATGCTTATGATGTATGAATATGTGGTAAATGTGATTGATGATCATGTGTGAGGCTTTTAGGCCAAATTAAATTGAGAAATGATATGTTCAAGTCTTTGTTGTTGATGTATAGGTTAAATTGGCCAATGAATGACTTGTAAATATTTGATAATGACTAGTTATTGGATTGGCTAACCATGGATATACTTTGGTGTTATATGTGTGTAAATGAAAATTAATATAAAGGAAACATGAAAGAGTAAAATTAGCTATAAAATAGTTTGGACAACAGCAGTTGTGTGACTTTGAAAAATCACCAAAAAAAAATGGTGTAAATTGAATTATAGGTTGAATGAGATATGAAATTAAAGCTTATTGAGTCTATTTCTACATAAAAGAAACAGACTAAGCAAAAGAATTTCATATGGTGAGATATTTGGATTTTAGTGAGAAAGGGTCAGAATGATTTCGGAATACCCTATTCTGACTTGGGAAATTGATTAAAAATTGTACAAAAATAATCATGGGATAAAAATTATATGCTTGAATTTATTAATGAGTCTATTTTCAAGATAAAGAAACGGAAACGTCATTAGAGTTCTGTACAACGAGATAATTAATTTTTAGTGAAGAGGGGTTGAAACTGTCGGACAGCAAAACAGGGGACACTTTAAAGAATAAACTGTATCGATTGGATGAACCAAAAATTCTGGAAATTTTATGGTATGTGAGTCTAGTTTAAGGGAAAATTAGCGAATCTTAATTTGGAGTTCTGTAACTCTGGATAAAAATAATTTAGTGACTGTAACTCAAGTAAACAGCTCAAGATGAACATAAATAAATTGTGAAACTTTATGCAATAATGATGGTATTATCTTGAGAGCTTATAATGAGGATTGTTAAAAGCATGGTAATCAATTGTTTATTATTTACATACGTACTTACTAAGCTTTATAGCTTACTCCTTTGTTTTTCATTTTTATAATGTACTCAGGTTAGCTCGGGTTGGAAGTCGCCGGAGAACCTATCACACTATCAAGCTTACAATTTAGGTATCGATGATTTTATACTTAAGGTTATGGCATGTATAGGGAGCTTGGTCATGTGTATATGTTACTATGAGTTGTCCTAGAATAATGACCCATGATATTCAGAGTTCATTGTTGTATAAGGCCATTTAATGTGGCCAATAAATTGGTTATGCTATAAACTCATGATGATGCATTCCATGGTTGAGTAAATTGGATGCTATGACTGGTTATGTGTGTGTGGTGGATGTTTTGGTAGCTTTAATATGTTATGAAATGTGTCATTCAAGTTATACACAAGTATGGGCATGATAGGGTAGAAATTGGCTTGGAAAATAGCCAACTTCTTGGCCACACAGGCAGTGACACGGCCATGTGTCTTAGCTGTGTGGAGGACACGGGCTGCCCACACGGGCGTATGACTCTCCACAACAAGGAAATTTTCTAAATATTCTAATAGTTTTAAAAGTTCTCGGTTTAGTCCTGAATCGCTCCCAAAGCATGTTTTGGGCATCGTAGGCCCGTTTTAGGGACTTGATGATATAAGAAAAAAGTTTTAAATTTTAAACAAAAATTTATGCCTTGAATTTGTTCAGTTGCAAGTGTTATTGTCCGATAACGCCTCGTACCCTGTTCCGGCGTTGAACACGGGTAAGGGGTGTTACATTTAGTGGTATCAGAGCTATGGTTTAGTCGGTTCTCGGACTAACCTAGCATGAGTAAGAGTCTAGCTATACATGCCATATGTGGATCGTGATAGTGTGATATCTCCGAGCTCTAACGAAATTGTTTTGTTGAGACAGAGGTGCTTTTCAACCGAGCTTTTTTTAAAAATGTTGACATTGACACTGAGATGTTTGAAAATGTGTTTGTGATAAGTTGAAATGTGGTAAGGTACGAATAAGAGTTCATAATATGCATGTGATGATGTATAAAATGAAATAACTATAATTTGAGAATTTTGGGTACAATGTTACTGTCCTGGTTGAATGTCGTATTTCGATGAATTATGGTGATTTCATGCAATAGATAAAATGTTATAAATGTTGAGAAGTTATGAAAAAGGAATTAAATGTGTAAACCGAGTAGAACGTTGGAAACGGGTACTTTCGTTTTGAGACATGTGACGAATTGTCGATAAAGACCATGGGTTGACCATGGCAGCATGTGAAAAATGTGACTATGTGATTTCTGTATAAGACCATAGCTGGGCTATGGCTTCAGTGTGTAATATGTGTATATGTGAAAGACCATAGTTGAATTATGATATTGTGCAAAACGAAGTATCCAATTTTGTAAGACGTTCTCTAATTTGACCAAGTGTAGTAAATGAAAGTGTACGAGGATTTAAAGGATAAATTTGTAGTGAACATGAAATTGAGCTTGAATGAATGATTTTATTAAAGAAATATTGTGTATGGCAGGATGTGATAGTAAATTTCATGTTGTAAATGGATACTTAAAGTTCGATAATTGATGTATGAAACTAATATGGGAAAGTGAAACTAAATGAAGGTTTATATTATGACAAGCATTCATGTTTGTTTGGCATTCACATGATGTAATGTGCCTAACTTGTGTGATTAGGTGAATGAGATAAGAAAATTTTTCAAAATTTATGGAATGTATATATAAATGCGTCTGTTCGAATAAGATAACCGAAAAATTTGTGTAACATGAATATGTGTGTTAAATTGCCTAAAACAACTGGTGTGTTATTATGAAATTTTATGAGATTTATGTTGAATGAACTCACAAATGAGAAACTAAAGAATTTAGTAGCGGATCAACTATTATGGTGGCCAGATAAAAGAATAAGTCGATAAGTAAGGATAGAACTAAAAGAGATATTCAATCATTTTGAAGATCATTCGGATTATGCAAGGCTAAGGTTAAAGAAGTCAAATTCGATGAAACAAAACATACATGTATGATACCTAAAGAATGTACTAATTAGAAGTTTTTCTGAGTTGGTTTATGATAGTGGATGGAATAATATAAACCTAATGATGATAGAATTAGACAGTGAGATAATGTTCGAATTGTATCGATAGCTAAGTGCAGTGATTATAGTTGAGTAACCTCCCTTAGTTCCTTCTGGGTATATTATGTGTTCAATAAATCTCAGAGGTGTATGAGGTTATTTATTTTCAAGTAAAACTTTTATCGCAAGGGGTACGATAGCTAAAGATACAGGTAGGCGAAGGCCTTGTTGACCTGTTTGGATTATGTTCGGCATTTTCCTATCTTTCATTTGTATTTCATTTCTTTTATTAAAGAAAAGATGATGACAGAATTTGTGTGATGATGGCATCTGGTTCCTACCAGTCATTGTTCTGTTTAGTGTACAATAAGATTGTGTTGCTTCTGTTACAATTGATTGTAGTGTGGATGAGTGATGTTTCTTTCGAAATTACTCTAAGACCTCGTTGAGGTATTTATCATTTGGAAGGAGTTGTGTTCTTAAATTTTGGTATAGTTTTATAGCTGGAATATTATTTATCTATACAGTTGAAATGTTGACTTTATTTTGGAATTTTTATTTTAAAAAATATCCGGTGGTTATGGCTTTATCAAAGTTCAACATTGTGATGATTAGTAATGGAAGACGGTTTGGATATGCACCATCCTTCCTAGTTGTAATTGAGTTGACATTGGTAAATGTGAAAATCAGAAAATATTAATGTTAATCAAGTGGTGTAATGGAGGGGGACCATCACGCTTGAGAAGCCTAATTAGTGGTATTACTTATTAGTAAAGTTAGAAACAGTTGAAACATGATTAACAGAATCACCAATTCTGATTTAGCCTGAGTTGATAAAAAGGTTTATGTTTTTTAGTTAAGTATTATTGCATGACCTGGGTATAAATAATACTAAAATGTAAAGTGACGGTTCATATTTTTATACGGTTAATACCACATTAAAAGAGAACTATTCGACCAGTGATTTAGAGACAGACACTTTTATGTTCATATTGAGAATTTGGTGATATCGTTTATTCGACGAAAGGTGTCACATGTTCTCTGATTTTAAGGATTAAAGTAACAAATGTTGTAGAAAGATCTGAAGTTAAGATAGTATTAAAGACCCTAGTTATTGGAAGATCGCTAGCAGTTATTAATTTATTTCTAGAAAAGCCGATATAATTACAGATGTTGAATGGAAGGATCTTTGTTTATGTTGTGAATGGGTTATACAGCTAACCTTAATTAATGAGGATCTAATTTTTAGCCATATTGAAAGTTAAAGCGATGTTTTTTTTCTTACGGGTTAGAGAGGTTCAGGAATGTGTTAGTAAATGAAATTTGTGTACAAATGAATCCAGAACTTATGCGAGTAAGTTTTCGATGCGAGGCTCGTAAGTAGCACGCGTCTATTTATTCAAGGGCGATAGGGTGAGCGTGATATGTAGTAGATGTTCTGGTGATTGAGTATGTACCACGATATTTTCAAATTGATGTTCAGATGTCTATTTGTTAGCAAGTAAGCCTCACATTAAGAGCACTCAGGACTATTGTAGTCAGTGATAATACTGGTGTATTACAGATAGAATCACTATAGATTTCATATCAGGATTACCTCCGTCCCTGAAATGGATGATGTTGCTAGAATGTTGATCGTTTGATGAAATTCGCATGAATGTTTCAATAGGTAACGAGTTCTTATTTGACAGATCAACTGAGTATATGTGTTCCTGAGAGAATAATTTAGGTCTTTGACGATATGCTCCGGCACTGTGTGCGAAATTTCAAAGGTTATTGGAAAGAGATATATGAAGCTAAATTGATTTGTGATTCTGAGAAATTAGTAAAAGCGTTTCATGAGAATTGGAAAGCAACTTCTTTGGGTAAGATTTTCAAGAACGAAAACCCCTAAAGGAGAGAGAGTTATAACAGCCCGATTTAGGGCCTAAACGAAATAGTGGTTTCGAAAACCACAAATCCGAAGTAGAAAAATCTATTGCGATTAATTTTTAAAGTTTATAGTGTGATAGAATGATTGTGTGAAATTTTCGTTAAAAAAATTTATCGATTGGGTGTCCAATTTGATAATTAGGACTAAATTGCAATATGTGAAAAATGTGAGTTCTAGAAGCTAAGGTACTTATTTGAAATGCGTTTTTAAAGTGGAGGTCCTTAAATGGAAATTAGACCATTATATTGGACAAAAATGGAAAAGGATGGACAAAATACTAAAGGTTTTAATGAAGGGCATTTTGGTCATTTGGTAATTAAAAGAAATAAAAAGGGAAAATAGGCCAAAAACATGTTCATCTTCTTCATGTGTTGGCCGAATGTTGCAATGGACACCATGGCTAGGGTTTTCAAGCTTTCAAGCTCAATAGAAAGTGCACCCAAGCCCCGTTTTTAATGTTCTTTACATTTTTGAGATCTCCGTAACTCAGTTTAGCTATTTCTACCATTATTTTGAGCTAGGGTTTGTGTTTAAAATTTTACCCATGGATGACATGCATGTGTTTTGATGTCTAATGGTAGAATATAAATGCTCGGTGTGTAATAAACGACTTTTACTAAGTGATTTTAGATAAAAATCGCATAAAAGGACTAGTTTATAAAAAGTTAAAAAATGTATGAAAATGTGTGAATGAATACAAATTGTGGACTGCTATAGTTATGAAAATGGTTCGGCTAGGCCAAAAATACAAGGAAATTGAATAAAAAATCATTTTACGAGCCTAGGGGCAAAAGTATAAATATGATAAAGTTTAGGGGCAAAAATGTAATTTTGCCATAATATGATTTTTGGACTGATTTGAATAGTATAATAACTTAATAAGTCAAATGTGATATTTTAGATAAAGAAAAATGAGTTTTGGACTTAGAACGGGGGAAAGATGAATATTGGACGACTCGGTCCCTTTCGCCATTTTAAGTCGAGGTAAGTTCGTATGGTAAACATTAATGTTTATTTGTTAGATTGATGAATAATTTATGAAATTACTCGTATTATTTGTTGAATATTGGCAACTAATGTTCAAACAAGTAAACGCAGGGTTGAACTATTCTGTTCAGCGCTAAATGATAATTTGACGGAAAAGACCATGGACGAACCATGGCATAGTGTGACAATGTGAAAACTATGTGAAATTGTGACTAAGTGAATCCGGGTGCTGGTCTAGTACGTCCTACCAGTGGTTGGGTATTCCGGTATATTGCGAATACACGACGACTTTGTGAAGCGACCTCGAGTAGTTACGTATGACCGAAGCGACTTGTGTGGAAGCACCCGAGAATGTAAATGTGAATAGCTTGAGAATGAGCCTATGTGTGTTATGTGATTATGTGAAGTCCGGGTGCTGGTCTTGTACTTCTACCAGTGGCTAGGTAGTCCTACATATGTTACGGATACCTGACAGCTTGTGTGAGCAGCACTGTGTAGCTACGTCTGACCGACAGCTTGTGTGAGTAGACCCGAGAATGTTAAGTGATTCGGTTGCTGGTCTTATAAGTTCTACCCGTGGCTGGGTAATCCGGAATGTGTTGCAGATACCTAAAAACTTGTGTGAGCAGCACTGAGTAGTTACGTATGACTGACAGCTTGTGTGAGCAGACCTGAGAATGTAAATGTGAATAGCTCGAGAACGAGCATATATGTGAAATGTGATAAGAGGTAGCTTCGGTTGCATATATGTGGCACGTATGTGCAAGCATTCCGAGTATCCTTTAATATTCCGATGTGTTCAACAGGAAAATGACTAAAATGCAAATGAATGTGAATATGTGACGATCAAGTGCAGGTATATGTATGTATACACTCATGAGCAATGTGCTCGGCATGTGATTGAATTTTGGTAAGAATGTAAACGAGTAAGTTATACCTATGAGAATGACCTTGTGATTATAAGTCCATGCTTATGATGTATGAATATGTGGTAAATGTGATTGATGATCATGTGTGAGGCTTTTAGGCCAAATTAAATTGAGAAATGATATGTTCAAGTCTTTGTTGTTGATGTATAGGTTAAATTGGCCAATGAATGGATTGTAAATTGTAACAGCCCAATTTAGGGCCTAGTCGGAACAGTGGTTACGAGACCACAAATTTGAAGTAGAAATATGAGTTTTATGATTTTTATAAGGCTTATGAGGTGTTTGCATGGTTGTGTGAAAATTTCATGAAGAAATTTTATTGATTAATGAATAAATTGTCCATTAGGACTAAATTGTAAAGATTAGAAAATATGAGATTCTAGAAGATTTAAGTATGAAATAGAATTATAAAAATTACTAGAGGTCCTTATTTAGAAATTAGACCATTAAATGTCAAGATGGACAAAAATGGACATGGGAAGGAAAAATCTCAAGGAAGAATCGTTAAGGGCATTTTTGTCATTTGGTAAATAAAAGAATTAAAAGGGAAAAATAAGCTAAAATCTTGTCCATCTTCTTCCTCTAAGTGCCGATATTTGCAAGGAGCTGTAGCTAGGGTTTCTTCAACTTCTAAGCTTGATAATAAGTGCATCCTAGCCCCGTTTTTAATGTTCTTCGTATTTTTGAGATTCTCGTAGCTCGATTTAGCTGTTTCTAGCTATATTTTGAGCTACGGTTTATGTTCAAAAATTTACCTATGTATGAAATGCATGTATTTTGATGTTTTATGGAAGAATATGAAAGTTTGATGAAGGATAAACATCTTTTTCTAAGTGATTTTCATGAAAAATGCATAAATGGACCAAATTGTAAAAGTTGTAAAAGTAGTCATACATGAGTGAAATAGTGGAAATTAAAGGTTGTTGTAGTTAAGAAAACAATTCGGCAAGGCTTAAAATACAAGAAAGTTGAATGAAAATCATTTTACGAGCCTAGGGGCAAAATCGTAATTTTGCCAAAATATGAATTATGAGACAATTTAGTCAATGTGGGTATTAAACAAGTGAAATTTTTATTATAGATTGATCGTTGATTTCAGAGTTTTAAATTTATAATGATCGAACCTTGAACTAACTATAACAACGATTGAGGCAAGTGCACCTATCGAACAGTAGTATAGCTTAGGCAAGACTGGATTGTCGAACCCAAAGGAACCAAAAGTACTAATACTAACTTTCTTTTTATTATCTAGCCTAAAATAAGTGAATTTATTATTTAATCTAAATTTAACTAACTACTAAGCTAAAGACGCAAAGACAAAAAGAATGAATTGGGAAATACTGTTGGAAAAACTCAGTTGATTAAGACGACACCCTTAGGAAGAATCCACCTAGACTTCACTTGTTATCTAACTCTGAACTAGACGATTTATTCACTTGACTTGATCCGTAAGACTCCCTAATGCATATTAAACCCTCTCTCGAAGCGAATAATGTCTAACCCTAGGTTGATTAATTGAAATCTCTTTCTAATTAAAACCCCTAGAATTGCATTAACTCGATCTATGGACTCCCATATTAGGTTTCACCCTAATCCGGCAAAATCTTGTCACCCTATCTCTAGGCACGTGATCAACTCCGCTTAATTATGCTAGATCTACTCTTAAGCAGGGACTTTTGCTCCTCCACCTAAGCACATCAAACTTGAATCAATATCCCGAAAATATTAACACAAGAATTAAGAACACATAATTAAGAACAAATCAAGTATTTATCATATAGTTCAGCAAATGATAACAAGATTCATCTAAGTTTCATCCCCTTTAGGTATCTGAAGGGTTTAGTTCATACTAATAAAAGAAAATATCTTAGAAGAAAAGATAAAACAAAACATAAGAAATCCCTAAAACCCCTTGAAGGAATTGAAGGAGAGATCCGCCGTCTTGAGTAGAATTTCAGCTTCTAGAGATGGATCAACTGGCTATCTTCGAGTGTTTCCCACAAATATGACCTTTTCGGTTCGGCTCTTTGGCCTAGCTCACCTGCCTCTTCTAGGTTATACTTAGGGTGTTTATATAGGCTTTTGAAATAGGTTTCTTTGCCCTTAAGTATCCTTTTCCGAGTGAAATTGCTCTTCTCCACGACAGGGACACGGCCATGGCACACGCCCGTGTGAATCATCTTTAGGCCGTGTTCAGACTTTTAATGAGGTGACACGCCCGTGTAAATCGTGATCAGGCCGTGTTCTAGTCTAGTAAGGAGACACGGCCGTGTTGGATCAAGTCTAGGCCGTGTCGATTTTCACTTTGGCCCGATTTGGTCCGTTTTGAGCCTGTTTCTCGTTCTTTCCATCCTCCGGTGCTTTCCTGAGTATAAAACATGAAAAGAAAGGATTAAGAACACCTTTTTACATAAATCAAGGGATAAATCATCCAAAAGTATGCTAAATGTGGGATTAAAATATGTTACTTTTACGATTTATCACATACCCCCACACTTAAGCTTTTGCTTGTCCTCAAGCAAAATTCTCAACTTACAATTAAAACGAACTTTCCATGATTCAATATTCCTATCAAAAATGTCTCATCATAATTCATAGATAATTTATACATGGATAATTTAACTCAAAGAGTCCTAAAGATTCAAACAATATAAGTCATACATTTGTAGCACAAAACATCGGTGTTTCCTCTCATCTAAATAATTACCTCTGATCCAAAACCTACAAGGATTGACATCCTCACAAAAGATTCACTCAAATCACTCAAAGTGTTTAAGGTTCAGAATTAAGCACTCAAATGTCAAACCTGAAAAGTTAATCCCATAGGCTTGCATGAAAATCAAATCTCTACCACTGTAATATGAGATGATGCACAAATCAAAAGGTCTTTGAAAGGGTTGTAACGGGGCTTGGGCTAAGGTGTGGATAAAGGCTGAATTAGAATCGAGATCGACCTGAAAATTTACCTAACTAGAAACAACGAACTGAAAAATAAATAATTACATGAATTGAAACTTTGAAACTAATAATACAAGCTTCTTCTTCAATAAATAGACTTTAACTGTACAAGCTCGCTTTTCATCATACTAATACTAAATATACTTCGATGTTTTTTTAAGAACAAATCAAGTAATAATAAAGAATTTTAACAACTGAAATAAAGAACATAGTTAGGCAACTGCTCAAAAGCAAATCTCGACAAAAAAGGGTAGTAAAAAAGGATGGTGATAACAAATACAAAGGGTTTTGGTTGAAAATTAGCGGGTAAGTCAATAAAAAGGTTTGTTAGGATCAAAGGGGTTCACTAGGGGTTAATTATGAAGGTAGGCTTTTTATGGAGTAAGTGGGTTAAATCCTAGGTGCCTTTATCATTTCTGTATATCAAATCAAAGATGTGGTCTCAACATGTATAATCGAGGCAAGTTCTAGAATAACAGTTCAATGTTGACACACTCATAATCAAAAAGTGAGCATGAAAAAGGATATATGCTCTTATAAGGCTCAAAATCTCACAAAAATTATGGGTATTTTGATATCAACCTCGTAAATTTCAAATTTCAAAGTAATATTCAAATTTAGGTTAACAACCTAGAAAAATTTTTAATACCGAAAAATAGACTTATCATACTTGATTCTCTAGTATCTTAGAATTTAATTATCAATGCACAATTATCAATAATTTAATCTAAAACATATCAATAAAAATCATAAATCATGGAAATTTCATTCTAATGATAATATGAGAAATTTACTTTAAGATAAGGCATAATTCAGGGATTTGAGAATAATGCAAAAAGTTTGGCACCTAATTTCAGGAATTTGAGAATAATGAAAAATAGTTAGGCACCTTTTTAGGTTGTTCACTCCCCCACACTTAAGATGTACATTGCCCTCAATGTACAAAGATATATATATAGACAATTAAGTATAAATTCAAAAGATATGGAGAGAGGTGAAACTCCCTGAATTATGGATGAAATCCTTGCGTTGGAGGTGAAAGATAAGTTGGAGGGTCGTTCTTGATGACGATCCTGCTAGATGAAGAAATTGGGTAGCTCATGGAGGATTAGCCAGATATAATAATAATAATTAAAACTATACTAATTAAATAATTAAAGAAAAGCAAGCTAAAGTGAAGGAAAATAAAAAATAGAATAAAATTAAAGGAAAAGATAAGATAAATGGACCGTAGAGTCCTTATTGTTGGATGGTTCATGAGGTGGGCGTGATTTTTAAGGCTGTGGATATGGTGGTGGTCGTGGTGTGATTCCCAAGCAGCCTGAAGAACCTAAAACCAAGAAACTAAAATAAAATAAGTTAAATTAAGTAGAAGAGAAGTAAAGATAAGGAAATTGAAGCAAAAGAGGAAAACGAAATAAAAACTAAATGGCCTCAAATATCCTTGGCTCATCGAATGATTGAAGCGGCCGGCATGAACTTATATAGATCGGTCTCCCTTTGGGAGACTATGCTTGATTCCTTCTGCTTCTTTGACATGGTTTTGGTGTAGCTCAAGAGTATAGAGAAGGGAGGGGAGAAATCTGATAAAGGGGAGGAAGAAAAGAGGTGGAAAGTAGGTGAGAAAAAGGAGAATGGGGTGGTTTTAAATGGAGTTTTGGGGTCTGACACTTTCCCACGCCCGTGTAACATGGGCGTGTTGATTCACACGGCCGCCTCGCATGGTCGTGTGTCTAGGCGTGTTGGTTCACCCACCATTTTATAGATTGCCACGCCCGTTGGTGATAAGTCAGTGTCGTCCACGGCCGCGTCGCACGGCCGTGGCATTTTTTTGGTGCCCGTGGGGTGGTGGTTGGAGTTCGTGACTTGAAGATTTGATTCTTTCTGACTTGTACCTCTTCTGCCATTGTCAGTATGGAGATTCAATACCTCCACACGGCCACAGCCACGGCCGTGTGCAAGGCCGTGTGGGCTGGAAATCTGCACTTTTGGTTAGTTTAAAACTAGGTGTTTAAGACTAAGAGAAGAGAAGAAAATAAAATGAAAACAAATACGGAAGTAATTAGGGTTATTGCTCGGGTTGCCTCCCGAGAAGCGCTCGTTTAAAGTCTTAAGCTAGACTTTCCTCATATTCGCAAAAATCAGGGTGGTTTAAAAATTTGAATATCTTCCCTCATGCTATCAGTTCTATTTCCTTGATAAAGTTTAAGTCGAGAAGCATTTATATTGTAAGTACCAAAAATAGGATTACTTACCTCGACTGTTCCATATGGGAAAATATTGTGTACCTCAAGAGGAATTTCTTCGTTTGTGTTCAGGTCTGATGTAATGAGGCAAGGATATGCTTTATCTAACAGTACCTGGTATCCTATTTTGAAGTGGTTTGTTGTTCCTATGAGCTCTTTTGGGGGCTCCTTTGGTTTTTCTTCGTGTGGTTTCGGTTCTTCTTTGAATTGTGTTTTCCACTCTTCTAATTTTTCGACCCTAAGGCTTCATTCCTTATGTAATTCTTCTTTGTTGTCATGGGGTCCATGATTCGGCTCAGGTTTGTAACCTTGTGGTGTTTCCTGTGGTGAAAGTTGAACAACTTGGTTATCAACTGAATTTACTTTCTCACCTTCATCAATTGTTGTCCTGGCCGAGTCAAGAGCTTGTAAACTGATCGATTCATCACCTACACGAAGTATGAGTTCTCCTGTACCAACATCAATTTTTGTTCTAGCAGTTGCTAAAAAGGGCCTTCCTAAAATTAAGGGAATGGAATAATCCTCATCCATGTATAAGACAACAAAATCAACTGGGAAAACAAATTTATCAATTTTTACAAGAACATCTTCGATAATACCCCTAGGAATTCTAACAGTTTTATCAGCTAGTTGGATGCTCATCCTAGTTTGTTTGGGTTTCCCTAGACCTAGTTGTTTAAACAATTTATAAGGCATGACATTTATGCTTGCCCCTAAATCAGCTAACGCATTATCAATAGGTAAACTACCAATTAAACATGGAATCGTAAAACTCCCTGGATCTTTTAATTTCTGTGGTAGTTTATTTTGCAAGATTGCCGAGCACATTGCGTTTAGTTCTACGTGTGATGCCTCGTCTATCCTTCGCTTGTTCGTCAAAAGCTCTTTTAAAAATTTTCTAGAATCTGGCATCTGCGAAAGGGCTTCAAGTAGCGGTAAGTTAATATGTAATTTCTTTAAAAGTTTAAGAAACTTACCGAACTGTTCCTCTGTATCGTCTCTCTTTATCGCTTCGGGATAAGGAATGCGAGGTTGGTACTTTTTGATTACTGGTTTTGGCTTTTCTTGTGTTACCTCAACTTTACCATTCTCTACCTCGTTTTCTTGTATTGGATTGGGTTCATCTAACCCTATACTATCATGAGCTGTGATAGCTTGGATTTGCTCCTTTGGGTTAATCTCAGTGTTGCTTGGTAGACGCCCTTGCGGTCGTTCGGAAATTATCTTTGCAAGTTGTCCAACTGTCTTAGTAAGTTCCCCAACTTGACTTTCGATCCCCTTAATTGATGCCTGTTGATTCTTAAGGGTGGTTTCAGTGTCTTGGAGATGGTTATATGTGGCTGCCATGAATTTTGTCAGCATCTCTTCAAGGTTCGGCCTCTTTTCCTGTGGATAGGGCTGATTTTGGAAATTTTGAGGAGGTTGTTGTCTTTGAATTCCTTGATTTCCTTGACCTCCCCATGAAAAATTTAGGTGGTTCCTCCAACCTGGATTATAAGTATTACTATAAGAGTTATTAATAGATCTGAAATTATTACCTATATAGTTCATCTGTTCGCTTTCTGTGCTTGGTTGGTAGGGTAGGTACTCAGGATTCGCCACAGGTCCACTTGCGTCGCCTTTGCATTCTTTGGATGTACTGCGAGAGAACACAAACTATCAAGCTTTTTATTCATCATCTCTACCTGTATTGATACCATGGTTACCTCGTCGAGGTTGAAAACTCCGGCCGATTCTGTTGGTTTTGTCCTTGTAACCTACCACTGATAGTTATTCAGTGACATCCGCTCAATAAACTCGTAGGTCGCCGGGAGTTACATTGTTCGGGGTTCCACCGTGTATGAATCAATTAGTTGCCTCGTTGAGGGGTTTACACCCTTATAGAAAGTTTGGAGCTGTAGCCACAAAGGTAATCCGTGGTGTGGACACCTTCTCAATAGATCCTTGTATCTCTCCCATGCGTCGTATAATGTCTCGAAATCCATCTGCACAAAAGAAGAGATATCATTCCATAATTTGGCCGTTTCGGCCGGTGGGAAATATTTTAATAAAAATTTTTCGGTCATTTGATCCCATGTAGTGATTTATCCTCGTGGTAACGAGTTTAACCACTGTTTGGCTTAATTCCTTAAAGAAAAGGGAAATAACCGAAGACGGATGGCATCATCAGAAACGCCATTTGTTTTGAAGGTATCACAGAACTCTAAAAAATTAGCTATATGAGTATTTGGGTCTTCGTCCTGTAAACCATCAAATTGAACAAATTGTTGAATCATTTGTATAGTGTTAGGCTTTAATTCAAAATTATTAGCAACTATAGCGAGCCTAACAATACTTGATTCTCGCTCTGTTAAATGAGGTTTAGCATAATCATACATAGTACGCGGAGCATTATTTTTTGTCACATCTTGTGGTGGTGGATTATTCTCGTCCATCCCTTCAGTAGGATTGGATCTGCCTTCTCGCTCTTTTTCTGTGTAATTTAGGGCTCGCCTAATTTCTCTGCGATTCCTGCGAGCGGTAGCTTCAATATCACTGTCGTATACTAGTGGTCCTCTCGAGCTCCTTCTAGTCATAAACTAGAGGTACCTGTTAGGAAAAGAAAGAAAGAAAATTTAGCAAAGTTAAAAACAAAACAAAACAAAATAAAAATAAAAATAAAAGTAATTTGCGGAAAATAATGGCTAAAGTAATAAAAATAGAGCTTTCTTAATATTTTAGTTCCCCGGCAACGGCGCCAAAAACTTGATCGTTGATTTCAGAGTTTTAAATTTATAATGATCGAACCTGGAACTAACTATAACAATGATTGAGGCAAGTGCACCTATCGAACAGTAGTATAGCTTAGGCAAGACCGGATTGTCGAACCCAAAGGAACCAAAAATACTAATACTAATGTTCTTTTTATTATCTAGCCTAAAATAAGTGAAGTTGTTATTTAATCTAAATTTAACTAACTACTAAGCTAAAGACGCAAAGAAAAAAAGAATGAATTGGGGAAATACTGTTGGAAAAACTCAGTTGATTAAGACGATACCCTTAGGAAGAATCCATCTAGACTTCACTTGTTATCTAACTCTGAACTGCATTTATTTATTCACTTGACTTGATCCGTAAGACTCCTAATGTATATTAAACCCTCTCTCAAGCGAATAACATCTAACCCTAGGTTGATTAATTGAAATCTCTTTCTAATTAAAACCCTAGAATTGCATTAACTCGACTTATGGACTCCCATATTAGGTTTCACCCTAATCCGGCAAAATCTCGTCACCCTATCTCTAGGCGCGCGATCAACTTCGCTTAATTATGCTAGATCTACTCTTAAGCAGGGACTTTTGCTCCTCCACCTAAGCACATCAAACTTGAATCAATATCCCGGAAATATTAACACAAGAATTAAGAACACATAATTAAGAACAAATCAAGTATTTATCATATAGCTCAGCAAACGATAACAAGATTCATCTAAGTTTCATCCCCTTCAGGTATCTGAAGGGTTTAGTTCATACTAATAAAAGAAAACATCTCAGAAGAAAAGATAAAAAAAACATAAGAAATCCCTAAAACACCCTGAAGGAATTGAAGGAGAGATTCGCCGTCTTGAGTATAATTCCAGCTTCTTGAGATGGATCAACTGGCTATCTTCGAGTGTTTCCCACAAATCTGACCTTTTTGGCTCAGCTCCTTGGCCTAGCTCACCCTTCTCTTCTAGGTTATACTTAGGGTGTTTATATAGGCTTTTGAAATAGGTTTCTTTGCCCCTAAGTATCCTTTTCCGAGTGAAATTGCTCTTCTCCACGACAGGGACACGGCCATGGCACACGCCCGTGTGAATCGTCTTTAGGCCGTGTTTTCCTGAATATAAAACTTGAGTATCCATTTCTCGTTCTTTCCATCCTCCGGTGCTTTCCTGAGTATAAAACATGAAAAGAAAGGATTAAGAGCACCTTTTTACATAAATCAAGGGATAAATCATCCAAAAGTATGCTAAATGTGGGATTAAAATATGTTACTTTTACGGTTTATCATAGATCAAGAAACGCGAAGCCCGGACCGAAACTGAGGCAAGAACAAGGTGTTGGACTAAATTGAACATCTACACACATTTTGGGTACCGAGGTAAGTTTGTATGAAATTAAAATTGTACAATGTTATTATACTTGTAATTATCTTATTTTATGAGAAATGTATATAAACTTTATGAAGTTAATTTATGATTCTTTGATGAGGTTAAATTGAGAATGTATTAAGTCGAAGTCCCGGTTGAAGATTCGGAATAACGAGGATATCAATGTTACCCCATGAGATAAGGAAGGTCCCGTATAAGACCATGTCTGGGACATGACATCGGCACCGAATGTAGGACCCGTATAAGACCATGTCTGGGACATGGCATCAGCATCGAATAAGGAAGGTCCCGTGTAAGACCATGTCTGGGACATGGCTTCGGCACCAAAAGAGGATCTCGTTTAAGACCATGCCTGGGACATGGCATCGACATCCATGTACGATCTCGTATAAGACCATTTCTAGGACATGGCTTCGACATCGAGCTAAGAGATCCCGTATAAGATCATATCTGGGATATGGCATCGGCATCAAGAGGTGATCCCATGTAAGACCATATTTGGGATATCGAGATACATGCATGATGAGATTGAGTGTCCTCCGATATTCTGAGTAGTTCAACGGGCAAAAGAGCTAGGTATGTAAAGATGATGTAAAGTTGAATTATTCAAGGATGATCATGAGTCCCATTTCTGTAAGAAATGATAATGATCTAATTTTATGTTTAAGTTAGCATAAGTGCTAAATTATGTGATGAAGTGATAAAGGGTACTATAAGTAAAATACGAGTTTGGTAACCCTAATGTGATTTGTGATGGGTAAGAGTAAGTATGAGTGAGTGTGCCTAAGCACTTGAGAACTTGTATTGTTGTTCTTTGAGATGAATGAATTTTTACCATGAATACCTATATTATTACTTTAATTCGTGCAAACTTACTAAGCTTTATGCTTACCCCTCTCTTTTCCCTTTTCCTTGTAGTATCGCCAAGCTAGCTCAGGGATCGTAGAACGTCGAAGCTCGGATCACACTATCAATCGTTCTTTTGGTATAGTAAAGTTGAATTATTTTGAGTATGGCATGTAAAAGAACTTGGTCATTTTGTGTTATGTCATATTTGAAAGCCAAAGTGTTGGCTATTAATGTTATACACTCATTTTGTAAATGGCCATTTAGAATTGGCCAATATTTGTCAAGTTCCATGCTTTAATGATAATGAGTTTTATGAAGTGAAAGTTTATTCTATTGATGGAGTTAAATGTGATGTGTATGAATGACGATTTAGGGGATTCCTCATAGCGTATTATTGCCATGTTAAGTGTTGCTTGAGTTGGTATAAGTATGATTATGTTTCAAGGTGGCAATTGGCTTGGAAAATAGCCTTATAATTGTCCACACGGGTAGACATACGGGCGTGTGTCTAGGCCGTGTGTGATGCACAGTCAACCCCCATGGGTGTGTTGATAGGTTGTGTGTCCCCTGCATTTAATTACGAGAATTCGAATCGTCACACGGGCCAGCAGACGGGCATGTGCCTAGGCCATTTTCTCCTTAAGGGGTTGCTGACGTCATAAACACAATACCCCTAGTTTTCACACACGGGCGAGGACACGGGCGTGTCGAGGCTGTGTGAAGGACACAGGCCAAAGACACGAGCGTGTGTCCGGCCGGGTGAAAACCCCTGTAGGTTTGAAATGAAAATAAATTCTACACGGCCTGCCAACACGGGCATGTCCCGTTTCACACGGGCGTGTGGCCCCTGTTTAGGCAAAAAAATTCTAAGTGCATAAAAGTCTCCGGGTTAATTCCGAAACCTCCTGGATGTATGTTTAAGGCCTCGTAGGTCCATAATAAAGATGTTATGAATATGAATGAGAAGTTCTAAGTTGAAGTGAAATTTTATATTCCAAAGTTGTAAGTTCAAGCAAGTCAAGTCCAGTAATGCCTCGTATCCGGTTCCAGCATTGAACATGGGTAAGGGGTGTTACATAAATATTTGATAATGACTAGTTACTGGAATGGCTAACCATGGATATACTTTGGTGTTATATGTGTGTAAATGAAAATTAATATAAAGGAAACATGAAAGAGTAAAATTAGCATTAAAACAGTTTGGACAACAGCAGTTGTGTGACTTTGAAAAATCACCAAAAAAAATGGTAGAAATTGAATTATAGGTTTAATGAGACATGAAATTAAAGATTATTGAGTCTATTTCTACTTAAAAGAAACAGAATAAGCAAAAGAATTTCATATGGTGAGATATTTGGATTTTAGTGAGACAGGGTCAGAATAATTTAGGAATCCCCTGTTCTGACTTGGGAAATTCATTAAAATTTTTTAAAACATAATCATGGGATAAAATTTATATGCTTGAATTTCTTAATGAGTCTATTTTCAAGAGAAACAAACAGGAATATCATTCAAGTTCTGTACAACGAGATAATTAATTTTTAGTGAAGAGGCAGCGGAACTATCAGATAGCGAAATAGGGGAGACTTTAAAGAATAAACTGTACTGATTGGATGAACCAAAAATTCTGGAAATTTTATTTTAAGAAGATATGTGAGTCTAGTTTCATGTAAATTTAGTGGATCTTAATTTGGAGTCCTGTAACTCCGCATAAAAATTATTTAGTGACTGTAACTCGAGTAAATAGCTCAAGATGAACGTAAATGAATTGTGAAATTTTATGCAATAATGATGGTATTATCTTGAGAGCTTATAATGAGGATTGTTAAAAGCATGGTAATTAATTTTTTATTATTTACATACGTACTTACTAAGCTTTATAGCTTACTCCATTGTTTTCCGTGTTTATAATGTACTCAGGTTAGCTCGGGTTGGAAGTCATCGGAGAACCTATCACACTATCAAGCTTACAATTTAGGTATCGATGATTTTATACTTAAGGTTATGGCATGTATAGGGAACTTGGTCATTTGTATATGTTACCATGAGTTGTCCTAGAATAATGACCCATGATATTCGGAGTTCATTGTTGTATAAGGCCATTTAATGTGGCCAATAAATTGTTAATGCTATAAACTCATGATGACGCATTCCATGGTTGAGTAAATTGTATGCTATGACTGGTTACGTGTGTGGTGGTGGATGTTTTGGTAGCTTTAATATGTCATGAAATTTTTCATTCAAGTTATACTCAAGTATGGGCAAGATAGGGTAGAAATTGGCTTGGAAAATAGCCAACTTCTTGGCCACACAGGCAGTGACACGGCCGTGTGTCTCAGCCGTGTGGAGGACACGGACTGCCCACACGGGCGTATGACTCTCCAAAACAAAGAAATTTTCTAAATATTCCAATAGTTTTAAAATTTCTCAGTTTAGTCTCGAATCGCTCCCGAAACATGTTTTGGGCATCGTAGGCCCGTTTTAGGGACTTGATGATATAAGATAAAAGTTTTTAATTTTAAACGAAAATTTATGCCTTGAATTTGTTCAGTTGCAAGTTTTATTATCCGGTAACGTCTCGTACCATGTTCCGGCATTGAACACGGGTAAGGGGTGTTACAACTTTGGTACTTTTGAGTTTATGTTTTGGTTATATGGCATGTATAGGATTATGGTCATTTTGATATGTAGTTTGGAAATGAGTTGTGCCATTTGAATTGGCTTGTAAATGTTTATGTTTTGGTTTGTACATATAGCCATGAGTGTAACACCCCTTTACCCGGGTTCTATGACGGGAACCGGGCCTGAGGCATTACCGAACTCAAAACACTTAATCGCCACTTAGGCTCTACGTCGTTACTCTCTAAAACCTCCTTCTCGACTTACGAGGCCTAACTCATGCACTCGAGGACCCTCAAGACTAATCCCAAACTTTTTCCATTCTTAAATATATATTTTTTTTCAAGCCAGGTCTTACACGCCCGTGCAAGATGAAACGCGCCCGTGCATAGGCACACACGCCCATGTCCCCAGACCGTACCTAAAAACCCAGTATTCTTCCAATTTGCCCACGGTTAAGGCACACGCCCATGCATTTTGGGAACACGCCCGTTTACCCTATCACACGTCCGTGCCTTTCACCCGTGGTCGACACTAACTAATCACACACGGTTTTAACACGCCCGTGGGTCTAAACCATGTACCATATCTTAGTATTCTGGCTTATTCGACACGGCCTCGGCACGCGTGTGACCATTCCAACTCTAATTTCAAAGTGCAGACTTCACACGGCCAGGGCACCCGCCCATGGCTTGATCGTGTGTCTCACACGGCCTAAACACACGCCCGTGTGCCTACCCGTGTGGACCAGAACAAGGCTGTTTGCCAAGCTCTTAGCACTCCTATAGCTTACACTACAAGAATCCATTCAACATACCAATAAACACTCATAACTTCAACATGGACTTCCATAGGTAACCTTATAATTTCATAAAAGGTAGAATGAGCCATCATGCATGGCAATTTACAAATTTCAATATCTTACAAGATGCCAATACACCTTTGGCCAAAATAACAAAATAACTTAACTAGCCTAGCACCTATACATGCCATTTACAAAAATCATTAAGTCTAGGTATACCGAGAGGAGCTGATAGTGTGGGCGGTCTTCCGGTTAGCTGCGTATTCCGGCTCGGCTCTAAAACTCTATAAAACAAGGGAAAAGAGAAGGGGAGTAAGCTTTAAGCTTAGTAAGTTTACATGAAAACAATATAACCTTTTAACATGTACCAAACAATTTCATAGCATTATGTACTAACCAAGAAACAATTTACATTCATGATCATACTTACTCATTTCATCCATTCACACACTCTAACCACATCACAAGCATAATGTATACACTCATTATCGGTTCTCCTGCACTTAACATCACGAATTCACATAATACGACACATCTATTCTACTTCTCATAACCGGATTTCTCGGTGGTTTCGCACTTAGCCCACCATCAGTCATAAATTACGGTGGTATCGCACACAGCCCACCAAAAGATTAATAGATGATGGTATCGCACATAGCCCATCGTAATTGAACAACAAGGTGGTATCGCACTTAGCCCACCATTAAGAGTTGTCATTGCACAATCACAAGATTATTTCATCAATCATACGATGATTTTTCTCAATAATTACCTCGATCCATCTATTAGTACCACATATGTTCTCAAACATACTATACTCTAATTAGCAACATAGGGGTTACGAAAAATATACATTGCTTACACATAAACTTACCGCGGTGCAAAACGTGATAACCAACGATTTAGTCTGTCACCTTGCCTTTTCCACGGTCAAGATTGATTCCGCGCTCTTCCTGATCTATAATAATGAAATTTATTCGTTTAGATCATTCTATGATCATAATACACCAAATTCTATACTTGGGCAAAAATGACCATTTTGCCCTTGTACATTGGCAAAATTATGATTTTTCCCCTAGGCTCGTAATTTATTTTTCAACACATTTTCTCAATGCACAAGCATAGATGAACATTTATTTCTCTTACAACTACTCACCATTCCAACTATTTCATGCATTTATGACACAAATTTAATCTTTGCATTCAAGTCCTATTTAGGTGTTTCCATGCTAATACCTTTCACAAAAGTTGTTTCTCACCTCCCTAACATTCATTTTCTTCCATGAAAACTCAGCTAACAACACAACTACTCTCATGGCAAGTCCTTAGACTTTCAACCATATTACAAACTAGTCCCCCCATTAGCTAGCTTAAGCTTTGGGGACTCTAAAAATACAAAAATCATCAAAAATAATCATCAAAATGACTTACTTGCAAGGATGAGATGTAGCTAAAAACTTTGAACTCCAAGAACCCTTATTTCCTCTAAAATTTCGGTGGTAGAAGAAGAAGGAATAGTAAAAGATGATATCTCATCTTTTTATCTTATTTTATTCATTTTTTTATTCACCTAATGTCACCAAATTTTGACTAAAATTAATGCTCTTGTCTCCCCTAGCTTGTATGGCCGGCCAACACACATTAAATGGCCTAATTGCACTTTAAAATCCTTTAAATTTACTTTCTATAGCTATTAGGCACCTTCACCATGAAAGATAGAACTTTTGCCCTTTATGCGATTTAGTCCTTTTTCGCAATTAAGCATGCTGTCACTCAAATTAAAACACCAAAATTTTCATGCATCCAGATAATCATGCTACAGCACATAAATTAACGTCAAAATAAATTTTCTCGACCTCAGATTAGTGGTCTTGAAACCACTGTTCTGACTAGTCCCAAAACTGGGCTGTTACAACTCTCCCCTCTTTTTGGGATTTTCGCCCTTGAAAATCTTACCGATAAAGAGGTTTGGATATTGTTCCCTCATAGCTTCTTCCGGTTCCCAAGTAGCCTCTTTTACACCGTGCTTTTGCCATAATACTTTTACTAAGGCTATGTCCTTGTTTCTCCATTGTTTCACCTCTCGAGTCAAAATTTTAATCGGCTCTTCCTCATATGTCACATCCGGTCGTATTTCGATTTCTGTTGGAGGAACCACATGCGAAGGATTGGAGCGATAATGCCTTAACATTGATACATGGAACACATTATGAATTTTCTCTAACTCTACCGGTAAAGCCAACCGATATGCCACTGGCCCAACCCTCTCGGTAATCTCATGCGGCCCTATAAATCTCGGGCTCAATTTACCTTTTTGACCAAATCTCAATATTTTCTTCCACGGTGACACTTTCAGAAATACCTTGTCGCCCACTTGAAATTCGCTTCTTTTCTTTTCAAATCCATATACGAATTTTTGCTGGTCCGGCGACCTTGAGACTATCCCGGATAACTTTCACTTTCTCCTCGGTCTCTTTAACCAAATCAACCCCATGAACTTGCTTCTCACTCAGCTCGGTCCAATACAAAGGGGTCCGACATTTACGACCATACAAGGCTTCATACGGTGCCATCCGTATGCTCGACTGATAACTATTGTTGTAAGCAAATTCGACCAAGGGTAGGTATTTTTCCCAACTACCTTCGAACTCTAACACACAACATCGAAGCATATCCTCAAGAATTTGGATTACTCTCTCGGACTGACCATCGGTTTGAGGATGAAATGCAGTACTAAAATTCAACTTCGTACCCAAGGCCTCCTGTAACTTCTTCCAAAACCTCGAAGTAAATCTCGGGTCTCTGTCCGAGATAATGGATACAGGCACACCATGCAATCTCACTATCTCTGCCACATACAACTCAAATAATTTATCCAAAGAATAATCAACACGTCTTCGGAATAAAGTGAGCCGACTTTGTTAACTCACAACAACAACCCACACATCATCTTTCTTTTTTTGGAGTCAAAGGCAACCCCGAATCCACGAAGTCCATGGTGATCCAATCCCACTTCCACTCGGGAACCATCACTTTGGTTGAAGTAATCTCAAAGGCACTTGGTGCTCCGCTTTCACTTGTTGACAAATCAAACATCTTGTTACATACTCCGAGATGTCTCTTTTCATTCTCGCCACCAATAGAATTTCTTTAGATCATTATACATTTTCGTCTTTGCCGTGTATCGACAAATAACTACTATGTGCTTCCCGTAAAATTTCTCGGATCAACTCGTCATCTTTAGGCACACAAATTCTATCATGGAACATTAAGCAACCATCCGAACTCACCCGGAATTCAGAAATTGTCCCTGATTCACACTCAACTCTTTTAGCTAGTATCCCACTATCGTTCCTTTGAGCCTCACATATTCGTTGAACAAATAGTGGTCTAGCTCTCAACAAATTCGTGCTCATAGTTCTCAAAGCATACAAGGATTTTCTACTTAAAGCATCCGCAACTACATTCGCTTTCCCCGGGTGGTAATCGATCACTAGCTCGTAGTCCTTCAATAATTCTAGCCACTGTTGTTACCGTAGATTTAATTCTTTTTAATCCATTAAGTACCTCAAACTCTTGTGATCAGTGAAGATTCGACAATTCTCACCATATAGGTAATGGCGCCAAATCTTTAACGCGAAAACAATCGCGACCAACTCCAGGTCATGAGTCAGATAATTCTTCTCATGCGATTTTAGTTGTCTCGAGGCGTAAGCGATTACCTTACCCTCTTGCATCAACACACAACCGAGGCCATTTAATGACGCCACATCAGAGACTACAAACTCCTTTCCCGACTCAGGTTGTACCAAAACCGGTGCCTCTGTCAACAACATTTTCAATTTCTCGAAAATCTGCTGGCATTCTTCAGTCCATTCAAATTTAACATCCTTGTATAATAGTTTCGTCATTGGAGTAGAAATCATGGAGAATCCCTTCACAAACTGCCTATAGTATCCTGCTAAACCCATAAAGCTTCTAACTTCCGACACATTCCTCAGTGGTTTCCACTCCACAATAGCCGAGACCTTTCTCGGATATACTCTAATACCTTTACCCGATACAATATGTCCTCGGAACCCTACTTCTCGAAGCCAAAACTCGCTCTTACTAAGTTTAGCATATAATTGCTTGTGTCTTAAGGTCTGTAAGACAATTCTCAAATGTTCAGCATGATCACTCTCATCTCGAGAATAAACCAATATGTCTTCAATAAAGACAACTACAAACTTGTCCAAATACGGTCGGAAGACACGGTTCATTAAATCCATAAAAATTACAGGAGCATTCGTTAAACCGAATGGCATGACCAGAAACTCATAATGACCATACCTCGTCCGAAATGCCATTTTCCGTACATCTTGCTCCTTAACCCTTAACTGATAATAGCCGGACCTCAGGTCGATCTTGGAGAACACCGTAGCTCCTTCTTGATTGATCAAATAAATCATCTATCCTCGGCAAAGGATACTTGTTCTTCACGATTACTTTATTGAGTCGTCTGCGTAGTCTATGCACAATCTCATCGACCCATCTTTCTTCTTTACAAAAATCTTTGGGGCACCCCACGGTGAATAGCTCGGTCTTGTAAAACCCTTATCCGTCAATTCTTGCAACTGAACTTTCAGTTCTTTCAACTATAAGCGGGGCCATCCTATACTGAGCAGCAACCCGAAATGGGTGCTTTGTTCACAGAATTAACTCAATTCCAAACTCGACCTCTCTAACGGGGGTAATCCAGGCAACTCTTCCGATACTCACATACAACCGTCTTGTTTCAATCCTTACTTGATTCTTGAGTGTTTAATACAAAAGCGAGATAAGATTCGCACCCTTTTCTCAAATATTTCTCGGCTATCATGGAAGAAATCATTACCGGTAAGCTCTCCGACTCACCTGATTCAACCCGAATAACATCTCTAGTTTCACAATTTAGTTCAATAAATTTACTACCACAATTCACTAAAACACTATGGGTAGTCAACCAATCCATACCAAGAATCAAATCAAATTCATCAAAAGGCAACAACATAAGGTTCACCGGGAAACAATGACCTTTAATTATCAGAGGACAATTCCTACACACCTTGTCAACTAACACTTGTTTACCTAGAGGGTTTGACACTTTTACCACGAATTTAGTAGACTCAATAGCCATACTCAAACTAGATGCCAATCTCATACAAATATAAAAATGAGTTGATCCCAGGTCAATTAAAGCGATAATAGAGGTGTCATAGAGAGAAAATGTACCCGTTATTACATCCGGTGATGACGCCTCTTCTCGAGCGCGAATAGCATAGGTTCTTGCTGGCGCCCGACCCTCTGGCCTCACAGTGGTGTCTCGTGATACACCTCTACCACTAGTTCTACCTCCCGGGTTCTTTTATGGCCTACCTCTAAAGGATGCACTGCTTGATCTTATCTTTTGCTTCCTCTCCTTGTCATCCTTTTCAGGACAGTTTCGGATGAGATGGTCGGGGGATCCACACTTATAGAAATTTTGATTATTTCCCCAACACTCCCCAGAGTGATGTCTGCCACAACTTGGGCACTCTGGTTTGGGCCTTGGATTGCCCACACTTACCATTGAGGTGGCTTGAGCTCTTGAACCCGAATACATGTTGCCTCTCTTTCTCTGCGAGTACCCGACTGATGTAGTTGTCCGAGGGTTCACTTCCCTGGACCTCTTCGATTGAGCTTGGTATGATTTGCTCATCGGCCTCTTCTTCGCATCTCGAGCCTCACTCAGGGCTTTCCTCTTTTCCTTACTCAATTCTTCGGCCTTACTAGCCCTATCCACCAACACCACAAATTCTTTTAGCTCCAAAATTCTGACTAAGAGTCTGACATCTTCATTCAACCCATCTTCAAATCTCTTGCAAAAGGTAGCTTCCGTGGATACACATTCTTGCGCATACTTGCCGAGCCTAACAAATTTACGCTCATATTCTGCCACAGTCATTTTTCCTTGCTTCAACTCAAGGAATTCTTTCCGTTTCTGGTCTACAAACCGTTGACTTATATACTTCTTTCGAAACTCTTCCAAAAAGAAGTCCCACGTTACCCTCTCTTTAGGAACCACTGATGTCAATGTTTTCCACCAATGGTATGTCGAGTCCCTCAGCAAAGACACAACACATTTCAAACTCTCCTCAAGTGTGCAGGAGAGTTCATCAAAAACCCTTATTGAGTTCTCAAGCTAGAACTCTGCTCGCTCAGGGTCGTCATCTATATTAGCTCAAAAATCCTCAGCCCCTTGCTTCCAAATTTTGTCTACCGGGGGCTTAGCCATCCTCACCATTTCTATACCTTGGGGAGCCACAGGAATTGGCTAAGGTATAGGTGGGGGTGGAGGAGGTTGAGCATTGGGGTTTGCTCGTACATACTCAGTGTACCAGTTATCCATCATTTGGAGAAAGGCTTCCCGAGCCTCTTCTCCCTGACCCCTAGTCTCGGGGTTACTCTTCACAGGCTCGGTCCCTTGCGCAGGAGCCGGCGCATTACTAGCTGCATCATCTGCAACCGATTGTTCAGGATCCATATGCTACAATAAACAAGTTTAAAATCATCAGAAGCCACCACACTATCATCATACGCTAAATGGCATGTATAGCTAGACTCCTATCCACGCTATGGTAGTCCTAAAACTGACTAAACCATAGCTCTGATACCATTAAATGTAACACCCCTTTACCTGGGTTCTACGCCGGGAACCGGGCCTGAGGCGTTACCGAACTCAAACCACTTAATCGGCACTTAGGCTCTACATCGTTACTCTCTAAAACCTCCTTCTCGACTTACGAGGCCTAACTCATGCACCTGAGGACCCTCAAGACTAATCTAGAACTTTTTCAATTCTTAAATATTTTTTTTTTCAAGACATGTCTTACATGCCCGTGCAAGATGAAACACGCCCGTGCATAGGCACACATGCCCATGTCCCCAGACCGTGCCTAAAAACCCAGTATTCTTCCAATTTGCCCACGGTTAAGGCACACGCCCATGCATTTTGGGAACACGCCCGTTTACCCTATCACACGTCCGTGCCTTTCACCCGTGGTCGACACTGACTAATCACACACGGTTTTAACACGCCCGTGGGTCTAAACCATGTGCCATATCTTAGTATTCTGGCTTATTTGACACGGCCTCGGCACGCCCGTGTACTTTAACCGTGTGACCATTCCAACTCTAATTTCAAAGTGCAGACTTCACACGGCCAGGGCACCCACCCATGGCTTGATCGTGTGTCTCACACGGCCTAAACACACGCCCGTGTGCCTACCCGTGTGGACCAGAACAAGGTTGTTTGCCAAGCTCTTAGCACTCCTATAGCTTACACTACAAGAATCCATTCAACATACCAATAAACACTCATAACTTCAACATGGACTTCCATAGGTAACCTTATAATTTCATAAAAGGTAGAATGAGCCATCATGCATGGCATTTACAAATTTCAATATCTTACAAGATGCCAATACACCTTTGGCCAAAATAACAAAATAACTTAACTAGCCTAGCACCTATACATGCCATTCACAAAAATTATTAAGTCTAGGTATACCGAGAGGAGCTGATAGTGTGGGTGGTCTTCCGGTTAGCTGCGTATTTCAGCTCGGCTCTAAAACTCTATAAAACAAGGGAAAAGAGAAGGGGAGTAAGCTTTAAGCTTAGTAAGTTTACATGTGAACAATATAACCTTTTAACATGTACCAAACTATTTCATAGCATTATGTACTAACCAAGAAACAATTTACATTCATGATCATACTTACTCATTTCCTCCATTCACACACTCTAACCACATCACAAGCATAATGTATACACTCATTATCGATTCTCCTGCACTTAACATCACAAATTCACATAATACGACACATCTATTCTACTTCTCATAACCGGATTTCTCGGTGGTTTCGCACTTAGCCCACCATCAGTCATAAATTACGGTGGTATCGCACATAGCCCACCAAAAGATTAGTTACGGTGGTATCGCACACAGCCCACAAAAGATTAATAGACGATGGTATCGCACATAGCCCATCGTAATTGAACAACAAGGTGGTATCGCACTTAGCCCACCATGAAGAGTTGTCATTGCACAATCACAAGATTATTTCATCAATCATACGGTGGTTTTTCTCAATAATTACCTCGATCCATCTATTAGTACCACATATGTTCTCAAACATACTATACTCTAATTAGCAACATAGGGGTTACAAAAAATATACATTGCTTACACATAAACTTACCTCTAACCAACGATTTAGTCTGTCACCTTGCCTTTTCCACAGTCAAGGTTGATTCCGCGCTCTTCTTGATCTATAATAATGAAATTTATTTGTTTAGATCATTCTATGATCATAATACACCAAATTCTATACTTGGGCAAAAATGACCATTTTGCCCTTGTACATTGGCAAAATTACGATTTTGCCTCTAGGCTCGTAATTTATTTTTCAACATATTTTCTCAATGCACAAGCATAGATGAACATTTATTTCTCTTAAAACTACTCACAATTCCAACTATTTCATGCATTTATGACACAAATTTAATCTTTGCATTCAAGTCCTATTTAGGTGTTTCCATGCTAATACCTTTCACAAAAGTTGTTTCTCACCTCCCTAACATTCATTTTCTTCCATGAAAACTCATCTAACAACACAACTACTCTCATGGCAAGTCCTTAGACTTTCAACCATATTACAAACTAGTCCCCCCATTAGCTAGCTTAAGCTTTGGGGACTCCAAAAATACAAAAATCATCAAAAATAATCATCAAAATGGCTTACTTGCAAGGATGAGATGTAGCTGAAAATTTTGAACTCCAAGAACCCTTATTTCTTCTAAAATTTTGGTGGTAGAAGAAGAAGTTATAGTAAAAGATGATATCTCATCTTTTTATCTTATTTTATTCATTTTTTTATTCACCTAATGTCACCAAATTTTGACTAAAATTAATGCTCTTGTCTCCCCTAGCTTGTATGGCCGGCCAACACATATTAAATGGCCTAATTGCACTTTAAAATCCTTTAAATTTACATTCTATAGCTATTAGGCACCTCCACCATGAAAAATAGAACTTTTACCCTTTATGCGATTTAGTCCTTTTTCGCAATTAAGCATGCTGTCACTCAAATTAAAACACCAAAATTTTCATGCATCCATATAATCATGCTACATCACATAAATTAACGTCAAAATAAATTTTCTTGACCTTAGATTAGTGGTCTCGAAACCACTATTCCGACTAGCCCCAAAACCGGGCTGTTACAATGAGAGTTGGCTTAATATGGTTAGTTAATTAAGTATATAAATGTGTGCATAAGGCTTATGTTATGTAATTGAGGTTTGCTTTGTGATGCTTATGGATTTTAGATATTGTGGTTGTCAAAGGGTAGAAATTAAAGAAGATATATGCTTGTGAAATTGAGCATAATGATGCATGTTTGGAAATGTTTAATTAGTTGAGATGTATATGTGAATTTGGTATAGTGCAATGGCCTATTTTGTGACTTGTGCGTATTGTGGATAATGGTATTGAAATGGCATAAATTAGGCTTGATTTAGTTGGTTTAAATGCCCATATATGCTATGTTTTGTTGCCATTGAATTTGGTGTAGGTGTGCACAAGTTTGGGTGGCAAAATAGCTTGGTAAATAGCCTATTTTTGTCCACACGGGCAGAGACATGAGCATGTGTCTCATCTGTGTGTGACACACGGTTATGTTACACGGCCGTGTGTCCCCTGGTGTTGAAATAGAAACCAAGTCAGTATGCTCCACACGGCCTCACACACGGGCGTGTGACTTGGCCGCGTGGCATAAGTCAGTATACCCTACTGGTTTGACATGGTCTAGCACATGTCCTGGTACACAGGCGTGTATGGCCATTTTTAGGGCACACGGGCATGTTTGTTGCCCTTGTGACCCAAGTCAAAGAGTTACACAGGGTCGGACACGGGCTGGGACACGGCCATGTGCTCCTATTTCAAATGTCCACACGGCCTGTGACACGGGCGTGTCTTTAGCTGTGTGAGACACAGGGCCTGGCCACCAGGGCGTGTGTCCCCTGTTTTTGAGAAAATTTTCTAAGTATTCTAAAAGTTTACAAAGTTATCGGTTTAGTCCCGAACCACCCCGAATGCATGTCTTGGGCCTCGTAGGCTCGTATTAGGGACAATATGATTGGTTGTGAATGAATTATATTTGAATTGATTAATTGCATGAGAGATGCATGTTTAAATGTGTGTTAAGTTCGGTAATGCTCCGTAACCCTATTTCGATGTTGAATACAACAAAAAGTGTCACATTTTTACTGATCACAAAAGCTTGAAATACCTAATTATGCAGAAATAGTTAACTTGAGACATCATAAATGACTTGAATTATTGAAAGACTACGATCTGATCATTGACTATCATCCGAGAAAAGCTAATGTAGTCGTAGATGCTTTGAGTCAGAAGTATTTTTTTTCTTTAAATGCATTGAATACTCGACTGACTCTGGAGTGCGATGATACTATTTTGGCCAATTTGAGAGCTAAACCGATGTTTCTACAACAAATCAGGGAATTGCAGAAAAATGATTTCAAATTTCAATCAAAACAAGAACTGGTTGAAAATACCTAGACTACTGAGTTTAGTATTAGTGATGCTAGCAGTTTGTTTTTCTAAAACCATTTGTATGTACCGAATTATTCAACATTGAAATGGGATATTTTGTGTGAGGCTCACAGTAAGACATATTTAATTCACCCGGGTAGCAAAAAAATGTATAATGATTTGAAATAGATGTATTAGTGTCTGGGAATGAAATATGAAATCTTTGAGCTTGTGACTAAGTGCTTGGTATGTCAACAGATGAAAGTCGAACAACAAGTTTTGTCCGGTTCACTATAGCCTGTAATGATTCTAGAATGGAAATGAGAATGAGTTACAATAGATTTTGTATCAGGATTGTCGTTGACTCTGAAGAACAAAAATGCAATATGGGTGATTGTTAATAGATTAACAAAGTCCACACAGTTTATTCCGGCCAGAACAAATTACGCACTTGAGAAATTAGCTGAGTTATATATTTCTAAGTTTGTGAGATTGCCGCTGTCTATCATTTCTGATCGAGGCCTGAGGTTTACCTCCAGATTGTGGGGAAATTTGCATGAGGCTCTAGGTAAGAGACTAAATTTTAGCACTACGTTTCATCCCTAGAAAGATGGTCATTCAGAATGAGTAATACAGATTCTGGAAGATATGCTGCGATGTTTATTATTGAGTTTGAAGGTAGCTAGGAGAAATTTCTTCCTTTAGTTGAATTCGCTTGTAATAACATCTATCAAACGAGTATTAAAATGGATCGTACGAGGCTTTATATGGATGCAAATGCAGAACTCCACTATAGTGGTCTGAGTTGAGTGAAGGAAAGATCGCTGAGACTTATTTGGTATGAGAAATAGAAGAAAAAGTTTGAGTTATTCGAGACTGTTTAAAAGCTGCCTCAGACTGTCAGAAATCATATGCCAACTTGAAAAGAAAGGACATCAACTTTCAAACTGGTGATAAGGTGTTTCTGAAGGTTTTTCCTTTGAAGAAAGTATTGCGGTTCGACAGAAAGGGAAAACTCAGTCCGAGGTTTGTAGGGTCGTATGAAATTCTTGAAAGAATTGATCTAGTAGCTTACATATTAACTTTGCCTCCAGAACATGAAAAGATTTATAATGTTTTCATGTTTTGATGTTGAAACATTATAAATCAGATCCGTCTCATGTAATATCTCCTGAGGAAATAGAACTTCAGTCAGATTTATTGTATTCGGAAGATGTAACACCCCTAACCCGTAACCGCCGCCAGAATAGGGTTAAGAGGCATTACCGATCATTCTGGAACATTTAAATTCATTTCACAACACAAATTCAATCATCAATCAAACATATCCAAATATAAACATATAGTCCCTTAATGAGGTCTACGAGACCTTAAACACATGTTAGAAAGGGGTCGGGACTAAACCAAACGCATACGAAAACTTTTGAAAATTTAAAGATTTTTCAAAAATTGCAGAGCTCACACGCCTATGTGGGTAGGCCGTGTGCCTCACACGGCCTCGGACACACCCGCGCATCCAAGCCGTGGCAAAACAGGGCATACATACTGACTTGTCCACACAGCCTGAGACACGCCCGTGTGCGTCACCCGTGGTCGACACTGACTTGCACCACACGGCCAGTCACACGCCCGTGTGTCCAGCCCGTGGTCGAGTCTGACTTGTTTTTGAAACACAACCACGAAGGACACGGTCGAGCCACACGCCCGTGTGCTTAACCGTGTGGGCAATTATAGGCCATTTTCAAGGCCAAATTACCAACCACACTTTGGAATCATCTATAAACATCAAACCAATACCAATTCATGCCTAAAATGCAACCAAAATATACCAATACAAACACCAAACAATCATCAACTACATCATTTACTTCCATACTCAATTCCTACTCAAATAAGTTCATCCAAAACACCATTTTCACAACTCAAATCATATAAGCCAAGCATCATGTAATTCATACTACAAGTTTATATTTAAACCTCAATACTCATCAACCAATTCAAGCATGAAATATCATTTCCATTCTCACTATTTCATACCACATTTATCATTTTCATAACATATATATAAGAACCAACATCATTCAACTTCCAAGCCATATCACATGGCAAAGTCCAAACATTTCAAAACATGCCATATTAACTAGCCTATACATGCCATATTCAAATATACACATCTATCAAAAGTACCAAAATAGATAGCTGATAGTGTGATTGAGGCGCTGACGATCCCTGAATCCGAGCTAGCTTTACTGACACTGTAAAATAGAGAAACACATCACACAGTAAGCTTAAGAGCTTAGTAAGTTCGTAATATAATACATATTACTCAAAAATACAATATCAATACATAAATAAACCATCACTTAGATAGATTCACAACTAAACACAATATCATCCTCAACCATATACTCATACATCCATCTATTCACCCTTAAACATTATCATCAACCACATAGGTTTGAAACATACCTTTTCCAACACTTAGTTAATAAACGTTCTTGCTATTCAATGCTCGATACCATAATTTATTCACTGTTCACTACCTCTTAAATTCAATCGCACACATAGTGCCCCATTTCATAGCTGAAGCTTAAATAACATCGCACACTTAGTGCCATAATATAAAACCAAACTTAATTCGGTATCACACACACAGTGCCAATCAAAAAGCCGAAGCTTCTATTATTTCGCACACACACAGTGCTAATCATCTCGGTCTCATTTCCAAATTCGCACACTTAGTGCCACCTAACTCAATTCCACACATAACATTACTAATCCAATAATCACATAACTATTCATTTCATAGCATTTAAACATAATTTAAGAACATGTATTATATCCGAACTTACCTCGAATGTCGAAACAACAAAACAGTCGATTAATCGAGCACTTGTCTTTGCCCCGATCTCGATCCGAATCTCTCCTTTCTTGGTCTATACATATTCAAATTTAGCTTATTCAACTGCCAATTCATTCAATTTAGTCCAAACATACATATTTAGGGAATTTTACAAAATAGCCCTCACATTTTCACATTTCGACACTTTAGTCCCTATTTCACAAAATCACAAAATACACAAAATTTCTCTTCAATTATGCCTAGCCAAATTTTCCTTGTGCTTATACAAGCCCATATGTTTCATTTATTTCACATTTTAGTCCCTCAAAATATCATTTTCACAATTTAATCCAATTTACTCAATTTCACCAAAAATTCAAAGACAAAACATGTTAATCTTTCACATATCTTTCATATTTCATCATCAAATCTCACAAAGCTTAAACATTCATCAATGGCATATCTCAAAATCACCATCAAATTCTAAAATTAAAGCATTGGCTAGCTAGAGCACAAAGCAACGATCACAAAAACGTAGAAATTATCAAAAACGGATTAAAAACACATACCTGATTGAAGCTTAGACTATGGCCGAATATTGAACATGTAAAAACCTAACTCTTCTTTCTTCACTTTCTGCAAAACAAGATGATAATAATCATCTTTTAAATGTTTGTTTTATTTAATATACATTTAATTCACATTTTACTAATTTAACCTTATTATTTCCATTAAAATTTCCACTAACATTGGTCCATTACCGTCCATACATTAGGTAAATGGCCTAATTTCATTTTAAGGCCCTCTCATTCAAAAGCCAACTCAATTAAGCATTTTAACATATAAAATGTCACTTTTACTTTTCATGCGATTTAGTCCTTTTCTCAAATTAAGCACACAAATGACCAAATCAATTCACAGAAATTTCACACATACCAATTCATATTCTGTAAACTCAGAAAATAATATTAAAATATTTTTATGACCTCAAATTTGTGGTGCCAAAACCATTGTTCCGACTAGGGTCTAAATCGGGATGTTACAGAGGAACTGATAAATATTTTAGCTCGAGAAGTAAAAGAACTCAGAAATAAATGAATACCATTGGTGAAAGTGTTATGGCTTTGACATGGTACCGGGGAAGCTTCATGGGAACCTGAAGAAACCATGAAATCTCAATACCCTAATATGTTTTCAGGTAAAAAATTTGGGAACGAAATTTCCAAAAGAGGAAGAGTTGTAATAGCTCGTTTTTCAATGGTGCTGGAAATGGTGATTTTAAAACCCCATCTTTTGATGATTGAGTTAGCAAAAATTATTATTTAATATTTACGAGTCTATTTTAGTATTATATTGAATTTTGGTCTAGTAATTTTATTGAATAAATAGTTAATTAAGGTACAAGGACTAAATTGTAAAAGTGGTAAAAAATTATAGCTATTGATTTTTATTTGTTAAAAGGGATAAATAGTATTGAGCCAATAATCAAAGTGGAAATTAGGCCATTATTAATGGTGGTGGATGGTAGGTGATGATTCTTTTAATTAAAATATGTTAAATTATAATTGTATTATTATAATGGATAATGGATAAAAATAAGAGAAACAAAAGCTAAATATTTTATTCTTCTTCATTCATCATTTTTTTTCTCACAAAAACCAAAGGGGAGATAGGGTTTGGCTTCAAAAACTTTCGGTCCTTAATTGGTAAGCTTAATTTAGTTACTTTCTTGTAATTTTTATGGTTTTTAGATCATGGGATCTTGATTTAGCTAGCTTGGGGATATTTTGCAAAACTGTTTCAGTTTTTAAAAGTTTCCATTATTCAATCTCAAATATTTTGGTACTAAATTGATAGATTTTGAAATTAGATGTGAAAAAGGTTTAGTTTGTAAAGTGAAAATTGTTAGTTTTGAGCATAGGGACTAAAATGTAAATATTTCAAAATTGACATGAAATTTTGGTAATTATTATTATTAGAGGGTTTTAGAAGAATGAAATTGAGATATATTTTGAAATCGAAGCTCAAATTTGAAAGTTATGACAATTTTTGTTTTAGGGACTAAATTGAATAAAATGCAAAAGTTGAAGGAATATATGATAAATAAAAATGAATTGATATATATAGCTATAATATGTTGTTAAAAGATATTTGGATTTGATAATTAATTTAAATTATGGTTTAGATTGGGATTTAAACCAATCGAAAATTCACAAACAAAAAAGATGAAATTGTGGATTAGTCTTTGAAAACTCATCGGTTGCTGTTTCTACAAGGTAAGTTCATATGGTGTAATCTTATACTGTGACAATGCATATAAGTTTTAGTGAATTTTGGATTGTTTACAATTTAGTACTAAAGGGTGAGAATGGATAAAACTGAAATGGAATAACATGAACTTACACTGATACATGCACGGATTAGTTGAAATTTATTAAATTCCATTCACTAAAACTGCCAATTTTCATTTTTGGAAAATCAATCAACTTGCGATGACTTTTTGGATGGGATCCAGGCATTTTGGGTTTAGATGTCTTCATAACATTCGAATATCTATCTCTTAGCTTCAAAATGCATTTTGAATCACTCGATTTTGTGTTTGGAAGCTCAAATTATGATTGTTTTAGTGAAAACTACGAAAGGGAATTTCTAGATGGGATTATTATAAAATTTACGAGTTTCGAGCTTTTAATTTGATTTTAATTAATATTGGATTCAATTTTTAGGCTTAATTTTTATTATATATGAGCTCAATATTGTATTTATTAGATTTTATTATTTTATTATTTATTTATTCCAAATTTTGGATATTATTTAAGTATTTTAAGTTGTTTAGGAGTTTTATTTTTTTACTCAAACAAGAAAATTTAGTTTAAAACTACTTCTTTTTTAGGTTAATTAGAATTTAATTATACTTCAGAGTTTTATTTGGATGTACTTAGCTAGCTTATATAAAAGCCACTTCTGTAACACCTTATACTCCATCCGGTTGTCGGATCCGGCTATAGGGTATTACACTCAAGTTTTCAATTTTGTTTAACACATTCATGTAATACATTCCGTATAACAAATTAATTAATTTCGAATAATAATCATAACTCAAATCAATATTTAACTTTGCCAACTACATGAATTTAATACGGTCATGTTTTACAAGGTAGTTTTTGTATACAAATAGATTTATAAAGTTTTAAGGAATGCAACTTATAGACTTAGGTAGTTTCAACTTAAGTCTAACCTTGAGACTCCACCTCTGGGTCGTCTCGTTTTATGCATACTACGACTAAGAAACAAATCTACTATTGCACGACAAACTCTGGCCTGGTCCATTCTCAAACTCTCAAATTCCCTTTTTTACCTGTAATACATAATAACACAAGTAAGTTCTAAAGAATTTAATGAGTTTTCATACCTTATTAACACAACGCTAACATGTTTGCACTTCATGGTTGGGACTTCAAGTTTGTCTTGCCCGTATTAGGATAGTACACTGATATCATTAATATAGTAATTACATCACCTAGACCAATTTACTTATACTTGTCACATTACCCTCAATGATGTCATCGTTTATTTATTCTTGTAATTTGGAGAGCAATTCATCTTACTTAATAGTAGCTAATCTACAGTTAATGACTCAAAAGCAAAAGAGTTCATGTTTGGCTATACGGAGCCTAACATACATACAACCTCTTTTGAGGAGATCTCAAAGATGCAATACCAAAATGTTAATCTAATAGCAAATGATTACTTGGCGAATATCCCTTGCTATTCTTATTTTCATTAGTTGCCTTCATGGCTCCTTATGCATCTATTTCCTCAAGAGGGAAATCCCCACGGATTCTCACTTACGAGCTTGTGAAAGATAATCCATAATTAATTCCATAACATGCCTTGCATCTATGATTACAGATATTCATATAAGACTGATCTAGACGAATAGTCCCTGTTGCGGACTATTAATAAATGTTTGTCTTATCAAACAAAGATTCATATTACGATCCTCTTGGATCCATAGGGAAGACTCTATTATGACTTAATATAGAAAGTATACTCATCTTAATCAAGTAAACTGATCTGACGGTATGTCTTATTCCTTCTCTATTTCACAATCAGATTGCCCATTCTTGGTGATCTTCTCTCCGAAACAGATAACATGTAGGTAGATTCTTAAGAGCGAATCCCCTATTTACGAAATCATAAATATAAAATAGTCACGGCGGACTATCATACCTTTTATAAATGATTTTGCATAAACATATAGCTCGCACATAATAATGGATTTCAAGGAAACTAACTCATTCTTGGTGGACTCATACAAACATATCCCTTTTTTGTGGAATCCTATTTCTAAGATAGCAGTTCCCTCATTACAGAATTCTATTTGTAAGATAGCCCTTATAGATTTCCATTTATACGATACTCCTGACAGACCTCTATATTAAGACAGTCCTGACGAACTTCCACATTAAAATAGTCCTGAGGGACTTCCAAATTACGATAATGCCATGGCCATGGACTTCCATTTCACATAAACGACTTAAAGCCTGAGAATCTTAGAGTCTTAAACTACCCATTAAAGGATTTCATATAGTGGGGTGCACCCTTCTCCGAACCATTCAAAAATCCATTCCTTGCTCAGTCCAACTGAACTTCCCTCAAAGTCACAGTTAAAAATAAATGCATATGTGATCTCCGTGCATGTCCATTCAAACCTCCACAAAGCCACAGTTAAAATAAACATGCACATCACACAAAATTACTCTACCAATAAATATTTTTTATCACACAAAAAATCTCACGTCCCTCATTCCAACTATGCATCATATTCATAATTACTCATAACCATACAATTGCATATCATTATGCAACATACATCATGCCAAACAATTCATCTATTCAACATGATCGGACTCACAAGCAAATGGTATTTGTATGTCAACACCATATGCACAGATAAGACATCAACAATTTGCCACAAGTTGATTCTCCATTTGTAAAACACTAATTCAAACATATTCAGTACACTAACTACACATGAAACATCCATTTAAGGACTGAGTTTTGAAACTCACCTAAAAAATGACGCCAAACCAATATACTAAGTTTCTCCATTGCTACACGAGCCTCTAGCAGCTTACAAACATAACAATAATTTCAGACTTCTAGTGAAGATAATTCATCATCATAAGAATCATACTTTCCATTCCTTAAATTTGTTAGCATAGAAAGGTTAAAAAGCTTACTAGCTTAAAAAAATTCCAATTTCTAAGTCTCAAACCTTCGTTTCTTCCTCTATACACAAATGTTCCGTAAGCCTCCTCTTTCTCATGGCAAACCAGAGGAAGGATGAAGAAAAACCAAAAATATGGAAGAACAATCCCAGAGAACAACACCTCATATATATATAATTCTTTCGTGAATCCTTCACCAACACCAAATCAACAGCCACCTGGAAAAAATGTTGATCATCTTATCTCCCACTAAGACCTATCTAGTTCAAAAGTAACTGAACTAAGGTTGAAATCTAACTTTTTCTCAACCATCCCACCAGAAACTCTTATTTACAAAAAGTATCTGTTAGATTAGAAAACTTTTCAATTTAATGTGTGTCTCCCTAGTAACTTAAGGCTTTAAAAAATCTAGGTGTGACAACTCTCCCAGCCTTAAACAAAATTTTGTCCCCAAAATTTCTTTCAATTAAGAAGAATATAACCCACAACAGAATGACTTTTAAATTTGAGTAATCTTACACAAGACACTTAAGAAAATCTTAGTACTCTAATACATGGCAGATTGTGGCTGGCGATACGGGATCTTTGTGCAGAACGCTTCTTCGAATAGACACGTGAACAGTTGCACTATGAATAGAGTCCACAAATAGACACTTTGGTAAACAAATATTTAGCCCTAACGAATAACTGCCTTGTAGAAATAATTGGCGGATACATGCTAGACAAAACCAGATTGGCGGATACTGGCTTACATGATCAATATTGGCGGATATTCCCACATTTTTCAATATCATGGGTTTCAGAAAAACCCTCATAAGAAAATAACAGTTTTCAAACAAGAATTGTATAATTTTACTAATTTATTACAATTCCTTTAAACGTGAAACTTACCATAGACGATTGGATTTATAACCAAATGTAAAGAAGTGGAATCATCACTTATTGATATTGTTTTTCCCAAAATTTTCTTGCTAATCAAGTTCTTTCGGAATCTTTAAATTTTTTTCCTTCTAGTGTTTCTTCTTCCTTTTTTCTTTTGCATCTTTTCACCGGAGCATTCCTGTCATTCCCTCCAAAACTCAACTAGTTCCCAAGGTAATCCTTCTGTTGAAACCATTTTAAAGTTTGATTTTAAAAAACGGGGATCGACTTTTAAAAATGAAAATGGGAGTCGCCACCAATTCCTTTTTACTTAGGTGTGACTGGATCACCTTGAAAATTGTTTTATTTCAAAATACTGATTTTGGTCTACTAAAAACAATAAAAATGGGTTCGGGAGTCAGTTACGTATGAGGAAGGGTTAGCACCCTCATAACACCCAAAAATTGGTACCTAATCGATGAAATCATGCCCTAATGTTGCAAATTTGAAAATTTTTAGAAAATGGTCCTTTTATTTGAAGAAAAACCTAGACTTACCTATCTCAAAGAAATAAAACACCATACCCAGTAAGTTAGGATATATCATCTCATGACTTCAAAACTAGGCACGTCTTTATTTTAGAAAATTCATGTAACAACCCAAACCCGGCCCAAACATTACGACCGAACCTGAGTTATTACGAGGTAAAACCTTGTGAACACCATCTCGAAACCCATTTAAATTTTATAGAAAACTCTTCGTTTTCGGTTGTCTTGTCAAAGCTACCCTTAGGTTTAATTTGGGATTTTTAATTAAGTCCAATTGTTATACCAGCTTCAAGTGTACCCGATGGCACGATTAAACTTTTTCGTGTTAACTTAAGAAAACATGTGATTTAATTTAATTTAATGTTATAGTTTTAAGTAAATATCCAACATAAAAAAAATATAAAACGCAACTATAGTTTATGGAGGCCTTATTACAACCCAAAATAAAAATTAAACAACTTTAGAGTTCTGTAAATTAAAATCCTTTGCATGGCCGCCTCGAGTCCCACCGGCTCCTCAACCGCCATCTACGAGTCACCTGAAAAATGTTAAAGGAGAAGGTGAGTCACCAAGACCCAGTATGCAACCCTTCCCCCATTTTAAAGCATTTTTCATACACATCAAATAACAAATTAATTAAGCAAAGTATCATGTACCCAACCTAGCCAACCAAACACCTTTGTCTACCCCACGTGGTACCAAACCACTTTGGTGACCGTAGTCACGATGTGTTACCAAAACACCGGTGGTGCCAAACCACCGGTGACATATAGTCACAATGTGCTACCAAAGCACCGGTGTCCGCAGACACAAATCGTGATGGGGCCAACCCATCGTGTGATACCAAATCACCGGCGACGATCCCATATCTCAAGTGGGGCCAACCCACGGTGGTGTTAACCACAGGGACAAGTCGCTATGAGGTACCAAACCTCTGGAGGTACCAAACCTCCGGTGACATATAGTCACGATGTGCTACCAAAGCACTTTGGTGCTCGTCGACGAATACACCGCCCCCTCCACTCAATCAACCCACATAGTCAACGATCACATATAGATTTATCATATGTATTATCACAGCATGCTTCCCAAAAGCATAAAATAGCAATCATATGCACAGGTACTTACCAGGTTACCCTATATACCGTTATGGTATTCAAGCCATTGCTACACACATCAAGTTAGCAATCACATTACTTAGCATAATTTAATAAGTTAAATGGTGTGTATGTACACACCTGCCACCAACAAGGAGTCTAAATCCGAGAAGAGAAGTCGGCCACACTCAAGTCTTTGCCCCTATATTCGGCCAACTCTCAAGGTTAGTGATATGGCCCATTCGGCCAAACCAAACAATTTAAAGGGGTCATACTTTGTACCCGAATCCTTACCCAATCGCTTCGAGTACTAGCCTTAGCGTCCGATTTGCGAATCTGGTTTACAAGCTTCACTTAGTCAATTAATAACACTAAAAACCATAGCCTTCGGCTTTTAAACACCAAAGATAAGCCTTACCTATACTTACCAAATTCCGTTTGTCGTGAATGCAAGATCCGATCTCACTTTGCTTTGAGATCTCTGAGTCCTTGGTGAAATCGGCTTCAATAGAAAGGTTAGCCAACCATTAGTACTTGCCAACTTTCGGCTTTTTCTTTAATCCAAATCGTGGAACATTAGATAAGGGAAATTGTCATTCGGCTATAGCCACTCACCTTTATCTAATCACCACCACAGTTAACTTGAAGAGGTCCAACCATCTTGGTATTCGGCCAAAAGAGATTCCAAATGGGAAAAGAGAGTTTCGGCACCAAGGTGTGGAGTACTTCGGCTAGAGAGAAAAATATTGAGGGAAGAAGGTGTTTAGAGTTTCGGCAACAGAAGAGGAGGGTATTCGGCCAAAAGAAAAAGGGAAAAAGAAGATGGGAAAGAATCAATGGTGCATTCGGTCTTGTTGAAGGTTGAAAAGAAATAGATGGAGGGTGAAGTATAGGAGGTTCGGCCAAGATCTAAAACAAAAAGGGGTTTTTGTTTTGAGAGAATAAAGAGAAGAAAATTTAGAGATGGAGCCTTAGCCGAAATAATGAAGAAAGTAATCAAAGAAATTCGGTTTCCCCCCCTCCTATGCTTGCCGTCCAACCTTGGCAACAAGGAGTCCAACTCCTAGCCAACTCCTCTCTACCAAGGAGTCCCCCATTCGGCCATCACCTAAAACTTCTCTTGGCCACTCATTTGCATTAGTTCAAAATTACTTTGAATTAATCTCTATTAATCAATTAATAATCAAATAATCCACTTAATCCAATAATATCCCTAATATCCCCTTTTTAATAAAATCCTTAATTATCTCCTAAAAAAAAGAATTTAAAGAGAGCAAAACTCTCCCTATGTGCCGTCCAACAATAATGCAAAAAGAGGGGAATTCGCGACTCGAACCAAGGCTCTCCTTGTTCCCTCTTGTGGCGTCACATGTAGCTCTTAAGTGGGCTTGCTTTGCCACTTATCCAAGGCCTATTTTGTGTTAAAAATACCCACATTTATTCTTATAACACCACTTACCAAGGCTCCCTTCTTTTAAAAGTTAAAAACTCAAATTTCCTACCAAAACGAACCAACACAAAGCCTTAAATTGACCATTATTATTCCATAAATAATACCACGATAGTTCTTACATAAGAATAATAATTCGATTCCAAATAGCCCCAAATTTGGGGCCGTTACAAGTCTACCCCCTTAAAATAATTTCGTCCTCAAATTCCTTGATCGAAAGAGATGGGGGTATTGTTGCGCATCACCTCCTCGGGCTCCCACGTAGCTTCTTCCACTCGTGGTTCCGCCATAACACTTTTACTAAAGGCACCGCCTTCCTTCGTAGAACTTTCACATCTCGATCTATAATCTGAACCGGTTCTTCCTCAAAAGATAAATCCGTGTTCACCTCAATCTCTACATCTTGGCAACAGCGTGCGAAGGATCCGACCGATACCGTCTTAGCATTGATACGTGAAAGACGTCGTGTATCGACTTCGATTCTGCACGGCGACTCTAGTTGATAAGCTACCGGTCCCACTCGCTTCACAACAATGATATGGCCCAATGAACCTTGGGCTTAACTTCCTTTCCGTCCCAAACCTCAACACTTTTTCCAAGGCGACACTTTGGAAAGACTTTGTCTCCCACAAAGATACTCCACTTCCTTGCGTTTGAGATCGGCATAAGACTTACGCCTATCCGATGCTTCCTTGAGACGAGACCGAATCACCTTGACTTTGTCTTCCGTCTCGGTTACCAACTCTGGACCCGAACTTGTCTTTCTCCCAACTCCGTCCAACATGTAGGAGTACGACACTTTCGTCCATATAGGGCCTCATATGGAGCCATTTGAATACTCGCTTGATAACTATTGTTATATAAGCGAATTCCGCTAATGGTAGGTACTCCTCCCAACTACCACTAAAATCCAAGACACGACCTCTTAACATGTCTTCTAAAATCAGATCACCCTTTCCGATCGTCCGTCCGATCGTGGATGGAAAGCCGATCTTGAAATCTAACCGTACCCAAAGCTTGATGCAACGCTTTCCAAAACCTCGACGTGAACCTCGGATCCCTATCCGAGATAATCGACATTGGCACACCATGCAATCGACTATCTCAAACCACATATAACCTTGCTAGCTTCTCGGAGTGAGTAATCCATTCTCACCCAGCATGAAGTGAGCCGATTTAGTTAGGCGATCCACAATTACCCAAATCGCATCCTTCTTAGTGGCCGTAAGGGGGTAGCCCACTAACAAAATCCATGGTGATCCTCTCCCATTTCCATTGAGGATCTTTATCGGTTGAAGTAGTCCCGATGGTGACTGATGTTCGACCTTAACTCTCTTGACACGTCGGACACTTTCCCTCTGAACTCTGTTATCTCACGCTTCAACCCCGCCACCAAAATCTGTTTCCGCAAGTCTCCATACATTTTGCTTCCTCCGGATGCATAGCGTATGGGCCGCTATGTGCATCTTGGAGAATTTTCTCGCCTTAAATCAAATCCTTTGGCATACATACCGTCCCTGAAAACAAAGCGCTCCTTCACTAGTCGATGTACCCTTCAAACCACCGTCTTGAACTTGTACCCTCTTCGAATGAAGCCTTCATCCATTAATCGCTTTTCTTTAATCTCCTCAATCCAAGTCGGCTTTACTTGAAGTTACGCCAAAAGACTCCCATCATCATACGAGACTTAACCGAGCGAACATTGCTCTTAAGTCCGTTACGCTTTCCGGCTCAATGCGTCGGCTACCACATTAGCCTTTCCCGGATGGTACTCGATTGAACAATCATAGTCCTTTAGTAGTTCAACCCACCGACAATGCTGCCTCCAGTTCGAGATCTTTCTCGAGTCGGAAGATACCTCAAGCTTTTGTGATCCGTGTAGACCATCGACTTCTCTCCATACAGTAATGTCTCCATATCTTCAGAGCGAAGACGACCACCGCTAACTCTAAGTCGTGAGTTGGGTAGTTAACCTCATGCGATCTTAACGGACGGGATGCATAGGCTACTACCTTCCCATCTTGCATCAATACACACCCCAAACCGGTGTGAGATGCATCACAATAAATCGTGAATAACTTTCTGCTTGAGTTGCACCAAAACGGAGCTTCCGTCAAAATCTTCCTTAGCTTATCAAAGCTTTCTTCTTTTTTTCCGTCCATACAAACGGGACACCCTTCCTTAGCAACTTAGTCAACGGCGCTGCTATTAGAGAGAATCCTTCCACGAATCTCCGATAGTATCTGCTAAACCCGAAAGCTTCAGTATTTCACCACCGTCCTAGGTGGTTTCCACTCCAATCTTGCCTCAATCTTACGAGGTCTACTCTAATTCCTTCCACTGATACTACATGACCTAAGAAAGCCACTTCCTAAGCCAAAATTCGCACTTCATCGAATTTGGCATATAAATCGCTTCTCCTCAATACTTGCGTAACTATCCGTAAATGCTTGTCATGCTCCTCTTACGTCCCTTGAATAAACCAATATGTCGCGTCTATGAACACCACGACAAATCGGTCCAAATCTTCTTTGGAATACTCGTTCATCAAGTCCATGAATGCCGCGCGCATTGGTCAACCGAATGGCATCACCAAGAACTCGAAATGCCCATACCGAGTTCGGAATGCCGTTTTGTGAACATCACCTCCTTCACCTTTAATTGATGATACCTCGACCTAAGGTCAATCTTCGAAACACCGAGGCACCTTCGCTTGATCAAACAAGTCGTCAATCCGAGGCAACGGATACTTGTTCTTGATCGTCAACTTATTTAATCGACGGTAGTCGATGCACATCCGCATAGAACCGTCCCTTCTTCTTGACAAACAACACAGCGCGCTCCCCCGCGGAGATATACTTGGTCGTATAAATCCTCTATCCAAGAGCTCCTGAATTTGAGCCTTTAGCTCCACCAATTCCTTTGGTGCCATTCGGTATGGTGCTATGGACACAGTGCCGCTCCGGTGTAGCAAGTCTATACCGACTTCGACTTCTCGATCCGGAGGCAAACCCAAAGTTCTTCCGGGAACACATCAACAAATTCCCCAACCGTTCGGACCTTTCCAACTACCAACTCCTTAGCTTCCAAAGCACAGATTTGAACCAAATACGCCTCACAACCCTTCTTGACCATCTTTTCACCTTCAAGGCAACTCCACTACGTTGGATAGATAATTCCTTCTATCTCCTATCATAACCACTTCATCACCCTCGATCGTCTTATGGACCATGCGCTTAGTCACGCAATCCAAACTCGCTTGGTACTTAACCAACCAATCCATACCAAGGATTAAATCGAACTCCCAAACGGTAGTTCCATTAGATCAGCTACAAATACTACCCTTGGAGTTCTAGGGTACGCCTCTATAGAGTTTATCTACGACTACGGAGTGACCTAAGGGGCTAACTACATCATCTCCCTAGAAGCGGTTTGAGTCTAGGTCCATAGTTCCTACCACACTACTAGCAATGTACGAGTCGTCGAACCCACATCAATCAATGCAACATAAGGAAAACCGAAAATTAGAAACGTGCGGTTATGACATCCGGTGCGTCACCTTCCTCGCGACACCTCATTGCGTAAACCAAACCAGTGCCTAGCCTCTGTGTTGCTGAACCTGCGCCTTGAGTTCCACGACCTCGGTTGGGACCATTGTTTCCTCTACCATTACCACACGACCCTCCGTGGTCCTACATTTCTATCTTGAGCACGGTTCATCCTTCCGGCCGCTTCTTAGCTAGTTTCTCGGGGACAATCTCGTAGCGATGCTCCAAAGACCCACACTCAAAACATCCTTTATCACCGCCCAACAACCTCCCCAATGGGTCTTCCCACAAGCGATGGCACCGCGTCGGCCTCGATTAGCGATGCGTGGGCCTGGCTTGCCTGATTGGGCCCACTTGGCCTAGCCTTTTACGAGCACTTCCGCTGATCCAGTTGACCCAAAACTTCTTTTACGATTATTCTTACTATAGTTCTCACCTCACGGCCTCCTTGATTCCTTCCGCTACCTTAGCCTTCTCCACTAGAGATGAGAACTCACGAACTGCTTTGTGGGGCAATCAATAACCTTAGATCATCTCGAGTCCGTCCTCAAAGCGGACACACAATACTCATGTTCGGTAGCCACGATGCCTCTCGCATATCTACTCACCCTTAGAAATTCCGCCTCATATTCGACACGGACTTAGTTCCTTGAACTAATCCCGGAAAAGCCTTTCTCTGCACGTCGGTGTAGCTAGTGCCCACATACTTTTTCGGTAGGCGGTTACGAAATACTCCCAAGTCAAATCATCTGCAGAGCCCCATCTCGAACCGTAAGCCACCAGCGATCGCTTCATCCTTTAGAAGCGACATCGCCCCTTTCTTTTTTTTCTTCCTCGGTCAAAGTCAAGGTCATCCATGATTCTTCCAGTTGACTCTAGCCGAGATTCCACGACTGGGTGCCACTCCCGACACACCTCGGAATACCTCCGCTCCGTTAGATCGGAGTCGCTCGGGACGCAGATTTCCGAGCTCCAACATTTCCACCAGCCCGACCACCATCTCCAAGACTCGCAACACGGCTTGCGATACCGATTCGCCACCGGTGCGCTCCTCGGCTCCTCACCCTAAAAAAGTAGGAGGTGGTGGTGGCGGTGGTACCTCATTTTCCGAACCTTGTCCCGACTGACGGGTTCGGACACCGTCATCCTACCCCTACCACGCCCACGGCGTCCACGTCCTCTAGAACTCATTCTATCTAGCGCTTTTTAATCTGATTAAGAAAAATTTTATGCGTTAGCATTTGTTTCACTTTATTACTCATGAAGAAGTTTTATGGATAAAGTTTAATCGAGAGATTCTTTCGGCAAACAATGTTTCAGTTCCTATCCTAGTTCACACAAAGAAGTCCATGCATCCATTCCTTAATACTTTCCATACCTATTCACTCATCGGACATTTACGCCCATTTCTAACCCAGTGGGTATTTTCGTCTTTCCTACTGAAGGTATTTTCGTAATTTTCCAGAACTGTGATATTCTACTGCCGATTTCCAAAGCTAAATTGTTGAATATTAATAAAATAGTTGAAACTTTTGGGCAAAAACCACCGAAGCAATATTTTATGGGGCAGGGGCATTTTGGTAATTTTACTCCTAAGGGTATTTCAGTAATTTTCACAAGTCAAGTTTTTCGAGAAAACATGGTATACCTAGTGTTCTAGGGTTTAAGAGGGTTATTGGATAAGTTTTGAAAACATTAGGGTCAAGTTATTCATTCTATTTTGAAAAACAAGGCTAATTCCCTTCTCGGGTTTTACTCATTGTGTTTAGCCTATGGCCGAGCCTTCCCGGTCGGGTGGTGAACCAAAACTACGCACTGTGCAGCGAGTTCAAGTGAAGAGGAGGTGGGTCACGCGGACCGCTTAAATACCAAGCTCTCACCGAACCTTTCTAGACATGCGCCACGTAGGTTACCACACCACCGAGCCTTCCGAGTTAGGGTGAACCGGTTACGCACTGGTAGGATACTGCGAAGAGGAGGTGAGTCACGAGGACCGCTTAAATACCAAGCTCTTCCGAATCCAATCCTAGACATGCGTGCAGGGTTTACCACACCCCAGCTCGTTGACTAAGTCATAGGTGGGTTTAGTTCTTTAAGTCTTATGCTTCGTTGTGTTTGAGTAATCTAACCCTAGGGTTCAAGTCCTATAAGTCTATCTACGTTCCATGCTTCCTACCCTTCTACGTAATATAATTCACGAAATGTTTAGATGTACTTACCGGGCGGATCGGTGTGGAGACTCGGGCCATCTTTGCTTAAAACCCGTAAATCATACCATAAGGCCTACTAAAACATTTTTGGGCCTTGGGCCCCCACAGCCGAGCTTTGAACTGGGCTCTGATACCAATTCTGGAACAACCCAAACCCGGCCCAAACATTACGACCGAACCTGAGTTATTACGAGGTAAAACCTTGTGAACACCATCTCGAAACCCATTTAAATTTTATAGAAAACTCTTCGTTTTCGGTTGTCTTGTCAAAGCTACCCTTAGGTTTAATTTGGGATTTTTAATTAAGTCCAATTGTTATACCAGCTTCAAGTGTACCCGATGGCACGATTAAACTTTTTCGTGTTAACTTAAGAAAACATGTGATTTAATTTAATTTAATGTTATAGTTTTAAGTAAATATCCAACATAAAAAAAATATAAAACGCAACTATAGTTTATGGAGGCCTTATTACAACCCAAAATAAAAATTAAACAACTTTAGAGTTCTGTAAATTAAAATCCTTTGCATGGCCGCCTCGAGTCCCACCGGCTCCTCAACCGCCATCTACGAGTCACCTGAAAAATGTTAAAGGAGAAGGTGAGTCACCAAGACCCAAAGATGCAACCCTTCCCCATTTTAAAGCATTTTTCATACACATCAAATAACAAATTAATTAAGCAAAGTATCATGTACCCAACCTAGCCAACCAAACACCTTTGTCTACCCCACGTGGTACCAAACCACTGGTGACCGTAGTCACGATGTGTTACCAAAACACTGGTGGTGCCAAACCACCGGTGACATATAGTCACAATGTGCTACCAAAGCACCGTGTCCGCAGACACAAATCGGTGATGGGGCCAACCCATCGTGTGATACCAAATCACCGCGAGACGATCCCATATCTCAAGTGGGGCCAACCCACGGTGGTGTTAACCACGGGGACAAGTCGCTATGAGGTACCAAACCTCCGGAGGTACCAAACCTCCGGTGACATATAGTCACGAGTGTGCTACCAAAGCACCGGTGCTCACAAAGACGAATACACCGCCCCCTCCACTCAATCAACCCACATAGTCAATAAATCACATATAGATTTATCATATGTATTATCACAAAGATGCTTCCCAAAAGCATAAAATAGCAATCATATGCACAGTACTTACCAGTTACCCTATATACCGTTATGGTATTCAAGCCATTGCTACACACATCAAGTTAGCAATCACATTACTTAGCATAATTTAATAAGTTAAATGGTGTGTATGTACACACCTGCCACCAACAAGGAGTCTAAATCCGAGAAGAGAAGTCGGCCACACTCAAGTCTTTGCCCCTATATTCGGCCAACTCTCAAGGTTAGTGATATGGCCCATTCGGCCAAACCAAACAATTTAAAGGGGTCATACTTTGTACCCGAATCCTTACCCAATCGCTTCGAGTACTAGCCTTAGCGTCCGATTTGCGAATCTGGTTTACAAGCTTCACTTAGTCAATTAATAACACTAAAAACCATAGCCTTCGGCTTTTAAACACCAGTATAAGCCTTACCTATACTTACCAAATTCCGTTTGTCAGCGAATGCAAGATCTGATCTCACTGCTTTGAGATCTCGGAGTCCTTGGTGAAATCGGCTTCAATAGAAAGGTTAGCCAACCATTAGTACTTGCCAACTTTCGGCTTTTTCCTTTAATCCAAATCGGCAGAACATTAGATAAGGGAAATTGTCATTCGGCTATAGCCACTCACCTTTATCTAATCACCACCACAGTTAACTTGAAGAGGTCCAACCATCTTGGTATTCGGCCAAAAGAGATTCCAAATGGGAAAAGAGAGTTTCGGCACCAAGGTGTGGAGTACTTCGGCTAGAGAGAAAAATATTGAGGAAGAAGGTGTTTAGAGTTTCGGCAACAGAAGAGGAGGGTATTCGGCCAAAAGAAAAAGGGAAAAAGAAGATGGGAAAGAATCAATGGTGCATTCGGTCTTGTTGAAGGTTGAAAAGAAATAGATGGAGGGTGAAGTATAGGAGGTTCGGCCAAGATCTAAAACAAAAAGGGGTTTTTGTTTTGAGAGAATAAAGAGAAGAAAATTTAGAGATGGAGCCTTAGCCGAAATAATGAAGAAAGTAATCAAAGAAATTCGGTTTCCCCCCCTCCTATGCTTGCCGTCCAACCTTGGCAACAAGGAGTCCAACTCCTAGCCAACTCCTCTCTACCAAGGAGTCCCCCATTCGGCCATCACCTAAAACTTCTCTTGGCCACTCATTTGCATTAGTTCAAAATTACTTTGAATTAATCTCTATTAATCAATTAATAATCAAATAATCCACTTAATCCAATAATATCCCTAATATCCCCTTTTTAATAAAATCCTTAATTATCTCCTAAAAAAAAATTTAAAGAGAGCAAAACTCTCCCTATGTGCCGTCCAACAATAATGCAAAAGAGGGGAATTCGACTCTCGAACCAAGGCTCTCCTTGTTCCCTCTTGTGGCGTCACATGTAGCTCTTAAGTGGGCTTGCTTTGCCACTTATCCAAGGCCTATTTTGTGTTAAAAATACCCACATTTATTCTTATAACACCACTTACCAAGGCTCCCTTCTTTTAAAAGTTAAAAACTCAAATTTCCTACCAAAACGAACCAACACAAAGCCTTAAATTGACCATTATTATTCCATAAATAATACCACGATAGTTCTTACATAAGAATAATAATTCGATTCCAAATAGCCCCAAATTTGGGACGTTACAATTCATACCTCGAGACACAAAACATCATAACCAGTAAGTTAGGACACAACGTTTTGAATTCCCTAGAATAGGTTTTTTGATTTCAAATTTGTAAATTTCGGTTTTAAAAGAGGAGGGATATCTAATACCTTAAGTTCTCTGAGAAAAATCGAAACCCAATAAGTTAGGGCACAATTCTTCTCGAAATCCCCAAATATCACATATCACCGTATTTTTAAAATATTTGAATAAAATGCTTTAATTCAACAGATTTTTTATAAAAACAATGATTTGAATGAGATATTACAACATACATATTTAATAGCAATCCAATATAACTACAAATTATTCTAATAAATAATAACAGATTAATATAACACAAATATATATTGAACTATGCTAAACAATAATAAACGATCTAAAGAATATAAATAAATAAACATGTAATATAAAATAAATAGCATTAATTGAAATTCCCACAAAATAATAAAAATCAAATAAAAAAAGAACAATATATTTAAGCATTAAATAAAAAGGAATGTAATGAATTTTAAAATGATTTAATATATATACATAAAATAACAAAATTAAAAGTAAAAAAAACTTATAATAAATATATATAATTTAATAATTTAATACATGTATAAATGATTACATATAATAAAAATAATTAGTAAATAATAAATAATAATTTAAAAAAAAAACATATATATATAATATACTAATTAAAAAAATACATATGCAATAAAATATATTATATAATATAAATAAATTTTGTACAAAATAAGATTTTAGAAAGTAATATATAATATAATATAATACTAGATAAAAAATGTATAATATAATAAATAAATCATAAAAATAATATGTAATAATATTAAATCAAATAAAATAATAAATAATAATTTGATATATATAAGGGTAATACATAAAAATATACGTAAATAAATTAATATATAGATAATAATGAAAACAATATAGACTATTTAATATAATAAACTAATTTAATACAATGTAAAAATATAAAATAAAATAAAAAAATAAAAAAATAAAACAAAGAAAACAGGGGCTAAAAAGCAATTAAAACAGATATATAAGGGATCAAATCAAAATGCGCTTCATGCTGCAAGAATTATTATGGCAATTTTGCCAAATTTTTAAAACGACATCGTTCATATTTTAACCTTTAAAACAGTCCGAGGGACTAAATTGGAACAAAAACAAATTTTGGGGTTAATTTAATAAATAACAAAAATGCAGATTGGACTGAATTAAAATTAAAAAAATTGCGGAGGGGCCTATATGGCAATTAGACCCTTAAACAAAAACACGCGGATCCTCCCCGGGTCGGGTCAACGCGCGGGTCACAGGTCTTAAAACGACGTCGTTTTGGTGTTTATTGATTAAACATAAACGACGCCGTTTTGTCATTACTATATAAGTAAAAAACCAGTTAAAAAAACTCATTTTGCCATTCATTTTAAAAAAAACAGAGACCCTTCCTTTTTCGAATTCTCTCTGGCCTTCGGCCTGAGGTCAAGGCTCCGGTGACGCGTTGTTGCACGCACCGTCGCACGCGCCACCGCTCATGGGGGCTCACAAGTAAAAAATTTCATTTTTTCCTTTTTAAATACTGTTTTATATGTGAAACATGCATGGATTAAAAAAATAAAATAAAAAAACGAATAAACGAAAATAGAAATCACCTTTGCAAACTGATTCTGTATTTTTATTTCTTTGTATATTTTTTGAATATTTTCCTATCTGTTCTCTCTGTGTACTCTCTGTGTTTGTGTGTATTTTTTTGCCTTTTTTTTCTCTCCGATTGAATCTGAGTCCCCCTTTACAAGTTTATGACAGGCTTTTATAGCCTTTCGAAATGAAAAAATAAAAAAAAGAAATAAAATGTTTGCCATGTTTGCTGTGATCTGCTGCTGTTTGTTTCTTTGTTTGTGCAGGTGATTGACGGAAGTCTTGGCGGTGGTGCAAGATTCACGCGCAGATTGCGGCGCGACCGAAGCCGGTGATGTTGAGGTTGCGGCGCGAGGGAGCAGATCACTGGGGTGCTTGTGGCGCAATGGAAACCTAGGGTTTCCTGCATCCGCAAGCTTCTTAGGCTTCTTGGGCTTGGGTTAACTGGTGTCTGTTGGAAATTGGGTCTGGGTCATAGTCTTGGGGTCTGTTTAGGCAGTTTGGGTTTAGTTTTTTTTTAGTATTTGGGCCAAAGGTGTAACCGGGTAGCTGGGTTAGTGGGTTAAATCTGTAAATGGGCTGTAAATGGACTATGCTGGACATTTTAATATTTTTTATTTTATTTTATTTATGAATAAAATGGGCTCGGGCAAAATGGGCTAACTACAGCTGCCCCTCTTTGCTCATTGTCGTGTAACAAGAATAAAGCAAAGACTATAAAAGGCCCAATTTTGCCCGATCTTGTCAAGTCTTGACTTTTGGTCCTCGTCTTCTTCAGATGGCTTCTAACTTCATTGTAACTTCAAAGGGATAAAGCTGAAAGTGCTTTTGATCTGCTTCCTGCAACTTCAGGAAGATAAGATCTTCTGTCTTCAGTCTACTCCACTGCAACTTCAGGGAGACAAGACTAAAAGTGCTTTTGATCTGCTTCCTGCAACTTCAGGAAGATAAGATCTTCTGTCTTTAGTCTACTCCACTACAACTTCAGGGAGATAAGACTAAAATCTTCTTTTGATCTGCTTCCTGCAACTTCAGGAAGATAAGATCTTCTTTCTTCAGTCTACTCCACTGCAACTTCAGGGAGATAAGACTAAAATCTTCTTTTGATCTGCTTCCTACAACTTCAGGAAGATAAGATCTTCTTTCTTCAGTCTACTCCACTGCGCAACTTCAGGGAGATAAGGTGAAAGTCTCTTCATCTGCTTCCTACAACTTCAAGAAGATGAGATCTTACTGTCTTGATCTACTCATGTGTAACTCGGGGAGATAAGACTAAAATCTTCTTTTGATCTGCTTCCTGCAACTTCAGGAAGATAAGATCTTCTGTCTTCAGTCTACTCTGCTGCAACTTTAGGGAGATAAGGCTGAAAATGCCTTTGATCTGTTTCCTGCAACTTCAGGAAGATGAGATCTGCAAATTCACCGATATTGCTACACCGTCCACTGAAGGACATGTCCTGTAGACTCGATTCCATATGTTTATGTCACATGATTAAGATGCTATGATCAGAATGAATCAAATGCTTCTAGCTACATGTGTTATGAGTGACACGAATGTAACATGTCATGAAAATGATTCCTTTTAAAGGATTAGGATGCAATGATTGGAATGAACCAAATGCTCCTAATGAGATTTGCTATGATGCAAAAATCTTATGAGTATGATTCCTACTCTAGGTTTTATCACTCATTTGTTCTTCATTCTTGTTCATCAATAATGTTCTGCTCAACAAGTTTGCCCAAATGTAATTTCTGAATCAGCTCCGCTTGAATCTTGAGAACACAAGGCTTGTACCATCCTACCATAATGGGAATTGAAAATTTTTTAATCTGACCCATCTGCAATTTTCAGGGTATAGGTTTTATTTCGAATTCAACCCACTCCTCCATAATTCAGGGTTTCTTAGTTCATCACACCACCCCCGAATGTTATGACCTGATGTCATCACTTACTTCCATCACATCAACTTATTTACTTTGTCCAATTAACAATTGGACCAAGAATTTAAAGAAATAGTCTCTACCCAGACTCTTCTTAAATATTTCTATGCACATGGAAATTCTAAACAATTGTCCTATTTTGGTTCCTTGTCTTATCTAGAAATTTCCAAAGTAATATGTAGAACTTCTTTTTGTGAAATTATTAGTTCGTCAATCATTATTTCAATGCAACACATTTATGAATAATGGGTAACAAGTAAATTGATCTAAAAAAAGAGTTAAAATTGAATAAATTATCCAAAATATAAAGAAAATTAACTGGGAACATATCTTTGAGAAGAAAAAGAATCCCAATATAGTAAAATGAATAGGACAAAAATCAAATGCCCTAGATATCGACGATTGAGCTTCTATATACAAACTTTATGAAGACTGCCTTGAGCTCAACATGTGTTTAGAAGACCCAAAGTGCTTTATTGATGCCTCGATATGCAACATTCTTCATTTCATTGTTGATTCAAGTGTAGCAAGATGACTGCGTGTCCATTCAGAATTTGAGCCGCCCTTTTCGGGTTTTCGACTCAAAACCCCTTTGGTCTCAACATGCCCTTTGTGGGTTTTCGCCTTGCCCCTCCATATTTTTTTTTAGAAACTCAAAGCGCCCATTGCGGGTTTTCACTTTGGCTTCTTCTCCTTTTCAAGCAAAATACTTTTTGACTGAGTCAGAGTTCACAGGGTTGGGTAAGCTTTTCCCATCCATTTCGGTCAAGATTAGTGCTCCTCCAGATAAAGCCTTCTTCACCACATATGGTCCTTCCCAATTCAGCATCCATTTTCCTCTGAAATCCTTTTGTATGGGAAGAATCTTTTTCAGTACAAGGTCCCCCTCATGAAACTCTCTTGGGCGAACTTTCTTATTATAGGCTTGCATCATTCATTTTTGTTACATCTGACCGTGACGAATAGCCCTTAGCCTCTTTTCTTCAATTAAATTCAACTGATCATACCGAGCCTGGATCCATTTAGCTTCATCCAACTTTATTTCTGACAAAACTCGAAGAGAAGGAATTTCCAATTTAATGGGTAGAACAGCCTCCATTCCATAGACTAACGAGAAGGGCGTTGCCCCAGTAGAGGTTTTAACGGACGTTCGATAAGCATAGAGTGCAAACGATAGTTTCTTATGCCAATCCTTATAAGTCTCTGTCATCTTCCCTACTATCTTCTTGATATTTTTGTTGGCCACTTCCACTACCCCATTCATTTTTGGATGATACGGAGACGAGTTATGGTGCTTGATCCCAAATTGACTACAAATTTCTGCTATTGTGTTGTTGTTCAAATTCAGTGCGTTGTCTGATATGATCCTCTAGGGCATTCCATATCGACAAATGATCTCCTTTTTCAAGAAACGACTAACTGCTGACTTAGTGACGCTAGTATATGAAGCAGCCTATACCCATTTCATGAAGTAATCAATTACCACGAAGATGAATCGATGCCCATTCGAAGCTTTTGGTGAGATCAGTCCAATAACATCCATGCCCCACATGGAAAATGGCCATGGGGAAGTCATAACATGCAAAGGTGATGGAGGCACATGAATTTTATCTCCGTAAATCTGGCATTTATGACATCTCTTAGCATAGTTGATACAATCACCTTCCATGGTGGACCAATAATATCCAAATCTCATTATCTATCTGGCCATTGTGAATCCATTAGCATGGGTTCCACAAACGCCCTCATGTACTTCCTCTAGGATCTTCCTAGCTTCAACAGCATCAACGCATCTCAATAGTACTTGATCTTTTCTCTTTTTGTACAAGATATCCCCGTCTAAAACATAGTCAGAGGCCAATCTTCTTAAAGTCCTTTTCTCATTCTCAGTTGCATGCTCCGGGTATTCAGGATTTCTTACGTATCGTAATATATCCTGATACCAAGGATGGTCATCTCTTTCCTCTTCTTCTATGTCATAACAATAAGCTGGAACTTCGAAGATACTCATCTGAATAGGTCTCATATCTTCTGGTCTATTTACCTTGATCATAGAAGCCAGGGTTGCCAAAGCATCTGCCATATGGTTTTCATCGCGTGGGAGATAATTGAAAGTGATCTCATCGAACTCCTCAATCAATCCCAGAACTATTTTCTGATAATCGCTTAGCTTGGGATCTCTTGTCTCCCATTCTCCTTTAAGCTGGTAGATTACTAAGGCAGAATCTCCATACACTTCTAGCACTCTGATCTTACGCTCTAGAGCTGCTCGAATGCCCATGATGCATGCTTCATACTCTGCCATGTTGTTTGTGCAATCAAAATCCAGTTTGCATGTGAATGGGTAATGATCACCACTAGGGGATACCAAGATTACCCCAATTCCATTTCCCACAGCATTTGACGCTCCATCGAAGTTTAGCTTCCACGGACAATCTTCAGTATTTGCCACATACATCAGCTCTTTATTTGGGAAATCAAAGCTCAAAAGTTCATAATCCTCCAAGGCTCTGCTAGCCAAAAATTCTGCTACTGTGCTTCCTTTTATAGCCTTTTGGTTCACATAGACTATATCAAATTCAGACAGCAAAATCTGCCACCTAGCCGTCCTTCCATTCAAAGCAGTGGACTCCATCATATACTTTAACGGATCAAGCTTCGAAATTAACCAGGTAGTATGATATAGCATGTACTGACTCAATCTCCGAGTTGTCCAAATCAAGGCGCAACACAATTTCTCGATTGACAAATATCTCATTTCACAATCAGTGAACTTTTTACTGAGATAGTATATCGCCCTTTCTTTTCTTCCTGACTCATCGTGTTGTCCAAGCACACATCCCATGGAGTTATTGAGTACTGATAAATACAGTATCAATGGTCTATCTGGATTAGGCGGAGATAGTATCGTGCATTTGATGAATCTTGTTTGACTTTGTCAAAAGCTCTCTGGCATTCATCATCCCATACACCTTGGTTGTGTTTCTTGAGAAGATGAAATATGGGATCACATTTCTCAGTTAATTGTGAAATAAACCGAGCAATGTAATTTAATCTTCCAAGAAAGCCTCGAACTTCCTTTTGAGTGCGTGGTGGAGGCAATTCTTGTATTGCTTTAACCTTGTTTGAGTCAACTTCGATTCTTCTCTCGCTGACCACAAATCCCAGTAATTTCCCTGACCGAGCTCTGAAAGTACACTTTGCCGGGTTGAGCTTCAATTGAAATTTTCTCAACCTCAGAAATAAATTTTTCAAAACTTCAATATTTTCCTTTTCTGTTCGAGATTTGGCGATCATGTCATCCACATACACTTCAATCTCTTTATGCATCATGTCATGGAATAAGGTTACCATGGCCCTCTGATATGTTGCCCCTGCATTCTTTAGCCCAAATTGCATCACCTTATAACAAAAGGTACCCCATAATGTTATAAAAGTAGTTTTCTCCGTATCCTCATGGTGCATCTTGATCTGATTGTATCCTGAAAACCGTCCATGAAAGAAAACAGTGAGTATCCCGTCGTATTATCCACAAATGTGTCGATATGCGGCAAAGGGAAATTGTCCTTTGGGCTAGCTTTATTTAAGTCCCTATAGTCCACACACATCCGGACATTTCCGTCCTTCTTGGGGACAGGAACAATGTTGGCAACCCACTTTGAGTACTTGACCACTTGTAAAAAACCGGCATCAAACTGTTTCAGGACCTCTTCTTTTATTTTCAGCACTACATCAGACCTCATCCTTCATAGCTTTTGCTAAACTGGCTTGCACTCTTCTCTTATGGGAAGGCGATGTACCACAATATCAGTACTTAGACCAGGCATATCTTGGTATGACCATGCAAAGACGTCCTTGAATTCCCGTAACAACTCAACAAGATCTTGTTTTGTCTCATCGGCTATGCGCGTCCCAATTTTCACAACCTTTCCTTCCTCCAATGCTATGTTCTCTACCTCCTCCTCATGGGATAAAATATGTTTCTCCTCTTGCTTTACCATTCTTAACAAATCTGGAGATAATTCACAATCTTGGTCACCTTCAAAATCCTGAGATTCCTCTAAACACATGTCTTGCTCGAAGTAGACCTCTGGATCTGTATTATCGTTGCTCACATCATTGATATCTAGGGACCTGTGATGGGTGCCAAAGAATGTACAAAGAACAAATGAATTCGAGAACAATTATTCACATGATATGAGAAATAAAAAAATTTGGAATGAAATTAGAAAGTCAAAAGAATAAAATGAAAGAATATTGGCTCAAGTTAATTATCAAAAATGTATTTTATTGAAACAACTATTTCTGAACATAAGCCTATTTCACAAAAGAAATCTTATTGTTCCTAGGCTAGAAAAACAACAAGAGCGTTCTGAACATTACTCTGTGCAATCTCTAAAAACTACAGGAAGTTCTTCTACAGTCTAATTGTTCAAAATGCTTCCAGGTTCATAAGGGCGAATGCCCAACAGATTTCTTTGTTCAACTTCTTCCCCGTGTATAGCATTGATGTGAGGATTTTCCAATAACCCTCTCTCAGGGTGAATTATCCCTCCGGATACAAAGGTCTTGGATAAGTGGGGAAATGTCATCGATTCCCACTTGACTTCTTCCCCGTTTAGCCATGCCCTTCTTCTCTCTTGCTTTTTCTCAATTTCTTTTCTCCTCTATCTGGCATCTGGCCTAAAACCCAAGCCAAAACGATCTCTTTTCTCTTTCAGCAATGGCACTTGAATCTCTCCTTGGAGATGTCTGCCCAGTCCTTTTCCTGGTAGGGCTCCCTTCCCAACCATCATTTGTAAGCCCATCCTCGTGGTCTTGGATATCTTGGGCACTGGAACTTCATTTCCTTCTGAAATGAATGTTGTGTTGATGAACTCTAAAGACCGGAAAGAACACTCAATGGCCTCTTCATTTGTCTCTACATATGGTGCGTCATTGGTAACAGTCACTATGACATCTTCCTCCGCATTTATAGTGACCAGTCGACCATCTGTTACCAGTTTCAGTTTTTGGTGAAGGGATGAGGGCACCGCCCCTGCCGAATGAATCCAGGGCCTTCCCAGCAAGCACTTATACGAAGGCTTGATATCCATTACCAGAAAATCTACTTCATACATGTTTGGCCCAATCTACAACGGTATATCAATTCTTCCCATCACTCTTCTCTCGGTGCCATCAAACGCTCTCACTATGTTCTGGCATATCTTCATATGAGAACTGTCTATCGGTAACCTCTTCAGTGTCAACAACGATAAGACATTTAAGGTTGATCCATTGTCGATTAGTACACTTGGCAGAATGTATCCCTTGCAACGAGTGGTGATGTGTAAAGCTTTAGTTGATCCCATACCCCCAGGTGGAATTTCATCGTCACTGAAGGAAATAAAGTTATCAGCACTTATGTTACTAACCAATCGGTCAAGTTTATTGACAGATATATCTTTAGTCACGTAAGTCTTATTTAGAAATTTCATCAATGCCTCACGATGTACTTCCGAACTTAAGAGTAAGGCTAGCACTGATATGCGAGCCGGTTGCCTGCGCAGTTGCTCTACCACACTGTATTCACTGTGCTTTAAGAATTTTAAAAATTCTTTAGCTTCTTCCTCCTTCACAGGTTCGTTGATAAGGGCACTAGGTCATTTCCCTGGTTCAACTGCCACAGTCTTTGATCCTGCTAGTTTTGTTCTGACGTTTACCGAGTCGTAACGCCTTCCACTTCGTGTGTAGAATCCCTCACTTTGGACCTCTTTGGAAGTGCTAGCTGAGTTTTCCACTTCCGACGTCATCACGTTACAATCGTAATTCCAGGGTACCATCTTGTTATCCTTGTAAGGAAAGGACTCAGGTTTCTGGATTACAACTTTAGGCGCAAATTGTGCTCCGCCTTCTGTACTTCTTGGTCGGGAAATTATGATCCTTGGATAATTGAACTTTTGCCTTGTCAATTCTTCTTCAGTTGCACATACGTTTCTTTCCTCTGAGCCTTCTTCATAAAACTCCAATTCCTTATTGTCCATAAGGCTCTGTATCAGGACCCTAAACTCAGCACATTCCTGAATCCCATGTCCCTCTACTTCGTGGAACTCACAGTAGTTCCTTGTTTCTTCACCACCTTTCTCAGAACCTGATTCTATCAGTCACCTTCTTACCATTTCCCTCCAAACCATTATCAACGGGGTTTTCACCTCTGAGATATCTCCCTTGGTCCTTCTCACGACATCCTCTCTGATCGCGTTTATCCCCTTATCTCCATGGTTGGGTAATGGGTTCTCCGCACTGGGTGTATCATCAAACTTGAAAATCCCCATCTTGATGAGCCTCTCAACTAACTTTTTAAAGGCAGTGCAGTTTTCTATTGAATGCCCCGATATTCTCGCATGGTAATCACAATAAGCGTTGGAGTCATACCATTTAAGATATGGGGGTTGTAACCGCTATAGATAATATGGGGACACTACGCATGCATCGAATAAACTTTGATATAGCTCCTTATACGTCATTGGGATTGGCGTAAATTGGAGCTTTTCGAAATTTTGTCTGGGGCCTGATTCTTGTCTTGTCACCCCTTGTTGCCCGGCAGTGACCATTTTCGGCTGGCTGACAGTAACTTCCTTTGAGTACCCTTTATTGTATGTACTCGTATTGTTCACCTCGTTGTCCTTCTTTCTAGGAGCAGATCTTCTAGTACTTTCTCCTGCTTCAATCTTACCACCCCTTATGGCATTTTCTATCATTTCGCCTGTCATCACTATATCTGCGAAGCTCTTAGTGGTGCTTCTGATCATATGGGTGATAAATGGTACCTTTAAAGTGTTGATAAACAACATGGTGGTTTCCTTTTCCAGGAGAGGTGGTTGAACTTGCATGGCAACTTCCCTCCATCTTTGCGCGTACTGTTTGAAGCTTTCATTCGATTTCTTTTCCATGTTTTGCAACATGATTCTATCAGGCATCATGTCTGTGACATGATTGTATTGCTTCATGAAGGCTTGAGCTAAGTCTCTCCATGAGTTAATATTAGCGCGGCTAAGTTGATTGTACCACCTAGACGCTACTCCCGTCAAACTATCTTGGAAACAATGAATCAAAAGTTGATCATTGTTCACATAGCCAGTCATGCGTCTACAGAACATAGTGATGTGGGCTTCAGGGCAACTAGTCCCATTGTACTTCTCAAATTCCAGCATTTTGAATTTATGAGGAAGCACCAAATCAGGGACCAGACTCAAATCCTTTGCGTCAATACCATAGTGATGGTCAGAATTTTCCAAAGCCTTGAATTTTTCTTCCAACCATCTACAACGATCTTCCAACTATCTTGAAGATTCAGTTCTGATCCCCTCTCTCTCTACCATGTCCAGATCAGGAATAACAGGATTGGCAGGGTTATACCCTTGGTTGGATCTTATGCCAACTTGAAAATTCATGGGCATTCGAGTGTCAGCTTGCCCTTGCTGAGGCCTAATTATGATAGGTGGCCTTCTGGGATATTCCTCAGGTTTTGTTTGAACGTGTGGTAGAGTGAATCCCCTAGGAAAATCCTTATTGTCTTCAGCGTTAACTATGGGACCATTTCCCTTGTCCATTGCCCCACTCAGCATCTGGGCCATTTAAGTCATCATATTCTTTTGAGCCTCCAACATCTAGTCCCTCATCTCTTGTTGGAGTTTTGACATTTGCTCTTGCATTTGGTCTTGCATATCTCTTTGGAACTGTTCCAGTCTCTGATCCATTTTCCTTGATTTGGCACGTGTACCGTAAGGATGTTCAGCTTCCAGATTTCCCTTCTCTCTCTCTAAATGATTTCAACTAATTAGACTCTCTCTATAGATTTGAATGCATATGATGTTATGTAATGCAAATGCATGAATGCAAAGAGGCATCGATTATGATTCAACTTCATTTTAGAAAACTTTATTAGAAAACAAAATCCTTTACATAAAACGGACTACAAATATAATTTTGCCCTAAGTCCTAAAGTTTTGATTTTCCCAAGCAATGAAGTCAGCTCTTGACTATGATCAGACTGTAGCTCATACTTCATGCTCAACGTATCAGCCTGTGATGCCAAAGTCTGTAGATGATCAACTACCTCTCGAATCTAAACTATTGCTTCACCCATGAGGTAATCCCGACTCCTAACTTGATCATGAGAATGGTGAAGCTCTTCCTTCCAACGCCCCTCTCTTGTTTCAAGAAGCTCGATCCGAAGTTCACAACTGTGCAAGGCTGCTTCTAACTCTTCAATCTTACCCTTCATTTCCTCGATCTTGTTTAGACTTGATTTTAGCTCGATTTCAGAATTACAACTTCGATGGTGATGAAGAGACCGCCCAAGTTCAGCCACTCTAGCTTTTAATTCTCCTTTTCCATTTTGACTTTCCGCCAAACTCTTATCTAAGGTCTCGTTTCACGCTTGCATTTCTCGAAACTTCCTCTCCCAATATTTAGCTTTGGCCTTTTTCTTCCTGGACCTCTTGTTTCCATTGTTCAGAAGTCTTCCCCAATCCAGCGTTCTTTATCGTCAGACGTATCTTCTTATACTCTATCTTCAAACTATCTCGATCTTCTTCTATCTTCCTCTTTTTTTTCCTTAATTTCTCGGTCTCTGATTTCTGAACATCCACATCTAGCCTCAAGTACATCTTTTCTTCTTCTAACTTTTCTAGCCTCTTTCCAAGCTCTGAACTCTTCCTTTCGAAATCTTGCTTCACAATTTCTAACTCTGATGGAACCACTTGCAAGCATTCATCTCTTGATCGGGCATCTTCTGGATTCGGCTCGGGGATGTTATAATTAACCCTTCTAATCCTTCATCCAATGTATTCTGGGGTCATCATTGGGCCCACGGATAACTTTTTCATCCTACGAATTTGATTCCAAGCACCAGAAATCTCCTTAACCCTCTTCTTATAACTTTCCTCTCTGTAGGAGAACTCACACTGTGCCAGCCCATATGTCGTTGGTACGAACTGTCTCGATCCATATTGCCTCAATACGAGCAAAGGCGCATATCCAACGGCTCCCCAAATTCCAAGTAAAGGAACCCAGTCAAAACTCCCACACCGATAAAGGATTTTGTCGAGAATCATCCAAGGAGCCCTCCACTCGATGTCTTCTTCTTGAAGGTTTTGAAGGAGCGCCATCCAGTTCTCCTTAGATACATCCTCTCTCCTCATTGTAGCCACTATCTCTTTTAATGGAGAATAGTTCTCAGAAAAAACCTGATAGGATACTTTCTCCACCTTCCAGAAATGACTATGAAACCAAGCTAACAGCAACTGCACACATCCAATGAATCTACCTTCACCTGCTCTCCGGCATGCGATTAAAGATCTGAACGTCTCGGCTAAGATCGCAGGTACTGGAGTGACCCCTTTGTCAAGTCGATCGAATAACTCTGTGACTGCTTCATCTACATGTCTTAGAGCCTTTGGGAAAACTACAAACCCATAGATACACAAGGCAAAGACATCAACCTTTTTCTTTGCGTCTGGATGGGCTAAAATCAAGTCCCTCAAGCTAACCCAAGGAATGCATTTACCCTCACCTTTCTTCTGAATTCTAGCTACGACCCACTGTTCGCTCATCCCTGTGATATTCATTAACCTTTTCACGAAAGTTGGAACGTTAGCAGCCTTAGAATAAGCTTTGTCGACTTAGACCCTTGAACATCGAAGCAAGGTTGTATATTCCTCCATCGTGGGCACCAAATATACTTTCCCAAAAGTGAAACACTGATCGTTGTGTTTTATGTGATGTCAAAGTCTTAAAATTTATAAATGAGAATGATCGAACCTGGAAACTAACTATGTCAACGATTTGAGGCAAGCGCACCTATCGAACAGTAGTATAGTTAAGGCAAGACCGGAATGTCGAACCCAAAGGAACTAAAAGTACTAATACTAACTTTCTTTTTATTATCTAGCCTAAAATAAAGGGAATTTGTTGTTTAATCTAAATTAACTAATTATTAAACTAAAGACTCTAAGACAAAGAAGAATGAATTTAGGGAAAATACTTGTGGGAAAAACCAATTGATTAAGACGATACCCAAGGAAGAATCTACCTAGACTTCACTTGTTATCTAACTTTGAACTAGACGATTTATTCACTTGACTTGATCCGTAGGATTCCCTAATGTATATTAGACCCTCTATCGAAGCGAATAACATCTAACCCTAGGTTGATTAATTGAAATCTCTTTCTAATTAAAACTCCTAGAATTGCATTAACTCGATCTATGGACTCCCATATTAGGTTTCACCCTAATCCGACAAAATCTCGTCACCCTATCTCTAGGCGTGCAATCAACTCCGCTTAACTATGCTAGCTCTACTCTTAGGCAGGGACTTTTGCTCCTCCACCTAAGCACATCAAACTTGAATCAATATCCCAAAAATATCAACACAAGAATTAAGAACACATAATTAAGAACAAGTCAAATATTTATCATATAGTTCAGCAAACGATAACAAGATTCATCTTAGGTTTCATCCCCCTCAGGTATATGAGGGTTTAGTTCATAACAATAAAAGAAAACATCTCAGAAGAAAAGATAAAACAAAACGTAAGAAATCCCTAAAACCCCCTGAAGGAATTGAAGGAGAGATCCTCCGTCTTGAGTATGATTCCGGCTTCTTGAGATGGATCAACTGGCTATCTTCAAGTAAACCTCCACAAATCTGCCTCCTTTGGCCTAGCAAGACGCCCCTTGACAACAGCCTTGGGCTCTCCCCTTTTTAGGTCATACTTAGGGTGTTTATATAGGCTTTGGAATGTGTTTCTTTGCCCCTAAGTATCCTAATCCGAGTGAAATTTCTCTTTGTCACGGCAGAGTACGGCCATGGCACACACACACAAATAAATCGTGGGCGGTAGTGTGGAGTCTGTTGATGAGGCACGGCCAGTGTGGTCTTGGGCCCAGTAGTGTCAATTTTGTGATGTAGCCCATTTGGCCCGTTTTAAGCCTATTTCTTGTTCTTTTCATCCTCCGGTGCTTTCCTGAGTATAAAACATGAAAACAAAGGATTAAGAGCACCAAATGACATAAAATAAGGGATAATTCATCCAAAAGCATGCTAAATGTGGGCTTAAAATATGTTACTTTTACGGTTTATCAAATACCCCCACACTTAAGCTTTTGCTTGTCCTCAAGAAAAATTCTCAACTCATAATTAAAACAAACTTCCTCGATTCATAATATTCGTCCAATAGTGTTTCATCATAATTCAAAGATAATTTATACATGGATGATTCAACTCAAAGAGTCCTAAAGATTCAAACAATCTAAGTCATACATTTGTGTAGCACAAAACGTAGGTGTTTCCCTTCATCTAAATAATTACCTCTGATTCAAAATCGACAAGAATTGACATCCTTACTAAAGATTCACTCAAATCACTCGGAGTGTTTAAGGTTCAGAATTAAGCACTCAAAAGTCAAACATGAAGACTTAATCCCATAGGCTTGCATGAAAATCAAATCTCTACCACTGTAAAATGAGATGATACACAAATCAAAAGGTCTTTAACAGGGTTGTAACGGGGCTTGGGTTAAAGGTGTGGATAAAGGCTAAATTAGAAGGTTAGAATCGAGTTTGAATTGACAAATTACCTAACTAGAAACAATGAACTGAATATAAATAATTACATCAATTGAAAACTTGTAATAATAATACCACTACTAATACGAGCTTCTTTTTCAACAATTGGAATTTAGATGTATAATCTCACTTGATCACAGAACTAATAATGAATATACTTTGATTTGATTTTTTTTTAAGAACAAATCAAATACATAATAAAGGATGAATTTAACTACTGAAATAAAGATCATAGTTAGGCAACTGATCACATCAAATCTCGATATAAGGGTAGGCAAGAAGGATGGTGATAACAAATATGAAGGGTTTTTGGGTTAATATTAGCGGGTAAGTCAATAAAAAGGGTTGTTAGGATTCAATGGGGCTCACTAGGGGTTAATTATGAAGGTAGGTTTTTAGTGAAGTAAGTGGGTTAAATCCTAGGTGCCTTTATCATTTCTGTATATCAAATCAAAGGTGTGGTCTCGACATGTATAATCGATGCAAGTTCTAGAATAACAACTCAATGTTGACACACTCATAATCAATAAAGTGAGCAAGAAAAAGAATATATGCTCTATAAGGCTTAAAATCTCACACAAATTATGGGTATTTTGATGTCATTCTTGTAAATTTCAAACTCCAAAGTAATATTCAAATTCAGGTAGACAACCTAGAAAATTTTTAATTTTGAAAAATAGACTTATCATGCTTGATTTTCTAGTATCCTTCAAATTTAATTATCAATGCACAATTATCAATGACTTAATCCAAAACATATCAACAAAAATCGTAAATTATAGGAAATTTCATTCTAATGGTAATATGAGAAACTTACTTTAAGATAAGGCATAATTCAGGATTTGAGAATAATGCAAAAAGTTTGGTACTTTTAAGATTCACCCCCCACACTTAAGATGTACATTTCCCTCAATGTACAAAGATAGATAGAAATTCATAAAAGATAGGGAGAGATGAAACTTCCTGAATTTGGATGGATTCCTTGAGTTGGAGGTATGGAAACTTGATTTGGAGGTGAAAGATAAGTTGGAGGAGGCGTCTCTGGTGGTGGTATAGGGGCTGCCCACTATTAATGCGCTAGATGAAGAAATTGGGTAGCCCGTGAAGAAATAGCCAAGAAATACTAAGAAAAATTCAAAATAAACTAATTATTTATTTAGGGACAAGGAAGATAAAGAGAAGGAAAATAAATGCGATATAAAGAGAAGGAAAATAAATGCGATGAAAAAATAAAATTAAAAACAAATGGCCTCAAATATCCTTAGCTTGTCGAGTGGATGAAGCGGCCGGCATGAACTTATGTAAATCGGTCTCCCACAAGGGAAGACTGTGCTAGGATCCTTTCGCTTCTTCGACATTGATATGGTGTACATCTAGAGTTTGGAAAAGGGCCAAGGAAGGAGAATATGGAAGGGGGGGTCTAAGATTGTATGGAGGAAGGGGAATAGGGAGTAGTTGAGAAGGGGGGTGGTTTAAATAGAGTTTTGAGGTCTCGTACATCCCCACGCCCGTGTACCATGGGCGTGTTGGGTCACACGGCTGTCTCGCACGGTCGTGCTGTGCTTCGTTCATTTCTCTCACGCCCGTTTCGTGGTCACCACGCCCATGTTTGATAAAATAGTGTCGACCACGGCTGTATCGCACGGCCGGGGTGTTTAGTCGGAGCCCGTGTGACTTCCCTTAGTGTTGGCCACGACCATATCACACGGCCGTGGCAATTTATAGTCGTCTGTGATCTGGGAATCTTTTGTCATTGGCTCGTACTACCTCTGCTATGTCAGTACGGGAGTCGTAGTATCCACACGGCCACGACCACGGCCGTGTGTAAGGCCGTGTGGTCTGGAAATCTGCACTTTGGTTAGTTTAAAATTAAATGTTGAAAAGGAAAAATAAAAGTAAAAATGTAAAAATTAATGGAGTTAGTACTCATGTTGCCTCCCGAGAAGCACTCGTTTATAGTCTTAAGATAGACTTACCTCTCATTCACATAATCAGGGTGGTCTGAAGAGTTGAACATCCTCTCTCATGCTATCACTTTTATTATTATGATCAAGTTTGAGTTGAGTAGTATTTACTTTAAAAGTGCCAAATATAGGATTACTTACCTCGACTGTTCCGTATGGGAAAACATTGATTACCTTAAAAGGGATTTCTTTGTTTGTATTAGGGTCAGGATGAGATATTCGAGGGTCTGCTTTATTTAATAATACCTGATCTCCAATTTTGAACTTGTCTGTCTCGTAGAGTCGCTTTGGTTCTGCTTTGTGTATCCCTAGTTTTTTTCTTGAAATGCGTCTTCCACTCGTCTAGTTCATCGATCTGAATCCTTTGTTCCTCGTGAGTTATTTCTTTGTTGGCACTGGGTCCAGGATCGGGTTCAGTTGTGTTCTCTTGTGGTGTTTCCTGAAAGAAGGGTTAACTGAATGGTTATCGATAGAATTTACTTTCTCACCTTGATTACTCGATGTCCTAGCCGAATCGAGAGCTTGAAGACTGATTGATTCGTCACCTACGCGGAGTATTAATTCACCTGTTCCCACATCAATTTTTGTTCTGGCAGTTGCTAAAAAGGGTCTTCCTAAGATTAAGGGGATACTATTGTCCTCATTCATGTCTAAAACTACAAAGTCTACTGGGAATACGAATTTATCAATCTTTACTAACACATCTTCGATTATACCCCTAGGAATTCTAATAGTTTTATTAGCTAATTGAATGCTCATCCTAGTTTGTTTGGGTTTCCCTAGACCTAGTTGTTTAAACATTTTATAAGGCATGACATTTATGCTTGCCCCTAAATCAGCTAACGCATTATCAATAGATAAACTACCAATTAAGCATGGAATTGTAAAACTCCCTGGATCTTTTAATTTTCATGGTAGTTTATTTTGTAGAATTGCTGAGCACATTGCGTTTAGCTCCACATGCAATGTTTCGTCTACCCTTCGCTTGTTTTTCAAAAGCTCTTTTAAATATTTCCTAGAATCTGGCATCTGTGAAAGAGCTTCAAGTAATGGTAAGTTAATATGTAATTTCTTTAAAAGTTTAAGAAACTTACCGAACTATTCCTCTGTGTCGTCTCTCTTTATTGCTTCGGGATATGGTATGCGAGGTTGGTACTCTTTCATTACCAATTTTGCCTTATTAATACTTACCTCAACCTTACCTTCTTCGACCACATTCTCTTGCTTTAAATGGGCTCATCTAACCCTTTACTTTCTTGAGCTGTTATGGCTTGGACTTGCTCCTTTGGGTTAGTCTCAGTGTTGCTTGGTAGGCTTCCTTGTGGTCTTTCAGAGATCTCCTTAGCCAGTTGCCCTAACTGATTCTCGATCCTTTGAATCGATGCTTGTTGATTTTTAATTGTTGTTTCGTGACTCATCGTGAATTTTTCAGCATCTCCTCAAGGTTCAGCTTCTTTTCCCGTGGGTAGGGTTGTTGTTGGAAGTTTTGAGGTGGTTGTTGCCTTTGATTTCCTTGACCACCCCATGAGAAATTGGGGTGGTTCTTCCAACCTGGATTATAAGTGTTACTATAAGGGTTATTATTATGTCGGAAATTTTGTTACCCATATAGTTCATTTGTTCGCTCTCCATGCCCTGTCCGTAAGGTGGGTACTCAGGATTCGCCACGCCTCCACTTGTGTCGCACTGCATAACTAGTTGTACCTGCGAGGAACCATATACACCATCAAATTTTTTATGTAACATCTCTACCTGATTTGATAGCATGGTTACTGCGTCAAGGTTGTAAACTCCGGCTGCTTTTGTTGGCCTTGTCCTTGTGACTTGCCACTGATAGTTATTCAGTGACATCTCTTCTATAAATTCATAAGCTACTTCAGGAGTTTTGTTATTCAGAGTTCTGCCGGTGGCTGAATCAATTAATTGCCTTGTTGAAGGGTTCACACCGTTATAAAAAGTTTGGACCTATAGCCACAAGGGTAAACCATGGTGTGGACATCTTCTCAGCAAATCTTTGTATCTCTCCCATGCGTTGTAAATTGTTTCTAAATCCATCTGCACAAAAGAAGAGATATCATTCCTTAACTTGGCCGTTTTGGCCGGTGGAAAATATTTTAATAAAAAATTTTCGGTCATTTGATCCCATGTAGTAATTGACCCTCGTGGAAGAGAATGCAACCACTGTTTAGCTTTATTCCTCAAAGAGAAAGGAAATAACCGAAGGCGGATGGCATCGTCAGTAACGCCATTTATCTTGAAAGTATCGCAAAATTCTAGGAAATTTGCTAAATGTGTGTCAAGATCCTCATCCTGCAAACCATCAAATTGAACAAACTGTTGTATCATCTGTATAGTGTTAGGTTTCAATTCGAAATTATTTGCAGCAATAGTAGGTCTAACAATACTTGACTCAGTTCCTGTTAAACTAGGTTTAGCATAATCATACATAGTTCTAGGAGCACGATTTTCGGCCATCTCTTGAGGTGGTGGATTGTTCTGGTCCATCTTTTTAGTGGTATTAATTTCGTCTTCTCGCTCTTCTTCTATGTAGTTTAAGCTTCGCCATATCTCTCTACAATTTCTGCGAACTGTGCTTTCAATTTCACTGTCGTAAAGTAGGGGTCCTGTCGGGTTCCTTCTAGTCATAAACTAGAGGTACCTGAAAGGAACAAAAGAAAATTAGCAAAGTTAAAAACAAAATAGGAAATAAAAGAAAAGTGCAAAAAATAAAAAATGGCTAAAGTAATAAAAATTTAGCGTTCTTAATATTTTAGCTCCCGGCAACGGCACCAAAAACTTGATCGTTGTGTTTTATGCGATGTCAAAGTCTTAAAATTTATAAATGAGAATGATCAAACCTGGAAACTAACTATGACAAAGATTTGAGGCAAGGGCACCTATCAAACAGTAGTATAGTTAAGGCAAGACCGGAATGTCAAACCCAAAGGAACTAAAAGTACTATTACTAACTTTCTTTTTATTATCTAGCCTAAAATAAAGGGAATTTGTTGTTTAATCTAAATTAACTAATTATTAAACTAAAGACTCTATGTAACACCCCAAACCCGACCTATGCGGTATGACCGGATCTGACATGTCACATGAAGAAAACGAGTAAAGAACTTGTGCTTATTACAAAAGATTAGAATTTAGTTTAAGAAAACAAATTTTGATCAGAAATATTTGATAGAAATATTACAATTCTTGAAAGGTTAATTGAAAAATCGATAATTGAATTAGTGATCTTTTAAATCCGTAACTTTTTGAAAATAAAATTTATATTTCAAAGGAAAGTCCAAGTTAAATTATTTGAACATATTGGTTATGAAATCCGTTTGTAGATAAATTTTATGAAAAACCATTGTTTATGATTTCCAGAAAAATTCCCGTTTAAATTAAACCATGAAAGAAAATAAATAATCAAACATAAAATCCAAATTTAAAATCCCAGAGGCCTTATTACAACTTTAACCCAAAATAGTAAAAGTAACAAAATGAAACAGAAGAGAAATTTACTAAAGTCCGAAATATCATTTCCAAAGTATGGCCTCCACCGGGTCATCCATGGCCCCAAGTCCTCGTCACTGAGCATTACTTGAAGGGATTAAGAAAAAGAAAGGAGGGTGAGTTACAAGAACTCAGAGCATAATCCCCTTACCGTCATCCACTGGGCCTGAACCCGTATAGCATCATCTTGGACCGAAGCCCATTAACATAACAATTTCAAAATGAAGTGAATGCATGCAACCTAACCCATCCATCCATCACACCCCCGACCAGCCAATCACACCTGTGGGGATCAAGTCAACCCACCCTGCCGCTCACACCAAAATTTGCAGTCAAACTGCTTATCATATATTTATATTTAGGCCAAGCCACCGAAATCATAAGTAAGCATAATAATGAATATTTTGTGGCAATGCCACCAGGCTACACTGCTCTCCATACATTTATTTCCCATCCCATGCAAGATATGGTGATGCAACATACATAATAAAGTGTTCACATATAATTAACAACCATTAATCTAGTAATTTATTACAGAGAATCGGCCCATTAAAGCAATAATAATTCGGTCCATTAAGGCATTCTAGCAATTCGGCCCATAGGGGCATTTTAGTAAATCGACCCATAGAGGCATTTTGGTAAATCGGCCCATAGGGGCATTTTAGTAAATTTAACAATTTTAATACCGATTTTGACAAATCTACAGAAATAATGTAATTTAAGCAAATTTCTCGATTTGTGCCATATTACGATTTTTAGCCTTATAATAATAACGATCTTATTATCCAACATGTTATCGAATCATGAATCTACGGGATTTCGGTGTGAGATTACACACCTGATTACGGTAAGAATTAAACCTTCTTGATCGTCGGCACCTAAATCACCATTATTCTCGATTAATCCAACAAACGAGATTTTATTAATCTAAATCTAAATCAAACGATCTAATGAAACGCTTACCCTTAGTATCGTGAACGACCACGATTTGTCTATTTTCACCGGATGATGGTCCACAACCCGGTGGAAAATCCCAAAATGCCGATACCGGCCTTCGTTTGAACTTAGGAGTAGGAATCACAAATCCACTCCTTTTGTGTTCTCCAATCGCTTTTCCTTTCGAATCGATACCACTTGCCTCCATTGGAAAAAGTCTTAATAAAAACGATATTTCGATGATATAAATCGATTGTTTAAGGAAAAGGTTCAGCTTACCACTATTTTCGTAGGATCAACAAGTGAATAAAAACGATCGATATAATCCCTATAATAACCGATTAGTCACAACCATCATTCCATTTAGCAAACTAATCAAACAATGAGCGAGATCGAAATAATCCATAAAGAAACTTCTTACCTTACGATAATAAATCCGATTTACACCGATTGGGCTTACAACTACGGATGAATCGACAAAATGAAAGATTCGGCCAACCCCACAAGAACACTACAAAATAGGAGATGATCACGAAATGAGGGAGTAGAAGAGAGGAATGTTTCGGTTTAGAGAACCATCCAAAGAGAAGGTACATATTCGGCATGAAGAAAAGAAAATACAAGGATAGAATAGAGCCACTTACAGATTCGATCAAAGAAGAGATACTCAACTCGCAAGATGGAGAAGAGAAGATGATAAAAATTCAGCTATTGATGAGAAAAGAATAAAGAAGATTCGGCCAAACAAAATTGTGTCGATTAAAGAGAAAGGAAAAATGGTTGAAGAGATGGTGAAGAAGAAAAGAAGTGATGGACAATGGGGTATAGAGGTTCGGCTATTACCAAAAGAAAATGAACCAAATTGGATTGAGTATTTTGGCAAAACAAAAGAAAGTAGAAAAGAACAGAAGGCTATAGTGATTCGGCCAAAACAAAGGAAAAGAAGTTGGAAAAAGAAAATGCCAAAATGTTAAGAAGAAACAAAACTTTTCATGCACAATATTTGCAAAATGCAATAGGAATTTCGGCTCTCCCTAATCCCCTAACCAAAACCGTGTATCATCATTACCAAAAGGTGAGTGTTGACCAAAATTCTCTCCCTTAGGCAACTCCTAAAATTCGGCCACATGCTTCCCCCACGTTATCCCTTTCTTTTATTTCTTTCCTTCATTTTCTTTTGTTTACCTCCTTACCATATTTTCTTATTCTTCTTACTATCAATAAAAAGTCTTCCTTACCATAATTAGAATTTTGGCCGACACTTGGAAAGGAAGCACAAAAAAATAATCCAAAATGTGCACTAGGTGGGATTCGAACTCCACCCCTCAAGCCCATACATGCAACGCCACACCACTCCTCTACTAGCTTCACTTGTGCTAGCAAAATGCACACTTATTTCCTTAAATCTTGATGTCACATACCTTCTCTCCTTAAAGTGCTTAAACACAAAAAATTTTGCTAAGGCCCAACTCAACCCCGAGCCTTCTTAGAACCCCTAAACATACACAATTAACATTGTTAACTAGTCTAACGCATGATGTAAAGTAAATTATAAAATCTCGAATTTCAGGATGTTACAATTCTAACCCCTTAAAGAAATTTCGGCCTCGAAATTTACCTGATTAAAAGAGATAAGGATATTGCTGCCGAATCGTGTCCTCTGGCTCCCATGTAGCTTCCTCTAACCCGTGATTACACCATAAAACTTTGACTAACGGAACCGACTTCTTTCTTAGCACCTTAATATCCCGATCTAAAATCTGTACTGGCTCCTCTTCAAAAGACAAGTTAGGTCTTATCTCAACTTCCTCCACTGGTACGATATGAGATGGATCCGAGCGATAACGCCTTAACATCGAGACATGGAATACGCTATGTATCTGACTTAACTCCGGAGGTAACTCAAGCTGTTAAGCCACTGGCCCAACACGCTTCAATACACGGTATGGTCCGATGAACCTAGGGCTCAACTTGCCCTTCCGTCCAAATCTTAAGATCTTTTTCCAAGGTGAGACCTTCAAAAAGACCTGATCACCCACAGAGAACTCTATCTCCTTCCGCTTCAGATTCGCATAAGATTTCTGTCTGTCCGAAGCTTCTTTTAACCGTGCCTGAATTACCTTAACTTTTACCTCCGTCTCCGCGATCAACTCTGGACCCAACAACGCCGCTCCCCAACTCGATCCGGCAAGTAGAGAGTCGACACCTACGACCATACAACGCCTCGTAGGTGCCATCTGGATCTTTGGATTGATAGTCGTTGTTGTATGCAAACTCGCCAATGGTAGGAAATCTTCCCAACTACCCACGAAATCGATCACACAGCCTCTTAACATGTCTTCTAGAATCTGGATTACTCTTTCCGACTGACCATCAATCTGTGGATGAAATGCCGTGCTGAAATTTAGTCTTGTTCCCAAAGCTTCATGTAGAGCCTTCCAAAACTGTGATGTAAACCTAGGATCCCTGTCAGATATGATAGACACTGGTACCCCATGTAACCTCACAACTTCTGCTACATACAACTTGGCTAACTTCTGCAACGAATAATCCGTACGAACAGGTAGGAAATGAGCAGTCTTCGTTAACCGATCCACTATGACCCAGACTGAATCTTTCTTAGTAGGCGTTAAGGGTAACCCACTAACAAAGTCCATCGTTATCCTTTCCCATTTCCATAGTGGAATTTTCACCGGTTGTAGCAACCTTGACGGTAGTTGATGTTCCGTCTTCACCTGTTGACATGTCAAGAACTTACTCACGAAGTCAGTAACCTCCCGTTTCAACCCTGGCTACCAATACTGCTCACGGAGGTCTCGGTACATTTTGTTTCCTCTGGGGTGCATAGCATATGGGCTACTATGCGCCTCACACAGAATCATTTGTCTCAATTCTGAATCCCTAGGCATACAAACTCTTCCGCGGAAACACAATACTCCATCACTATTAAACCCAAAATCCCCCATCTCACCACCTTCCACTTGTTGAAGTCGAAAACCCAACCTTTCATCTAACAACTGCTTTTCCTTAATCTGATTTACCCATGCAGGCTTCACTTGAAGTTCGGCTAGCAGACTAACATCTTCATAAAGGCTGAGATGAGCAAACATTGCTCTCAAATCCGATATCACCTTACGACTCAACGCATCTGCCACTACGTTAGCTTTTTCTGGATGATACTCGATTGAGAAGTCATAATCTTTCAACAGTTCTATCCACCTCCGCTGTCTTAAGTTCAACTCTTTCTGGGTAAGGAGGTACTTCAGACTCTTATGATTCGTATAGATAATCGACTTCTCCCCGTACAAATAGTGTCTCCAAATCTTCAGAGCAAACACTACTGCAGCTAACTCCAAATCATGAGTGGGATAGTTCACCTCATGCGGCCTTAATTGACGAGATGCATAAGCCACCACTTTTCCCCCTTGCATCAGCACACAACCCAAGCCCGTGTGTGATGCATCACAATAAACGATAAACTCCTTACCAGCCTCAGGTTGAATCAATACTGGTGCTTCTGTCAGAATCTTCTTCAATTTCTCAAAGCTATCTTGCTGCTTATCTGACCACACAAACGGTACTCCTTACGCAAATGGCTTAGTTAGGGGTGCAGCAATCAACGAAAACCCCTCAATGAATCGCCTATAATACCCAGCCAAACCTAGAAAACTCCGAATTTCTGCCACTGACTTCGGTGGCTTCCAATCCAATACAGCCTCGACCTTTCGGGGATCAACTCTAATTCCTTCGGCAGACACAACATGCCCCAAAAAGGTCACCTCCTTCAACCAAAATTCACACTTACTGAATTTGGCATACAACTGCTTCTCCCTCAAAATCTGCAATACTATCCGTAGATGCAAATCATGCTCTTCTTCAGTCTTTGAGTACACCAGGATGTCATTTATGAATACCACCACAAATCGGTCTAGATAGGGTTGGAAGACTCGATTCATCATGTCCATAAATGCAGCTGGTGCATTTGTTAACCCGAACGGCATCACCAAGAACTCGTAATGCCCATATTGGGTTCGGAACGCAGTCTTGTGAATATCCGCCACCTTGACCTTAAGCTAGTGATATCCCGATCTCAAGTCTATTTTCGAGAAAACTGAAGCTCCTCGCAGCTAATCAAACAGATCATCGATCCTCGGTAACGGATACTTATTCTTGATCGTCAACTTATTCAATTGCCTATAATCGATGCACATACGCATCGACCCATCCTTTTTCTTAACGAATAAAACCGGCGCTCCCCACAATGACACACTTGGTCGAATAAATCCACGACCCATCAACTCCTGAATTTGAGCCTTAAGTTCCACGAGCTCCTTTGGCGCCATTCTGTAAGGGGCAATAGACACCGGAGCCGTTCCTGGCAATAGCTCAATACCAAATTCCACTTCCCGATCCGGAGGCAATCCTGGAAGCTCTTCGGGAAAGACGTCTAAAAACTCTTTCACCATTCTAACACTCTCAACCGACAACTCTTTGGCATCCAAAGCACTGATAAAGGCTAAGAACGCTCCACACCCCTTCCGCACCAACTTCTCTGCCTTTAAAGCAGATACCACATTAGACAGATAGTTTCTTCTTTCACCTATCATCATCACTTCCTTATCCTCTGAAGTTCTTAATACCATCTCGCTGCGGCCTGATACCAAATTCGCATGATGTTTAAACAACCAGTCCATGCCCAAAATAAGATCGAACTCACCGAACGGCAGTTCCATCAAATCTGCCAGAAATACTTCCCCCTGAACTTCTAAGGGCACATCTCTAAACAACTTATTTACTATCACCGATTGTCCTAAAGGACTAATTACAGTTGTTTCTCTAGCAGTAATCTCAGATCTAATATTCAGAGTTCCAGACACAGCACATGCAACATACGAATGGGTGGATCCAATATCTATCAAAGCAATAACAGGTACATCATATATGAAGAACGTACCGGTTATGACATCCGGTGCATCGCCATCCTCTCGACGCCTGACCGCATAGACCAACCCTGGCTGTCTCGCCTATGTATTACCCCTGTTACCGGTACCTCTACCCGGTGCACCCTGACCTCGTCCTACACCATTACCACCTCGACCTGGCCCACGGCCTCTCTGCGGTTGCTGAGCACCTCCTGCTGGCTGTGCAAATCTGTTATGAACTACCGAGTTTGATCAGGCTTTCGAGGGCAATCCCTAAACTGATGGTCCTTGGATCCACATCTGAAACAACCACTAGTTCTCTTCCAGCATTCACCCGAGTGAAGTTTCCCACAATCCACGCAAGGCTGTAAATGATTGGTATTAGCTTGAACTCTTACTCGAGCTGGCTCCTCATCCCTGGGCCTTTTCTGAAACCTTCTAGTAGATTCTGAGTACCCAGAGTCTCTCTTATTTTTGCCCCTATCCTTGTCTCAGTTTTGCCGTTCCGAGTGTTGAACCTCCTCAGCTGTTTTAGCTTTTTCCACAAGTGTGGCAAAATTCCTCTCCTTCTATGGGGCTATCAGTACCCGCAACTCATCACGCAACCCGTCCTCAAAATGCACACAGCGTTGATAATCAGTCGGCACTATTCCCTGGGCATACCAACTCAGACGTAGAAATTCTGCCTCATAAGCTGCCATAGATTTACCTCCTTAGACCAGATTCAAAAATTCCTTCCTTCGGGCATCCACATAGCTAGCCCCGACATACTTTCCTTGGAATGCTGTCTTAAAGAATTCCCATGTAATACGATCAGCCTGAGTGCCTTCCCGAACAGTGAGCCACCACTGATACGCCTCGTCTCTCAGCAATGACACAACCCCTTTCAGTTTCTGCTCAGTGGTGCAATCCAAGTCGCCCATAATTCGCTCCACCGCTTCAAGCCAGTACTCCACTACATTAGGGGCTACACCCCAAATACCCCTAAATACTTCAGCCCCATTCGATCTGAGTCGCTCCAATATCGACCCACGAGCTGTCAACCCAATTCTTGCCCCAGCGACCCTTTCCAGAACTCACAACATCGCTTGGGACAGAGCGTCGTCCTCTCTCATTCGATCATGTAACCCAGCTTCAGTCACAGGTGACGTAGGTGCGTCCATCTCCGGCATATGTCCCGATGCCTCAGATACAACTCTAGCACCTCAGCCTCTACCACGTCCACGTCCTCTAGCGCTTATGTTTGCTAAGTCGATTTAATTTGATTAAAAGTCTTATGAATCATTATACTATTCAATGTTTATTAAACAAATGTTTTATGAAGTATAAGAAGTAAAGTCGTTTTCGCAAAACGTATCCTAAGGTCTCAATCTCTATAGTTTCAGCTCTTAAAGCTAAAAGTTCTAGAGTGTTTCTACAGTCATACCATAATAATCAAAAAAAATGAAAACATAAACTTACTTGACTTGGTGTCGGATACCCGTGGTGCCATACTTCCTTTAGATCATGCATTTATAATTTTAAATTTTAAACAGCTTTGGAAAACGCTTTTGAACCCAAACTACAGCCGAGTTTCACAACTTGGCTCTGATACCATTAAATGTAACACCCCAAACCCGACCTATGCGGTATGACTGGATCTGACATGTCACATGAAGAAAACGAGTAAAAAACTTGTGCTTATTACTAAAGATTAGAATTTAGTTTAAGAAAACAAATTTTGATCAGAAATATTTGATAGAAATATTACAATTCTTGAAAGGTTAATTGAAAAATCGATAATTGAATTAGTGATCTTTTAAATCCGTAATTTTTTGAAAATAAAATTGATATTTCAAAGGAAAGTCCAAGTTAAATTATTCGAACATATTGGTTATGAAATTCGTTTGTAGATAAATTTTATGAAAAACCAGTGTTTATGATTTCCAGAAAAATTCCCGTTTAAATCAAACCATGAAAGAAAATAAATAACCAAACATAAAATCCAAATTTAAAATCCCAGAGGCCTTATTACAACTTTAACCCAAAATAGTAAAAGTAATGAAATGAAATAGAAAAGAAATTTACTAAAGTCCGAAATATCATTTCCAAAGTATGGCCTCCACCGGGTCATCCATGGCCCCAAGTCCTCATCACTGAGCATTACCTGAAGGGATTAAGAAAAAGAAAGGAGGGTGAGTTACAAGAACTCAGTGCATAATCCCCTTACCGTCATCCACTGGGCCTGAACCCGTATAGCATCATCTTGGACCGAAGCCCATTAACATAACAATGTTAAAATGAAGTGAATGCATGCAACCCAACCCATCAATCCATCACACCCCCGACCAGCCAATCAAACCTGTGGGGATCAAGTCAACCCACCCCGCCGCTCACACCAAAATTTGCAGTCAAACTACTTACCATATATTTATATTGTGGCCAAGCCATCGAAATCATAAGTAAGCATAATAATTAATATTTTGTGGCAATGCCACCAGGCTACACTGCTCTCCATACATTTATTTCCCATCCCATGCAAGATATGGAAATGCAACATACATAATAAAGTGTTCACATATAATTAACAACCATTAATCTAGTAATTTATTACAGAGAATCGGCCCATTAAAGCAATAATAATTTGGTCCATTAAGGCATTCTAGCAATTCGGCCCATAGGGGCATTTTAGTAAATAGGCCCATAGAGGCATTATGGTAAATCGACCCATAGGGGCATTTTAGTAAATTTAACAATTTTAATATCGATTTTGACAAATCTACAGAAATAATGTAATTTAAGAAAATTTCTCGATTTGTGCCATATTACGATTTTTAGCCTTATAATAATAATGATCTTATTATCCAACATGTTATCGAATCATGAATCTGCGGGATTTCGGTGTGAGATTACACACCTGATTACGGTAAGAATTAAACCTTCTTGATCGTCGGCACCTAAATCACCATTACTCTCGATTAATCCAACAAACGAGATTTTATTAATCTAAATATAAATCAAACGATCTAATGAAACGCTTACCCTTAGTATCGTGAACGACCGCGATTTGTCTATTTTCACCGGATGATGGTCCACAACCCGGTGGAAAATCCCAAACCGCCGATACCGCCCTTCGTTTGAACTTAGGAGTAAGAATCGCAAATCCACTCCTTTTGTGTTCTCCAATCGCTTTTCCTTTCGAATCGATACCACTTGCCTCCATTGGAAAAAGTCTTAATCAAAACGATATTACGATGATATAAATCGATTGTTTAAGGAAAAGGTTTGGCTTACCACTATTTCCGTAGGATCAACAAGTGAATAAAAACGATCGATATAATCCCTATAATAACCGATTAGTCACAACCATCATTCCATTTAGCAAACTAGTCAAACAATGAGCGAGATCGAAATAATCCATAAAGAAACTTCTTACCTTACGATAATAAATCCGATTTCCACCGATTGGGCTTACAACTACGGATGAATCGACAAAATGAAAGATTCGGCCAACCCCACAAGAACACTACAAAATAGGAGATGATTACGAAATGAGGGAGTAGAAGAGAGGAATGTTTCGGTTTAGAGAACCATCCAAAGAGAAGGTACATATTCGGTATGAAGAAAAGAAAATACAAGGATAAAATAGAGCCACTTATCGATTCGATCAAAGAAGAGATACTCAACTCGCAAGATGGAGAAGAGAAGATGATAAAAATTCAGCTATTGATGAGAAATGAATAAAGAAGATTCGGCCAAACAAAGTTGTGTCGATTAAAGAGAAAGGAAAAATGGTTGAGGAGATGGTGAAGAAGAAAAGAAGTGATGGAAAAGGGGGTATAGAGGTTCGGCTATTACCAAAAGAAAATGAACCAAATTGGATTGAGTATTTTGGCAAAACAAAAGAAAGGAGAAAAGAACAGAAGGCTATAGTGATTCGGCCAAAACAAAGGAAAAGAAGTTGGAAAAATAAAATGCCAAAATGTTAAGAAGAAACAAAACTTTTCATGCACAATATTTGCAAAATGCAATAGGAATTTCGGCTCTCCCTAATCCCCTAACCAAAACCGTGTATCATCATTACCAAAAGGTGAGTGTTGACCAAAATTCTCTCCCTTAGGCAACTCCTAAAATTTGGCCACATGCTTCCCCCACCTTATCCCTTTCTTTTATTTCTTTCCTTCCTTTTCTTTTGTTTACCTCCTTACCATATTTTCTTATTCTTCTTACCATCAATAAAAAGTCTTCCTTACCATAATTAGAACCTTGGCCGACACTTGGAAAGGAAGAACAAAAAAATAATCCAAAATTTTCACTAGGTGGGATTCGAACTCCACCCCTCAAGCCCATACATGCAACGCCACACCACTCCTCTACTAGCTTCACTTGTGCTAGCAAAATGCACACTTATTTCCTTAAATCTTGATGTCACATACCTTCTCTCCTTAAAGTGCTTAAACACAAAAAATTTTGCTAAGGCCCAACTCAACCCTGAGCCTTCTTAGAACCCCTAAACATACACAATTAACATTCTTAACTAGTCTAACGCATGATGTAAAGTAAATTATAAAATCCAAAATTTTAGGATGTTACACTCTAAGACAAAGAAGAATGAATTTGGGGAAAATACTTGTGGGAAAAACCAATTGATTAAGACGATACCCAAGGAAGAATCTACCTAGACTTCACTTGTTATCTAACTCTGAACCATAGGATTTATTCACTTGACTTGATCCGTAGGATTCCCTAATGTATATTAGACCCTCTCTCGAAGTGAATAACGTCTAACCCTAGGTTGATTAATTGAAATCTCTTTCTAATTAAAACTTGTAACAGACCGATTTAGGGCCTAGTCATAATAGTGGTGTGAGACCACGAACCCGAGGTGAATTTATGAGTCTTTAAAGGTTTATGCCATGTTTTCATGTTAGTGTGAAAGTTTCATGAAGCAATTTGGCTAAATTAAGATTGAATGGTCAAAAAGGACTAAATTGCAAAAGTTGCAATTTATGGGTTTCTAGAAGCATTTTGTATGAAATAGCTTTAGAATAGCAATTTATGATTCCTTAAATAGCAATTTTCCCAAATTATAATTTTTGGACAAAATTGGACATGAGTTAGTAAGTTAAGAAATTTTTATGATAAGGGCATTTTGGTCATTTGTCTAATAAGTGATTAAAATAGGAAAAAGATGATAAAAATAATTCATCTTCTTCCTTGTGTGTGCCAAAATTTTGAAGAACCCATAGCTAGGGTTTTTTCATCTCTCAAGCTTACTAATCAAGAAAAACGAAGCCCGGATCGAAACCGAGGCAAGAACAAGGACGAGGACTAAATTGCATATCTAGCTACATTTTGTATATCGAGGTAGGTTTGTATGATTTCTAAGCTTTATGATTTATATCATTGAAATTGCTTAGTATAATGTACAATGTTATTATGAAATTGTTTAACGTTAAGTTAAACAATGAAATTAATGAGATCAAGTATGAGAAAGTTCGTATAAGACCAAGCCGAGGCATGGCATCGGCAATCAAGCAAGTTATCATGTAAGTCCAAGGACCCAAGCTTGGCATTGAAAAGTTTATCATGTAATTCCAAGGACCCAAGCTTGGCATTGACAAGTTTATCATGTAAGTCCAAGGACCCAAGCTTGGCATTGAACAAGTTATCATGTAAGTCCAAGGATCCAAGCTTGGCATTGAACAAGTTATCAAGAGGAAGGTTTCATATAAGTCCATGTCAAGACATGGCCTTGAAACCAAGATGAGATATCCCATGTAAGACCTTATCCAAAATATGGCTTTAGTACCAAGTTTATGGTAAGAGATTTGGTATTCTCGGTTATTCATAGGAATTCATTTGGCAAATGAGATAAGCTCACAAGAGATAACAAGAAAGTTTAGTAAGCAAAATCATTATCAAGTGGGGACAAATATTAGTTATATTATGAATGATAAAATAGAGATTATGATTACTATGTTAAAGTATGCTGATCAATGTGATCAAGTGATACAAGTATCTTGTTTACTTCACAAGTATGAGACTAGTAAGTATTACAAGGCATGTAAGAACCAAGTATGAGCAAATAAGCTTTATAGTTGAAATTATGATACCATTGATTATGTCAAATGGTTTATTTAAGCAAGTATGTTGTTATGTGTTTCATATGCAAACTTACTAAGCTAAATGCTTACGTCTTTAATTCTTTCTTTTCATGTAGTCCCGCCAAGCTAAACTGTGGATCATTGAAGTCGGAGCTCGTAGCACACTATCAATCGCCATTTTGGTATAGCCAAGTTGATTTTAAGTATCGCATGTATAGGAAACATTTCATTTTGAGTATATGTCTTAGAAAGGGGCAAAAGTATGGGCTGTCAAGTTTATTATTCTTTTGTAAATGGCTAAGTGATTGGCCAAGTTTGACTAAGAATGTATGTTATTAATATCAATGAAGCATGTTATATTGTTCATGAAAGATGTAACAGTTGAGTTGCTGAATTGAGCTTGAGTTTGGTCTTAATTTCGGGATGGCAATTGGCACAGTAAATAGCCCTAAGTGCCTGCGGTTAGACACACGGGCGTGTGCCTAGGCCGTGCATAAACTGCACCTTAGTCTTATAAGTAAGAATAGGCCATGGACTAATCCCACGGCCGTGTGTTAAGGCCGTGCATGTCACACGGTTAGAACATGGGCGTGTGCCCGGTCGTGTGTTATAAGTCAGAATGCTAAGGTTTTTCACACGGGCTAGGACCACGGGCGTGCCATGGCCGTGTGAAATTTGGCAGTAAACTCGAGTTTTAAGCACGGTTGGGAGACATGGGCGTGTCTCAGAGTTACACGGGCGTGTCCCAACTCACATGGGCGTGTGACCCCTGTTTCAATGAAAAGTTTTTGATTGAGTTCCGAAAGTTTACGGACATGAGTTTAAGGCCTCGTAGGCCCATGAAAAGTACAAGTTGATTAAGAAAGAGAAGTTCTTAATTCAGAACGAAATTTTATAGCCCGTAAGTACATGATTAAGCAAGTTCAAGCATAGTAATGTCTCGTATCTGGTCTAAGCCTCGGACTCGGGTATGGGGTGTTACATTTAGTGGTATCAGAGCTACGGTTTATTCGGTTCTAGGACTAACGTAGCATGAGCACGAGTCTAGCTATACATACCATACGTAATAATGTTTTTATAATGATAGTGTGACGACTCCTGACGACTTAAATTGTGTTTATACATATAGTAATGGATCCCGACAGAGATGTGGCGGATGATGTGGAAAGTAATGAACCAGCTCCCACAGAAGGGACGGTGCCAAATGAGAATGAGAATAGACCCACTACGGTGAGTCAAGGAGGAGAAGAGGCTAGAGAAGCCTTCCTCCATATGATGAACACATGGTATACGGAGTTCATTCGTATGAATCCAAATGTACAACCCCCTCCACCCCTGCCTATTCCGCAACCTATTCCTACAGCCCCTCAAGTGATAGAGGTGGCAAGAGGAGTTAAACCTCCAGTTGATAGGATTAGGAAACATGGGGCTGAAGAATTTCGGGCTAGAAAAGATGACGATCCGGAAAGAGCTGAGTTCTGGTTAGAAAATACCATCAGGGTATATAATGAGTTGTCATGCACATCTGAGGAATGCATGAAGTGCATAGTCTCTCTTCTAAGAGATTCTGCTTACCAATGGTGGAACACCCTTGTGTCGATAGTACCGAGGGAAAAGATCACATGAGAGTTTTTCCAAGAAGAGTTCAAGAAAAAGTATATTAGTCAAAGGTTTGTGGACCAGAAAAGAAAAGAATTCCTAGAACTGAAGCAAGGCAAGATGTCAGTGACTGACTATGAGCGTGAGTTTGTAAGACTCAAAGAAATACGCTCGAGAATGTGTGTCCACCGAGGCCATCATGAGCAAGAGGTTCGAAGATGGACTAAATGAGGACATCAAATTGTTTGTTACTATCCTAGAATTGAAGGAATTCGTGGTGCTAGTCGAGAGGGCTTGCAAAGCCGAAGAACTAGTAAAAGAGAAGAGAAAATCTGAAGCAGAGTCTCGTGACTCCAAAAAGAGACAATGGAATAAGTCATTCCAATCCTCATCCAAGAAGTCAAAAGAATTCCCTACCCGATCGGCTACTTCCACTAGATCTTCATGGAAGGACAAGAGTAAGCAGTATTCGGGAAATAAGGCACAGACTACTTCAGTCGCTAATGTGGGGAATTGAAACACCCCAAACCCGACCCACAAGCCCGACCGAATATGGTATGCTTCTTAAGAAAAACTCATTTATTTGTCGTTTTGTAATAAGATGTGATTTTTGGGGTAAAAGAATAAATTTAAGTACGATCTTGATAAAAACCATTTTTAATACGATTATCGAAAATATTTAATTGATTAGTTGAAATTGATCGTAGCAGAATATAAATTTAAAACGTAAAAGTAACATAACTAATGGCGGCCTTATTACAAAAACATATCCCAAAAAAAAATCCCGAAATATATATAAGAAAACGTAGTAAGTTTAATAAAAAGTGAAAATTTCAATTTACGGAGTTGAGCAATGGCCACCACGCGATCCTCTTTGACCCGGTCCAAAATCATTGTGTATCACCTGAAATAGTTATCCCACGAAGGGTGAGTCAACAGACTCAATGTGTAACATTATACTAAAAGTCCAATCAATCATAGTAACAAAGTTCATAATATAACAAATCAATAATAATATGATTAAATCACATATACATATAAATGAAATGCAATCCCGAATCCAACTTAGATATCCATCCGCTACACACCACCCGTACCTACCAATCACACCGTGGGATTTCTAAATCGACCCTCCATCCGCTACACACCATCGAAGCGCGCTTCTTTGCAGTCAACTAGCACATCGCCCTTATAAATTGTGGCATAGCCACGGATAATTGTGACAGAGTCACCGGATTTATAGTATATGACCGAAGTCACGGATTCATAATATCGTGACCGAAGTCACTGGATTATGTGGTAAAACCACCGGAACACTTCCCTTTCAATATTGCCCATATGCCCATGCAATAACATATTATTTCAATATCATGCCATATACCCCATAATCATATCGGAATCTAACACATTTCATATTATGCATATAGCATTATTTATGATATAAATATCATGCCTTTGAATCATAATCCCAAAATCATAATCAATTATCGAATATGTTTCATATTAAAAACTTACATAGTACGAAGGAAAAACGTACCTCAATTCATCGTACCATTGAGTGGTACCCAAAGCTATAATCGTTTATATTTCATTATAAACACATCTATATAAATAAAGCTACTAATCAATTAGATGTTTAGTATAAGTTACACACCTTGCAAACACAAAGAGCGATAGAAACTTTAGGATTTCCGACTCTTGCCTACACGTCGAAACCCACCTACATATCACTATGTGAGAAATCGGTTATCACTAAAAGATATGGCCTTTGGCCGAATATCATTATCCCTTACCTTGGATTATTCAAATTTGAATGATCTCTTCCTAACGTTGACTACAAGACAACCCCGAAAATCTTCCTTCAAAGGTTTAGCCACGAAGAAATAAGAGGATTAGATTCCTAAAATCGATTAATCCAAAGAAAATAAAGAAAAAACCATTGATAGAAAAGCCTTACCCGAACACGATGATCGATTAACCCTTACTAGAACTATCAAGAAATTCGGCCTTAACAACTTAAAAGAAAAAGAATGATAATTTCGTCTTTAACAAAAGAAACAAAAGGAAGGAAAAGAATGATGAAAAAGGTATAGGATAATTTTCGGTTATGATAGAAAAAGGGAAGAGAGGAAGAGAATGAAAAAGAAAATAAAAGAGAATGCTTTTGGTGTAAGATGGATTCGGCACTTAGAGAGGAAGAAAAGAATGGTAAATGTCTTCAAAGATGACAATATTTTGGTTCCAAAAGAAAGTAAACTTGAGAGGAAAAGAAGAAATAAAAGTATCTATTTGGTCAAAATGCAAAGGCCAAAACAAAGACAACTTTTTACCAAATGCCTATTGATAAATTCGGTTAAGAGAAATATTTTTGGACAAAGGAAAAATGCACAAATTGACAACTTTTGGTCAACTAAAACCTCCCAAATCCCAAACCAAAAATTCGGCCAACACAATAGCCTACACAATCCCCCTTTTTCCTCCTTAATTCTTCCCTATCAACCCCATAATTTCCAACACAATTAAACCACTCCCTTAGCCGCTTATGCCGTCTAGGTTCATGGTCACATGACCATGGAAAAGCTTCCAAAACAACACCCACTCTTCAAGCCTCTTGTCCCCTAAACTTTCCTTATCCACTTGATTCCTTACCATAACTCCTAACTTGCCTTTTCCTATTGGTCTACTATCCAAAAATAAAAGAATAGTCCATCTATTAAGGATAAGGTTTGACCGACACTATAGGGAAGAAAACAAAAATTAAAATTCCTCCCAATTGCTAGCTAAAGGATTCGAACCTCTCACCTCATGCATTCACCCATGCACCTTCACCACTTTACCAATAGCTCAACTTATGATCAAAACATCAAATTAATTCTCTTAAGGCCAAACTTGCTTAGTTCCCCTTCTAAGATTAAAATCTAATATTTTCTAAGGCAATCCTTTACATTCTAAAATTCCCAAAGTCCCTAAAACTCATACAAAGAGCACATAACAACAATGCACACATTCAAGCGAAAATTTTCATAACCCCTAAATCCGGGATATTACAGGAATGTTCGATTTGACAAACCCGAATGCCCACAGTGTGGCAGACACCATTTTGGAGAATGTCGAGCGCACGAAAATGTATGCTTCAGATGTGGTTCGTAAGACCACTACATAAAAGATTGTCCAGAGATGACGAAAGAAGAGAGAGCTCAGAATCCGAGATCCGGGAGTATGGTCAGAGAAAGACCGCAGAGAAACCCAGGAAGTGGGGTAAGAGGAAGGGGTAACCCTAGAGAGCAGGCTGTGAGAACTGAGGGTACAGCACCTGCGAGGACTTATGCCATTCGCGCTCGCGAAGAGGCATCTTCCCATGAAGTTGTTACGGGTACCTTTTCTCTTCATAATATTAAAGTTATTGCTTTAATAGATCCCGAATCCACACACTCCTATATTTGCATGAGATTAGCATTCGATTTGAGTATGCCTATAAACTCTACAGAATTTATGATTAAAGTGTCTAATCCCTTGGGAAAGAGTGTGTTAGTTGATGAAATATGTAAAGATTGTCCATTAATGATTAGAGGTCATTGTTTTAAAGCGAACCTTATGTTGTTACCATTTGATGAGTTTGATCTCATTCTCGGTATGGACTGGTTGACTGCCTATAATGTAATAGTTAATTGTGGGAAGAAATACATTGAGATGAGATGTGAGAATGGGGACACCATTCACATAGAATCAGAGAAACAGAGTAGATTTTCGGTATTGATTTCTCATATGACGGCTCAGAGATACATGAGAAAGGGGTATGAGGCATATTTGGCTTTTGTGATGAATGATAAAGAAACAGGGTCAAAGATTGAGTCAGTACCGATAGTATGTGAGTACTTGGATGTCTTTCCTGAGGAATTACCAGGATTACCTCCAATCAGAGAGGTTGAGTTCAATATTGAGTTAGTTCTCGGTACTGTACCTATATCTATTAATCCTTACAGAATGGCTCCGTCAGAATTAAAAGAGTTGAAGTTACAGTTGCAAGAGTTGACAGATAAAGGCTTTGCAAGATCTAGTTGTTCACCATGGGGTGCTCCAGTTTTATTCGTGAAAAAGAAAGATGGCACCATGAGATTGTGCATAGATTACCGTCAGCTTAATAAAGTGACTGTAAAGAACAAGTACCCTTTGCCAAGGATCGATGATTTGTTCGATCAATTGAAGGGAGCCAATGTGTTCTCCAAGATAGACTTGAGATCGGGGTACTACCAGTTGAGAGTAAAGGACTCAGACGTGTCCAAGACAGCTTTTCAAACAAGGTATGGGCATTATGAATTTTTAGTCATGCCCTTTGGTTTGACCAATGCTCTTGCAGTATTCATGGACTTAATGAACTGCATTTTTAGACCATACCTTGACAAGTTTGTAGTCATTTTTATTGACGACATACTGATTTATTCCCAAGATGAGAATGAGCATGCTGAGCACCTACGGACAGTTTTACAGACTCTTTGAGAAAATTAGTTATATGCCAAGTTCAGTAAAAGTGAATTTTGGTTCAGGGAGGTAGGATTTCTGGGAAACATTATCTCGGGAGAAGGAGTTTGAGTAGACCCAAGTAAGATTTCATCCATAATGGACTGGAATCCTCCGAGGAATGTCTCTGAGGTTAAAAGTTTCCTAGTCCTAGTCAGCTATTACCGAAGATTTGTCAAAGGATTTTCCATGATTGCAACCCCGATGAAGAAATTGTTACAGAAAAATGTGAAGTTTGAGTGGACAGAAAAATGTCAATAAAGTTTTGAGAGATTGAAAGCATTGTTGACGGAAGCTCTAATATTAGTACAACCTGAGACAGCGAAAGAATTCATAATTTACAGCGATGCGTCCTTAAATGGATTAGGCTGTATACTTATGCAAGAAGGCAAGGTGATTACATATGCCTCCAGACAGTTGAAGCCTCATGAGAAGAATTATCCGACACACGATCTAGAGTTGGTTGCCATAGTCTTTGCATTGAAGATATGGAGACACCACTTATATGGTGAGAGATGTCAGATTTTTACAGATCACAAGAGTTTGAAGTACTTGATGACGCAAAAAGAGTTGAACTTAAGGCAAAGAAGATGGTTAGAGTTGATAAAAGACTATGAGTTGGTTATTGACTACCATCCTGGCAAGGCGAATGTAGTCGTCGATGCTTTGAGCAGAAAGTCCCTTTTTGCATTAAGGGTAATGAATTCACAGATAACTTTATCTGACGGTGGTTCTATACTAGCCGAGTTGAAAGCTAGACCAAAGATTCCTTCAAGAGATTTTTGAGGCTCGGAGAGAAGATAACGAGTTGCGAGTCAAAAGAGCTCAATGCGAGTCGATGTTGAATCCGATTTTCGAATTAATCCCAATGGAAGTTTGATGTTCAAAGATAGAGTTTGTGTACCAAGAAAGGAAGAGCTTATACTGAAAAATTTTGCATGAGGCCCATAATGGATGTTTATCGTGCATCCGGTAGTACCAAGATGTTTAATGATTTGAAGCAACAGTATTGGTGGCCAAGAATGGAGAAAGACATTTCAGAGTTTGTTTCCAAGTGCATGATTTGTCAGCAAGTAAAAGCTGAACACCAAGTACCTTCGGGTTTGCTTCAACCAATTATGGTACCCGAGTGGAAATGGGACCGTATCACGATGGATTTTGTGACCGGTTTACCGTTATCACCAAGTAAGAAAGATGCTGTATGGGTTGTAATTGATAGACTCACCAAGTCAACCCATTTTATACCTGTTCGAGTAGACTTCTCACTCGACAAGTTGGTAAACTTGTATGTTTTAGAAATAGTAAGACTTCACAGATTTCCCTTGTCAGTTATATCGGATAGAGATCCGAGATTCACATCCAGATTTTGGAAGAAGTTACAAGAGGCCCTGGGTACAAAGTTGAACTTTAGTACGGCCTTTCATCCTCAAACTGACGGTCAGTCGGAGAGGTTAATTCAAGTACTCGAACATATGCTTCGATGTTGTATTCTTGAATTCCGAGGCAGTTGGGAAAAGTTCCTCCCATTAGTAGAATTTGCCTATAACAATAGTTTTCAGTCGAGTTTAAAGATGGCACCTTATGAGGCTCTTTATGGGCGTAAGTGCAGAACACCTTTGTTTTGGACTGAACTCAAAGAAAACCAAATTCACGGGGTTGATTTGGTTAGAGAAGCTAAAGAGAAAGTGAAAGTGATACGAGAATGTTTAAAAGCTGCCTCAGACAGACAGAAATCCTATTCGGATTTAAAGAGAAAAGAGATAGAGTACCAAGTCGGGGATAAAGTTTTCTTGAAAGTGTCACCGTGGAGAAAAGTTCTCAGATTTGGCCGGAAAGGCAATTTAAGCCCACGTTTTATTGGACCATATGAGATTACCGGGAAAGTTGGGCCGGTAGCTTACCGATTGGCTTTTCCATCAGAGTTAGAAAAGATACATGATGTGTTTCACGTGTCTATGTTGCGACGCAATAGATCAGACCCTTCACATGTAATTACCCCGTCAGAGGTAGAAATCTATCCCGACATGACTTATGGTGAGGAACCAGTCAAGATTTTGGCTCGAGAAGTCAAGCAGCTAAGAAATAAAAGCATTGCCCTAGTGAAAGTATTGTGGCAAAGACATGGGATAGAAGAAGCTACGTGGGAACCAGAAGAGAGTATGAGAAACCAGTATCTAAATCTATTTGCTGGTAAGATTTCCGAGGACAAAAATCCCTAAGGGGGGAGAAATGTAACAGCCCGATTTAGGGCCTAGTCAGAATAGTGGTGCGAGACCATGAACCTAAGGTGAATTTATGAGTCTTTAAAGGTTTATGCCATGTTTTCATGTTAGTGTGAAAGTTTCATGAAGCAATTTGGCTAAATTAAGGTTGAATGGTCAAAAAGGACTAAATTGCAAAAGTTGCAATTTATGGGTTTCTAGAAGCATTTTGTATGAAATAGCTTTAGAATAGCAATTATGAGTCCTTAAATAGCAATTTTCCCAAATTATAATTTTTGGACAAAATTGGACATGAGTTAGTAAGTTAAGAAATTTTTATGATAAGGGCATTTTGGTCATTTGTCTAATAAGTGATTAAAATAGGAAAAAGATGATAAAAATCATTCATCTTCTTCCTTGTGTGTGCCGAAAATTTGAAGAACCCATAGCTAGGGTTTGTTCATCTCTCAAGCTTGCTAATCAAGAAAAATAAAGCCCGGATCAAAACCGAGGCAAGAACAAGGTCGAGGACAAAATTGCATATCTAGCTACATTTTTGTATATCGAGGTAAGTTTGTATGATTTCTAAGCTTTATGATTTATATCATTGAAATTGCTTAGTATAATGTACAATGTTATTATGAAATTTTTTAATGTTAAGTTAAACAATGATATTAATGAGATCAAGTATGAGAAAGTTCGTATAAGACCAAGCCGAGGCATGGCATCGGCAATCAAGCAAGTTATCATGTAAGTCCAAGGACCCAAGCTTGGCATTGACAAGTTTATCATGTAATTCCAAGGACCCAAGCTTGGCATTGACAAGTTTATCATGTAAGTCCAAGGACCCAAGCTTGGCATTGAACAAGTTATCATGTAAGTCCAAGGATCCAAGCTTGGCATTGAACAAGTTATCAAGAGGAAGGTTTCATATAAGTCCATGTCAAGACATGGCCTTGAAACCAAGATGAGATATCCCATGTAAGACCTTATCCAAAATATGGCTTTAGTATCAAGTTCATGGTAAGAGATTTGGTATTCTCGGTTATTCATAGGAATTCATCGGGCAAATGAGATAAGCTCACAAGAGATAACAAGAAAGTTTAGTAAGCAAAATCATTATCAAGTGGGGACAAATATTAGTCATATTATGAATGATAAAATAGAGATTATGATTACTATGTTAAAGTATGCTTATCAATGTGATCAAGTGATACAAGTATCTTGTTTACTTCACAAGTATGAGACTAGTAAGTATTACAAGGCATGTAAGAACCAAGTATGAGCAAATAAGCTTTATAGTTGAAATTATGATACCATTGATTATGTCAAATGGTTTATTTAAGAAAGTATGTTGATATGTGTTTCATATGCAAACTTACTACGCTAAATGCTTACGTCTTTAATTCTTTCTTTTCATGTAGTCCCGCCAAGCTAAACTGTGGATCATTGAAGTCGTTTCTCGTAGCACACTATCAATCGCCATTTTGGTATAGCCAAGTTGATTTTAAGTATGGCATGTATAGGAAACATTTCATTTTGAGTATATGTCTTAGAAAGGGGCAAAAGTATGGGCTGTCAAGTTTATTATTCTTTTGTAAATGGCTAAGTGATTGGCCAAGTTTGACTAAGAATGTATGTTATTAATATCAATGAAGCATGTTATATTGTTCATGAAAGATGTAATAATTGAGTTGCTGAATTGAGCTTGAGTTTGGTCTTAATTTCAGGATGGCAATTGGCTTGGTAAATAGCCCCTAAGTGCCTACACGGTTAGACACACGGGCGTGTGTCTAGGCCGTGCATAAACTGCACCTTAGTCTTATAAGTAAGAATAGGCCACGGACTAATCCCACGGCCGTGTGTTAAGGCAATGCATGTCACACGGTTAGAACATGGGCGTGTGCCCGGTCGTGTGTTATAAGTCAGAATGCTAAGGTTTTTCACACGGGCTAGGACCACGGGCGTGCCATGGCCGTGTGAAATTTGGCAGTAAACTCGAGTTTTAAGCACGGTTGGGAGACATGGGCGTGTCTCAGAGTTACACGGGCGTGTCCCAACTCACATGGGCATGTGACCCCTGTTTCCATGAAAAGTTTTTGATTGAGTTCCAAAAGTTTACGAACATGAGTTTAAGGCCTCGTAGGCCCATGAAAAGTACAAGTTGATTAAGAAAGAGAAGTTCTTAATTTAGAACGAAATTTTATAGCCCGTAAGTACATGATTAAGCAAGTTCAAGCATAGAAATGTCTCATATCCGGTCTAAGCCTCGGACTCGGGTATGGGGTGTTACAAAACTCCTAGAATTGCATTAACTCGATCTATGGACTCCCATATTAGGTTTCACCCTAATCCGACAAAATCTCATCACCCTATTTCTAGGCGTGTGATCAACTCCGCTTAACTATGCTAGATCTACTCTTAGGCAGGGACTTTTGCTCCTCCACCTAAGCACATCAAACTTGAATCAATATCCCGGAAATATCAACACAAGAATTAAGAACACATAATTAAGAACAAGTCAAATATTTATCATATAGTTCAAAGAAACGATAATAAGATTCATCTTAGGTTTCATCCCCTCAGTATCCGAGGTTTAGTTCATAACAATAAAAGAAAACATCTCAGAAGAAAAGATAAAACAAAACATAAGAAATCCCTAAAACCCCCTGAAGGAATTGAAGGAGAGATCCTCCGTCTTGAGTATGATTCCGGCTTCTTGAGATGAATCAACTGGCTATCTTCAAGTAAACCTCCACAAATCTGCCTCCTTTGGCCTAGCAAGACGCCCCTTGACAACAGTCTTGGGCTCCCCCCTTTTTAGGTCATACTTAGGGTGTTTATATAGGCTTTGGAATGTGTTTCTTTGCCCCTAAGTATACTAATCCGAGTGAAATTTCTCTTTGTCACGGCAGGGGCACGGCCATGGCACACGCCCGTGTAAATCGTGGACAGGCCGTGTGGAGTCCGTTGATGAGGCACGATTGTGTGGTCTTGGGCCCAGGCCGTGTCGATTTCGTGATGTGCCCCATTTGGCCCGTTTTAAGGCCGTTTCTTGTTCTTTTCATCCTCCGGTGCTTTCCTGAGTATAAAACATGAAAACAAAGGATTAAGAGCACCAAATGACATAAAATAATGGATAATTCATCCAAAAGCATGCTAAATGTGGGCTTAAAATATGTTACTTTTACGGTTTATCAAACACCTATAGGCGGAGTTCCAAAACTGAGTCATGGCCCGGAACAGATGCTTATCTACCTTGATGTCGAGTAAATAGGGTAGATCTCCATAATTACGATAAAATAGCTGCTTAGCCTCATCATCCCAATGAACCCATATTTCTTTCAACTCTTGGAACTCATTTTGTGTAATACTAATACGAGTAAAAGCCCACAGTTTAGATACGTACCCGTCAACTAAGCTATTCCCTTTCTCCAATTGCTTTTGCTCTGACCATGTGCGGACGGCAACATTTTCCTCCACTTTATCAAGGAATTCGTTCTCCATAACCAGCTTTCTAACTTCAAAAACTGACCGTGAATCGATACCTCTTTAAATATGAAATGATATGCACAAGAATTAAACACAACAAGTTAGTACCACATAATAAAATATACAGCAAGTAAAATGAACACTTATCTGGGAAACTACTAAAGTTTGGCATAGCTCTACCTAAGGTGAGTTCTTAGGGTTTACTATATGCGGTTTAGCTCTAAAGTTGAGGTACCCGAACCAGCAGATTCCTCGATCCTAACCCATTATAGGCTCATATAGACCGAGTTCAGTTCAGGGGAATACATTTCCCTATGGCCATGCCGAAGTGAAAACTTCACGAAGACATAGGTATAGATGTATTCCGGAAGCAGTCCACTAGCCCATGCGGAGGTGAAAACCTCACGAAGGCACAGCTTCTCGCTCCCACTTAAGGGTGCGACCACGACGGTCATGCAGTGTAATGCAGAGAGAGATATTTAAAATTAGAACCAAATGCAATAAGAGGATCGTATTTTTAAAACCAAAATTTTAAATTCGGACAAAAGGACATGAAATTATCGATTTTACGGCTTGACTCTCTTATTTGTCCCCAGCGGAGTCGCCAAGCTGTCGAAACCATTTTAAAGTTTGATTTAAAAAAGGGGATCGACTTTTAAAAATGAAAATGGGAGTCGCCACCAATCCCTTTTTACTTAGGTGTGACTGGATCACCTTGAAAATTGTTTTATTTCAAAATACTGATTTTGGTCTACTAAAAACAATAAAAATGGGTTCGGGAGTCGGTTACGTATGAGGAAGGGTTAGCACCCTCATAACGCCCAAAAATTGGTACCTAATCGATGAAATCATGCCCTAATGTTGCAAATTTGAAAATTTTTAGAAAATGGTCCTTTTATTTGAAGAAAAACCTAGACTTACCTATCTCAAAGAAATAAAACACCATACGCAGTAAGTTAGGATATAGCATCTCATGACTTCAAAACTAGGCACGTCTTTATTTTAGAAAATTCATACCTCGAGACACAAAACATCATAACCAGTAAGTTAGGACACAACGTTTTGAATTCCCTAGAATAGGTTTTTTGATTTGAAATTTGTAAATTTCGGTTTTAAAAGAGGAGGGATATCTAATACCTTAAGTTCTCCGAGAAAAATCAAAACCCAGTAAGTTAGGGCACAATTCTTCTCGAAGTCCCCAAATATCACATATCACCGTATTTTTAAAATATTTGAATAAAATGCTTTAATTCAACAGATTTTTTATAAAAACAATGATTTGAATGAGATATTACAACATACATATTTAATAGCAATCCAATATAACTACAAATTATACTAATAAATAATAACAGAGTAATATAACACAAATATATATTGAACTATGCTAAACAATAATAAACGATCTAAAGAATATAAATAAATAAACATGTAATATAAAATAAATAGCAAAAATTGAAATTCCCACGAAATAATAAAAATAAAATTAAAAAAGAACAATATATTTAAGCATTAAATAAAAAGGAATGTAATGAATTTTAAAATGATTTAATATATATACATAAAATAACAAAATTAAAAGTAAAAAAACTTATAATAAATATATATATAATTTAATAATTTAATACATGTATAAATGATTACATATAATAAAAATAATTAGTAAATAATAAATAATAATTTTAAAAAAACATATATATAATACTAATTAAAAAATACATATGCAATAAGATATATTATATAATATAAATAAATTTTGTACAAAATAAGATTTTAGAAAGTAATATATAATATAATATAATACTAGATAACAAAAATGTATAATATAATAAATAAATCATAAAAATAATATGTAATAATATTAAACCGAATAAAATAATAAATAATAATTTGATATATATAAGGGTAATACATAAAAATATACGTAAATAAATTAATATATAGATAATAATGAAAACAATAGAGACTATTTAATATAATAAACTAATTTAATACAATGTAAAAAAATAAAATAAATAAAAATAAATAAAAATAAATAAAACAAAGAAAACATGGGCTAAAAAGCAATTAAAACAGATATATAAGGGATCAAATCAAAATGCGCTTCATACTGCAAGGATTATTATGCCAATTTTGCCAAATTTTCAAAACGACATCGTTCAGATTTTAACCTTTAAAACAGTCCGAGGGACTAAATTGGAACAAAAACAAATTTTGGGGTTAATTTAATAAATAACAAAAATGCAGATTGGACTGAATTAAAATTAAAAAAATTGCGGAGGGGCCTGTAGGGCAATTAGACCCTCAAACAAAAAAACGCGGATCCTCCCTGGGTCGGGTCAACGCGCGGGTCACAGGTCTTAAAACGACGTCGTTTTGGTGTTTATTGATTAAACATAAACGACGCCGTTTTTTCATTACTATATAAGTAAAAAACCAGTTAAAAAAACTCATTTTGCCATTCATTTAAAAAAAAATCAGAGACCCCCCTTTTTCGAATTCTCTCTGGCCTTCGGCCTGAGGTCAAGGCTCCAGTGACGCGCTGTTGCACGTGTCGTCGCACGCGCCACCGCTCATGGCGGCTCACAGGTAAAAAAATTCATTTTTTTCCTTTTAAAATATTGTTTTATATGTGAAACATGCATGGATTAAAAAAATAAAATAAAAAACGAATAAACGAAAATAGAAATCACATTTGCAAACTGATTCTGTATTTTTATTTCTTTGTATATTTTTTGAATATTTTCCTCTCTGTTCTCTCTGTGTACTCTCTGTGTTTGTGTGTATTTTTTTGCCTTTTTTTTCTCTCCGATTGTCTCTGAGTCCCCCTTTACAAGTTTATGACAGGCTTTTATAGCCTTTCGAAATGAAAAAATAAAAAAAGAAATAAAATGTTTGCCATGTTTGTTGTGATCTACTGCTATTTTTTTTCTTGTTTGTGCAGGTGATTGACGGAAGTCTCGGTTGTGGTGCAAGATTCGCGCGCAGATTGCGGCGCGACCGAAGCCGGTGATGTTGAGGCTACGGCGCGAGGGAGCAGATCACTGGGGTGCTTGCGGCGCAATTGAAACCTAGGGTTTCCTGCGTCCGCAAGCTTCTTGGGCTTCTTGGGCTTCTTGGGCTTGGCTTAACTGGTGTCTGTTGGCAATTGGGCCTGGGTCATAGTCTTGGGGTCTGTTTAGGCAGTTTGGGTTTAGTTTTTTTTAGTATTTGGGCCAAAGGTGTAACCGGGTAGCTGGGTTAGTGGGTTAAATCTGTAAATGGGCTGTAAATGGACTGTGCTGGACATTTTAATATTTTTTATTTTATTTTATTTCTGAATAAATTGGGCCCGGGAAAAATGGGCTAACTACACCTTTATTCCTCATTTTTTTTTTGCTTCATTTGTCTTTGAATGGCTAGAGCCAGAATAGACACAAGAGGTAGGGTCAGTGGCCATGATGGCCAAGTTCAGAGGGGCCGAAGGTGGTGACGGGCCACATAATTGTGAGGTTGGTACACCGGTAGAGACCTCGGTCATTAAGTGTACAACCACTGAAGAGGAAATGGTTAAACATTTGGCACCCAGGGGAATTATTCTGCCCAACTTCGCTTACGATTTCGAAATCATAAAAGGGGAGTGCCGATTGAATGTTTCCAATGATAGGTTTATTCTTTCTCTATATCTGTTAGAGGCAAGCTTCTATTTCCCTCTTCATCCCTTTTTTTACACGGTGCTAATGGACTATGGAATTGCACCGAGACAACTTGCTGGTCTCTTATGGTGGACACTAGTAGCCTACTTCATTGCTTTTAGCAAGCGATGTGAGCTTCCATTCATTGGCGTATTTTGACCGCCTCTGAACATACTAATGTCCAGAGTGTGAATATTGCAATAAAATATAGAATTACAAGGCAGTATTCGCATGTATACGAGTCTAGTTGTAATATAGTTTTACAATTGAGTAGGTGAGTACTCCGAGGATCGTACCCAATGGAGGCGAGCGCTAGATCAATTTTAACCTAAGCACTAAAAGATCTAATTAGTACTTCAAATTCAGTTATAGTACGAAGAATATAAAATAAAGGAATTTTTTAGGTTTATTATAAAAAAAATTAAAACAACATAAAAAGATAAATTTTAAGATATGAAAAAGGAAGAATAAATCGAATCTGATTATGGGTGATTAGCTTGCTTCAGTAATCTCCATCAACTGTCACTTTGAGTTCCTCATCAATCAACTAGTCGCTACCCTAGTAGGATCTTCTGATCTTTCACTAACATAATGAGTCAGCAAGAACTACTTATCATTCGACCTCACAGTCTAGACTAATTTTGGGTTAAGGTGTTCACGGATGGGCAATACCAATTTTAGGTTAATTCCATCCTTGATTACTTCCCAAGGTTGTCAGGCCTAGGGTTTATTTCATGTTCTCCTTTTCCCAAACAACTAATCCGTTGAGTAACCTTACAAAACAGTTAACAGATCATACCTCAACTAGCTAATCCCCCATAGAAGGATTAGTCCCTCATGGTGTTCAGAAACAACATATAATCCATATAAAGAGAAATCATGCTAATTAGATTGACAAGATAGAGTAAATTAAAGAGCCTGATTGTATTGATATTAAGTGAAAATCCACAGAGTTGAATGAGTCCACAATCAAAATCCCTTGAAAGAAAACAATGAACCAATAAACTAAACTCTAAAAACCTAAGAAAGAAAGAAAACAAATCTAAATTTAACGGAAGAAACTAGGTTAATGGAAACATGTCTTTAACATGTGTCAAAGGAGCCTATTTATAGCCTTCAAGTGGCCATCGTCCTTAACCCTAGGTTAGCTGACGTTCCCGAGCTTTATTTTTGATTGTGTAGACTAAAACGCCCCTACTTCGTGTCTAATTTCCGTCCCAAAGTCGATGTCACGACACACCAGGACCTGTAGCAACCAGTATCCTCCTCTGTAGCCATCTTCAGGGGTATTTCGTGACACCCTCAGTCTGTGTCGAGACATCGAAGGAAGACTTGAGCTTTCTTCATTCTATTCCCTATATTGCAATATCAGTCCTCCCGTGTTGCGACATAGCATCCAGTATCGTTCTGAAATGCCTTCTAATGGTCTCCTGCACACTTACAAGTACATTAGCTCTCCCTTAGGCCTCATTCAGCCCTTAAGGTCAATAAAAGACTCATTTTGCACATTTTATTGAATATAAGTAAAACTAAAGAAACTTAACTAAACTGTAATGAAAATGCTTGTATCCAAGCTCTTTAAGTGTGAAAACTAGTTTAATCTACTACACCAAATTTTGACAAATCATATTCCAACATATTTATCAACTGAAGGTCATCACTCGAGGGGCCTCAACATGAATGGTTCATTTCAATACTCACAAGGGCCGCGAGCCCATTCTTGAAAATTGGGCTTCAAATCTCCATTTGAACCACCACAAGTTCATCTGAGTAAGGAGCAAGCTTGATGGCATATTCGATTCCCCCATCAATTAGTACATCCCTTGAGAGCCCACTTGTCTTCAACGACATTTTTTATTTCAATATTTTGTTGGCACAATATAGCTTGTTAAAGTTTGGTCGTACTTTGAAGTAGGAGAAGCTGCTAATGGTTAGGAACATTTTCCAATACTATTTAGAAGGGCAAAGCCCTAATACTTATCGAGCATAGGACTTGATGTTGGGTGTCGATCCTCGAAGGGTGCAATCCACCAGTGAAGCGTTGCCCTGTAGGGCCAGTACTAAGTTAGATTTGGCGCTGGTAGGGAAGGGAGAGGAACCTACCAACTTCTTTTATACTGCTATCAACAAACGTCCTCTCCATTGGTCTTCCTCATTGGCGGTTGATAGAGGTGAGTCTTCTAATAGAGCACTAGTTCCCAATAGGGTTGACTCTGTTGTTGCTACTATAGGCTCTTCCAATACTTCTAGTTCTTTTAGTTCACAATGCAATATGGACATGGTAGTTGTGTCGGACAATCTATGGGAGGAAGAAGATGTAACACCCCAAACCCGGCCCAAACGCTACAACTGGATCTGGTATTTCACTTAAGAGATTTTACATAACATGTCGCATTTTGGAAAACAATTACTAGGTTTACACCTTTATTTCGAAAGCTTAATAATTCATTAAAGTATAAAATATTAAGTAACCAATTATCTTGGTAGATTTTATATAAAAACCGAAATTTCATGCAGGTCTTAACTTAATTGAAAACGTAAAACTTAAAACCCAGTAATAAAAGCCCAACAAAATCCCAAGACATAAATGGTAGTCTAGTGGCCCATGGCCTTATTACAAGGAAATTTGAACCCATTAAATAAATGAAAATAAAAAAATTAGACTAAGTCTTTTGCTGAATTCTCAAAGCTCACGCATGGCCACCTTGCTCTCCTCTCGCCCTGGTCCGATGCCCTAAGTGTCACCCGAGATGGTTAAAATTAAAGGGTGAGTCGCGAGACTCAGTGTGTGCAACCCTCATGCACCATTAGATTTGGGCTTTAGCCCCATAAAACAGAATAATCAAAATATAAGTAACAAAAATAATATGCAAAGCCCAACCCATATCCTAGGTGTCCATCCGCTACACGCCCGCACTCACCCATTCACACCATTGGGGATTTCTACAATCAACCCACACCGCTACACGCCTTGATGGCGCCGTGCCGCTCATCATCGATCATGGCCGTAGCGATAACATGATCGTGCGTGAAGCCGCTACAACAGATCACGTAAGGAACCGCTATAATGATCACGGTAAAAACCGCTACAACATATAACTTCCTCCTTTCATCAAACCCAACCCATGCAATCACATAAAATCAGTATACTTATAACATTTAATCGATCATTTACTAACCTGGTGATTTGCTTTACCCTCTTTGGGTTCCCGTCAATATGCTTGGGGTTTTCGACATTTAACAAAACATGTAATACTTATTTTCATATATTAATCAAACAGATCTAGATGGTGTGGAGAATTACACACTGATTAATGTCAATACCCTTGCTACAACTTTGCTCAAAAGCCGAAAAGATACGAAAACTAGGGCCTCTCCTATATTCGGCCATGGTTAGTGTTCTACCCAATTTTATATATTTGAATAACAAATCTTCTTACCTTAAAATCTCAAATTGGAGACTTATGATTTTCGGCTTTTAGATCTAGTCGACTAAGCTTTCTTCAAATCTCGAATTGCCGCCATCATAAAACCATTAAACTATTAGCTTTTGGCTTTTGCCTTTCAAAAATAGGGAATAGATCATGAGAACTAATCAAAATCAACACTTACCTTACCATAGGAGATTCGGCTAGCACTAGAGAGAGGATTCGAATTGCCCATGGAAGATTTAAATGCCGTAAGTACGTAACTAATTCTCAAATAGGATGAACAGAAGAAAAGACTATGGATGCTTCGGCTTTCTAGAGAAATCGGCACAAGAAGGAAAAAGTGGAGAAGAGTTTTGGCTTTTAAAGAAATTGGAGAAAAGAAATTGGAGAGGGAGAGGCTAGGAATTTCAGCACAATGGGAGAGAAATTTAGGGTTTTTAGTGTCGTAATCAAGGAGCTAGCCCCTATTTATAGATATTTTGGCACCTCTTGCTAAAAACCGAAAACGCCTCTTAAAATTCAAGCTAAAAGAGAGGAGAAATTCGGCACCCTCCTTGCCATGCAAAAGAGCTCGAATTTTACACTCCTCTAGGTGGTGGATTTTCGGCCAACACTTCCCTTGAAGATAAGCTCCCAACTTTTCTCCTTTTTATCTATGATATTATCACTTAAAAATCCACATAAATTCTCCTATTTTATAGCCTTGTAGCCGTCCACCTCTACTAATCCCTAATGCCAAATTTAACTCACTTAAATTAAAAGATTTGGGCCTCATTAAACTTAATACTTGGGCCCTTAATTCCTTGTGTGTGGCGTCACCCTCTCTTCATTTAAAGTGCCGAATTTGGCCTAAAACATGGGCTCCTTGCGACCCAAAACTTGTTCCTTTTTAACTGTTAATGATGCCACTCTAATCTGGGCCTTTTTGCCTAATTCTAAGCCCAAATTTAGACCCCTATCAATTAAATTAACATAGTAAACCTATCCCTACACTAAATGCATAGGCCCGTAAATTTAGGATGTTATAGTTCTACCCCCCTTACAGAAATTTCGTCCTCAAAATTTCCAACTAACTATTAATCGTACTACCCAAGTCTCACCACTATGCTTTAACTGCGCACTCCGATTCTAAAGCCAAAAGAAACACTTAGTATACTATGGTAGAGTACGCACCAGTGTTAGCATCTAGAGCGTCCTCGTCCCCTTGGCGACGTGCTGTATAGACCAAGGCTGGCCACCTCGCCTCAGGATAACCTGCATCTCAATGACCATGTCCTGTGCCATTGCCACCATTGCCTTGACCACGGCCCCTTGGTGGTTGTTGATCACCTCTCCCACCGATCGTAACCTCGTCCCGCGGTCGCATGCGATCCATCCGAGGACGCCCTTAATCGGATGTCCCGTGGATCCACACCTAAAGCATCCACCGCCATTCATTCTGCACTCCCCATAATCGCGCCCTCCCACATGTAAGACATGCTCGATTCGACCCGTCGAGCACGAGCCGCCCATCACCCCAGGCCTTTCCGATAATTCCCGGATGCTCCTGACTGCTCAAAACTTCTCTTACTCTTACTCCTATCCTTATCCCTTTCTTGTCTCTCGACCCGTTTCACTTCCTCAGCTATTTTATGGATTATTAGTTTTCTTTCACTAGTTAACCACTAACAGTCTTATGAATAATAGTTTTAAGAGTGGTTCTTTCAAATTCGCATTCACAATACAGTCTCAAGTTTGTAACCTCTAACTAAAATAAAACACATACATCATACAAAAATCATCCAAGCACTTACATTCTTCACGTAAAGGTGTTTTCGTTGATTCACTACCCAGGGGTATTTTCGTAATTTCATCCTACAGGGGTATTTTCATAATTTTTCATAATAAAGTTCCTTGTTGATTTCGTGAAGTGAGGGTATTCTGGTAATTTTACAATCCGGGGGTATTTTGGTAATTTTGAAATCTGGGGTATTTCGGTAATTTTGAAATCTGAGGGTATTTCGGTAATTTTGTAATCAGGGGCAATTTAGTAATTTTGCAAATCAGGGGTAATTTGGTAATTGTACAAACCAGGGGTATTTTGGTCATTTGACAAAACGAGGGTAGGTTGGTAATTTTTTCTAACCAGGGATATTTCGATGTTGTTGTTGTTTTTTTTTTTTCAAACAGGGGACTTTGGGGAAACATCTAGTTTCATGGTCCGGGTTACTCTTATAAACATGAGATTTTCTAAATTTTTTCAAACATAGGTATTTTACAAATTCATGGTCAGTTGGTAGTTTTCACAAATCAAACGTATTTTGAAAATTTTGCAAAACTTGAGAAATTTTCTTTCTGTTTTTTTCAAACTAGGGTTGTAACACCCCAAACCCGGCCCAAACATTACGACCAAATTTGGTTTGCTACAGAGAAAACATTTTGAAAACCATTTTAAGACTGATTTTAAAATTTGTCGAAATGCCTTTTAAATTAAATTTCTTTGTTAAAAACCATACTTAATAAATATTTGTTGAGTCGAGTTGTTTACAAATTTCAAATGTACCCGATGGTACCTTAAAACATTTTTATGTTTAATTTGAGAAAACATGTGCATCCGTTTTAACATCATCGAATAGTTTAAACAAAACATCCAAAACATGCAAAGAATAATAAAATAATCCTAGGAGGCCTTATTACAATTAAACAACATAAATCCAAAAGAAAGATAATAAACCCCAAAATTCATTTATTAAAAACTCCACTGCATGGCCACCTCGAGTCCATCCGGCTCCATTTCTGCGATCTACTCATCCGCAAAATGTTAAGGGAAAGGGTGAGTCACCAAGACTCGATGTGTAATCCCCACCCGGTAAAGTAACTCATACACAAGTCATTAATAAACATGCACATGCAACCCAACTAACCATCCATACTCCTTTTCTACCCCGTGTGGTCAAAACCACTGGTGGTCAAAACCACTGATGACTTAGAGTCACAAATCAGATGATGGGGCCAACCCATCGTGTGGTCAAAACCACTGATGACCATAGGTCACAATATATCAAATGTGGTCAAAACCACTGGTGGTACCAAACCACTGGGACTTAGTCGCAAATAATTAATCGTTGTGGTCAAAACCACTGATGACCATAGGTCACAAATAATCTGATGGGGCCAACCCATCTTGTGGTCAAAACCACTGACGACAGTCCATAATTCATCCCCCTCCTCTCATCAATCCCACCATCACATGCTTATATATCAATTATCATGTTTCATGTCATAGCATTTAACAACAAATCATATATCAAAAATTACAATTTAGGGGACTTACCTGAATTCCATGCTTAGTCATAAGCAAATCACAACCAAAAGATCTAAGGCAAATAATAATAGCACGTAAATTAATAAAGTGTGTATAGAGATCTTACACACCTATTTTCTAGCAATTCTCGAATATACTAGCGAAATCTCGAGACGTTGTTTCCTCCAATTCACCGAATTCCCGTATTTATCACTTGTCCTATCGAGATTCCTACCAAAACACTTGATAATAATTAGCTTGCACATCTATTCATAACCAAAGCCTATAGCCGAATGTTACTTACCACCTTTCCTTAGGAGAATAAATCCCAAAAGCTTCCCTTAATGGCTATGGCTTCCTCTTACTAATGCTTGAAAAAGAATCCCAAAAAGGATCTTGTGCTCCTGATATTCGACCAAAGTAACTCTAATGGAGAAGGAAAGATTTCGGCTATATAGTAATGAAAGGAGAAAAATATGTGAATAAAAGTGAGGGAATATAAGTAGAAAAGAGAATAACAATGAGTGAATGGGGATTCGGTTTAATCAACAATGGAAGAAAGAAAAGAAAAGAAGATTTGAGGAAGAAAGAGGTTCGGCCAAATGAAAGAAAAGGGATTTGTGTTTGAGCACAAATCAAAGGAAGAAAAGAGAGAGATGGGAGAGATGAGATTCGGCCACACCTTGGTTGCCCCAAAAGAAAATGCACAAAGTAAAAAGGTAGTTTTGTGTCAAAAGAATGATGAGAGAAAAAGAAATGGTATTTGTTTCAAACCAAAAATGAGGCTAAAATCCAAAACAATCTTGCACAAAAATGCCTAGGTGCATTCGGCCAAAGAGGATTTTGCTAGGAGAGGGAAAGAAAATATGCCAAATGGTGCCTAAATGCCAAAGTTGGCCAAATATCCCCCCCAAGCTACCTAACACATTCGGCCATCCCCCTTTTCCACACATGCCGTCCACATTCAACCACTAAAAGCCATCAAAGAGTTTCCAAAACGTTCTCCAAAATTCAAGCCTCTTGTCAACAATTTTGAATTAAACATACTCCTAATTTTCTCCCTATTTCCTCCTATTCACTCACAACACTTAAGCCAATCCCCATAGTCCATGAAACCGTCCATATTCATGGACAAATAGCCATTAAAGAGCTTCCAAAATCCTTACCTTAAACCAAGCCTTATGTCCCCTATCTTTCCTTAATCCATAGGATTTCTTTCCCAAAGTTCAAGCTTTCCTAAATTTCTATTCAACTTACCAAAAGAAATAGTCCAACCTATCATAAATAAGTTTGACCGTCCATAAATGCTAGGATGAAATAAAAATCCTCAAAATGCTTTCCTTGATACTCGAACCTCTAATCTCAAACAACCTTTCAAGCTCCTTAACCATCTTGCCACTTACTCCTCTTGTGCTTTAAATGAACACTTAATTAACTTAAGTGTCAAGCTCACTTAATCCTACTTCATTAAATAAACCATACTAAAAATTATTCTATCTTCCTAAATAGAATCAAGCCTTCACAAGACTATGCTAACACACAAAAATTCATACTCAAGCCAACACAAAAAAAATAAATAATATTCTAATTTTCCTAAAGCCCAATTCCCAATCGGCCCAATCCTACTAGGCCCAATTTTGGGATGTTACAAGGGTGGCTGGTCCCTTTCGGGTTTTAATTATAAGGTTTAACCCATCAACAAGTCCTCGTAACTAGGGTGAATAGTCACCACGCACTGCAGGATTCTAGTGAAGAGGAGGTGAGTCGCTAGGATCGCTTAAGTACCAAGCTCTCCCCAATCCACTCCTAGACATGCGTATGCCCATTGCCACACCCTAACTTGGCTAAGATGAACAGTCACTACGCACTGCAGGATTCCAAATAAGAGGAGGTGAGTCACTAGGACCGCTTAAATACTGTGCTCTTCCTGGATCTAATCCTAGACATGCGTATGCCTGTTACCACACCCTAGTCTTGCGTCTGCTCACGGGTTTGTTTAGTGAAGTTAAGTCTTATGAGATTTTAAGAGTTGTTTCAATGTAGGCCTAAAGTCCATCAAGTTCTAATCTAACTAATCTACGTCCCATAAAGCCCATCAAGCCCACATATATTATATCACACAATGGTTCGAATACTTACCGCGGACTTGGGCCGAGACGCAAGTGCCATCTTGAGCTAACAGACTGTATAAATATGCATGTTTCAAAACCCAACTTTAGAAAACATTTTGAGCCCAAAACCCCCAGAGCCGAGTTTTGAACCGGCTCGATACCAATTTGTAACACCCCAAACCCGCCCAAACGCTTACAACCGGATCTCGTATGTCACTTAAGAGATTTTACATAACATGTCGCATTTTGGAAAATAATTACTAGGTTTACACTTTATTTCAAAGCTTAATAATTCATTAAAGTATAAAATATTAAGTAACCAATTATCTTGGTAGATTTTATATAAAAACCGAAATTTCATGCAGTCTTAACTTAATTGAAAACGTAAAACTTAAAACCCAGTAATAAAAGCCCAACAAAATCCCAAGACATAAATGGTAGTCTAGTGGCCCATGGCCTTATTACAAGGAAATTTGAACCCATTAATTAAATGAAAATAAAAAAAAAATTAGACTAAGTCTTTTTGCTGAATTCTCAAAGCTCATTGCATGGCCACCTTGCTCTCCTCTCCACCCTGTCCGATGCCCTAAGTGTCACCTGAGATGGTTAAAATTAAAGGGTGAGTCGCGAGACTCAGTGTGCAACCCTCATGCACCATTAGATTTGGGCTTTAGCCCCATAAAACAGAATAATCAAAATATAAGTAACAAAAATAATATGCAAAGCCCAACCCATATCCTAGGTGTCCATCCGCTACACGCCCCCATGTACACCCATTCACACCATTGGGGATTTCTACAATCAACCCACACCGCTACACGCCTTGATGGCGATCGTGCTACTCATCATCGATCATGGCTTTAGCCACTACAATGAATCACGGCAGGCCGCTACAACATCATCACGGTGAGGAACCGCTACAACGCATCACGGTAAAAACCGCTACAACATATAACTTCCTCCTTTCATCAAACCCAACCCATGCAATCATATAAAATCAGATACTTATAACATTTAATCGGATCATTTACTAACCTAGTGATTTGCTTTACCCTCTTTGGGTTCCCGCAATATGCTTCTGGTTTTGCATTTAACAAAACATGTAATACTTATTTTCATATATTAATCAAACAGATCTAGATGGTGTGGAGAATTACACACTGATTAATGTCGATACCCTTGCTACAACTTTGCTCAAAAAGCCGAAAAGATGCGAAACTAGGGCCTCTCCTATATTCGGCCATGGTTAGTGTTCTACCCAATTTTATATATTTGAATAACAAATCTTCTTACCTTAAAATCCCGAAATTGAGACTTATGATTTTCGGCTTTTAGATCTAGTCGACTAAGCTTCCTTCAAATCCCGAATTGCCGCCCATCATAAAACCATTAAACTATTAGCTTTTGGCTTTTGCCTTTCAAAAACAGGGAATAGATCATGAGAACTAATCAAAAATCAACACTTACCTTAGCATAGGAGATTCGGCTAGCACTAGAGAGAGGATTCGGCAATGCCCATGGAAGATTTAAATGCCGGAAGTACAGAACTAATTCTCAAATAGGATGAACAGAAGAAAAGACTATGGATGCTTCGGCTTTCTAGAGAAATCGGCACAAGAAGGAAAAAGTGGAGAAGAGTTTTGGCTTTTAAAGAAATTGGAGAAAAGAAATTAGAGAGGGAGAGGCTAGGGAATTTCAGCACAATGGGAGAGAAATTTAGGGTTTTTAGTGTCAGAATCAAGGAGCTAGCCCCCCCTATTTATAGATATTTTGGCACCTACTGCTAAAAACCAAAAACGCCCTTAAAATTCAAGCTAAAAGAGAGGAGAAATTCGGCACCCTCCTTGCCATGCAGTAGCCGAATTTTACACTCCTCTAGGTGGTGGATTTTCGGCCAACACTTCCCTTGAAGATAAGCTCCCAACTTTTCTCCTTTTTATCTATGATATTATCACTTAAAAATCCACATAAATTCTCCTATTTTATAGCCTTGTAGCCGTCCACCTCTACTAATCCCTAATGCCAAATTTAACTCACTTAAATTAAAAGATTTGGGCCTCATTAAACTTAATACTTGGGCCCCTAATTCCTTGTGTGTGGCGTCACCCTCTCTTCATTTAAAGTGCCAAATTTGGCCTAAAACATGGGCTCCTTGCGACCCAAAACTTGTTCCTTTTAATCATTAATGATGCCACTCTAATGGGCCTTTTTGCCTAATTCTAAGCCCAAATTTAGACCCCTATCAATTAAATTAACATAGTAAACCTATCCCTACACTAAATGTATAGGCCCGTAAATTTAGGATGTTACAGAAGAAATGATTGTCCCGGGGGTGAGATCCAACAATAGTGACATCAAAAGGCCAAGGGTGGAAGAACAGTCCATATAGCAGTGAAAGGTTGGTTCACCGAAAATAAGGAAAAGAAACAATTACTGTTGAGGGGGAAAATACTTTATCTGATATCCCTCAAACCTCTAAGCCTCATATGGAGTCCGCCAATCCTATAAACTCGCATGCCTCTTCTGCTGCACCACTTCCCATGAAGCCCACCTTTGGTATAGTCCATTCTATTTCCTAGGCTTCTCCTTTACGTTCCTTACAGCAAACTGCTCCATCAGGCGAGGTACAAATTGTAACACCCCAAAGTTTGGGGTTAGAAGTTTTGAGATTGGTAGGTAGGTTTAGTGGCTAGATCAGACAATTAGGTTTATTGTTGTGTTTTATGTCAGAATGGGCCTGCTGGTTTGGTGGTTGGTTGTGTGTTAGTGTACCTTTGGGTCCCGGGTTTGAGTTCTCAGGTGTGTTTTGAAGGACTATTTTTTATTTAGTTTTTTTTTGTTTATAAAATCTAAATATTTAATTATTATTTTATTTTTATTTATGTCAATTATTTTTATTTTGAAAGAGGCTAAAATTTTCTCCCGTTCCTCTCTTCCATTTTCTTTTGTTAGTTTCTTCTCTCCCTCTTCCTTACATGAGATTTTTTTTTTCCATTTTCTTTGGTTCCAAAATTTTTTTTTGTTGGGAGATTTTACTATTTCCTTCAATACGACCTCGAGACAGTGGGTAATTGAGTTTTAGATCGAGGGTGTGGTTCTTTGATCGCACAATCAGGTGTGGGTTCAGAACTTTTCAACTTTATTTGTGAATTGTTTAATTTGGTGTCGAAATACGGTGGGATTCGACAAATTCATGCGTGTTTCGGTAATGGTGTAGTCGTAACGTTGTTTCGATATTAGATTGCATCAAATTCAATTTATTATAGTATGTTTCTAAATTATTGGAGGTTAGGGAGTGTTTGGGGATGAAATTCACAATTCGTAGGCTATTTTGAGGTGGTTTTGTGACCACTCGAGTGGCCACACAAGTTTGTCCCATACACGGGTGGTCCACATGGCCGTGTGCTTTTGGGAATTAGGGTTTTTGGGAAAAATTTGGGTGCCACATGACCGTGTGGCTGATTTGGGGATTTTAGTATATTTTTACACATGTGAGTAAGACCTTCACATGGTCGTGTATGCCCTGCACCTTATTTAAGCAAAATTGGACAGAGAGTTACACGGGCTGTCCACACGGCCATGCTCCTAGATCACATGGGCGTATGTCATAGTCACACGGCCTTGTGCCTCCTTTCACAAAGGCATGTGCCTCCTTCATATGGGCGTGTTGACCCTACACGGCCTAGGCATTTCCACATGGTCGGGACACACAGTAATGTGGCCCTGTTTTGCAAATTTTTGTTTTGAGTTAGAATGTAATTGTTTCGTGTTCCTATGTGTTCCGACCTTTGGCTAGGCCTTAGTAAGAATAGTTGAGACTCTGTTTTAATCAAATTTACGTGCTAATTGTTAGCATAGCGCTAACTTAATGACTTGCCTAAGTGATGTTACCTAGTAGTTAGGTACCGTGACCTCTGATTCTGAATTTGGTCGTTTAACTATGTGCATTTCTGATTCTGTTTGACTGAAGTATAAATGTTCGCAAGTTGTGTGTATTGTTTCTATAAGTTAAATAATAATTTGTTTGCATATAAGCATTCGCATAAAATTTCTAATTTTGTTTTTTGTTTTTGTATGTCTGCCTTCAAATGGTCTGTATTTTTGCATTTGCATTAAAATTTTGGGTTTGGTGGCAAAGAGAAGGAAGCCTGATCTGTTCTGTTTTGGCAGTTTAACTGCAACTCATTAGTACTATTGTTTATCGCACTGTACTACACATATGTCAGCTTTGCTACATATTATCATCTGAGTGCCCTAGTCCACATACGTGGTGTGTAGGGTTGGATAGGCCTTTCGAGGTCCTTTTGTGGTGTGCATGGTTGGTTGAGCCTCTTATAGATCATTTGTGGTGTGAATGGGGGATGGAGAGGTGTTTGGCTGGATGGGTGGGATTATTTTCTGACTTGTTACATACCATTTGCATTTGTTTACATATTTGTCTAAACGTTGGGGTCCATGTACTAGTACGTATCAACTAAAGTACTTAGTCTTGTGTGATTAAATATTGGGTGTGATTGGAATTTTGAATACGCGATTTGTGAATTTTATATCCATGTTTTGTATTTCTTATCGGTTGTTCAAATAATGTTTTGAGAGCATTTTGGTTTCTTTCTTTGTCTTTTGCTTCTTACGTTTAGTTTCGAACTCACACTGAGCTCCTGTAGCTCACCCCTTTAGTTTTCCCTTTCAGGTACTCTCACAATCTGAAGCTGGAATCAGCATATCGAAGGTCTCAAAATGATATGTTTTAAAATGAGCTAATTGGTTCCGTTCTCAGTTCTTATTTTGTTAAGCTATTTTTTATTGTAAACAATTACAAAAATTGTGGTATGAGTTTTGTTTTGGGTTTTTGAAAATTTTATTTTGGACTGAATTTCAGAGACTACGGATTTTTGTTCTCGAATATTTTAAACATAACCTAAATTATCCATTTGAATTTTTAAATGACTGAATGTTTTATTCGAATTTGGCACAGTGTGTTTGTAACTAGAATTTTGGATAGAATATTTGGTAAAGTTTTTCTACAATTACTTCGATGATCAATGTGACCTCCGAGATTCGGTCTAAACTTCTAGGCCGAGTTTTGGAGCGTTACACAAACCTTCTTCCCTTAGAGGGGTCACATTAAGGCATGACGGTATCCCTCTTCCCCCATGAGATTAGATAGAAATTGTAGAGCGACTTGTCTCAAGATTTGAGAGAGAACTTTTACCCTTCCTCTTCTTCAATAACTGCTCTGAAGCATACACTAGAAGAATTATTGGGTTCTTACCAATTGATGGTGGTGGAGTACGGACTCATCGGCTAGGCCTTGTCTGACACTTGCATAAAAAATAAAGTCAGGAAATCTAAATTTGAGAATTTCATATGTTCTCTTGAGGAAACACTTGGCCAGATTTGCCTCATTCATAAGAACACAGTCCACCAGAATAGGGAGCTCACTACCTTTGTCTCCACCTGGGAGATTAATTATAAATCCTTGGAATATGAGAAGAAGGAGATAGGTGAGAGAATCCACCAACTGAAGGCTGATAAAAGAGCTTTATAGGAACAATGCCTCTCTAACTTATGGTAACCCCGAAGGGAAAGCAATAAGGCTCTAGAGAGCTATAAGGCAGAAAATAGGGCTAAATTTAAGAGCTATCTGCATATGTTGTGGTTTAATCTGGTGCTATAGGCTAAAGTTGTTGTGGACCCTTTTGATTTGCCTAGAGTAAATTTGAATTTCCTGTGCATACTCACGGATTTGAATCTTGACTTTGTCATTCTCAACCTTTCGAGTGTAGAGTAGGAAGAATTTCAAAGGGAATGGAGAGAGTAGGTAAGATATTCTATCCCCTAGAACCAGAGGTAACAAGTTTTGCTCCCACGGAAGGCACTGGTCAGGGGGAAGAAGTCTTAGAAGATCCCTCCATTATAGCTCCACCCACTGAAGAATGAAATTAGAAAATTTCTTGTACATGCATTTGCCTCTCCATTAATAAAATCTCAACTTTTCTTCTAACTTTTATGATTGCCTTACTTTCTTTGCTTACTTCCTTTCTTCATATGATTCTTGAATGCTCAAACTCAGGTTAGCAATATGCGGGTCTCCCCTTAACATAGACTTCCCACATTCTATCTGTCAACATATATATACTATACAACATAACAACTCAATAACAAAATGAATGACTAAGCCAGAATAACATAACATGCATACAAGGGCTAACTTTCAAAATCCTCTTTCCTAAGGACCGGATAAATCAGAGCTCTGATACCACTAAAGTTGTAACACCATATACCCGATCTAATCATTGGATCCGACTATAGGGTACTACACTCAAATTTTCAATTTTGTTTAACATATTCATGTAATACATTGCACCTAACAAATTAATTTATCTCCAATAATAATCATAACTCAATTTAATAATTAACTTTGCCAACTACATGAATTTAATACAATCATGTTTTACAAGGTAGTTTCTGTATATAGACAAATTATTCAATTTTAAAGAATGCAACCTACAGAACTAGGTAGATTCAACTTAAGTCTAACCTTGAGCTCCGCCTCTGGGTCGCCTTGTTGTATGCATATTACAACAAAAAAACAAATCTACTGTTGCATGTTGAACTCCAGCCTGGTCCCTTCTCGAACTCCCACATTTCCTTTTTTTTACCTGTAATACATAATAACACCATAAGAACTTAATGAATTTTCATACCTTCTAAACACAACACTAACATGTTTGCACTTCATGGTTGGGACTTCACTTTTATCTTGCCCATATTAGGAAAATACACCGATCTCATTAACATAGTAATTACATCACCTAGACTGGTTTACTTATACTTGTCACATTACCCTAAATGATATATTTATTCTTGTAAATTGGAGAACAATTGATCTTATTTAAAAGCAGTTAATCTATAGTTAATTACTCGAAAGAAAAAAGTTCATGTTTGGCTATATAGGGCCTAGCATACATACAACCTCCATTGACAAGATCTAAAAGATGCAATACAAAAATGTCGATCGAATAACGAATGATTATTTAGTGGATTTCACTTGCTATCCCTATTTTCATTAGTTGCCTTCATAGCTTTTTATGCATCTACTTCCTCGAGAGGGAAATCCTCATGGATTTCCACTTGCGAGCTTGTGAAAGATAATCCAAAATTAATTTCATAACACGCTTTGCACCTATGATTATAAATGTTCACTTAAGATCGATCTTGAAGAATAGTCCCTGTTACAGATTGTTAATAGCAGTTTGTCATATCGAACTCAGGTTCGTATTACGATCCTCCTAGATCCATTAGGAAGACTCTATTACAACTTAATATAGAAAGTCTACTCATCTCAATCAAGTAAACTGATCTGACGGTATGTCTCATTTCGCCTCTGTTTCACAATCAAATAGCTCATTCCTGGTGATCTTCTCTTTGAAACAGATAACATGTAGGTGAATTCTTAAAAGAAAATCCCCTATTTTCAGAATCGCACATATAAGATAATCATGCCAGACAGTCATATCTTTCATATACGATTTCACATAAACATATAGCTCGCACATAATAATGCATTTAAATAAAACTAAATCATTCTTGGTGGACTCATACAAACGGATCCCTTCGTTACGAAATCCTATTTGTAAGATAGCCTTGAAAAATTTCCACTTATGTTATAGTCCTGACGGACTTCCACATTACGGTAATTCCATGACCATGACTTCCATTTCAGATAAACGACTTAAAGCCTCAGACTCCTAGAATCTTACACTACTCATTAAGGACTTTCATATACTAGGGTGCACCTTTCATTGTACCATTCAAAAATCCATTCTTGGCTTAGTTCAGTCGAACCTCAAAGCCACAGTAAAAAATAAATGCATATGCGATCTCCGTGCATGTCCATCTGAACCTTCACAAACCCATAGTTAAAATAAACATGCAACCACACAAAATTACTCCGGTAATAAATAATATTTATCATATGACATACCTCACGTCCATCATTCCAACTACACATCATATTCATAATTACACACAACCACACAATTGCATATTTTTACGCAACATACATCAGACCAAACAATTCATCTATTCAACATGATCAGACTCACAACCAAACAATATTTGCATGTCAACTCCACATGCACACACAAGACATCAACATTTCACCACAAGTTGATTCTCCATTTTTAAAAGACTAATTCAAACATATTCAGTACACTAACAACATAGGAAACATCCATTTAAGGCCTAGGTTCTTAAACTCACCTGAAAATTGATGCCAAATCCATCTACTAAGCTTCTCTTTTTTTACACGAGCCTCCAGCAGCTTACAAATATAACAACAATTTCAGAATTCTAGTGAATATAATTCATCATCATAAGAATCATACTTTGCTTGCATGCAGAGGCCATTTAAATAATTAACTACAATACTCAATTAAAACAAAAAAAAAATTCTATGGATAACTAAAATCCTTAACCTTCTTTCCTTTCCTTAAATCCGTTAGCACAAAAATGTTAAAAAGCTTACCAGCTTACAAAATTTCTAGTTTCTAACTCTCAAACCTTCGTTTCTTCCTCCATGCACAAGTGTTCCTTAAGCTTCCTCTCCCTCATGGCAAACCAGAGGAAAGATGAAGAAAGAACAAAAAATTGGAAGAACAATCCCGGAGAACAACACCTCATATATATAATCCTCTCGTGCATCCTTCACCAACACCCAATCGATAGCCACCTGGAAAAATGTTAATCATCTTGTGTCCCACAAGAACAATCTAGTTCAAAAGTAATCAAAAAAAGGTTGAAATCTAACTTGTTCTCAACCATCCCACCAAAAAATCTTATTTATAAAAAGAACTCGCAAGATTAGAAAACTTTTCAATTTAATACGTGTGTCTCCCTAGCAACTTAAGGCTTTAACAAATTCGGGTGTGACATCTCCATTGTTCGTTAGGGACACAATTGTTTTCATTAATAAATTTTTTAACTGTATGAGTTAGTTTCTTTGTGCCAGATTTATTTCTTGTGATTTTTAGAAGTAGTTTTCTTCTAAATTTTCTTTAAAGAGTTGTGGGAATTCATTTTTCAACCTTATATTTTCCAAGGATTATTTCTTGGAGGATTGATTAGAGCCGTTAATTAAGTTTTTTTGGGATTGATATCTTAAAAGGTTCAATTGGACACTTATCCATCTATCCATCAAATCCATCGATTTAGCCGTTCTATCTTCCACTTTGTTTTTTTCTTCTAAATTTTGTTTATTTATTATTTTTATTTATTCTTTATTCTTAAATTTCTTATCTTTGTTATTTTTGTTTTTGTTGTTTTCCTAAATTTATTTGGTGTTTTCTTTTCAGGTCGGGTCCAAATCTTTCTTTTTCGAGTTGAACAACTTGAATACTCCTTCTTCCACTTCCTCCGCTCAGTCGTTTATAATTTGATATCAGATTTAGGTGTTTTTGAGTTGTTTCCTTGTGCTATATAAATTATTTTTCCGATTTTACTTAAACAGTCTTTGAATAAAATAGAAAAAACTTAAAACAAAAAAAAATATTTTAAAAAATAATTCTTTTTTGTATGAATTTCGTGCCCAAAATTTGTCAGATATGATATTTGTCATATAAAGAGGCTTCAATTTAATTTTCGTGATTTTGGCACATCAGAAACAACTTGAATGAAAAATTCAAATGGTTTTCCATTGTTCCGGGTTGTCGATTGAGTAGTTTCTTTTCTTTGATTCTAGCATCATATTTTCTTTTGATTTTAGCTTTTCTTATTCTATTACACCTTCTAACACATTTTTTCTTCTTTTGTTGATAGGTACGAAAAATTTGCCTCTCCTTTCTTCGCGCAACTTACTTCCTTTGGAGTCAAGTTTATCTTTGGTTTCTTAGAGCCTTAGGTCAACTTTGTTAGAGAGTGATCTCACATCTTTTTGAATAATATTGAGTTTGATTACTCTTTAAAAGTTACGAGCGTGAAAATATTAACTTCTTTTCTTTTCCTCTTAGAGTTGTTTATTTTTATTGTGAGTATATAACGGTAAGGTTTAATTTTCTTTTATCAACTTTCTTTTTTTGAGTGTTTTTTTTTTTATTTTAGCCTCTAATAATGGTATTTACACATAGTAAGGACGAGGAGCATGATCCATCCATGGTTACCATTGACCAACTTACAATAATGTTGAACTTCAAAAAGATTTCAAAGAGGCGAAAGAGCGTTTGGAAAATAAGTTTGACACATTGCAAGCTCAAGTCCTTCATCACGAGGTGAACAATAATCCTTGGGAAAGGCATAGATGTCATATTTGTAAAAAAAAAACCCGCACGAACATGTTGTTTCCAATGCCGTTCAACCTTCTATTGTTCATGGACTTGTCAAGAAAGATATTGGTACAAAAAAACATAGCGTCTTCTGCAAGCTTGAACGACTTATGGCAGAATAAAAAGAATGAGCTTGCAAGTGCATGTGGTGTAATGCGAAGGATCACAAAGCCTCTGAATGTCCAACATATTCATTTAAGAAAATATCCTTGCAAGCTGAGGAATGTAGGTATGACATAGAGCCTATTGAGGAGTCTTCATCTACTACTAACATTGATGATGATGATATAAATGAGCAAGAAACTTCGAGTGACACCATTTGTAAAGAAAGTAAGTGTGATTTTTTGGCTATTGTTGAGTCTAGATCTAACATTACACCTTGTTTCAATTTTTTTGTCACACAAGTTGATAGTAATAGTGCAAACTATGATGATAGTGATAGTGAACTTTGTGAATCGGAAAAAGTTGATAGTGAGAATTCTTTCCTAGAGTGTACGAATTTGGATGGGTTAGACATCTATTCTCCTCATACAGAGTTATATTCTGATGAATTCAATGTTCAAAAGTTTTGTGAGGGGTAAAGGGAAATGAAGATTATTCATGGAAAAAGACTGAGAGAAAATAGACCTTGAGCAATAAAAGTCAATTTGATGGTCCAACTTTGGTAAGTGAAAGTTCCTATGAGGTAAAATTAGAGTGTTCAATTCACATTAAAAAAGAGAATGAAAAGAAAGACAGAACCTATCTGAAATAGAGGAATGATTATGTTTTCACTAACCTTAACTTGAATTTGTGTAGTGGACTTGTTACATTCTTTCAAGAATTTGTTGATCCTTTGCTAGGAGCTCTACTAAACCATTCCACCTATGATAAATATTCTTTCTTATTCAACCAAAGAAAAGATTCGAAGAGGAATATTTTCAAGGAAAGGGGGAATGATACATGCACTTTGGATATGATCCATTCGTAACGTTCGAAGATGTATCTTTTAGCTTCAAAATGCACTTTGAATCACTCAAATTTGAGTTTGGGAGCTCAAGTTATGATTAGAGAAGACTGTGTTAGCAAAATTTCTAGATGGGATTATTACAGAAATTACATGTTTTGAGCTTTTAATTTGAGTTTAATTCATATTGGGTTTGATTTTTAGGCTTAATATTTATTATATATGAGCCCAATATTGTATTTATTAGGTTTTATTATTTTATTATTTATGTATTCTAAATTTTGGATATTATTTAAGTAATTTAAGTTGTTTAGGAGTTTTATGTTTCTTAGTCAAACAAGAAAGTTTTGTTTAAAACTCAGGTTGGGTATTAGGGTGTTACAATTATGTTAGTTGGAAATTCATACCTGTTGGCCTCTACATTTATCATTCCACCTCCTGCACATTGTAACAATCTATACAGAGGATTACATCAAATTCCTCAAATGGAAACAACATCAAATTAGCCAAGAACTTTCGGCCTCGGATTTTTAGTGGACAGTTTTTGCAAATTTTATTGACAATTAAACTTTGGCCTAATGGGTTGGTTACTTGAACATAAAATTTTTTCATCTCTACTGGTATGTTTCTTTCTGCTATTAATGAGATGCAAATGTAATGAGTTGACCCAGGGTCAACCAATGCATGTACAAGTATATCAAATAAGTAGAAAGTGTCAGCAATAACATCGAGAGTAGCCCAAAAAGTGTAAGCTCTAAAAGGCGCATGAGCCTCGGATCTCTCTGATATATCTCTTGTTCTACCTCGATTAATACTAGTACTACCACAGACTCCCGAACTTCTACCTGTCTTTAGGGTTGACGCCGACTTCATAGCCTGATCCTTTCTAACATTTGCCTTTTTCAGCCAATGTCTCATGAAATGATCAGAAAAACCACATCTGAACCAGGTTCCCTTTCTCAACCTACATTCTCCCAAATCTCTTTTCCCACAGTGCCCGCAGACTGGCCTACTCACATTTCGCACATTACTGACACTAGCTACAGACGTAACTTCAGGTCGCGAATTACTGGGCCTTGTTATTTCTCTCCTCAAGATCCTTGTAGAAGTGAAGGAATGACTTTAGAAATATCTCAACTTCTTAGATGGAGGTGTCAATAATGATTTGACCATACTACATTTATCGAAGTTTCGAATCTTGGACTAAGCTTATTTCTTTTCATTTTGCATCTTTTCAATTTTTTGAGCTCGCTCGAACAAAACAAAAAATTCTTTCACTTTTAGGGCTCCAACAAATATACGAATGTCTTCATTCAAACCTATTCAAAATGGGTACACATCTCCTCTTTGGTACACAAAAGCTCCCTGGCATATTTACTAAGATGAAAATATTTGCGTTCATATTTAGCTACCGTGCTTCCTTGCCTCAATTCCATAAACTCTCTCTTCTTCTTCTCTAGATACAATCAACTTATATATTTCTTTTTAAATTTAGTTTGGAAGAATTTTCAATTTACTCGATCTCTTGGGGTTACTGACTTTAAAGTCGTCCACCACTGATATGCCTCTTTGAAAGAATTGCATACAAGATAGTAAGAAAACTAACTATACTAAACCGTTGAACAATATTGTGATTATAGCTTGAGTGAATAGAGTAAATGAGCAGTGCATATATACACATACAAAAGAAGGAAACTACTACTAACAAATTCAGTTGTAACAGTCTAACTATCTCTAATAATCTTCCTTGAGCAGGGATACAACATATTTCACACAATCCTCCGGAGAACACATCATCTTGTTAAGGACTCTTAAAGTATTTTCCAACATAGATTTGACTTTTTTTGGGCTATCATCTTTCTTGCCTTTAAACTCCTTCACCCCACATTTGTAGAGTTTATCAATAGGAGGTCGACTTACAAGAATCAGATTGGGAGCTTGAGATCGATGTGGTGCCACTGGAGGCATTACCGAGTGAGGAGGGGGCATTTGTTGCTGATGAGCTAAAGGGGTAGGTCCCATATATTGTGTGAACAACTGGTTCAATACTTGCAAAAAGGCCTCTTTTGCCTCATTCCCTAGCCTTTGCGGAATAGGCAAGCTGTGGGCGCTCTCTGATCAGAAGCGAGAGTATTACTTTCAACTTCATCAAATACGACTCTATTAGAATAAGCTCACATGGTTTATCTATATAATAAATCAAGTCAATTCGGATAAGAAAGCATCAGACTATCATAGAATCTTGTGGCATGTACTTTTTGACTCAACACTCACTACAATTCAGTCATAGAATTGACTAAACCGTAGCTCTAATACCACTAAATGTAACACTCCTTATCTGACCCGATCGTGGAGTCCGAGCTAGGATATCACATTTTTTATCGGATGCAACTATAGTCAATCATATATCATACAACCAGTTACGCAAGTAATTAAGTGTATTACACTTTTATTATATGCTTAATAATAAATTTCGGGTGTAACGCTCCAAAACCCAGCCTAGAAGTTTACACCGGATCTCAGAGGTCACATTGATCATCGAAGTAATCGTAGAAAAACTTTAGCAAATGTGCTATCCGAAAGTCTAGTTACAAACACACTGTGCCAAATTCGAATAAAACGTTCAATCATTTAAAAATTCAAATGGATAATTTAGGTTATGTTTAAAATATTCGAGAACACAAATCCGCAGTCTTTGAAATTCAGTCTAAAATAAATTTTTTGAAAACCCAAAACAAAACTCATGTCACAATTTTTATAATTGTTTACAATAAAAAACGGCTTAACAAAATAAGAACTGAGAAAGGAACCAATTAGCTCATTTTAAAACATGTCATTTCAAGACCTCTGGTATGTCGAGTCCAACTTCAGATTATGAGAGTACCTGAAAGGGAAAACTAAGGGGGTGAGCTACACGAGCTCAGTGTTTGTTCGAAACTAAACGTAAGAAGTAAAAGACAAAGAAACAAACCAGAATGCTCTCAAAACATTATTCGAACAGCTGATCAGAAATACAAATCACGGATACAAAATTCACAAACCATGTATACAAAATTCCAATCACACCCAATACTTAATCACACAAGACTAAGTACTTTAGTGGATACGTACCAGTACATGCACCCCAACATTCAGACAAACACCTCTCCGTCCCTCGTTCACACCACGAATGAGCTGTAAGAAGCTCAACCAACCATGCACACCACATAGGACCTCGAAAGGCCCATCCAACCCTACATACCACGTATGTGGACTAGGCCACTCAGATGATAATATGCAGCAGAGCTGACATATGTGTAGTACAGTGCGGTAAATTGCAGTACAGATGAGTTGCAGTTAAACTGCCAAAATAGAACAGATCAGGCTGCATTGTCTTCGCCACCAAACCCAAAATTTTAATGCAAATGCAAAAATGCAGACCATTTGAAGACAAACATAAAGAAACAAAATACAGAATCAAAAATTTTATAAGAATGCTTGTATGCGAACAGACTATTAACTGACTTACAGAAACAATACACACAACTTGAAAACATTTATACTTTAGTCAAATAGAATAAAAATGCACATAGTCAAACGACCAAATTCAGAATCAGAGGTCACAGTACCAAATTCAAGCCAAACGGAGTCTCAACTACTCTTGCTAAGGCTTAGCCAATGGTCGGAACACACATGAACACGAAACATTCACATTCCAACTCGAAACAAAAATTTGCGAAACAAGGCCACACGGCCGTGTGGGGTCAACACGCCCATATGAAGGAGGCACACACTGTGTGAAAGGAGGCACATGACCGTGTGACTATGACACACGCTCGTGTGACCCAGGAACATGGCTGTGTGGACAGTCCGTGCAAGTCTCTATCCATTTGTGCTTAAATAAGGTACCGGGCAGACACAACCGTGTAGAAGTCACACACGCCCGTGTGAAAATCAACTAAAATCCCCAAATCAGCCACACGGCCGTGTGGCACCCAAAATTTTCCCAAAAACCCTAATTCCCAAAAGCACACGGCCATGTGGACTACCGGTGTGCGGCACACGCCCTTGTGGCCACCCGAGTGGTTGCGAAACCACCTTGAAACAGCATGTAAATCGTAAATTTCATCCCCTAAACACTCTCTAACCTCTAATAATTTAGAAACATACTATAATAAATCGTATTTGATGCAATCTAATATTGAAACAACGTTACGACTGCACCATTACCGAAACACACATGAATTTGCCGAATCCCACCGCATTGCGACACCAAATTAAACAATTCACAAATAAAGTTGAAAAGTTCCGAACCCACGCCTGATTTCACGATCAAAGCACCACACCCTCTATCTGGAATCAATTACCCACTGTCCCGAGACCGTATTGAAGGAAATAGTAAAATCTCCCCAACAAAAAAACAAAACTTTTGGAACCAAAGAAAATGGAAACAAAATCTCATGTAAGGAAGAGGGAGAGAAGAAACTGACAAAAGAAAATGGAAGTGAGGAACGTAAGAAAACTTTGGCCTCTTTCAAAATAAAAATAATTTACATAAATAAAATAAAAGAATAACTAAATATTAAAATTTTATAAACAAAACAAAACTAAATAAAAAATATTCCCACAAAACACACCTGAGAACTCGAACCCGGGACCCAAAGGTACACTAACACACAACCAACCACCAGACTAGCAAGTCCATTTTGACATAAAACACACAAAAACCCAATTGTCTGGGGTGTTACATCGAGTTCTATACAAGCTTACGAAAGCTCTTTCATTAATCGAAATATGAAATAGGACCAATTTTTAATGTTCTAAAAATCTGGGACCGACGTCATGACTTTGAAATTTTCACGTCATTATGTCGCCAACATAGTAAGTCAAGTCACAACTTTAAGCATATTGATGTCGCGACATCACTTACTGTCAGTCGACGTCGAGTCGTCACTTACTGTCGGCTAGCATCGCGACGTGAGAATTTTTTCGTCGAGATGTGACCCCTATTTTTGGTCAAAATGTAGCTTTGGTACTAACTCATGCCTTCAAACCAACCTTTGTAACCATCCATACAACTTCCCACAATCAAAACACATTTGATACATATCAAACCATGTTTATTCAAGTCTATAAATATGTAAAATCAAACATTTAAGATAACATTAAGCCAACATTTATTATTTAGGCACATTCATCCCTTTTGTAACTAGTTATACCATTCTAAGCATATAACTCTTAACCAACCATTTAACATCATACCATTCAATCATCCATGACTTTCAATACACTCAATTTCCATCTCAAATTTCTAAAGTCAAGTTAGTTCATTCATCAATTCACCCTTGTTTCATTTTGCACTATAAGAACCTATCAAGCCATTGAACTTAACATGAACAATCCCAACATGTACTAGGCGAATATGACATGCTTATTATTCACCTTTACCATTCTAAAAAACCATCTATCAACTTGACTAATTCAACTAATTCATTTGTAATCTTTAACATGCTAAATTATGCAAGTATAAGATCTTTAACATTTATTCATACCAAACTTGACCATTTCATGCACCAAATAGATTATTTACTATTCCGAACATTCAAGTTTGTATCATCATCACATTATCATATAAATAACAACTTAAAATAACCATTAGCACAAGACTTGTCCTATATACATGCCATAACATTAGGACTCAAAATGAACATAATTCTACTGTCTTTTGATAGTGTGAGCTTTATGCTGATCTGGACCGACAGGTTCTATAAGGTGATGATTTACAAGGGAAAGAAAAACAATGAAAATAAGCATATAGAATGCTTAGTAAGTTCTAATGGAAAAAAAAATATGCTTACATTGTCTTTATATTAAACATTTAAGCCACCTTAGATTAGTATAACCTTGGGTAGGGCATAGCACTCAAAATACCAACAAGGTGAGAAAATATCCATATCATGATCACAAAGTACCACAAGTAATTTAACAATACCAATTCATGTTACTTACATATAAGTTACATATCATTTTATAACAAGTATACATAATTCAATTTAATCACTTTTGATATTAATTTAATCATTTTATAACAAGTATACACAATTCCATCCATTCCATAACTTTTCAATTTAAAAACCAAGTCCATCTCATCACATTTCAAATTTCGACCTCATTTATACCGTTTTGCCTGATGAACCCTAGTAAATAGACTTAGATACACGGGTAAACTACACCACAATAGTTACTCATCCAAGCTAAGTATATACAAATCAGGTTACCCGTGTGGGTTAAACCTTTATAACGACACATCAGGTTACTCGTCCGAGCTAAACCTGTGTCACATAATACTTGAGAACCTGCAAAAAATGTTAGAGCTCGATAACATTTGTAATAAATCCTGTACAAGTGCACACAATATCTATTGGCATGCCAATCGTATCCTAACGTTTACTAAGTTCACTCAGGCATCGATTTTGCATTTTTAAATATCAACCTTGTAATCATTTACATTTACATAACACGCCCTATAAAGGGGTAACATATAACGTTTCCATATCATGAAATATTCGTACTAATGCATTTGCACCATGTATTATTACGTAATAACCAACTTTACACAATATTCCAACTCAGTCCAATACTAGCCAATTATACCAAATTCTAAGATATTTCAATTATATACAAATATTCATATATTAAATTAAAACACAAGCATACACATATAATACCAAGTGAAATATTAAGTTCCATATGAACTTACTTGGTCAAAACACCAAACAAGTTGATTCTTCAGGGACTAAGTAACAATTTTAGCTTTTCTTCAGTTAACTTCGCTTTTATCCAATTCTTGATCTATACAATTATTTCATACAATCAATCAATTCTAACCATTTTCATATTATGTCATAACGTGAATAAACCTAGAGAAACTCATTTTTCAATACCTTTAAAATTATACAATTTATTAAATTTAATCCCTGAATTCGAAATAGCCATAACTTTTAATTTTGAGCCTTGTTTTAAAAATTAATTTCACATATATTCATTAGAGACCCTCTACTTCCTATTCCTACTGAAATTTCATAATAGTTTTACATTTTATTCAATTTGGTCTCTATGTTTGAAACTAATAATTAAGCTAAATTAATTTTACAATCTAGTCCATTTTCGTAATCTAAGATTAAAATCTATCAATTTCAAGCCTTATTCTTCAAGAAATAAACAATGAAAACTTTCTAAAACTTCAACAATTTTACAAATTGGTACATGGGCTAGCTAAATTAAGCTCCTATGACCTCAAATCTATGAAAATTTCAAGAAAATGACTTGAATTTACCTTTCTAATAGTGGTAGAATGTTGCAAGGGTTTAGCAATTTTATTCAATGTTTTAATATGGTGGACGGTTGGAATAAGGAAGACGATAATGGATTTTCCACTTTCTTTGGCTTTTATACATTAATTAACTATTAATTATTCTACATTAGTTAATTTAATTATAGATTAATTAGTAAAAGTTAATACTTAATCACAACTAGTGGATTATGTCATCAACTTCCAGTAATTATTACTTGAAATGGTTTAATATCCATTTTGGCCCCTTGGTTAATTTTTATTCAAGTCCTCAAGCCATTTGCCAATTAAAACTCTACAGCGATTGATTTTTTACAACTTAGTCCCTAAACCTTAATTAACTATTAATTTGACTAAATTAATGAACCAAACTTTAATATATTTTTTTATATTAACCCCGTAAGTATTTATTTTTTAATATTTACAGGCTTGATTTATGAAAATGGGGTTCTGAAACCGTATTGTTTTGGTACCACTAAAAATTGGGTTGTTACATTAACTCATTGATAGTGGTCTGATTTCCTTCTTGAAATGAAAAAGGAGCTTCTTAAGCTTCATGTTCTTGAGAATATTCATTGATCTAAGGACTTCCATACTTTTGCACTCTCTTTGTGGATGTATTACTCGTGACTTTCGATCAGATTGAAGACTTAGAAGGTCAAACACCGAACACCTCCTTGTAGATTCTCCCAAACGGTCAAATACTAAAGATCTTGAAGGTACTATAAGATTTTTTTGCTCTTCTAGAACTTCTTCTACACCTATGTGTCCTGAAGTTTCTCTACGAATCTTCAACTTCAACAAAGTAAATCCAAGTCCTGCTTTAGAAGTTCCAGCACGATCTAATTTCTTTTACAATACTTGAAAAATCTAGGCAGAACTATTATGAGTCCTTTTACTTGGTTCATCCATCTTGTGTGCCAATTTCACCACCTATTATTTCTTTTAACCAGCATTGGCGAAGAGTAAAAGGACTTTTGACTCCTCTATGTTACTAAGGAGAAGAGTCAAAGTCTTCAAAACACCATCATCTACATTGGGACTGTAAGCTACGACATTTCCTTTTTGCTTGGAGTTTTTGACTAGTTTTCCTACTATTTCTTCTACAAATGAACTCTTTAAATAAAACCTAGCATCAACAAAGTCGTATTTTGCTTTATAAAATGGCTTTGTATATGAAACAATTGTTTGACTTAACAATTGTTGTTTTACTTGAAGAAGTAATGGAGGATTGAGGAAACTACACCATTTTGACAAATCCATAGTCGTCCAAAAAACATGTTTTATGTTGTAATATCCTGGATTTTGGGTTTATGCATTTATGCTTAACTAAATGTGAAAGCATGTCTATGTGTGTGTTAAATGTGTTTTATGAATTTTTGAGAACCTTAGAATGTAGGAAAATGCCTTAGAAATTATTAGATTTTAAATCTAAAAGAGGAAGCTAAGTAGGGTGGCCTTAAGAGAAAATGTAGGGGATTTATAACACAAAAATAGGCTTGGTAAAGTGGCTTGAAGGCGCCACTTAAGGCCTCAGTAGGTGACGCCACAAGCATGATGCAGGTCTTAAGTTCGAGCTGCAAAGGAAGCAAAAAAAGGGGGGCTTTTATTTTGAATGTTGCGTCAAGGAGAGGGGGAGGAGATGGACGGCAATGGGGCTTTGAAAGGTGAGGATAAAGACTTGATTTATCCTTTTTAAATTTCGGCTAAGATAGGGGATAAATGATGATTTTATTTTGAATTATTTTTGAATGGGTAAAAGAGAGAAAAGAGGAGAAAAATGAGGAAGCTAATAAGGGAGTGTGAGTTGGCCGATTGGAGGACTCTAAGTGTAGTAATTTCGGCCAAGGAAGGAGAATAAGGCCATTCTTCATTCTTTCTTTCCTCATGTGCCTCTGCCGAATTCTCTCTGCAACCTATTCTCTTTTTCTTTTCAATTCTCCAAAAGTCGAAAATAGGATCCCCTAGTCTTGCCGATTTTCCCTAAGTCCTATACTTTCTTTTCTTTTCTTGATTAAAATCGAATCTTTCCAAGTGATCATCAAAAGCCGAAAGTTGCCACTCTTTGAATCAATTTCTCCTGCAAGCTCTCTCTGTCGATTTCTTCAGGGTAAGATCAAATTCGATTTCCATTCTCTTTCTTTTAGGCTTGTCGAAATCTAAGAACTAATCTCTATTATTGTTCCTTGGCCGAAACTCTGGAAAAGGTTTCGAGATTTGGGTGTTGTCAACTACAAGGAGGTTTCGGGATTTCAATATCCAAGGTAAGTTATGTGATATTCGGCCATAGGCCATTCTATTGTGTTTTAATGTTAGATTAGATCTAACATGTGGCCATAGGAATCTCGACATCATTAAAGAAGCAAGGATCAATTTGTGGGAATTGAAATCGCAAGGTAAGGAGGTGTAATATTCGGCCATATTGATTATTATGTTAGCCGAATCTGACCATGGTTATTTAGGGGCAGTCGACAGTGGTATACAAGGATTTCGGGATTCAAAATCGCAAGGTAAGTGCACATACACATTCGGCCAAGGCCTTATTTAGCAACTTGGATCTATTTCTTACTTATTCAAAAGCCGAAAACTAACCAAGTCAATTGATCTAGTGTTAGCCGATTTTAAGGAAGAAATACTACAACGTTTCAGGATTTGATTAATAATCAAATCGGCAACAAGGTAGGAGCTTTGGGTGCAATAATCCTTCGGGATTTGATCATATAGCCGAATAGGCTTTTGCTAAACATTAAGTGGTTGACCAAATGTAGGAACTAAGGATCTAGGACGCTAGATCGGGATTTTCGAGAGTCTTAGTGAAAGCGATAAGTATATCAGGTGTGTATCCCACACTATCTCTTAATAGATTTATGGTATTGTTTTAATGCATGTGTTAATAAGAATGTGAAAGATATGGCTAAGGTACTGTGCAATGGTACAAAGTACTCAGTGCACGCTTTACCCACTCCTACTATGAGTATAATATGATCTCATTATGGCTCATATGTGAAACTATAAGAATGTGAATAAGGAATATGACATGGTTTATGCATATTTGTATGACATGGGGCATATGGGTGATTATGAAAGGGGAAGTGAATTTGGTGGTTTTATACCACAATATCTGAATGTGGTGACTTATGTCACGAAATCTGAATGTGGTGACTTATGTCACATTTTTAATTATCTGGTGGCTATGCCACAAACTTATAAGGGCAATGAGCACGTCGTCTGCAGCGACTGCCTTCGATGATGTGTAACGGATGGAGGGTTGACTTAGTAGTCCCCACGGTGTGATGGTTGGTACGGGTGATGTGTAGCGGATGGCATCTAGGTTTGGGTTCGGGATTGCATCATTATCTCTATTTGTTATATATGTATGACATGTTATGATATGCCTAAATCATTTGGGGACTAGTGTTGGTTATACACACCGAGTCTGCTTTGACTCACCCCGTCGTGGGATATTTCTTTCAGTGGCCGCTGATGATGGACCGGGTGGCAGGAGCTTAATGGTGGCCATGCTCACTTCGCTTTTATTCTACTTTATTTTATTTTGAACTTTAAGTTTGAATTTCATTTCGGGTTTTACCGTTGATGTAATAAGGCCACTAGTATGAAACTATTTATGCATGCATTTTAATTATTTCATTATGATACGAATTTTTATCAAACTAAAAGCTTAAGACACTTTTCTTAAAGATAAATACTAAATGTTTTGACACTTAAACACAAATATTTTCCAATGTGCAAGTAAACTTTAAAAATAAATTTGGCATGTCTTTAAAATATAAAAACAAGGTTTTAATAAATCCTTGATTTCAAAACGAACAAGATTTTCAACCGAACCCAACACAAAACAAGTTTTTTCCAAAACCACTTAAATTTACCAAAGTAAACAAACAAATTCTGAACTGTTTTACTCGAGGAACATACCCGATCCGGTCAAGGCTTGTGGGTCGGGTTTGGGGTGTTTCACTTAGTATCGAGCCCGCTTTAAAACTCTCGGCCTTGGGTTTGAAGCCCACAATATTTTCAAGATTTGGCCCAAATAAATTTTGTGAAAATTTTTGTGACATGAGCAGTGTTTTCTCGGCATGGCACCTAAGTCTCCGACCAAGTCCACTGTAAGTACTCCTAATCATGTGTGAATTATAGTATGATTTGTAGAAGGGTATATCGGGAACGTAGATTAGTATATTAAGTACTTGAGCCCTAGGATTAGTTTACCCCAACCTAAGAATTACATAAGACTTAATGCCTAACTAAACAAACCCGTGACTAAGTCGCGAAGTTAGGGTGTGGCAACCATTGTGCGCATGTCTAGGATTGGATTCAGAAGAGAGCTCGGTATTTAAGTAGTCCTAGTGACTCACTTCCTCTTCGCTCGAATCCTACCCAAAAGTGAGCTACTGGTTCACCCTAACCAAGAGGACTCATTCACAAAGCTAAACTCAATAATTAAAACCCGAAAGGGACTAGCCGTATTTTTATAAAAACCCTAGTTTTAAAAATCAACAAATTACCCCTTTGATTCATAGCGAAATTATTTTGAAAATTTTTCCAAAATATTCCCAATTTATAAAATTACTTAAATACCCCTGGTTGTGAAATTTACTAAAAAGCTTTGGTTGAAAAGAATTTAAAGTACCATACTACCCTCGATTTTTACTAAGATACTTTTCAAAATACTAGAAACCCCTATTTTGCAAAATATTAAGATACCCTGAATTGGAAAATTTACGAAATTACCCCTGATTTACAAAATTACCAAAATGACCCCAATTTTCAAAATTTCTGCCATACCTCTGATTTGAGAAAATTTTCAAAAGTACCCTCGAGTTTTGAAAATTTCAAAGTGCCCTGATTTATTAAGATTTTTAAATTGACCCCGCTTTATTACCCAAAATACCCTCAGAGGAGAAATGACGAAAATACCCTCGGGATAGGAACGGACGAAAATGTTTGAATAGTGGAATGTGTGCGGTAGGTACTACTGAATGATTGTGTTTCTCTGAATTAGGATAGAAAACTTGGAACGAAAACTCTGAATGATCGAAAGAACCTCTATTAATCTTCTTTTCATAAAATTTCTTCGCGGGTAATCAGTGGAACAAAGGCTAATACATAAAACTTTGTAATCAGATTAAAGCGCGATCGTAGAAATGAGCTCTAGGGACGTGGTCGTAATGTACGAGGACGTGGTAGAGCGCGAATGGTCGTGACGTAAACCCGTTAGATCGGGTCAAGGATCCGAGAATGAGGTACCACCACCCCCACCACCACCGTTGGTGGTGAGCAAAGAAGATCGCACAGGGGATGATGCGATGCTCGCAGTCGCATCGCGAGTTCTTGAAATGGTGGCTGGAGTAGGAGGAAATATGGGAGCTCGAAAATCTGTACCCGAGTGACTCCGAGCCAATGGGGCTGAGGTGTTTTGTGGTGTATCTGGTGTGGCACCCAGTACGGCTGAGTATTGGTTGGAGGGGACAGAGCGAATCATGGATGAGCTCGATTTAACTGCTGAGGAGAAACTGAAAGGAATGGTGTCGCTTCTTCGCGATGAGTCATATCAATGGTGGCTCACAGTTCGAGATGGTGCTACGGCTGAGGAACTCACTTGGGACTATGTTAAGGCGGCATACCAGAAGAAGTATGTTGGTACTAATTATATTGATGCGCAGAGGAAGCAATTTCTGGGGCTGGTTCAAGGGAATAAGTCCGTAGCGGAGTACGAGGCTGAATTCTTAAGGTTGAGCCGGTATGCTCGAGGAATGGTGGCTACGGAGCATGAGCGATGTGTCCAGTTTGAGGACGGACTTAGGGATGATCTAAGGTTGTTGATAGCTCCGCAGCAGGAACGGGAATTTACCGTGTTAGTAGAGAAGGCTAAAGTAGCCGAAGGAGTTAAGGACTTTGTAAGGCAGAATACTGACCGGAAAAAGAAAAAGAGAGGGTTTGGATCATCAGAGTCATCGAGAAATGCGCAGAAGAGGCCTAGGGTTGATGGGCAGCGAGGTCAGCAAGTTGGTACCGAGGCGTGACTGCATTTGTGCTGAGTGTGGGAAGAGGCACCTAGGAGAGTGTTGGAAAAAGACAGGAGGATGTTTCAAGTGTGGATCTAAGGATCATATGATTAAGGACTGTCCAATAATGATAGACGGGAGTCGACCAATAGGTCAGGGCTATAATCAGGCTGGAAGAGGTGGACAGCAGCCTCAGCGGGGTCGTGGGCTGAATAATAGAGGTAATTGTGCTGAAAGAGGACGTGGGACCCCGGGCAGAGGTGTTGGTAATACAGAGGCTAGACAGCCAGGTCTAGTGTATGCGGTTCACCGGAGGGAGGAGGGAGACGCACCGGACGTCATAACCGGTACGTTCCTTATAGCTGACAAGTCTTATTTTGCTCTGATTGATGTGGGCTCGACCCATTCCTATGTTGCATGTAGTGTAGTTGAAACACTAGGCATAGACTCAACTATCTCGATAGGGAGATGATCGTAGTAAGCCCATTAGGCCAAACGTAGTGGTGAATAAGATCTTTCTGAGTGTACCCTTAGAAATTCAGTGGAGTGATATTTTCTCGCCAACTTAATGGAACTTCCTTCTGAGAATTTGACCTCATACTTGGCATGGACTCGCTAGTAGAACACCGGCTATATTGGATTGTGCAAACTAAGTGAATGGAGTTAAGAACGCCTGGAGGATGAGGCGATAATTATAATAGGAGAAAGAAGGAACTACTTATCTAACGTAGTCTCGCCTTAAAGGTGATAAGATGGTTCGGAAGGGTGCAAGGCATTTTTGACTTTTATTAGGCGTTGGATGCCAAAGAAGAGGAGTTAGTGGAGTTAGAGCAAGAAAAGAGTTTGTGGATATTTTTCCTGGAGGAGTTACCGAATACCCCGGACGGGAGGTGGAGTTTGGGATTGACTTATCGCTCGAACGGTGCCGCAGATTCTATCGCCCGTATAGAATGGCACCGAAGGAGTTGGTTGAGCTCAAGGCTCAAATCCAAGAGTTGCTTGATCGTAGGTTTATCCGACCCAGTGTGTCTCCATGGGGAGCACCGGTCTTGTTTGTGAAGAAGAAGGACGGAACTATGCGTATGTGCATAGATTATCGTCGATTGAATAAGTCGACCATCAAGAACAAGTACCATTCACGAGGATAGACGACTTGTTCGATCGACTTAAGGGCAGCAGCGGTATTCTCGAAGATAGATCTAAGGTCTGGATATCATCAGCTTAAGGTGAAGGAAGCAGATATCCATAAGACGGCTTTCCGGACAAGATACGGACACTATGAGTTCGTAGTAATGCCGTTTGGCTTGACGAACGCCCCAGCCGTGTTCATGGATATGATGAATCGGGTTTTTCAACCTTACTTGGATAGGTTCGTTGTTGTGTTCATAGACGATATCCTAGTATACTCAAAGTCTGAGGAAGAACATGATGAGCATCTCCGGATAGTGTTACAAGTGTTGAGGGAGTAGAAGCTCTATGCCAAATTCAACAAGTGTGAATTTTGGCTGAAGGAAGTTGCGTTCTTAGGGCATGTGGTATCCGCAGAAGGAATAAGAGTGGATCCTAGGAAGATTGAGGCAGTATTAGATTGGAAACCACCTAAGTCTGTGGTTGAGGTTTACAGTTTCTTGGGACTAGCCGGCTACTACAGAAGGTTTGTAGAAGGGTTTTCATCAATTGCCGCACCTTTGACAAAGCTGTTGAGAAAGGAGGTACCTTTCGTTTGGACAGATAAGCAACAGGAGAGCTTTGAGAAGCTTAAGAGGGTTTTGACTGAAGCTCCGGTTTTGATTCAGCCAGAGGCAGGGAAGGACTTTGTGGTGTACTGTGATGCTTCCCACACAGGATTGGGATGCGTATTGATGCAAGATGGGAAGGTAGTCGCTTATGCGTCTCGGCAATTAAGGCCACATGAGGTTAACTACCCGACGCATGATTTGGAATTGGCGGCGGTGGTCTCTGCTCTTAAGGTGTGGAGGCATTGTCTTTATGGAGAAAAGTCAGTGATCTACACGAACACAAGAGCCTTAAGTATCTCGCGACTCGTAAGGAGTTGAACTTGAGACAATGAAGGTGGGTGGAATTATCAAGGATTATGATTGTTCCATAGAGTATCACCCGGGGAAGGCAAATGTGGTAGCGGATGCTCTAAGTCGGAAAGTAGTATCGGATCTGAGGCGATGTTTGCACATCCGAGCTTGTATGACGATGGAAGTCTCTTGGCGTAGTTGCAAGTTAAGCCGACATGGTGAATGAGGTGAAGGAAAGTCGCTTAGTGGATGAGGATTTCAGGTGCTAAGTTGCGACAAGTGCAGAGTGGGAGTTGGAAGATTACGGTATTAATGACGAGGGAGTATTATGTTTCAAGGGCAAGGTCCGTATGCCAAGAATGAGGACTTAAGGCGAGAATTCTTCAGAATCGCATGGTAGCCCCTATGCTATGCATCCCGGAGGTACTAAGTTGTCAGCAGTGGATCTAAGGGAACAATTTTAGTGGCCTGGTCTTAAGAGGAAAGTTACCGAATTTGTAGGGAAATGCTTGACGTGTCGCCAAGTTAAGGCTGAACACCAAGTTCACCGAGGATTGCTTCACCGATAAAGATTCCGCAGCGGAAGTGGGAGAGAATCACCATGGACTTCGTTAGTGGGCTTCCCCTTACGCCTACTAAGAAGGACTCGGTATGGGTGATAGTGGATCGGTTGACAAAGTCCGCGCATTTCATTCCAAAGGCGGGTTGATTATTCTTTGTAGAAGTTGGCGAAGTTGTATGTGGCGGAGATTGTAAGGTTGCATGGAGTACGGGTGTCAATTATTTCGATAGGGATCCAAGGTTTACGTCTCGATTTTGGAAAGCTCGCATCAAGCTTTAGGCACCGATTGGATTTCACTACGGCTTTTCATCCGCAATCGGACGGTCACTGTCGAACGAGTGATCCAAGTGTTGGAAGATATGTTGAGGGGTCATGTAATAGACTTTAGAGGAAGTTGGGAAGAATACTTGCCTTTAGCGGAATTTGCGTACAATAATAGCTATCAAGCCGATGATTCGGATGGCACCATATGAAGCGCTTGTATGGACGGAAGTGACGCACTCCTACGTGTTGGGCGGAATTAGGGAACGTCGGGTTTTGGGGCGTAGATCGTGGCTGAATCCGAGGAGAAGGTTGAGGTAATTCGCACGATTGAAGGAAGCATCCGATAGGCGTAAGTCGATATGCGATCTTAAACGGAAGGAAATAGAATTTGATGTGGGGATCAAGTGTTTCTTAAAGTTTCGCCTTGGAAGAAGGTGATGAGATTTGGTCGCAAAGGAAGTTAAGTCCAAGGTTTATAGGACCTTATCGGGTATTGAAGCGAGTTGGACCAAAGGGCATACCAGCTAGAGTTGCCACCGGAGTTGAAAGCAGATTCACGACGTATTCCATGTGTCTATGCTACGTCGTTATCGACCGGATCCATCTCACGTAGTTCCGTTGAAGAGGTGGAGCTAAGGCGATTTGTCCTACGAGGAAGAGCCGACTCATTTTGGAACGAGATGTGAAAGTGCTACGGAGGAAATCGGTTCCTCTAGTTAAAGTATTATGGCGCAATCATGGATCGGAGGAAGCTTCGTGGGAGCCGAAGAAGCAATGCGACAAAGAATACCCTCACTTATTTTAGCTGTAATTTCGAGGCGAAATTATTTTTAAGGGGGTAGAACCGTAATATCCTGGATTTTGGGTTTATGCATTTGTGCTTAAATAAATGTGAAAGCATGTCTATGTGTGTGTTAAATGTGTTTTATGAATTTTTGAGAACCTTAGAATGTAGGAAAATGCCTTAGAAATTATTAGATTTTAAATCTAAAAGAGGAAGCTAAGCAGGGTGGCCTTAAGAGAAAATGTAGGGGATTTATAACGCAAAAATGGGCTTGGTAAAGTGGCTTGAAGGCGCCACTTAAGGCCTCAGTAGGTGACGCCACAAGCATGATGCAGGTCTTAAGTTCGAGCTGCAAAGGAAGCAAAAAAAGGGGGGCTTTTATTTTGAATGTTGCGTCAATGAGAGGGGGAGGAGATGGACGGCAATGGGGCTTTGAAAGGTGAGGATAAAGACTTGATTTATCTTTTTTAAATTTCGGCTAAGATAGGGGATAAATGATGATTTTATTTTGAATTATTTTTGAATAGGTAAAAGAGAGAAAAGAGGAGAAAAATGAGGAAGCTGATAAGGGAGTGTGAGTTGGCCGATTGGGGGACTCTAAGTGTAGTAATTTCGGCCAAGGAAGGAGAATAAGGCCATTCTTCATTCTTTCTTTCCTCCTGTGCCTCTGCCGAATTCTCTCTGCAACCTATTCTCTTTTTCTTTTCAATTCTCTAAAAGCTGAAAATAGGATCCCCTAGTCTTGCTGATTTTCCCTAAGTCCTATACTTTCTTTTCTTTTCTTGATTAAAACCGAATCTTTCCAAGTGATCATCAAAAGCCGAAAGTTGCCACTCTTTGAATTGATTTCTCCTGCAAGCTCTCTCTGCCGATTTCTTCAGGGTAAGATCAAATTCGATTTCCATTCTCTTTCTTTTAGGCTTGTCGAAATCTAAGAACTAATCTCTATTATTGTTCCTTGGCCGAAACTATGGAAAAGGTTTCAGGATTTGGGTGTTGTCAACTACAAGGAGGTTTCGGGATTTCAATATCCAAGGTAAGTTATGTGATATTCGGCCATAGGCCATTCTATTGTGTTTTAATGTTAGATTAGATCTAACATGTGGCCATAGGAATCTCGACATCATTAAAGAAGCAAGGATCAATTTGTGGGAATTGAAATCGCAAGGTAAGGAGTGTAATATTCGGCCATATTGATTATTATGTTAGCTGAATCTGACCATGGTTATTTAGGGGCAGTCGACAGTGGTATACAAGGATTTCGGGATTCAAAATCGCAAGGTAAGTGCACGTACACATTTAGCCAAGGCCCTATTTAGCAACTTGGATCTATTTCTTACTTATTCAAAAGCCGAAAACTAACCAAGTCAATTGATCTAGTGTTAGCCGATTTTAAGGAAGAAATACTACAACGTTTCGGGATTTGATTAATAATCAAATCGGCAACAAGGTAGGAGCTTTGGGTGCAATAATCCTTCGGGATTTGATCATATAGCCGAATAGGCTTTTGCTAAACATTAAGTGGTTGACCAAATGTAGGAACTAAGGATCTAGGACGCTAGATCGGGATTTTCGGAGTCTCGAAGAAAGCGATAAGTATATCGTGTGTGTACCCCACACTATCTCTTAATAGATTTATGGTATTATTTTAATGCATGTGTTAATAAGAATGTGAAAGATATGGCTAAGGTACCAGGCAATGGTACAAAGTACTCAGGTACTTTTTACCCACTCCTACTATGAGTATAATATGATCTGTTATGGCTCATATGTGAAACTATAAGAATGTGAATAAGGAATATGACATGGTTTATGCATATTTGTATGACATGGGGCATATGGGTGATTATGAAAGGGGAAGTGAATTTGGTGGTTTTATACCACAATATCTGAATGTAGTGACTTATGTCACGAAATCTGAATGTGGTGACTTATGTCACATTTTTAATTATCTGGTGGCTATGCCACAAACTTATAAGGGCGATGAGCACGTCGTCTGCAGCGGATTGCCTTGATGATGTGTAGCGGATGGAGGGTTGACTTAGTAGTCCCCACGGTGTGATGGTTGGTACGGGTGATGTGTAGCGGATGGCATCTAGGTTTGGGTTCGGGATTGCATCATTATCTCTATTTGTTATGTATGTATGACATGTTATGATATGCCTAAATCATTTGGGGACTAGTGTTGGTTATACACACTGAGTCTGTTTGACTCACCCCGTCGTGGGATATTTCTTTCAGGTGACGCTCAGTGATGGACCGGGTCGGCAGGAGCTTAATGGTGGCCATGCTCAGCTCAGCTTTTATTCTACTTTATTTTATTTTGAACTTTAAGTTTGAATTTCATTTCGGGTTTTACCGTTGATGTAATAAGGCCACTAGTATGAAACTATTTATGCATGCATTTTAATTATTTCATTATGATACGAATTTTTATCAAACTAAAAGCTTAAGACACTTTTCTTAAAGATAAATGCTAAATGTTTTGACACTTAAACACAAATATTTTCCAATGTGCAAGTAAACTTTAAAAATAAATTTGGCATGTCTTTAAAATATAAAAACAAGGTTTTAATAAATCCCTGATTTTAAAACAAACAAGATTTTCAACCGAACCCAACACAAAACAAGTTTTTTCCAAAACCACTTAAATTTACCAAAGTAAACAAACGAATTCTGAACTATTTTACTCGAGGAACATACCCGATCTGGTCAGGGCTCGTGGGCCGGGTTTGGGGTGTTTCATATGTTGTCTTCGCTTCAATCACATGGAACAATAGACTTGACTCCATATTTTTGATGAAAAGTTGAAGTTTGAGTTTGCCGAGAGCCCTTTGCCCTATTGGTTGAATCCTTGAATCATCAAACAACTTTGCATCAACTCATTGAGAGGGACTCCCAAATCTTCCATTGTCTTCAAAGGTAGTATGTTGATAGTTGAACCACAATCAACAAAGATTTGATTCACTTTTTGCTCATAAACGTATCCAGTAACAAACAAAGGCCTATTGTGAGGAGTGGATCCTAACAACAAGTCTTTGTCAATACGGCTAATCTTTGTTACACCAGAGTGATCGTTGACTTGTAACCCTGTGGTGTCAAAATTGTCTTCACCTTCAAAATTTCCATTCTCACCAATATGATTGTAAGTCACAGGAATGTGATGTTCATATCTAAAGAAAGGTAGTATTAATTTATTTAGTGTTATCAACTTTCTTGAGTTTCCATTCCCAAAGGGCCTTTTCTTTCTTTGAGACACTCTAGGATTTGTTAATTTAGTTGGTTGGGAGATCACTTTAGCTGATATCTAGACTTTAAAAGGTTTTGGGGCATACTTCCTTTGACTTCTTCGGTGTGTGGAAAGTGTCCAACCATCGTCACAATTGTCTTTTTGAGGAATATTCTTGCCTCTATTCTCTTGTAAATTGATTTTCCAACTTGCTTCTAGGGTCAGAATGATGGGATTGAAAGAACCAAACTTTATCACCAAATCTGGTTGAGGAGCGATTTCAATTGACGTCAAGTGCGATGGCATTGCTTTTTCCTCAAATTGAATCTTTCCTTCTTTATAGAGCAGCAAAATTTTATCCTTCAAGATAAAGCACTTCTCAAGAGGATGACTGATCATACGATGATACTTGCAGTATTTTGGATCATCAACTTTATCAACTTCTTTAGGTCGTTTCATCACTAGCAATTGTATTATCCTACTTCTAAGAAGTTTCTCCAGCTGATAAAGAATGAACGCGAAACAGGTGAATGATTAAGAAAACAGGATCATAAGTTTGTTTAAGTCGCGGGTTTGACTTAGGGCTCTAGACGTTCGGAAAGAAACTTGGATTTTGAAATAACCTGAAACACAAATGAATCCAAGTCAGATAAAAAAAATTAAAAAAATTGAAATAAATAAACTAAGATAAGTAAAATAGAACAATAGAACAATAAATAAGAAAAATAAGGAAGATAGATGGAAAAGATGGAACATGGCGTGTAGAAATCCAAAGGAGCCTTGGAAACAAGAAGAATCCACAACCCCCTTCAAGCGACTCTAATTTCCCCTCCAAGAAAGAAAACTTGGGAAGAAAAACTTTGAAGATGATCCCCACAATCTGAAAAGATTGTTAAAACTGTTCTAAAATAAACTCAAGAGAACTTCTTGAAAAAAAAAACTCAGAGAATTTATTGACTCAAAAGAGAAGTTGAATAATAATGAATTGAATTATTTGTGTACAATGCAAAGGCCTATAAATAGGCTAGTTAAATACATCTAAATAAAACTCTTAAGTATACTAGAACTCTAATTAATCTAAATAAGAATTTGTTTTAAACTAAACTTTCTTATTGACATAAAACTCCTAAATAACTTAAACAACTTAATAATTATTAAAAATTCAGAATAATAAAATAATAAGATTTGATAAATACAATATTGGGCTTATATATAATATAAATTAAGCCCAAAACCCGAACCCAATATTGTAACAGCCCATTTTTTAGTGAAATCGGAACAGTGGTTTCGGGACCAGAAATCCGATCCGAAAATAAAGTTTATTTTTATTTTATTACATGGTCTGTATTATGATAGACATGTCGTGTGAAAATTTTGATGCAAAAAATTTATCGATTAAGTGCTTAATTATGAGAAGGACTAAATCGCATAAAATGCGAAAGTTGAATTCTAGTAGCTATAAGGATTAAATAGATATGGAATTCAAAACTAGAGTTCCTTATATGGTAATTAGACCATTAAAGAAAAGTATGTAGATTTTCGGTGACTCATCCATGGAAAAATTAGAAAAGAGTAGGGACTAAATTGGAAATTGAAATGATTAATTAATTAAAAAGATGATAAAATATATCATCTTATTTTTATGTCATCTTGAACCTAAAACACATGTAAACCCTAGGAGAGAGAGAGAAGAAACTTTCATGGCTTAATTGCGTAAGTTTTCTTGTCCCGTTTTTAGTACTTTTGATATTTTTGAAACCGGGATAGCTTAATCTATCTATTTGGGGAAATGGGAAATGGGTCATGGATGTATATGTTGAAAATTAGAAAGTTATGGTAGAAAATGAAAGGTTGTTGATAGATAAACAACTTTTATAAAGTGATTTTTGATGAAAACATGATTTAGGGACTAAAATGTAAAGTTGTGAAATTTGATGAAATTTTTTGAATTTTTCTGAATACATGTGCTTTAAATTTTGTAATGGGGTTTTGTTTAGGCTTGGAATAGAGAGTAATTTGCACAAGTTTCATTTTCCGAGCCTAGGGACGAAATTGGAATTTATGGAAAAGTTAGGGGCAAAATGGTAATTTTGCCTAGGACGTAAATTGAGTCCCAACGAGTATAAATGTATGAAATTGGTGATTAAATTTATTTATATAGATCCAAAAAACTCAAATTTGAGGTTAGATCGAGGAAAAGAAAAGGTTTCGAATTAGTAGACTTTATACGCGAACAAGTGTCGAGGTAAGTTCGTGTAACTTAATCGAGCATGAAATTATGTTAATTGAATGTTGTGTTTGTATGTAAGGTGACTTATATTGATATGCATTACTTGAATGCTATAATGGAAAATTTAATACATGTTTGAAATGGTGAAAAAGGGTTAAGTCTCGATTGAATATTGAGTTCTGATGAGTAGATGTGCTTTCCCGAAATGAATGAGGTCCTACATTTGTTGCTGACAGATTTAGCTCGGATGAGTAATCCTATTGACCTTGTAACACCCCTAACCCGTATTCACTGCCGAAACAGGGTTACAGAGTATTACCGAAACTTTCAAAACATTTTCAGATAATTCAAACATTTACTATTTATTCCTCGAGATTTATTCATAGTGTCCCTTAAATACACCCTCGAGGCCCAAAACGAGCATTAGAATCGAGTCTAGACTTAATCGAAAACTCTAAGAATTTTTTGCGAAATTTCAAAATTTTTCCAAGGTGCAGGGCTCACACGCCTGTGTGGTCCAAGGGACACACCCGTGTGACCTTGGGACACGCCCGTGCTATAGGCCGTGTTCGACCCCTTGTAACTCTCTGACTTGTGCACACGGCCATGCCACACGCCCGTGTGCTAGGTCGTGTAGCACACAACGCTAAGACACACGCCTGTGTCTCTGCCCGTGTGCTCAATTCAGAGCATTTTGTTTTCTCGAATTTAAGGTGCAGGGGACACACGGCCTAACCACACGCCCATGTACCAGGCCGCGTGTCACACATGGTCTAGACACACGCCCGTGTGTCTGCCCGTGTGGACAAAATAAGGCCATTCCTAGCTTCATTTCTCACCCAAAATCATACCAAATTCCTGCACCAAACTTACATCCAAACACCAACCAATCCAAGCATTTAATTCAAGCAATTTATAACATCTGATATGATATATTGTTACATGCACTCATGCTTTTAATCTTACCTTTTATAAGCATACTCATTTTAACCTTTTTCAATCGATCAATAATAAATACTTATGTTATCTCCATAAAATAAACTTAAATACATATATATATACATGTACCAAAACATAATCATCACTAGCCATTCCAACGGCTAGATTACAATAATCATTAACATTTACTTGCCAATATGACCAATACAACCTATACATGCCATTGTAACCATAATTGCTTTACCATATTGTACCGACATTGGCCGATGGATAGTGTGAGTGATCTCTGCTAAGCTTTCAATCCAACGAGCTTCTGATTTACTCTAAATCAGGGAAATAAAACTAAGTAAGCATAAAATGCTTAGTAAGTTCGTATAACAGGGTACTTAACTTACCATTCATTCTATTTTGAGGTAACTATGTAGGGCATATTCAATCAATATGACCTCAAGCCCTACACACATCCTCATTGCCCTTGTTAGTCATATATTCCATAATAACATCAAAACATATATAGGCTCAACAATAATCAAGTTTCCATGCACATATGCTTTCCACAACATGTATTCATTTAACATGTATAAATCATCTCTTTATATTACAAGTATAATTTCATAATAGTTCATCTCGAGTTTAGATTATTTCATGTCAGAACTTTACTCATTTCATTCGAAATATCAAGTTCACACGAGTAGTAGTACACTCAAGGTGTACAAGTCTATAATCAAGGATGAACATTCTCATCAAATAATTTTCATATACAAATATCATCATCTCATTCTTTCATATATCACTTGTCATGTATCATCATTTTCTTGTATTTAAGACGGATACGTGTAATAACTCATTTTATTATTCATATCTTCTCATGTCTGGATTGTCACTCGTTGAATTTAGTTGAAATATCGATGGATACACAGGTAGTACACTCAAGGTGTACAAGTCAGGATCCATCAATTCATATTCAATGGTACCCATAAGGTACTATTTTAGAGAGTACACTCTCGAGCCACACATGTATACAACAGGATTGCCAGTCCAGGCTAAATCCTTTTTATGAAATATGCTCTAAGGAACTTGATATGGACTACCCGTCCGAGCTAAATCCAATCCATAACATATGCTCGAAAGTACTTATATCAGGATTACCCGTCTGGGCTAAATCCTTTCTGTAATGAGGTCAATAGGATTACTCGTCCGAGCTAAATCCCGTCAGCAACAAATACAAGACCTCATTCATTTCAGGAAATCACATATCCATCGATTTTCCATTTATTCAACCGGGATTTGAACATTTTTCAAGCATTATCGGGCATGTGATTATTTCATACATCCATAACATGCATATAATTCAAATAAACACATTCCACATTCATTTCAAGCATAAAAGTAACATTTTTATCATTTATCATTTTTCGGGCATTATCGCTGATCGGGCTTTGTCAGATACAATTTCAATGTCACATATACATATATGATATTTATACAATTCACAACACAACATTTAATTCAAACATGTAAACATGCACAAATTAGTTACACGAACTTACCTCGACAAATGTTCGTGTACGTAAAATCTACTAATCCGATATTTTCCTCTTTTCCTCGTTCTAGCTCCGAATTTGGTCTATCCGGATCTATACGAGTAAATTTTACATCAATTTATCACATTTCATATTCAGGTGAACTCAATTTACATCCTAGGCAAAATTACCATTTTGCCCCTAACTTTTCCATAAATTCCCATTTCGTCCCTAGGCTCGGAAAATGAAATTTATGCAATTTACTCCCTATTCCAAGCCTAACCAAAATTTCACCTTAAAATTTACAGCATATATATTCTATAAAATTCAAAATTTTTCTTCAATTTTCACAAATTTACATTTTAGTCCCTAAATCATGTCTTCATCAAAAATCACTTTGTAAAAGTTGTTTATCTATCAACAACCTTTCATTTTCTACCATAAATTTCAAAATTTCAGCATATACATCCATGACCTAATTTTCATACTTTGATAACTCTTCAAATTGATCCCCCAAATAGATAGATTAAGATATCCCGGTTTCAAAAATATCAAAATTACTAAAAACGGGACAAGAAAACTTACCCAATTTGGCCAAGAAAGTTTCTTCTCTCTCTCCTAGGGTTTCCATGGAATATTTTGGGGAAGAAGATGATAAAAATGATTTTTATTTCTATTTAATTAATTTATCATCTTTAATAATTTTGATTTCCAATTTAGTCCTTAGCCTTTTTCTAATTTTCCATGGATGAATCATTCAAAAATATCTACTAACTTTTTATTAATGGTCTAATTACCATACAAGGACCTTAAGTTTTGAATTCCATAGCTATTTGATCCTTCTAGCTACTAGAATTCAACTTTTGCATTTTATGCGAATTGGTCCTTCCCGTAATTAAACACTTAATCAGTAAAATTTTCTTATCAAAATTTTCACATGACATTTCTATCATATTGCGAACCATAAAATAAAAATAAAATAAATTTTATTTTTTGGCTCAGATTTGTGGTCCCGAAACCACTGTTCCGATTTCACCTAAATTGGGCTGTCAATGACATCATCATAAAAAGGATTTACCCCGGATGGGTAATCCTGACATGATACCTCTCGAGTATACAACACGATTAGGGTTTAGCCTAGACTGGTAATCCTAATTAAGCTCTTCTGAGCATATGTTATATAAAGGATTTAGCCTGGACTGGTAATCCTATTATATGATATGTGGCTTGCGAGTGTGTCCCGCGATTAAGTGCCCTAAGGGGTACCCTTGAATAAGAATTGACTGATTAATGACTCGTACACCTCGAGTGTACCCCTTGGGAATCATCGGAATTTCAATGATTCAATGGACACAGCTCTTGACATGGTATGAGAATTATGAGATGAAATGATAATGACTTGAAAGAATATTACATGATGAGCTCATCTATGTTTACTTGATTGATATGGAGATTTTGTGACTAACATGTTTGATTGAATGCATGTGTTTAGGCAATTTTGCTAATGGATGGAAAACATGATATTGTATGTTTAAATTTAATAAACAAGATTGGTAAGTTTAGTTTCTGTTATACGAACTTACTAAGCATGTAATGCTTACTCTGTTTTATTTCCCCTGTTTTATAGTGCTCGAAAGCTCACAAAGGTTGGAGATCATTGGAGCATTGTCACACTATCAACTAACTATTTTGGGTATATATAGTAGAATCATTTTGGTATAAAGGCATGTATAGGACAACTTGGCCAATAGTGGCTTGAAAATGATGTTTTGTAACCTAGCCATTGGAATGGCTAGTAATGGCTTATTTTGGATATGACTAAGTAGGTTATTATGATATATACATATGTGTTATACTAAGTATATGTGACCAAATGATGTTAATACCTAAGTTAAATTAAGGTAAGTTTATAAACACCTATGCATATAATGGTATGCCTTGATGAATGGTGGAATTTTTTTAATTTGAATGTTTGGAATGGTTGGTATTTGAGGTGTGTTTCAACTGCAGGTCATGGGTGTGATTTTGGGTGAGAAATGTAACAGCCTGATTTTGACCCTAATCAAAATAGTGGTTTTGGGACTACAAATCCGAGTCTGAAAAATATTTTAATATTATTTTCTGTGTTTATTATGTATGAATTTGCTTGTGTGAAATTTTCGTGTTTTAATTTTGTTGTTTGAGTGTCCGATTAAATAAAAGGGCTTAATCCCATAAAATGAAAATTTGATGGTTAAATAAGAAAGTGCCCAATTGTTGTTGTCTTTATAATTTGGAGGTTTTATGATGCAATTAGCCCACTATATAAGTTAGTGGACGGCAAAGGACTAAAATAACCTTATATTATATGTTTTATTTATTAATTAGTAAAGGTTAATTAAGTAAAATAATAATAAGTTAATTTATATTACATAAAACATAATAAAATAAAGCCATGCTCATCTTTTTCTTCTTTGACCGAAACTAAAGAAAAGAAAAAGGAAGAAACTTAAGCTAGGTTCGTCCATCTTTGAAGCTTGATTCAAGGTTAGTTTTTGTTCGGTTTTTGATAATTTCTACGTTTTTGTCATCGTTGCTTCGAATACTTCAAGACCCATGCTTGAATTTTTTATTTTGATGAAGATTTTGAAATGTGCCATTGATGAGTTTATGAGTTTTATGATGTTAGTTGATGAATTATGAAATATATGTATTAGATTAATATGTTTTGTCTTTGAATTTTTGATGAATTTGAGTAATTAGGGCTAAATTGTAAAAATAAAATTTTGAAGGACTAAAATCTAAAAAAATGAAATATATGGACTAGTATGATGCTTATGAATATTCGGCCCTAGCATAGTATATGCAAATTTTGTATATTTTGTGTTTTATGCAATAGGGACTAAATTGTAAAAAGTGTGAAATGTCAGGGGCAAAATAGTAATTTGTCCATTTATGTGTTTTTGGATTAAATTGAATGAATATGTGGTTAAATTAGTTAAATTTGAATTTATTTAGATCAAGAACGAAAGAAAACGGAATTAGATCGGGGGAAATCGAAAATAGACGAATAGTCGATTAAACAGTCCGACAACATCCGAGGTAAGTCTATAAGCATATAAATGTTGTTAAATTGGAAATATATATTTGCTATGTGTTGAATTGAATTTTGAGAATATATATGTGCATTGGTCGATTGTGACTAAGCTTGGAAGATAAGTTACGAGTTCGATTCGATCGAGATACGTTGTTCGAAAGTCCTGTTCGAACCCTAGTAATAGATAGGATACATATGTCATGACATAGGATTTTCGATATGTGTTATCATGTAAGACCACGCCTGGGACGTTGGCATCGACTTGTGTTTACGTGTAAGACCCTGTCTGGGACAGTGGCATCGATATGTGATTACATGTAAGACCACGTCTGGGAAGTTGCCATTGTACGAGCTTCCGACTATCCGCGTATCCTTTTTAGTTCCGAACGGTTCAACGGGCAATGTGAAGTTAAGATCGAATGTGAATACAAATTACAGGTTCAGGTATGTGTTAGTTAAATGTTTATAAAGAGACAAGGTAAGTTGGTTATTTGTATTGATATTAAGTTATGTGAAAATGAATTATGTGATAACATATTTGAACATATAAGTGACTCGGCCATATGATATATGTATATGAGGTTTAAATGTGAAATAGTAGTAAATGATAACTTGTATTCGATATTATGCAAATTTGACCTTGTTTACAAATTGTTAATATGTAATTGTTATATATATTTTGCTTATGACTTACTAAGCTCAAGTAGCTTACTACCTCTGTTTTATAGATTTTGGAGTCACGTTACGAGCTCGGGGATCTTCAGCAAAGCCTATCACACTATCGATTGTTTCTTTCGGTATTTTACTAAGTTGATTTTGGGCATATGGCATGTATAGCATAGATGGGATGTTTGATTTTGGAACATGTATATATATAGCCATGCGAAAATGGCTAAATATGATGTTTAAGTTCATTGAGATTTGGTCATGATATATATATGTGTGTGATATGCTTGGTATGAATTGCTATGGTGATTTGATATAATTTGATTCAAGAGCATTAGGTATGGATAAAGAATGAGTTTTAAGTATAATGCTATGTGAATAGACTAGAAAAATGGATGTGATATGAATGAATAGTCATGTTTTATGATGTTTAGTTTTGGTATGGTTTGATGGCTAGAGAAATGGTCAAAATTATGGTAAGCTTATTGATGCAAAGTAAGTATATATATTTGTTGAATGGATGTTATAATGAGTTGGTAACTTGTGGGTGAATTATGCTTGGATTTACATTGTGATTTAGTTGGGTTAAATGGTGTACAAAATGTTGATATGAAATGTTCTTGAATGAGTAAAATAGATGGTTAATTTGGAATGTTTTTGGTTGCCAAAAGTGTTGGATTGATTCTTGTATGTGCTTGTAGGGTTGACCCAAAGTGTGGGTGGCATTTTGGCCTTGCAAATGGCCTATAATTGCCCACACGGTTGATCACACGGGCGTGTGGCTCACCCGTGTCCCTCGTGGTTGTATTTCAAAACAAGTCAGACTCGACCACGGGCTGGACACACAGGCGTGTGACTGGCCGTGTGGTGCAAGTCAGTGTCGACCACGGGTAACGCACACGGGTGTGTCCACGGCCGTGTGGACAAGTCAGTATGTATGCTTTATTTTGACACGGCTTAGACACACGGGCGTGTCTGAGGCCGTGGGAGGCACAAGGCCTGCCCACACGGGCGTGTGACCTCTGTAACTTTGAAAAAAAAATTAAATTTCTAAGAACTCCCGTACATGTTCGGTTTAGTCCTGACCTTTTTTTAAAGCATGTTTAAGGTCTCGTAGACCTATTGAAGGGACACTTTGATTTTTTTTGTTGAATTATGATATGAAATGTCTATGAAGGCTTCTGTTTGTCCGGTAATACCTCTTAACCCTATTCTGGTGACGGTTACGGGTTAGGGGTGTTACAAGAAATGAAGCTAGAAATAGCTTTATTTTGTCCACACGGGCAGATACACGGGCATGTGTCTAGACCGTATGTGACACACGGTCGGGTACATGGGCGTGTAGTTAGGTCGTGTGTCCCCTGCACCTTAATTTTGAGAAACAGAATGCTCAGAATTGAGCACACGGGTAGAGACACGAGTGTGTGTCTCAACCGTGTGTACTACACGGCCTAGAACACGGGCGTGTGTCTTGGTCATGTGAAACCTGCACCTAATTTCGAATTGAATTAATTAACCACACGGCCTAGCACATGGGCGTGTGGCATGGCCGTGTGCACAAGTCAGAGAGTTACATGGGGTCGAACACAGCCTGCAACACGGGCGTGTCTCAGGGTCACACGGGCGTGTCCCTTGGACCACACGGGCGTGTGAGCCCTGCACCTTGGAAAATTTTTATAATTTCGCAAAAAATCCTTAGAGGTTCCGATTAAGTCCCGACTCATTTCTAAAGATCGTATTGGGCCTTGAGGGTCCATTTAAGGGACGTTACGAATGATTTCGAAATTTGAATAGTAACTCGTATGATTTATCTATAAATATTCTTAATGTTCCGATAATGCTTAGTAACCCTATTTCGACGACAGATACAGGTTAGGGGTGTTACAAATATGATTTAAACTCGAATTAAAATCCAGAAACTCGTAATTCCCGTCATAATCCTGTCCAGAAATTATGCTCACGTAGTCTTCACTAAAATTGTCATAACTTGAGCTCCTGAACTCAAAATCTAGTGGTTTAAAGTGTGTTTTAAAGCTAAGAGATAGATCTTCGAATCCCATGAAGACATCTCAACTTAGAAATTCTTGGATCCCATCAAAAAATTCATCGCAGGTCTGCTAATTTCCTAAACTTGAAAATTAACAGCTTCGGTGAATGGAATTTAATGAATTTCACCCATCGATGCATGTATCATTACCCCTTTCCTCAAAAAGATTAGTCGTTAGATCTTGTCTTTGATCGAATCTTGGTCTGATTTGCTTGACCTTTGACATTGTTCTTGGGCCTTGAGCTAGTGTGAGCCCATCATATCCATGGGTCTAAAATTAGGCCTTGAGACTCGTATCATTCCCCCTTCCTCAAGAAGATTCGTCCTCGAATCTTTAGTTGCACAAAAAGAAAATGGATTAGAATAAATAACAATAAAATGAAAAAAAATATTTAACTAAACTTTCTTGTGCATCAAAACTATCTCCAGGATCAAAGATATGATTTTGATCTTACAAATCAGCATGGATCAAGTATCTCTCCTTCAAAAACAAACCATCAACACTAAACAAAGAAATATTAGGCACATGAGTGTTCAAGTAAAAAATAACATATAACTTTCTTTGACTATACATGGTCATCCATAAGAATTTCCAATGATTAGCTAATAATTTCACATAATAATAAAAATCTAGAAGTTTAATATTATTATGTAAAAAATCATATTTAACATCTAAGGTAGAAAACATTGTTGCAAGATCAAATGCATAAGGTTCTTTAATAAACCTATCGAATGCAAAAAAAGTAAGCTTTACATACCTATATAAACCCATAAAATCAATTGAACTTTTAGACCATTGTTTATTGAAACTTGACCAATGAGAAAGCATGTCGTAAGGAAAAATAGAATAAGTAGCATATTTATCAAAAACATTCAAGGTATGCCTTCTTAAATCAATTTCTAATGTTTCCTTACCTTTCTTACCTTGTAGCACTTGTGGAGAATTATCAATGTTCAATTGGCCTCTCTCCCACAAGTAAACTTTTCTATAAATAATAGAGTAATGTAATTGGAAGTCCGTCAATGGATCCTTGAAATCCTGTAACAAGGAAACACCACTAAAAAAATTCGAGTTATGGTTAGTTAAAACATAATCATTCCTCAATTTTGCATGAATATTTTCTTGTTTTTCATTTTCTTTTCCCATTTGAGAACTCTCCCATTTTACCTCATATGTATTTTCACTCACCAAAAGTGAACCATCAAGTAGACTTTTATCACTCAAGGTCTTTTTTCTCTCCGTCTTTTCAATTTTTTCTTTCCCCTTAACCCCCCACAGAATTTCATTATTCTCAATTGGTCCTTGTACACATCTTTGGGCTCCAAAGGGGCTAAAGTGTATTTTTTTTCTTGTAAACACAAGGGAGTAACGGTTTAATTTACCATGATGTGGTACATCATGATCATATTGCCATAGTCCTCCAAGAAGCAAATGGGCGACATGCATGGGAACTACATAACACCAAATCTCGTTAAAATAATTCCCCATTTTGAATGTAACACCCCAAACCCGGCCTAGAAGTTAGGCCCAAATCTGGCGTGTCATAATGAGGTGTTTTTCGAAAACCGCATTTTCATTGAAAACCCTTCTTGATATTCAAAAACTAAAGTCCCAGTTTGCGATTGTTATTAATAATCGACATTTATTAAGAAGTCATTACCTTCAAAACCTTGTTCTATGCGAAAGCTTAATTTAAAACAATTGACTTATGAAAACGTGATATTTACAATACGGCTGCTGAAGCGTAGTGTTTTGAAAATAGATATTGTTTTGGAAAACCGCAATTAAATGTTGAGCAGATTTAAAACATAATAAACTAAAAATCCCAAACTAAAATCCGAAATTTAAGAGAGGCCTTATTACAAAATATGAACCCAAAATAAAATAAAAATAAGTAGAATACGAAAATCCGAAACTGCTCGTAGTGTGGCCACCTCCGAGTCCTTCAGTACGTCGAACCGCCTAATGAGGATTACCTGAGAAAAATTAAAAAGAGGGGGTGAGTTTACGAAAACTCAGTGTGTACAACCCTCATCAGTAAGAACATGAATCACAACAATCCGGCCCGAAGCCCGTTACAGTAACGGTTGCAATTGGGCCTTAACCCATATCATATGTCACATATCATAAATATCTGGGCTTAAGCTCATCTCAATAATATAATCTGTATATGCAATGCATTAATGCCCATACCAGCCCTGCACTCCGTCTCCTGTCCAACCGTGCACTCCTGTGGGGATTTAATCGACCCACCCATTCGTACACTCCTTATGTATCACCGGTTGCGGCACTAACTTATCGGTGCAGCATGGCTGCTCGGTGGCTAAAAAGCCTTCGGTGGATCCACAGTCATCAAGCGACCATGCGATCCTATTAGCACTTCCTCCGTAATAATAATCACATCCCCATGCAACAAAATAACACATGAATGCAACATAAAATAATAACCATACGATAATAATCATAAATTGCATACAAGGATAACCATATAACATGTAGGGGCGTTTTCATCATTTTGCCCTTCAGGGGCATTTCGGTCATTTTATCCATCGAGGGTATTTCAGTAATTTTACCCATCGAGGGTATTTCAGTAATTTTACCCACCGAGGGTATTTCAGTAATTTTGTAAACCAAGGTATTCTAAATAGAGATAATGAGACGATTGGGCCTAGGGCCCATTCTCAGCCCAAATGGGCCCACACGCTCGTGTGGCCCATTTGGCCCAAATCTAGCCACAGATATGAGATTCCCATAGTCTAATCCAACATCTACTACACAGTCATACAACTTATTCATATGGGCCCACGGGCCCATTAGGCCCATTTGGCCCATCGAGGCCCAAACAGCCTAACCCACAAGAATACTCATGATGGCCTCAACTATCGCGTCGAAGCCCCCACACGTGCGCTCGCATGCTAGTGTGGCTACCATCGCCGTGTGACCGGCATTTCGACATTTGCCGCTCTACAGCTAGAGTAGGGCGAAATACACACCTGATAGGAATCTGAAGCTTCCACTCCTCATAGACAGCTCCATTTGTAGCCAGCTTCTCACCTTCCCTCTTGCTAGCTTTCCGATATGGGATCCCTCCTTCAGTAGAGTTTAAATCCAACACAAACTCTTGCCGCCCCAACTTAGCAAAATAAATATCCCATTTTTGCTACTCATGAGATTCGAACCCAGGCTCCCCTGTAGCATAATCTACGCCGCTAGCCACTAGGCCACAAGCTCCTCTTGTGTCTTAAAGTATGCGCAACTAAATATAAACCTATGGGCCAAAGTCTAAGTTCACTTAAAAATAAATCAAAATGAAATGCAAGTGCCAAGACTTGAACCCAAGCACTCACTTATCCCCTTAATGACGCCTTGCCACTAGACCACTCCCTTCCTTGTGTCATTTTCCTCCACATTTTATTCTTAAAGCCTTCTACTAACTCCCAGGGTTTTATTCACCTAAAACCAAAATTTTCCTAAAGCCAAAGTTTAAACCCGGGACTTCATAGAAGCCCTCTAACCTTCCAAAATCACTCACCTAATAGGTCCAACTTGCATTAAAGCTGTTCTCTTGTTCTCAAAAATTTTTAAACGCTCCCGTGCCCAAAGCCCAATGGGCCCAATTCTACCAGGCCCAAATTTGGGGCGTTACATTGAATGCAATTAAGGACTGTTTAATTACCTTAACTTTTATACCTTCGTTAAGGCATTGTAAGTGATATGGCTTAGGATGGTTTTGACAAGGTTTATCCAATAAAAAACTACTCGCCACATTGGCACAACTACCACTATCAACAATAAGAGAACACAACTTTCCTTGAATCAAACACCTCAATTGGAAGATGCTAGTCCTTTGCACTTCATCAGAATCGTCTCTTACTTGAATGCTAAGGGATTGCCACACTATAAAACAATTTGACCCAATCAAATCATCCCCATCAGTAGGAGGTTCTAGAACCTCTTGCATACTATGTCTGCGTACTAAAGGCTGGAATAAAAACACTCAAAAAGAAGAAAAAATTAAGCAAACCTCACTGTTATGGACTCAAAAATAAAATAAAATTTTCAATGAGGTAAAAACTAATCTTATGAATTATTTAAAAATGTTTATATCAACTAATTAGAATGTATTATAATCAAACTATCAAAGCAAACCTAGTAACACTAGAAGTCCAAAATCTACTAGACACCAAAGAATTTTGTTGCACGAAGAAAGGAATGTGCAACGTGCTATAACCTACTAACACAAGAAACAATAAAGTGTTAGAATGTTTAAAAGAAAAATAAAAAGCAAAAACAAATGAAAACCTAAGGCTAAGAGTTAATGAAAACCCAAAAACTCAAAAATTTGCGAAGCAACTTGACAAACTTCATTCGAGGTGTTCCCAATTTCCAAAAATCACGAAATATTAACTAGAGTCTCCTCAAATAATGTATATTTTATCTGGAAATTTTTTAACAAAATTAAACCCACATAATTTTTTTTCATATTTTTTCTATTTTTTTCACTTTTTCAATCTTTTTTTTTTTGTGGGAAATAATTTTTATATTCTAAAATAATGCCAAGAAACAATATATAAAATTTCAGATCGTTTGGAAAATATTTACCCACTGAAAAACATATTTTTTCAAAAAATTTCTAAGTAAAAAAATTTTATTTTGAGGCTGTTTGCTGAAAATCAATTTATAAGAACAAAAAGAACACCTAAACACCTAAATCTGATACCAAATGATAAAGAATGAACGAGGAATAGGCGGATGATTGTGGAAAAAGGATTGTAAGTTTGTTCAAGTCGCGGATTTGACTTAGGGCTCCAGACGTTCGGAAAGAAACTTGAATTTTGAAACAACCTGAAACACAAATAAATCCAAGTCAGATAAAAAAATTGAAATAAATATTGAAATAAATAAACTAAGATAAGTAAAATAGAACAAAAAAACAATAAGGAAGAAGAATAAGGAAGACGGATGGAAAAGATGGAACGTGGTGTGTAGATGTCCTAAGTAGCCTTGGAAACAAGAAGAATCCACAACCCCCTTCAAGCATCTCTAATTTCCCTTCCAAGAAAGAAAACTTTGTAAGAAAATTTTGAATATTATCCCCACAATCTAAAAAGATTGTTAAAACTCTTCTAAAATAAACACAAGATAAATTCTCGAAAAGAAAACTCAAAGAGAATTTATTAACTCAAAAGAGAAGTTGAATAATAATGAATTTAATGATTTGTGTACAATGTAAAGACTTATATATAGGTTAGCTAAATAAATCTAAATAAAACTCTTAAGTATACTAGAACTCTAATTAATCTAAACAAGAAGTAGTTTTAAACTAAACTTTCTTGTTGACATAAAACTCTTAAATAACTTAAACTACTTAATAATTACTAAAAATTCGGAATAATAAAATAATAAAATAATAAGAGTTGATAAATACAATACTGGACTCATATATAATAAAAATTAAGCCCAAAGCCCAAACCTAATATGATTTATACTCAAATTAAAAGCCCGAAACTCATAATTCCCGTCATAATACAGTCCAGAAATTCTACTCGCGCAGTCTTCACTAAAAAGATCATAACATGAGCTCCCGAACTTAAAATCGAGTGGTTCAAAATGTGTTTTGAAGCTAAGAGATAGATCTTCGAACACTATGCAGACATTTCAACCCAAAAATTCTTGGATCTCATCCAAAAAGTCATCGCAAGTCTGATAATTTCCTAAACTTGAAAATTGACAGATTCTGTGAATGCAATTTATAAATTTTACCCCATCCATGCATGTATCTGATCGTTGTTTTCGCGATGTCAAAGCCTTAAAATTTATAAAAAGAATGATCGAACCTGGAAACTAACTATGACAACGATTTGAGGCAAGCGCACCTATCGAACAGTAGTATAGTTTAGTGGCAAGACCGGAATGTCGAACCCAAAGGAACCAAAAGTACTAATACTAACTTTCTTTTTATTATCTAGCCTAAAATAAGTGAAGTTGTTATTTAATCTAAATTTAACTAACTACTAAGCTAAAGACGCAAAGACAAAAAGAATGAATTGGGGAAATACCGTTGGAAAAACTCAGCTTGATTAAAACGATACCCTTAGGAAGAATCCACCTAGACTTCACTTGTTATCTAACTCAACTGCACGATTTATTCACTTGACTTGATCCGTAAGACTCCTAATGTATATTAAACCCTCTCTCGGCGAATAACGTCTAACCCTAGGTTGATTAATTGAAATCTCTTTCTAATTAAAACCCTAGAATTGCATTAACTCGATCTATGGACTCCCATATTAGGTTTCACCCTAATCCGACAAATTCTCGTCACCCTATCTCTAGGCGCGCGATCAACTCCGCTTAATTATGCTAGATCTACTCTTAAGCAGGGACTTTTGCTCCTCCACCTAAGCACATCAAACTTGAATCAATATCCCAGAAATATTAACACAAGAATTAACAACACATAATTAAGAACAAATCAAGTATTTATCATATAGTTCAAAGAAACGATAACAAGATTCATCTAAGTTTCATCCCCTCAGTATCTCGAGGGTTTAGTTCATAATAATAAAAGAAAACATCTCAGAAGAAAAGATAAAACAAAACATAAGAAATCCCTAAAACCCCCTGAAGGAATTGAAGGAGAGATCCGCCGTCTTGGGTAGAATTTCGACTTCTTGAGATGGATCAACTGGCTATCTTCGAGTGTTTCCCACAAATCTGACCTTTTCGGCTAGGCTCCTTAGCCTAGCTCCCCCTTCTTCTTCTAGGTTATACTTAGGGTGTTTATATAGGCTTTTGAAATAGGTATCTTTGCCCCTAAGTATCCTTTTCCGAGTGAAATTGCTCTTTTCCACGATAGGGACACGGCCATGGCACACGGTCGTGTGAATCGTCTTTAGGCCGTGTTCAGACTTTTAATGAGGTGACACACCCGTGTAAATCATGATCAGGCCGTGTTCTAGTCTATCAAGGAGACATGGCCGTGTTGGCTCAAGTCTAGGCCGTGTCGATTTTCACTATAACACCCCAAACCCGGCCCATAAGTTTCGACCAGATCTGGTATGCTACGGGTTGTACATTGAAAACTTTTGCTGCGTTGGTTTTGGAAAGTATAAGTTAATTAGACCATATTTGAATAAATAAATATCATTTGAAAAAAAACAAACCTTGTATTATTATTTTGAATAATTAAACCTTAGACAAAGTTTCATAAGTTGCAAATATTAAAACCTATGTAGTGAAATATAACTATGGGGCCTTATTACATCAAATAATTCCAAAATTTAAACTTAAAATAAAATGGAAATTTAATAAATAAAAGACTTGTTGGCCCCACGAGTCCGCTTCTCGGCCCGCTGTCCACGATCTACCGCTCATCCGAAAGGTTAGGAAAAATAATAGGGTGAGTCACCAAGACTCAGTGTATAAATCCCTAAAACACTGACCTGAGGCCCACAAACACATTATGGGCCTTGGCCCATACATAGAGGCAACAATCGTAATTACATGATCAACAATAAATGATGAATAGCCCAACCCATCCTAGAATTCCATCCTCTACACACCAGCCCGTACCAACCATCACACCTCGGGGATTTCTACAATCAACCCTCCATCCGCTACACACCATAATGACAGCCGTACTGCCTATTCCTGTTAGTCAGGAATCATTAAACGTGGCATAGCCACCGATCACTATGTGACCTAACATTTATATAACGTGGGATTTCTACCACCGATCACTATTTTGACCTATCATGCACTTCCCCTTCATTATCATAATCCCACCCCATGCATACACACATAAAGAAAACATCATACAGGCTTTCATATATTTCGATACACTTAGAGATTTCTATGATTACGCACTGCATCCTTGCCTAACCCTTTTGGGGTTTTATTCGATTGTCTACACACCTATTATCCTAGCTTTTAGCCCATAACATAAACATATATATACATTCATACAGATTATTTGTGTGTTAGATATCTACACACCTGATTACCGTTAGAATGACACTCTCTATGTCGACACTATCGTAAGTCGATACAACCGCTACTTGCCTAAGGTGTTGTTCGAAGCCGGTCCCACAACCTTGGTGGCCAATCCCGTCATCACTTGACACACACTGTTTCTTAAACTTAGGGATTCTCTCCTTTGCCTTAAAATCCCGAAATTGGAGACTAGTGATTTTTGGCTTTAAAATCTAGATGATCAGGTTTCCTTAATGCAGAGAATTCGACTACCCCTTAGAGATTCCGGCTTTTTGAGAAGATCAGAAGAGAAGATGATTCGAAGAAATCTATAGAGATTCAGCTTTTAGAAGAAAGAAGAGAAAAGAATAATGGAGTTTTTGACTTTCGGCTTTTTAGAAGAAAGAAGTGTAACGCCCTGAATTTGGGCCTAGAAGAATTGGGCTTTGGGCTTTGGGTCTCAGAAAATTTTTAAGTGAGCGAGAAAATGACAATTGGCATGTGGGCTTTGAGGGTTAATGAATTTGGAGTGTCTAGGGGTGTTAGAGATGTTCTGGGATCAAGTAAGGGTATAGGAAAAATTTTAGTTTTAGCCAAAGGGAACTGTGACTTCAGTTAGTAGGCCTTTTAAATAAATGAAGAAGAAAAATGACACAAAAGAGCTTGTGGTGTAGTGGCAAAGTGGCGTCACATAGGGAGCAGGGAGGTGGCGTCATTAGCAGGCAAGGGAGTCCAAGGTTTGAGTAGTGGCATGGTATTTTGTTGGGGATTTAATTTTTGCCTTCTAGATGGTTAGTAGTGGCGTTGGATGTGAACTCTGAAGGAAGTGTTCATGAGAGAAAATTAAGGAAAGGATAAAGGAGCTTATCTTAGAGAAAATTTAGGATGAGATTGAGGAGTTATCAGGGAGAAAAGTTAGGAGCTGAGAAGTGTGAAGAGTTGGTGCCATTGTGGGAAGTGGGAAGTGTATAAATTCGGCTTAGGAGGGTAAACGAGTGACGTTTTTGGGTCTTTTAAGGGGTATTACGAATTTTCATTGTGGCTTTCGGCATTTGGAGAGTTTTGCAAATAATTTAGTCTTTCTTTTCTTTACCGAATATCCTGTAGTTACCCTCACACAAGCACATTTGATCTTTTCTTTTCTCCCCCTCATTTTGTTCTTCTGTTGCCGAATTCTTCCATTGCCGAAAAATCATCATTCCTTTTTGCCGAATTCTCTCTTAGCCAAACTTTTCTATTGCCGAATTACCATCATCTTCTCTTGCCGAAATCCCCCATTAGTGCCGAATCTTTGTTGTTTTTCTCTATCACAAATTAGTTGGTATCTACTCTCAGTCAAGGTTAAAAGCCGAATCTCGTTTGGTAGGCCGCAGGATCTAAGGTTGGATTCGGTAAGTATTCTGTTAACTCCCCTTAGTACGTTTTATTGAAAGCCGAAGGGCTATCTAACCCCTCTTTTCCATTACCATGTATTAACAAGGGTAAGGTTTAGAGATCGCTAGCGTGGTAGGATCGTTAGCAAGGATCTAGGGTACACTTGTGATTAGCAGCTAAGGAAGGGCCATTAGAACCCGAGGGCACACGGTAAGGTTACGGTAAGGTTTCAGCTTTTGAGTAAATATTTTTGATTAAGTATGAGTGGTTGATTGAAGGTTGGTTGGTTTTAGGATCAAGGCTAAGGATAGTATAGCACGTCGCAGTGATCAGGTGTGTACAAACACTACACACACGATATCGGCAATGCCGAAAAGCCGAAAGTGGCTAAATGGGCCCGGTGGGCCCTGAGGCTAAGTTTGATAATTTTGGTTGATTATACGAATTAAGTTAGCTATGCTTGATACATGATCTGGATATTTTTTGGGCCTAATAGGCCATGTGATGAGATTTGGGCCTAACGGGCCGTAAGGACATGAGATGGGCTTATGGGGGCGTAGACAAGTATGTTAGGGTTAATGGATTTTAGGCCTAGCTTGAACAACTTTGTAATTTCATAAGACTTAAGCTAATTAAACATGTATATGGACAAGTCGATTAGTTAGAGTGTGGTAACCGACATATGCATGTCTAGGATTGGATCTAGTGAGAGCTTGGTACTTAAGCGGTCCGAGTGACCCACCTCCTCTTTCTCGAGATCCTACCGGTGCATAGTGTTTGTTCACTTTAACCATGAGGACTTGTTTATGGGCCAAAGTTTATAACTAAAACCCGAGAGGGACTAAAATACCCTTATATTGGAAAATTACTAAAATACCCTTATATTGGAAAATTACTAAAATACCCTTATGTTGGAAAATTACTAAAATACCATTATATTGTAAAATTACTAAAATACCCTTATGTTGGAAAATTACTAAAATACCCCTAGATTTGTAAATTACCAGAGTACCCCTGCTTTGCAAAAGTACCAAGATACCCCTGTTTTCAAAATTACCAAGATACCCCTGTTTTCAAAATTACCAAGATACCCCTAATTTGCCAAATTACCAAAATACCCCTGTAGGGTAGAATTACAAAAATACCACTGGGTAGTGAAATGACGAAAATACCCCTATGTGATGAATATGGGTTTGTGGATGTTACTTTTGTGTTTGATGCATTCATATGATATTCGCTTAGGATGCATATGGGTGGGAATTATGGTACGGAGGAAGATTTGAGGATCGCATGGCCGTATGGTATGGATCCGGATCGCATAGCCGTATGGTATGGATCCACCACAGGCTTTTTAGCCACCGAGCAGACCATGCTTTGACCGATAATGTTACCGAGGGTCGTGTGCCATTAATATGGGCTTCGTGTCGTAAGTATGGGCTTTGTGCCAATACCGGGGCTTTGTGCCGTAATTATGGGCTTTGTGCCAATACCGAAGGCTTTGTGTTTGTTATTATGGCTTTGTGCCAATCATATTTACCGTGGCTATGTGCCTAACATATATATATTGATGACTCGTGTCGATGTTTGAGGATCGTATGGTAGTATGGTATGGATCCGTGATTGCATGGCCGTATGGTATGGATCCACTGAAGGCTTTAAGCCCAATATATGATTAGCAACTTTGCTGCAATGTTCGGTAGTACCGCAACCGGGCTACCCATGATGTGTAGCGGAGGGGTGGGTCGAGCTAGAATTCCCCACAGGAGTCATAAGGTTGGAAGGGAAATGGTGTGTTTAGCGGATGGATTTTTGGGGTGGGTTTTGCATTATCTGTTTATAAATGATACGATATGATATGATATGAGGTCATTGTGGGCTAAGGCCCAAGACCACCGATTTTGTTAGGGCTTAGGCCCAATGTGAATATTTGTATGTGATTTGACTGCCAAGGGTTGTACACACTGAGTTTCGAAACTCGCACCCTTAATTTTAAATGTTTCAGGTAATCCTGATTAGGCGGCACGACGTGGAGGAGGACTCGGAGATGGCCACACTACAAGCTGTTCAAATGTTTTAATTTATTCAAATGATTCTGTTTTAAATACTTTGTTTATTTTTCATTTGATTGTAATAAGGCCATGTAACTCCTATTTGACTTTGAATTTTGGGTTTATTATTATTGTTTCAATTACCCACTTAAGAAATTTCATAAGATAATTAAAGTGTTAATATGGTTTTCGAAATAATCTTATGGTTTGGGCTTTTGGGCCATAAATGGTTAATTAGTAAATTGTTTTGAAGTGCGCCTTTAATGTGACATTCCAGATTCGGGCCTAACTTCTAGGTCGGGTTTGGGGTGTTACAAGAAGAGAAGAGAATAATGGAGTTTTCGGCTTTTAGAAGAAAGAAGAGAATAATGGAGTTTTCGGCTTTTAGAAGAAAGAAGAGAATAATTGAGTATTCGGCTTTTAGGAGAAAGAAGAGAAAAGAATAATAGGGTTTTTGGCTTTTAGAAGAAAGAAGAGAAAGAAATGGTAGAAACCCTAAATGTCGAAAAATAAAGAAGAGAACCCTCCCTATTTATAGAAATTTCGGCACTCACCTATGAAAAACTGAAAGTGCCCTTCCTGATAACTAAAAATTAATCAAATAAAAAGGGAAAATTCGGCACCCCTTTTGCCATAAAGAAACTGATTTCTTCACTTCTCTAGGTGATGGAATTTCGGCCAACTCCTAGCCTTGTAGATAGCTCCTATCTTTTCTCCTTTTTTTTTCCTTCCATATTATCAACTATATTATCTACATTATCCCATTCACATAAATCCTCCTATTTTTGAGCCTTGTTGCCGTCCACTCTACCTAACCCTAATGTCGAAATTTAGCTAACTTAAATTAAAAGAGTTGGGCTCCATGTAACTTAAATTTGGGCCCCTTACTCCCCTTGTGTGGCGTCACCTCCTTGCTCCCTAAGTGGCGCCACTGACCACTGGGCCACAAGCCCATTTTGATATTTTAAACTCAGATACCACCTTTTAAACCCTATAGTGCCTAAACAAAAATTTAACTAAGGCTTCAGCCCAATCCTGAGCCCAATTTGGACCCCTAATGCTCAAATTAACTCATTACACATATTCACCCATTAAATGCATAGGCCCAAAAATTCAGTATGTTACATTCACTTTGGCCCAATTTGGTCCATTTTGAGCCCGTTTCTCGTTCTTTCCATCCTCTGGTGCTTTCCTGTGTATAAAACATGAAAAGAAAGGATTAAGAGCACCTTTTTACATAAATCAAGGGATAAATCATCCAAAAGTATGCTAAATGTGAGATTAAAATATGTTACTTTTACGGTTTATCACATACCCCCACACTTAAGCTTTTGCTTGTCCTCAAGCAAAATTCTCAACTTAGAATTAAAATGAACTTTCCATGATTCAATATTCCTATCAACAATGTCTCATCATAATTCATAGATAATTTATACATGGATAATTTAACTCAAAGAGTCCTAAAGATTCAAACAATATAAGTCATACATTTTTAGCACAAAACATAGGTGTTTCCCCTCATCTAAATAATTACCTCTGATCCAAAACCTACAAGAATTGACATCCTCACAAAAGATTCACTCAAATCACTCGAAGTGTTTAAGGTTTAGCATTAAGCACTCAAATGTCAAACCTGAAAAGTTAATCCCATAGGCTTGCATGAAAACCAAATCTCCACCACTGTAATATGAGATGATGCACAAATCAAAAGGTCTTTGAAAGGGTTGTAACGGGGCTTGGGTTAAGGTGTGGATAAAGGCTGAATTAGAGGGTTAGAATCGAGATCGACCTGAAAAATTACCTAACTAGAAACAACGAACTGAAAAATAAATAATTACATGAATTGAAACTTTGAAACTAATAATACGAGCTTCTTCTTCAATAAATAGACTTTAACTGTACAAGCTCGCTTTTCATCATACTAATACTGAATATACTTCGATGTTTTTTTTTAGATCAAGTAATAATAAAGAACTTTAACAACTGAAATAAAGAACATAGTTAGGCAACTGGTCAAATCAAATCTCGACAAAAAGGGTAGTCAAGAAGAATGGTGATAACAAATACAAAGGGTTTTGGGTTAATATTAGTGGGTGAGTCAATAAAAAGGGTTCTTAGGATCAAAGGGGTTCACTAGGGGTTAATTATGAAGGTAGGATTTTTATGGAGTAATTGGGTTAAATCCTAGGTGCCTTTATCATTTCTGTATATCAAATCAAAGATGTGGTCTCAACATGTATAATCGAGGCAAGTTCTAGAATAACAGTTCAATGTTGACACACTCATAATCAAAAAGTGAGCATGAAAAAGGATATATGCTCTTATAAGGCTCAAAATCTCACAAAAATTATGGGTATTTCGATATCAACCTCGTAAATTTCAAATTTCAAAGTAATATTCAAATTCAGGTTAACAACCTAGGAAAAAAATTTTAATTTTGAAAAATAGACTTATCATGCTTGATTCTCTAGTATCTTAGAATTTAATTATCAATGCACAATTATCAATGACTTAATCTAAAACATATCAATAAAGATCATAAGTCATGGGAATTTCATTCTAATCATAATATGAGAAATTTACTTTAGAACAAGGCATAATTCAGGGATTTGAGAATAATGCAAAAATTTTGGAATCCTTAAGATTCACCCCCCACACTTAAGATGTACATTGCCCTCAATGTACAAAGATAGATAATAGCACGATAATAATAAAATCATAAGATATGGGGAAAAGTGAAACTTCCTGAATTATGGATGACATCCTTGGATTGGAGGTGAAAGATACGTTGGAGGTGTCGTCTTTTGTTGTGGCGGTTACTAACGAGCTCTGTGCTAGATGAAGAAATTGGGTAGCTCATGGAGGATTAGCCAGGAATTATTAAGACACATTTAAAATAAACTAAATATATAATTAAAGAAAATAAAGAGAAAGAGAAAGAAAACAGAAAGTAAAATAAAATTAAAAGAAAAGATGGATGGATGGACTGAGGGGTCCTTATTGTTGGATGGTTCGCGAGGTGGGTGTGACCTCTAAGGTTGCGGAGGTGCTGGCGGTGGCGAAAGTGGCGTGATTCCCAAGAAGCCTTTAGAACCTGACACTAAGAAACTAAATTAAAATAAACTAAATTAAGCATAAGATAGTCAAAGAGAAGGAAAATAAAGGAGAAGATAAAAGTAAAAGAAAAGATAAATGGTCTCAAAGACCCTTGGCTTGGCAAGTGAATGAAGCAGCCGGCATGAACTTATATAGATTGGTCTCCATGAGGACACTGTGCTTGGCTTCTTCCGCTTCTTTGACATGGTTTTGGTGTAGCTCAAGAGTATAGAGAAGGGAGGGGAGAAATCTGATAAAGGAGAGGAAGAAAAGAGGTGGAAAGTAGGTGAGAAAAAGGAGAAGGGGGTGGTTTTAAATGGAGTTTTGGGGTCTGACACTTTTCCACACCCGTACCGTGTGTGTGTTGATTCACACACACGCCGCCTCGCACGCGCAGTGTGTCTAGGCGTGTTGGTTCACCCACACCCATTTTGCTGATGATTGCCACGCCCGTTGGTGATAAGTCGATGTCGCCCACGGCGCGCGTCGCGCACGGCCGTGGCGCTTTGCTCGATGCCCCGTGGGTGGTGGTCGAGTCCGTGACTTGAAGATTTGATTCTTTCGACTTGTACCTCTTCCGCCATTGTCGATCGCGAGATTCTGTACCTTCACACGGCCACGGCCACGGCCGTGTGCAAGGCCGTGTTGGCTGGAAATCTGCACTTTTGGGTAGTTTAAAACTAGGTGTTTAAGACTAAGAGAAGAGAAGAAAATGAAATGAAAACAAATACGAAAGTAATTAGGGTTAGTGCTCGGGTTGCCTCCCAAGAAGCACTCGTTTAAAGTCTTAAGCTAGACTTTCCTCGTATTCGCAAAAATCAGGGTGGTTTAAAAATTTGAATATCTTCCCTCATGCTATAGTTCTATTTCCTTGATAAAGTTTAAGTCGAGAAGCGTTTATATTGAAAGTACCAAAAATAGGATTACTTACCTCGACTGTTCCATATGGGAAAATATTGTGTACCTCAAGAGGAATTTCTTCGTTTGTGTTCAGGTCTGATGTGATGAGGCGAGGATCTGTTTTATCTAACAGTACCTGGTCTCCTATTTTGAAGTGGTTTGTTGTTCCTATGAGCTCTTTTGGGGGCTCCTTTGGTTTTTCTTCGTGTGGTTCCGGTTCTTCTTTGAATTGTGTTTTCCACTCTTCTAATTTGTCGACCCTAAGGCTTCGTTCCTTATGTAATTCTTCTTTGTTGTCATGGGGTCCATGATTCGCCTCAGTTTGTAACCTTGTGGTGTTTCTGTGGTGAAAGTTGAACAACTTGGTTATCAACCGAATTTACTTTCTCACCTTCATCAATTGTTGTCCCGGCCGAGTCAAGAGCTTGTAAACCGATCGATTCGTCACCTACACGAAGTATGAGTTCTCCTGTACTAACATTAATTTTTGTTCTAGCAGCATTTGCTAAAAAGGGTCTTCCTAAAATTAAGGGAATCGAATTATCCTCATCCATGTCTAAGACAACAAAATCTACTGAGAAAACGAATTTATCAATTTTTACAAGAACATCTTCGATAATACCCCTAGAAATTCTAACAGTTTTATCAGCTAGTTGGATGCTCATCCTAGTTTGTTTGGGTTTCCCTAGACCTAGTTGTTTAAACAATTTATAAGGCATGACATTTATGCTTGCCCCTAAATCAGCTAACGCATTATCAATAGGTAAACTACCAACTAAACATGGAATCGTAAAACTCCCTAGATCTTTTAATTTTTGTGGTAGTTTATTTTACAAGATTGCCGAGCACATTGCGTTTAGTTCCACGTGTGATGCCTCGTCTATCCTTCACTTGTTCGTCAAAAGCTCTTTTAAAAATTTTCTAGAATTTGGCATCTGCGAAAGGGCTTCAAGTAGCGGTAAGTTAATATGTAATTTCTTTAAAAGTTTAAGAAACTTACCGAACTGTTCCTCTGTATCGTCTCTCTTCATCACTTCGGGATAAGGAATGCGAGGTTGGTACTTTTTGATTACCGATTTTGGCTTTTCTTGTGTTACCTCAACTTTACCTTTCTCTACCTCGTTTTCTTGTATTGGATTGGGTTCATCTAACCCTATACTATCATGAGCTGTGATAGCTTGGATTTGCTCCTTTGGGTTAATCTCAGTGTTGCTTGGTAGACGCCCTTGCGGTCGTTCGAAAATTATCTTTGCAAGTTGTCCAACTATCTTTGTAAGTTCCCCAACTTGACTTTCGATCCCCTTAATTGATGCCTGTTGATTCTTAAGGGTGGTTTCAGTGTCTTGGAGATGGTTATCTGTGGCTGCCATGAATTTTGTCAGCATCTCTTCAAGGTTCGGCCTCTTTTCCTGTGCATAGGGCTGATTTTGGAAATTTTGAGGAGGTTGTTGTCTTTGAATTCCTTGATTTCCTTGACCTCCCCATGAAAAATTTGGGTGGTTCCTCCGACCTAGATTATAAGTATTACTATAAGAGTTATTATTAGATCTGAAATTATTACCTATATAGTTCATCTGCTCGCTTTACGTGCCTGGTTGGTAGGGTGGGTACTCAGATTCGCCATAGCTTCCACTTGCGTTGCAATCGCATTCTTTGGATGTACCTGCGAAGAACACAAACTATCAAGCTTTTTATTCATCATCTCTACCTGTGTTGATAGCATGGTTACTGGGTCGAGGTTGAAAACTCCGGCTGATTTTGTTGGTTTTGTCCTTGTAACCTGCCACTGATAGTTATTCAGTGACATCTCTTCAATAAACTCGTAGGCTGCTTTAGGAGTTCTGTTGTTCAGGGTTCCACCGGCGGCTGAATCAATTAGTTGCCTCGTTGAGGGGTTTACACCGTTATAGAAAGTTTGGACTTGGAGCCACAAGGGTAAACCATGTAGCGGAAACCTTCTTAAGAGATCCTTGTATCTCTCCCATGCGTCGTATAATGTCTCTAAATCCATCTGCACAAAAGAAGAGATATCATTCCGTAATTTGGGCGTTTTGGCCGGTGGGAAATATTTTAATAAAAAAATTTCGGTCATTTGATCCCATGTAGTGATTGACCCTCGTGGTAACGAGTTTAACCAACTGTTTGGCTTTATTCTTTAATGAAAAGGGAAATAATCAAGACGGATGGCATCATCGAAACGCCATTTATTTTGAAGGTATCACGAGAACACTAAAAAATTAGCTATATGAGTATTTGGGTCTTCGCCCCGTAAACCATCAAATTGAACAAATTGTTGAATCATTTGTATAGTGTTAGGCTTTAATTCAAAATTATTAGCAATATAGCAGCCTAACAATACTTGATTCTCGCTCCCGTTAAATGAGGTTTAGCATAATCATACATAGTACGCGCGAGTATTATTTTCTCGCCACATCTTGTGGTGGTGGATTATTCTCGCCCATCCCTTCAGTAGGATTGATCCGCCTTTTCGCTCTTTTTTCTGTGTAATTTAGGGCTCGCCTAATTTCTCTGCGATTCTCATGAGCGGTAGCTTCAATATCACTGTCAGATACTAGTGGTCCTCTCGGGTTCCTTCAAGTCATAAACTAGAGGTACTGTTAGGAAAAGAAAGAAAGAAAATTTAATAAAGTTAAAAACAAAACAAAAATAAAAATAAAAATAAAAGTAAATTATGGAAAATAATGGCTAAAGTAATAAAAATAGAGCTTTCTTAATATTTTAGTTCCCGACAATGGGGCCAAAAACTTGATCGTTGTTTTCGCGATGTCAAAGTCTTAAAATTTATAAAAAGAATGATCAAACTGAAACTAACTATGACAACGATTTGAGGCAAGCGCACCTATCGAACAAAGAGTATAGTTTAGTGGCAAGACCTAATGTCGAACCCAAAGGAACCAAAAGTACTAATACTAACTTTCTTTTTATTATCTAGCCTAAAATAAGTGAAGTTGTTATTTAATCTAAATTTAACTAACTACTAAGCTAAAGACGCAAAGACAAAAAGAATGAATTGGGGAAATATCATTGGAAAAACTCGGTTGATTAAAACGATACCCTTAGGAAGAATCCACCTAGACTTCACTTGTTATCTAACTCAAACTGCATTTATTTATTCACTTGACTTGATCCGTAAGACTCCCTAATGTATATTAAACCCTCTCTCGAAGCGAATAACGCCTAACCCTAGGTTGATTAATTGAAATCTCTTTCTAATTAAAACCCCTAGAATTGCATTAACTCGATCTATGGACTCCCATATTAGGTTTCACCCTAATCCGACAAATTCTCGTCACCCTATCTCTAGGCGCGATCAACTCCGCTTAATTATGCTAGATCTACTCTTAAGCGGGGACTTTTGCTCCTCCACCTAAGCACATCAAACTTGAATCAATATCCGAAATATTAACACAAGAATTAAGAACACATAATTAAGAACAAATCAAGTATTTATCATATAGCTCAAAGAAACGATAACAAGATTCATCTAAGTTTCATCCCCTCGTATCCGAGAGGGTTTAGTTCATAATAATAAAAGAAAAATCTCGAGAAGAAAAGATAAAACAAAACATAAGAAATCCCTAAAACCCCCTGAAGGAATTGAAGGAGAGATCCGCCGTCTTGAGTAGAATTCCAGCTTTTTGAGATGGATCAACTGGCTATCTTCGAGTGTTTCCCACAAATCTGACCTTTTCGGCTCGGCTCCTTGGCCTAGCTCCCCCTTATTCTTCTAGGTTATACTTAGGGTGTTTATATAGGCTTTTGAAATAGGTTTCTTTGCCCCTAAGTATCCTTTTCCGAGTGAAATTGCTCTTTTCCACGACAGGGACACGGCCATTGCACACGCCCGTGTGAATCGTCTTTAGGCCGTGTTTGGACTTTTAATGAGGTGACACGCCCGTGTAAATCGTGATCAGGCCGTATTCTAGTCTATCAAGGAGACACGGCCGTGTTGGCTCAAGTCCAGGCCGTGCCGATTTTCACTTTGGCCCAATTTGGTCCGTTTTGAGCCCGTTTCTCGTTCTTTCCATCCTCCGGTGCTTTCCTGAGTATAAAACATGAAAAGAAAGGATTAAGAGCACCTTTTTACATAAATCAAGGGATAAATCATCCAAAAGTATGCTAAATATGGGATTAAAATATGTTACTTTTACAGTTTATCAGTATCACCAGCATACTTGCGATGTCTAAACCAAGAAAACGGTACTTCTTTTCTTGCCTTTCTCATAGAGTGTTTTTCCCTTTGTTTATATCCAGGGATGGATAAGGCTTTGCTTCTTGAGACAACTTGGTTTTGGGAGACACCTTGAGAGGTTTTAAGTTTATGGCCATAAACTACTTGCTTTCTCCCTTACTTGGATTAATTCTACCCTCTTTGAGAGCTTTTAGCTTTTCTTTGCTCTTCCTTGGCTCTTAAACTGGAGGTTCTAGATTTCCAATTGTTGACATGCTCAACTCCATATCATGAGCTTGAGTAGCTAGCTCCTCAAACGTCTTTGTCTTGATTCCTTAAAGAATGTAGCACAATCCCCAGTTCATTCCTTGAATGCACATGTCGAGAGCTAAAGATTCTAACAATCTTTCCTTGCAATTCAGACTTATATTCCTCCAATGGTGGACGTAGCCAATGTGATACATTCACGGGTGGGGTGAAATTTATTAAAGTTAATTCAACCAAGCTACCAATTTTAAAGTTTAAAAGATTAGTCGACTTGTGACGAATTTTTTGATGGAATCCAGACATTTCTAGGTTAAGATGTCCGCATAATGTTTGAAGAATATCTCTTAGCTTCAAAACACACTTTGAATCACTCGATTTTGAGTCCGAGAGCTCAAGTTTTGACCATTTTACTGAAGATCGTGCAAGTATAATTTCTGGATGGGATTATTATATAAAATTATGAGATTTGAGCTTTAATTCGAGTTTAAATCATATTGAGTTCGATTTTAAGGCCTAAATTTGATTATATATGAGCCCAACATTATATCTATTAGGTTTTTTATTATTTTATTATTTGTTTGTTTTGAATTTTAGGATATTTTAAATATTTAAAGTTGTTTAGGATATTTTATTATTTGTTTGTTTTTTCGTTAACAATAAAGTTTAGTTCTACTAAAACTACTTCTTATTTAGATTAATTGGATTTTCATTATACTTGGGAGTTTTATTTGGTTGTAATTAGCTAGCCTATATAAAGGCATCTTTGTTATTCATTAAATGCATTGATTCATTCATTAATAAAATTTTCAACTCTTGGAGTTAATTTTTCTGTGCAGGATTTCTTTCTTATAATTTTTAGAAGCAATTTTTCTTTTCGGTTTTCTTCAAAGCCATAACTTTTTATAGATAAATATATTATAACTATTTTATAACATGTAAATTGATTTTTATAATAAACTTTTTGGTCATAACTTCAGAAAGTTTTTAGGATTTAAATATCATTTTTTGTTATAACTTTATAAAATACACAGATTATTTTTATAATATTTTAATATTTATATTATAAGAATTTTTTTGTCATAACCATCTCAAACACTCATATGTGTTCATGCTTATAATTTTTTTTTTATAACTTGTATAAACATAAATTTTTAAAATTGGATTTGGGTGTCCTTACTTGCGTAATTACTCCAACTCTCACCCTCTCTCTAAGAATTGGAAAGTGTAATTTGGGTACTCCAATTACACCTAATTTAGTGAGACCCACCAATTATAATAGTTTCCCAAATATGTAACCACTGTGTAATTACAAACAATTAGACTCAAATCTAATTACTAGGTGGCTTTCCAAACACTTCCTAAATGTGTTTCACTAATGGAGTGTAATTATATTGTAATTTTCTATGTCAGTTTTCGTTGTATAAATTATAATTACACAAGTACATAATTTTAAAGTCTAAAAAATTAATTATTATAAAATTATCGTATATAATGTGCTAATCCCAAAAGTATTCAACAATACGATTACGAATAAAATTCGTAAGAAAAATAAACATCCTATACAATTTTATCTAATTACTCCGCCATTCTATATTTTTAGGTTATTATCTCTCTTATGTTAAAGACATATTTTTATCATTGATTGATCATTGACTACGTATAAATAATTAATAATAAATACTATGTAATTTAGTGTAAACAATTTATAATATATACTATGTAATTTAGTTAATTATTTAACGTGTCAAAATTTATAGAAAATTATCTCTTGTGAATAAAACTTTCAAATTATTTAAACGGAATTATTAAAATAACATATAATTATATTTTAAAAATAAAAAGTAATCTTAAAATTAAAATAATATTATTATTGCATAAAACTCATGGAGTTCCTTAATTTAAGTACAAAAGAATTATCCTTAATTATTCTCTTGATTTAATTCATATATAATTATTGGGTAAATTACATTTAAGGTCATTATATTATTAGTAAGTTGACGTTTTGGTCACTCAACTTCAAAAAGTTACAAAATGGTCACCGACCTATTCGAAAGCTTTCATTTAAGTTACTAAACTATTTAAAAGTTTTTATTTAAGTTATCAGATTGTTAAGTTCTTTTTAAAGTCCGTCTAGCAAGCTTCAAGTGATGATTCAACGATTAATATGGTGGATCAGTCACTACAGGAAAACAGACTTTTTGCGGCGTTTTTTTACCTTTAGCGGCACTTAAAAGCGCCGCAAAAAACGTCGCTATAGAAAACGCCGCTAAAATTTGCGACGTTTATTTTAAAAAATGTCGCTAAAGATCATGACTTTTAGCGGCGCTTTTATAGAAAACGCCGCTAAAAGTCCAGATCTTTAGCGGCACTTTTATAAAAAACGCCGCTAAGAGTCCAGGTCTTTAGCGGCGTTTTTAAAAAACACCGCTAAAGATCACTACTTTTAGAGACGCTTTTATAGAAAACGCCGCCAAAAGTCATATCTTTAGCGGCGCTTTTACAAAAACGCCGCTAAAAGTCATAAAAAATGAAAATTATAAAAAGAGCAGATATCAAAGAGAAGCATATGCAATAAAATCAGCACTATTATCACAGCACGTAGACAAGCGTTAAAAGGATAACAGTTTATATACAAAGAAGCACGTGCCAAAATGCACCAGTAGCAAGATACTATAAAGTACAAGAAGCTAGCTCTGTGATTCCTTCAATTAAATGTTTGTTGATGCACAATGAACTATAATATATAAAATCTGCCATAAATTACATAACCTCATCTACCTGGACCATGACATAAATTACATTAATATACCTTAGAATCCCATAACCTTCATTCTCCAGGTAATATATTTGTCATTTGCAAGTGACACAATCTTTGTCCTGCTCTAATAAAGTGGCGAAAACCATAGAAATGCCCAATACGGGATGTAGGTAGGCCACTATTTTGTCTAGTCAGAATGAACTCACTCCTTCAACTTTTCCTTACCTCTAACCACACTGAAGTAGTTTCATTTCCAGTAAACAGGTATTGGCCAATAAATATAGTATCTCCCTTCTTGACTGCCTGCAAGTACCAAATGAAACTGAGTCAACTACTGTAGTTAGAATGGAAAAATTACCACATACCTTCTTCCTTTTCATGATAAAACCTGAAGGAAGAGAGGGATGATAAATCAGAAGACAAGGGAAAGTAGATGGGAGACAATAAAGTCCCTCCATATGCTAATCCAAAAAGGAAAATGTCACATCCACTACGGATATAGAAATTCAGTTAACTAATATGTGAAGAAATGGATGATGAACAAGAAAATTCCCTTTCACATACAACCTATACAGACAAGCAATACGGAGTACATAGGACAAAAAAGAGTCACTCGTATGCTCTTTAGCCATTTCACAGCCTCTTAACAAAGATTATTCTCTTGGTCAAACTACTATGTTAAACTAATTCCTGTACATTTGATACTTAAAAGTAAATTAACTTGTTTAGAATATTTAGCAGCAAAAGAAGACTTTCGGAAAAAATGTTAAGCTGAAACCATTCCTAATAATAATAACACTAATGCATAAAAAATGCACAAGTTACAGGTCAACCAAGACCAACAAAAATTTCCATGAATCCATATATAGGATATTGAAAAAAAAATGATAATATGAGATGCAAAAGTGAAACACACATCAGAGGCCTTTGAAATATAAAATCTGAGCAAAAGCATATTTGAAATATAAAATACTTAATCCTCCAAGGATAATAATGTAAAATCTGAGCAAAAGCATCAACAGAAAAATGGCACCAAAATCAAACAATACTAATGTACCATGAAAGGTAATAAAGGCTTTGTACCTTTGAAATATTGTTCCTTCAATATTAACATTTTCCACAAATTGGAGACTAGAGGCCTGATTTGATGCAGAAAATGGTTCAAGAATATTTTTGTCCTATCAGCAAGAAGAAAAAAAGTATGTATTCATTAAAATAAGATTTTGTTAAATTTTTTATAATTCAACAAAGAAAATTCATACGTAAAATAAGTTATTGGATACAGTAGACATGGGTAGATTAAAAGAGAAAAACTCAGAAATAATAAATCACCTTTCACCAGGAAAAATAGGAGATGAAGTAAAAAGCTCCGCTAATATAGCACCAACAGCCCACATATCTGTAAATGCTACTATTATCAGACAACATTCAAGCAAAATATATATGGATAAACCTTAAAGTGACACGAAATCTGAAAGAAAGAAATGACAAAAATCAAACCAACATGGAAAACAAATCATCTGATGCAAGTAAAGTTCTGCATTGGTCCCACAGTATTATAAAGCTACTAAAAGAAGATGCACATATGTACACACACAAAGATAATTAAATCAAGTACCACCCACATACCAATAGCAGGAGTGTAAGAGGAAGATTGCAACAAGACTTCTGGAGAACGGTACCTGACGTGTTTAACCCACAAATCATTAGAAGAGAAAAATAATACTGGATGAACAGCAAGACTGCTTCCATATTGTGTGAACATAAACAAACAAGAATGCAAAGTAAATGAGATGATATCCACCACACAATTACTCACCATCGAGTAGAAACATATTCTGTATAAGGAGGCATCGATGATACTTCTCTTGCCAGTCCAAAATCCACAATTTTCAGAACATCCTTTGTTACCAGCAAGTTCTTTGAAAAAAGCAAATACTTCACTATAAAGATATCCACCATAACGACTTTCAAAATGCAGACATGAAAGGAAGATTTACCAGGTTTCAAATCTCGATGAAAATATCCATTTCTATGCATGTGAGCAAGTCCTTGCAGCATCTGAGACATGAAGCTGCGTATCTCCCATTCAGAAAAAGGTTCCTGCCGCTCTCTCATGATTTGGTAAAGATTATGTTCCTAGAAAGAAATACCCAACCTCTTACAATTGCACTTGAAAGGGTTTCATTCAGCTTCATACTTGATGACAGGAAATAATTTATTGCACTATGGATGACCTCAATTGAATATGCAAATAAGCCAGTTGGCAATGAATTATACAGAAGTACACAATTATTGTATCATTATATTTAAAGGAAAGAGTTATGTTCAATAGTTAGATCAGCAGGCAAAAACAGCCACTTGAAACCTTTATTGTTTAAGAAAAAAATCTATGATATTTTGTTGAAAGAGATAAAATTGGAGAGATTTTTTCTTTTCTTTTCTTTGTTTTTTCCCTGCCTGTCTTTGGGAAAAGGGGAGGGGAGTAGTTAGTATCTGCACAACTCTTTCACTAGAATCAATTATAGAATTCTTCAAAAGTGAATCCCTTTCAAATTTTAAAAGCTTAAACATTGTAATTAATTGAACAGATCCTGGTAACCTAGCACCTGCTTAAGAAATGATTCCAAAATGGTATTTGTAACCAAGACATGGACCAGTTCTCTCCATGTTCCTAGTTCCAGTCTAATCAGTCATGTCCCCAAGCTTTGTGTTGACCAAAAATATTGGAAATAAGGCAACTTAAATTATAATTGTGGGGAATAAAGATACAATAGTTATGTGGAAGATAAACTCATAAAACCCATGCTTTGGCAGAATAATAATGTGAAGTTGGAAAAGCACCCTTACCATGTACTCAAAAATGAAGAATAGTTCATTGTTTTCCCTGACAACCTCCTTTAACTTTACAATATTAGGGTGATTTAGTTTACGAAGGGCCTGCAGATAATGATTCACTAATTTTGTCAAAGAAAATTTGAAAAGCTTACCTCAACTTCTCTTAGACGAGGGTACACAATAAATGGAACACGCTCTTAAGATTAAGGCTTATGTAAAAAGTAAAAGACTCTTAACATTCAAAGAAATATTACAGCTTACCTTAACTTCTCTTAGATTCATACACTCTTCCCAAAAGTAGAACTTTCTTTTCATTTTCTTAACAGCAACCTAGATTGAAAACATTTACAAAAAGCGGATGAATTAAAAGAAGAAGCGAAAGAATCGGCTGAGGAAAAACACAGATTGCGAAATTTGAAATACCTTGGGGCAGCATTTGCCACAGTTAGAACAGCGGATGAATTTGACATGGCCACGGCCATGCTTTTTGCGGCCACCATTCCTACGTTTGAAAGTCTACAAAGCAATAAAAGATATAATCAGAGTGAACAAATTTGTGAAAAAGATTAAGTTTTGATGAAGACCAAAAAGCCAAAGTGGAGAGGAATTGAAGATCTGACCATGGCTGCTTCCGCCGATTAATAACTAGGGTTTTTGGCTTGTTTGAGGAAGAATAAAATTTTGGGAAAAAATATGGTTTTATACTTGGGCGACTGTAGTGTTGAAACCCTAACTCAATGGGATAATTTTGCGGCGTTTTTAATAAACGCCACTATAGCTCCATTTTTTGTGACGTTTATTGTGTAATTTTAATTTTTTTTCTATTTTTAACTTATATTTTTTTATGTTTTTTTTTTAAATTTTTATGTTGAGATTACCATTTTTTTTTGAATTTTTATTTTTATTATATTTTGAGTATTGAAGTTTTTAACAAAAATATTAAATATTAAATTTTTAAGTTTTTAAGTTTTTAAGTTTTTAAGTTTTTAATTTTTTAATTATTAAATTTTAAAAATTTAATTACCATTATCAACTCTTTTACGAATTTCTTTTTTCTTTCTTTTTACAGCAACATTATTCTTTTAAGTATAGTATGCATTAGTTGTTTAGATTTTTATATAAATGGCATTTAATTATATGTATACCCCTAAATTTTGATATAGATACATCTCAAAATTATATATGAATTTTGTTTTAATGTGTAATTCTAGATGTGAAATTCTAATTGTGGTTTAAATGTATAGTTGAAACTTTAATTTTGATTTAATCATACACATTATTTTAAAATATAAATACATCAATATATTTTTATATTGAATAAATATAAATTTTTATGTATGCAATATATAAATAAAAAATGATGTTAATTATATCAATAATTGTGTTAATATTTTACAAGATCTGTATCAAATTAAAGTTCATGTATACAATTGCACACTAAACCATTGTTCATGTATGCTTTTGGGATTTAATCCATTTTGATATATATATTTTTAAAATAATAATTTACATTTATCTTATTTTGATTTATATTCTAAAAAATCCAAGATTAATCCCTAAATCATAAACCCTAGACCCTAAATATTATACCCTAAACCACAAACATCAAAACCTAAACCTCAAACTCAAAACCCCAAACCATAAATCTTAGACCATAAAACTCGAACCCTAAACTCTAATTTGCAAACCTTAAACCATAATCCGAGACCAACTTTTTGGGAATTCATGTGGCCAATGTTAGTGTAGTACAAAACATATATTTTAATAGCTAACACATTAACCATAAATCCCTCATGAGGGATTTCAGTTTCAGGATTTTGGGTCATATAGCTAACACCCTAAACCCTAAACATTAAAATCCTAAACTTAAACCATAAACCCTAAACTTAGAAACCTAACACATTAACCATTTCCCCCAAACCTCTAACCCTAAAATCATAAACCGTAAACCATAAATCCTAAACTCAAAACCCTAACCAATTAACCATTTCCCCTTAAACACCTAACCCTAAACCTTAACCCCTGACCACTAACACTTAAACCTTAATACCGGTAAACACTAAGATATTAAACACTATACAATAAACCCAAACAACAAACTTTAAAACACTAAACCCATACACCAAAATAACAAACCTTAAACCATGAAATTAACATACTAAACATTAAACCCTAATTAAATCAATTTTAATAGCTTAATTTGTAACTTAAATGAAAACTTCTAAATTGTTTAGTTAGCAATTTGTAACTTTTCATAATTAAGTAACTAAAATGAAACTTTCTCATTGCTTATAAGTGAATTTATCAAAATAAAATATAATTCAAAGCAAGAATAAGGAAAAAATATGAAAAACTTTTAGCGGTGCTTGTGAAAAAACGCCGCTAATGCTCAGACCTTTAGCGGCGTTTTTTCAAAAGCGTTGCTAATGCTCAGACCTTTAGCGGCGTTTTTCAAAAGCGCCGCTAATGCTCAGACCTTTAGCGGCGTTTGTTCAAAAGCGCCGCTAATGCTCAGACCTTTAGCGGCGTTTTTTCAAAAGCGCCGCTAATGCTCTGATTTATAGCGGCAGCTATTTATCCTTTTTAGCGGCGTTTTGGAAATAAACGCCGCTATTGCTCATTTATTGCGGCATTTTCCTTCAAATCCCGCTATTGTGTAATATTTGCGGCGTTTTTCTTTAAAACGCCACTAAAAACGCCGCTAAAAGTCTGTTTTGGTGTAGTGAATACCTATCGACAAGTAAAAGAACATACCTTAGATCCAAGTGGATTTGACGATCAGTGTAGAAGATCAGAGAAAAAAGATGTTTGGATTTTGGTTCACAGACTTGTAATGTTCAAAGTTGTTTTATGAGAAGAAAAATTGAATTGTAGAAAAGAAGGGGAATGAGAGGTTTCAGTTAGTGCAGGCGGTGCAAACAAATGTCATGTATCAACGATTTTCATAACCTAATAACTTAAATAAAAATTTCTTAATAGTAACATTTGTAGTTTAGCCAAAATTTTCAATTAAGCTAAAAAAACAGTTAATTATGCGGTTTTGAACAAAAAATGAGTTGGGCTAGCTTCATTTGTTCATTTATTGGGTATTGACCTAAGTTCTCATTTGGGCTCATACAGAAAACGATATTTTGGAATACAAATAGAAGCCTTTTTTTAAAAAAAATACAAATATAAGCTCTTTGAATATGAAACAGAAAATCAGAATGAAATCAGGTTGAAGAAACACCAAAAAGAAGGCTTCATATAGCAGATTATAAATAAAGTCAAATCACCAAGCCAAAGTGAAAACCAAATTTGAAAATAAGATTGATTTTTTTTTTTATATCAATACCTTAAAATGTATAACGTAGATCATGGTATAACATATGTTTGACTCAAAACATCCCCACCTAATCCCTTTTGTTGCCACCGTCACTTCCACTAGTTTTTCTTTTAATCATACTAACATTCTTTCTAAATGTTTGCTCCTCTTTACCTTTCTGGTAGTCCTAAATCTACCTGACCCCCTTAAATCTCACTTATTCCTGTGTTCTGTAAGCCTCTCCGCTACCGTCGAATCTGCCCTTCATCATAACGTTTGAGTCTCGTGATGACTTGATTTCTCTAGCCTTTAATGGCTCCGTCTATCTAGTTTTCACAGGAATTCATTTTGTTTGGGATTCCATTGCAAATGTTGTTTTAAGTTTGAGTGTACACTGCCATGGGAACAAATCGTTTTATAAAGACTTGTCGCATCAAGAGTATATCCCTTAATGGTTGAGAGTGCCAAGTTTATGCCCTATGTGCTAACGGTTGTACCAAGGTCTCTTCTTTGCTTCGTAATGTAAGTTTTCTTTTTCTCTTCATAAAATGATATGTTTTGTTCTCCTTCGAGACTATGTCTTGTACGAGACTTAGAGTCTCAATTACTTTATCTGATTTTTGAAGTTAGATTTGTAGCCTTGCCTCTATTTGTACGGAATAATGGTTTTTTTTTTTTTTTGTCAAAAAAATTCTTTCTAAAATATCAAGATTAAGCATCATGTCCTTCATTGTTTACTCGTCAAGGTTTTTCAAGCCCGATTAGTTAATAACAATGTTTTTTATTTAATTTTAATTTAATCATATATTTCGAAGATTAATATGTTTTAATTTTACCATGTAAATATTTTTAGTCTTCGTGAACTCAATGATTGGAACAAATTTTACTACTTAAAAAGAAAAGCAATTGAACTTATAATTTGATGTATGAGCAAATGTACATGAATCTAACCCTAATTGACAAAATATTCCTAGTCAAACATTAAAATAACAATGCATGGATATTTTTAAAACATTTTCAAGAAAATTACATGACATCCATATGGCGTAACATGTTCTTAAGAAATGCGATAATTGCAAACCATTTCATTGCAATATAATGCATGTTAGGAAATTAAAAAAGTGAATTGCTTTGCATCATTCTGAATTACATTTTATTTTGAATTATTAATGCAAAATATGCTGATGATTGATTAAAGCCTTCAGATTTGCTTAACTTCAATATTTTGTTGTATATTTGGATTAAAGAGTTCTAAAAGTTTATAAAGAAAAGAAAAGAAAATGGTGATTGTGACAGAAATGGTTGCTATTTCTAATATTATATAAAAAAATATTTTTTAGGCGGCTGCAATACCATCTCATCTTTACCTTATCTATTTGAATATATTTTGTTGACATTCTATATTTGACAGACTTTAGTTAATTTGGACACTTATTTGTTATATTGAAAATTGATGATTAAGTATTCTAATTTTATAATTTAATTTTTAGTTAATGTTCTAATTTAATAAATATTATTTATTTAATAAATAAAAATATTATAAGTAATGTTGACGTGTGAAATTAATAAGCAAGTGATGGTAACTGTTCACCTTGATTAGGACGGAGAGCGGTTGTATTTTGTGATGAAAGGAAAGTTGAGAGAGAGTGAGTGATTAAGGGAGAAAGTTCTAAGTGTTTGGTTGTGTGTTCTATGATCTATTTAGTGCTATGAGAGAGTTTATATATAGGTAACAAAGGGTGCCACGTGTCTCAAGCTCACTAGCGACAAGGTCACATTTTATTTCTTTGCAATGGCGGGCTTCAGATTCATGATGTGATGTCTTGGGACAATTGAGTATTGAATAGGCTCAATGTTCCATGTGTTCTTAGCTAAGGCTCACCGTGGGGTGTCTTGATATCTAAGGTCCGATTGGTATGAAGTTCGCCTATCACGGACATGTGGATGGCACGAGGTTCACTTGGTAGGGGCACGTGTTGAACTACGTAGCTCAATTGGTACCATGTTTGCAAATTATTTCCTTTAAGCCTTGGTCGGGGGTTCAAGTCATGAGGCGCTTAGGTATCTTCATTATTATTCACATGCCTTATACTAACACCTTTCTTGAGTCTTGCAAGTACCTACTCTTAACAACCGAGGCGTCCCCCTCTATGAATGGCTCTCTGCGAATGTTGGGGACAAAACTGTTGGAAAAATTGTATTTTTTTGGAAACTTTGAGGCATATTCTCAATTGGTAAAGGTTGAGAGTTGAATCATAAAATTATGGTTTTATATTCTACTCCATGAGACCTTTACAACTATTAGAATTAAGTGACTCGAATCCTTATTTAAATAAAATACAGTGGTAAAATAAAATAAAAGTAAAATCCATATAGAACTACACTTCTTTTATTTTATTTTAGAATAAGGTTTTTAAACATTATTAAACTCTATCTATTTTATATTGATTAGAATAAGGTGTTTCAATCTTACTACATTCCTATTAGAATATGGCTTTACAAGCCTATAAATAGACATAGTCTATTCCTCTTGTAATCATTCGAATTCGACATAGTGAATTTTCTTCTCCTCTGCCCGTGGTTTTTCCCCGAAAGGGTTTCCACGTAAAAATCTGTGTGTTCTTTATTTTTATTTCTCTTTTCTTTACGATATATTTTCATTACTGACATTCTATTTATTTTACAAATTGGTCTCAGAGCTTCCGGGTTGTTCATCTCGATCATAGTAATGGCGTCTTTGAAGTATGAAATTTCGTTGTTGGATCGCAACACTAGATTTACGTTGTGGCAGATTAAGATGAAAGCAGTTCCTGCGCAGATGGATCTGGAGGATGCCTTGCTAGGGATAGATAAGATGCCTTCGACATTAACGGATGAAGAGAAGAAGCATAAGGTTTGAAAGGCGTTAACACAATTACATCTGCATTTTTCTAACGAAATTTTGCAGGATGTGATGAAGGAGAAGACCGTCGCTACATTATGGAAGAGGCTGGAACAAATATGTATGTCAAAAACTCTAACCAGCAAGTTGCATATGAAGCAGCGTCTTTATGCTCATCGTTTGGAGGAAGGTACATCTGCACGAATACTTAACTGTGTTTAAAGAAATTCTCTCAAACTTGGAGGCCATGGATGTTCAATATGATAAGGAAGATCTAGGGTTGATTCTACTTTATTCGTTGCCTCCGTCTTATTCAACCATTAAAGACACGATTTTATGTAGCCACGAATCTTTCACAGTTGATGATGTTTATGATTCTTTGACCTCGTATGATAAGATGAAGCATCTTGTGGTTAAAACTGACTCTCAGAGAGAGGGTCTCATTATTCGTGGGAGACAAGAACGGAATGCCGATAATGATCGTGGAAGGACACATGAATGGAATCCTCGCGATAAATCTAAGGGTAGATCGAAGTCTTCAAACAGAGGTAAAACTTGTAACTTCTGCAAGGAGAAAGGGCACATTAAATCTGAGTGCTATAAGCTACAGAACAAGATCAAAAGGGAGGCTGCGAATCAAAAGGGAAAACAACCAGAAAATTTCAGTGAAGCTGATGTTGTAGAAGACTACAGCGATGGTGAACTTCTAGTCACTTCTGTCAATAATTCTAAAGTGAGTGAGGAGTGGATCCTTGATTTGGGCTGCACCTTCCACATGAGTCCCAATCGGGATTGGTTTATAACTTACGAAACAGTGTCTGAAGGTGTTGTTTTGATAGGAAATAATGCTTCGTGTAAAATCGCAGGTGTTGGAACAATTAAAGTTAAGATGTTTGATGGAGTTGTCAGAACCCTTAGTGACGTACGTCATGTTCCAAAATTGAAGAGAAATTTAATTTCATTGCGTACTCTTGATTCAAAAGGGTACAGATACACAGCTAAAAGTGGGGTTTTAAAGATTTCCAAAGGTTCCCTTGCTGTGATGAAAGGGCAGAGAAAGACTGTTAAGTTATATGTTTTGTAGGGTTCTACTGTTACTGGTGATACAGCTGTCGCTTCCTCTTCCTTGTCAGATGATGATATTACTAAACTTTGGCATATGCGCCTAGGGCATATGAGTGAGAATGGCATGGCAGAATTGAGTAAAAGAGGACTTCTTGATGGGCAAGGAATTTGCAAACTAAAGTTCTGTGAGCACTGTGTTTTTGGTAAGCAAAAGAGAGTTCGATTCACCAGAGAAATCCATAACACGAAGGGAACGTTGGAGTATATTCATTCTGGTCTGTGGGGGCCATCCAGAGTGCCTTGGAGAGGTGGAGCTAATTATATGCTAACTTTTATTGATGATTTTTCCAGAAAAGTTTGGGCGTTCTTCCTGAAGCAGAAAAGCGATGTATTTTTCGCATTTAAGTCTTGGAAAATTATGATCGAAAAAAAGACGGGAAAATAAATAAAATACCTCCGCATGCATAATGGCTTAAATTTACGCTTACGATGAGTTTAATAGATCGCAAGTTAGAAGGGATCGTGAGACACTTGACAGTTCATCATACTCCACAGCAAAACGGCGTTGCAAAACAAATGAACAGAATGTTCATGGAGAAGGTCTGATGTATGTTGTCAAATGCCAACTTACCAAAGTAGTTTTCGGCAGAAGCAGCCTCTACTACATGTTTTTTTATCAACCGATCTCCATCCGTTGCCATTGAGTAAAAGACACCACAAGAGGTATAGTCTGGTAATGCTGCTAATTATTCTAATTTAAAGATCTTTGGGTGTTCTGCGTATGCTCATGTTGATAATGGAAAATTAGAACCGAGATCCATTAAATGTGTTTTTCTAGGTTATAAAGCTGGTGTAAAAGGGTATAAGTTATGGTGTCCTAAAAATAGAAAAGTTGTGATTAGCAGAGATGTTATTTTTGATGAAACTGCTATGCTACCTAACTTATCTCTTAAAGACTCTTCCAATAAAGAAAATCAAAAGTAGGTGGAGCATCAAATTAATACAGAGTCGACTCCTCAAGTCAGTACAAAAATTAAGAATAGAGTTGCTTCTTCACCACAATAATCTATCGCCAAAAATAGAACTAGAAGAGAAATTAAACCTCCAAAGAAGTATGCCGAGGCTGATCTTGTTGCTTATACTTTAAATGTAGCTGAAGATATAGATGCAAACCAAGAGCCATCTAATTATTATGAGGCGGTTAGCTGTGAAGACTCAGAAAAATGGATGTTTTCTATACAAGAGGAGATGAAATCACTCCACAAAAACAGAACATGGGATCTTGTGAAACTTCCTAAAGGTAAAAAGGCTGTTCGTTGTAAATGGGTGTTTAAAAAGAAATAAGGGACTCCAAGAGTTGAAGAACCCATATATAAAGCAAGGCTTGTTGCAAAGGGTTACAGTCAAATTTCAGGAGTAGACTTCACAAATGTGTTCTCCCCAGTTGTGAAGCATTGTTCGATTCGAGCTTTGCTTGGTATTGTGGCCATACATGATTTAGACCTTGAGCAGTTAGATGTAAAAACTGCATTTTTGCATGGAGAACTTGAGGAGGATATTTACATGCAACAACCAGAGGGTTTTACAATCTCAGAAAAAGAGGACTATGTTTGCTTGCTGAAAAAGTCCCTTTATGGTTTGAAACAGTCACCAAGACAGTGGTACAAGAGGTTTGACTCCTTTATGACTTCTTATGATTTCAAAAGAAGTAGTTTTGACAGTTGTGTTTACTTTAAGAAAAACAGTGATGGTTCTTTTGTGTATCTACTTCTTTATGTTGATGATATGTTGATAGCAGCAAAAGATAAAGGAGAGATAAGAAAGGTCAAAGCCCAACTAAGTGAAGAATTTGAGATGAAAGATTTAGGACCAAAGAAAGAAGATACTTGGTATGGAGATTCTCGGAGATAGAAAAGCAAGTAAATTGTACCTAAGTCGGAAGGGGTACATTGAGAAAGTTCTTTGCAGTTCAATATGCAGAGTGCTAAGCCCATTAGTACTCCTTTAGCATTTCATTTCGGACTTTCATCGCCTTTGTCTCCACAATCGATGATGAGATTGAGTACATGTCACATGTTCCATACTCTAGTGCAGTGAGATCTCTCATGTATGCTATGGTGTGTTCACGCCCGATTTATCATATGCGATCAAGGTCTGCGCTTAGCGATACATGGTGAATCCTAGTAAAGAACATTAGAAAGTAGTTCAATGGATTTTAAGATACTTACGAGGTACTACTGATGTTTGCTTACAGTTTGGAAGAACTAGAGATGGAGTCATTGAGTATGTTGATGCTGATTTTGCTGGAGACCTTGATAGAAGAAAATCTCTCACAGGTTATGCCTTTACAATCGGAGGTTGTGCAATCAGTTGGAAAGCCACTTTGCAAACTACAGTCGCTTTGTCTACCACTGAAACTGAGTACATGGTGATTACTGAGGCTTGTAAAGAAGCTATTTGGTTGAAGGGACTCTTTAGTGAACGCAATGAAGACCTTCAAATCAGTACAGTATTTTGTAACAGTCAGAGTGCAATCTTCCTTACAAAAGATCAAATGTTTCATGAGAGAAAAAACACATTGATGTTCGGTATCATTTTGTTCATGATATTATTGCTCGTGGTGATATTATTGTGAGCAAATTTAGTACTCATGAAAATCCGGCAGATATGATGACTAAGTCACTTCCTATAACCAAGGTTGAGCATTGCTTAGACTTGGTTGGTGTTCATTGTTGAAGTTAAACCCTTAAGGGGTTTTATGGATGAGGTGGAGAACTTGTTCGTTGAGAGTTCGCGATGAAGAACTTGTTCATTGAGAATTCATGTCAAAGTGGAGATTGTTAGAATTAAGTGACCCGAGTCCTTATTTAAATAAAATACAGTGGTAAAATAAAATAAAAGTAAAATCCATATAGAACTACACTTCTTTTATTTTATTTTAGAATAAGGTTTTTAAACCTTATTAAATGTAACATCCTAAATCAGGGCCTTTGCATTTTATGTGTTTGTATGTGAATACTATGTTTGACATGCTAGTTTAGGGTACTTTAGGGTCCAGGAATGAGTTAGGGGTAAGCTGGGGTCTTGGTGAAAATTTACTTTTTGAGCACTTTTAGGGAAGCTAGCTGAATTGGGCCTTAAGGGATATTGTTTGTGTTGGATGACACAAAAGAGTGCCTTAGTAAAGTGGCAAGGAGGCGCCACTTAGAGCTCAGTGGAAGTGACGCCTCGGGAAGTTTGGAGGACTTGGTTCGAGCCGGAATTCCCTTTGGGGATTTCTTTTACGCCAAGGTAAGGGAGAGTTGCACTCAAAGATGGACTCGTGGATGAGTGTTGAATGGGTCAATATCTTTGAATAAGTGGAAGAGAGCAATTCAAGGAGTTTGAATTATTCAAACAAGTTTGAATGTGTGATCAGGAGAAAATTAAGGAGAAAAACAAGGGATTGAGCAAGAGGTGTAAGTGGTGGCCGAAATTCAAATGCTTGGTGTAGGAGGGGGGATCGGTTTGGCCTATGTTGGAGTGTGCCAAAATTTACATTGGCCATAGGACCCTGTAGTGTCATTTTTTGTGCAAATTTCGGGTTTGGGAGGTAGGTGCCGAATGTGGTTTGTTTTTCCTTGTGCCGAAAGTGTCTAAGGTGTCCAAGTGGGTTCTTTTGTTTTGAGTTTTATTTCTCTTCTTATTTTCTGTTCTCTGAAACAAAAATCTCTCACTATTGCCGAAATTCTCTTGACTCACACTCTCCATGATTCTTTCTTCTTCTTCTTCTTCTTGTTCTCTCTGAAAGCCGAAACCCTTTTTCCCTTTTCTTCGTTTTCCTTTGAGCACCATAACCGCATCTATTATTCATCTTTTCTTCTTTTTCCTTTTTCTATTTCAAAGCCAAAAACCCCTAACTCCATTCTCATCTTCATTCTCTGTGCAATAGCCGAATATCCCCATCCAAAGTTCTCTTCTCTGATTTCTCTCTACAAACCGAATCTTCATGGCCTTCTCTTCTTCATCTTTTTTTTGATCACTTCTAAAATCGAAAACTCCTAAGTTCCATTGGTAGTTCTTTTTCAGCTCTTTCATCTTCTTCCCTGCTTTACCGAATCTTCTCTTCTACTGTGCTAGTGCCGAATCCTCTTAGGTGATAACTGGATCTCCTGTGTTAAGGTTAGTGGCGATTTCTTCTGTATCTTTATCTTATCTTTTGGTTTGGGGAGCCAAAGCCGAATGGCTAATTAGCCTAATGTTTGGGGGCTTGGCCGAATGTAGGTGGAAGGGGGTGTCGCATTCCTTTGGAGACTTTCGGGATTCGCTTGACTTGTGGATCAAGCCTAAAGCTTCGGCTTTTGTCGATCTAAGTAAGGAGATCTTTTCTGCTAACGTGTTAATCTATTCACATTTACCCTATGTGTTAACTCGGTCTTCTGACCAAGATTTGTTCCATGGACTCGAATGCCAAGCAATTCTAAGGAGGGGTTGGACCCGTAAACCCAAATTTTCCTAAGTTTAAGCGAGCGAGGTCGTGAGCTTTGGGATTGGCCACCGGGTTGTGGGCCGTCTTCTGAACAGAATCGTAGGCAGATAGCTGTGGTTTCGATTAGCGATAGTTTCGACATAGAGAGCATGATATTACGTGTTATCAGGTGTGTAACTCTCACACACTTCATATGTTATTTTGTTAGTTGTTAGTATGTCTGAAAGCCGGGTGACGTTCGGTCACTAAAATACCCTTGCGGGTAAGAGCGAGGACTCGGGTAAGTCTATTATGTTTTGCTATCAATAAATACATATATGGAAACTCGAATGTGCCATGTTAATTAATCGTTAAGCATGATCATACCATAATGTAAAGCATGTACATGAAAATGGGATACGATGAGAAGAGGGAGGAAACATGATCTTTTCAGATCACACCAAAGTGGTTAGGTACCACAAGTGGGTTGGCCCCACATATTATCAATTTGTGACTAAGTCTCAGTGGTTTGGAACCACCAGTGGGTTAGGTACCACATATATCTTATTTCTCGTGACTCGTCCCGGTGGTTTGGTACCACATTGGGTTGGCCCCACGTATTGATATAAGGGATTGTCACCAAAGGTTTAGGTACCACAAGTGGGTTGGCCCCACATATGATTATTTGTGACTTTTGTCACCAAAGGTTAGGTACCACCAAAGGCTAGGTGCCACAAATGTTGGGTAGACACAGGGAGATACGGATGGATGCCTAGGTTGGTTGGGTTGCATGGCATACTTACTTTGCATATGAATCATGCTGAGGCCTAATATCTTTTGGACGGGATTTACACACTGAGTCTCGGTGACTCACCCTTCCGATAATCTTTGTAGGTAATCCTTAGATCATGGATACGGAGCCGAGGTGGACTCGAGGTGGCCATGCATAATATTTTGGATTTTACTTTAATAGTTAATTTGGATTTTGGGTAATGTAATAAGGCCATTTAAACGTTGGTTTGGTTTTTAATTGTTTTATAAATTTTCTTCTACTTTATCAGATTATTAAGACACGTTTAATACGGTTTCGAGATGGGTGATTTCCAAAATTTAAAGAACTTCGGGATTTTCAAGATTTTACAATTAAGTAATTTAATATTCGGGTTTTTAATAACAAGGCAACTCAACTTTTCAAGCTAAGATTCAAGATTATTTTCAAATGATCACTCAATACAAACTCTATTTCTATAAAATCAAAGATTTTTCCCAACTCATGATAATAACTCGATTCTTAAAAATGTTTTCTTCCATGTGACATGCCAGATTCGGTCGTAGCGTTTTGACCGAGTTTGGGGTGTTACAATTGTGGTATCAGAGCCAAGTTCAAAAGCTCGGCTGTGGGTATAAGGCCCAAATTATTTTTCAATAGAGGGTTTGCAAAATGGTTTCGATGAAATACATGTTTTTGGGAAGCATGGCACCTGAGTCTCCGGCACCGATCCGCGATGGTAAGTTTTCTAATTATTGATTGTATGATTTAATTGTTTTGTGATATGATTGTATCGAGATAGGATTACTAGTATTAGAAAACCCTACTTTAGAGATTGAAGCCTGTAGGAATGTACGTATCATGGAAAAATTACTCAAATTTATACTCATAAGACAATTCTCATCATAAACAAAGGAGGAAGCTAATTCATAAAATTTTCCTAAATCAGATTAAATCGTGAACGTTAGTCATGAGCACTCGGGGACGTGGGCGTAACGTACGTGGTCGTGGTAGGGGTAGGATTACTGTATCGGAACTAGTAGGGTCTCGCCATGGGTCAGAGAATGAGGTGCCGCCACCACCAGCAGTGGAACCAGAGTTTCAGGACCAAACGGGTGGAGACGACGCGGTGTCTCAAGCGATGCTACGGGTCTTGGAGAGAGTTCTTTGGAGCGGGCATGGGTGCGGGTTCGGAAATCAGTAACGAACGACTCGATCCAATGGAGCGGAAGTGTTTAGGGTGTTTCGGTGTAGCCCCAACGCAAATTGAATCATCGGTTAGAAGCGATCGAGCGCATAACGGATGATCTTGACTTCACGGTGAGGAGAAGTTGAAAGGATCGTGTCTCTTCTTCGGGGACGAATCCTATCGCTGGTGGCTTACGGTCGTGGATGGTGCGATGGCCGATATATCACCGGATTTCTTCAAAGCGCATTTCGCAGGAAGTACGTCGGGTCTAGTTATGTGGATGCGCAGCGTAAGGCGCTTTTAAATGGGTTCGGGGAGTAAGTCGGTGTCCGAGTACGAGGCGAATTCTTACTGTTAAGCCATTATCCCCGGGTATTGTGGCTACGGACCATGAGCGCTGTGTTAGGTTTGAGGACGGGTTGAGAGATGAGTCATGGGTGTTGATTGCTCCACAAATGAGAGAGGGAATTTGTTGTCCTTGTGGAAAAGGCCAAGATAGCCGAGGAGGTGAGGCGATCAGAAAACAAACTTGAATGTAAATAGGAATAAAAGGAGTTTTGGGCCATCGTGTCTCTGGGGTTTTTTTAGAAAAGGGCTAGATTAGGCGGGGCCGAGTCGAGCGATGAAGCCTCACTGCGCTCGGTGGCCATCGCAGCAGTGCTCAATGCGGAAGTTTCATTCGGAGAGTGTTGGGCCAGTAACAGAGGATGCTTCGAGTGTGGGTCGATGGACCATCGGATAAGGGATTGCCCGGAGGCCGCTTAGGACACACCGAGGTTAAGGGACGTGTACAATACAGAAGAGATGGTCAGCAACCGCAGAGGGGTCGTGGTCCAGCCAGAGGGGGTAATGGTTTCGGTCGAGGCTGTGGAGCACCGGGCAGAGGTGCTAGGAATACGGATGCAAGACAGCCTGGGTTGGTCTATACGGCTAGGCATCGAGAGGAGGGCGACGCACCGGACGTCATAACCGGTACGTTCTTAATTTATGGGTTGCCTTATACTGCCTTGATTGATATTGGTTCGACGCACCCTTATGTTGCTAGTACTATAGCGGGAACTCTGAACTTAGACTTTGAGACTTCTTCTAGGGAGATGACTGTAATTAGCCCTCTAGGTCACTCTGTAGTAGTGAATAAACTGTATAAGGATGTACCCCTAGAACTTCAAGGGGTAGTGTTTCCGGCTGATCTGATGGAACTGCCATTTAGGGAGTTCGATTTGATCTTAGGTATGGATTGGTTAGTAAAATATCAAGCAAGTTTGGACTGTGCAGCCAAGCACATGGTGTTGAGAACTGTCAAGGGTGAAGAGGTGGTGGTGATAGGTGAGAGAAGGAACTACCTATCTAATGTGGTATCTCCGCTTTGAAAGACGAGAAAATGGTGAGGAAAGGATGTAAGGCGTTTGTGGCTTATGTTTGTGCTTTGGAGGTTAAGGAATCAACTGTGGGGGATGTCCGAACGGTAAAGGAATTTTCTGATGTTTTTCCAGAAGAGCTTCCGAGATTGCCTCCAGATCGCGAGGTTGGGTTTGGTATTGACCTTCTACCCGGAACAGTGCCAGTGTCTATTGCCCCATATAGAATGGTGCCGAAGGAGTTAGTGGAGCTGAAAGCGCTGATTCAGGAGTTGTTAGACCGAGGTTTTATCCGGCCGAGTGTATCGCCTTGGGGAGCATCCGTGCTTTTTGTTAAGAAGAAGGACGGATCGATGCGAATGTGTATTGATTACCGTTAGTTGAATAAGTTAACGATCAAGAATAAGTATCCGTTGCCGAGGATAGACGACCTGTTCGACCAACTTAAGGGAGCATCAGTCTTTTCCAAGATAGATCTGAGGTCGGGGTATCACCAGCTTAAGGTCAAGGAGGTGGATATTCATAAGACGGCGTTTCGTACTCGCTATGGTCACTACAAATTCTTGGTGATGCCATTTGGATTGACCAACGCACCAACAGCGTTTATGGATATGATGAATCGGTTTTTTCAACCGTATCTGGATCGGTTCGTCGTAGTGTTTATAGACAATATTCTGGTGTACTCGAAGTTCGAGGAGGAGCATGATGCACATCTTCGTGTGGTTTTGCAAATTCTGAGGGAGAAGCAGTTATTCGTAAAGTTTAGTAAGTGCGAGTTCTGGCTAAGGGAAGTTCCCTTTTTGGTTTATGTGGTGTCAGCTGAGGGAATTAGGGTGGACCCTCGGAAGATTGAAGCTGTGTTGGATTGGAAACCACCTAAGTCTGTGGCGGAAATTCGGAGTTTTCTTGGTCTAGCGGGGTATTGCAGAAGGTTTGTGGAAGGGTTTTCTTTGATTGCGCAGCCAATTAACCAAGTTGTTAAGGAAAGGGGTTCCGTTTGTGTGGTCGACAAACAACAAGAAAGTTTTGAGAAGTTAAAGAGGATTTTGACTGGAAGCTCTGGTGTTGATTCACTGAAGCGGGAAAGAGTTTATCGTATTGTGATGCGTCGCATCTGGGTTAGGATGTGTGCTTGATGTAAGAGGGGAAGGTAGTAGCGTATGCTTCTCGACATTGAGGCCTCACGAAGTGAATTATCCGACGCATGACCCGGAGCTAGCTGCAGTGGTTTTCATACGAAAATCTAGAGACATTACTTGTATGGGAGAAGTCTATTGTTTACACGGATCACAAGAGTTTGAAATACCTCATTACTCAGAAGGAGTTGAATTTAAGGCAGCAAAGGTGGATCGAGCTGTTGAAGGATTATGATTGCTCGATTGAGTATCATCCGGGTAAGGCTAACGTAGTGGCAGATGCGTTGAGCCGTAAGGTTGTATCAGACTTAAGAGCAATGTTTGCCCACCTTAGTTTGTATGATGACAGAAGTTTGATAGCGGAACTGCAAGTGAAGCTGACATGGGTAAATTAGGTTAAGGAGAAACAGCTAGTAGATGATGTCTTGAGCGCTCGATTTTTGCAAGTGCAGAATGGTGGATTAGAGGGGTATAGCTTGAACAGCGATGGATTTTTATGTTTCCATGGGAAGGTTTGCATGCCAAAAGATGTGGAGTTGAGGCAGAAGATTCTTCAGGAAGCACATAGTAGTCCATACGCTATGCATCCGGGAGGTAGTAAGATGTACCGGGATTTGCAGGAACAGTTTTGGTGGCCGGGTTTAAAGCGAGAGGTAACCGAATTTGTGGGTAAGTGTTTGACGTGTCAGCAGGTAAAGACGGAACATCAGTTGCCTTCGGGGTTGTTGCAACCGGTCAAGATTCCACAGTGGAAGTGGGAAAGGATCACCATGGACTTTGTTAATGGGCTACCCCTTACGCCTACTAAGAATGATTCGGTTTGGGTAATAGTTGACCGGTTGACAAATTCGGCTCATTTCATACCTGTGCGTGTGGATTACTCTCTTCAGAAGTTGGCTAGATTATATATAGCGAAGATTGTAAGGTTGCATGGGGTACCAGTGTCTATCATCTCAGACAGGGACCCTAGGTTCACGTCAAGATTTTAGAAGGCGTTGCATCAAGCTTTGGGTACAAAGTTGGATTTCATAGAAAGCGTTTCATCCACACCGATCGATGGGCGATCGGAGAGGGTAATCTCGATTCGGAGGATATGTTGAGGGGTCATGTCTTAGACTTCAGAGGTAGTTGGGAAGAATTTCTACCATTGGCGGAATTCGCGTATAACAATAGCTACCAGTCAAGTATTCAGATGGCGCCGTATAAAGCGTTATATGGTCGGAAGTGTCGCACACCTACGTGTTGGACAGAGTTGGGTGAGCATCAGTTGTTGGGTCTAGAGTTGATTGCTGAAACGGAAGACAAGGTTAAGCTAATTCAAACTCGATTGAAGGAAGCTTCGGACAGGCAGAAGTCCTATGCTGATCTTAAGCGGAAAGATATAGAATTTGCAGTGGGTGACAAGGTTTTCTTAAAGGTGTCGCCGTGGAAGAAGGTGCTGAGATTTGGTCGGAAGGGCAAGTTGAGCCCCAGGTTTATCGGGCATTATCGAGTGTTGAAGCGTGTGGGACCGGTAGCCTATCACTCGAGTTACCTTCGAGTTGAGTCGATCCATGACGTATTTCACGCCTCTATGCTTAGACGCTATCGTTTGGATCCGTCTCATGTTGTGCCAATGAGAAGAAATTGAAGTAAGCCCGCACTTATCTTTTGAGGAGGAACCAGTGCGATCTTAGATCGGGATGTCAAAGTATTATGAGGAAATCACCCTTTGGTGAAGGTGTTGTGGCGGAACCATGGATCGAAAGAAGCCACGTGGGAGCCGGATGATGTTATGCGCAAACAATACCCTCAACTCTTTTGACCGTAATTTCGAGGCCGAAATTATTTTAAGAGGGGTAGAATCGTAACATCCTAAATCGTGGCCTTTGCATTTTATGTGTTTGTATGTGAATACTATGTTTGACATGCTAGTTTAGGGTACTTTAGGGTCCAGGAATGAGTTAGGGGTGTTTTGAGTCTTGGTGAAAATTTGATTTTTGAGCACTTTTAGGAAGCTAGCTGAATTGGGCCTTAAGGGATATTGTTTGTGTTGGATGACACAAAGGAGTGCCTTAGCAAAGTGGCAAGGAGGCGCCACTTAGAGCTCGAGGAAGTGACGCCTCGAAGCCGAGGACTTGGTTCGAGTGCGGGAATTCCCTTTTGGGGATTTCTTTTTTTACGCCAAGGCAAGGGAGAGTTGCACTCAGCATGGACTCTGGTGGATGAGTGTTGAATGGGTCAATATCTTTGAATAAGTGGAAGAGAGCAATTCAAGGAGTTTGAATGTGTGATCAGGAGAAAATTAAGGAGAAAAACAAGGGATTGAGCAAGGGGTGTAAGTGGTGGCCGAAATTCAAATGTTTGGTGTAGGAGGGGGGATCGGTTTGGCCTATGTTGGAGTGTGCCGAAATTTACATTGGCCATAGGACCCTGTAGTGTCATTTTTTGTGCAAATTTCGGGTTTGAGAGGTAGGTGCCGAATGTGGCTTGTTTTGCCTTGTGCCGAAAGTGTCTAAGGTGTCCAAGTGGGTTCTTTTTGTTTTGAGTTTTATTTCTCTTCTTATTTTCTGTTCTCTGAAACACAAATCTCTCACTATTGCCGAAATTCTCTTGACTCACACTCTCCATGATTCTTTCTTCTTCTTCTTCTTCTTGTTCTCTCTGAAAGCCGAAACCCTTTTTCCCTTTTCTTCGTTTTCCTTTGAGCACCATAACCGCATCTATTATTCATCTTTTCTTCTTTTTTCCTTTTTATATTTCAAAGCCGAAAACCCCTAACTCCATTCTCATCTTCATTCTCTGTGCAATAGTCGAATATCCCCATCCAAAGTTCTCTTCTCTGATTTCTCTCTACAAACCGAATCTTCATGGCCTTCTCTTCTTCATCTTTTCTTTTGATCACTTCTAAAATCGAAAACTCCTAAGTTCCATTGGTAGTTCTTTTTCGGCTCTTTCATCTTTTTCCCTGCTTTGCCGAATCTTCTCTTCTACTGTGCTAGTGTCGAATCCTCTTTGGTGATAACTGGATCTCCTGTGTTAAGGTTAGTGGCGATTTCTTCTGTATCTTTATCTTCTCTTTCGGTTTGGGGAGCCAAAGCCGAATGGCTAATTGGCCTAATGTTTGAGGGCTTGGCCGAATGTAGGTGGAAGGGGGTGTCGCATTCCTTTGGAGACTTTCGGGATTCGCTTGACTTGTGGATCAAGCCTAAAGCTTCGGCTTTTGTCGATCTAAGTGAGGAGATCTTTTCTGCTAACGTGTTAATCTATTCACATTTACCCTATGTGTTAACTCGGTCTTCTGACCAAGATTTGTTCCATGGACTCGAATGCCAGCAATTCTAAGGAGGGGGTGGACCCGTAAACCCACCCCTAAGTTTAAGAAGCGGCGAAGGTCGCTGAGCCGGGGATTGGCCACCGGTTGTGGCCCATCTCCAATGTAATCGTGGCGGATAGTCGTGGTTTCGATTAGCGATAGTGTCGACGTAGAGAGTGTGATATTACGTGTTATCGTGTGTGTAACTCTCACACACTTCATATGTTATTTTGTTAGTTGTTAGTATGTCCGAAGCCAAGTGACATTCTGGTCACTAAAATACCCTTGTGGGTAAGAGCGAGGACTCGGGTAAGTCTATTATGTTTTGCTATCAATAAATGCATATATGGAAACCTCGAATGTGCCATGTTAATTAATCGTTAAGCATGATCATACCATAATGTAAAGCATGTACATGAAAATGGGATACGATGAGAAGAGGGAGGAAACATGATCTTTTCAGATCACACCAAAGTGGTTAGGTACCACAAGTGGGTTGGCCCCACATATTATCAATTTGTGACTAAGTCTCGGTGGTTTGGAACCACCAGGTGGTTAGGTACCACATATATCTTATTTCGTGACTCGTCCCGGTGGTTTGATACCACAATGGGTTGGCCCCACGTATTGATATAAGGGATTGTCACTAGTGGTTAGGTACCACAAGTGGGTTGGCCCCACATATGATTATTTGTGACTTTTGTCACCAAAGTTGGTTAGTACCACCAATGGCTAGGTGCCACAAATGTTGGGTAGACACAGGAGATACGGATGGATGCCTAGGTTGGTGGGGTTGCATGGCATACTTACTTTGCATATGAATCGTGTGAGGGCCTAATATCTTTTGACGGGGATTTACACACTCGAGTCTCGGTGACTCACCCTTCCGATAATCTTTGTAGGTAATCCTTAGATCATGGATACTGAGCCGAGGTGGACTCGAGGTGGCCATGCATAATATTTTGGATTTTACTTTAATAGTTAATTTGGAGTTATTTTTCTTTAATTTGGATTTTGGGTAATGTAATAAGGCCATTTAAACGTTGGTTTGGTTTTTACTTGTTTTATAAATTTTCTTCTACTTTATCAGATTATTAAGACACGTTTAATACGGTTTCGAAATGGGTGATTTCCAAAATTTAAAGAACTTCGGGATTTTCAAGATTTTACAATTGAGTAATTTAACATTCGGTTTTTAATAACAAGGCAACTCAACTTTTCAAGCTAAGATTCAAGATTGTTTTCAAATGATCACTCAATACAAACTCTGTTTCTATAAAATCAAAGATTTTTCCCAACTCATGACAATAACTCGGTTCTCAAAAATGTTTTCTTCCCTGTGACATGCCAGATTCGGTCGTAGCGTTTTGACCGGGTTTGGGGTGTTACATTAAACTCCATCTATTTTATATTGATTAGAATAAGGTGTTTCAATCTTACTACACTCCTATTAGAATATGGCTTTACAAGCCTATAAATAGACATAGTCTATTCCTCTTGTAATCATTCGAATTCGACATAGTGAATTTTCTTCTCCTCTGCCCGTGGTTTTTTCTCGAAAGGGTTTCCACGTAAAAATCTGTGTGTTCTTTATTTTTATTTCTCTTTTCTTTACGATATATTGTCATTACCGACATTCTATTTATTTTACAACAACGGTATATCATATGCTCAAAATAGTTGAGTGATGAATGAGAAATTGATGTTTAAAGTAAGCCACTTGTGAATATTTGTTGAGGAAAAGAAAAGCTTAGATCCCACATTGGTTAAATACCAAGTGTGAGATATGTTTATATATGAGAATCCAATTGAAATGTGATTGAATGACTAAGCTTGAAATCTTGCCTCGCGCGTAGGCGATGCAAATCCAAACCCATCGGGGTTGGGGTGCACCCGCACGATGTGGACGACGTGAAATGTTCAGACCGATCGGGCCCATAATGGGTCTACAAATATTTTAAGCCCAACACGAAATTTATTTTTTCTCAGCAAATATATACAAAATATGATTTTAAGAAAAAAATGACATATATCCTAATTTATTTGATTTTGATTATTGCTCCTTTAAATACAGATTTTGTATCTTTAATTATGGATATTTCCAAAATTCCTCCATATTGAATGCCTATAAATACCTAAGAATTCTTCAGAATTTTTTACACTAAAAAACTCTCTAAAATTGAGTTTATTTTGCTCCCGAAAATTCTTCTATTTTCCTATCAATATTTTCCAACGTTCCGATGATAGAAAAAGGCAAGGTTTGTTTGTTGATCTCTACAGAGGTGCTACTACTTTGATCATCGTGTTGTTGTATCATGGGAGACAGTCGACCAACGATTCTCCAAGTATAGTAGGAGCGGCCGCATCTGTCTTAAGGAAACTGTGTAAAACATGCCTCAACATCTAGTAAAACTCGTTTCATTTATTCGATTTCTAGTTATCATAATCTTATTTATTGGTTTTTCGTATCTAATATTTTAAATATAAATTATTCATTTTATTTTATTTTATATAAATATTGGTTTATTTATATTTATATTTTTTTGCTAACGTGTTTTGTCCAACAATCTTAAGATAAATTTTAATATTTTGCAATTCTCTAATCCGAGACGAACGAGACACCAAGACGAAAAGAGAAAAAAATATTGTTGTATTTTATTTGAGAATAAAAATCAAAATTGAATAAAATCTGTTCCGGGATTTATTCCCGCCGTTTAACAGATTTTATTCCATTTTTTATTTTGTTTCCAAATGAGAATTAAAATTAAATAAAATCTATTTCGGGATTTATTCCCGTCGTTCAATAGATTTTATTCCATTTTTATTTTATTTCCAAAACGAGTATTAAAATTAAATAAAATCTGTTTCAAAATTTATTCCCTCCGTTTAACAGATTTTATTCCATTTTTTATTTAGTTTCCAAACGAGAAATTAAATTAAATTAAATATGTTTCAGGATTTATTCTCCCCATTTAACAAATTTTATTCGATTTTTATTTTGCTCCCAAATTAGAATTAAATTGAATAATTTGTTTCGGGATTTATTCCCACCGTTTAACAGATTTTATTCGATGTTGATTTTGTTTTCAAACGAAGACTTTATCAAATAATTCTATTTCGGGATTTATTCCTATCGTTTAACAGATTTTATTTTGATTTTGTTTCCAAACAAGATTTAATTAAATAATTTTGTTTCGGGATTTAATCCTGTCGTTTAACAGACTTGATTTTGATTTTGTTTCAGAATTTAATTCTGCCGTTTAACAAATCAAAGGGAAATTTTCTGTTTATGGTGGTCTTAGTTGTGGCTTTAAATTGTAAAAGCTTAAATTGTAACTTCAAAATTGTGACACCAAATAAAAAGAAATTTATCAACGATGAATTAAAAAGACAATATGAGAATGCATGTCTAGGATTGGTTCTTTGAAAGACTTGGTATTTAAGTGTGCCAACTGCACCACCTCTCTTTTAGGGTAACCTACTTGGTGCATTGTTTTATTGTTATTTTTTATTAGACTATATAAACTTTTGTTTCGGGTTTTTATTAGATTTCTGCCGTCTAACAAAATTTGATAATTCTTCTAATTCTGGTTTTTGTTTCTAAAAAATCTTAATAGAAAATGGAAACTCCCACCAATGTTGTGAAAGATATGGACTTATGTGCTGTGATTTCTGAAGTCAACATGATTGACTTAAATCCAAGTGAATGGTGGCTTGATACTTGTGCCACACGTCATATCTGTTGTGACAAAGACTCCTTCACTAAGTTGGAACCTTGTGAAAATGGGGAGAAGCTCTATATGGGCAATGTTGCAACTTCCAAGATCAAAGATAAGGGTATTGTGGTCTTTAAGATGACTTTTGGCAAAGAACTCAAGCTTCAAAATGTATTGTATGTGCCTGACATACGAAAGAACAGTGTTTTTGGGACACTCCTAAGTGTACACGGCTTTAAGATGGTGTTTGAATCCCAAAAGCTAGTTTTGTCTAAGGGAGGAATGTTTGTAGGAAGGAGATATGTATTAAATGACATGTGGAAACTTAATGCAATCTCTGTAAAAGCAAAATCCATGAATAAGAATGTTGCTTCTTCATCTGTTTATATGCTTGAGTCATTTGATTTATGGAATGGTAGGCTCAGACATGTTAATTATGATACTTTATGTAGATTAATTAATTTAGAGCACATTCTTTCCTTTCACATTAATGATAAACATAAATGTGAAACTTGTGTTGAGACAAAAATTAACAAGGTCCTCATTTCAAACTGTTGAAAGAAATACCGAACCACTTGATCTAATACATAGCGATGTTTGTGACTTAAAGTTTGTTCAAACGAGAGGAGGGATTAAATATTTTATTACATTCATTGATGATAATACAAAATATTGCTACGTGTATTTTCTTAAGAGCAAAGACAAAGCTATAAAGAAATTTATTCTCTATAAGCAGGAAGTTGAAAACCAACTTAATAAAAAGATTAAGATGGTGAGAAGTGATCGTGGTGGTGAATATGTTGAACCATTTGGTGAATACTGTGCACGAATGGTATTATTCATGAAGTGACACCACCACACTCTCCTCAATCAAATAGAGTAGCCGAACGAAAAATCAAACTCTAAAGAAAATGATGAATGCCTTACTACAAAGCTATGGATTATCACAGGAAATGTAGGGGGAAACTTCTCTATCAACTAATTACCTTTTAAATAAGTGCCCTACAAGAAAAGGGACAAGACACCATATGAGTTATGGAAAGGTAGAAAACCATCCACAACCACCTGAAAATGTGGGGGTGTCTTACTAACGTAATGGATAAGGGCAAGTCGAGATATATGCATCGTCGATACAATACCGTTAGACAACTGATCTCAAATGGAGTTATCTCTATTGATGTTGTAAAATAAAAAGATAACATTGCGGATCCGCTAACTAAAAGCTTAAATCGAGATCATGTTGATAAAACATCAAAAGGAATGAGACTAAAACCCGTGAAAATAAAAGGCGCTATGTGAAGGAAAACCCTACCTAGTTGACTGGAGATCTCAAGATCTAGGTTCAAAGGGACAACCTAATTGTATAGACCTTGTGAGGTCATTGTGGGGGTTCTTATCCCAAGTCTGTTCCTATGATGTAAATAGTAACTAAAAATGAAATAGGTTAAGCAATGCTTTTAATGACCATTGTGTGTTTCGGTGATTTGAGCAACATAAGTCACCTATGTAAGAGTGAAGTGAGGCCGCTTCGAGGAGACTATTGGGGCATAGTTCTCTCAAACTCTTGCAGAACCAGGAGATGTTCAAAGCTATATGAACATACGCATGAGAACTAAAACCTTGCCAGTGAAGTATATCATCGTTTACACAAACGACAGAACAGTTCAAGGACATCACGTCTACTGGTCAGCTAGTAAAGTAAATATACTTTTCACAAGGGAAGGTTCAAGGGCGGATGCCTCCCTATCCTATACAACTATCGATTGTAGATTCTATCACCACATCGAGTCAATGTTTTTCCGTTAAAACTATCAATTTTCATTCATGTGGCGGATTGTTGGAAAAATTGTAATTTTTGGAAACTTTGAGGCATATTCTCAATTGGTAAAGGTTGAGAATTGAATCATAAAATTATGGTTTTATATTCTACTCCATAAGACCTTTACAACAGTATATCATATGCTCAAAATGGTTGAGTGATGAATGAGAAATTGATGCTCAAAGTAAGCTAATTGTGCATATTTGTTGAGGAAAAGAAAAGCTTAGATCCCACATTGGTTAAATACCAAGTGTGAGATGTGTTTATTTATGAGAACCCACTTGAAGGGTGATTGAATGATTAAGCTTGAAACCTTGCCTCGCGCGCAAGGGAGTGTAGATCCAAACCCATCGGGGTTGGGGCCCACCAGCACGATATGGGCGACGCAAAATGTCCAAACCGGTCGGGCCCAAAATGGGCCTGCGGATATTTTAAGCCCAATACGAAATTTATTTTTTCTCAGCAAATATATACAAAATCTGATTTAAAAAAAAAAGGCATATATCCTGATTTATTTGATTCCAATTAGTTTGATTTGATTTTAATCAAATTGATTCAATTGCTCATTTAAATGCAAATTTTGTATCTTTAATTATGGATATTTCCAAAATTCCTCCATATTGAATGTCTATAAATACCTAAGAATTCTTCAGAATTTTTTACACTGAAAAACTCTCTAAAATCGAGTTTATTTTGCTCTCGAAAATTCTTCTCTTTTCCTCTCAATATTTTTCAACGTTTCGATGATAGAAAAAGGCAAGGTTTGTTCGTTGATCTCTGCAGAGGTGCTACTGCTTTGATCATTATGTTGTTGTATCCTGGAAGACAATCGACCAACGTTTCTCCAAGTACCGTAGGAGCAGCAGCATCTGTCTTAAGGAAACTGTGTAAAACAGGCCTCAACATTTAGTAAAACTCGTTTCTTTTATTCTATTTCTGGTTATCATGAACTTATTTATTGGTTTTTCGTATCTAATGTTTTAAATATAATTTTTTTATTTTATTTTATTTTATATAAATATTGGTTTATTTATATTTATATTTATATTTGTTAGCTAACGTGTTTTGTCCAACAAAAACCCCAATACAAAGACAATACCTTTAGCTGTTGGGGGTCTAAGATAGTTGCCCGGAGGACGACACTTCGAAGACTTCTCCTATATGAGCCAACTCCCCCCTAACAAGAATCATAAGGTGCTTTAGAATAATTGGTTTGCTCAATTTGTTAAATTTTTCTTAGGTACAATCTTATGCCATATCAACAAATAATTTAAAAACTATAAAAATATTTAAAAATAAAACTCAAAATTATAAAAGTTCATAAAAATTTTAAAATAAAACATGAAGTACAAGTAGATTATTATGCATGTTGCTATATTTTTAAAAGCCTTAATGCTCAATTTGGCTCCCAAACTGAACTTTTTTTTCATCTTAGTTTGATACTTAAACTATCATTCTCTTACCTAATTTAATCTATTTTTTTGTAATAACATTCAAAAATCGATTCATATGCAGTGCCAACCATAATTCGCCACGTGACACATCCAACCAATAAAAAATGAACCACTAAACATTTAAGTTTATTATAATTAAAAACATTAAATTTAAATTTTAAAAATAAAAAAAAATTAAATATTTAAGAAGCACCTTTGACTTACTGTTGACCAAAGTTGATTACCATTTGACCAACATTGATTTCCATTTACCACTGTTGATTGGGCATTGACTAGCGATGACCAATCATTGACTTGATTGGTTTTTAATGTTGTGAGTCAATTTGGGTAGTGGATGATAGTTTAATAAGCAAATTGAGACAAAAAAAATTAGATACAAAAGTGGAAAAACATGTATAGTTTGAGGGGCTAAATTGAGCATTAAACCTTTTAAAAGTTAACGTTTTTTAATCCGTAGTTTCATTGAAGAAATAATGATTTAACTCTTTTTGAAAGGTTAATAGTAAATTTTAGCTAAAAGGAAAAAAATAATGATCAAATTGACAAAAATATAAATATTAAGAACTAAATTTATTATTATGAATTAATTTAATATTAATAAATTTTTAAGGTGATATTAAATAATATATCTTATTAAAAAGTAACAAATATAGCTGTTTATGGTGACAACCATTTGTAAGATTAAATATACTCTCGTGTTTATCTTAAAATTCAAGCCATTACTATGACTATTACTAATTTTTAATGTATTTATTACCACCATTAATTTAATGCTTAATGCTATTATAAGCATCCAACTTTTTTTTTTTAAATCAACTAAGTCTTTCTAACTTTTTTTCATCCAGTTAGTCCTTAATTTAATAAAACGGATCAAATAGGCCCTTTAACTAACAGTAGTTGTTAGTATTTAATAACATTGACATGGTCATTAACAAACACCATGTCAGCGCCAATTATTGACGTAGCAAAAAAGAAAAATATTCAAAAACATAAAAAATATTCTAAAATTATTTTTAAAATAGGTACACAATGAATGTGGACAAAATAGTGTCCAAATTCATTTAAATACGGACACCCATTTGTCCCTATACATTTTGAAATTATAAAAATTATAAAAAATCGTTAAAATTATTTAAAAAATAAAATTTATAAAAAATATTATAAATTAATAAAAAATCATAAAATTTTATTATAAAAAATTATCATTTTTATATTTATATTTTAAATTAGAAAATGAACATCAACAATTTATATTATAAAATCAAGGTTAGCATTGTTTTTGTTATATTCCTGCCTCACATTTGTTGATTTGCATAAGTTATATTAGGGGTGAGCGTTCGATCGAATCGAATCAAATTAAATAAAAAAATTTCGAGTTAATCGAGTTGACGAATCATATTTTATCATCCTAATTTGATTTGAAATTTTCTCGAATCGAGTCGAGTGAGATGTAATTCGAATCGAATCGAATCGAATATATTTGTTCGAGTTAAATTTTAAAAAACAATTTTTGGTCCTTGTAACCATTGTCACCCATCGTAATAAAATTTGTCCACATTAACCAAATTTTTTATTAACTTTCATCACCAAATAATTTATTTATTAATCTTTTATATACGGGTTAGCTTCTTTGCTTGCTTAGTTGTTTCAATTATCTTCAGATTCTTGTCACTATGTATTTTAGAATTAAAAAATATATTAAATGTAAAAATATGATTTTTTAATAAAAGTTATTTTAAAGATAAAATGTGAAATTGATACCAATATAAAATTTTAACACGAATATTTTATGGCATAATTAATAATTCAATTTTAATATAAATATTCAATATGACTAAACAATTCAATAATATAAATAATATAAAATGTGAAATTTAATTTAATAAAATGTGAAATTGATACCAATATAAAATTTTAACACGAATATTTTATGGCATAATTAATAATTTAATTTTAATATAAATATTCAATATGACTAAACAATTCAATAATATAAATAATATAAAATGTGAAATTTAATTTAATAATATAAATAGTAGATATAAATAAAATTATTACTATTTATGTTTAGTGATTTTTTTGGATAATTTTGATTTTTATTTGAGAGTAAAGGGTGAGAAGTAAAAGTTTAGGAGAAAAATAAAAATTTTGGAGAATAAAAGTTTGAGGGAAAGTAAATAGGGGAGTAAAATTTTGAAGGGAAAATATTAAAAAAATTGGAGGGAGATGGGTTTGGGGTAGATGGGAGGTGAGATGGGAATGGAGTAAAAGTTTTAGGGGAAAAGTGGGAGGGAGTAAAAATTTTGGGGAAAATAAAAGTTTTGAGGGTTTTGAGAGTAAAATTTTGAGAAAAAGTAAATGGGAGAGTAAAATTTTGGTGGGAAATGGATTTTGGGTAGATTGGGAGGTTGGGATGGGAGGGGAGTAAAAGTTTTGGGGGGAAAGTGGGAAGGAGTAAAAGTTTTGAGGGAAAAGTAAAAAGATTTGAGAGTTTGGGGTAAAAATGTAAAATATTATAGTTTGATATTCGAATTATTCGAATTATTCGAGTTATTCGAATTCGAAAACTCAACTCGATTCGAACTCGAAATTCGAAAAAAAATCGAGTTGACTCGAATAACTCGATTCGTTTAACTCGAAATTCGAATTTTTTTTCAATTTTTTCGAGTCGAATCGAGTTTTGCTCACCCCTAAGTTATATTAGTCAAATAATTTAATTAAAATGAGAAAAGTAATTTTTATAAAATTTTATAAAACGAATAATTGATTTTTTAATAAAATTTTATGGTTTTAAATTAATTTTTATAAATTATTTATTCTATTTTTGTGTTTTTTAATAAATTTTAATAAATTTTATGGGTTTTAATTATTTTCTAATAATTATTTTAAATTTTAATAATTTTTTAATGATTTTTTATATTTTTTTATGTTTTTTTATAATTCTAGAATGAATCTATACAAATGGTGTCCAGATTCAAATGAATCTGGATAATCTTTTGTCATGTACTTCTTTTAAAAATATTTTTAGAATATTTTTTTATTTTTCGCTAACTTGACATTACCACGTTTAGGGGTGAGCAAAACTCAATTCGACTCGAAAAAATCGAAAAAAATTCGAATTTCGAGTTAAACGAATCGAGTTATTCGAGTCAACTTGAATTTTTTTTTCGAATTTTGAGTTCGAATCGAGTTGAATTTTCGAATTCGAATAAATCGAATATCAAACTATAATATTTTACATTTTTACCCCAAACTCCCAAACCTTTTTTACTTTTCCCTCAAAACTTTTACTCTTTCTCACTTTCCCCCTAAAACTTTTACTCTCCTCCCATCCCAACCCAACCCCCCATCTACCCAAAATTCATTTCCCACCAAAATTTTACTCTCCCATTTACTTTTCCTCGAAATTTTACTCACAAAAACCCTTAAAACTTTTTATTTTTCCCCAAATTTTTTACTCCCTCCCACTATCCCCCTAAAACTTTTACTCACTTCTCATCCCACCCCCCATCTACCCCAAACCCATCCCCCCAATTTTTTTATATTTTCCCTCCAAAGTTTTACTCCCCCTATTTACTTTCCCTCAAACTTTTACTCCCAAAAACTTTTTATTTTCCCTCTAAACTTTTACTTCTCACATTTTACTCTCAAATAAAAAATCAAAATTATCCAAAAAAATCCCTAAACATAAATAGTAATAAATTTATTTATATCTACTATTTATATTATTAAATTAAATTTCAAATTTTATATTATTTATATTATTGAATTGTTTAGTCATATTGAATATTTATATTTAAAATTGAATTATTAATGATGCAATAAAATATTTGTGTTAAAATTTTATATTGGTATCAATTTCACATTTTATCTTTAAAATAACTTTTATTAAAAAAATCACATTTTTACATTTAATATATTTTTTATTTCCAAAATACATAGTGACAAAAATCTGAAGATAATTGAAACAACTAAGCAAGCAAAGAAGCTAACCTGTATATAAAAGATTAATAAATAAATTATGAGGTGATGAAAGTTAATAAAAAAATTAATTATGGTGGACAAATTTTATTACGGTAGGTGACAGTGATTACAAGGACTCAAAATTATTTTTTAAAATTTAACTCGAACAAATATATTCAATTCGATTCGATTCGAATTTCATCTCATTCGACTCGATTCGAGAAAATTTCAAATCAAATTAGGATGATAAAATATGATTCGTCAACTCGATTAACTCAAAATTTTTTCATTCGATTCGATCGAATGCTCACCCCTAACCAAGTTAGCAACCCGTGCTAATGTAGTGTCTGTTATCTGTCATATCAGTGTTGTTGTTAAATACTAACAGTCAACGTCAATAAAGAAAGACTTATTTAGCCAGTTTTGTTAATTCAAAGTTCAATTAGGTGCAAAAAAAAAATTCAAAATGATTTAATTGAGTTTTTTTTTAAATTCAAGGGATTATTTTACGAATAAACCTCATTTAATTTTTCATGATCTGTTAATTAATTATAGACGGACACATGACTCATATGACCACATTATGGCTCAAGTATTGCGAAACTTCAATTATATTACAAAAACCAAAATTGTAAATTTGACCTTTTTTAAAGGAAAATAAAACTTCCCTAGGAACCATAAGTAACATATAGGCTTGACATAGTACAGGGGACGAATAGAACACTACAAACAATTGTGCAAATTAGGAATCAGAGTTGAGTCGAAAAATTCGAATTAGTTGAGTTGACGAATTATATTTTAGCATTCGAGCTCGATTTAAATTTTTTTCAAATCGAGTCAAAAAAAATTTAGTCAAGTCGAGTCGAGTTAAAAAATCATATTATTTATACTCAATGTTGCGTTTACATGGACTGTTATTTAACTGGTAGATGAAGTACAAGATTATTTAACTACATAAGTAAGGTTGATGGGTAAACAGTTATCAAAACGACATAGTTTTGATTTTTAACTTAATGATTTTGACTTTTAACTTTAGAAAAGGTAAACATTTATCAAAATGACATAATTTTGTCTTTTTTTTATTCGGATTTTCGGATAACTCGAATTGTGTAAATCATATTCGAGTTAAACAAAAAAAATTGATTTTTTTATTCGAGTTGATCCAATTAACTCGAACTTTTTAATTCAAAATTTAAATTTTTTATCGAGTTTTTCGTATTGAATTGGGTTTCACACCCCTAATTTAAATATCACTATTCGTAAAATGAGTCCGATAGAAGAGAAAGATAAACTGAAAATAATGTAATATTGAAAGGTTTAAAAGTTAATTAAAAATGCATTATTTTGCTCCATCATCAATTATTATATTTTAGTTTTGTCATCGTCAGATTAACCTAACAATGAATTTCTGTCAATCAATTAATCATTATCAAAGATCTCAAAAAACCTTACCACATTTGTGATATATAAAAAGTTAAGTCTCTAATAATCTATTTTCATTATCATCTCGGAGTTTAACCTTGTGATCACCATCACAGTAGTCTATCATGACGAAATTCTTTAATAACGGTTCATAATAAATTCGGTGGTGGGCTTGCGTTGGTAAATCCGATTTGTCGAAACCATATTTTTGAAAACGGAAATCGACTAGGATTTAAAAACGAAAATAAAAATGGGAGTTGCCACCGATCCTTTTTGCTGAGGTGTGATCGGGTCATCTCATAAAATTGTTTATTAAAAACAAACGTTTTATGAGGTGACCCGATCACACCTCAGCAAAAAGGATCGGTGGCGACTCCCATTTTTATTTTCGTTTTTAAATCCTAGTCGATTTCCGTTTTCAAAAAAATAGTTTCGACAGCTTGGCGACTCCACTGGGGACTTCAATAAGAGAGTCAGGCCATAAATTGATTAATTTCTGTCTTTTGTCGAAATTTGAAAATCTGATTTGAATTCACGTTTTTTTGCATCCGTCATTTTTTGTGGTCTTTATCATAATGTGTTAAGCCTGTTAATTTATCTTCACACATTGCATTGCATGACCGTTGTGGTCGCACCCTTAAGTGGGAGTAAGAAACTACGCATTCGTGAGGTTTTCACCTCCGCATGGGCTAGTGGATTGCTTCCGGGATACATCCGTACCTATATGCTTCGTGAGATTTTCATCTCCGCATGGCTATAGGGAAATGTATTCCCCTGAACTGAACTCAGTCCGTATGAGCCTATAATGGGTGAGGATCGAGGAATCTACTGGTTCGGGTACCTCTCTTTAGAACTGAACCTCATATAGCAAGCCTTAAGAGCCCACCTTAGGTAGAGCCATGCTAAACCCTAGTGGTTACCCGAGTAGGTGCTTTATTTCTTGCTTGCTTTAAGCTGTGTGTGAAATGCTGACTTGTTTTGTTTTATTTTAATTGAATGGCATTTTCATCATACTTAGTTCACTTTCGCGCATCATATTGCATAATCGTCCGATTTTTACCCTCTTAAGTGGGAGTAAGAAACTACGCCTTCGTGAGGTCTTCACCTCCGCATGGGCTAGTGGATTGCTTTCGGGATACATTCGTACCTATGTGCTTCGTGAGATTTTCATCTCCGCATGGCCATAGGGAAATGTATTCCCCTTAACCGAACTCGGTCCGTATGAGCCTATAATGGGTGAGGATCGAGGAATCTGGCGGTTCGGGTACCCTTACCTTAGAACCAAACCCCATATAGAGAGACCTAAGAGCTAACCCTAGGTAGAGCCGCGCCAAACCTAGTGGTCACGCGATTAGGTACTTTATTCTGTTGTTTATTTCTCTTGTGCTAACATGTTTTGTTTTGTTTATGATTGCATTACATTGCATCGCACCGCATTATCTTAGAAAGGAGGTGTTGATTCATATTCGATTGCTAAATAGAAGAGTTTGTCATAAGGAAATGGGTTACTTGATAAAGTGGATTATAATACGGTCGTTCGAACATAGTCTAGGTAAACAACGAGAGAAGGTTGATAGTCCGCAGAAGAATACAAGACTTTGCCTGAAGATTCAAGCCGACAAGGATTATTCGAGAGTCATCATGTCTCAATGAACATCGCGGAGGATAAGTGAGTGAAAAGGTACGGCCTGGACCAGGCAACAAGGAGCTAGAAGAGGCATCTATTGAGAAAGTTCACGGAACACGACCATAACATCCGGCTACGAAGAAAAGGATTGGTGTTTTCACCTGAACTATGAGGACAAAGCCGTATATGCAATTTGTTTTATGTAAAGAAATTTATTTTCTACAAAAGTTCTTCTAATGGAATTGAATTCATAATCAACGCCTCTCTTTCTTTTTGCATTCATTCCATGTATTTGCATTGCATTTCATGCATTTGCATTACATCATATCACATGCATTAAAATTTGTAGAAAGACCCTAATTAGGTGAAATTATTTCAGTTAACCTAGAAGAAATGGAACAAAGGTTGGAAATAATAGAGAAAATGCAAATACAGATGCAAGAGCAATTGACCAAAATTCAACAAGAGATGCGGGAACAAATGCTAGAATTCCAAAAGAATATCATGGGCCAGCTAACCCAGTTACTAGCCGGAGGACTTGAAAAAAGGAGTGGCCCAGTGGTCAACAGTATGGATGATGATGAAGACATCATTTATTCCCCAAGTTTTTCTCCAGTAAGTGTCCCAGTCCAACCAGACGCGCATTCACAAGGGGTACCCGTCATTATCAAACCCCAATGTCAGATTGACACCTTGGCACTGTTAAACTTCCCGATAGGCTCAGGTTTTAACCCGAAAGATGATTGAGCCAAACCGGTTGTTCTGGCAGGAACAAAGGAAAAGGGAGAATGGACTTTAAAAGCCCCGAAGAAGAATGAAAGGGAAGCAAATAGTACGAGTAGGTATAACAATGGCCATTCAAAGCCGATTACAGTAAGCCAGCCAATGACAGTAACTACCAACCATCAGGTCTCCCCAAGGCAGGAACCTAATCCAAGACCAAACTCGGAAAAACTCCAGTTCGCGCCCATTCCATTCTCGTATAGGGAGTTGTACCAAATTTTGTTTGAAGCACATGTTGTATCCCTTTTTTACGTGGAACCAATACAGCCTCCATACCCTAAATGGTACGACGTGAACGCCCAATGCGAATACTATGCAGGAATTACAGGGCACTCGATGGAAAACTGCACCGCTTTCAAGAAATTAGTCGAAAGATTAATCAAAATGGGCATTGTAAAATTCGATGATCCCTCTGGTGCAGAAAATCCGTTACCCAACCATGCTGTTAAAGGGATAAATATTGTGAGTACCATGATGAATGGGGGCATGAGATCAGGGGTACATCAAGTTTAGGGCTCGAGTGTAAAACCTGATATTGGGGAATTTGAACATTAATGACGTATCTGAAGAGTGAACCGAAGAATCAAAGTTTTCGAGCCCCTTACATACTTGGGAGTGTTTTGAATAATGGGACTGTGGAAGAGATCCCTGTATTTTTAGAGCTAATTAGGAGTAATATCCAAAACACGCTTATTGCTCTAAGCCTAGGAGCAATAAGAATCTTTTTGTGAAATAGGCTTATGTTCAATATCTATATTTTCAATGAAAATGCATTTTTGTATCTCATTTTGAGCAAATATTCTTTTATTCCTTTATTTCATTCATGTTCATACTATATAAATAATTATTCTTAAATTTATTTATCCTTTGAATATTCTTTCGTACCTACAATAGGTCTCTAGATATCAACGACATGAGCCACGTTGTTACTGACTCAGAGTCTACTTTTGAGTAAGATATGTGTCTAGAGGGATCTCAGGACTTTGAAAATGACCGAGACTGTAGATCATTTCCTAATTTGTTAAAGATGATAGAATACGATGAGAAACAAATCCCACATTACCAAGAATGAGTAGAATCTATGACTTTCTCTATGTGGGGCATGGAGCGCAGTGGGCTAATCATGCCAAAAGCTTCTGACAGGTATCGATTCACCTCTGAGGTCGTCGATTACTTCACCAAGTGGGCGGAAGCTACTTCATATGCCAATGTCACAAAGGCGACAGTTAGTAATTTCTATGTCGATATGGAATCCCAAAAAGGGATCATATCTGACGATGTATTAAATTTGAACAACATCGCCACATCAGAAGTTTGCAGTCTGCTCAAGATTAAACACCGTATCACCCCAAAACGAACGGTAAAAAAAAATTGCGGGAAAAATGATTGAGCCTCATGAAAATTGGCATCTGTACTTGTTGAACGCTTGCTAGGAAACCAACCGGGGCAACGCCTTTCTCATCGAAGTTATGGTTCTTTCTCTTCAAGTATTGTCAGAGATGAAGTTGGATCTAATTTCGATATGATCAAGTAAACCTGATTGAAGAGAAGAGATGGAAAGCTATCCAAGATTATGACGAAAAAGGTTCACCCTGGAGAATTTCAGGAAGGTGACTTAGTTCTGAAAAGGATCTTTCCCATACAGAAGGACTTCTGAGAAAAGTGGATGCCAAACTGGGAAGGACCGTATGGGGTAAAGAAGGCCTTCTTTGGAAAAGCGTTGATCTTGATCGAGAGGGGTAACAAGGACCTGCCTAATCCTATGGGTTCAAATCAAGAAATATTTCAGTAAAGAAAAAGAAGAAAAAAAAAGAAAAAGAGAAAAAGAAGATGTAAAGAAAAAGAAAGAAGAAAGAAAAAGGAGAGGCCAAGGCAAAAACCCGCAAAGGGCGCTGTGAGACCAAAGGGGATTTGAGTTGAAAACCCAAAAAGGCTGGCTCAAATTTTGTTCAAAAGTGGGGCATACAGTAGTCTTGCTATGATTGAATTAACAATGAAGAAGAATGTTACGTCTTGGGGCGTCGACAAAGTACTCCGGATCCCCTAAACACATGTTGAGCTCAAAATAGTCCTTAAGAAGTTTGAACAGAGAAGCTCAGGCTGCGATATCTGGGGCACCTAGTTTTCATTTTACCCATTTTAAATTTGTTATTTGTGATTATCTTATTCTTTTCAAAATACACTACCAATAAATTCCCTTCTTAATTGCATTTTCTAGCTTTGATTAACTTGTTTGTTTCGAGCTATGCTCCCAATCAACTTCCTTCTTGTCTATTGTTACAATCTTTTTCAGGCATTTTGCATTGAAATAACGATTGGTAGACTAATAATACTTTCATAAAAGGAGTTTCGCATATTACTCTGGAAGCTTCTGAATAATACAAGGACCTGAAACAGGACTATTGTTTAGAACTCACTCAGCTTAAGGATTTGGAAATATTGGAGAAAGATGATTATCTCTTTGGACTTTTATTGGTTGAAAAAAAGACAAGACATTTCATCGGTGATACAACCTCGACAAATAACGAGTAATGTAAACCCAGGTGGATAAGGGGATCATTCTCGGGAAAATAAAAATGATTTTTTGCATTCATGCAAATATCAGGCATATACATCTGGTCATTACACCCATCGAATGGTGTAACAGATCAAATTGATCCTATACCTCGGAGTTGCAGCAGGATGGATGGAAGAAACCAAATGTTATTCTCCTGAAGTTGCAGTGGGAGGTACAAACTTTATGTCCTAGAAGGTACAGTGGAAGAGACTCTGAAATTACAGCGGGGCAAGCTTGCTGAGTAGAATATGATCGTTTTTGTGGGTTTTCTGTCAAAGATACAAGCTGAACGAGAAAGCATGGTAACGCATCAGTGATAGAACCCTGATGAACTACGAGCAATGACAACCCAAACATTAAAAGGGATCATTCTCATGCATTCATGTAAATATCATTCATACACATCCAATTAGAAGCATTTGATTCATTCTGATCATTGCATCCTAATCATTGTACAAAAGGGATCGTTCTCATGACATTCTGCATTCATGCAAATGTCATCCATAATACATTCATTTAGGAGCATTTGATTTATTCTAATCATAGCATCCTAACCATTTGGCATAAACATAAGAATATGAAATCGAGTCTACAGGATATGTCCCCTAGAGGATGGTGTAGCAGTATCGGTGAATTCACCCTCCTATCTCCCTGACCAGCAGTGGGATAGGTTGAAGATTGTAGATCTTGTCGCCCTAAACAGTAGTGGGACAAGGTCGAAGGCAAATCTTGGCTCCCTAAACAGTAGGGAACACGATTTAAGCCACCATCCTATTGCCCTGACCAGCAGTGGAATAGGTTGAAGATTGTAGATCTTGTCACCCTAAACAGTAGCGGGGCAAGATCGAAGGCAAATCTTATCTCTCTAAAAAGTAGGGAAACATGATTTAAGCCATCGTCCTATTGCCTTGGCCAGCAGTGGAATAGGTTGAAGATTGTAGATCTTGTTACCCTAAATAGTAGTGGGACAAGGTCAAAGGCAAATCTTGGCTCCCTAAACAGTAGGGAACACGATTTAAGTCACCCTCCTATCACTACACCAAAACAGACTTTTAGCGGCATTTTTAGTGGCGTTTTAATGAAAAACGCCGCAAATATTATACATTAGCGGTGTTTGAAAGAAAACACCGCAAAAAGTTGAGCAATAGCGGCGTTTATTTCCAAAACGCCGCTAAAAAGGAGAAATAGCAGCGTTTTTTCCCAAACGCCGCTAAAGATCTGGGCATTAGCGGCGCTTTTAAAAAAACACCGCTAAAGATCTGGGCATTAGCGGCGCTTTTAAAAAAACGCCGCTAAAGATCTGGCCATTAGCGGCGCTTTTGAAAAAACGCCGCTAAAGACCTGGGCATTAGCGGCGCTTTTGAAAAAACGCCGCTAAAGACCTGAGCATTAGCGGCGCTTTTTCACAAACGCCGCTAAAGACCTGAGCATTAGCGGCGCTTTTTCACAAACGCCGCTAAAAGTTTTTCATAGTTTTTTCTTATTCTTGCTTTGAATTGTATTTTATTTTGATACATTCACTTATAAGAAATGAGAAAGTTTCATTTTAGTTACTTAATTATGTAAAGTTACAAATTGCTAACTAAACAATTTAGAAGTTTTCATTTAAGTTACAAATTAAGCTATTAAAATTGATTTAGGGTTTAATGTTTAGTATGTTAATTTCATGGTTTAGGGTTTGTTATTTTCGTGTATGGGTTTATTGTTTTAAAATTTGTTGTTTGGGTTTACTATATAGTGTTTAATATCTTAGTGTTTACCGGTATTAAGGTTTAAGTGTTAGTGGTTAGGGGTTAAGGTTTAGGGTTAGGGGTTTAAGGGAAAATGGTTAATGGGTTAAGGTTTTGGGTTTAGGGTTTATGGTTTATGGGTTTAGCGTTAGGGGTTTGGGGGGGAAATGGTTAATGTGTTAGGTTTTTGAGTTTAGGGTTTATGGTTTAAGTTTAGGATTTTAGGGTTTAAGGTTTAGGGTGTTAGCTATATGACCCAAAATCCCGAAACCGAAATCCCTCATGAGGGATTTATGGTTAATGTGTTAGCTATTAAAATATATGTTTTGTACTACACTAACATTGGCCACATGAATTCCCAAAAAGTTGGTCTCGGATTATGGTTTAAGGTTTGCAGTTTAGAGTTTAGGGTTCAAGTTTATGGTCTAAAATTTATGGTTTGGGGTTTTGAGTTTGAGGTTTAGGTTTTGGTGTTTGTGGTTTAGGGTATAATATTTAGGGTCTAGGATTTATGATTTTGGGATTAATCTTGGATTTTTTAGAATATAAATCAAAATAAGATAAATGTAAATTATTATTTTAAAAATATATATCAAAATGGGTTAAATCCCAAAAGCATACATGAACAGTGGTTTAGTGTGCAATTGTATACATGAACTTTAATTTGATCCAGATCTTGTAAAATATTAACACAAGTATTGATATAACATAATTTTATATTTATATATTGCATACATAAATATTTATATTTATTCAATATAAAAATATATTGATGTATTTATTTTTTAAAATGGGTATGATTAAATCAAAATATATATTGATGTAATTCACATGACATGATATTATTTTTTTTATATGTTAATTTAAAAATTATAAAAATCTTCAAAAAAATTTAAAAATTAAAAATAAAAAACTTAAAAATTTTAAATTTTAATATTTTAGTCCATATTTCAGTTAAAAAGTTTAATATTCAAAATTTTTAAAAAATAAAAATTCCAAAAAATGATAATATCGGCACAAAAATTTTGAAAGAAAAAAATAGAAAAAAATAAGTTAAAAATGAAAAAAAATTAAAATTGAGCAATAGTGGCGTTTATTGTCAAAACGCCACAAAAAGTTGAGCTAAAGTTTACAAAACATAAGAAGACCCAACAGCGAGCCCAATCCAACTAAAAAAGAAGGTGCTCTAGAAACATCTTTGTTTCAGCAGAAAAAATTCAAAGTTCCACCTCCTGGAAAACAACAAAATATGGGAAAACAACAACATTGTAGAGGCTCTTCATCATTTCCGATATTTTCACAACCATTCCCCTTCTAAGCCCCTTCCTCTCCCCCAAAACACATAGTCACCAGAACACCCAAGCAAATCAGACCTCTTCTATCCCTCTCCATCGGTTCTCTTGCAAACTCATGGACACCATCTCTTGAGCACCACTGTTGTCCTGTCTTCAATCCCTCAATAGCTAGCAAGTGAGCGACGTCGTTCACTGTTCTAGGGCAATATTTTAAAAAACAAGTACGGAACTGCTTACCCAAACATTTCCCATCATTGATTAAAGCCCTAATTTTTTATTTATCCTCATTCTCGTTCAATATCTTCTTTATAACAGAGAGTGAATCTCCTTCAACCTCCGTTTCCATTAATCCTAGATCTAGTTCCACATGGATGCTTTTATTTGTTTATTTTACATTAGGTTTTTATTTGTTTATTTCCCATTAGGTTTTTTTTTTCTTTTTTTCTGCGTTGAAAACCCTACTGTATAAACTTATAAAACTCACTCTGATCCTCTGTTTGCAGTTAAGAAAAGCTTGATTTTATAATTGATTTAAAGAAATTTTTGCTTTCATATATGTAGTTGGGAGAGATTTTCTTTCTCTTAAGTTTATTTTTAATGCACTTATCATAGTAAACACTTTGAAAATTGCTTTCATATATGTATTTGGGATAGTTTATGCTTTTCTTTATTTGTCTTTTTCAAATTTTTTAATGCTTATTTTAAAGCTAAGTGGTAATGGATGCTTGCGCAATTATAAGTATAGGATTTAGACCTGTGTGGTAGTTTAAATGGGTGTGTGAAGTATAAGTTTTTAGATTTTATTGTATAAAAAAAACAAAGTAAATTGATGGTAATTGGAATACAATTGACTCCTGCCAAAATTCCTAGCTCTCATTTTCCTCGACAAAATTCAATCACAAGGAGCTGGTTATTTGTTATCGCTAAATATACTATCAACTTGCTAGTATGTGATTCAGATTTGGGTTAGTGTTGCAACATAAACCTCGTAGATGGCCATTTTTGGGAAAATGAAAGCTGGATAACATAGACCTACTTTGTTTCTGTCATTCATCGCAAATGATTTTATCGGTTTACGTTTATGCAATTCATATTTGTGGTTTGAAACAGCTTTTCTTAGTTTTGAAGTTGTAAAAGAATTGAGTTTCAAATTATGGTTATGTATATGTGCAGAACTGGAAGAGAGAAGCTCTGATTTCCTTGCCACGATCGATGTAGATCCGAACTCACCAACATATTCTAAAGTTATACACAAAGCTACTGCACCGTATATCTCGATGACGAACTCCATCACTCTGGATGGAATGCTTGCGCCTCGCCATGGTGATCCGTCACCGATCGGCATTTCCCGATCCTGCCTTCATTGGTGTAAGGGATCGTGTTTTTTACTTTTATGCTTTATTTTTTTCCATTCCCTTTTTCCTGTAACAAATAGCACTATTGTGATTAAAGAACTGCTCTAATAATTGTATTATGTTTTAAGATCCGGCCGTATCTATGTGGTTGACACAAAGACAAATCCCAAGGCTCCCTCATTGCATAAAGTGGTTGAGCCTGACGATATTGTTAAGAATACACACCTTGCATATCTGCACACCTCCCACTGCCTAGCCTCCGGTGATGTAATAAAAGAAAAATAAAAATAAAGAACACAGATTTTACGTAAATAAGGATTCGGGTCACTTAATTCTAACATTGTGAAATTGTTTTTTTTTCCTCTCTTTTTTTGCTTTTCTCACTTACCGTTGCATACATTTGTCTTGCAGCTACTTGAGAGGGAAGGAAAAACGAATGAGTATCATTGTCATGTGCAAGAAAACGGGACATATAGGTTCAAGGTAAATTGGAAGTTTCAGTTTCTAGGCTTTTGCATTGTCTTGATTCTTTGCTTTTTGCATGTATATATGTCTCGTTTCTGGGATTCACATATATGTTTGTTACCTTTATCTGCAACATATGAGTTATTAAGGATCTTCCATCTCTCGTTTCTTGAGTTGTGCAGGATAAAAATCAGTTTGATAGACGATTTTTGCATTAAAATTCCATCAAATCTGCCTTCTGGAATTGGTTAAAATTTCACTATGTTTGGGGTGGAATGGATATGCATGCTTCTAATATCTTGGTCATTTTAAAAGACATGGGTTCCAACTATTCATTTGCCATTTAGTTCCTATGGTACTAGTTTGGCAACTTGTTTTACTTTTCTTTCCATCTATATCTCTTAATTTTTATAGTTGGGATGTTAAGCTTTTTGTCTATTAATCCTTTTATTGTTACTTGTTTGTCAGTTCAATGATTTTCTATGATTGTAAATTTCTTCTCAATGAACTTTAGGGGGAGTCTCCAGACACAATACAGAGCAGATTCTTACCGTAGGATACCGGTATGTGCATTGAACAACTAGCTGATGCTCTCTTCTCTAATTTTATAAACTGATTATCATTTCATTCTTTATTTTCTTTCCAGCCTTTGCTGATCCAGATTCGCTTCTTTTACAATGGTTATGCTGTTAAGGGAACTTTGCTCATCAATAAAAAGGTATAATTTTTTCAGTTTGAGGAATTATAAAAACAAATTTCCCTTTATAACTGGAAAATACTCCAATGGAAAAGTCCATTCTTGAAATGAGGAGCAATGTTTCGAGCTCAGCTTGCTGAAGTACATAAGAGACTGAGGTGCACCTTTGGAGCTTTTGGTTGTTAAAAGTATTGATTTTTCTTTTTGGTCTTGTTTGTAAAATGCAAGCATGAGATGACGGTCACATCTTACTTCTTCTTCTTTTTATCCCATTATAGAAAATTATATTTGTATTTCATTTCTTAAGTAGCTTGTCCCTATATTTTAATTCCCCAGCCTTTGGACCTGAAATATAATGGTTAGATCCTTACAACTCATAATTTTGAACTCTAATAATAACACCAATGCAGTGCAATAATTTCAACCTCTGTCCATTATAACATTGTTTAACAAAACTATAGACCCTAATGTGTAGGTTCCCATTCATTGCCTGCGAGATATTTATATGTGAGATTGATGTTATTCTAAAGACTTTAATTGAGGATGAAGAGGTATGGGTTCCCATTCATTGCCTACGAGATATTTACATGTGAGATTGATGTTTTCTGAAGACTTTAATTGAGGATGAAGAGGTATGGGTTCCATTTTCATTCTTGATTATGCATCTTTAGTTATGGAAATTGCTATGATTTTGTTTCATATGCTTTTTTCTTTGTTGCGCTCATGAACTTGCTTTTCTCCTTCTTGGAACCGAACTGTTCTCATAGTGCTTTGCTAGCTGGTTATTTCAAAGAAGGTGTGTTGTTCATGTTCGATTTTTTTTCGTGTGTTTTTTTATGTCATGTTTTCTATGACTACTACTTACTTAATATCACCACTTGATACATTCCATTTCCTTTGGACATTAGGTTGTTATATGCCTCATGCTACGGAAGACTATTCCACTTATGCACTACGTCCAAGTAAGTAAAGCTTTTATCACTTAGACTTCTTGCAAATATGTTGTAAGCTTCTTCTATGAATTGCACCTCCGATTTGAACTTTACGTTGTTCCCAAAATTAAGCTTTTCATGGTTTATTTGACATGGACATGCATGATCCAGCTATAAAAATTTTCATCTGTAAGCATAGTTAAACATGCTTAATTAGTGTTGTAATAAATTCTGTGGACTTTATCTAAACCTTTTTCTCTAGTGAGTCGGTTCTCTAGATTTGGCATGGTAAAATGTCAGAAACATAGTAATTTGCATGATAAAGTTGAGCTTGTTGGTAGTTTATGATCCATTAACTACAAAAGATAGAATATATTTTTTAATCTATTTATAGGGATTTACTGAGACAATTTGTTAACAGACACATCAAGAAACATTATGTGCAATAACACGGAATGCCCCATCAGCTTTAGCCACTAAGCTCTCTAGTACAAGGTTTGTGAGATCTAGTTCCTTCTTATCTCTTCTGAACCCGCATCATCATCTCAGTTCTCCATTGTGTATATGTTTGTGACTTGACCTGTAATTTTGCAAATTTGTGACAGTTTTGTAGCAAGGATATTTGCAGTAGATGGTTCCAGGCCGGTGACACATTCTGGATGCACACATGCCTACTTGCTAATCATTCTCAAAGATTAAATATCAAGCAATCTGTCATAGGAAATATATACATAACATATATATGCTTTGCTCATATTTGTTTATGTATGTATTATGCATTGACATGTATATTGGAAATTGACATCTAATAGCCATTTTAATTTTTGGGAACGGATTTGTGGCGTTTTAATAATATTTTAATTTTTATTTTATTTTTCAGGACCTACAAAAGCGCCGCTAAAGATATAATTTTTAGCGGCGTTTTTAAGGAAGGGTCGCTAAAAGTCATGTTTTTTAGCGGCATTTTTTATAAAAGCGCCGCTAAAGAGCAAGACTTTTAGCGGCATTTTTTATAAAAGCGCCACTAAAGACCAAGACTTTTAGCGGCGTTTTTATAAAAGCACCGCTAAAAACCAAGACTTTTAGCGGCATTTTTATAAAAGCGCCGCTAAAAGTCACAATCTTTAGCGGTGTTTTTTTAAATAAACGCCACAAATTTTATCGGCGTTTCTTATAGCGACGTTTTTTGCGGCGCTTGTAAAAGCGCCGTAAATAGTTTTAGCGGCGCTTTTAGCAAAAAAACGCCGCAAAAAGTCTGTTTTCCTGTAGCGTATCTCCCTGACCAGCAGTGGGATAGGTTGAAGATTATAGATCTTGTCGCCCTAAACAGTAGTGGGACGAGGTCGAAGGCAAATCTTGTCTCTCTAAACAGTGGGGAAACATGATTTAAGCCACCGTCCCTATTGCCCTCGACCAAAGAGTGGAATAGGTTGAAGATTGTAGATCTTGTCGCCCTAAACAAAGAGTGGGGCAAGATCGAAGGCAAATCTTGTCTCTCTAAACAAAGAGGGAACACGATTTAAGCCACCATCCTATTGCCCCGACCAAAGAAGTGAAATAGGTTGAAGATTGTAGATCTTGTCGCCCTAAACAGTAGTGGGGCAAGATCGAAGGCAAATCTTGTCTCTCTAAACAAAGTGGGGAAACATGATTTAAGCCACCGTCCTATTGCCCTCGACCAGCAAAGTGGAATAGGTTGAAGATTGTAGATCTTGTCGCCTAAATGCGAGTAGTAGGGCAAGATCGAAGGCAAATCTTGTCTCTCTAAACAAGAGGGGAACACGATTTAAGCCACCATCCTCTTGCCCTAACCAAAGAAGTGGAATAGGTTGAAGATTGTAGATCTTGTCGCCCTAAACAATAGTGGGGCAAGATCAAAGGCAAATCTTGTCTATCTAAACAGTGGGGAAACATGATTTAAGCCACCGTCCTATTGCCCTGACCAGCAGTGGAATAGGTTGAAGATTGCAGATCTTGTTGCCCTAAACAGTAGTGGGACAAGGTCGAAGGCAAATCTTGGCTCCCTAAACAGTAGGGAACATGATTTAAGCCACCATCCTATTGCCCTGACTAGCAGTGGAATAGGTTGAAGATTGTAGATCTTGTCGCCCTAAACAGTAGTGGGGCAAGATCGAAGGCAAATCTTGTCTCTCTAAATAGTAGGGAAACATGATTTAAGCCATCGTCCTATTGCCCTGGCCAGCAGTGGAATAGGTTGAAGATTGTAGATCTTGTCCTCGTAAACAGTAGTGGGACAAGATCGAAGGCAAATCTTGTCTCTCTAAACAGTAGGGAAACATGATTTAAGCCGTCGTCCTATTGCCCTGGCCAGCAGTGGAATAGGTTGAAGATTGTAGATCTTGTTGCCCTAAACAGTAGTGGGACAAGGTCGAAGGCAAATCTTGGCTCCCTAAACAGTAGGGAACATGATTTAAGCCACCATCCTATTGCCCTGACCAGTAGTGGAATAGGTTAAAGATTGTAGATCTTGTCGCCCTAAACAGTAGTGGGGCAAGATCGAAGGCAAATCTTATCTCTCTAAACTGTAGGGAAACATAATTTAAGCCATCGTCCTATTTCCCTGGCCAGCAGTGGAATAGGTTGAAGATTGTAGATCTTGTTTCCCTAAACAATAGTGGGGCAAGGTCGAAGGCAAATCTTGGCTCCCTAAACAGTAGGGAACACGATTTAAGCCACCATCCTATTGCCCTGACCAGTAGGGGAATAGGTTGAAGATTGTAGATCTTGTTGCCCTAAACAGTAGTGGGACAAGGTCGAAGGCAAATCTTGGCTCCCTAAACAGTAGGGAACATGATTTAAGCCACCATCCTATTGCCCTGACCAGCAGTAGAATAGGTTGAGGATTGTAGATCTTGGCTCCCTAAACAGTATTGGGACGAGATCGAAGGCAAATCTTGGCTCCCTAAACAGTAGGGAACACGATTTCAGCCACTATCCTATCACCCTGACCAGCAGTGGAATGGGTCAAAAATTGTAGATCCTGTTGCCCTAAACAGTAGTGGAACATGATCGTCTTATCTTCTTGACCAGCAGTGGAATAGGCTGAAGATTACAAACCTTATCTCCTTGGAGATACAGTGGAGCAATTTAAAATAAACAAGTCTCATCCCCTAGAAGTTGCAGCAAGAGCAAATTGAAGCTACAGGTCCTATCTCGCTGAAGTAGCGGTGGAATAGATCGAAGCGCCAATTCCTAAACTTCTGAAGTTGCAGCAGGTTAGAGCGAGGCTACTTGAAGAAGAAAAGAAGTGCCGAGACTCAGCAAGACCGAGCAAAATTGGTCATTTTAAAGTCTTTGCTCCATTCTCGTTACACGACAACGAGCAAAGAGGGGCAGCTGTACAACCCCAATTTTACTCGAGCCTAATTAAAAGACCAATTAAAACCCATCACTACCCAATTCACAGCCCACTAAGACCCAAAGCCCAAACCAATCTAACCCTAAATGCCCCTAACACAAAATATCAGAAATTTCAAACCCTAGGTGCGCCGCACCTAGGGCCTTCTAACCAGCCACCGTCCCATGAGCCAATCGCCTCTCACACACACTTTGTCGGCGCCTTCTCCGCTGCCACCACCATGACCTGCAAATAGAGAAAAAAGCAAACAACAGAAACAGAAGAAAAATTGTATTTTTTTTCTTTCATTTGGCTATAAAGCCATTCAAAAACGATGTATTCGAGGGGGGATCTCCGAATTCAAAAAAATCAAAAATACGAATCAGCAATAAAAAGACTAAACAGAAGCATCAATGTCTTCTTTTTTTATTTGATATTATTATTTACTTTTGTTTTTTTATTTATTTTATTTTACTATTTTCGAATCTAAAAAAAATCAGACAAAAAGGAGGAAGGAACCTTACCGAAACTCCATGGTCGCGGCGTCGGAGTACCCTCTCTCCGTCGTCGGAGCTCAGATCGAGGAGAGGTATCGAAGGCCCTTTCCCTTCGATTTGGGGACGCCAAAGGTTCGGTCTTCGAAAGGGGTTCCAAATGGGGGACCAAGGCATATTCTCGCGCACCGTCGGCCACCGGGAGTGATGGTGGCGCGATGGATCGCCGGAGGGAAGCCCAATCGGCCGAGACCGAAAAAGGGGGAGGGAGGAGAAGCTTTAAAGTTTTAATCTTTTTTCTTTCTTTTCTGAACTTTGAATGAAACAAAACAGAAAATGGGTTTTAAGATACTCAATGAAACGACGCCGTTTGGATACAAGAGAAACCGTGCATATCCCTTAAAAAGGGATATTTGCGCGACGAGTCCCTCACTGTTGTGATGCTGTTTGATCGAATCCCATTCTGCCTTTTTTGTCTTTTTAAATTTTGCCCCGTTATTTTATTTCATTTTCAATTTGATCCGTGCCTGTGCCATTTGAAACGCCGTGCATTCAGGGGCTGGGTTATTCACCCATTTAGTCTCCATAAGTTCGCGCACATTACGTTATGGTCCCTGTCCCTTTTCCGCTTTAATTTATTACAATTTTTGTCCCTGTTTTTTATTCTGATTTCAGTATAGCCCTTACTTATTTATTTTGTTATAATTTTTATCTTTAACTTTGTTTACATTTATTTAGTTCCAAATTTGTTCACTTTCAATTTATTTTCGCAAATTTGCAATTTATTTATTTTAAAACTTTTATATTATCTATTTTAAACTTTTTTTATTTATTATCTGTTTTTAAATTTATATATATTATTTATTTCTTAAATTTATATATGTATTATCCATTTTAAATTTTTATATATATTAAATTATTTTATGTGTTATTTATTTTAATTTTTATTAGTAACATATATCTTTTAATTTTCCTTTGACATCAATCAAGTCCTTTTTATTTTATTCTTGCATTTTATTTGTTTAGCTATTTATTATTCTTTGGTTTCCTTATTTATTTATTTTGCTATTCTCATATTGTTCGTTTTATTTATTCGCTTATTCGTATTCATGTTATTGTCATTCGCTTATGTAATATTTTATTATTGTTCCATAATCGTTATTATTTTCATATTCTGCCATCATATTGTGAATTAAATCCCACATTTATCCAACTTAGATCGTTGTATTCTATTCCAAATAAAATAAATGTATGCCTTTAATTGTTGCACTTGCTAAGTATTCAAATAAATTTTCAAAATAAAGGCAATGTTCGGTATTTGGAAATTCGAAATATCGTGCCCTAACTTACTGGGTTGCGATTTTTCTCATTGAATCTAAATAATCGAATACCCTTTTAATTTTAAAATACATAAGTTTTAGAAAGCTTATTCTCGAGGATTCGAGATGTTGCGTCCTAACTTACTGGATGTGACATTTTGTTACCTTGAGATAAGATTTTTTAGGCAATGTTCCGTGTTTGGAAATTCGAGAAATCGTGCCCTAACGTGCTAGGTTTCAGTTTTTTGTTTTGCCAAATAATCGAATATCCTTTTGATATTTTAATGCATGAGTCTCGGGAATCATGAGATGATCTTGGATTCGAGGATTTAAATTGTTGTATCCTAACGTGCTGGACGTGATATTTTATTCCTTCGAAGCAAGAAAATCTTAATATTCAACTTGAGTATATTCAAATGTTTTAAAAGAAATTATATTTTAAAATCTCTTCCAATTTTCGACATTAGGAAATTAATAATCAATTAGGTACCAATTTTGGGCGTATCGAGGGTGCTAACCCTTCCTCGTGCGTAACCGACTCCCGAACCCGTTTTCTGAATTTCGTAGACCAAAATCGTTGTTTTGATAAATCAAATTGTTTATTAAAAACAAACATTTTATGAGGTGACCCGATCACACCTCAACAAAAAGGATCGGTGGCGACTCCCATTTTTATTTTCATTTTTAAATCCTAGTCGATTTCCGTTTTCAAAAAAATGGTTTCGACACCATTTATATACAAGAACACAACTAGAAAAAAAAAGTAAAAGTAAAATCGAAAATGAAAACCACATCAATTTTAATAAAAGAAAAAGTAGATTAAAACTACAACCATTATAGTTTTCAAAGAAAACAGAACTAACAGAAACTACAATTAAAATAGCGATTGTTTACGGAGAAGACATTATGAACTATAATTTATTTACTAGATTTCGTACGATGGTGTCCGAAAATTTTAAAGGAGCCTGGGAATTACCACGAAAGTGATTCAAAACGAGACTAGAAAGGAAAACACCAAAGAAATCTACGAGACTTTGTTACAATATTCAAAGCCCGAGGTGGGCTAAACCCAACTCGTCTTAAAATTTATAACACATTATATTTCGTTTCACTTATGTATTATATAATTTATATCATATAAAAATAAATATATTATAATCTAATCTTCTCTTTTAATAATCTAATAATATTTAGAACCTAAAAACATACCATCTCCATTCTAAATCCAAACAATAATTCTCAACTCAAAACTCTCTCTCTCTAAAATTTCAACTTAACTTTGAAAAACTCATCTGAATCAAAACTAAATTTGAATTTTATTGTTTTACACTAATTGAAACTCCTCTCTCAAACCAACATTGACATGAAATAAGAAAAAAGGATGAGAACGAAGGACTTTTGATTCTTACAAATGAATTTGCTCTTAAATGTAAATGGAACAATTAAAATTTGAGCTTATCTGTAACACTCCAAATTCGGCCTAAACATTATGATCGAATCCTAAGGGATTACATACGTTCGTTTTAAAACTAGAAATTAAGATCGGAAATGTAACATGGAACAAAACTTGATAATAATATTTTCCTGTTTTTAGGGAAAAACCCCTTTTCAAGTTAATTCATTTTAGTTGCGGAAAAGCACTTAAGATCACTTAATTTTGCAGCGGAATTATATAAGTTATACTGAGCTTTGAAAACCGTGGTTTGATTTGAAACTCAACGAATTATAGTTTGAAATAAAATAGTTTAAATGCGATAAATCAGTTTAAAAATGACAAATAAAACCCAAAACACATATCAGTCCCCCAAGAGTCCAAAACAGTCCAATTAGAAATAAAACTTTAACTTAACCAAATTATAAAACATAAATTTTAATCCGAGCTCCTGCTACGCTAACCCGCCCTAAGTTTGTTGGTTACCTGAGAGGAAAGCAAACAAAGAGTGAGCTTACGAGCTCAATGTGTAACACATCCTAAGCAGCAAATCAGATACACATAAGTTAACAGATACATTTTCAAATGCAATTCAAATACAATTTCAGATATAATCTCAGATGCAGAATCATATACAATATCAAATGCAGAATCAGATCCTACCCCCATTCGCTACACACCATCTTCATCCATCCCAACACATCAGTTAGAGTATCAAATACCCATCCAGCCCCACACTCCAATAAGTGAGCGTATGTCACTTTTCAAAAATAGTGCAACAAGCTGCCAAATAATAATACGCGGTAAACCGCCAGGTTCAGATATAAGTGGTCAAGCCACCAGAACAGATACATGTGGTTTTTGAACCACCAAATAAGGTAGATTATTAAACTGCCAACACTTCCTCTGGCAATTCATATTCTCACCCCAATGCTCATGCAAATAATAACAGATATCATAAGCACACTGCAGCAAAACAGACTTTTAGCGGCGCTTTTTTAGGCCTTTAGCGACGCTTATAAGCTCCTCTAAAACTGTTTGCGTTTTTTACAAGTAAACGCCGCCATAGACGATGCCGCTAAATTTTGCGGCGTTTATGTGAAAAAAAATGCCACTAAAAAACATGACATTTAGCGGCGCTTTACCCACAAACGCCGCTAAAGGACATGACCTTTAGCGGCACTTTTATCACAAACACCGCAATAGTACATGACCTTTAGCGGCGTTTGTGACAAAACGCCGCTAAAGAACATGACCTTTAGCGGCGCTTTTATCACAAACGCCGCTAAAGAACATGACCTTTAGCGGCGCTTTTATCACAAACGCCGCTATAGAGCATGACTTTTAGCGGCGTTTTTTTTTACAAACGCAGCTAAAGAACAGTACTTTTAGCGGCGCTTTTAACACAAACGCAGCTAAAAGTACCGTTCTTTAGCGGCATTTTTAAGAAAAATTCCACTAACTTTTGCAGATTTGCAACATCCCATTTTCATCCATACACAACCCTTCCTGTAACATAAAATCCAACCAAAAACAGCAAATCTAAATGATACTTCAAATTCAACGAAAGGTATATGATATAAATTAATAAATGAAGTATAATTCAAAATATTCTTACGATAATGTTAAAAGTTACAATGTTAAAAATATTATTACAATAAGAAAACAAATGTATAAGATGGCGGATTTTGCGACTGCTGAAACATTTTCATCATATTCTGAAGCTTTAGCTGGAGTGCGTCGTACTTTCTGCTCTGCTCTGCTTCCCTCGCTTGTAACATCCTAAATTTTTGGGCCTATGCGTTTAATGGGTGGATATGTTTAATGTGTTAATTTAAGTGTTAGGGGTCCAAATTGGGCTCAAGCTTAGGTAGAGGCCTTGATTAAAATTATCTGTTTGGGCATTATAGGGTTTAAAAGGTAGTATCTATGTTTAAAATACCAAAGTGGGCTTGTGGCCCAATCTTAGGAGGTGACGCCACACAAGGGAGTAAGGGGCCCAAATTTAAGTTTCATGGAGCCCAATTCTTTAATTTAAGTTAGCTAAATTTTGGGCATTAGGATTAGGTGGAGTGGATGGCAACAAGGCTAAAACTTAAGGGTTTTAATGTTTAAAATATGTGGATAATAAGCAGATAAAGGCTATTATTTAGGAATTTATTTTATGTGGATAATAAGCAGATAAAGGCTAAAATTTAGGGATTTTAATGATTAAAATATGTGGATAATATGCTGATAAAGGAGGGAGGAGTTAGAGATAATTAAGTCTCTTTTAGATGAGCTAGTAGATTAAGATAAAGGAGAAAAGATAGGATTTATCTGCAAGGTTAGGTAAGTGCCGAAATTTCTATAAATAGGGGGGATATCTCATTGATTCTGGCATTTAAACCCTAATTTCCTCTTCATTCTTTGTGCCAAAATTCTTAGCCTTTCCCTCTACAATTTCTTTTCTTCAATTTCTTCAAAAGCCAAACCTCCTTTCAATCTCTTCTCCATTTTTTTTTCTCTTGAGCCGATTTCTCTAAAAAGCCGAAATCTCCATAGTTTTTCTCTACTCATCCCATTTGTGAGAATAGTTCTATTCTTCCGGCATTTAATCTTTTCCTTTGGCATTGCCGAATCTTCTCTCTAGTGCTAGCTGAATCCCCATGTTAAGGTAAGCGTCGACTTCTGTTAAGCTCTCACGTTCTATTTCAGTTTTTAAAAGGCAAAAGCCGAAAAGCTAATAGTTTAATGGTTCTATGTTGGGCGGCATTCTGGGATTTGAAGGAAACTTGGTCGTCTAGATCTAAAATCCGAAAATCGTTAGTCTCTAATTTCGGGATTTCAAGGTTAGGAGATCTATTGATTTTAGTGTGAAAATTCAGGATTTACTAACCTTTGGCCGGTTATAGGGGAGGTCAATTTTCGTGATTTTCCGACTTTTGGTTGAACCAAGTTATAAATCCGGATAGCAAGGATACCGACTAAGAGTTTAGTACTTCGCGATAACAGGTGTGTAATACTTCCCCATCATCTAGATCTGATTATTAATGTATACTCATAAGTTTATATGTTGTGATAAATACCGATATCTCGGTTTAATGTTGGAAACCCGAAAAGGGTGAAGCAAATCACCAGGTCAGTGAATGTTTGACTTTATATGATAAAAGCATATTGATTTTATGACTGCATGGGTTGGGTTGATAAAAGGAGGAAGTTATACGTTTTATGTGTAGCGGTTTATACCGTGATCTGTTATATGTTGTAGCGGCTAATGCCGTGATCTCATTATAAGGGCTTCGCCATAATATGTTGATGAGCGAAGATGACCGCCATCTTGGCGTGTAGCGGTGTGGGTTGATTGTAGAAATCCCCAATGGTGTGAATGGTCGGTACGGCGGCGTGTAGCGGATGGAAACCTAGGCAAACGGGTTGGGCCTTGCATATTATTTGTTATTTTTTTATAAATGGAATTATTAATCTGCTTTATGGGCCTAAGGCCAAAATCTAGTGGTGCATGAGGGTTGCACACTCGAGTCTCGCGACTCACCCTATTAATTAACCTTTCGGTGATACCTAGTGCTTCGACCGGGTGGAGAGGAACGCAAGGTGGCCATGCAAAAGACCAACGGGATCCAAAGAAAAAGTCTCAAGTTAATACTTTATATTTTTAATTAATTGATTTTAAATCTCATTGTAATAAGGCTATGGGCCACTAGTTTATGTTTTGTTTTATTTTGAGCTTTAATTACTTTTAGTTATTTAAATTCTTATTGAACTAATGTATCTATTTAAATTTGGGTTTTTAATTTATAAAGGCATATTTTATTTAAACTATCAACTATTAAATTTCTCTCGAATAAGAAGATAAACTTTAGAAAAATATTTTTTCTGAAAATACGACATGTTCTTCCAAAATTTTTAGTGACATACCAGATCCGGTCGTGGTGTTTGGGCCGGGTTTGGGGTGTTACATCGCTGCTGCCTCCGCTTTAAGTTGTAGTTGGAGTTCTTCATATTTTCTTTGAACCTCAGCTTCTCTCGATGCTGTCTCCGCTTTAAGTTGAGCAATTTGCTCAACTGTGCTTGCTTGCATCTAAGCCATCTGTTCTTTTAACCTCAGAACTTCAGCTTGAGCCTGACTCCCCGAAGGCATGTATTGTTGCGAACTGGATCCAAAATATTGGGTTGGGATAACACTAGATCCTTGAAATCAAACCCGACCATACCTTTCAGGACCCAAAACTTCAGTAATAATTATGTTATCAATGTCGTCAAGATTAACAGAACTATCACTCGAAGCAACCGCTTCATACTCCGCCTTTTTATCCTTTAGTTTCTCCTAATAAATCAATCAAAGAGTTAGAAACGAAATATATAATAAAAACAAATGCAACATAACTTAACATTATTTAGAACTACTAACGACGAATTAAACCATTATAATTAAACATTATAAATATTTAAAATAAATCAAATTTTATTAAGTAAATATACCATAATTTCTCCAGCTTCAGAAGTCATAGGAGATCCATCTTTCTTCCTATGTGTAATGTCAAAAAGCTGAAGGCGTCCAACTTTTTGACCAGACGAGAGTTCCTACAATACAGTAGTAAAAATATAATTTAATAGAAAGTAATTAATATTTGACACAATTAATAAATTAAAAATGCCTCGGCCTCAGCTACACAAGCAAAACTTTTCGACCCTGCTGTGTGCTTGAATTTTTGTTTTTGTCTGCTTGTTGTTCCAACTTGCTCACGATCCTACATTATGAAATTATTATTACGTATATAGTAAATACTATAAACCGAAATAATTATAAGAGTTTGGAAGTACGTAATACCTCTCATTTCTTTGAATTCCAAAATCTAACCGCATCTTCCCATTGGTACCTCAGCATTCCCGGCGGGACATTTCGCAATTTCTCTTCGAGGCTTATATTTTTCTTAAAATATTCTTTCTTTAAAGTGCTTTTATGATCTCTCTATTTTTTTCCCAATGCCTTCTTGACATAATTTTCCGAGACCTCTAAAGCAAATCTCTCCTACAAAAAACACAAGTTTAGAATGTAAATATAAATGAAACTTAAACCAAAGTATTATAAATTACATTCACGTTTTGTTACCTTAATATTATCGAGAGCTTGATTTTTGTTACTATCAGGCATTTGATGCCATGACTCGTAGTTGATAGGCAACATATTGGCATTTTTAATAAAATTATTTTTTGGCATTTTTAATCAAAATCCCTAACCCTTAAACCATAATACCCTAACCCCCTAGAGCCATAAACATTAAGACCCTAACTATAAAACACTACACCCCAAACCCCAAATTATAAACCATAAACCCCAAATCTAAAATAACACACCTTAAACCCTAAACCTAAAATACTAAACCCTAAACCCTAAAACCTTACAACCATAAACCATAAAACCCTAAACCCTATATATATATATATATATATTACTAGATACAAAAGTAATTAAAAAAGAATTTTATTGCTTACTTATAACCAAAAATAAATTGATTTTTTTGTCATTTTTATCAAAATCCCTAACCTTTAAACCCTAATACCCTAACCCTTAAAACCATAAACACTAAGACCTTGATTATAAAACACTAAACCCAAAACAACATACTTTAGAATACTAAACCCTAAACCCAAAATAACAAACCCTAAACCATAAACTTAAAATACTAAACATTAAACCCTAAGCCATAAAACCCTAAACCATAAAACCATAAGCTACAGACATAAAACCTTAAATCTTAAACCCTAAACCCAAAAATAAATTTAATCAATATTAAGTATTGCTTCCACAATTTATTATAAACATAAGCTTTTACATTAATATCTATATATATACACATCAATATCTATACGAATTTTTTTGGGGTTTAGAGTTTTAAGTTTTAGAGTTTATTTTTTTAGGATTCAGGGTTTAAGGGTTTAGAGAAAGCCATATGGCATCGATTTTAATAGCTTGGTAACTTAAATGAAAATTTCTAAATAGTTTAATTATCAATTTGTAACTTTTCATAATTAAGTAACTAAAATGAAACTTTCTCATAGCTAAGTGAATGGTGTAGTTTATATTTTTTATAAAGTCAATTTCAAATATCAAAATAAAATCGAATTCAAAACAAAAAATAAGAAAAAAAATGAAAATTAAATCGAATCAAATTGAAACGACTGTCGGTTACCCTACACGAAAATGGCACTATTGCTCAACTTTTTGCGGCGTTTGGACCAAAAACGCAGTCATTGCTCATTTTTTTAGCGGCGTTTGGACCAAAAACACTGCTATTGCTCATTTTTTAGCGGTGTTTGGACCAAAAACGTCGCTATTGCTCATTTTTTAGCGGCGTTTGGACCAAAAATGCCGCTTTTGCTCATTTTTAACCGGCATTTGGACCAAAAACGCCGCTATTGCTTAGTTTTTAGTGGCGTTTGTTCTAAAAATGCCACTATTGCTCAACTTTTTACGGTGTTTTGTTGCAAACGCCGCTAATGTATAACCTTTGCGGCGTTTTTTGTCCAAACACCGCTAAAGCCCTATTTTCCTGTAGTGGCACATACGTCATGCATGCTTTTCACATAAGACATGCTATCAAAATTATTAGAATACAGATTATATGTATATACATTTCACATACCATATCCACATTACATATAGTAGCATACTATCAGATATTATGTTTTCAAGTCCTATTTATACAGTATAGACCCGACAGAGTAGCTAAATATGAATCACACAACAATACGAGTCTAAGAAAATTTAATAAGCTATAAAAGTAACATATTTTAATCTCATTCTTAATGCATTTTTGGATGATTAATTATGAAAATTAGTGAATTTGATGCTCCTAATCATTTAAATTCATGTTTCCATACTTAAGAGAGCATTTGGAAGTGAAAGCAGCGAAAAACGAGCCAAAATCGGACAAATAGAGCTATTTTCAAGATCCACAAGGCCTGGGCATTTCCACACGGGTTGGACAGAAGCCTGTGTGAGCCACACGGGCTGGACACACGCCCTTGTGCCAACTCGTGTAACATCCTGGAAAGGGCCTATGCATTTTCGGTTTAGTTCTACGAAGTGACATGTTTTAGGTACTAAGAATAAATTTTGAATATTTTTGGAAACCCGGAAATGAATGAAAATGAGTTAGAAATGAACATTTTTGGAAACCTGAAAATGTATGAAAATGGATGGAAATGATTTGGAAATGATTCAAAATAGGAAAGTGAACATTTCTGGAAACTTGGAAATATAAGAAAATGTCAAGTTTACTGAGCTAACTAACGAAAATTTTGGAAACTTAGAAATGACCTAGAAATGACGAGTTTTAAGGTTTAAAAGGGGAAATTAAGGCAAGGTGGCCTTAAAAGAAAAAGTTTGTGGAATTTGACACACAAACAGGCTTGGAAAAGTGGTCTGAAGATGCCACTTAGGGCCTATGGAAATGGCGCCATATGCAAGAGGAATGGGCTGAGTTCGAGTCACTTGGGAAGCAAATAAAGGAGGTTTTATTTTTGCTTCCGTAAGACTGAGGTGGACGGCACATGGCTATAAATTAGAGCTTTTATTATTTTATAAATAGTGGATAAATAAGGGATTTATTTATCATTATTTTCAAGAGATAATTGTTGGATTAAATTCTTTTAATTTGAATAAAGAAATAAAGAGGAAAATAAGGGAGAAGTGATGGCCAAGTAAGGGACTTTGAGTTTAATAATTTCGGCTAAGTAAGGATAGTTGCTGAATTATCTTTTATTTTAAGTGATAATTAAATGATAAAGTTATCGAGATAGAGGAGTGGTGGCCAAGTAAGGGACTCCTTAGATGATAATTTCGGCTATAAAAGGAAGGAAGGAGGGCTACTCATCAATTTGTGCTTCCTCCTTTCTCTGCTAGAATTCTTAGTGCTCTCTTCTCTTCTTTGCTTTCTTTTCTTTTGTCAAGCCGAATATTTTCCTCCCCATTAGAAGCCATAGCCGAATCTCCCTGTGAATCTAAGCAAGGAAGTAGTCGATCAAGTATTAAGGGATCTCTCGGGTTTCTACAACTATCATGCGACTACAAGGAGGAATATTTCGGGATCTAAGGTAAGAAACTATAAGATCCAAAGGTCTTGTTTTAAGTTTTAATGTTAGATTAAACCTAACATGTGATTATAGGAATTTCGACATCCCTAGGAAAGCAAGGATACTTTTCGGGATTTGAGATCACAAAGGTATGTGTTTAAGACATTCGGCCAAAGCCTATTTTAAGTATTTGGATTTATTCCCAAAAGCCGAAACTAACCTAGGATGTGTTTTAATGATTGGCCAAATGCAAGAAGGAATACAACAAAGTTTTGGGACTTGATTCTTAAGTCAATCGGCAACAAGGTAGGTTTTAAAGATACAAATCCTACTAGGATTTGGTTTTAAAGCCAAAAAGGTTTATTAATGTGTTTAAATGATTGGCCGAATATAGGAGTTAAGGATCTAAATCAGTAGATCGGTTCTTTGGGATTTCAAGGACTTCGTTAAACGAATCAGGTGTGTACCCCACACTAACTTTTAATAAGATTGATGGCAATATGTAAAATATGCATGTTTATAAGAATGTGGCTAAGGTACCATAATATGGTACAAAGTACTCAGTGCACGCTTTCCTACTTCCACTAGGATTATGAAATATGTTATTTATAACATGTGAAAATTTATAAGAATGAGAATTTAAGTATGATATGCATGATATGAATAATATGGGTCATTCAGATATATGAAAAGGGGAAGTGAAGGTGATGACTACGGTCTCACTATCTCGAATGTGGTGACTTCGGTCACATTATCTCGAATGTGGTAACCGGTTACATTATCTCAATGTGGTGTCTCATGACACAATTATCTGTGGCTATGCCACAAATTTTATATGGGCGATGAGCACGTCGATCGCAGCTGATCGCTTTCGATGTGTGTAGCGGATGGAGGGTTGACTTAGTAGTCCCCACGGTGTGACCGCGTGCGGGGTGTGTAGCGGATGGACAACTAGGTTTGGGTTTGGGAATGCATCATAACTTGTATTCTATGTTTTGAATGTGTAATATGTGATATGCCCGATTCTATTATGATTTAGTGTCGTGTACACATTGAGTCTGTTTTGACTCACCCTGCTTGGGAACATTTTTCGTGTGATGAATAGTGATGGACCGGGACTACAGAACTTGTGGTGGCCATGCTCAACATGAAGTTTATATTTTTGAGGACTCTTGAATTTATTTTAGTACTTTGAATTATTTTGGGAATTATTTGATGTAATAAGGCCATGAGGCCATAGTTGAATTACTTTACACTTATTTTTATTTATTATGATTATGAATTTTATCTATTAAAATTTAATTAAAATTTCTTTTAAACTAAACCCTAAATATTTTGTCACTTAAGATAAAAGGGATTTCAATATAAAACGAACTTGCTTTTTCAACACAAGCCCAACCCAAAACAATATTTTCTTAAAATCACACAAGTTTTCCTAAGAACAAAAGAATTTTGAACCGGTTTACTTGAGGAACATACCAAATCTGGTCAAAGCTCGTGGGCCGGGTTTGGGGTGTTTCAACTCGTGTCAATTTCGCACCCTGCTTCCCAAATACGCGGAAAAACTCAATTTTTAGGCTTTCTGAGCATTCTAAAGTCTATAAATACCCATTAGAAGAAAACATAAGGGGAAATCAGAGAAGATCGAAGAAAACACTCGAAGAACGTCATCAGAACCAACTTGTAAGCGGATCTCCATCAAGATTGAAGATCTCCCTTTAATTTCTTTCAAAGTTTTATTGAGTTTATTTATGTCTTGTAGTTATTCTGACTTTGAGATGTTTCTCTTCAAGATTATGAACTAAATTCCCTAGATACCTAGGGAAGATGAAACCTATGATGAATCTTATTATTTGATTTTTGATTTACATGATAAATACTTGATTCTTATTCTCAATTATGTATGCTTATTTCTTGTTTTAATATTTTCGAGATATTAATACATGTTTAATGTGCTTATTTCAGTGGAGGAAAAATCTCCGTTTAATAGTAGATCTAGCATAATTGAGTGGAGTTGTATGCAATCCCAGAAATAGGACGACATAAATCTACCAGATTAGAGTCAAATCTAATAAGGGAATCCATATATCTAGTTAATGTGACGATAGGGGTTTTAATTAGGAAGAGATTTCAATTAATCAACCTAGAGTAAGGTGTTCTTACTCACGAAAGATATATTAACACAATTTAGGGATTTCTACGGATCAAGACACAAGTGAACAAATCGTTTAATTCAGATTCATAATAATAGGTGAAGTTTAGGTGGATTCTTTCCTGGGTATTGTCTATCTAATTGGTTATTATTCGATTATTTCATTGGTTTATTCTCTGTTGTGTTCTTAGATAAAATAGTTTAGTAATTTTAGATTAAAACACATCACCCCAATTTGTCGGCTAGATAATAAGAAGACGGTAATTACTAGTACTTGTAGTCCTCGTGAGTACGATATTCCCTACTAACCATAGTTATACTATTGTTCGATAGGTGCGCTTGCCTTTGTCGTATTTATAGTTAGTTTAGTAACCATCAAGTTTTTGGCACCGTTGCCGGGGATTAAAATATTAGGAACACTTTATTTTTATTAATTTAACCATTTTTATTTTTATTAAATTCTTGTTTTTAAATTTAATTTTTACATTCTAATATTTCTTTTATTTTCTTCTGGCAAGTTCCTTTAGTTTATGACTAGAAAAAACTCGTCAGGACCATTGTTATTTGATAGTGAAATTTAAAGTACAGCTCGCAGAAACTGTAGACAAGCAAAACAGAGTCGAGAAAATTTAGTAGACGAACAAGAGGAAATTATTATTACTGAGGAGATGGGTGATAATCAGAATAAACAGCTACCTCCTGCAGTTGTTGTGAATCCAGATCCTGTTCCTCGTACTATGTACGATTATGCCAAGCGAACACTGACTGGGGCTGAATCAAGTATTGTGCAACTCACTATTGTTGCAAATAATTTCGAACTGAAGCCGAACACTATTCAGATGATACAACAGTTTGTTCAGTTCGATGGTTTGCAAAATGAAGATCCAAATACTCATTTAGCCAATTTTCTAGAAATATGTGATACTTTCAAGATTAATGGCATCACTAACAATGTCATTCGTTTATGGTTATTCCCTTTTCTCGTTGAGGAACAAAGCTAAGCAGTGGTTGAAATCTTTACCACGAGGTTCCATTACCATATGGGTTCAAATGACCGAGAAGTTCCTTCTAAAGTACTTTCCACCGGCTAAGATAGCCAAGTTGAGGAATGATATCTCTTCCTTCGTGTAGATCAATTTAGAAACGTTATATGATGCATGAGAGAGGTATAAGGACTTATTAAGACGGTGACCTCACCATAGGTTAACTTTATGGTTACAAGTTCAAACCTTATACAACGGTTTGAATCCCTCAATAAGGCAGTTAATTGATGCAGCAGCCGGTGGTACTCCTAATAATAAAACACTCGAAGCGGCTTATGAGTTTATTGAGGAGATGTCACTGAATAATTATCGTGGCAAGTCATGAAGACAAAGTCGATGAAAGCAGTTGGTGTTTTCAACTTAGATGTAGTCACCATTGTTATCAAATCAGGTAGAACAATTAAATAAAAAAATTGATGGTTTATATGTTTTTACGCAGGTACATATGGTAATGCATTGCGATACGAATGGAGGTGGAATGACTAATCCAGAATGTTTACCCTTCGCTTCTAACACAGAAAACAAACAAATCAATTATATGGGTAATAATTCTAGGCCTCAAAATAACCCTTACCGTAACCACTATAATGCAGGTTGGAGGAATCATCCCAATTTCTCTTGGGGTGGTTAAGGAAATCAAAGAGCAAAACCCCCTCTGGGCTTCCAACAACAACCTTACCAGCAAGAGAAAAAGTCAAATTATTTCGGTGTTAGAGACCCGTTTTCAAAAAACTGAGACAACATTGAAAAATCAACAAGCATCAATTCAAGGGCTCGAGAGCCAAATAGGTCAGATTGCTAAGTTAATCTCAGAAAGACCACAAGGTAGTTTGCCTAGCAATACTGAAACTAACCCAATGGAGTAATTTCATGTAATTACTATTCGAGATGAAGAAAGGTTAGTTGGATCTGAACAATAATCGAGGCAAGAAGCTGTGGTAAATAATGATAAGGTTGAGGTAAGCTAAAAAGAGCAAAAGTCGGTTGCCAAAGAATATAAACCTCAAGTTTCATATCCTAATGTGACGAAGAGAGACCACATGAACGAACAATTTGGTAAATTTCTAAACTCTTAAAGAAATTACATATTAACTAACTGTTTGTTGAAGCTCTTTCGCAGATACCCAATTATATCAAATTTTTAAAGGATCTTTTAGCAAACAAAAGGAAGTTAGATGATTCGTCGACTGTGGAGCTCAATGCAGTTTGCTCGGCCATATAGCAAAATAAACTACCCAACAAAATGAAAGATCCAGGGAGTTTTACTATTCATTGTTTAATTGGTAGTTTAAATATTGACAATGCTTTGGCTGATTTAGAGGCTAATATTAATGTCATGCCCTATAAAATGTTTAAGCAATTAGGTCTTGGAAACCCAAACAAACTAGGATGAATATTCAATTAGCAGATAGAACCATTAGATTTCCTAGGGGTATTATTGAAGATGTATTTGTAAAAATTGATAAATTCATATTCCCAGTTGATTTTGTTGTTTTAGACATGGATGAGGATAGTGACATACATCTGATTCTAGGTCGGCCCTTTTTAGCAACTACTAGAACTGTTATTGATGTTGGTACGAGTGAATTAGTACTTCGTATAGGTGACGAAACAATTACTCTCCAAGCTCATGATTCTGTTAGAACATCTAGTGATCAAGATAATCTTACAAGTTCTATTAATGTGAGTAACCATGTGGCTCAACCTTCTTTGCAGGAAACCCCTTGAAAAAATGTAATGGAGTTACATTTCAGTCTACGCGATAGAAACAGAACGGTTTCTGATGAACGAATGCTACAAATCAATGAACTAGATGAATGGCAAACACATGTTAAGGAAAAACTGAGAGAGCACGATAAAGAGCCAAAGCGACCTATGATGAGCACGTGATGAGAACAAACCAATTTACGATTGGAGACAAAGTACTGTTGGAAAAAACGGGTCCACGGATCTCCCCTTAGAGCTCGAGTCAAACAAATCAACCCTATGTACGGTACTGAATATATTTCTCTACGGTACAATTGAGGTAACTCATTCTGAATTTGGCACATTTAAGGTAAATAACACTCGACTTAAACTTTATTTTAATAATATAATTGATAGCGAGAAAGAGGAGCTTCAGCTCCTCAAACCACCGTGACCGTGCGTACATTAGGTAAGTTGAGCTTAGACTTTAAATAAGGGCTTCTTGGGAGGCAACCCGAATGTCTAACTTTTTCTAATTCTTTTAATTCCATTTCATACTAATTTAAAATCTTAAATAAAAAAATGTGTGTTTTTGACCCACACGGCCTGGGCACACGTGCGTGTCCTAGGCCGTGTGCAAAATGGTGTAGTCGATAGTGCGTCACATGGCTGGGATACACGGGCTTGTCCTTGGCCGTGTGCATAAAAAAACATTCGATAGTGAGTTACACGGCCTAGTGATATGGCCATGTGACCCACACGGCCTGGACACACGGGCGTGTCCTTGGCCGTGTGGATCCTGGGACTTAATTTTTCAAAAATTCGAAGGTTACACGACCTAAAATAGTCCACACAACCGTGTAGCACACACGGCCTAGACACACGAGCTTGTTCTAGGCCGTGTGAAACCTAGAGCTATTTTTAAAAATTTTAAATCAAGTCAGAGAGTTACACGAGCAAGGCACACGGGCTTGTACGAGACACGGCCGAGCTACACTGGCGTGTGGGAGATTACACACGGCCTAGACACACGGGCGTGTGACACGGCCGTGTGGCCCAACACGGGCCTTTACACGACTGTGTCACCCTTTAAATCCCTAAATCCTTCTTCCTTTTGTTTTTATCTTTTTCCTCCTTCTTCAATACCTAACCCAATCCTCCGATCTACCTTGTGTAACACCCCTTACCCGATTTTTACGCCAGAACCGGGCCCGAGGCATTACCGAACTCAAACCACTTGATCGCCACTTAGGCTCATCGTAACTACTCTCTGAAGTCATCTCAATAACCTCATTCTCGACTTATGAGGCCTCACTCATACACACGAGGGCTCTCGAGACTAAACCAGAATTTTTTCCAATCTTAAAATTTTTCTCTTTTATACAGATCTCACACGCCCGTGCAAGATTAGACACGCCCGTGCATGGACACACACGCTCATGTCCCCAAATCGTGCCTAAAAACCCCAGCATTCTGCCAATGCCCCACGGCCAAGGCACACGCCCGTGCTTACCACCTGTGGTGCACACTGACTACCTTAACACGGCCTAGAGTCTAGACACACGCCTGTGTGGCTGGCCCGTGGCCAACACTGATTAATCCCACATGCCCTAGACACATGCCCGTGTGACTAGTCCGTGGTCTATTCTGATTTACAATACTAACATGCAGGGGACGCACGACCAAAGCACACGCCCGTGGGCTGACCGTGTGTCACACATGGCCTTGACACACGTCCGTGTGTCTATCCACATGGCCAAGAACAAAGCTATTTGCTAAGCTCTTCTCACCCTTATAGCTTACACAACATGCACTCATACAACACATCCATAATCAACTCAAATTGAATTGCAATCTCACATAGACAACTATAACTTTTCATATAACATAAAATAGCCAACAACTATGGCATTATACAAAATAAGCTATCCATCTAAAGGCCAACACATCTTAGCCATTTACAACAAAATTCACTAACTTGTCTAGCCCCTATACATGCCATATACAAAACATTGAGTCTAATGTACCAGAGTGTGCTGATAGTGTGGGTGATCTTCCAATTGATCCTCGTATCTCGATTCAACACTTTTACTCTATAAGACAAGGGAAAAGAAAAGGAGTAAGCTTTGAGCTTAGTAAGTTTACACATAAACAATTAAGTATCATAGTATAAGCTAAACAACAATTAGCATTATACTACTAAAAGTAATGAACAACTATGCTTACTCTTTCTAACCCTTACCACATTTCCAACACATCATGAGTCACATACTCATAACCATCGAAATGCACCCCTGCATTCAATGTCACATTTACACAATATACAAAACATCATTATTTCTCAATAATTCATCCACACAGCTAATTAACTTAATAATGCATCCACACAACTTCTTTACTCAATAATGCAATCACATGGCTAATCCACACAGTTAACCCACATAGCAAATGTCTCGGTGGTTTCACACTTAGCACACCACAGTCGATTAATAAGGTAGTATGCACTTAGCCTACCACAAAGGTAATCATAGAGGTTTCTCACTTAGCCCACTAAACGATATACCTAATGATAGCGTCGCACGTAGCCAGCTCATCGTCAATATGCATTAGGATGGTATCGCACTTAGCCTGCCATCTAACATTATCACTACACATTCACATGTCTACTTACTCAATTAAACATCCATTCACAATTCTACTACATTCATTCTACTCGAACCACATAGGTTCTCACTCAATCTCGAACAAGCTACACACTAGCTATCATCAAAAAATTGTAAGTATGAATGCATTGTTTATGCATAGACTTACCACGGTACTCAAAAGTATTGAGACTTGCAATTTAGTCCACCACCTTACTTTTGCCTCGGTTTCGTTCCGGGCTTCGTCTTTCTTGATCTATAATGAATAAATCAGCTTATTCAATACATACATTGACTAAATTGACCCACATCTCATACTTTAGCAAAATTACTATTTTACCCCTAAACTTTCTCATATTTACACTTTAGCCTCAAAGGCTCGTAAAGTGATTTTTATTCAACTTTCTAGTCTTTCATGCTTAGTCGAACCACTTATTCAACTAAAGCTATCATCAATTCTCACTAAAACACACATGTATGACCAAACTTAAGATTTTCACAATCAAGTCCCTACATGCATTTTCATGGAAAATCACTTAACAAAAGATGTTTCTACTACATCAAACTTTCATAATCTTCCATAAAATATCATCATACATGCATGTCATACATGACCACATTTTTGAACATCCATTTTAGCTCATCAAATAGCTAAAAATAGCTTACTCATGCTACTAGGACTTCAAAAATACAAAGAATATCAAAAACGAGGCTAGATGCACTTACTAGCAAGCTTGAAAAATTGAAGAACCCTAGCTATGGCTTCCTTCAAATTTTCGGCAATGAGGGGAAGAAGATGAGCATGATTTTGTCATCTTTTCTCCTTTTTAATCACTTATTTGTTAAATGACAAAAATGCCCTTTCTGATAAACTTTCTATTTTAACTCATCCATGCCCATTTTTGTCCAAATATTAGAATTTGGATAAATTGCTATTTAAGGACCTCTAATTAATAATCTAAAACTATTTCACACATATAGCTTCTAGAAACACACATTTTGCAACTTTTGCAATTTAGTCCTTTTTGACAATTCAACCGCAATTTCACAAAATTGCTTCATGAAACTTTCACACTAGCATGCATACAAGGCATAAACCTCAAAAACTCATTTATAACCCTCGAATTTGTGGTCTCGCACCACTATTCCGACTAGGCCCTAAACCAGGATGTTACACTTTGACCCAAGTCGAACCACCCTCACCGACCACTGTGTCGTCACCTCAACCATGCTCTCCTCAATCATCCCCCTTTTTCACAATAGACCCCCACCCCACCAACTGCCATAATCGAACCCCATCACGAATCATTGAGCACCCTAGCCACCCCAACCCTCTTTCCTTCCCAACCGCCCTCAACCACGCCCTCCTCCCTTTTCCCTTTTCCCTTCCCCTTCACCCCATGCCCTTCCCCTCTCCTCAACCCCCACGCCTCGTGCTAGCCAGCCTTCACCCAGCCTTGTTGCGCTCCATCGCCGCGCATCTCTGCCCCTACCTGCCGCCGTCGGTCAACCTCCGTTTCCCCTTTCTTTTTCATTATTTTATTTATTTGTTTGTTTATTTGTTTATTATTATTCTTTTTTATATTCTCTGTTATTATTTTTACCTTTTTCTAGTTTTTATTTATTTATTATTATTCTGATTATTATTTTGCTTTTTAATTTTCTTACTATTCTTAGGTTTATTATCAGCAGTTTATTCTTTATGTTACTGTTTTAGATTATTATTATAGTTATTACTCTTATTAGTCAGTTTATTATTTTGAATTATTTACTGTTTCTATTAATATTGTCATTTTTATTGTTTTTATTGTTACTTTATTTTTCTTATTATTTTTGTTTTTATTACTGACTTTAGTTTTCACTGTCATTAGATTTCGTTTATTATTATACTATTATTTCTTTTCCATATTACTTTATTATTATTATTATTATTATTATTATTATTATTATTCTCCTTCGTATTAGCTTTCGTTTCATCCTATCTATTTTCGTTCACTGCTTGTCTTATTCTTCGTGCTTTAATATGCCTTTTTGATATATTTAGTCCCTAGTTTTTTGCATGTTTAGGTATTAGTACATATGATTTTAGGAATGGATTATCTATCTAGGCCACTTATATTTTTTATATTCGTCACGGTAGGATCATTAGTGTCGTATTTTTTTTATTTACATGTTTATTCATAGGCCTCTTTATGTGTTTATTTGGTGATATTTCTATTCTTGTTTTACTGATATTAGATTATTCTATCTTTGTAGCCTCAAAGTTGTCATCAAATAGCTATAATCACTCTCTCCAAAATTCTCATATTACAAATAAAATATTTCTCTAATAAATGCCTAAGTAATGAGTGCTAAAATATTGAGTAACCAGATAGTAAAGTATTATAAATAAACCCCAAATAAATCCATTAAAATTTAAAATAAAAAATAGACTAGACTTCAAAATTCGATTTCGAATATCTTCAACATTATCTCTTTAGTTTTCGACAAAGCCTTCTACTATAAGGAAATTTGGTCAGCTTTAAATTTTAAAATCACAATATAGATTACATACAATTTTGAATTCTCCAATTCGCTTAAAAAATGTTGCCCATTATATAAGCTTTTAAAACTCCTTGTATCTAGTTCCACTAAGGGTGAGCGTTCCGTCGAATCGAATCGAATGAAAAATTAGGAATTAATTGAGTTGACGAATCCTATTCAATCATCCTAACTCGATTTGGAATTTTCTCAAATTGAGTCGAGTGAGATAGAATTCAAATAGAATTGAATCATGTAACATCCCAAAAATAGGTTTAGAAGAAATTGAGTTAGTGAAATCAAGAGTTGTAACATCCTGAATTTTTGGGCCTATGCGTTTAATGGGTGGATATGTTTAATGTGTTAATTTAAGTGTTAGGGGTCCAAATTGGGCTCAGGCTTAGGTAGAGGCCTTGATTAAAATTATCTATTTGGGCATTATAGGGTTTAAAAGGTAGTATCTATGTTTAAAATACCAAAGTGGGCTTGTGGCCCAATCTTAGGAGGTGACGCCACACAAGGAAGTAAGGGGCCCAAATTTAAGTTTCATGGAGCCCAATTCTTTTAATTTAAGTTAGCTAAATTTTGGGCATTAGGATTAGGTGGAGTGGATGGCAACAAGGCTAAAATTTAGGGGTTTTAATGTTTAAAATATGTGGATAATATGCTGATAAAGGAGGGAGGAGTTAGAGATAATTAAGTCTCTTTTAGATGAGCTAGTAGATTAAGATAAAGGAGAAAAGATAGGATTTATCTGCAAGGTTAGGTAAGTGCCGAAATTTCTATAAATAGGGGGAATATCTCTTCAATTTCAGCATTTGGGTTTTTCTCTCATTCTTTTCTCTTCTTCTCTGAGTAAAAGCCGAAAACTCCTAAAGTTCCATCTTCTTCTTCATTCTCTGCAAAAAAGTCAAATCTCTAAGCCTATTCCCTCATCTTCACTTTGATTCAAAAGCCAAACTCTTTCCATTATTTTTCTTCCTAGCCGAAATCTTCAAGTCTCTTCCTTGTTTTCTTTTCTTCTTCTCTTTTCTCGTCGAAACCGAAACTCCTCACTCAAGTATTTTAAAAGCCAAAGACACATCAGCCTTCTCTTGTTCATACTTTTTCTGGATTTTCCTAAAAGCCAAAATCCCTAGATCTCATCTCCTGTGATTGCCGAATTACTTCATGGTGCCTACTTGTGCCGAAATCAAGGGAACTTTAGTGGAGTCAATCGCATAGATCTCTAAGTTATAGAATCGTGTTACTTTCGGGATTTCAAGGTAAGGGATCTATTAGTTTTAACGTGTAATTTGGGATTTATTAACCTTGGCCGATTGTTGAAGGGCTAAATCTTTGTATGTTTTTCCGGCTTTTGAGCAAGGCTTTACATTGAGGATAATAGATCCGGATAGCAAGGACATCGACTAAGAATATTGGATTTCGCGATATCGTGTGTGTAATACTTCCCCACCATCTAGATCTGATTATTAATGTATGCTCATAAGTTTATATGTTGTGATAAATGCCGATATCTCGGTTTAATGTTGGAAACCCGGTGCGGTGAAGCAAATCACCAGTCGATGAATGTTTGACTTTATATGATAAAAGCATATTGATTTTATGATCGCATGGGTTGGGTTAATGAAAGGAGGAAGTTATACGTTATATGTGTAGCGGTTTATACCGTGATCTCATTATATGTTGTAGCGGCTAATGCCATGATCTCATTATAAGGGCTTGGCCATAATATGTTGATGAGCGACATGACCGCCATCTTGGCGTGTAGCGGTGTGGGTCGATTGTAGAAATCCCCAATGGTGTGAATGGTCGTGCGGGGCGTGTAGCGGATGGAAACCTAGGCAAATGGGTTGGGCCTTGCATATTATTTGTTATTTTTTTATAAATGGAATTATTAATCTGTTTTATGGGCCTAAGGCCAAAATCTAGTGGTGCATGAGGGTTGCACATCGAGTCTCGCGACTCACCCTATTAATTAACCTTTCGGGTGATACCTAGTGCTTCTGACCGGGCCGAGAGGAACGCAAGGTGGCCATGCAAAAGACCATCTGGATCCAGCAAAAAGTCTCAAGTTAATACTTTATATTTTTAATTAATGGATTTTAAATCTCGTTGTAATAAGGCTGTGGGCCACTAGTTTATGTTTTGTTTTATTTTGGGCTTTAATTACTTTTAGTTATTTAAATTCTTATTGAACTAATGTATCTATTTAAATTTGGGTTTTTAATTTATAAAGGCATATTTTATTTAAACTATCAACTATTAAATTTCTCTCGAATAAGAAGATAAACTTTAGAAAAATATTTTTCTGAAAATACGACATGTTCTTCAAAAATTTTCTTAGTGACATACCAGATCCGGTCGTGGTGTTTAGGCCGGGTTTGGGGTGTTACAAGAGTGGTCATCTCTTGTTTTTGAGTTAAGATTTTGAAAAGTTTGTAAGCAATTTGTTCTAGTTCAATGGTTATGTGTTCTGCTTATGGAAGTGAGGTTTTGGGTTCAAATATTGCCTCTTGAATTTTTTCCATTTGATTAAACCCCTATCTTGGGACTTTTGGGTTATGAGTTATTTTCGATCAATTGATGACAATAATAAGCTTGCTGGTTCAATGGTTAAGCTTCTATATACCCTTTAGTCTTGTGTCCGAATCCTTGTGAAAGTAATGTAAATGCATTTTTCTTTTCTTTTTCTCTGCCTTGAGAGGTAGTTTTATTTCCTTTTAAGTTAACTAATTTCTCCAGAAAACTTCTTGAGTTCTTCACGTTTTTTATTTATTATTTTTGTTCCTCTATTTTCTTTATTTTTGTTTTGAATTCCTTCTCTGCAAATTGTCTTTTCGTTTACTATCTTGCGTTAAATTGGTTTTGTACAGGATCTGACTTCTCCTGCTGGGTTCAATTTGTTTGCCAGTAAGTTTTGATTTGAGGTTTTCTTTGGGTCGAAAGTTCTTCGACGGAACTTCGGTTGTAGGGATGATGTTGTTTTAGCGATTTGTTTGCAAATTAATCATTGTTTGGACAATTGATTGTCATTTTAGGTTTTAAAATTATCTGTGTTGCTTCTATATTGAAACCGTATCATGTGTGTAACGAAAACTCGATTTTTTTTTTATTTTCGAACGCTAAAAAATATGGTTGTTGACGCCACACGACCATGTGCCAAGTCGTGTGGTAGGCCATGTAACTCACTATTTTGGAAATAAGGTCACACGGGCTAGAGACACGGACGTGTGTCCAGGCCGTGTGAGAGATACTTTGGGTTTTGGGTCACACGGGTCTGTGCTAGGCCGTGTGACAAGCCGTGTAACTCACTGTTTTGAGCTACATGGTCGTGTGTTAGGCCGTATGAATCCACACGGGCGTGTGGGCCAAAAACCAAATTTTTTTTCCTAAGTTCGTATTCGTCGTTCGAATCGAACGTAGGCCTACCGTAGGGTCCGTATGATCTGAATTAGGCTATATAACTTGATATCTGATAATTTGGTGATGAGTAACCTGTTATCTATACGTATGTATGATATGTTTTAACCCAAGTAAGTATGTTATGTTAGTGTGTAATGTGCTCTTATTTAAGGTGTGCAATTTATCTAGGTATGATCCGTTTTCTGTTAAGTTTGATGGTACGCCTCTGTGTTACTCTGTTGATTAAGAGTATGTGATATTTGAATATGTTGAATTGTTTGGTACTGATTCTGATTTATAACCATACATGTGACTTCATGGCAAATCTGATATGGTCTGTTGAGGTTTGATAAATCTGTAGTACAAAGCATGGACTCCCATGCCTTTTGATTCTGTTATTGTATGATAGCCTAGCCTACATGCTTATCACTCTGATTATGTATTTGCATGCTATAACACATTGCATGGGGTTTGGGATAATGTGAAAGGAGGTAGTTCTGGCAATTTAATGATCTGCACTAATTGGTGGGTTATCCACAACATCTATACTGGCAGCTCGGCTGCAACATAGTGGCTTCACCACATTTGTTTATGATCTGGCAGTTTAACTGCAATGTGATACACCATCATTGCCGGGCAACCCGGGGTGGCGGGTCATTGTTGCTGGGCAACCCGGGGTGACCTATTTGGAGTGTTTTGGTTGGATGAGTTCAGGGGAAACTCTATTTTGGTGTGTAGCGGAGTTGGGTAGGATGTTTTCTGAAAAATCTGCATTCTGTTTTTCTAAAGAATACTGCATTGGCATACTCATACATCCTCTGTTCTGTTATACAATTATTATGGAAATCTCTGTGATCTTCTGTTTTGTTTCACTCTGGTTAAATGATAGTTTTGAATTACTTGCGTCACTTTAATTTGTATATTGTGTTTTGTTTGTTCTTCATTTCATTTGGGTTATTCACTGGGCGTTATAGCTCACCTTTTTGTTTGTTCTCGATTATTCAAGTAACCCTCTGACTTAGGATCGGACGACGTATGGGAGCTTAGATTGTTTTTGCAAGTATGAAAATGCGATGATTTTTGTAATTATTTTGGTATGAACTTTGGGTTTATAATCTGTTTCTGAAGTTGTTTTTGGGTTGTTATTAATTCATCGGTAACGGATATTCTCAACCGTAAAGCTGCAAAATCACTCAAGTCGACAAAATGGATTTTGGTTTTCAAAAATTAAAACTCTAAAAATATTTTCCGCTACTAATCAAGTATTTTTTTTTAAGGTTTTCTGAATACTTACTGAAATCAGTTTTTCAATGTGTTGGTGTTACACCTCCAGATTCGGTCTCAACTTCTAGGCCGGGTTTGGGGTGTTAAAAATCGAATATATTTGTTCAAGTTAAATAAAAAAAACGACTTTGGTATATTTTTATTTGGCTTAATGACAAATTTGGCTACTAACATTTACATGTTTTATCAAAATGATCCTAATTGTATTTTTGAATTTTTTTGGCTATCCATATTTTTTTTTTCCAAAATGTTTTTTTTTAACAAATTTGATGAAAGTACCATTAAAAAAGTTAACGGGATGATGTGGAATTTCGTATGTGAAATATTTTTAATGAGATATAATTTATTACTTAGATAATACAATAAAATAATTACATATGAAAAATAATAAAATAATAAATAATTCATGAAGTTAAAAAAATAACTCTTACTTTAAAGAAAGTAAATGTAATTATCTAAATAAAAGATTCAAAATGAATGTGCGCATTCAATATTTTCGGTTTGATTTATTAATTATCTTTTTGAAACCTTTCAGTATACAAACATATGCATTCATTTTGAAAACTTTTTTTAGATAATTACGTTTATTTTATTTAAATTAAGAGTTATTTTCTTAAATTTCATGTATTATTTATTTATTTTATTACTTTTCACATGTAATTATTTTATTAGGTTACTTAAGTAATAAATTAAATATTAATAAAAATATTTCACACGATCCCCGTTAATTTTTTTAATGGTACTTTCATCAAATCTATTAGAAAAAGCAAATTGAAAAAAAAAAAAAAAACAAAGAGTTGGGGGTGGTGTTTGAGGGAAGGGATAGTTTGATATTCGGTTTATTTGAATTATTCAAATTCGAAAAAGAATTTGAGTTAACTTGATTAATTCGATTCGAAAAATTTAAAATTCGATTATTTTATTTTATTTTATTAATCAAAGTGGACATAAAAAACGTCCTACATTTGCTGCGAAATTAAATATTTAATTGCCAACTCAACAAAAAACTTTGACTATCTTAAAAGAATTGTTATACTCAAAGTTATAACAAAACATAACAGTTACAAAGTTTCTAACACAAACTTGATAATTTTAAAAAATGAATTCAGATCTAATACTAATTGTCAATATCTCCCTACTCATCATTAAAATAACATGGCCTTTATATTTTTATAACATCGTCAAGAAAAAAGTGATTGTGACAGTATGGTTGCCATTTCTTCTAATGTCATTATTATTTATTAGGTGCCTGCAGCTTATCTATTTCAATATATTTTGCTGACATTCTATATTTGATAGGTTTTAACTAATTTGGAAACTTATCTGCTATATTGAAATTTAATGATTCAATGACAGATCATTTGATAATATATTCTAATTATATATCTTCAAAAAGAGTATTCTCATTTTTCTTTTTAAGAGAAAAGTATTCTAATTTTATAATTTGGTTTCAATGTGATTTTCTAATTTAATCAATAATTTTTTTTATGAGTAATATAAAATTTTAATATCCCCTTTCAAGGTTTCAACCAATTAAATATAATTCGCTTGCTAATCGCAGAATTTATGATAAGATCTCCTTTACATCCAAACTTACTAATATATAATAGTTGTGATTAACAAAGTTGCAATTATGAAAAGAAAATGAAAATAATATTTTTTTCTTAACCAAACACTAAATATTTAATGGAGAAAGAAATTAAAAACTTCTAAATTTGCTTAACCATGAAACTAAAGCCACAACAAGTTTGACGCAAAGACGGTTTAACATCTGAAAAACCCTTAAAACCCCAAAAACCAAAACTAAAACACATTAACACGATCACTCATCGTATACTACATAACTCCTCCATATCACAACTTCAATCCAAACCCCAAAATCTCCTCGCCCAGCCCTACTCAGAATGGCCACCATTGATTCCGCCGGCTTCTTCGGAGTCATCACCGCCAAAACTACCCTCATACCCTCCATCATTTCTGCCATATGCAGGGCTAATCCCCCGAGATTGAGCTTCCACCAGCGCTTCAGTGAATTCCCTCATAGCTTCCTCCACTAATTCCTTCATTGTTTCCTCGTCAAGATCCTCGCCGATGTGAACGTTATCACCGCCTTCTTCCATGACTATGCCCAGCAAATCATCAGCCACTTCTGCCATGGCTTTATACTCCGAAAGCACTCTCTTCTTCTCTTCTAGTTCGATTCCAACAGCTATTAGACATGCTTCCATGCATGCTTTCTCCTCTCTCATCTTTTCCAGATCAGCTTTCATACGCTCAAGTGCATCCTGTATTAAAAGGGAAAATAGAGGTTCAAATTAATTGAGACAAGTAAAAGCTAGGTAGCTTTTTTACTAGAATAATTATCTGAAACCGAAATAAAGGAAATCATAGCATATTATGAGAAAGAGAAAGGATCGCCAAAAATGACACATTAATGCATAAAATCAAAAGGAATTGAGAGGTGGCAACTTTATAAGAGAAAGAATCATACCATATTATGAGAGAGAGAAAGAATCACAAAACAGGGATAAAAGTGGATGAAAGATAATGAGAAGGATGGATTTTGGGAGACAATTTTATAAGCAGCTACTCTGAGGTAAGAGACCCCTGCCGCCGAGTACTGACAAAATAAATAATAAATACAAAAATAGAGCCGACCGTCAATGCCGTTGGCAACTTGGCGGTTGGTACCTTGCTGGCAACTCTACCTGTTCTTTTGTGTTTAGGTAAATTTGGTTACATCAGTTATGATGGTACTGCATCCGTAGTCCTTACTAATATTTTATTTTGTACGCATGCGCGAGACAAAAGTTATTACGTCTGTACCCAAAATATATATTACATAAAAAAATGTAAACTAAATTATCCAGCACGTACAACATGGCTAAATTATTAAAAGTTATTATAAAAAACAATAATGATTTAGTTGATTTAAAATTCATTTATCATATGGGTTTAAGTTTTAGTGTAATTGAATTTTTATTGATTTGTTTTAAATTCTACCTCCATTATAATATATCTTATTTTGTATATAAAAGAGTATTTTAATAATTTATCAATTAATTTGGTGTCTAATTAATTTATGACAGTAACGTAATCAAGAGTTTATAAGTACAGATATAATACACAGTTTTAATTACATGTGCTACAAAATTATAAATAATAAATTAATTTAATACCTTTTAAAATATAATTAAAATAAATTTCATAATAATATATTAATATAAAACTTAAATTTCAACTTAAAATATAAATAAAATAAAAAATTTAAATCTTAATATTAATAAAAAATAATATATAAGTTAATTGCACTAGACATCTCTATATTAGTACCTAAATTTCAAAATGCACTAATTGAGTCCACAAACTATTATGACACCTAATTTTATATGGAACACTTGATCTGGATTTCATAGCAAATGAATCTCAAATTTTCCAAAGATGAATTTTGTACTTATTTCAATTTTTATTTTAATTTCGTGATTAATTTGATTTTTGATTTGGTTTTATGGATTATATTGAATATTTGACATTATGGAGGACTGATTGTAGGATTTACCCGTTTTAGGAATTTAGGAGTTTTTTTTAGGATTGACGTGAAAACAAAGAAAAGAAAAGGGATGTGGGGTGGATGGTATATAAGATTTTGATGGGGAATGAGGAGGGATAAATAAATTAAATAAGGAGAGTTACCTTAATTTAGCTGTTGAAACCATTTTTTGAAAAACGGGGTCGACTTTGATTTTGAAAATGAAAACGAAAAAAACGGGAGTCGCCACCAATCATTTTTGATGAGGTGTGATCGGGTCACCTCGTAATTTAATCATTTTAATAAAAGTTTAAATTTATCAAAACGATGATTTTTTTTGTCTACGAAATCCAGAAAACGGGTTCGGGAGTCGGTTACGCACGAGGAAGGGTTAGCACCCTCGATACGCCCAAATTTAGTACCTAGTTGATTAATTAGTGTCTTAATGTCGACAATTGAAAATTTGAAGAAAATTTTAAAATATGATCCTTTGTTATAAAATTGATTTTTTTTTTTTGAGAACAGGGCATGGTTTCACGTTAATCGAGAAAAAGAATTACGTCCCATAAGTTAGGACAATGTCTTAAATTCCCGATACGTGAATAAACGCCGAAAAATTTATTTATTTTGAAAGGTATTCAATTATCTCAGTTTTTAGAAAGAAATCATATTCCGTAAGTTAGAACACGATCTTTTCGTAATTCCTGAGATTATTTAAAAATGTTTTAAAAACGTTCGTTATTCGGATTTATCGAGAAAATCAGAACCCCGTAAGTTAGGGTACGACTTTTCGAATCTCAAAATACGAAAATTCGCTAATTTAAAAAAAAAATTATGTAACGGGTAAAGATTAATGTGGCACGGTTTTGTAGTAAAAATGTAAAAAATGAATTACGGTACTAATATGCATAACGAAAGAATAATAAATGCATTAGTGTAAATGACAATAATACGAGCAAAATTAAAAATAAGATAAATAATAATAAATAAATAAATAAAACCAATTATAAAAAAAATGAGTATATAAACAAATGAAAAAAAATTAATTAAAAATTTAATAGTGAACAAATAAACAAATGAGTAAATATTAGGTAAAATAGTTTAAAATAATAATAATAATAATAATAATAATAAACGAATAATAATACTAAATAAATAATAGTAAAAAAATAAAAATAGTAATAATAATACTACTAATAATAATAGTAATAAAATAATAATAAGAGAAATAATAATAGTAATAGTAGTGGAATAAAATAATAATAATAATAAATATAATAATAGTGATAATAATAATGATGATAATAATAGTGATAATTAATTAATCTAAAAATAACAAAAAGGACTAATTTGAACTTAAAACAGAAATTTGGGGGGGCAAATCCGAAATAAATAAAAAGAAAGGGACCCCATTGAACGCGCGAATAACAAGGAGGGACTAAAAGGAAAATTTTCCCTTCTCCTCCAAAACGCACAGCATCAGGGGGGATCAGATTGAAAACCGAAATAAATTTTCGGGCAAAATTAAAAAATAAAATAAACTTAATCGCAAAACCAAAAAAAAGCGGAAGGGCTAAAAGCGCAATTAGCCCTTCTATTAAAAAACGCGCGGATCCTAGGCCGGAGCGGGTCGGATCAGATCGGGCTGGGCAAAATGACGTTATTTTGGGGCTTAAGGACGCCGACCAAAACGGAGTCGTTTTATACGCCTATAAAAGTCAAAAAAAATCTAAAAAAATTTTATTTCAGCAGTTTTTTTTTTATAAAAAAAACAACCCCCTCCTTTTTCTTTTCTCTCTGGAGGGCCCGAAGTCCGGCGAGGATCCGGCCAGTCACCGCCGCGCCTCCGCCGCTGTCCGTCGATTTATCACCGCACACTACGGTCGGACTCTCAGAAGTTAAGTTTTTTTTTCTTTTTTTATGCTATATTTTAATATATGTATATATGTAAATAGTTTCGTAAATAAATTAAAAAAATGAAAAAGTATCAAAATAACCTTTGATATTCGAATGTCAAACTCCCCTGTTCCTTTATATTTCTTGTTGTATCTTGGATGTTTGTGCTTGAATCTCTGCTTTTGGTGTTTTTTAAAATCTGTTTTTTTGTTGTATTCCAAGAAGAATCCAGAGAGATTACATTGGCTTTGCTTGGCTTTATGTAGCCATTTTTTACACGATTTTATTTATATTTTATGATGTCTTTTCTGCCTTTTTGATCCTTGCAGGTGCAAGTGGACGGTGCCATGACAGTGGCGGTGGAGCAGGTGTGCCACTTGCGCTGAAGATGTGACGATGGCGGCGTTTTGATGTTGGCAGCAAGCCTAGGGCAGGTGGCGGCGAACCTAGGTAGACCTAGGGTTTTCTTTTGTTTTTTGTGTTTCATGGTTTTGGGCTTAATTGGGCTTCGGGTTAATTGGTTTGGGTTTGGGTCTATTTAATTGGTTTGGGTTTGGGTTATTTTGTAATTGGGTTTAGGTCTATTTAATTGGTTTGGGTTTGGGTTATTTTGTAATTGGGTTTAGGGTTAGGCTTGGGTTTGTGGTAGTTTGCTTATGGGCCCCGGGCAAATTGGGCTTACTACAGCTGCCCCTCTTTGCTCATTGTCGTGTAACGGGAATGGAGCAAAGACTTTAAAAATGGGCCAATTTGCCTGGTCTTGCGGGGTCTTGACTTCTTTGGTGCTTCTCTTCTTCAAGTAGCCTCGTTTCAGTCCACTACATCTCGTTGCTTCGATCCACTCCACCGCCACTTCAGAGAGATAAAACTTGTAGCTTCAATCTAATCCGCTGCAACTTTATGGATATGAGATTTGCGGTTTTAGTCTGCCCCACTGCAACTTCAGGGAGATAAGGCTCGTGACTTGTAGCTTCAATCTGTTCCGCTGCAACTTCAGGGAAATAAGGCTGGTGGCTTCAATCTGCTCCACTGCAACTTCAGGAAGATAAGATCTGCCATAATTTGTAGCTTTAATCTGTTCCACTGCAACGCCAGGGAAATAAGATTCGCTGTCTTCAGTCTGCTCCGCTGCAACTTCAGGGAGATAAGGCTGGTGGCTTCAATCTGCTCCACTGCAACTTCAGGAAGATAAGATCCGCCATAATTTGTAGCTTTAATCTATTCCACTACAACGCCAGGGAAATAAGATTCGCTGTCTTTAGTTCGCTTTCGCACGCAACTTCGTGGAGATAAGATCGGTGGCTTCAATCGCTTCCACTGCAACTTCGGGAAGATAAGATCCGCCATAATTTGTATGTAGCTTTAATCTGCTTCCACTTTAACGCCAGGAAATAAGATTCGTTGTCTTGATCTGCTTTCGCAAACTTCGTGGAGATAAGGCTGGTGGCTTCAATCTGCTCCACTGCAACTTCAGAAAGATAAGATCCGCCATAATTTGTAGCTTTAATCTGTTCCACTGCAACGCTAAGGAAATAAGATTCGCTATCTTCAGTCTGCTCCACTGCTACTTTAGGGAGATAAGACTTGCAACTTCAACCTGTTCCACTGCAACTTCAGGGAGATAAGGTTTGCTATAATGACTTCGATCTATCCCACTGTAACTTCAGGGGTATGGGATTTGTGGATTCACCGGTCCTGTTACACCGTCCTCTGGGAAACATGACCTGTAAAATCGATTTCATGGGCCTATGCTTATGCCAAATGATTAGGATGTCATGATTAGAATGAATCAAATGCTCCTAACTAGATGTGTATGAATGATATTTATATGAATGCATGAGAATGATCCCTTTTTAATGTTTGTGTTGTTATTGCTCGTTGTTCATCAAGGTTGTATCACTGAGGTGTTATCATGCTCTCTTTGCTCAGCTGGTGTCTTTGACAAAAAATCCGAAGAAGTAGTCACAATTTAGACTCTTCTTTCTCAAATATTTCCAACCCTTAGGCTTGGTAAGTTCTAAACAATAGTCATGTTTCAGGTTCCTGTACTATTTAGAAGCTTCCAGAGTAATATGCAGAACTCCTTTTGTGAAAGTATTATTAGTCCAATAATCGTTATTTCAATGCAAAATGCTTGAAAAGGGTCATAATGATGGACAAAGCTGAAATTTATCAAGAACAAAATCTGAAAAGAATGAATTAATCAAAGAAAGCAAACATTGCTGGAATATAAAATAGGTGAGAGGAAAAATAGGTGCCCCAGATATCGCAGTCTGAGCTTCTCTGTACGAACTTCTTGAGGACCATTTTGAGCTCAACATGTGTTTAGGAGATCATGAGTACTTTTTCAATGCCCCAAGATGTAGCATACCTCTTTTTTGTTAATTCAAGCATCGCAAGGCTACCGCATGCCCCTCCTTCGATAAAAATTTGAATTGCCCTTTTCTTAGGTTTTCAATTCAAAACCCCTTTAGTCTCAAAGCGCTCTTTGCGGGTTTTCGCCTTGGCCTCTCCCTCTTTTTTTTAAGTGAAGTATTTCTTGACTGAGTCTGAATTCACTGGATTAGGCAAAGTCTTGCAATCCATTTCAGTTAATATCAATGCTCCTCCAGAAAAGGCCTTCTTTACCACATAAGGTTCTTCCCAGTTTAGGATCCATTTTTCTATGAAATCCTTTTGTATGGGAAGGATCTTCTTCAATACCAAGTCCCCATCATAGAATTCTCTGGGACGAACCTTTTTGTTGTAAGCTTGCATCATTCGTTTTTGATACATCTGACCATGATGAATGTCTTTCAACCTTTTTTCTTCAATCAAGTTTAGCTGATCATATCGGGATTGGATCCATTCTGCTTCATCCAACTTTAGCTCTGACAAGACTCGAAGGGAATGAATCTCAACCTCGATGGGTAAGACTGCCTCCATTCCATAGACCAATGAGAAAGGAGTTGCCCCAGTAGAGGTCCTGATCGATGTTCGATAAGCATAGAGAGCAAATGGTAACTTCTCATGCCAATCTCTATAAGTCTCAGTCATTTTCCCCACAATCCTCTTGATATTCTTATTAGCCGCTTCAACTGCACCATTCATTTTTGGGCGATATGGTGACGAGTTGTGGTGTTTAATTTTGAATTGACTGCAGACCTCTGCTATCGTGCTGTTATTCAAATTCAATGCATTATCCGATATGATCCTTTCTGGCATTCCATACCGGCATATAATTTCTTTCTTTAAGAACTTACTGACTACTGCCTTTGTGACATTGGCATATGAAGCGGCTTCTACCCACTTGGTGAAGTAGTCGATGACCACAAAGATGAATCGATGTCCATTTGAAGCTTTTGGCGAGATCGGTCCAATGACATCCATGCCCCACATAGAGAAAGGCCATGGAGAAGTCATAACATTAAGAGGTGAATGAGGCACGTGAATCTTGTCCCCATAAATTTGGCACTTATGGCACTTCTTGGCATAATTGATGTAATCCCATTCTATGGTGGACCAATAATACCTGAATCTCATGATTTGCCTGGCCATTGTAAAACCGTTAGCATGTGTTCCACAGACGCTTTAATGGACTTTTTCCAAAATTTTCTTAGCCTCGGCAGTGTCTACACATCTTAGTAGCATCTGATCCTTTCTTCTTTTGTATAGGATCTCCCCGTCTAAGACGTAGTCGTTGGCCAGTCTTCTCAAAGTCCTTTTATCATTCTCAGTTACTTGGTCAGGGTATTCACGATTCTTCACGTATCGCAGTATATCGTGATACCAGGGGTGATCATCTCTTTCTTCTTCTTCTTCGATATTGTGGCAATGAGCCAGAGCCTCGTAAATACTCATTTGGATAGGCTTCACATCCTCTTGTTTATTTACTCTGATCATAGAAGCTAATGTAGCCAAAGCGTCAGCCATCTAGTTTTCATCTCGCGGGAGGTAACGAAAGGGGATATCATCAAACTCCTTAATTAATTCCAGGACTAGCTTTCGATAATTGATCAATTTAGGGTCTCTTGTTTCCCATTCACCTTTGAGCTGATAGATCACTAGTACGGAATCCCCATACAGCTCTAGCACTTTGATTTTGCGTTATATTACCGCACGGATTCCCATGATACATGCTTCGTACTTTGCCATATTATTTGTGCAATCAAAATCAAATTTGCAAGTAAATGAATAATGATCTCCATTTGGGGATACCAAGACTGCCCCAATTTCATTACTAACAGCGTTTGATGCTCCGTCGAAATTCAGATTCCAAGGACGATCTTCTGGAGTATCTTTTTCGATAGTTGCCACATACATTAGATCTTCATTAGGGGAAACAAAGTTCAAAGGCTCGTAATCTTCTAGAGCTCTATTGGCTAGAAAATCTGCTATTGCACTCCCTTTCACAGCCTTCTAGTTTACATAGACTATATCAAATTCGGAAAGTAGAATTTTCCATTTGGCCATCCTTCCATTCAAAGCAGTTGACTCCATCATATATTTTAGAGGGTCTAATTTCGAGATTAGCCAAGTCGTATGGTACAACATGTACTGCCTCAGTCTCCGAGTTGTCCAGATCAATGCGTAACATAATTTCTCGATTAGTGAATACCTTGTCTCACATTCAGTGATTTTTTTACTAAGATAGTATATCACCCTTTCCTTCTTTCATGTCTCATCGTGGTGGCCAAGCACACATCCTATAGAATTGTCAAATACTGTCAGATATAGTATCAATAGCCTATCTGGACTAGGTGGTGACAGCACTGGGGCATTGGACAGGTACTGTTTTACCTTGTCAAAAGTTTCCTGACATTCATCATCCCATACACCTGGATTGTGTTTCTTAAGAAGACGAAAAATAGGGTCACATTTCTCAGTTAGCTGTGAAATTAATCGGGCAATGTAATTTAGTATTCCTAGGAAACCTCGAACTTCCTTTTGAGTGCGTGGCGGAGGCAATTCTTGTATAGCCTTGACTTTGTCTGGGTCAATCTCAATCCCCTTTTCACTGACTACAAATCCTAGCAATTTTTCGGACCTAGCCCCTAAAGTACATTTTGCCGGATTGAGTTTTAGCTGGAATTTCCTCAATCTCAAGAATAACTTTCTCAAGACTTGCACATGCTCCTCTTCAGTTCGGGATTTGGCGATCATATCGTCGACATACACTTCAATTTCTTTGTGCATCATATCATGGAACAGGGTTACCATGGCTCTCTAATATGTTGCTCCCGCATTTTTCAGTCCAAATGGCATCACCTTATAGCAAAACATTCCCCACATGGTTACAAATGTGGTCTTATTCATGTCTTCAGGATGCATCTTTATCTGGTTGTATCCTGAGAAGCCATCCATGAAGGAGAACATCGAATAACCCGCCGTATTGTCCACTAAGGTGTCTATGTGAGGCAACGGGAAATTGTCTTTCGGGCTAGCCTTGTTTAGATCCCTGTAGTCTACACACATTCGTACTTTCCCATCTTTCTTAGGGACGGGGACGATATTGGCTACCCACTCCGAGTATTTAACCACTTGCAGGAAACCAGCGTCAAATTACTTCTTGACCTCTTCTTTTATTTTCAGCAGAACATCTGGCCTCATCCTTCGAATTTTCTATTGGACTGGCTTGCACTCCTCTTTTATGGGCAGCCGGTGTACCACGATATCAGTGCTTAGCCCGGGCATATCTTGATACGACCATGCGAAGATATCTTTGAATTCTTGGAGTAACTCAATGAGGTCTCGCTTTGTCTCTGCGGTAATACAAGCTCTGATCTTCACTTCTTTCTTTTCTTGTTCGTTTCCCAAGTTCACTATTTCTACTGACTCTTTGTGAGGTAGGATCTGTTTCTCTTCTTGTTCTACCATCCTTAACAAATTCGGAGACAAGTCACAATCTCTGTCATCTTTAAAGTCCTGAGATCCCTCTAGACACATATTTCGCTCAAAAGGATATTTTGGGTCAGTAGCAGCGTCGCTCATATCGTTGATATCTAGAGACCTGTTGTAGGCACGAATGAATATTCAAAGAACAAATGAATCTAAGAATAGATATTTTTATGGTATGATTATGAATGAAATGAAAAAAATAAAAGAATATTTGCTCAGAGTGATACGCAAAATGCATTTTTCATTGAAATAAAGATATCAGACATGAGCCTATTTTACAAAAAGATTCTTATTGCTTTTAGGCTTAAAGCAACAAGCGTGTTTTGAACATTACTCTGAATCAGCTCTAAAAACTACAGGAACCTCTTCCGCAGTCCAGTTGTTCAGAACACTTCCCGGCTCATAAGGGCGGATGCCCGATAAGTTTTCTTCCACCATTCCCTCTTCAGATATGGCGTTGATGCTCAGATTTCCCATCATATCTTTAGCAATTTCTTTTCTTGTCATCTTCCATTCAGGGTAAATAATTCCTCCTGACATGAATGTTCTAGATATATGGGGGAAGGCATTGGTTCCCATTTGACCTCTACCCCGATTAATCGCGCTTTTCTTCTCTCCTGCTTCTTCTCCAACTCCTTCTTTTTTTACTTCACGTCTGGCTTATAACCCAAGCCAAAGTGATCCCGTTTGTCAGTCAAGATTGGTACTTCGACCCGTCCATGGAGGTATTTCCCGAGTCCCTTTCCAGGCAGCCCCTTTTCTTACTGTCAGTTGTAAGCTCATCCTCATAGCTTTGGATATTTTGGGCATTGGGATCTTGCTTCCCTCGACAATGAAGGTTGTGTTCACAAATTCCAGCGACCGAAAGGAGCATTCTATCACTTCACTATCAGCCTCTATGTATGGCGCATAACTGGTAACGGACGCAATAATGTCTTCTTCTGCGTTTATCGTTATCAGTCGGCCCTCTGTTACCAATTTTAGCTTTTGATGCAGTGATGATGGTACCGCCCCTGCTGAATGAATCCAAGGACTCCCCAACAGGCAATTTTAAGAAGGCTTGATGTCCATCACTAAGAAGTCTACCTCGTATGTGTTTGGATCGATCAAGAGAGGTATTTCAATCCTTCCCATTACCTTCCTTTTAGTGCCGGCAAATGCTCTCACTATGTTTTGGCATGTCTTCATGTGAGAGCTGTCCACAGGAAACCTGTTCAATGTGGACAGGGGCAATACATTCAGTGCCGATCCATTGTCAATCAGTACCCCTGGTAATGTATACCCCTTACAGCGGGTGGTGATGTGTAGAGTTTTGGTGGATCCCATGCCTCCCTGCGGTATTTTATCGTCATTAAATAAGATAAAATTATCGGCGCTTATGTTGTTGACAAAACAGTCTAGCTTGTTTACGGAAATATCATCAGCGACATATGTTTCGTTTAACACCTTCATTAGCGCGTTACGGTGCGTCTCCGAGCTTAAGAGTAAAGCCAGTACCGATATGCGAGCTGGCTACTTGTGTAGTTGTTCCACGACACTATACTCGCTGTGTTTTAGGAATTTCAAGAATTCCTTAGCTTCTTTCTCCTTTACCGGCTCATTAACAAGTGGTTCTGGCTTCTCTTTCCTTTGTTCGATTTCCAAAGATTTCTCTTTTACAGGTTCGACTTTTGTATTTGGAGTATCATAGCGCCTTCCACTGCGCGTATAGAAACCCACGTCTGGACCTTCTTCTGATGCGTTAACCAGGTTTTCCTCTCCCGAAATTGTCACATTGCAGTCATAGTTCCAATGTACCCTTTTGTTATCTTTATAAGGAAAAACAACAGGTTTCTGGATTACGACTCTTGGTGCAATTTGTGCTCCGGCTTCATTGATTCTTGGTCGTGTGATGATTACCATCGGACGATTGGCCCCATAGACCTTTTCTGTCGACCCTCCTTCTGAGGAGCACACCTCTTCTTCTTCGGTATACTCAAAGAACTCTAGCTCCTTGTTGTCCATTAGACCTTGTACTAAGGTTCTGAATTCACTACATTTCTGAATCACATGATCTTCTTCATCATGGAACTCACAATAATTCCTTATTTCTCGGGACATGTTCCTCAAGTCTTGTGTGATTAACCCTCTTTCCACCATTTTCTTCCAAACTTCTTTTAACGGAGTCTTCACTTCTGCAATATTCACCTTAATTTTCCTCACCTCGTTCTCGACTATCAAATTTACCCCCTTATCAGCATGGTTGGGTAACGGATTTTCTACACCAGATGGATCATCGAATTTTATAATGTCCATTTTGATGAGTCTTTCGACTAACTTTTTGAAAGCGGTGCAGTTTTCTATCGAGTGTCCCGTAATTCCTGCATGGTATTCGCACTGGGCGTTTGCGTCGTACCACTTGGGGTACGGGGGTTGCATTGGCTTTAAGTAGAAAGGGGACACAACATGTGCATCAAATAAACTTTGGTACAAATCCCTATACGTCATTGGAATAGGCGTAAATTGGAGTTTCTCTGTATTTTGCCTTGTGTTGGACTCTTGTCTTGGTGGGCCTTGATGACTAGTGGTTACCGTTCTTGGTTGGCTCATAGAAATCGACATTGAGTAACCCGTGTTCACATTATTCACTTCACTTTCCTTTTTCCTTGGGGTCGATCTCTTTGTGGTTTCTCCGGCCTCTATTTTCCCGCACCTTATGGCATTCTCTATCATTTCGCCAGCCATCACTATGTCTGAGAAGCTCTTGGTTGCGCTTCCGAGCATGTGATTGATAAAAGGTGCCTTCAGGGTATTAATGAAGAGCATGATAGTTTCCTTTTCTAGCAGTGGCGGTTGGACTTGCGTAGCGACTTCCCTCCACCTTTGAGCATATTGCCTGAAACTTTCGTTTGGCTTTTTCTCCATGTTTTGTAGTATGATTCTGTCAGGCGTCATATCTGTCACGTGGCCATATTGTTTCATGAAGGCCTGTGCCAAGTTATTCCACGAATTAATATGGGCACGACTTAGATGATTATACCATTTAGCCGCGGCCCCGGTCAAGCTGTCCTGGAAACAGTGAATCAATAACTGATCATTACTGATATATCCGGTCATCCTCCGACAGAACATTGTAATGTGAGCCTCAGGACAGCTGGTCCCGTTATATTTTTCAAATTCTAGCATTTTGAACTTCGGAGGGAGCACTAGATCTGGGACTAGGCTCAATTCCTTAGCGTCAATTCCACTATGGTAATCAGCGCTCTCCAACGCTTTGAATTTCTCCTCTAGCCATTTGCATCTATCTTCCAGTTGCTTTGGGAGTTCCACTCTTTCTTTTTCCATCTCTGCTATATCATCAAGGTCGGGGATAACGGGATTTGCTGAATTGTCTCCAGGGTTAGATCCTGAACCCGCTGGGAAGTTCACCGGTACCGAGGTGCCAGTCTGATGTTGACGGACACCTTTTGTGGACATGCGTTTGGTTGTGCTTGGATGTTTGTTTGGGTAAAGCCCGGGAGATAAGCGGAGTCCTCGTTATCATCTCCGGTATTGACCATAGGGCTTTTTCCTTTATCTAACCCTCCAGTCAGCAATTGGGTTAGTTGGCTCATCATATTCCTTTGGGATTTTAGCATCTGATCCCTCATATCTTGTTGGATTTTGGCCAATTGTTCTTGCATCTGTACTTGCAGTTGATCCTGCATCTCCTTTTGCATTTGTTCCAATCTTTCCAATCTTTCTAACTTTTGGTCCATCGCTTTAGTTTTTCCTCGTGTACCGTAATGATGTTCCAGGGTAAGTGCAATAATTTTAGGGTCTCTTTGTGAGATTTAATGCACATGATGCCATGTAATGCTGATGCATGGAATGTATGCAACAAAAAGGCGTTGATTCTGATTCAATTTCATTAGAATAACTTTTCTAGAAAATAAATTTCTTTACATAAAATAGATTACATATAAGGCCTCGCCCTAATACTTAAGGCCTTGACCTTCCTAAGAAGCCAAGCTAACACTCGGCCTCGATCTGACTCTGACTCGTACTTTAAACTTAGTACATCAGCCTGGACTGCTAAGGTTTGTAAGTGATCCGCCACCTCTTGCACTTGAGCCAGGGCTGCACCCATGACGTAATCCCTATCTCTGACCTGATCTTGTGATTGATGAAGTTGCTCCTTCCACCGCTCATTATTCGCCTCAAGGAGTTCAACCTGAAGTTCACAGTTTTGCAGCGCGGTTTCGAGTTCTTCTATCTTCCCTTTTAGTTCTTCAATTTTGCTCAAACTAGCCTTCAACTCGATTACAGAGTTATGACTATGATACTGATACAAGGATCTTTCTAACTCTGACACCTGAGTCTTTAATCCCTCATTCTCGTTTTGACTTTCTACCAAATTCCTTTTTAGAGTATCTTCTTGAGCTTGAGCATCTCAGAATTTCTTTTCCCATTGGCTGGTTCTACTTTTTTTCCTCTTTAATTTCTTGCCGCCATTTTTCTGACGGTTTTCCCAAACCAGCGATTCTCATTGACCTCCGCAGCTTCTTGTAGTCTATTTTCTAACTGTCCAAATCCTCTTCAGCCTTGTTTTTTTTCTTTTCTCAGCTTTTCAGCTTCTAGTTTCTGGACGTCGACATCCAGTCCCAGCTGCATTTTCTCCTCTTTCAATTGCTCTATTCTTTTTTCTGGCTCCGAACTCTTTCTCTCAAAATCCTGTTTGATGATCTCTAGTTTAGATGGGATCACCTGTAAGTGTTCTTCCATTGATTGGGTGTTTTCTTGGTCTGACGTAGGGATGTTGTCATTGATTCTCTGACTCCTCCACCGGTCATACTCAGGGGTTTTCATCGGGTTGGCAGCAAACCTTTTCATTTTACGAGTTCGGTTCCAAACGTTCGATATTTCACGAGCTTTCATTTTGTAATTATCTCCTTTATACACAAACTCACACTAAGCTAAACCCTATGTTGCTGGCGTAAACTGTCTAGATCTGTAATGTCTTAACACGAGTAGAGGAGCGTACCCGATAGCTCCTCATATTCCAAGCTGGGGAACCCAATCAAAATCTCCACACCGATATAAGATCTCGTCCGGAACCATCCAAGGGGCTCTCCATTCTACGTCTTCTTCTTGCAGATTTTGCAGAATCATTATCCATTTTTCTTTCGTAATATCGTCCCGTCTTGGCGTAGCTACTAACTCATTCAGCGAAGAATAGTTTTCAGAGAAGATTCGATACGATACTTTTTCCACTTTCCAAAAATGGTTGTGGAACCATGCTAGTAAAAGTTGTGCACACCCGATGAATCTCCCTTCACCCGCTCTTCGGCATGCGCTCAGGGACCTGAACGTTTCGGCTAAAATTGCAGGAATAGGTGTGATCCTTTTTATCAAGTCTGTCAAATAAATCGGAGATCGCCTCATCTATATGCCTTAAATCTTTGGAGAAGATAACCAGTCCATAAATGCTCAAAGCGAAAACGTCAACCCTTTTCTTCATATCAGGATGCGCTAGGATCAAATCCCTCAAATTTCTCCAAGGGATGCACTTACAATCTCCTTTTTACTTTATCCGAGCTGTCATCCACTGCTCGCTCATCCCTGTAATGTTCATCAGCTTTTTTAAAAATGTCAAGACATTAGCAGCTCTCGAATAAGCCTTGTCAGTTTGAATCTTTGGGCAACGGAGCAAGGCTGTGTACTCTTCTATGGTAGGTACCAAACCCACTTTCCCGAAAGTAAAGCAATTATAAGTAGGGTTCCAAAACTGGGCGATGGCTCGGAATAGGTGCTCGTCCACCTTGATATCAAGCAGATAGGGCAAATCACCATAATGATAGTAGAATAGTTTCTTGATCTCGTCATCCCACTGACCCCATATTTCTTTCATCTCTTGAAGATTATTTTGGGTTATGCTGATACGAGTGAAATCTCACAACTCCGACACGTACCCCTCTGTAAGATTATCACATTTCTCTTACTACGTTGTCTCGGCCCATATCCGGACGACCACATTATCCTCCACTTTATCAAGAAACCCCTTTTCCATGACAAGTTATCTATTTAGCAATCGAATGTGAATCAACACTTTTTTTTGTGATGAATATGCCATGCAATTAAAATCAAAGTAAAAACAAAGCAAGTCAGTACTTCATACACAATTTAAAGTAAGCAAGGAATAATAAAATACCTACTCGGGTAACCACTAGGGTTTGGCGCTGCTCTACCTAAGGTGGTTCTTAAGGCTCGCTATATGGGGCTTGGTTCGAGAGTAAAGGTACCTGAACCAGCAGATTCCTCGATCCTCACCCATTATAGGCTCATATGGACCGAGTTCAGTTCAGGGGAATACATTTCCCTATGGCTGCACGGAGATGAAAATCTCACGAAGACATAGGTACGGATGTATCCCGAAAGCGATCCACTATCCTGCACAGAGGTGAAGACCTCACGAATGAATAGTTTTTCACTCCCACTTAAAAGGGTATAATCGAGCAGTCATGTAATGCAATGTGCAGAGACATATCAAAAAATTCAAACCAGAAAAGCGAACCAAAATGATGAAAGTTGTAACAAAGAAGGATGAAATGTAACAAAAGGATCGTACATTTAAATCGAGTTTTCAATTTTCGACAAAAAGACAAAAAGTAATCAACTCGTGGCTTGACTCTCTTATTTGGGTCTCCAGTGGAGTCGCCAAGCTGTCGAAACCATTTTTTGAAAAACGGGGTCGACTTTGATTTTGAAAATGAAAACGAAAAAACGGGAGTAGCCACCAATCATTTTTGATGAGGTGTGATCGAGTCACCTCATAATTTAATCATTTTAATAAAAGTTTAAATTTATCAAAACGATGATTTTTTTGGTCTACAAAATCCAAAAAACGGGTTCGGGAGTCGGTTACGCACGAGGAAGGGTTAGCACCCTCGATACGCCCAAAATTGGTACCTAGTTGATTAATTAGTGTCTTAATGTCGACAATTGAAAATTTGAAGAAAATTTTAAAATACGATCCTTTGTTATAAAATTGAAATTTTTTTGAGAACAGGGCATGGTTTCACGTTAATCGAGAAAAAAAATTACGTCCCGTAAGTTAGGACACAATGTCTTAAATTCCCGATACGAGAATAAACGCCGAAAAATTTATTTATTTTGAAAGGTATTCAATTATCTCGGTTTTTAGAAAGAAATCATATTCTGTAAGTTAGAACACGATCTTTTCGTAATTCCCGAGATTATTTAAAAATGTTTTAAAAACGTTCATTATTCGGATTTATCGAGAAAATCGGAACCCCGTAAGTTAGGGTACGACTTTTCGAATCTCGAAATACGAAATTTGCTAATTTAAAAAAATTTTATGTAACGGGTAAAGATTAATGTGGCACGATTTTGTAGTAAAAATGTAAAAAATGAATTACGGTACTAATATGCATAACGAAAGAATAATAAATGCATTAGTGTAAATGACAATAATACGAGCAAAATTAAAAATAAGATAAATAATAAAAAATAAAAATAAATAAATAAAAAAACAAACCAATTATAAAAAAATGAGTATGTAAACAAATGAAAAAAATAATTAAAAATTTAATAGTGAACAAATAAATAAATGAGTAAATATTAGGTAAAATAGTTTAAAATAATAATAATAATAATAATAATAATAATAATAATAATAATAAATGAATAATAATAATAAATAATAGTAAAAAATAAAAATAAATAATAATAATAATAATAATAATAATAATAATAATAATAGTAATAAAATAATAATAAGATAAATGATAATAGTAATAGTAGTGGAATAAAATAATAATAATAATAATAAATATAATAGTAATGATAATAATAGTGATAATAATAGATATAATAATAATGATAATAATAGTGATAATTAATTAATCTAAACATAACAAAAATAACAAAAAAGGACTAATTTGAACTTAAAACAGAAATTTGGGGGGGCAAATCCGAAATAAATAAAAAGAAAGGGACCCCATTGAACGCGCGAATAACAAGGAAGGACTAAAAGGGAAATTTTTCCTTCTCCTCCAAAATGCACAGCATCAGGGGGGACCAGATTGAAAACTGAAATAAATTTTCGGGCAAAATTAAAAAATAAAATAAACTTAATCACAAAACCAAAAAAAAGCGGAAGGGCTAAAAGCGCAATTAGCCCTTCTATTAAAAAACGCGCGGATCCTAGGCCGGAGCGGGTTGGATCGGGTCGGGCTGGGCAAAACGACGTCGTTTTGGGGCTTAAGGACGCCGACCAAAACGGCGTCGTTTTATACGCCTATAAAAGTAAAAAAAAAATCTTAAAAAAATTTCATTTCAGCAGTTTTTTTTTTAAAAAAACAACCCCCTCCTTTTTCTTATCTCTCTGGAGGGCTCGAAGTCCGGCGAGGATCCGGCCAGTCGCCGCCGCGCCTCCGCCGTTGTCCGTCGCCGACGACCGCCATGCACGGCGGCCGGAACTCCGAAAGTTAAGTTTTTTTTCTTTTTTTATGCTATATTTTAATATATGTATATATGTAAATAGTTTCGTAAATAAATTAAAAAAATGAAAAAGTATCAAAATAACCTTTGATATTTGAATGTCAAACTCCCCTGTTCCTTTATATTTCTTGTTGTATCTTGGATGTTAGTGCTTGAATCTCTGCTTTTGGTGTTTTTTAAAATCTGTTTTTGTTGTATTCCAAGAAGAATCCAGAGAGATTACATTGGCTTTGCTTGGCTTTATATAGCCATTTTTTACACGATTTTATTTATATTTTATGCTGTCTTTTCTGCCTTTTTGATCCTTGCAGGTGCAAGTGGGCGGTCCATGACAGTGGAGGTGGAGCAGGTGCGCCACTTGCGCTGAAGATGTGACGACGATGGCGCTTTGACGTTGGCAGCAAGCCTAGGGCAGGTGGCAGCAGACCTAGGTAGACCTAGGGTTTTCTTTTGTTTTTTGTGTTTCATGGTTTTGGGCTTAATTGGGCTTCGGGTTAATTGGTTTGGGTTTGAGTTATTTTGTAATTGGGTTTAGGGTTAGGCTTGGGTTTGTGGTAGTTTACTTATGGGCCCCGGGCAAATTGGGCTTACTACATTAGTTATTTGAAGAAGTCTTCATTTCACATTTGTAAAACAGCTTCCTTTTAATTGTTGTTAGCAGTGGCAAAGTTAGGAGGTTAGTAAAATTGAAACATATTTGAAAAATTTCATTTAGGCCTCATTATAATTTATAAAATTTTAAATTAAAAATGGTAAAATTACATTTAACTTTCATAAAAATGATAAAATCTTGATTTAATCCTTTAAAAATTATAAAGATATAAATAATTAAAATAATAAAATTATATTTTTACTATCGTAAATATGACCCGGAATGAAATTATTGACTTCATCCCTGACTGTTAGAACATAAACGAACAAATTCTAATGTTAAAGGTATATTTTCAAACTTTTCTAATATATTGCATTTACTTTTACAAGTTTTGTGCTTTTTTTCACGAGCAAAGTTGTTTTAGCGAAGGTGAGGAGATTGTAGGATTGAAACATGGGGCCAGGATTTGTCCCCTGAATGTTTGGTCAGGATGTGGTATTCTTGATGATGTTTTACTTTATGCGTTTAACGAATCTTCTAGTAGTAGTTTTGGTGTGTTATGTTCTTTAGTGTTTATTTGTCTATTACTTTTCATATAATGAATTGGTGGAACATTTTTTTTCTGACTTTTTAAAGTCGTTTTACCACGTCACTACATCGTGGAAAAACACGTGGAATTTTTTAACAGGCGTGACCATGTCAGCATTGTCATTACTTTTTAACTGTTAATGTTGATTAAAGGAGGCATTTGGTTAATTTTCACGATTTGTAAAAAGTTCAAAAGAATTGAACTGATTTTTTAGAAAGATTTCAGAGCTTATTAGGTACAATAAGCCTAAAACAAATAAAAACTTTATTATTAAAAAAATTATTTATTTAGTGTTAGTTTAATAATTAAATTAACATTAAAATGTATTTTCGTCAATTCAAAAATTTCTCTAAACTCATACTTATATATATTATAAATAAATTGTAAATAAAAATATTATTTTAAATCTAAAACATTTTCTTGAAATTATATATAAATAATCCAACTAATTTAGCTGTATATGCCCTTTTTTTTTAAATCAAGGTTTTAGGTTTTTTTTTTTATGAATTAGGGAAATAGGTCGTTTTTAGGTAGAGAAAAGGAAAACGCCTAGCTGGAAGCATTTTCCCACAACAGTAAAAAAACTTAAATGCCAACGGTTCAAAATTTTTTCCTATAAATACCACACAATTTTACCTTTTTCTCTCTCAAATCTTTTTATTCTCTCAACTCTTTAAATTCTCTAAATTTTCTCAAGCTCTTGTTCTAAACTTTTCGATATTCTCGTTTAAAAATATTAGTTTTTTAAGGCATAATTGCAAAAATAACCCTCAACGTTTGGGGGCATTTGGTTTTATGCCCTTAACCTTTTGATTTTTTGATTGACACCCTCAACGTTACAATTTTTTCAAAAATCAGCCCACTTTTAACAGTCAACGTGAGTTGACCGTTAATCAAACTGTAGGTCAACATAGTAGCCCATGTGGCATGCCACATAAGCGCACGACGTCATAGATGACGTCATCTATTTAACAAAATTTTTTCTCTCATTTTCTCTCTTGCTAAACACCACTTTTTTTCTTCAAAACACATGGTTGTTGCCATTTTTTTTCTCTCATTTTCTCTCTTGCCAAACACCATTTTTTTTTCTTCAAAACATATGGTTGGCTCATTTCATCTATAAGAATCTCCCATTACCATGATTATAATCATGCTTTTGTGCAATTTTTGTAAACCCACACCACACTTTCAACTTAAAATCATTGTTTTTTTCCCCCATTATAGGCTGCCATTTTTTTCTCTTTTGCCAAACACCATTTTTCTTCTTCACTACCTAACCTCCAAACCATCCCTGTTTTACTATCCCGTTTCTGTTCCCATCCCTCACTTTCCTATTTTATTACTACTTTCTATCTAACAATCATAAAAGCAGCTGATGGGAAAATCCAAATCATTATTTTTATACAGATTAACCAATTCGTCCAGCATAATGAAAACATGATATACTATAATTACAATATCATGAAATAATATGCTGCACAAGTTTAAGAAACCTGTTTCGGTATCTATTTATAATGATGGTTGTGGAACACTGGTTAATCTTTCAGCTTTTTCTGCACCGTAAGCAATCCAATCTATTCCACATCATTCCTCTTACCCATCGCTTCCAACTTCATTTCTATGTGAGAGTCAAATTGACAATAAGTTTATAAAATAGAGTACAATATTTATAAAATGAAACCGAACACGCATGCGTAAATTGTTAGCTCCGTCCGTACCTGAGGGTAGCAGTTTTGGCGGACGATAGTCTGAGTGGTTCTATGTACCACAATCTCGTATAAGACTTTCGCCTATTCAATATTATTACACACATGAAGAGAATCTAAAGAGTAAAATCATGAAACAGAGTAGTACAACATTAATATTTAATGCTTGTTAATCCAATAATCCCATTTCCTTGTATTTCTCGAAATAGGGTGTTAATTTGATGAGCTTAAGCAATCATCAAGTTTAATCAATCTTCATGTTCAAGAATGAAAATTTTGAAGATGAAGATCAATGAACGACAGAACATGTTCAAGAATGTTGTGTTTTGAAGAAGAAAAATGGTGTTTGGCAAGAGAGAAAATGAGAGAAAAAATTGGCAGTCGACAGTGGGGAAAAAAGTAGTGATTTTAAGTTCAAAGTGTGGTGTGGGTTTACAAAAATTGCACAAAAGCATGATTATAATCATGGTAATGAAGATTCTTGTAGATGAAATGAGCCAACCATATGTTTTGAAGAAGAAAAATGGTGTTTGGAAAGAGAGAAAATGAGAGAAAAAAAATGGCAGCAACCATGTGTTTAGAAGAAAAAAAGTGGTGTTTGGCAGGAAAGAAAATGAGATAAAAATTTTTGTTAAATAGATGGCGTCATCTATGACGTCGTGCGATTATGTAGTATGCCAATGGGCTATTATGTTGACCTACAGTTTAATTAACGGTCAACTCACGTTGACCGTTAAAAGTGGGCTAATTTCTAAAAAATCGTAACGTTGAGGGTGTCAATCAAAAAATAAAAAGGTTAAGGGCACAAAACTAAAAGCCCCCAAACGTTGAGGGTTTTTTTTTTGCAATTATGCCTTTTTTTAATTATTTCGTATTTTATTTGTTCAGATTGAGTTTTCACAAATGGCAACCTCTCTAATTAGTTTCGACGAGAAGCATATTTTTGCTGCTCAAGTAATAAGGGTAAGACGAAATTTTAAATTTTTTTTATTTTCAATTAAGTTAAATTTTTTTTTTAATATTTCAAAATAAATTTCTTTGTCATTATAAATAGGCGGATGATCGTGTTTTGGAGGGGACCTTATATAATTTGGCAATACCTTCGATCACCAAACTTCGTGGTTACTTGCAAGAGGCAGAATTCTTACATACATCTTGTATGCTCGATGGCTGCAAACTCGATTTTACACTCATCAGCGCCTTGGTGGAAAGATGGAGGCCCGAAACACACACTTTCATCTTCCATGCGGCGAGTGTACAATCACACTCAAGAAGGTAGCATTACAACTCAGTCTATCGGTGGATGGGCCAGCCGTCACGAGATCAGTAATCGTTCCTGATAAGGAAGACCTCTATGCGACATTATTGGGCAAGGTCTCGAACTTGTTTGAAGGTGGTTGGATACGGATGAAGTGGTTAGAGACCAATTTTAAGAAGCTTCCTCCGCACGCGATCGACGTTGTCAAAGAAAAATACGCCTGAGTATTCATCTTAAGGTTAATTGGGGCATTTTAGTGCTCGATAAATCTTAAATTTTGGTGCATGTAAGGTGGCTACTACACCTAGTGTACTTTAAAGAATGCAGGAAACTAAGTTGAAGATCAGCCGTGTTGGTCACGTTGTACCGGGAGTTGTGTTGGGCGACGGGACCAGATAAGATATCAATTGATGGTTGCCTACTTCTGCTGTAGCTGTAGGCCTAGTAGTGACTATCGTTTCTACATCCTTGAGTGAGTGACCCATACATGTTCCTGTTGTTGACAAGGTAAAAATTATTTTTTTAATAAGTACATAGTTTGTATAGTATTTGTTTTTATTTATTATATGTTTGAACTAACATATCATTTGTACAGGTGGAACTATGAGCCGAGTTACGTTGGACTACTTTATTAGCTGGAAGTTACTAGGTTGCTAGTAGATCAACGCTCAAAAGTCGAGGTTAATTACTTATTCTTTAGAATCTATATTAATTACGCAATGATTTGTAAAATAAAATTTCGTACACAACGAAATTTACAATTGTGCACTTCAATTTTAATGGATGCCATATGCCGACACCGATATTATATCTTGCATCCTACCGAAATTGTTGGCCAATCGAAGGATGTGGGACTCGAATGTGCTATTGATAGTATACACGGCGGTGGAAATGTACAAACCGGATCGGGTGATGTGACAGTTAGGGTGGAGGCAACAAATTCCGCCGCCGCCATGACACATGGATGAGTTGCACAAGGTGGACCTTTGAGGGAAGAACGATGGGGACTGGAAAGAGACTCACAAGGACTATATTGATGTTTGAGGTCATAGGATGGAATTCTTACCCATCCAATAACCATTTTTTTAGCGGACATGGCGACCTGTTTAGAGTACATGTCGTGGTTTAGAATTACCGGCAAGATGTATCTGCTATCAATGGAGGCAATGAGTAGGCAACTGATGCGTCGTTGAAAGCACCAAAAATATCCTATTCCCTACAAAATAATGAAAAAAAAAAGCGAGAAAGGGAAGTAGGGTCGAATCCTCGAGGACCGAATTATACGAATGCTTGTTTCTCAAAATCTGCGAATCGTGCCCAAGAAAACTCTGCGTTAGAAAAATAAAAATAACAGAATTAAAAGTTTTGATTTGGAAACGAAAATAAAATAAAAACAGAATTGAAAAGTCGAATTGGAATTGCGAAAATTAAAAATAGGAAATAAAGTTGAAATAAGGAAATTCTTATGGGGAGATTCCAGCCTCCGGTTGCCTCGATCCACCTTGGGTTCAATCCTTGGCTTTTAGATGATCCTTCTCAAACCGAATAAGCCAGTTATAGTGGAAGAGGACGCCTACGACCACCAGCTCCAAGGATTTAGACTTCGATTTAGTGGAACCTGAATCTAGCCAACAATCGCTCTTGTGGGACCATCTTATGCTAGATCAACGTTTCTCAATGGCGAATCCCACGCCATTTTGTCTCTTGGGCTCGCCAACCTCTGACGCAGTAAGCTAACGAACCGACTGTGCAACCTTCTCAAAATATACAAAGCGGCCGGTTCCTTGCACATGTTGAAAAGATCACTTTTAAGGGACATGGACGGAAGCGTCACCCAGTGAATGCGAGAAACGAAGAATACCCTGTTGAGAAGGCTAAGTACGGATTCTAAACCTCAAGAACCCATTTTGGGGATTTTCGGCAACCTTTGGCTAAAAGGGTTTTAGTGGTTCATAATTGTGGTGGAAAAGAAAATAAATATAAAAATGGAAGTTTTATTAAAAGGGAAAATGGAAAGAACAAAAGCCTTATGGGGAGAGAGTTTACAGAAAAAGATGAACAACAAAACTGAGTCACTTCATCCCCTATTTATAGTGCTAAGATAGATAGACTAGTCCTACTTAAATTCTTAAAGATAATTACAAATAATCAAAGATAAATAAAGATAAATAAAATAAATCCTAAATTAAATAATCCTTAATAATTATCTTAATATTAATTATCCTAATATAATTAAAATAGAGTCCGATAGAATAAAATCTCTTCTTTTGCATTTCACCCTTGTGTCCTTCATGCTTGCACTTTTGGCATCAACTTTTCCATGTGTCGCACACTGGCCCATTTTATCTCTAAATTCATGCTTTTGGCCCTTAATTTCTCTTTTGCTTCCAATTTAGCCCCTATAAGATAAAAGACCATAAATAGCCCAAATTAGTAGAATCATACTCAAAATAAATATGCAATTAACACATAAAAACATGACGTTCTAGAGTATTATCAAATTCCCCCTACTTAGCCCATGCTTGCCCTCAAGTATGGTTCCTATCCACTGTGAAAATTAGATCCTGAAAGAAATTCTACTCCAAAATTTTATAAAAATTAGTCAAAAATGCATATGAAAAATAAAGAGAACTTCTAAGCTTGCTTTAAGTAAAACAGAAAAAGTTTTCTAATTAACACACACAGAAATTAAAATCGTCTTGAATTATTTCATGCTATTTAGGTAAATTACCAAACCTACCAAGACCCTTATTTATTTCCTCCTTTAGTCCCTAACTGAAATTTTATTAGTACTATTTTTTTCTCTTTTTTATTTCTTTATTTCTTTTTCTTCTTTTTTTGTCTTATTATTATTATTATTACTTATTTACTTAGGAATATATTGAACCTTTTGACGCGAAGAGAGATGACAACCCAAGCACCCCACCCTGGTTACTCAAATTTCAACATACTCCTAAAAATTATTTATTTCTCGTTAGCGGAGTTTTACCCATCACGTCACACAACCTTTTGACGCGAAGTAGAATGACAACTCAAGCACCCTACCCCGGTTACTCAGTCAGTCACGTTCTGAGCCGCACTCATAACCTTGGTTAGCGGAGTTTTACCTATCACGTCACACAACCTTTTGACGCGAAGTAGAATGACAACCCAAGCACCCTACCCCTAAGTTACTCGATCGACCACGTTCTAAGTCGCACTCATAACCTTGGAAACATTTATTAAACAAAATTTACAAGAAATTTTAATTTTAAGAGGACCTAAGAGAAATAGTCAAGTGTCGAAAATAAGTTTTAGTAACCACCTAATAGACATGAACATAATTTAGGCATGCAAATGTATTAAGTGTCCACTTAATATTAAACTTGATCAATTTTACGAAAAGCAAGATAGAGTTAACTTATTAATCATAATTATTTTTTAGCCTAATAAAAATAAAACAGTGGAGATAAAATCAAATGATGCGAATCATAACTAACTCAAGAGCCAAGAATCATGCATGTGGGTCAAACAGTGGCAAGTCGTGGTCAAATTCTTGGGCATGAAAAGCGACAGAATTTTCTTAAAAAATGGACAAAATGGAGCCTCAAGCAGCAAACACGAATCATAGCAGAAGACAACAATAATACGAAGAGTACCTCCCGCCTACTTAAAACACATTGTCCTCAATGTGGACGCAAAAGAAATAAATAGGTAGAAAAGTTTAGAAAAACTCCCCGTGTAGCTACTGTCGATTTCGGAGGACTTGCGCGTGAAGGGGACGATGTGGTGGGCCCGACGGCTTGTGCGGCGGCCATGGAGGAAGAGGAGGTGAGGGAGTTCGAAGGAGAGGTAGTTGGTGTTGGAGAGGAGATTTGCGGCGGTGAGGAAGAGGAAGGAGAGGAGGCGCCGGTCAAGTCGACAGCTTGGGGTGCAGAGAGGCGGGGACGGCGCGAGTTGATGGAGAAGGGAGGCTCAGCGGTGGCGCGGCTTCGGGTTCGCACCATTCGAACGGCGAACGGTGGTGGTTGGTGGAGAGGGGTGAGTTTTCGGCGGTAATAGAGTTAGTGAAGGAAATTTGGGAAAAATTTTAGGTTTTGGAGGTTTTATTTGGCTGAAAGGGGATGTTTGGGTGCAGGGATAAGGATGGTTGGGTGCAGGAATAGGGTAGTTTGGCTGCAGGGATATGGCATTCTGGGCTGGAATAGTATCTGGAATAGAGGCTCTTTGGTACCATGGATAGGGCTGTTTGGTTCTGACTTGTCTCCCTTTTCTTAGTATTTTCGTTCCGTTTTACCTAGATGGAAGAAGAGAAATTTATTAATATTTAAATAAAATAAAAAAAGAAAGGAAAGGAAAGGAAAATAAGAAATAAGAAATAAAAATAAAAATAAATAAAAATAAATAAAACAAAACAAAATAAAATAAAGATTGGGTTGCCTCCCAACAAGCGCTTGTTTAACGTCATTAGCTCGACGACTTAAATGGTTATACGGTGGCTCAAAATAAATCTTTTTAATCGTGTGAGCTTGGAAGTTCTCATTTTTTATCACATCCACCATATTTGGGTTTAATCGTCCTTGCGCCTCTTTCATTGGTTTCATATTTTCCTCCAAGGGGTTAATCCCTTTTAAGTCGGCAATGGTCTCATCATTTTCCGAAAATGGGAATTTGAGATGCTCAAGAAGTGGTTTTAATTTCGGATCTGATTCCTGCACAACAGAAGGTAGAAGTTTAGTATCCATAGGAGCCAATAATTTATTAACAGATTCAAAATCATCAAACATCATTTTAGATTTATCTCCATAAATTGACTCAAAATTTTCTTCCACTAAAGAGTCAATTATGTCGACACAATTTACGCTCAAGATTTCACTGGGATGGCTAATGGCGTCGTAGACATTAAACTTCACGATCTCCCCATCAAACTCTATCGTGAGAGTTCCACTTCGAACGTCGATTTTAGTACTAGCCGTACTAAGGAAGGGTCGTCCTAACAAGAGATCTAAAGATCCGGGAGCACTATTCTCCTCCATTTTTATCACATAAAAATCTGCAGAAAAAATAAGTTCGCTAACTTTTACCAACACGTCCTCGAGGACTCCTTCAGGATGCACAACGGACCTATCTGCCAGTTGAATGGTAACACCTGTTTTTGTTAAAAAACCTGCGTTAAGTGATTCATAAATAGAATATGGCATTACATTTATGGAGGCTCCTAGATCACACATAGCCTTTTTAATTCCCAAATGACCTATTTTGCATGGTATTGCACACATGCCCTAATCCTTACATTTTGCCGGCATTTTCTGCTGTAACACTGCGGACACATTTTCACCAACATTCACCCTTTCATTACCTGTTAACTTTCGTTTGTTGGTGCAAAGCTCTTTAAGAAATTTAGCATACCTCGGTATTTGCTTGATGGCGTCCAACAACGGAATGTTGATCTCGACGTTCCTAAATGTTTCGAGGATTTCCTTGTCCTCCTTACCTCTTCGACACTGGTGGAATCGTTCTGGAAATGGAGGTTGAATTATGGGCAATGGGGGATTCGTTCGGACCTGTTCACCTTTCTTGGGCTTTTCCTGGGCGATTTCTTGGCCAAGATTCCTATCAGGAATTGGTTCCAATACCTTTCCACTTCGCAACATCACTGCATTTGCGTTTTGTCTTGGATTCGGTTTTGTTTGTGACGGCAGCTTCCCTTGAGAGTTCAATTTCTCAACTGATATGGTCAATTCTCTTATAGACGCCTCAGTTTTCTGTTGAAAATCCTTCATTTCTCTTTGGAAATTAAGAGTTTGCTGTTGAAAATCTAGGACATTAGCTGCTAATTTATTGACCATGTTTTCTAAGAAATTACCTGAATCTCGAGGCTGTTGTGGAAGTTGATTTTGGTATGGCTGGTTATATCGTGGGTTGGCCCTATAACTTAAGTTAGGGTGATCCCTCCACCTTGGGTTGTAGGTATTAGCATAGGGGTCGTATCGCCTTTGTGGCGGCCCAGAGAAATTACCCACAGCATCTAGATGAGCCATGGTATCATCATACAAACTGGGACATGTGCCAGTTGTATGTTCAGGGGTAGCACATATTCCGCATACTCGGGCTAGTCTGGCTTTTTCTGCAATAAGAGAATTCTTCATATTAGTGAGTCTATCAACTTTATCCTCTAAGGTTGGATTACTTAGCTAGTGAACCCTTCTAGGGGGTTCAGTATTGGCTCGGAATTGCTGAGAATTTGCAGCCATTATGGAAATTAAGTCCCTTGCTTGTTGGGGGGTCATGTTAACCAATGCTCCTCCACTAGCGGCGTCTACCATATTCATCTCAATGGGTTTCAAGCTTTCATAAAAGTACTGGAAGAGAGATTGCTCTGTTACACCATGTTGTGGGCAGCTCACACACAATTTCTTAAACCGCTCCCAATAGTCGTAAAGGGACTCTGCTTCTTTTTGCCTTATTCCCACAATTTCCCTTCTTAGCTCAGCTGCTCTAGATGCTGGAAAAAACCTGTTGAGAAATAAACGAGATAAATCAGCCCAAGTAGTTATAGATCTAGGAGGTAAATAAAATAACCATTCCCTAGCTGAATCTGCTAGGGAAAAAGGGAAAGCGCGCAATTTAATTTGATCCTCGATTCGCCTTGAGGTTTCAGTACTCGGACAAACCATATGAAACTCCTTCAAATGTTTATGGGGGTTTTCATTTTGTAACCCTCGGAATGTTGGCAGCAACTTAATTAACCCTGATTTTAGTTCAAAATCGGTATCCATAGTAGGATATACGATGCACAATGGCGGTTGTTCTGTCGGAGCTTCGACCAGTTGCCGAATTGTTTGAGCCATTGGTTGACGTGCCAAATTTGGGTTTTCGTTAACTCTAGTTTCAAGCACCTCTTCAGGTGAATCGACTTCTTCTGCTTTACTTTCAAATGTTTGAGTAGGGTTTTCGTTAACCCTAGACTCTGCTTCGTCGTCGATTCTGATTTCTGGCGGTGGATTGCTTTGAGTCCCAACCACCGCTGACTGCTTTTTTCTTTAGCTTTGTTTCCTTGCGATTAGCTTTTGCAGTCTTTTCAATCTCCGAGTCAAACGCAAGAGTGCCCGGAGTAGATCTGGTCATAGAAAACAAAAACAAGATTAGTATGTTGTCGATCCTAAGAATCGTACCCAAATTTGATGCGTCGTTGAAAGCACCAAAAATATCCTATTCCCTACAAAATAATGAAAAAGAACATGAAAAGGGAAGTAGGGTCGAATCCTCGGGGACCAGATTATACGAATGCTTGTTTCTCTCAAATCTGGCGCGAATCGTGCCCAAGAAAACTCGTTCGTGAAAAAAAAAATAATGAAATTAAAAGTTTTGATTCGAAACGAAAATAAAATAAAAACAGAATTGAAAAGTCGAATTGGAATTGCGAAAATTAAAAATAGGAAATAGAGTTGAGATAAGGAAATTCTTATGGGGAGATTCCAGCCTTCGGTTGCCTCGATCCGCCTTGGGTTCAATCCTTGGCTTTTAGATGATCCTTCTCAAACCGAATAAGCCAGTTATAGTGGAAGAGGACGCCTACGACCACCAGCTCCAAGGATTTAGACTTCGATTTAGTGGAACCTGACTCTAGCCAACAATAGCTCTTGTGGGACCATCTTATGCTAGATCAACGTTTTTCAATGGCGAATCCCACGCCATTTTGTCTCTTGGGCTCGCCAACCTCTGACGCAGTAAGCTAAAGAACCGACTGTGCAACCTTCTCAAAATATACAAAGCGGCCGTTCCTTGCACACGTTGAAAAGATCACTTTTTAAGGGACATGGACGGAAGCGTCACCCCGTGATGCGGAGAAACGAAGAATACCTGTTGAGAAGGCTAAGTACGGATTCTAAACCTCAAGAACCCTTTTTGGGGATTTTCGGCAACCTTTGGCTAGAAGGGTTTTAGTGGTTCATAATTGTGGTGGAAAAGAAAATAAATATAAAAATGGAAGTTTTATTAAAAGGGAAAATGGAAAGAACAAAAGCCTTATGGGGAAAGAGTTTACAGAAAAAGATGAACAACAAAACTGAGTCACTTCATCCCCTATTTATAGTGCTAAGATAGATAGACTAGTCCTACTTAAATTCCTAAAGATAATTACAAATAATCAAAGATAAATAAAGATAAATAAAATAAATCCTAAATTAAATAATCCTTAATAATTATCTTAATATTAATTATCCTAATATAATTAAAATAGAGTCTGATAGGATAAAATCTCTTCTTTTTGCATTTCAGCCCTTGTGTCCTTCATGCTTGCACTTTTGGCATCAACTTTTCCATGTGTCGCACATTGGCCCATTTTATCTCTAAATTCATGCTTTTGGCCCTTAATTTCTCTTTTGCTTCCAATTTAGCCCCTATAAGATAAAAGACCATAAATAGCCCAAATTAGTAGAATCATACTCAAAATAAATATGCAATTAGCACATAAAAACATGACGTTCGAGAGTATTATCAACAACTTTTTTAGAAGAGGCAATAATGACCACCCAACAATGTAGGGTCGGACATGGTCACACGACGGGTTCATCATCGACTCTGATCGAAGAAGCATCCCATGTCTACGTAATATCCTGATCAGTTAACTCCACTTATTCCTGTTCTTTTCATTAACCCCATGTTTTTTTACAAGCACAGCACTATAAATCACTGCACCTCACTGGTTCTTCTATTCTCGCAGGTACATATTTTGGGGCATCGACGTCGCTCACATTCTACAACCCCATGCCGACTTTGATAATGTCACATATACCGAGCTAGATGTCGCCACATGTACCTTTAACGATGATGACAATGATGCCGTCACCGATCCAGCAATCAGTGCCAATTTTAATGCCCAAGTTAATGCCGACGTATACGGGTTTTGGGACACCATACACTTACACACCAATAGTGTCTCAAACACCCACCGTATTATTATTCTATTGAGGTGGGTCATCTGCACCACCATCTTCTATTGGAGTGGAGGATACACGATGGGAGGCTAGGACAACATCACACTCGAGTATGGAAGAAGGCGATGGAGACCAAGATGAAGACAAATATGATGGCAACGATGGCGACGAGGGTAGGGGTGAAGACAAACATAATGATGACGATGGTGACGAACCAGTTTATAAGCCCCCGGTAATAGTTGCGCGCATACATCATCCTCGCGATCGTCACCCATCATTATGCGGCACACATTCTCCCCGACAACGTTGATGATGTATTTTTTAACTTATCTACAACGATGTAAATATAGATGACATCAATAAAGAAACCACAAATTTTGATTGCAACTAATATTTGTGTTTGTTACATTCTAACATAAGTTGTACATAATTTAATAAGAAATAAAAAATTTTTTACCCAAGAATAATAAAGCTATTGTAATAAATTTTATATCCTCTAGTAAATAAGACTGGTGGCGTTGAGGCCTTAATGTACCACTCAACACAGAACATGTCGCCTTTGTATGTCCTAAGTTTCTACAATACCCGCATAATCTCTATTGATCGTCCCTCTCTAGAATATACGTGAGCTTGAGGATAGCGAAGACGACTATCCGATCGAAGTGTTCATCCTAGATGAATCGAAAAAGTACAAATTTGATTAAGTGTTTATTATTTTAGGTGCCTCAACCAAGTTCTTGTTTTTGAAAAAAAATTGAAACTTTAATTTTTCGTTGCGTTTTCCAAACCCATTTTTCCAACAATAAACAATAAAAGGGTCCATGAAATAATTTCTCGAAAGTTCAGACCTTCCTTTGACACATGGATCAACCTTTTCTTCTTTTTTCTAATTATATAGTAAAATGGTCAAATTTCAATTTTAGTCCCTAGGCTACACTCAAAATTAAAATTATAATAATGGTCAAATTTCAACTTTTATCCTTGTGCTACACTCGAATTTAAGATTCAATCTTTATACTTCAACTTTTTTATATAATTTGATACCTCAATTTTTCATAATGTCATTGATTAACCCAAATAATTTTTTTGATTAAAATGTTGATGTAACTTTTAAAAGTTGTTAATACTATTAAAATTATTTGTTAAATTAAGTTAATTTCAATGCCATTTGCAATTTAAAAAAAAGCAACACTAATGAATTTAACAGAAAAATCTAATGATATTAACAATTAAATTTAAATCCTTAAATTTGAAAAATTGAGGGACTAAATTTTTAAAAAGATAAAAAATATTAAAACTAAATTTTAAATATAAAAAATATAAGACTTAAATTATATTTTAATATCCAAATATTTACTTTAAAATTTAATGAAAAATTTTAATAATTAACCAAACCGAAAATATAATAAAGATTATTATGAGAATGACATGATTGCGATTCAAATGAAATCATAAAATTAGGTGAATGGTGAATTCCATCTCATATTTACCTTCTTCTTCTTTTTTTTTTTAATTTGGAAATTTTTTTGTTGACATAGTTTAATTAGTCGAAACCATAATAGGTAGAAATAGAAAATTGACCTTAAGAAAATTAAAGATAGCATATTTGATCCATTGAATGAATTTATAATCCATATATAAATGGATGAGACAATTATAGTAAATGTTTGTTTCATCTTATATGTCTATAGAAATAACACATACGTCACAGTAAAAATTAAATTTGTATTCAAATTAGAATTTGAATTTTGAAACTTGATGTTAATAATAAAATATGGTATTAATTAAATTCTGTGTATTAGCCTGATAGTTAAAGTATTTATCGTTACAGGTATGATTTGAATTTAAATTGCGCTAGTCGTATTACTGTTAGGGATTTATCCTCCTATTATAATTCACTAAAAAAAAAGTATGGTATTAACTCTTTAAACTTCAAAAATATGTCACCACATCGATTTATAGAATTTTAATATATATTATAAATCTAATTGCGTTAGTGTTACTTTTAATTGGGTCACCAACTAGGTTAGGAAAATTATGGAAATGTCTTTCCGTAATTAAAATAAATTACATTATTCAAGGATACTTTAGTCTTTTTATTTAAAAAACAATAAAAGTATGCATAGTGTGAGATTTGTACCCAAACCAATTGTAATAGTAAAATATTTAATTTACGACTCAACTGAAGCTTTATTTTCCATAAATTATATATATGAATAATGTATTTAATTGAGTTAATGTCGCAAGTTAACTCGACTCCAACTCAAGTTTAATGATAACACAATGATAAACAATTTAATCTATTTTCTTTTAGTTTTAATATCATACATATATTACATGTTATTATTAATTATTTTATATATTTAATTATTTATTATATGTTAGTTTTAACCCAAATTAATTTTTGTGATAGGATTTCTGGTATATATATAGATGAAACTTAAAAATATTTCAATACGGCATATAAAGGCGGGATCTAACCTCAAGGTTGACCCAAACAAATTTTTTTTTGAAAAGGCAAACATCATTGAACCTTTACAATAATGCAGAACATATTATTTACAATTACTATTTTATTGTTAATCAAACATAATGAGTTGAGTTTATCATTTCTTATGAATTTCACGTTAATAAATGATAATTGGCCCAGTATTTTAGTTATAATTGTTTATATTATCCTAAATTAGGAAAGGAGATAAATAACACGTGACATAAACCCTAGTTTATGATGCGGATGAGCGACAACATTTGTGACATCAATTATGGTTTCGTCCGATTTTAATTATAATTTATTTTGAGATTTATATCAGTGAGTCTTATCCACCACAATTCGATAAATCATTAATGAAAAAATATTTTAAAAAATAATTTTTAAAAAAATATTCATAATTTTCTCATATTCATAAAAAGAAAAATGTTTTATCATAAAATAAAATAAAATTGCTTTAGGGTTCATTAAATCTTAAAAAAAATTAATAAAATTAAAATATTTTTTTCTTATTTTGCTTTGGAAAAGTTTTTAAATATATATGGTTTCAATCTAGAGACGATGGAGATTACAGAGCGCGATGGTAGCGATGAGGGCGATTTGGTGAATCGCTCAACAAAGAAGGTACGAATACGGGATATTGAGGAGTATCGGGATGTCGATATGGAAACAACAACAGTAGTTGGTAAAACCCTTTCTTGAAAGGATTGACTGCTTGGCATAGGTCTTTATCCGAATGAGAGAATAGCAAACACGGAAGGAATTGAGGAAGACGAAGACTTTGAGTTACTGGAGGAAGATGTGGAACGCTCGTCAATTAATGGTATTCCTTCGATTAAATTTTTTAATCAAATTAACCAAATTCTTATTAAACACATGAATACACAGTAGTAACCAAACTGTTTGGAAGAAATATAGGATATATTGCGCTGTAAAACAAGGCTTCTTCACTTTGGAAACCTTCTTAACCAATCCGTCTAATGGACATGGAGAATGGGTATTCCTTGGCAAAATTTAAGAACTCAGACGACTACGAGTGAGCTTTGTGCCAAAGGCCTTGGGTCGTCTTTGGGCATTATTTAACAGTACAGCTATAGACCATGGATTTTAATCCCGCTCAGCCGTATCCTAGTACAGTTATGGCATGGATTCGCCTCCCCGGGTTACCTGGGCATATGTATAAGCGGTAAGTTTTGCAAGAAATCGGGGGGATGATAAGAATAGTTGCAAATTTAGATTTTAACACCAATAATGGTATGAGAGGGAGGATCGCAGGAATGGCAATTTTAATCAATTTGGATAGGGCCTTGATTTCTCAAGTCATTGTTAATGGAGTAATTCAGCGGATCGAGTACAAGCACTTACCAACAGTCTACTTCTAGTGTGGGCATTACTGATACATGAAAGAAATTTGCCCTAAATGAGGGATGGGATTGAAAGGAATTAGTGATGACACTGTAGGAAATGGGACAGAACAGAGACACACTCTAGGGGATAATAAAGGAGGAACCCCAGATCCAGGTATATATGGCCCATGGATGCTTGTCGAAAGGAAGGGTAGAAGAACGGGGAGAGCGGGATAGAAAGATGGCGGTGATGTCGCAACCAGACCAAAAGAAAATTCTAGGTTTCAGGTTTTGGAAAACCTAGATGGGGAACGAGTCTCCCAAGCTCATGTGGAGGGATCTTGAATGAACCTTGAACAAGAAGTTCCAAGCCCTTTAAGGTTGGGCTCAGGAGAGAAGAAAAGCCCTATGTACACTAGCCACAACCAATAACATACAGCTAGGCCAAGCTTGGATGAGCAAACAATAGGCCACTCTTGGACCAACAGCAACACGGGCCCGAAGATAAGTAGAATTGATTTACGACAAGGGCTTTTGGACCCTGAAAAAAGGAAGACCACAACTACAAAGTCACAGGATCCATGCCGACACCAAGCCTTGACAATAGGACTGGACATCAATGGGGTAGGCCAGGATAAAGCTGGCAATGGAAGCAGACCCATATTGAAAGACAAAGAAAATTCTGGAAGATCTCTGGTGGATCGGGCAAGTAGCATTAGACCAAGCCCAATGGAGATAACAGATAGTGTTTCAAAAAAAGAGAAATCAAACATGATTTGCGACAGTGATGAAATCAGGAAAACGGGACTCTTGCGTAACCTGATGAATCTGGTTAAGATACATCAAGGGTCCTCGTCCAATCGTATTTCACCTATGAACATGGAATCTCCAAGGGAACCTTGTAGCATTAATCATTGCAGGATAAACCTTGAAAATGATGCTTTGGGGAATAATGAGGGACGTTTTAGTCAGCAAAATTGGAAGCATTAAAAGAAATTATGAAGCTCCCAACGATAGGCATTCTTGACGCTGCAAAATACTCGGTGATTCTCTTTAAAGAGAATATCAAGTCTAAAATCGAAGGACTTGTACAGAAGAACAGAACCAAAATAGGCGAGCACCATGATAAGTTACTAGCAACACGTGGTAATGCGAAGGCTGGGAATAGTCGGAAAGTAAGAAACCTCAAAATCATCAAGAAAAAAGGTAACCCTTTTAATGTTTCTCCCTCAAGACACCCAATTTCTAAGTCTATTAGTAACATGGTTGAGTTATTGCAAAACCAATCCAACAAGGGTTGGTAAATGAAGTCCCTAAAAGGATAACTGAAAAGGCAAGAGATTAGGTAGAGACTGGTCAATAATTGAGAGTTCTCCATTACATTTATCATTTTTTTAATGAACTCCAGAATTTCAATTTTTTCTTGGAATTGTCAAGGATGCACGAGTGAAAATTTTTCTCGCATTTTTAAATAGTATAATGGGGAGCATAAGTGAGACATCGTTAGCTTATTAGAACCGAAATTTAGTGGTCATAAAGTTGATGACGTAATTGCAAAATTAGGACTATAATATTCTCATCGAGTTGAAGCTAGGGGCTTTTTCGGGGAATTTGGACCGGTTGGAAATCCTCTGTTAATCTTGAAATTCTCTAAAATCACCCTCAGTTCATATTTACATGGATATCTTTTGGAGTCCCTGTTCAAACAGTCCTAATTGCTTTCATTTATGGAAGTCCTAATAGAACGCAGAGAAGATTTTTATAGGACATATTAAAGGAGACTATTCCTACAACCAATATCCCCTAGATGGTGGTTGGTGATTTTAATGCTATTTTGTCCAGAAATGATAAGAAATGGGGGGAATAGTATTGGAAAATGATGTCCTTCATTTGGAGAATTTGTTGAAACAAATGACTTATATGATCTAGGATTTGGAGGGCCATCCTTCATATAGCAAAGATGATTGGTAATGCTGCTTGGATCCGTACTTTCCCAAAATGCTTAGTGATGCATACTGTTAGAATTAAATCCAATCATAGACCTCTGCTGCTTGATTTATGCTCGGAGTTCAGTGAGGCAAAGGGACAACCTTTTCGTTTCCTAGCAGGATGGGTTCAACACCAGAATTTCTCAAGCACTATATCCAAATTATGGGAATATAATGGGGACATGTCGTCCACTATGGAAAAGCTTATCGTAGGACTAAGAGAGTGGAACAAAAAAATTTATGGCCATATTGGAACTCGAAAACTAGAGTTAGTGTAGAATCTAGGTAAGATCCAATATGTACTAGAGAAGATGAATTCAACAGCCTTAATACAGAAAAAGATGGAGTTAAGGGAAGAGCTTGAAGAAGTGCTTAATCATGAAGAATTACTTTGGAAGCAAAAATCAAGATGTGATTGGTTCAAGTTAGGAGACAAGAACATAAAGTTTTTCCATGATAGAACTCTGCACAGACGGAATATCAATCGCATCAATGGTCTACGTAATGCAAACGGAGATTGACTTTATGACCCAGATGAGATTCAGTCAGAAGCAGTTCAGTATTTCCAAGAACTTTATAGAGAAAAGCTAGATAGGATGAGGTATCTACCCCTAAGCCACTTCTCCTATTTGGACAAAATAGACATATTTTTTAGGAAAAATGTATCAAATGAAGAAGTTAAAATGACACTTTTTAATATGGCTCCTTTAAAGGCTCCAGGAAATAATGGGTTCCGTGCTCTCTTCTTTCAAAATTAGTGGGACAGTATTGGAAGTGCAGTTTGTGACTAGGTTAAATGTGTTTTCAGAGGAAAGCCTATAGAACCGAATTTAAATAATACACTTATTGTACTTATACCAGAAATTGCTCAACCTGAAGAAATATCTCAGTTTAGACCTATCAACCTCTTCTTAGTTCTTTATAAGTTAATTATGAAAATTATTGCTAACAGGTTCAAAGTGGTTTTCCCAAAAATCATTTCACAGGAACAAGCGGGGTTCATTGTACGAAGAACTATTTATGATAATATCATCATCGCTCAAGAAGTCATTCATTCCATGCGAGGAAAGAATAGGAAATAGATTAAAGTTCAAATTGATCTGGAAAAAGCATATGTCAGGGTTCGATGGGACTTTATTGACAGTTCTATGTAGGCTGCAGGTATCCTGGACTTTCTACAGAAAGTAATTATGTTAGTCATTTTGATGTCTACCTTGCAGATTCTGTACAATAGGGTCCCACAGGAAAATTCCAACCAACAAGAGGAGTTAGACAAGGATGCCTCTTATCACCCTACCTTATTGTTCTTTGTATGGAGTGGCTAGGACAGACTTTCAATACAATTGTTACTACAGGTGCATGGATTCCAATTCGGCTATCCAAATCAGGTCCAACCCTATCACATCTTTTCTTTGTTGATGATCTAGTGATCTTCTCAAAGGCAGACATAAAACATGGCTTATTATTAAAAGGCATCCTGGATTGTTTCTATACATACTCGAGACACCGGGTTAATGTGCGTAAGAATAATGTATTCTTTTCAGGAGAAGTGAAAGATACTCTGAGCAATAGTATAAGCCGTCTTTTCGACTTCTAGAAGGTCCAAGATTTGGGGTCATACTTATGAATTCCACTCTTTCATAGTCGAATTACTAAAGCTACCTTGCATTTTTTCATTGAAAAAATTAGAGCTAAATTATGTAGTTGGGATGCCAAGCAACTTTCGATTGCAGGAAGTCTCACTTTGGCATAGTTTGTCCTTCTCTCTCTAAATTATTTTATGCAATCCATGCAAATCCCAAAATGAGTATGCAAGGAAATTGAACAATTGGTGAGACAGTTTATTTGGGGATCTAATACTGGAAACCAGAAAATGGCTCTAGTGGATTGGGAATTTATCTGTCAACCTCACAAGTGTGGAGGTTTGGGCATTCGACAGCTAGAGGACCAAAATGCCTCATTCCTTTTAAAGTTGGGTTTCAATCTTGTCTCCAAAAAGAATACTTTGTGGGTACGAGTCTTATGATCCAAATATCGAATGACAGAGGTAGTCCCAGAAAACATCATGCATGGAAATTGCTCAACTGTTTGGAGAGGAATTGCGAAAGTTTGGCCATTACTAAAAGAGAATATATGTTGGTCCATTGGAAAAGGGGCCATTGTTAGATGTTGGGAAGACTCATGAGTCCTAAAAATAGGTCCGCTCAAAGCACATTCATCACCAATGGAAGGATTAGATCTGAAGTGTTTAGTCAAAGATATGGTTACAGAAGAGGGTTCATGGGACATTGCAGCATTTAGGAATTGGCTAAAAAAAGATATAGTCCGGAAGATTACAAACATTCCTCCCTCGCACCTCCTAACAGGCCCAAACAATATTTTTTGGATTCACATGTCCAATGGGGAGTTCTTAGTCAAAAGCGTATATCAAATGCTAAGAGAAAGCGCATGGAATGAGCAAGATGGTAAATGGAAGGACATTTGGAAATTCAGAGGACCGCAATGGGTTCGGTTTTTCTTATGGCTAGTTTATAAACAACGTCTACTTACTAACCTTGAATGAGTTAAAAGAGGAATTAGCCAAACTGAAGCCTGCTCAATGTGCTATTGCAAAATAAAAGACATTTTACATGTCCTCAAAGATTATTCGGTTGCTAAAGACACCTAGAAATTGATCGTGCCAGAAGCAAGATGGTCTCAGTTTTTCTCCGACAGTCTGCTTGAGTGGATTAGGACAAATTTAGGAATCCATGGACAGCTGATAAGGCATGGAGTCCCTTGGTCAACGCTTTTCAGAATTTTAATATGACGATTATGGAAAAATAAAAATATATTTGTCTTCTAAGGACTCCCATGGAGTTCTATGGAAGTTATTAAAGCTTTAACAAGTTAGGCAAAGCAGTATAAAGAAGTCAGTAGTAGGGAATTACCTAGGAGTAGTACTTTAAATTATCTTTCAAGATATTGTTTAAATAATAGGATAGGAGAATGCTAGTTCTTGTAAAAGTTTTTTAGGATTTTCTTTTTCACCAAATTTCTTTTAATAAAATTTATATGATTAAGGTTTGAGTTTGGAGTTAAAATTGAATTGAAACAAAGAATTAACTAAAATCTTACAAATTTTATTGAAATTTAAATTTCATATATTAACTGAAGTGGGATGTAGTTATTTTAAACAATTCTTTTTATTCAAAGTCGACATTTTTTATTCTACCTTCAAATTTATTCTGCTAATAAAATTGAACTGCACCAATAATAGTAAAGAACAAGAAAACAAATTGTTTTCATTCAATATAAGTTTTATTTTTCAAGATTTTTAGAACCTTAAGTTAAAACTTCAATAAGAGATGAAGATGAGAAATTATAATTAATTTTAATTACATTTAAATAAAATTTTAAGTATTTATTAGAAAATCTTTTAAATTTTTTAATATTTTATTTATTAATGAGAATTGTGATGCATTGATGGTGCATAGGACTCATCCACCCACAATACATTAAATATTATCCTATTTATTATTAGTAAAATTATAGAGAAAATTAATATTTTAATAATTATTAATGTGTTCTGTAAAAAAAATATTATTAATGTGTAGATTAATGAATCACGGGATATCACATGCTAAACATATAATTATTATACTTATTTTCAAAAAAAGTTATTCATTTACTAAGGAGTCATATTCATAAACCATTCACTATTTTTTTTATTCATTTATTAATCCAAAGGAAAATACTTTTAACCCAAAAGAAAATACCTTGAAAAAGTATGCGGCTCACGAGTAAAGACTGCTTAACCAAATTTATTCATTATTTAACAACTCATAAAATTCCGTAAGCTACTCTCAACCTACTGAGCGTGGCCACCACCGTTGCCACCGCCGCTTCCGCCAGTTTCCTTCCCAAAATTAATATTGGTTCCATCGAGATTGTGATGATCACCACCAGAGCTGTCGTCATAGCCTCCACCATTTCGGCCATCTGTGGGGTGGCTCCTGCATGATTGAGCTTGGTTAAGTGCTCGAGTAAAATCCCTCATAGCTTCCTTTATCAATTCCTTCATGGTTTCGTCGTCAAGTTCCTGACCGTTATTCTCGTTAACGTTATCACCTCCTGTTGCCATTACAACGTCCAACAAATCATCGGTTATTTTTGCCATGGCTTTATACACTTAAAGTAGTCTCTTATTTTCTTCAAGTGCACTTTCGGCAGCTCTCAGCAATGCTTCTATGGATGTTTTCTCGTTCCGCATCATTTCCAGTTCAACTTTCATGGTCTCAAGCAGGGATTTAAATTGCGGTCCCGGTCGCGTTTTGGGTCGCATTGTGTTTATCGCGGTTGCGGACATAACGGATACTATTGCGGTCACTGCGGGTATCGCGGTCGTGAATTTTTTTAAAATTCGCACAACTTATTATAAAACATAATAATTATAATTATAATTATAAAAAGTCACTTTTAATGATTTTTAGAGTGTTTTCTAACACTTATGAACTTTTATTAATATGATATGAGAACACAACTTTTATAATCATTAAATATTCTTACATTTATTTACGAATTTTCTAAGAATGTTATATTAACTAATAACAAAGTAAAAAAAAGGAAATATTAAACATTTATCATATTTAATAAGTTTGAAAGTTTTTATAGATAAAATAATTGAAAATTCATACCTGAGAGATGTCTACAATATTTCTTGACAGCTTTGAAGATGGTGAAGATATAAACATTCTATGCTGCAAAAGGAAAAAAGGAATAGATAAATGTATAGATTCTCATTAATTATTTCTATTTCCTACCACTTATTCTTACTCTCATTCTACTTTCATATATAGTTTAACATGCTTGATTCTTAATTATCTTTTCATAAAATATACTCCATTCATTTATCTAAAGATATATTTTAAATGTTTTAATATCATCAAAATTAAGAACATTAACAAAAGTTTTCTTTAAAAAAAAACATACCTTACAAATAATGGTAGTGGTACGATTTAGTTTTCACCAATTAGTGGAATGACGAGGAAGATCAGATCCTTCACCTTCACTTTGAGAGCGTTCTTGACTTGATTCTCTCTTGGCCTTTGTCCAAAAATATATCCAAAAAAAGTAACATTTTCACCTTGGTTTTCATATAATTGATATGGAGGATATATTTGAGGAGGAGGATACATGAGAGGTGGAGGTGGGTGATACATTGGTGGTGGAGGATGCATTTGAGGCTGGTATGGCACACCATAATTAGGAAATGGTGGATAATAACCATATGGTTGTGGATAACCATGTGAATGTTGAAAATATGAAGGTTGTTCTGGTGGATAAAAACCTTGAGTGCTAGTAGATGAATCACTATACCCAAGGTTACTAGAACTCGATCTCCTATCAGATGAAGAGCCTATAAAAGTATGCTTTTTTCCTTTTCCTTTTGATGGAGCTCTAGGTTCACTTCTATCTCTCCTAGGTTCAGGAAACATATTTCCATCAAACTCTGATCTATCACGAAAATGTCCACTAGTGGTACCAACCCCATATTCTCCTCCATACTAGCTAGAAGACCTAATTTCACCTCTATCACCACTATATCCATCATCCTCGTCAATTGGACTTAAACCACCACCATCGGGTCCATCGCCACTCTGACTTGGCGTTGAACTAGAACTTGAATGAGACAACTTTTGTTGTTGAGATTGATTAGCATCCATTTCATCATCAGAGGTATCCACAGGCAACACACTGGCATTTTCACCATCTAATAATGGATTCTCTTTCTCATGAAGCCATTCTGATAGTGGATCAACATCTTCAAAGATATGATCAAGGCTGATAGGATTAAAACTAGCGTTTATATCATCAGTGCTCATTCTTTTTTGATGCCTTATCTGAAGCCTCATATTATAATAGGTAAACACTAGTTTCTCAAGTTTTTTATACTTTAACCTATTTCTTGCCTTGGTGTGAATATAACTAAATGTGCTCCAATTTCGTTCGCAATTTGATGCTGAAGTTGTTTGACTAAGCACTTTAATTACTATTTTTTGTAATTCGGGAACACATGTGCCGTATATTATCCACCACTCAGCTGCATAATATTATTTAAATTTCAAAATAACTTCAAAATGTACAATATAATTAAATAATATAAATTAAATTAAATAATTTAATTAACTATTTACCCAGATTCATTTGCTTCCAAGCTTTTTGTGCTTGTGGAGTACCGAATGTCTCATGTTTATCTCTAAATAGTAACAACTGCATAAATAAAAGATAGAGTAAAAATAAAAAAAATAATTCTATTTCAAATTATGTAACTAAGTTACAAATAATAGTACTTGAATCTAACCTGATTAACCATTCTGACTTGATTATCAAGAGAAGGCTCTAATCTTTCAATTACTGATCGTGTACCTTCTAATGTTTCTATTAGTACATTCTCAGAATGCTCCACCCCAAATTGAAATTGAGGATTGAGAAAATAACCTAAGTATAATTTATAAGAATATCATCAAATAATAATAATCTAAAGCTTAAAATAATAAAATAATAAAATATTTCTTAATTATATGAAACATTTTATCTTACCAGCTGAATGCAAGTCGGAATGCATAAAATTCCATCTATTGTCAATAATCTTTTCGTACTCAGTGAAATATCGACAATCTTGTTGAATTGCTCGTTTAGCTCTATCAACAGCCTCATAAATAAAGCCCATTGTTGGTTTTTCATCGCTATCCACAAGTCTCAATACTTTTACTAGGGGCTCGTAAACTTTTATGAGGTCATTGGCTTTTTTCTAAAAATCTTTTCCCAAAACAATTTTTTTGGCTTCATAAGCAGGCCCTGACTTTTGCTGTCCCCATTTTGATTCTTTAAAATCCTATATATTCATAAGAAAAATTTTAAAATAATATAATTTAAATTATTTGGAACTAACAAAATCATTAAAGCTTGCTATATTTAAGTAATTATATTAACTAATTATAAAATACTAACCTTTGAATTAAACATTTCTCTCAGACCTTGCTTTTGTCTTGTTATCTCTTCAAGTTGAATGAAATGAGTTGCAAATCGAGTAAGAGCAGGTCGAAGTATTTGTTTCCCTTGTGTATACTTCTTCATCAAATCAATAGTCCAAATGTGATTGTATATAAAACAAGTCACTTTCTTTGCCTCATCTAACACTTTGGCTACACTGGGCTTTTTCCCAATATCTTCAAGGCATAAATCTAAACAGTGAGCTGCACATGAGGTCCCATATAGGTGTTTTCTTTTCAACATTAATTTTTTTTCCAGCAGCTTTCATTGCTGCCTCATTATCAGTCACTATTTGGACAATGTAATTTTCTCCAACTTCTTCTACAAATTGAATCTAACAAACTGTAGTAGAATTCAAAGATCTCTACTACTTAACACTTGAGGCATCTACCGATTTCCATAAAATGGTTCCTTTACTGCAATAAACAAGGAAATTAATGATGTGCATTTGATTTAAACTGTTGGTCCAACCATCACACATTAGAGTTGCACTCAATTCTTTCCAATGAGTCTTTAGTCCATTTACCCAATCATGAACTCGTTGATACTCTAACTCCAAATATACATCTGAAACCTCATAAGGTGTTGGGAGTTTTACACCTTGTCCAACTTCTGTTAACACTTGAATTAAGTTATACAACCATGGAGAGCTTGGTAATTGAAAAGGAAGAAAATTTAGATACCGCTTCACCTATCTTCCTTCAAAACTCTTTAAAAAGAGTCATTGACCTTTGGTTGCTTTGAACTTTTGCTTCTAACCAATTCTGTATAGCTCCCTTAAGGTAAACTCGGACTCACTTGGGATGGATTTACTTGTTCTTTCTCTATGATATTCTCTAGTTGATCCATAAGAAGATCGCCCTTCTTCATAAATGTTATCACAACCACCAAAGATTTAAATGCAGAATTCTTCCCTTCTATGCCACTCGTGTTGTGATTGGATACTTTCTCGAGTTTCTTGCCTTATAGCGAAACCTCATCAATGAATTCCTCGTGTTCATCCTCCTCTTCTATTAATTGAGATAAGAATTCATCTTTTCTCCTCTTTTTGTCTATTTTCTTTGTGTTGCTTTCCTTCAGTATATTCATCATACTTTCTCTAATGACACCTGTTAATAAAATAAAAATAATTCACACTTTATATTATTATCAATATTATATAATCTTTATTGATAAATTTACAATAACATTTAAAAATAATAATGAAGTATCACATACCAGTAACATTAGGGCATGGTGCAACATTGCCGGTTTTATGAGCAATGTGCTCTTTAAATCGTGTTATTCCTCCTTTCACAACTTTACCACAAAGTTTACACACAATATTTCCTCTCGCATTTGGCACTAGAGTTCCAAAGTGCCAACCTATATCATTACTTGGTGCACCCTCCAATCCTTTAGTTGGGAACTCTTCACGTGGTGGCATGCTTTATTTTTATTTATATATAAGAAACATAAAATTATATTTAGAAATATAAGCAACTCATTACTTATATTATCAACAATATAATACAAAAAAAAGTAAACATCATTAACATGGAAAATTTAAATTTATTGCATAATCCATACATATTTTATTTTTTAAAAAACAACGATACACCATAACCCATTATTACTTGGTTCTAAAGTTTTTGGTATAAATAGTTTGTTTTATTCCATTCCATCTTAATAAAATTTAAATTTAAATTGGATCAAATTTAAAAATTCAAGTTTTTCATATTATGCAAACTAAAATCAATAGAGATTTATCTAATGTTGAATTGAAGTCATCTATCGGATTTGATAAAGAAAAACACAATGAATTAATTTGTCTTGATTTTTTACCTTTTATAATACAAGTCATAAGTGAAAATATATTTACAAAATAGGTTAAAATATGCAATAAGTCCTTATATTTTTCATAAAATTGAAATTTAGTCCTTATACTTTTAATTCTAAGAATTTAGTCTCTCTATTTTTTCGATTTCAAAATTTAAGACTAATTGTTATGTAACATCCTAGATTAGGGGTTATGCGTTCGTGTGTAATTCATGAGATAGTGGGCTCAGTGGGTGTGTTGGATGTGTTCTGAGGAGTTCTAGGAACCCTAAGGTGCATGGAAATGTATGGAAATGTAAGGCAATGTATGGAAATGTAAGGAAATGTAAGGAAATGCTTTGGAAACGTTAAGTTTAAAAGAGGAAAGTGAACATTTCTGGAAACTTGGAAATGTAAGGAAATGTCAAGTTTAAAGAGCCAAACGAAAATTTTTGGAAACTTGGAAATGTAAAGAAATGTCAAGTTTTAAGGCTTAAAAAGAGAAAACTAAGGCAAGGTGGCCTTAAGAAAAAAAAATATGAGGAATTTGACACACAAACAGGCTTGGAAAAGTGGCCTGGAGATGCCACTTAGGGCCTCTGGAAATGGCGCCACATGCAAGGTGTTGGGCCTAAGTTCGAGTCACATGGGAAGCAAATAAAAGAAATTTTATTTTGCTTCCAGAAGAAGTGAGGTGGACGGCACATGGCTATAAATTAGGAGCTTTTATTCTTTTATTTTTAAGAGATAAAGGGTGGATAAATAAGGGATAAATAATGGATTTATTTTAGATTATTTTCAAGAGATAAATGTGGATATTATTCCTTTTATTTTGATAGATAAGGAAGAGATAAAAGAGGATTATTATTAGTATTATTTTTATTAAGAGATAAGAGATAATTATTGGATTAAGTTTTATTAAAGTGATAAATCAAGGGATAAAGCTATCAAAATAGAAGAGTGGTGGCCAAGTAAAGGACTCTAGCTAGTAATTTTGGCTATAAAAGGAAGAGTAAGGCTATTCTTCATTCATTCTTTTCTTTTCAAGAAAACCTCTGCCAAATTCTCTAAAGTTTCTCCTCTTCTCTCTGTAGAATTTTCTCTGCCATTATTCTCTTTTTCTCTTTTCTTTTCTTCTTCTATTACAAACACAATCAAAAGCCGAAGATACCAATAGCCCTAGTCGATTTCTCACTAAGCCTCAAGAGCCGAAATTGTTATCCACATCAAAGCCATAGCCGAATCATCGCTAAGGGTTCAAGCAAGAGTTCCATCAAATTCTTCATGAGGGTAAGATTAGGTTAGATTCTCATTCTATTTCTTTTAAGGTCATCGAAATTAAGATTCTAATACCCTTAATATCATGTTGTCAAGAGATCTTTCGGGATTTACTAAGTGTCGACTACAAGGAAGGAGAAGTTCTTTTCAGAAGGTACACCATAAGCCGCGTGTTCCCTAGTTATTCGGTGAATTTCTGGATTTAAGAATCTAAGGTAAGTCATATTTAACATACGGCTAAGGGTTATTTGTTGTGAATAAATGTTAGAAATTGATCTAACATGTAGTTATAGGGATTTAAATGAGGAGGATACAAGGATTTTGGGATTTGAGAATTTCAAGGTAAGTTTTAAGAATACTAATCCTAATAGGATTTGGATTTATGGTCGAATGGCTTTTTATTAAATTAGTAAGTGATTAATCAAATGTAGGAATTTGAGATCTAAGGCAAAGAGATCGATTTCGGGATTTCAAGGAATTCGTTAAGCAAATCAAGTGTGTACCCTACCCTAAGTTTTGATAGGTTCATGGCTATGTTTAAATTAAATGTATTATTAAGAATGTATGTATTCACACTAACTTTCAATATATCATATGGCAATTATTTTAATATATGAATATGCATAAGAATGTGAATGTGGCTAAGTACCACAAATGTGGTAAAAGTACCTGTGCACGCTTCCTACTTCGATAGGATTATGAATATGATATATTTTGAACATATGAATAGTAACATGAATGAGAATTAAGTATGTTATGCATGATATAAAATTTATGGGGCATTCGGGATCTATGTGAAAGGGAAGAAGGTGTTGACTTCAGGGCCTCACCAACGGAATATGGTGACTACGGTCACAAAATTTGAATATGGTAACTTCGGTTACATTATCTCGAATTTGGTAACTTCGGTTATTATTTGAATATGGTGTCTAATGACACAAATTATATAGGCGATGAGCACGTCGATCGCAGCCGATCGCCTTCGATGGTGTGTGTAGCGGATGGAGGGTTGACTTAGTAGTCCCCACGGTGTGACCGGCAGAATGCGGGTGGTGTGTAGCGGATGGTTAATTAGGTTTGGGTTTGGGAATGCATCATTAATTGTATTCTATGATTTGAATGTGTATCATTTGCATGCCTGATTCTATTATGACTTAGTGTTGTGTACACATTGAGTCTGTTGACTCACCCCGCTTTGGGAATATTTTTCGTGTGATGAGCAAGAATGGACCGGGTCGGCAGGAGCTTAAAGGTGGCCATGCATAGCAAGAAATTTATGATTTGGACTTTCAATTTATTTTAAGTATTTTAAGTTTTACTTTGGGATCATTGATATAATAAGGCCATTGTGGTTTACTTTATTTTTCTTTTATTTATTATGTTTATGGATTTTTATCAATTAAAGTTTAAGTAAATTCCTTTTTAAAATTAACTCTAAATATTTTGTCACCTTAAATAAATGGGTTTTAACATAAGATAAATTTGTTTTCAACTCAAGCCCAACCCAAACAATAATTTTTAAAAAAATCATACAAGTTTTTCCTAAGTAACAAAAGAATTTTGAACCGGTTTACTTGAGGAACATACCAGATCCGGTTCAGGCTCGTGGGCCGGGTGTGGGGTGTTTCATGTTAACACTGTTAAAACTATTTTGTTAAATCCAACTTTAATTACAATGTCATTTTTTTAGTTACATGGCTACCAAATGATATTTTTTTTTTATTTCAAAATGTCACGCCAACAAATTTAACAAAAAAAATTAACAGTTTTAACAATTAGATATGAATTTTGAAATCTGAAAAATAAAGAGTCTAAATTCTTAAAAATAAAAAAAACAAATATTAAATTCTTAATTTGTGAATACTATAGGAACTTATGGTATGTTTTGACCTATAAAATATTAATGAAATTTTGGCTTAAATCACAATGTTGATAATTTCAGGTAGGGGTTAATTTGAAAGGGTAGGGAGAGGCTTTGGCCCCCCTCAAATAGAAATTTTTTATTTAAGTCCTTATTAAATTATTAAATTAAACATTAATTTGTAGTAAAATTACATTTTGACTCTTAAAAATAAATAAAATTATGTTTAATCCTTTTAAAAATATGAAATCGTAAATTAATACATTGTAAAATTATATTCTGATCTCTCAAAATTTTATTATTCAATTCCAACCCCTAAAAAATTATTGAATCCACCCCTAATTTTAGAAGTTTTATAATTTTAGTTGAAGTATTTTAGGTTTAAATTGTTTCCTTATAGTTTTTATTTAATATATATATATATATATATATATATATATATAAACACTCTCATTGCATTATATTTTATAAATGAATGACAATATAAAAAATTATTTTAGATAATATAAAATTCTAAAATCTAAATTTTATATAAAAATTAGATTTATCTTAGACTTGAAAATAGTAATAAGAGTCAATTTAATATTTTTTAATTTATTATATTAATCATGCACTCTAAAAAAAATATGATGTGGTATATTATTATTGAGTGATTAAAAGGAGATTTTTTAATATCATCCTATCTAAGATAAACTCTTAAAAAATTTCACGTTATAACTTTAATGCCAATTTACAATGTTATCGATTTGCACTTACTAATAATATTACAAAAAAAAAAACATGATTAAATTATGTCAAACTAAAGTATAATAATCATATCTTAAGCCTTGATCTGTATTAAGTGATTAAAACTATTAACAGACACTCATTTGACACAAATTTAAATTGTATGACCCCATCATTCAATATTATATAATATATATATATATATATATATATATATATATATTAAACCTAATCATAATAAAGGGACTAAACTAAAATCAGGCCAATTTAATTACAAATGGGTTAAGAAAAAAATCATTTTATTATTACTTTTTTACCTAATCCATATCCATACCCAAGCCCAAATAAATACACAATATTCATAAAATTATTAATTTATTTATTATTAATAAATGCCAAATGAACTCTCTCTTTTTTACCCTTTCTTTTCCTATCTGATCATAACCCAAAATGAAAAAAATAAAAGAAAATGAAAATGAAACGGCAGAAACGTTCTGCATCTCTGTTCTAAAATCCCTAAAGGCTAAACACACAAAACGTTCTCTTTGTTCCCAAATCCCAACTTGTGCCTTCTCCAGTTCTCCCTTCATCGGAGAAATCAAGAGTTTTCATCCCTAACCCTGCTTTCATCCCTAAAGTTTAAAGAAAATATTTGCACTGCTGTAGATTCAAGACATGCAAGCAAGCAAGAATCAAGAGTTCAAGATAAAATTTCAGGTGCTACTCTACTACTTACTTGAAAATTATTAGAGAACCAAGGTAGGGTTTGCTTTTCAGATTCAAGTCCTCAGCTCCTCGCTTTCATCTGTTGCTGTGTGTGTTGTTTGCCGAAAATGAGAAATAGAATTTCATTTTCATATTTTCTATTGCTTTTGAGTTTTGAATTTGATTGCTTTTTTCTGTTTATTTACACTTCTTTTTATTTTTTTTTTATTGAAAATCTTTGATTTTGCAGGTAGGGGAATATATTCCCTTTTGTTTTATTCTGCTTCTGTTGATTTTTGTTTAGAAGATATGTATTTTTTTTAATTTACTGTAACGGAAAAAAAGGGAATAGCGGCCCGTTATTGTCGCAATTGGCCGTTACCCGTTAAATTGCGGCCGCGATCCACCGCTATCGGTGTGACTCCGTTTCACACCGCTATTTTCAGCATTAGCGGTTTCGGACGGTGCCACTACCACTATATAGCGGCCGCTATTTCGATATCGGACTGCTATTTAAAACCCTAGTCTCAAGTACGTCCTGCATCCAACATGCAAAAAGGGGAAAAAAGGGAGTAAAAAGATAAGAGTTGGACGTTGCATGGCGTTTAAAGGGGCAATAACAAATGGTACAATACCTGCCAATTAATCTTTCATATAAATAATTAGCTTAGGTTATAAAAAGGAAAAAGAAAACACTGAAATTAAGATTATAAAGCGAAATGTTTACCATCTGAGGAGAGCCGAGAGAATTGAGCGTGAAAATTCGAGGATGATAGCTTGTAATTGAGTAATAAATTTATAGGAATCTTCAGGCGTGAAAAACATCACGTTCTCAAAAAGCGCGTATCCTTTCGTTAATGAAGTCTATAACTGATATTAAAGAATTTCGCTATATGTGTTCCCTACGGTATCCAAAGAGAACAAATAAATAAATAAAAACCCTACTAAATTTCTATTATTTTTTGCTTTGAAGTTTGGACAGAGACTATTTTTTTTTTTTTAAATCAACTATTATTTGAAACACAGATGAAAGAATATACAAAAATGCAATAACTCCATATATAGTTTTTTGTCCACGCAATAACTCCATATTTAGATGCGACATATATTAAGATAGTTACAGTTAACTCTCTATTTATTTACAAGATGGGCCTCTTTCGTATTTAAAAATGCTATGCTTATCTTTCACTATATTATTAGATTATTCGAGCCAAAGTTTAGCTTTTAATAATTTTTAAGTTCGATTCCGTCAGGTTTGTCCATGACAAAACTTATCCTTCGAGCAAAACGTAATGGTCAATCATTGTTAAAAGCTTCATTTGGATGATACTTTTATTTTTAAATAAACCAAAAGAACTAAAATAGCATTAATTAGGCGAAACTTGTTTGATTTCTCTCAATGCTTACCTCATCAAGCACCAACTTCTTTGATTTTGTTTTATTATAGTACATTTCATTCTTTATGTGATATTTTAATTTCTTAAGACATCAACCACACGTCTGTCTAAGATAGCTTTCAAGTCTGAAGTCTCAGTTCACTCCAATTTTGCCTCTCGCTACTAAAATCATCTATGGTGACCAGAATTCCAGGCTCCTACATACTGATTTCTCCTTCTCTGATGATGTTATCCGTGACTCCAAAGCTGCCCAAGTTACATGGGATTAGATTACCATGAAGAAAAGGAAGTGCTGCAGCGACATACATCTCCATCATTTAGAGGAAGATGGGGATGTTATCTCGGAGCCTCCCCGTTAAGTGGGATTTGCTTTGACAATCATCTACCAGTTTTATGAAATTAAAGACATGAAGTCATATTAATCTCCATGGAATATCGACCTAATTTGAACCTGATTAGAATTTGTTATTTTATTTAAGCTTTATTTCGGCCTAATCTTTTTTTTTTTTTTACTCATTATGAATTGCTTTATTTAAGTGTATTTGTTTATTTTAAGTTGTAAAATTCGGTCCAAACCCACATAATAGGCTAGACGAATTTCCCTTAGTAAATTTAATTTTTACTTAAACTTTTTATTTCATTAAGCCCAACAATGGAAAAGGTTGCTGCCACCCAAAGGCCTTTAAAACTCCTAGTCCATTTAAGAAAACTTAATTCCAGCCAATTACTTGTCTATGTAAGAGCTGCCGCCCCTATGTAAGACACATTCATTCGCATTTCATTCTTTGATTAATAAGATTTTTAGAGTATTTCTCTTGCAAGATTTTTTAGATTTGCTTTCACAGTTGCATTCTTTTTTGGAGTTTGTTGAAGTCTTTCTTCTTGATTTTGCTCATATGAATATTTTTCTAATGCTCGTCAATGTGTTGAAATTTTAGGTTTTAAGGTCTAAATATTTCCCATAAAAACCTAAACCTATCTTAACGTTCAATAAACTTTAAAACCACAAATCGGTTACTCCATTCTTATTCTTCTCTTAGTTACTTTTTCAATTTGTAGAGATATGTTAATAACTTGTTATTTTGTTATTTTTCAAATCAAGAGCTCCTATTCCAAATATGATTTTGCTTCTTTGGACTCCAAAACAACTTCTTGAATAAGATCGAAGCACCCCTTAATCGAATCTCCATTTCTTGATCTCTCTCCCTTTGATTTCTATTTATTTTGAGTTGATTACTGACCTGTTTTGATTATTTCTTTCCATATTTGTTTCAATAGCCTTAAAACTCATCAAGAACGTTTTCTTTCTTCTAAAGGAAGCATCCTTACATCAAATCTTGGGTGCCCATTGACAACCAAGTCATTCTTTCCTTTTTCTTCTTTTTCTTCCTTTGTTTTGCTTGATTTCTAATTTGTTTTTGCTTGCTTATTCCAGATCTGTTCGAACACTTGAAAATCCTTTAAGAAGTGTTCTTTTGGATTCATGAAGACTTCAATTGATCAAATCTAAGGAGTTCATGTCCATTCCAATCTTCTTTGCTCGATCTCCAAGCTTCATTGGTTGTTTAATTTGTTGTCGATTTATCTAATACTTTCTTGGTTTCTTCTTTCGTTTCCATATTGCTTTGCTGATAAGAAAGGGTTTTCCTTCATTCCTTGGACCTTTTTCTTCTCACAACTTGAAAGATCTCGCGCGATCTTACTCCATTTCCTATATCACAATGACCCTATATTCAGCCTCAGTGAAAGAACAAGCCACAACACTTTGTTTCTTTGAACTCCACGAAATCAGATTATAGACAAGAAACGCAATGTAAACTATAGTGGGCAAGCGGTCATCATGACCACCAACCCAATCAAAGTAAAAAAGCATGAAGCATTAGAGGAGAATTCTTTAAAAGTAACGAACCCCAATCAGACATCTTAACTAGATAACATAAAATACAACTTTCCATGGCCTAGTGAGTTTTTTTTGGAAAACTTATAAATTGAGGCAACTTGCTGACAATAAATGTAATATCTGTTTGAATTATTTAGTGTTTTCAAAGCTATTTTTATGTTTCAATAAGTCCTATTCTTTAGGAACAACTTTCTGCATTTGTTTAAACTAGTGGAGATCCTTGTTTATAGATATAGGTGTTAGTTGTGATTCTATATTTGTCATTTGTAAGGCTATAAAAGCCAGCTTTCTATCTTCAATAAATGTGACACTTATTTCTAACTTCCACTTGATTTTATATTAACATTCTGGTATTCGAGCTAGGTTGTTGAGGAAATAAGTGGATATGAGTGAAAAAAAGAGTGAAAAGTCTTACAAAGATACCTCATTTTGATGGTCTTTCACTACTACCATTGGAGTGAGCTGATGGAGAATCTATTGAGGTCCAAAGGATTGTGGAACCTAGTTGAGAAAGGCTTCGAGGAGCCTGAAACAACGACTGTGCAGATCATCCCGTAACAAACACAGATGGACGAGATAAAGATGAAGGATCACAAGGTCAAACACTATAGATCGTGTTATTTTTTAGCAGATTTTGGACAGACGAACCTCAGAAATTGTTTGGGATTCTTTGAAAAGCAAGTTTGGTGGAAATGAGAGAGTGAAAAAGGTCTCTTCTCAACACCTTAAGAAGAGAATTTAAGGTGTTAGAAATGAAGAAAAGAGAAACGATCAAAGATTATTTTGCTAAAGTGATGGCTGTAGCCAGATGTGGAGCAATGGGGAGATCATGTCCGACTCAGTGATCATGGAGAAGATTTTGCGGACTTTGACAGAACATTTCACCTATGTGGTAGTATCTATCGAATAGGCAAAAGATACAGGTACCATGTCGGTTGATGAATTGCAAAGTTCATTATCTGTACATGAACAGAAGTTTAAGAGAATGGAAATAGAAGAAGATCATGCCTTAAAAGCTGTTGTTGGTAACAAAAGGTTTGAAAGTAGAGGACGTGGCGCAAATTCATACAGAGTACGTAGAAGAGGCAGGGGGAGATCATTTGACAAAGCCCGGGTAGAATGTTATAAATGCCACAAATTGGGGTATTTTCAATATGAATGTCCAAGGTGGGAGAGTAAAGCCAACTTTGTGGGACTTTATGAATAGGAAGAGCTGCTCTTAATGTCGTGTGTGGAGACACATAACTCACAACAAGATTGCGTATGGTTTCTTAATTCGGGATGCTCGAATTATATGTGTGGGAACAAGAAGTGGTTTTCTCATCTTGATCAAATCTTTCGACACTCCGTCAAGCTTGGAAATGATACAAAAATGGTAGTAATGGGAAAATGAAGTGTTAGATTAGAGATTGGAGGCACTAAACAGGTAATCTCTGAAATTTTCTTTGTTCCAGATCTAAAAAATAATTTGTTGAGCATGAGACAGCTCTAGGAGAAAGGGATAGATATTTTGATTCAATGGGGTGAGTTCAAGTTGCATCATCCACAAATAGGGCTCATTGTAACAACCAAAATGACCAAAAATTAGATGTTTGTGCTTTTAGCTATTGTTTTACCATGCTCACAACCGTTGGTTTCATCATGCTTCCAAACTACCACAGAAGATATATCTCATCCATGGCACTACAGGTTCGATCATTTGAACTACAAAAGCTTACGTATGATGTAATCCAAAAGGTTAGTTCGTGGCTTACCAACAATCAACATTCTAAACAAAGTATGTACTCATTGTTTGGTCAGAAAGCAACATAGGGAGAAAATGCCAAAGAAGAGTTCATGGAGAGCATTAAGAAAGTTGTATTTGATACATTCTGACATTTGTGGACCAATTACACCGATTTCTACAGGTGGGAAGAGGTACTTATTCAGTTTTATTGATGATTTTAGTCACAAAATTTGGGTTTATTTCTTGCATGAAAAATTAGTGACGTTTGAGGTATTTCAAAGCTTTAAAAAATATGTTGAGAATGAAAGTGGTAAGCGTATAGCTTGCTTATGTAGAGATAATGGTGGAGAGTTCACCTCCCATGAATTTAATAATTTCTATATGGAGAATGGTATTCGTAGGCAATTGACTGCAGCCTACACCCCGTAACAAAACGAACTAGCAGAGAGGAGGAATCAAACCATTATAAACTCGGTTCGAAGCATGTTATCTAAAAAAATGTCCCAAAAGAGTTCTGGGCAGAAGCAATTCAATGGTGTACCCATGTGATGAACAGGAGCTTTACAGTAGCCGTGAATGGACGAACACCAGAAGAGGTATGGAGTAATGTTACACCTTATGTGGACCATTTTCGAGTGTTCGGGTTTGTTGCCCATGTACACATACCTGAAAAAAGAAGAAGAAAGTTAGACAACAAAAGCTACAAGTGTGTTTTCATTTGTGTGAGCAATGAATCCAAGGCTTATCGATTGTATGATCCAGTCTTTAGGCATATAGTGATAAGTTATAATGTTGTTTTTGAAGAAGATAAAGGCTGAGATTGGAGTCAAAATTTAGAGGATGCAAACAAAGAGTTGGAATAGGAAAATATTACTCTTGAGGATGATGTGAGTGAAGATGATGTCATTGTACCAAACATAGAGGAAGTAGTTGGAGAAGAACCACCAAGTTCGAACATTCTAGCTGTAAATCAATGGAGGATTAGACGGGAGAATGGAAGAGCACTTAAGTGGCAAAAAGATTATGTGAGTGGCGAAAGACTAGGCTTTTTTTATGAAGATGAAGAAGTCAATAACTTGGTTCTATACACCACAACAGATCCAATCACTTTTGAAGAAGCTGTTGTAAGTGAAAAATGGCTTGAAGCTATGAAACTAGAGATTCAAGCCATTGGAAAAAATGAAACATGGGAATTGATGGAATTGTCGGCTGGTGCAAAGAAGATCGGAGTAAAATGGGTGTTCAAAACCAAGCTAAATGAACTTGACAAGATTGACAAACACAAAACACGATTGGTGGCGAAGGGATATGCCTAGAAATATGTAATTGATTACAATGAAGATTTTGCACTAGTTGCAAAATGGGATACAATCCGAATGGTGATTGCAATGGCTGCGAAAAAAAGGTTGGAATATCTACTAACTTGATGTTAAAAGTGCTTTCCTTCATGGAGAGCTGGTGGAGGAAGTTTTTGTTGATCAACCGCATGACTTTGAGAAAGAAGGGGAAGAGCATAAAGTCTACAAATTAAAGAAGGCATTGTATGATCTTAAGTAAGCTCCAAGAGCATGGTATAGTCGCATTGAGTCCTATTTTACAAAGGAAGGTTTTGAAAGGTGCCCATCTGAACCTACTCTTTTAATTCAAATTGATTCGAAAGAAAGAATTTTGATTGTTAGTTTGTTTGTTGATGATCTCATATTCATGGGAAATGATTAGAAATAATTAAAGCCTTTAAAAATTCCATGATGTGAAAATTTGGAATGACTGATCTTGGAAAGATGAAATACTTTCTTGGAGTTAAAGTGTTACAAAATGATAAAGGCATATTTATTAGTCAAAGGAAGTATGCTAATGAAGTTCTTGAGAGATTTGACATGTTAAGGTGCAACTCTATTAGAAGTCCTATTGTTCCAGAAATAAAACTCGTAAAAGATGAAGATGGAGTCAAAGTAGATGTCACTGGTTATAAGCAAATTGTGGGAAGTCTTTGATATTTAACTACAACCAGATCATATCTAATGTATGTGGTTGGACTGGTGAGTCGATATATGGAAAAACCTACTGAACTTCATCTTAGTGCAACAAAAAGGGTTTTTCGATATATAGAAGGAACATCGAAGCTGGGCATTTTGTACAAAAAATGGCGGAACTAGTGAGTTAGTTGGCTACACAGGCAGTGATTATGCTGGAGATCAAGATGATAGAAAGAGCACTTCAATATATGTTTTTCTCTTTGGAGAAAGTGTCGTTGCATAGTCTTTGAGAAAACAACCAGTAGTGACCTTATCTACCACCGAAACAGAGTTCGTAGCAGCAACGTCATGTGCTTGTCAAGCAGTTTGGATGAGAAGAATCTTGGATACTTTCAATCGTCCTCTAAAAGAAAGTATCACGTTATATTGTGACAAAGCCTCCACCATCAAACTATCAAAGAATGTCGTATTGCATTGATGGAGCAAACACATTCATGTAAGGTACCACTTCCTTCATGAATTGTCTAATGATAAAGTTATTGAGCTTGTCCATTGTGGAACAAAGTAGCAGACAATAGACATCATGACTAATGTGTTGAAGCTGGAGACATTTGAAAAGCTTAGGGAAAAACTTGGAATTTGTGGAGAAGTAAACTGAATGCAAATATGCAGAACAGTTTAGGGGAGGAATTGTTTGAATTATTTAGTGTTTTCAAAGTTGTTTTTCTATTTCAATAAGTCCTATTCTTTAAGAACAACTTACTGCATTTGTTTAAACTAGCGGTGATCCTTGTTTATAGGTGATATAGGTGTTAGTTGTGATTTTATATATATCATTTATAAGGCTATAAAAGCTAGCTTTCTGTCTTCAATAAATGTGACACTTATTTCTAGCTTCCACTTGATTTTATACGTAATAATATCTAGGAAACTAAGATGCAAATACTACAAGATTTCAACTACACTATTGTATGTCGTGGGATTTATAAAAGGAGAACCATCTTTAAGGACCAAATATAAACCACTAGTTATAAGTGTCCTTATTGATTTTGTAGTATACCATATTGGTATGTTCAAGTATCTTATAAATATATTTCTATTAGTTAAGGAAGAGACCAACAGGTGAGTGAATAACTCCAACACTTAGAAAAAGGTATAGATCATTAAGATCTTTTATAGAGAATTAAGTACTAAACCATTTGATAAATTCTTCAATATAATGTGAGTGGTTGCCAATAATAACGAGATCCTCAATATAAGCAACAAGGTTGAAAATAACTTTAAATTTTTCAAAAATGAAGAGACAATGATTACATTGGGGATGGTAAAAACCAATAGATAAAAGATAAGTTTCAGTTCATCAATACCATGCATGTGAAGCTTGATTCAAGCGACAAGTAGCTTCATGGAATTGACAAATATGATTGGGAAATTTATCACTAATAGACCTTAGTGGCTAAAACATGTAAGTTTAGTTAAGTGCCCACAAAAAAAAATGCATTATTAACCTTTAATATTCAAAGTGGCCAATCAATGGAGACTATAACAAATAGAACCACCCTTATTGTAGTATGTTTAGCAAGAAGAGAATAGAATTCACAATAATCCACATCAAGTTGTTATAGTGCCAAGGTTTGTATCTGAGTTGTAATTAACATGAAATACCCACTTACAATATATCGATTTGGTATGAGGAACAAATGGAACAAGAGATCAAGAGCATTGACTTTTTTTAATGTTTAGAAGTCTTTATTCATAAACTCATACCATTAGGATCTTTTACAGCTTGGGTGAGAAAGAAGACTCTGTAAGCTTAATGGAAATATAGGTTGGTTGAGGTATTAAAGACTTTACTAATAGTGATACATGGAATGTATGTTAGTGTATATTAAAGAGGCAAAAAATCTCTATAATTTTATTACTATATGGTACATTTTATTGAATCACAAAGTGTTGAGTTCTTACATCACATTGTAAGAAATAATAAAATTAAAAAGCATAAAATCAAGCACCCTAATAACTACTAACAGAATGTTTTGCAACATACAATATGCATTAAGATGATGCATGTGTCTTACATTAAACCTTGAAAACATTCGTAAATCATTGCAGCGATAATTCTTATACCCATTGAATTAAGTCACCTTGGGACAATCTGAACCAACTAGTAAGAACATGGATTTTCAACCAATTAATACATGAACTTAATTCCTTAAGCATTCACACATGCTAATAATCTCCTCACTTTTGGTCATCATTCTAACTTAGGCTTAGCTTCTTGGGAAGTTACTTAATTAGAATAATTTTAAGTGTATAACCATCAACTCAACACCTATCACATCATGTACCACAAATGAGTCATATTAGGACAATCTCAACCAGTGACATGTTGTGACTAGTTGTCCTCTTTAAAGAAATATTTATTGTTATACCGCATGATAATACCTACAATATGGGTGGCCAACTATCATATGATTACAAGTTAATTCTTCTTTCTTTTAGGAAATCTATATGACAACGTCTACCTTGAGGCAGGTTCATTTCATGCCATCACAAGAGATCATTGATGGAGGTCGTATGTCTTGTTTAGGGACCTTCTCCCACTCAATATTTTAAAAAACATGCAAGGTTATTTATGTCCGATTTTAATCACTTGAAAAGAGTCAAAAGAAATGGTTCGATTCTCTTATTTTGATTTCTCGGACCGAGAGATCTATGAATCAAGATCCTAATGCATATAGATACAAATGGTCCAATAGGAGCAAGAATTTCTAGGAGCATTTGGAACATTTCTTTTCTGAGTAGAAAAGTCATTTTCAAGTAGTGTTCGATCGATTATGTATTAATCAATATTCGATTGATTGGTCTGAGGTTATCGGCAAAAAATATTTGTCTAAGTCATTTCATTTCTTTTTGTCCAAGTTGCTTTTCTTTTTGTCTAACTCACTTCCTTTTTTATTTGTGAGTTTCGGGAATATCCCCATTCATAGGTCTAAGATTCATATTTATGAATTGAAAGGTCATGATTAATAAATACATAACAAGTACATTTGACATTCTTTTCCTAAAATATATAGCAAGCTTATCATACATATGCATGAACATACTTCGTAATCAATTTAAATATCATCATGCTATCACAAAAAAACATAAAATTAAATTAATCTGACCAACCAAAGTTTCCATTATTCCATCCTAAAACAATTAAAAACTAAAATTATAACCTCAAAACATACTTTAGGTCTTCTGGTTTAAAACCAAATACCCTGATTGTTAGGGTTCCCCCCAAAAAACCATAAATGACTTGAAAAGCCACCAAAGTTATTTATTGTCGAATTGCTATCGCTACCATGAGCTTTCGATGCCACATAAGTTGACGTAGTTGTCGTCAAGTTCTCTCGTTGCCATAGTCAAGTCGCGACCGACTACCAAACATAAAATTAAATGAATCTAAGCCAAACTTTCCATTATTCCATCCTAAAATAATTAAAAAACAAAATTATAACGGTTACCCCAAAACATAATTTAGGTATTCTGGTTGAAAGCCAAATACCCTGATTGCTAGGGTTTTCCCCCCAAAACCACAAATGACTTGAAAACCCACCAAAGGTATCTATCGTCGAACTGTTATCGCTACCATGGGCTTTCGCTATCACCTCAATTGAAGGCGTTGTCATCAATTCATCTCGTTGCGATAGTCAGGTTGCAACCGACCACCACCGGGCACCGCTGACCATCGACAACCTCCATTGTCGAACCACTATCAATCTTTTACCGGTTTGCTGGATCGGGTTTGTGTCATCTTGGTCATTCTTGGATACGTCTCAATTCTTCGATATTCGTTGGAAAAATTCGGTTACAAAATACTTATGTCCATTTATAACTTATATGAATTATTTTAATTTATATTAAAGAAAATAAATAAAATAATTTCTATGTGGAGATGATAGTCCACAATCTAATTACATATCCCGAAAAATTATTTAAATAATAATTACAATAATTTTAATTTTTAAGATTCACAACTTTGACAATATTACTTTGTCATATAAATCATAAAACAATAAAAATACATTCATTCATATACATAATCCAAAACATGTTAATAATTTCAAGAATGTCATATCTTGTCAAAATTAACCACACATGAAGAAGAGAGATAATTTTGATATTAGTTTATACTATAAGCATAGCACAAACCTAGCTTTGATACCAATTGTTGGAAAAAAAAATTGGTTTGAAAATGGTTTTCTTGCACATCAGAAAAATAAAATTTTGAAAATCAAGTTAGTTTGTGATATGATAGCAATAAACTTTTCCTGAAAAGTACTTGTTCTTTTTACGAGACAAATACTTGACATTCCCGACTTACAACCGAACAGCCTTCTCCGTTATTGTCGTACCACGAATTGCTTCGAGTGCGGGTTTGAACAATTACAAATCAAACATAGAACCGAAAATAGTTTTCTTACTTTCAATAGAAAAGTAAATCTCTCTATAGAAACCGATAGAATTGTTATTTTCGGAAAATATAATTTATAATTAAAAATAAATTCTGACTATTTTCGGGTAGAATAACAATATCTCAATATTGTGTGTGTTTAGCCTTACAAATACCACATATTTATTTGGAGAGATAGGGAAACCCAAGTTGAATTAGTAGAATACAAATAATACTTATTTAATAGAAAAATCAATCCCCTAGTTGAATTAGGAGAGAGGGGCGACTTACCCTTTTTATTATACTAGGGTTGCCACCCCTTATACATATTATGAGGGGTTTTGGGCCTATCATGTATCGGGTTCAATTATAAGTACTTTCTGAACTTTTAACCCCATAGTTTATAATTTAATCCAATCGAATACATGTTTTTCTATTTCCTAAAATATTATTTATTAAATTAATTTATTTTTCAATTTAAATAATTTTCTCTACCCATTTCTAATTTCGTTAAAGTCATGGAACTTTATCGTAAAAGAATGTATGAAAAATATATTTAATTTCTACATTCAACAAATTCTCAATAACCAATTAATTTAATTTCAATTTTAAACTTCAATTATTTAATCAAATAATAATTTGAAAAACTTAAATTAATTTTCAAATAATTTCCATCTTAGTAAGAAATCACATTCATTTCCAAATGTAACTTATTTCTCTAACTGTATCATTTCTGTCCATTTATGTTCTTTTGATTCAACATGCAATTCATTATTGGTTTTAATGAGCTAGTAGAGGGACCGATTGAACATGTGTAATTAGGGCTCAAATGATTTATAATTAAGTTTCAATTTTTCTCCTATTAATTATAAACTCATTTAGTCACGAAGTCATTCCAGTATAGTATCGTGACTGACCTCTCCCTAATAACACACCATTACGAAAGCTACTCAATAAGTGCTCGTCCAATGACCTTGTCATAAGTGTTTTACCCTTATAGGATATCATTAATCTCTTTGAGATATATTTGTTCTCCTATATAATCTTATTTTATCTCATGGTAACTATTATTGACAAGTCTAGGCAAAAGTAATAGTTTAACATCGGTCCCACCTGAACAATCGGTGGCACCATGTAACAACCTACTTGGCGTAAATTGTATCGATATAATTTTTGGCGTATAGTTGAATAAGCCAGGGTAGAAGAGGGTGAGATCGGTGAACTATCCGTTATAAGTTTGGGTGACATATTATGTGGATTTGACAATACACCCATTTACAGAACCTCTTGCTGGAATTTTCCATTTGGCGAACTCTAGGGTTTGAATGACTCCTTTGTGTGACAATCTACCAACCCCAAATACTAGGGGTGAAATTGTTAGTTCGTAGATTGATACACTTATTTTTCGTGCTTTAGCATGAAAACGATAGCTCAGTGAGTATTGTTAGAGTTTAGTTGAGACCTAATTGGAATTGAACTAGAGTACTATAGATGACAGCTTGATGTGTTTAGGTAGCTGAGTGACTTGTTTAGTTGGCTTGTTTTAAAGTACAAGTAACATTTTACTACTAGCTAAACTGATTAGTGGTAGTAGTTAAGTTTGGTAGATATTTAGGCAAGCCTATTCTCGAGTTTCAAGGGCTATAGTGGGATTTTCTAACCCTCCCACTAAGCCTTGTCTTCATCGTCTGTGCTATATAAGGGTGTCGATAGTCAGCATGTTTCACTTTTTTTTTCTCCGTATTCTTTCTAAGTCTCTAAAAAGTTTGAAATAATTTTTATTAAAGAAGACGATGAAAGTTTCCAGTAGCTAGCCAAAACACCCTTGTTAAGTACCAGCTTGCTAGTAAGTTCTGGAAAGCCCTTAGGTTGTTCTCGAAGGGATTTACATTTTTGCATTAGGCATGCATGATTAAATTAGATAAATAGTCTGATGGTTATAACTATTTCTTATTTAGCTCAAGAAGCTAGTGTAGGTCCGAGCAATCGAAGCAAATGATCAATAGAGTAGATTCTGTTCCGAAGTTACTGGTGAGTTCCTTCTTACTTCCTTTAAATTATGAAACTTCCATCATATGTGGGTTATGTGCGGTAAGTTACTCTTACTGTAAATGAGTCGTTATGTTATATCTGAACATGTGTGTGAGTATGACTATTGTGAAAACACCCTTTTTGTTGCACAAGCCCAATTCCAAAAATTCATTATATGTAAAAATTGTGGAAAGGAAACCTATAAGTGATGCCTCCGGTAGGGCAACTATATTACAAACCAGACTGGTAGATCACGACCCGACCTTGCAAGAGAACACATGTTCGACATGACAAGGATATGAAATGAAAATAAATATGACTGATATGTGATTCTGAATTCTGAGATATGGGTTCAAGGCTAGCACAAAGGTGAGTTGTTAATAACCATGCAGTTTGTGGGAGATGTGTATAAGTCGACAGAATATGCCCGCCTAAGTACTGTATGAGTTGTAATAGATTGGCATAGTGTTGTAGCCACGAAATTGTGGATGGCAATTAGTGTGTTATGTCTGAATAACAGTCTCACGAAAAAGCCTGTTGTTCTTTTCTTACGAGTATTGATGCTTGTTAATTATTAGAATTCTTATAAATCTAATTGTGTCTATTTTAGAACTCACTAAGTTTAAATGAACTTACTACGTTACTTTTCATTTTCAGGAATTTTGATAGTAAAATAATTGTAACATCCAAAAATTTGAATTTTATATGTTGCATTATTTTGGTGCTCAGCTAGTTAAACTATCCAATGTGTGTGTTTAGGTAGTCCTGAGAAGGCTCGGGATTTATTTGGATTTAGTAAAATTTTTGGCATTTAGTACTTTAAGGAAATGGAGTAAGTGACCTTAAAGCTTAAGGTAATAAAGTGGTAAATAGCTAGCATAAGTGAACAATTAGTAAAGGGGATATGGCGCCATATGTGTTACCTTGAGGGAGGGAGTTCGAATCCCTTTGATTGCATGCGTGATTTTTTATTTTTTTGCTTTCTTTCTTTATAGTGTCGGCCAAGCATGATTTTATGGTAAGTTGGACTTTTATTTTATGGCAAGATGGCTAAGAGAAAAAGGCAAGATTTAAGTTAGGGAAAGGAATCAAATGAAAATGGCATGTAAGGGGAGCATAAGGCTTATTCCATGGGTGATTTTTTGGAAAGTTTGGTTGGCCAAACTTTTGACCAATTGGCTATGCATTTGGACGGTTTTTGGGGCTAAGGGGGATGGCCGAATTTTATTAGCATTTTGGTAAGGTTTAGGTGCTAGTTTTGGTCAATTCTATTAGCAACTAGTGTATCATTTCTCTTCTCCAAAACTCTATGCCCTAGCCGAATGTGGTCAATAGCAATAGGTAAATTTTTGTTTGTTTTGGCCATTTCTTTTTGACCAATTTGGTATCATCTTTCATACTCCCCAAACTCTTTTATTCTTTGTGCCGAAACCATGCAACCTTGAAGAGGCATTTTTATTTCTTTTCTTTCTCTTTGCCGAATGCATAACAACTTGAAGACCTTTTCCTTGTTCATTTTTCATCATTGAAAACCGAAACTTAAACACCATGTCACCATATCTTCTACTTCTTTTTCTTCTTCTTTTCTTTTTTCAAAAACTTTCAAACATCACTTCCCCTCCAATATTCTCACCATAGCCGAATATCATTGATCATCTCCCTATAGCCGAGTCTTCCATTCATACATATTTTCTTCTCAACTATATTTTTACTCACACTTTGATCAATCGGTAAGTGATCCATTTCAACATTTCTTTTTTTTTGTATTTTTATTTTATTCTTTCTCTTAGTGCCGAATCTATACCTTGGTGTGGGATGGCCATATTGATCGAGACCATCACCATACTTTCTCTCTTACGAAATCATTTTTCTCTGCCATAGAAATATAGTGGAAGGCCGAAACTTGGAGTTTTCAAAGTCATCGTTTAATCGCTAGAATTCGGTCCAAAAATATCTAAGGTAAGGATTCTTCGAGGATTCTATAATCACTTTTTTATTCGTTAAGATAGTATTGATTAATCGATATTATTATAGGGACTCTATCGCTCGATCTTTCATCTTGAGATCATGCGGATTTTTATGGTAAGCCGACTTCACCCCTAAGATCAATCGTTTATAACAACGTAATATTAGTTTGGACTAATATTTATTTTGAATGGAGGAAAACAAGATCGAATCAAAAGGGGTAGTGATTGGTGATCGAAAAAAGAGCGGATTTACGATCCCTTCTAGATTCAAACGAAGGGCTGTTTCGGCGATTCGAGACTTTCCACCGGGTTGTAGACCCTCATCCGGTGAGAAGCAACTATTCGAGGTTGTTCGCAATTGTGAGGCATCAGCGATTCGGGATTATCCACCGGGTTGTGGACCGTCAACCGAGGAGAACCGGCAAATCGTAGTTGTTCGCGATTCCGAGGGTAAAAACACTTATATTGTTTATCTTAGAGTAAATTTACTATGTCGCGTTCATTGTCTAATCGAGAGTTGAAATATTTTTAGGTGTCGACGATCAGGAAAGTGTAGTGCTTACCGTAATCAGGTGTGTAATCTCACACTGTATTTCATGGGTTAGATATTTAAAATGTGTTAGTGGTAAATTGCTTGATTAAATCACATTTTGGTAAAATTGGGTAAAATGGCATGGTTATTACTACTTTGGTAAAAACTATGAAACTGGTATTAAGACTGTGAAAATTACGAAAATACCCTTAATGGGCCATTGAGATATTTGCTATATGGGCCAAATTGAGATATTTGCTATATGGGCCAAATTGAGATATTTGCTATATGGGCCATTGGATATTTGTTATATGGGCCGATTTGATATAAATTGTTATAATGGGCCATAATGTTTGTAAGAAATATCTGAATAAATTGTTGTAAATGGCTATGCATTATATACATGATTTGCATGGGATGGGATATTGACGAAGAGAAGTTACGTAGCTCTGCTACAAAATTCAGTGGCTCGCCACAAATCAAAAATGGTAATGCCATGTAAACTCTGTGAATCTGTGGCTTGTCCACAATTTGATATAAACGGCTTAATGCCTATTTTGGTGTGTTGGCGGGGTGGGTGACTAAAGCTCCTCACGAGGTGTCTTTGGTTGGTACGGGTGGTGTGTAGCGGATGGAAATTAGGTTTGGTTTGGGAATTGCATATCACATGCATATTTTATACATGTTATTTTTTATGTTATAATTGTAAATGGGCTTTGGCCCAATAAATGCTTAATTGGATTTTGGCCCATGGACAATGGTAAGTGGGTTACATGACCGAGTTCTAGTAACTCACCCCATTTTCCTTATCCCTTTCAGTAATGATCGATGATGGAGACTTGGGTGTGGATGACTCGGTGGAGGCCGTACTTCGTAAATAGTTAAATCTGGATTTCGGATTTCTTATAGTATTTTTTTATTTCTTTACTATGTTGAATTAATGTTGTAATAAGGCCTCTGGATTAAGTTTTGTTTTGTTTATTGTGTGATGAATTTTATAAACTGCTGAAAGTATTTCAAATTATAATATTATTTTTCTAAAAATTTAAATAAATGATTTATTCTAAAATGAATATTTAGAAAAGGATTTCATAATAATTTTTCATTTTTTTTAAACAGGAAAATTTCTCTCGAACTATTAACGATATTTTCAAAAGACTTGAATTCTCTTTCGAATTTACAACGTCGTTTTCAAAAGTCACGGTTTTGTAGATTATTAGTTCAAAATTAACGATTTATCAAATCAAACTTGTTTTCTTGATTTTTAACAAAGCAATATTTTAGTACGAACAAAAAGGGTTTAACATGTTTTGCTCATGTGACATACCAAATCCGCTCATAACGCATGGGTCGGGTTTGGGGTGTTACAATAAGGATATATGGAAATGGACTACACTAGAGTTGCAGTTGCGAGTGAAATGCTTGTTTATTTTTGTATTTTGCATGGTTATGTGAAGGATGGCAAGTACATATGTTTTGTATTTAAATTTTGCAATTAACTACGTCGTTGTGTTGTTTTATCTTAAATGACAATTGTCCCTTCTTTAACAATGTATGTCGAACCCTTTTGATATGCTGATCATGAATTTTTATGATTTCAATATATATATATATATATATATATATGTCATAACTAGGCAGTGGTTGAATAATATATTTTTCTTTTATAACTTCTATTATTTTCTCTAAATTTGCGATATCAAATGAAAGAAGAGAAATGACTTTTACACTAAGAAAAATCTTCATAATTGTTTTTCCTAAAAAATTTAAGTTAAGTCAAAGGATTTGAGTCCATCAGTAATGCTCCAGTTCGTCGGGAAATTTGCCTGGCTATGTGATAAACCTTGTCTTCCTGGTGGGTTAAAGAGTGTTACAAGTTTTGGTATCAAAGCCTAAGTTGAGTCGATTCTCGGAAAGCCGAAGGCTAAGTCACGCTCCACCATACATGATATGTCTTTGGCTTAGTCCATGCAGTTTTGATTAACTTAAGTTGTATTTTAGTTAAAAATAATGTCTAAAAGTTCAAGAGAAGTGACGGGCAAGGAAATTGAAAGTCATGTACCTTCGACACAAGGACAGGGTCCTATAGTTGATTTGGGTGCGGACAAAAATTATTTTCGCAATGCTTTTGTCACAATGATAGGTCTCAAGTACCTCAACCACCACAACAACCTCGATCTAAAGTGGTACAACCAATATCTCCTGCACCTCAATGACCGACTACAACACAGTTTAAAAGAGATTTTGCGAGAGAGATACTAAAGCTTGGTGCTAAAGAGTTTTGGGGGATAAGGGTGATGGCCTTGCAACAGCAGAGCAATGTCTATCTCCTTTATGTAGAGTAATTTCAAAACTAAACTGTACTCTAGCAGATAGCCTCTTATACATTATTTCCTTGTTAGAAAGGGAAGCTTATCATTGGTGGGAAACACTGATAAGTGTAACCCTAGAAGAGATGATAGATTGAGAATTTTTCTTAAAAAAAAATCAGAGAAAAGTATGTTAATCCAAGAAAGAAGTGTAGGGTAGAATAGAGACAAAATGAAACATGGGATGTCAAGTTCATCGCTCTCCACGAATTTTAAGAAGGCGAAAGATAAAAAAATGTTCTACACCAAAGAGAGATTTTCAGCCCTCGATTTTATGACAATAAGGAGATGGACAACAAGCTACCTGAAACAATATAGTATGAAGGTGACGGTTGACTACAAAGTCACTGACTCTAAACTGACAATATATGTTAGTGAGTGTTAAAGATCAGTAGAAGGCTACAAGTGGTGGGTACGAGCTGCATTTATCTAAAGGTCCCAACTGTGGGAGATATGGAATTATATTGGGCCTCATACATGCACTTCTGCACGTATGATGCAAGACCACCGTAATCTTGATTGGAAAACTATCTACAACTGCATCCTGCCAAAGGTTAAAGACATGTCCACCATATCAGTGCTAATTGTCGAAATGCAAGAATGACTCCAGTACCGAGTGTTATACTAGAAGGCATGGTTGGCTAAACAGATGGTCATATATCAGTTGTACGGAGATTGGATGTGTCGTACAACGAACTTCAGGGGTGGATAGTCGTAATGCGGGAGTACGTTCCACAGACTGTCGTTTGCAGACGTGGCATTACTATGACCGGGAAGACCAACTACATCTGGGGAAAAAAAGTTCCACTGGATGTTTTAAACATTCGATTCATATATTTGGGCATTTTCCTACTGTAAGCTGCTTGTATAGGTAGATATGACCTAGCTATACGGGAAATATACGTATATCTTCCTTTTTGTGGTTGCATAAGACGGGAACCGGAACTTGCTACTGATAGCATTTGTCATTGTGGATTCAAAGAACATGGAATTGTGGCCATTTTTCCTTATGAACTTGCAGAGGTATGTTGTTACACAAGACGACATTTGCATCATTTCCGATAGATCAAAGGGGTTAGTTACCGCAATTAGGTTTTCGGGTGTTTCGTGGAGATCTGTTTATTGTATCTGCTACATTACGATGAACTTCTACAAGGAATTCAAGAATGCAGATTGGCGCAAACAAGTTGTGAAAATGGGTAATTATTGATTTCATTTTTTTTAAATATATTTAGAGTCTGTGTAACAGAACATAACATGTTGTAATGGAATACATATGCAGGGTAGGAGCTAGAACAACACCGATTTAGGCAGAGGCTGGCTGACCTTCAAGCTGATATGCAAGGTCAAACAAACACTACATGACAATAATAGTTTGGGAGAATGATGCCCTAGCAATGGGCTCAAAATTTCAATGACAAATTTCGATATGGTCATATGACCACCAACCCAACAGAGGTCGTTAACGCCGTATTGAAGCATACATGGCATCTTCCAATTTTATCTGTTTTCTCAACTATGTTCTATAGGTCGACAACCTTGATGCCAAGAATGTGGTTGAAACAAGTAAATCAAATGAATGCTGGACACGTATATGTTGAGGAGGTTAGGAAGGCGATTGAGGTCAGCACTTGGAGAGCGAGGACGATGAATTTATAATTATATTCTCGACATTTGCAAGCTTTTCTAGTAACAGAGACCACCGATCGTCGACCGGGTATCCCGCCTAGGTCCTATGGAGTTGATCTTTGAAACAGGCGGTGCGACTGTGGGAAGTTCTAAACACTTTGGTACTCGTGTGCGTACGGTGTTGCAGCATGCGCTGAAGCCTAGATCTATGTTGAACAATATATCGATGAGGTGTACACAGTAAAACACATTGTGTATTGGGGAAACGAGTTCCCAACACTATGGGATGTGTCAACATAGGAAGTTCCTCCGCCGACATGATCGGCCTACCACCGATGTGACCGGTCAGTCACGAGTTCTGCTTTAAATCTGGCTTTATCAATTTTTTCAACTGCTTCAATTAATTTAAAAAATCTATTTAAACTATTAATTATAGTGATGTCACTTGACATGTCGACGACACCATTAAAAAATATTTTTTTTTCAGGTAACTGTACAAAAATATAATGTATTTTTTAGGTCGGGACATACCAGTGTCGTCGATTACTCAGGCGGCACCAAAAACATTAAGTTTTTTAAGCCCTAACCGTTTAGCTAATGATTGCTCTAGATAGGTGTGGTGTCGATGATTGCTCAGGCAGCACCGGTGTTAAAGTGTTACTTTTGCCTATTCATCAATAACAACTAAAACTATCCCAAATTGATAATTAATTATTTTTGCATTATATAATTAAAAAAGTCGTTTCCGATAAATAAATAAAAAACAATGATTCACTCTTTTTTGTCCAATTCTCTTTTTATTTTTTATTTTTATTATTTTCCAATTTCGAAAATATATAAAACAAAAGGTTAATAAAAACCCAAAGCAAAGCCCAAGGCTTAAACAATTGGAGCAAGCCCTAAAATCATTATTGGGCCTTAAGATTTTGAAATCTTTAGATGAATCTCAATTCGAAAATTGATCCACTCCAGAAGAGTTGATTCCGATAAGATTGGTCAATTTCTCAGAAATTGGTTTAGGTCAGTATTTTAAAAATCGGACTAAGTAATTAAATTGATTAGATGAATCATTTTCGGTTCAATCTACTTCATCATTTGTCTAATAATAGTTAAGTAGTAATTAAAAATTAATAAAAAATTCATTTATTACTTCAACCTGTTCAATTGTTTTTTTTTTTTTCTATTTTCTTTTATCAATTTCGAGTAGTTTACTCAAAGAAAGATCCAATTCATTTGTTCGGACACCTATATTACCTTTTTCCTAATGTAACTAATCCTATTGACCAATCTCGTCCAACTCCAACAACACTAGCTTATTTATTTTGTTAAATTTGCTTTAGTTTTCAATATTTTAATTAAAATAAGGTTTAATATCATATTTGGTACCTGAACTTTAACAAAACTTGTAATGTGGTACCTGAAATTTCAATAAATTGATTTTGGTACTTCAACTTTAATTTTGTTTATCAATGTGACCAACTAATGGTGTTAATCTTTAACCTGACAAACATGTGAGCCACAAAAATGGTTAATTCAAAAATATATCAGGGACCAAAAATTAAATAACCCTTAATATTTTTAAAATAGGAAAAAAATTGATATTAATATTCTCAAATTTCAATTCCTTTTCCTTCTATGTTTATGTTCTCCAAAATTTAACTCACCAGCTCAATTCTTTAATGCCTGTTACATGTTTTTTCTGTTTAAGCTGGAAATGTACTGGCAGTTACAATTAAATTTCCAGTAGTAACTACAAGATGAATCCAATTTTTTACCTTCTTCAATTTCATTTCCTTCAACTTTGCCAAGCAGATTCAAATAGAACCCCAATTCAATTAAATTTCCAAAAAATCTACAAGATGAATCCAGATTCAATTAAACACCTTTCAACAATCCTGGAGATTGAAATCTGGTTTCTTATATCAAATAGATATGAATAAGTATGTTGAAATTAGCAAATCATACTCTTATACCAGAATATATATATATATATATATATTAAAATTAGGGTTTTGAACACTTCAAAATTTTAAAAAGAACACCGAGAAAATAAAAGAAAATGAGGTAGAAAGTTTGATGGGTCATCAAAACAAAAGAAATACTGATTAGCTAATAACTAGTTAGTATTTTTTTTTTAATCAAATAAACAGTTTCAATAATATGCAGAAATTCTAGACTTTTTGGTATACGTGTAGAGAGAAATCAGATATAATCTCAGGAGGGTAGTTTTTCACTTTTGAAAAGACACTTAGTTACTACGAACACTTCAAGCCCCACCGTTACTTTCCCGACGACGAGGCATTTAAGGAATGGATTCCTCATTTTAGCAGAGAAGCGATTTTAAAACTTAAGAAGCTCAAGTTTGGGTTTGTGGTTTTTGGAGAAAGCTCCCGAAAGACTAAGGGTGGGTTTGGATGGGCGATTGAGTGTGGTGCGGTGCGTTTAGCTTACTTTTTGTCTTACGCTACAGTATCGCTACAATATCTAATCTCACCGCCACCGCTGTTTTTACACTAACCGCAGGTAAACGTACCGCCCATCCAAACCCACCCTAAGTCAAGAAGCTGATAGAAGGGAAGAACAGGAATCCATCAATGGTGTTAGTTGCCAAGGAGAGAAAAATGAAAGGTTGGAGAGAAAGTTTAGGGTTGTTTGTAAAAAATATAATCAGTATTATTTGATAAAATGGTTTTCAGTATAACTGTAATATTATTTTTTAGATTTTTACCTTAAAATAAATTTTTGGTATAATAGTTTTGAAGTCCCTTAACTTTGAATGATTAATTTCTTCCGACAATAGTGGCACGTGGTAGCATACGTCATGTCAGATTTTAATATCGTTAATCATAGGTATTGCATGGATAAACCGCATTAAAATTGAAGTATGGCATTCGAAGATTTGTCAAAATTCAGACACGAGATTAAGCCTTAAAATAATGACTTTAACCAACGGATGAATTCAGTGTACACATATTTGCATTTAGAAGCATGTTTGAACTTTGAAACCTTCATCAAAATTCATAACCCTTCCATGTGTAATATAATAACTTAAAAGCAATATTCTATCACTATAAACCCTAAATAAATGAAGATGTATATTATTACTCCCAAATACTTTTCTGTTCTTGTTTTAAGCGGCGACTATTATTTTCGAATAAACATAAAACATGCTCTCGACGTCCGACATCAAAAGGAAAAGTGTAGACCATACATGAAAACAACATAAAAACAGAAAAGGTAAAGGAATCCACCATCACCCTTATCACTCGCTGCCGCCGTTCTTTCGTACAATAGTCACCCAGGCTCGCGCATCCTGATTCTGAGTGTTCTAAAGGTAGCCAATATTCTCTCCTGCACTTAACAACAACCATAAAGTCACTACCCAATCTAATCTGGATCAAATAAGTGATCTTTTCTGGATCCACTCAGTTAAATTAGTCTGGTAAAATTGATTTTTTTTTTTTTGGGGGGGGTCTTTCCCCTATTACCTAAACTCCGCGAGCAGCGTCACGGCTCATCAAATCTACAATCCGGTTCAACATAGCTCTCTGAGCAACAAAATTCATGTTATCATCTGCTTCAAAAAAATCAAAAACTAATTTGTCCACAGCCTTTTTCTCTGCGAGCTTCTCATCCCTCTCATTCATAAGCATCAAACGTTTATTTTCCAAGGCTTCCAGTGCAGCTCCATCAGCCCTTAGCTGCTCTGCCATCTCCCTTGTTCTCTCTCTCTCCTTTCCCAATTCAACTTCCAAGCGGTGTAAGATGAAGTCAATGACATCGTTCCCTTCTCGATCCTATTTGAATGAAAAAAAAAAAAGAACAAAAAATGTTGAAACCCAACAAAGCAAACAGTAACTAAACACTAGTATTAGCATAAAAACACCTAAAGCCGCCATATTCAAACAAAATTTTAGGCTCCATTAGCAAATTGAGAAATCAAATTTGATCAGAGTAAATGAAAAAAGAAGAATTATAGAAATAGAAAGCTTACCATGTCAGGAAGATCCAACAAAGAACTGATCCAACAATGGAGAATGTTGCAATTCAGCGGAGCTAAAAAGGGCCAAAGCTTATTGTCGTGGCTGCCAAATTCAGATGTGCATGGGCCCAACCTTTTACAAATTTGTCTTCCGATATGTTTTGGAGGAGACTCGGACGAGATCGCGCGTTTATCCGACGTATTCTTTTTCTTCCTCCTTTTTTTTCTTTTCCATCAATATAGTAAAAATAAGTATTAATCATAAAGTTGGTTACTAATGTTTATATGTTTTATTAAAATAGTCTTAATTATAATTTTGAGCCTTTTTCTTCATCACTCTTTGTTTTCTTTTTCTAAATGTTTTTTTTCTAACAGATTTGACGAAAGTACCGTTAAAAAATTTAACGGGGATGATGCGAAATATTTTTAATGAGATGTAATTTATTATTTTAGTTAACTCAATAAAATAATTACATGTAAATATTAATAAAGGAAATAAATCATACATAAAATTAAAAAAATAACTCTTAATTTAAAGAAAATAAACGTAATTATCTATAAAAAGTTTCAAAATGAATGCATAGGTTTATTTACTGAGAGGTTTCAAAAAGATAAATAATAAACCAAACCAAAAATATTAAAAGTGTGCATTCATTTTGAAACCTTTTTTTAGATAATTATATTTATTTTCTTTAAATTAAGAGTTACTTTTTAACTTCATGAATTATTTATTTATTTTATTATTTTCCACATGTAATTATTTTATTGGGTTATCTAAGTACAGGGGTGAAACCAGGGGGCTAGCAGGGGCCTTGGTCCCCCATCCCCCTAAAATGGAAAATTTTCCATTTAGGCCTTTTGAAATTTTTAAAATTTTAAATTAGTAAAGGTAAAGTTATACTTTGGCCCCTCTTAAAATGATAAAATTTTGATTTAATCCTTTAAAAATTATAAAGATAGAGGCTATTAAATTGGTGAAATTGTATTTTTACTATCGTAAAATTTACAATTATTTCTCCCCCTAAAAAATTTTCTGGCTTCACCCATGTCTAAGTAATAAATTACATCTCATTAAAAATATTTCACATATGAAATTTCACATCATCCCGTTAATTTTTTTAACTATACTTTCATCAAACCTGTTAAAAAGAAGCAATTTGATAAAAAAATAATAAAGGTTTATGGTAAAAAAAAATTAAAATACAATTAAAATCATTTTGACAAAACATGTAAAAGGTAGTAGTCAAATTTATCATTAAGCCTAAAAATAATACAAATTAATCTATTACTTCTTCTTAAAGACGCTTTAACGGTTACATGTAATTTACTGTTAGTGTATAGATGACAGCTTATCAAATATAAATATTTTTTATTCAAATAATAATTTGTAAATCATAAAAAAAATCATAATATATAACATATATGTGTAAATATACATATAATATAAATACGGGTTTAGCTTATTTCTCTTGCTTTTAAATAAATCTTTAATCACTGTTTTATAAGTATGAGATTGAGTTTTATGATTAAAGATGGTGGTTAGTATGTTAAAAACAAAAGTGATTCAAGAACCCTACATTAGAATTTATAGGAATTTAGTTTTATGACTTATCCTTACCAAAAATAGATAAATTCGCTTTTTATTTTTACAAGAATTTTTATTTATATTTCTAATTTCAAGTTTAAATTTGTATTAATTATTTTTTATTTTATTTCTAACTATTGTAATACATATGTAACAAATAAGTTTTTTTTTCCTCATGTTGTTACACTAGTAACCAAATAAGGCAATAGTTTTCTAAGTTCAAATCTCACTATTTTTGTGTAATTTTTTATATAAAAGACATAAAAAGGAAAAAAATCTTAAAATAATATAATTTATTTTACCAAATAATGATATTTTAGTCATTACACAACTGAGTTGGTATTTGATTGACTTGTGACACTAACATAATTAAAGAGTTAATACATAGAATAAATATATAATAAACGTATCATTTGTTAATTTGAATAAAAATAATGGCTCTGTTTGGCAATGCGCTAATTGCTAATTGCAGTAGCTGGTTTAACAAACTGATTATATTAACTATTTATTTAAAAGTATTTAGTAAAACTTAGTTGATAGTTGAAAGCTGATGTGTAAAATTACAAATAAGGGTATGACATATTTTATTGTTAAGTATTTATTTGTTTATAATACTTTATTTTTTATTGGGTGAAATTATTGAAATAAAACACTATTATCAAGGAATTAAAACTGTAACGCTCTTACTCGACTCGATAGCTGAGTCCGAGTTTGGAGTGTCACAGTTGAACCGTTTGGTCTAATACTTTAATCAGAAAATTCGCCAAAGACTTTATTACTCCATTACAAATATTTCTTACAATAGGAACCTTAAACCAAATGTGATTTGACTACCTTAAAATTTTAAATTTGTAAGAAAACTACTTAATTGCAATACATCTAACCTCGAAGTGAAGCCTCTAAAGGTACCCCTTTCTATGTGCATGACATTTTACTGATGATGATCCTTGATCTAACACAGTCTGGCTTGGTCCCTCTAAGAGATCTTCACTCATACGAGTTCTACAAACATAAGCCAAAATTCTGTAAGTTCAAAAGAACTTAGTGAATTTCTTTACTATGTTACACAAAAATAGGCCCCATCTTGCAAGGGTAGAAAATAAAAAGAAACTAAACACGTCTAACTCCCTGATCATTTAGGGTTGATTACTCTTAGTCTGGGATGGCGGACTCCGATTCAATTTTTGGTGGTTTCTCAGATATCTCACCATAATTGCAGACTCTATCCTTTCTCCATATACATTCTTTCTTTTATCCATCCCCTATTCAGGATATCCAACTATTCACAGCTTTCATGTTTAACCCTCAATTACAAAGTTTAAGGGCCAGCTACCAATATAAATTCTCTTTTCCACTTATACTTATAAGGTAGTCCTCCTAAACTACCATCTCAAAGACCCTTTGGTTATGTCCTCATTGGCTAACATTCCAAATCTAACTAGTCCTAGCCAGACTCCCTTGGCTTATTATAGTCCTGAATGACTTGTTGACATCCTATCAATCAGGTTAACTAATGAGGACCTATGCCACTCTGGCGAGCTAATTCTTGTTTCACCTTACACTCAAGTTGAAAATTTGTTTTGGATTACTTCCTCAAAATCCACCCTATTTGCTAAACTTTGCCTTTAATGTGTAACCTATCTATCTACGTTGGACCGTTTTGGCCTACAATATCCAACAAACTATTATCTAAGTGACTGTTCGAGTTTACGATATCTCTTACCTGATGGTTTCCTATGGAACTAACTTTATGGCGGGTGTACCCACAGTAGTTTCTCCTCAAAGAGGAATAGTCTTGACAGACATGATTATCACTTGGATAATCCTTTTTTTAGTGCCTCTTTCTGGCAGTTCTTAATGGCAGATCATTATTTGAAATTCTCGGATAAATCCTTTTTCGTTTGCCTATATGCAAGCATTACTGTCACGTCATTCACATGTCACTACACCAAAACAGACTTTTAGCAGCGTTTTTAGTGGCGTTTAAAACGCCACAAATATTATACATTAGCGGCGTTTGAAAGAAAACACCGCAAAAAGTTGAGCAATAGCGGCGTTTTTGGCCCAAACGCCGCTATAAATCTGAGCATTAGCGGCGCTTTCGTAAAAACGCCGCTAAAGATCTGAGCATTAGCGGCGCTTTCCTAAAAACGCCGCTAAAGATCTGAGCATTAGCAGCACTTTCGTAGAAACGCCGCTAAAGATCTGAGCATTAGAGGCGCTTTCGTAAAAACGCCGCTATAGATCTGAGCATTAGCGGCGCTTCCTTAAAAACGCAGCTATAGATCTGAGCATTAGCGGCGTTTTTATAAAAACGCCCCAAAAGGTAAGCTTTAGATCTAAGCAAACCAATGTCGTTTATTTTTTGAGCTTTAGTGGCGTTTTTTATAAAAACGCCGCAAAAAAAATTATTTTAGGGTTTAGGATTTAGAATTTAGGGTTTATGATATAATGCTTATTATTTTGGGTTAAGGGTTTAGGGTTTTATAGTTTGGGTTTGGGGTTTAAAGTTTAAGGATACTGTTTGAAAACTGAAAAACATTTGGAATTTACTGAGGTTCATGCCATTTTGTACTACACCCATATTATTTAGTATAAGAATATAAAATATATGTTTTGTACTACACTAACATTGGCAACATGAGTTCCCAAAAATTTGGTCTTGGATTATGGTTTAAGGTTTGCGGTTTAGAGTTTAGGGTTCGAGTTTTATGGTCTAGGATTTATAGTTTGGGGTTTAGGGTATAATATCAAAATGAGTTAAATCCCAAAAGCATACATGAACAATGGTTTAGTGTGCAATTGTATACATGAACTTTAATTTGATCTAGATCTTGTAAAATATTAACACAATTATTGATATAATTAACATCATTTTTTATTTATATATTGCATACATAAAAATTTATATTTATTCAATATAAAAATATATTGATGTATTTATATTTTAAAATAATGTGTATGATTAAATCAAAATTAAAGTTTCAACTATACATTTAAACCACAATTAGAATTTCACATCTAGAATTACACATTAAACCAAAATTCATATATAATTCTAAGATGTATCTATATCAAAATTTAGGTGTATACATATAATTAAATGCCATTTATATAAAAATCTAAACAACTAATGTAGACCATACTTAAAAGAATAATATTAATGTAAAAAGAAAGAAAAAAGAAATTCCTAAAAGAGTTGATAATGGTAATTAAATTTTTAAAATTTAATAATAAAAAATTAAAAACTTAAAAACTTAAAATTTAATATTTTAGTTAAAAAGTTTAATACTCAAAATATAATAAAAAATTCAAAAAAATAATAATATCAGCACAAAAAATTTGAAAGAAAAAACATAGAAAAATATAGGTTAAAAATGGGAAAAAAATTAAAATTGTGTAATAGTGGCGTTTTTGTAAAAAAAGGCCACAAAAATGGAGCTATAGTGGCGTTTTTAGTAAAAACGCTGCAAAAATTCATACACACGGTGTCGTTTTTTCTCTGCTAAAAAATGGAGCTAAAAGCCCCTATAACCCTGATTTTTATTTCCCCAAACCTTAAATTTCCTAAGTCCCCAGAATTTCCCTATACCGGTTTCCCAAAATCCCCAAACCAAAATCCCCCAAATCGGTTTCCCCCACCTTTCAATCCAGTTTTCCTCGTAATACACTATGCAGTCATCGGTCATTAGCCATGGTTCTATGTTTTTAGCTGTTGGTTTAGGGTTTACAGAGATGGCGCATGTTCAAGTTCGGGGGACAAAGTGGGGCGTTAACAATGGATCAGTGGAGCCAATAACCGATTTGTAACCTCGCTATATGTTGGGGATTTGGATCCAAGTGTGACCGTGCAAAATTTCTCAACATTTTCTAATCTTTGTTTTACCCGGAACTAGGGGTGGTTTTCTTCTATCCATCCTTAGGTTTTGAGTTCATTTCTTTTTTTTTTCTTTTTTAATTCAATAATGGCGAAATTGAGAAATTCTCGATTACAAGCGAAGAAATTGTCGACAGTAACGCTTGTATTATTGATGTTGTTTATGTTAACGGTAGTTTTATTGATGCTTTTAGGACTAGGGATTTTCTCTCTTCCCATTAACGACGATGATTCTCTGTCCAATGATCTTACTTCCTATAGATGCATGGCTTCCGAAAGGTAACTGGGTCTTAATGCTTTTATTTCTAAGCTTTGATCTTTTTTGATGGTGTTTTCGATCTTGGTTTTCATGCAGAGGAAAGGCTTGGGGAAAAGAGGGGAGCAATGGATGAAGTCCTTTCATGGGAGCCTAGAGCTTTCCTTTATCATAATTTCTTGGTTCGTTTCTATTCTACTCATATATTTTGAATGGTTGGTTGTTTATGTATTTGCACACTAGAGCCTTCAGAGTAGAAACTCAATTCTTTTAATCCTTTTTAATTTCATCTGTAGTAAAGTAACAATTCCCATACCTTCTCCTGTAGCTTAGTGTTTTGAACATGCCATGGTGAAATGTATTCTATTTTTACCTTTTAGGTTTTGACATGAATTTCAATCTAAAAGCAAAATAAGGAGACAATATTGTGGAAGATTGTTATGTATGCTTAAAGAGATTTATAAAGCCTAAACATGCAGAATAAAAATAATTTGAAATAGTGTTATACTATACCAAATTTGTTCGCATTCTACTTCCTAAAGTGTGCATTAAAAGACTGTTTTTATCTTTCAGCAGCCTCTTTGCTCGGGTTTCTTTGCAATACATTAAGTAATATTTTCTTTCTTGGGACTGAGTTTGATTCTTAGATAATAGTATGTTTCTTCTTAATAAATATTAGAAATCATCCCCTAAGAACTATTTTCCCTTTAATTTGTCTTGATATGGTGTGCTTGACCATATTCACTTGACTTACGACTTCATATGCAGATGAAGACAGGATGTGTGGCCCTAGTTCTATGTTTAAATATCAGTGTTGATCCACCCGATGTAATAAAAATATCTCCTTGCGCAAGAATGGAGTCTTTGGATCGTATGTTTTTTGAGTCAATTCTCTCTTATTTTTGCATTTTTTCTATTTAATGGTTATTGAAGCTTTAATGCTCATGATTATTCCTCAAGAAATATTTAATAAGTTTTGTGTTATTTTAATATATGACCGAACTAAATGCTTGTTGATTTGTTGAGCATGCATGAATTTTTAAGTTTGGATATTTTTAAGTTTGGATATTTTCTATCCAACATCCATTCTTTGGTCACAAAATGATTAAAATATATAATTTTTTTTTCAATCTAATGTTCTTCATTGATATTAGTATGTTCCACTTTTTCTTTCTTTCATTGTTGCGACCCTTTTCTATGGCACCACAAAAATAGTGGAAACTATTGGGAAAAAGCGGAGAGATCAATATGAGAAGTGGCGGCACAAGGTTTGAACACCATCTTATACCACGTCTCATTACAGGCTATTCCATCAAGTTTAGAATCTAATTCTTTCTATTAAACATGGCCAGGGCTCATGATGAAGGTTGAACTTGATCCTACAGATGGATGAAGTGAAGAAACTTTGTAATACATGTCACGTATATGCCAAGTCGAGAGTTTTATTTCATTACAATGGACATGGTGTTCCAAAGCCACTTTGCAAATGGTGAAATCTGGCTGTTTAATAAGGTGTTCACTTGTTTAACTGTTAGGAATCAATTCTTGTTGCTTTTCTTTTGCTCTATTTGCAGTTTTTCTCCTTGCTAAAATTGAACATTTCTTGTGCAGAGTTATACACAGATATATTCCCTTGCCTATCAGTGATCTTGATTATTGGCTAAAAACACCTTCTATATATGTTTTTGATTGCTCTGCTGTAGGAATGGTTGTTTGTCTTCCTTCTCTAGCCTTATTTGATTGCTCTGCTGCAGGAATGGTTGTTAATGCCTTCATTGAGGTACTTGCTCGCGTTCTATCCTCAATTCGTCACTAGTATATTTTACTGGTGGCGCTATTCAAATAGACATCATTGTCTTCCTTCTCTAGCCTTATTTGATTTTCTTTTTTCTTTATTTGAATTTGATTGATAGCTTCTTGATCGTGGCACTTCTAACTACCCCGATCTTCAAGAGATCGCATTCTTCCAATTGCATGTGAATCACATGAGACTCTTCCTCAAAGTGCCGAATTTCCTGCCGATGTGTTTACTTCTTGTCTTACTACACCTATCAAAATGACATTGAGATGGTAAAAGTTCTCATTTGATATGCTTGATTAGGACTTAGTGATGCATTTAATACTCAAATAGTATTTGCTTATTTGCTAAGCTAAATATTATCTTCTTTGTATTTGCATCTTGAATTAACTTTTACTAAGTTTTATGTTTACTTTTCATTGTTTCGGATTTTTAAACATGGTATTCACCTTATTGAGCAGCTTTTAATAAATTGCTCATCTAATTTTAATTTATTTAATTATTCTGTATAAAATGAGCTTATTAATCTTCTGATGGTTGTTATCTCTTCCAGGTTTTGTACACGTTCATTGCTTCACGAGTCTCTTGACTCTTCACTTATTGATAAAATTCATGGCCGTCAAAATGACCGTAAAACACTTCTAGGGAATTGAATTGGATATTTACTGCAGCGATGTACACAATTGCTTGGAATGTTCTCCTCATGGTAGTTCTTTCAGGTGTATTTATCTGCGATGTGCAGACCGCCAAAATGTTCTCCTCAAACGTGCCGTCCGCCGGCTCTCAAAGTGTAGAAAATCGTCATCAATCGTGTAAGTTTACAAAACCTTTTTCTTGTTTTTGCTTAGCGAGTAATATTTGTAATATTCATTTGAGCGAATACTTTTCCTCTATGTTTTTAGTTGATATATGCTTCTTTTCTTGTTTTTGCTAGCGAGTAATTTTGGGGTTTGGTTTTTGGGCTGAATCATGCTTAGATTTTGGCTTTTCATTTATATTTTTTTGTCATTATAGTTACTTTTTCAAATAACATGACACTAGTTCTATTGCTCCCAAGACTCAGAAAAATTATTCTTCTTAGCGGATATTACAAAAATCCTAATACAGATATTTTCTTCTCTGTTTTTAGTTAATATATGCTTCTTTTCTTGTTTTTGCTTAGCAGAATAATTTTAGGGTTTGTTTTTTTGGGCCTAAGTCACGCTTAGATTTCGGCTTTTCATTTATATTTTTGTCAGTATATTTGTTTTGCATGTACGACTTATATTTGTTTAATAGGCTATTTTATTTTATGTTAGTTTTGAATGATTTTAGGATGTATAATTGGTTGGATGCAAAAAAGTTCAATAATGAAAAATCGTATTCTGGATTGATATGATAGAGATGTAGTATAGATTTGGTGTATTTTGGCACATGCTTATTTGTTGAATGATACAGAGTTCATATCTTTGCAGAGAATGGAAGTGCTCAGTGATCACTACAAGCTACTTGCAGTTGATTTGCGTGACATTCATATCTTTGCAGAGTTCATATCAGTAGCGTTACAAGTAATGGGCTGATTATTACAATCAAACGGATGTTAGTTGTGCCCCTGGAACATAAATGGATTTGTATAGGAATTGTTATCAAAGTAATGCTAAAGGATTTGCTTAAGCGGGTAGAGGGATAGGAATGGATTTGTATATAAACTGTTATCCAATTAAAGCTTGTTTGCCTGCTGTGATAATAGTACTGCTCTCTTATATAATATTTTTTTTTCATGACTTTTAGTGGCGTTTTTGGGAAAAAGCGCCGCTAAAGACATGGCATTTAGTGGCGTTTTTGGGAAAAGCGCCGCTAGAGGTCATGGCCTCTAGCGGCATTTTTAGTAAGCGCCACTAAAGGTCATGTTCTTTAGCGGCGTTTTTGGGAAAAGCGCCGCTAAAGATCATGACCTTTAGCGGCGTTTTTGGGAAAAGCGCCGCTAAAGATCATGACCTTTAGCGGCGTTTGTGGGAAAAGCGCCGCTAAAGGTCATGTTCTTTAGCGGCGTTTTTCACATAAACACCGCAAAATTTAGCGGCGTTATCTATACCGACGTTTTTTGTGGCCCTTGTAAAAGTGCCGCAAATAGTTTTAGTGGCGCTTAAAAACGCCGCTAAAAGTCTGTTTTGCTGTAGTGTGTCTAATTCTTACTGAGTTACCACAATATGTCCCACCAGCTTCCTTATTTACCATTTTGGTAAAATTTTCCCATTTCTAGTACTTTTGCCTTTTTCGGCGGATTCCTCAATCCCTCTGGCTAGCTATCGCTTGCCAACACTTGCCTTTTTCTTCTACCTCTTTTTCCTCCTTTGCATGTTTTTCCCTAACTACTATCCTGGTGGACTATCCCATGTTTAGTGTCTCGGTAGACTATCACATGTTTATTGTCTCAGTGGACTATCCCGTGTTTATTATCTCGGCGGGCCATCGCATGTTTAATGTCCTGGCAGACTATCCCATGTTTAATGTCCTGGCAGTCTACCCTATATTTACTATCCCGACTAACTCCATTGGTTGCTATAACCCAACTATGGTCTTACACCAGTAACCTCATGTTTAATGTTCTGAAGGGCTCTATTGGTTGTCATAACCGAGCTCTGGTTTTACACCTTTAAACCTTTTTTGAGGTGTCACCCCGAAGAACCTTATCATTGTTGCAATGTTGCCCCATAGACCCTACTGATTACCGTCATGGTGTTGCTTTATGGAACCTATAAATCATCATCATGGTGTTACTCCAACGAGCCAGTCGATATAATTCTGTCTCACATTTAACCTCGATGCTTGAACACTGCAGTGTCCCCTCTCTTAGGATCAGAGCTTCCCACATCATTGTTTGCACCCAGCATCACCTGATTGCTAAATCTACTGAAATTTCAATTCTCTATCCATCCGTCCATTCCTCCATTTCGCCACTTATAACATTGATGCTCAAACACCATAGTGTCCACTCCGCAAGGCCCAGAGCTTCGGACATCACTGTTTGCACCTAGCAACACCAGATTTCAATTTTTATTAACCAGTAAATTCTTGGAATTGGATGCAGAAACAAAAAAAAACATCATATATAGTTGTTGAACATTTCAAATTCATATGCAAATTCCTAACTCCAACCTCTACACGTCATTTTCGTCCATCCCTAGACACCATATAGGTTATCAAGTACCTATCCATCCCTACGCACTGCATAGTGACTGTGTTTTATGTTCCAAAATAATTACAGTCTAGCTGCCAGATCAGAATGCGATAAATCGTCAAAGTCAAATATATGTTTATGGCTTAGCCACCACATTCAGCAGATTATTAAAATGCCCACACTTCCTGCTTTTCATAATCCCAATCCAATACAGATACAGATTTAACAGATATCAGATATGCGTATACAATAATACAAATTCAGGTCATGCTCATGTATGATATCACACTACGGTAGGCCTACGTTTGATTTGAACGATGTTTACGGCCCTAGAAAAAATCTTGATTTTTGGCCTACATGCTCATGTGTATTCACACGGCCATGTGGCTCAAAATAGTGAGTTACACAGTTTGGACACACGCCCGTATCTCTAGACCGAGTGTCCCAAATTCTAAAATAGTGAGCTACATGGCCTGGACACACGCCTGTGTGCCTCTAATTCCAAAACAGTGAGTTATATGGCCTGACACACAGCCTTGTGGCTCACACGGCCTACCAGGCGACCTATCACACATTATAATAATTACCTAAGACTCATTATAACCTATCATACATATACATTTGGGCTTAAAATTGAGCCTTCGATGCCCTAAAAATAATTTGGAATCAATTCAGGACTAATTTAAAACAATTCAGAAAGTTAATAGCTAACCAACCGAGAACACAACAGTGTGGCATTGGTCGCCATGTGTCCCAATTTCGAAAGTTACACGGTCTAGGGTGTTTCACATGGCCTAGCCACACAACCGTGTGTCCCCTATTTTTAGGTATTTACGAAATTGCTTCAAACTTTCTGAATTGTTTTAAATTAGTCCTAAATTTATTCCAATTTGTTTTTAGGGCCTCAAAGGCTCAATTTTAGGCCCAAATGTATATGTATGATAGGTTATAATGAGTTTTAGGTAATTATTATTAAATGATCTGTTTTGAAATTAATTGTTCTGATTTGTACAGTAGCGTTCTATAACCCTAGTTCGACAACGGATACGGGTTTGGAGTGTTACAATAGTCATAGTTCTTAAGTAACTCAACCCATCTAGTCGTAGTTTTTAAGTAACTCAACCCATCTACATTCCCTAAGGTTTAACTTTTTCTGAGTTAATAGACACTTAAGGCTCTTGTGATCGGTGTAGATGATATACCTCTCACCGTATAGATAATGCCTCCAAATTTTCAGAGCGAACGTGCATGAGATAATTACCTTTGTGTGACTTAAGTTATCGAGACGCATAAGCCACAACCTTACCAATTTGTATTAAAGCATATCCGAAACCGATGTGTGAAGCATCGCTGTAGACTACGAACTTTTTCCCAAATTCAGACTGTACCAAAATAGATGTCTGAGTCAGAACGGGCTTGTGTTTATCAAAGCTCGCTTGTTGCTCATCAGACCACACAAATAGTGCGTTTTTAAGTAACAATTTAGTCAAAGGACCCGCGATAAGTGAGAACCCTTCAACAAATCTCCGGTTGTAACCTGCCAAACCAAGGAAACTCGATATCTCAGACACACTTTTTGGTTGTTTCCACTCAATCACAGTCTCAATTTTTTAGGATCTACTCGGATGCCCTCAGCTAAAACAACATGCCCCAGAAAGGTAACCTCTTGTAACCAAAATTCACACTTGTTGAACTTTGTCATAAATTTGTTTTTCACAGAGTATCTATAGAACTATTCGGATGTGTTCATTGTGCTCACTCTCAGTCTTAGAATAATTCAATATGTTATTAATAAAAACGACGATGAATTGATCAAAATATAGCTAAAATACCCGGTTCATCAAATCCATAAATGCAATCGGAGCATTTGTCAAACTAAATGGCATGAGTAGGAACTCGTAATACCCGTAACAAGTCCTAAAAGCGGTCTTATACACATCAGTCTCCTTAACCTTGAGCTGATGGTATGGAACTGATTAAAGAAGTTGTCAATCCTTGGAAGCGGATACCTGTTTACAGTCAGCTTATTTAACTAACGATAATCCACACACATTCTTATCGTACCGTCCTTTTTCTTGACAAACAGAACCGGTGCACCCACGAGGACATGCTCAGTTGAATGAATCCTCGATCGAGAAGTTCTTGAAGCTGAGTCTTTAAGTCCATAAGCTCCTTTGGTGTCATACAATAATAAGCAATTGACACAGGATTAGTACCCAGTAAGAGTTTAATACCGAACTCAACCTCCCTTTCTGGAGGTATCCTCGACAACTCCTTAGGGAAAATATCTCTTACAGTCCAAATATCTTTAATAGAATGTTTTCTGGACCCGGAGTCAGACACATAAGATAGATATGCCTCACAACCCTTCCGAACTAGCTTCCCAGCAACTAGTGTGGAGATTACATTAGAGATATAATCTCGATGCTTGCCAATCATAACAATTCTGGTATCACTATCAAATCTCAGAGTTACCCTCTCAGAGGTACAATCTAAACTGACTCGATGTTCCACGAGCCAACCCATTCCCAGAGTTAGGTCAAACTCTCCAAACGACAATTCCATCAGATTAGCTGGAACTTCTAACGGAACCCATCTATAAACATTATTAACTCGGACTAACTGTCCCATGGGACTAATCACAAAAATCTCTCTAATAGTTCATTCAACAGATATATCCAAATTCACAGAAACAGTGCTAACTATATATGAATATGTAAAACTAATATCTATCAGAGAAAAATATGGAATAGTATGAATAAAAAAAATACCCGTTATAACGCCGACGCTGTCTCTGTCTTTACGGTGCCTCACCACAAACACAAAAGTATACTAGCGTGCCTCAGTCTGATGCGCACCTCTACCCGATACTCTCTGACCTCTACCAAAACCAATACCACTCCGGGCCGGACCACGACCTTTAAGTGGCTGTTGAGCTACCCTCTGTGGCTGAATTGGACCCAGAGCTAGAACCTGTGCAGGAGCTTGTATTTGATCAGATCAGAGGGGACAGTCCCTAATACGATACTCCATCGACCCGCAATGTAGACAGGCTCCCAACTTCCTCCAGCACTTGCTCGGATGGCGCCTACCACAGTTACTACAAGTTTGAATCTCAGCCGGTGCAACAGAAGCCATAGATCTTAGAGGCCCCTCAAATTTAGCTCGTTTCTTAGGGCGCTGAACAGAGCTAGAGGGACTCGAATCCGTCTTAAGCTTACTCTAACCTTTCTCTTGATTTATCCTCTCGCGCTCAATACGTTTTACTTCCTTCGTTATCTTCAACTTATCAACCAAGGTCGCAAAAACTTGCTTCCTTTGAGGAGCTATTAGAAATCTCATATCATACCTCAGTCCTTCGTTGAACCGTACACTCTTATCATAATTAGTCAAAACTAATGCTCGAGTATACCTGCTTAATCTCAAAAACTCAGCCTCGTATTCGACCACAAACCTCTCACCCTAAACTATGCTTATAAACTCACATCTACAAGCTTCCACATAACTTGCCCCCACATACTTACTTTGGAAGGAATTCTTGCAAAAATCCCAAGTAACTTGTTTGGGCTGGGCGCCCTACTCAACAGCCAACCACCACCAGTAAGCCTCATCTTGGAGTAGAGACACGACACCCCTTAATTTTTATGTAGGGGTGTAGTCAATGTCATTCATAATACGCTTTGTGGCCTCTAACCAGTATTTGGCCACTATTAGAGAAACTCCAGTGACGCCTCTGAAAACCTCAACACCGTTTGACCAAAGTCATTCTGTAAATGACATTCAGCCTCTAGATCCAGAATGGGTCCCAATGACCTTTTCTAATGCTCATAGCTTAACTTGAGATAGTGCATCGTCCCCAACTGTCGGAGTCTAAGACCTAGTCTCAGTAGTATGAGTAACAACAGTCTCGCTGGTCTCTAAATTTGGTATACTACCCATAGAAGATAACTCTGCTTGAGCTTCTCGTTGGTGCCCACGAGAACCACATCCACGACTACTGCGCGAACTCATAATATAAATTTATTTACAATGTCAGAATTGCAAAAATCAGTTCGAAATTACTATCAGGTGTCTTATCGCAGTTCATATCAGAATATTTAACTAAAGCAAACAGATTTAATCACTACAGTGTTTTTGAGTGAAACGATATAACTAAGTCGAGATACTCACAGGTTCGGCGCTTGAGGCTCGGTCTTTTATAAAATCAGTTATCAAAAGTACTCAGATAAATATTTCATTCAAAATATTTTTTTAACAAAAATAGGAGCCCAGAAAACACAGCCTGAGTTTTGCAAATCTGGTTTTGATACCACTAAAAGTAACACCCTATACCCAGCCTAAACGTTAACACCAAGTCTAGAGAGCTACATCAATTAATTTTAGAAAAACTCAAACCTTTAAATATTCAAAGTTTAACAGTCGAAGATTAATTAAGTAGTTAAAACTAATATAAAAATCTAAGCTTATAATCAATCATTTGAAATAAAATACACGATAGTATAAGTCTAGATAAAACAATAGATAACTAGAAGAGAAATGAGCAAGCTTCTTTCGCACCGACTTGCCTAAGTCTATGGGTTACCTGTAATCCAACAAATAGACTAAATAAGTTTACAACTCAGTGTGTAACTTACATTTATAATTAATCAGTAACATAAAAAATGTGATTTCAATTTTTATTAACCAATTAATTCTCAAAATCAGATACAAAAACAGAAATAGAAAATATCAGATACAGTTGCAGAACATTTCAGATTCAGATGTAGATTTCTATCCCCAACCGCTACACACAATATTGGTCCATCCCTACACACCATATAGGGTATCAAGTACCTATCCATCCCTACGCATCACATAGTGATTGTGTATCACGTTCCATAATAATTACAGTCTAGCTGCTAGACCAGAATGCGATAAATCGCCAAACTCAGATATATGTTTGTGGCTTAACCACCACATTTGGCAGATTATTAAACTGCCCACACTTCCTCTTTTTCAAAATCCCAACCCAATGCAGATGCAGATTTAACATATAACATATATGCATATATAGTAGTACAAATTTAAGTCATGCTCATGTTATGCTATCACACTTATCAGATTTCATATAAAGTATTTACATGAAAATAACATATTATTCAGTAATAGATCATTAAATAACGGTTACATTGTCTAATTTAGATCATATGGACCCTACTGTAGGCTTACGTTCGATTTGAACAACGTTTACGGCCCTTGGGAAAAATCTTGATTTTTTGCCCACACACCCGTGTGGATTCACATGGCCTAAGTGGCTAGCCTATGTTGTCTACATGGCCTAACACACAGTCGTGTGGCTCAAAACAGTGAGTTACACAGTCTGGACACATGCTTGTGTCTCTAGCCCGTATGTCTCATATTCTAAAATAGTGAGCTACAGGGCCTGGACACATGCCTGTGTGCCTTTAATTCCAAAACAATGAGTTACACAGCTTGGACACATGCCCATGTCTCTAGCCCGTGTGCCTCTAATTCCAAAACAGTGAGTTACATGGCCTAACACACGGCCTTATGGCTCACACAGCCGTGTGGTGTTGATCCCCATGTTTTCCTGCCTCTTTTATTAACAAGTATTTGGGTTTTCGTTACACACCTGACACAGTTTTGACGTAGAAGTGACCGAGGTGAATCCAAAGCTTAAAAACGACAATCCAAGAGCCAATTACACAATTAATCACAACAAAACGCTAGAATTAGAGTAAAAAACTTAATTGCATCGAAAAGTTTCGAAGAACCCCAAAATCAAAGATTCCACCCCTTACCTTCGCACCAAACAACAATTCATAGAACTAAAACATTTGGGAAACATTGTGCTCACGATCATTGCCTATAGGAAGACCAAACGAACACTTAATCAAGGAATTCAAGCAACTAAGAGAAACCCACTTCGACAAGATGAACAAACAATACTAATAGAAATTCATATCAAACTTACGCAATTATCCCAACAATCAAAGACAATGACATACGAAGTTTTCCCATCGTAACATCAGCAAAAATGGCAACAAGAAATAAAAAACAAGGCAAAAGCTAGAAGAAGAACACGAGGGAAGGAAAAGAAGGAAGAAAGAAAAAATATAAAAAGAAGAAAAGGAAAAAAACATTATAGGGAAGGGTGAAAATAATTCAATTAATTAAAAAAAAAACTAACCATACTTAATGGAGTAGTAACAAAAATGTTTCCTTATTGTATACGCAGAGACTCAAACACAGAACCAAAAGGTGTACAAAAGCCTAACTATTGAACCAGCAAGCTCATTCTTGACATAGATTAACGCAGAGATAAATTTTAGTCGAGAGTTCAAGGATAAGGGTTAAACCAAAATAATCAGTAAAATTCAAAAAGGAAAACTCAAACCCCCGATCTCAAACACATAAATAGAACACTTAACCATAGATACAAAGACTTAATTATTGACAAAATTTATCAAACAAATGTTCAAAATTTAAGGTGTTACATAAAAATTTAAAAGAACTCATGGTTAACAAGTTGTAGCATATACAACCTTATTTTTGTTCTTATGTTTCTTTGTCATAAAAAAATAAATAATTTTTGAAAGACACCTTTTTAGACATCAACTAATAATATTAAATTATGACACATTCAGAATATAAGTGAAAAACAAATTCTGTAACAAATATTTTTTTTTTATAGAAAAGTGATATTACTAACAAATGAGGTTTGTTTTTGTATAACTAGTTTCCTACAAATGATGCTTTAATTGAATAGTGAAGTACAAATGTTAAAAAACATAGTTATATAAAAAATATAAAATGATAAAACACCCTCAAAATAATAAAATTTATTTTGTAAAGTAAGGGTATTTCATCATTATTTAATTAATTGATGTCCTATTGACTCATAACATCAACTCAATCAAGTGTTTAATATATATATATATATATATATATTTGAAAAGGTTGTTAATTAATGCCATACACTTTGTAACACTAGTTTGCTTCTCTTTAGCAATATTTTAATTCTAATTATTCGATTTTTTGTGTTAATTACTTAAATAAAAATTAACTAATAATAACGGTAAAATAATATTTGAATTTTACAGTTTAGCATTTAACATTAGGATTAAGAATTTAGAATTTTAAGGTTAGAGTTAGAATTATGATTTAAGTTTATGGTTAAAAATTTAGTGTTTAGATTTTTGGTATTAAATTTTGTTTGTGTATTAATTAGAATTAAAAGTTTATGACAATTAATTTGTTGCTAATTAATGTATTATATTTTTGCTAGAAAATCAATATATTATATTATTGATTAAAATTTAAATAAATATAATGTGACATATTATTAGTGGATACTTAAATAATTTTTTATATCGTTATAATCTAAATTAAACACATATTAAATATCAAAAGCTTTTCCAAAAAAGCACATAAAATAATGTTTAAATAATACTCATAAATTTAAGCAAAAACGACACCAAAGCAAACAATTATTTATTGTTAAATGGTATATTAGGGAGAGACTTTGTGGCGAGATTGTCATAAATGTCAAAAAGTTATTTCCAAAAACCACCTAGTAGCAACCGCATTTTAGGACATTCCGAAGTCTTCTTGTTCTTCTACAATGATAATTAAGATTCCAACCACTACAAAATTAACCTTTTTTTAAGGAACAATGTTAAAATAACTTGGGTAATTAATTTATTATAATCCACATGGATTTAATTTAGAATTATTTTAGTGAGTAATCTACATGTAATTTTTTGTTGATTTCTTCGAGAAAGATTGTGAACTTTGTAAATTTGATTACCTGTAAGGTGTTAGATCTAATAGAGTAAGGCGTTAGGTTTAATAGAGTAAGAACATCTCGTCGACTGTTTGATGAAGCAAATAATGCATGCGCCCTTGATCAACCATCTAGGAAATCTCGATATTTACTCTTCGTGAAATTTTAACCTACACTTTACTGCATACAAAGCATTATTATTTGGGCATTCACAAAATCAGAAGATCAAACCCTCATTAAAAACTAACAACATGCTAAAAGATGATACTTCAAAATCTTCTTTGAGATAAATCTACTTCTCCTTAACTATCTTTTTAATAAGTAAACAATTAATATTTCATCTCTATAAAAAAAGAAGAAGCTAATACTTCATCAAATTCAATTTCTTAATATTTATGACGTGGAAATAAAAATAAACACTAACGTTTTTCATAAATGTTGATAGGAAGTGACCAAATTAATTATGACACCATCATCATTGAAGTTGTAAAAATACATTATCTTATACAGGCTAAAGTATATGCTTGTTTTTCTTTCTCTCTCCAGTGAGCTAAATGATCAAAGGGAATGTAGCATCCATAATTTACTTGGTTTCAATATTAAGGGCTGATTTTTATTTTTTCCAACTTTAAATTTGTTTTTATCTTCGTCTTTCATATTAGACTTGAGAACAAAAGTTTAATTTTTAAATATATTATGTTTCAAATCTTAATTATAAAAAAAAAAAAAAAAACAATAACATGAAATATACTCTACTTGAATATGTAAGATGATAAAAGAAAAATCCATGAAAAAAGTGAGATATAGACCTATACTTAAGGATGGCTTGTTAAGTATTGGATTGAATTGGGGCAAAATTTTTTAATATTGAGTTATTTTATTTTGAATTTAAAATAAATAATTTTAAAACATATTTTATTTAAAACTTAAATATAAAAATATTATATTGCATATATTATTACTTTTTAAATAATAAAACAAATTATGTAGACAAATTAAATAAATTGAGCTCAAACTTAAAAATAAAATAAAATCAAACCGTGACCTGGACGCCTTTAGGGAGATAGCATTGTAGACAAATTCAGGAGAATAAAAGGGCAGAGCTAGATTCTTAATAACATGTTAACACCATAACAAGTAATAATAGTTGAAGACTCAAATTGAATAAGACCTGGAAAGATTTCTATTTTCTTAACTTGTATAAAATAATAGTTTAATTTTTTGTTAGATATCCGTTTACACATATTCAAATCGTATGACTCTATCTTCTACTCTAATATTTAAAAAAACAAAAAAAAAAAATATTAACAACAACCTTCACCATCTCTATTCACTATTACCAAACCAATGGTGGAGGGAGATGGAGAATTTCTCCCTAAAATAAGGTTGGATTAGTGAAATAGTTCATATTTCTGAAATCTGAAATAATTATGCATCTTCTTTTTCTTCATGCTAAAAGGATTATGATTTTCAGAGTTTGATCCAAGTTGCCAAACCACTTGAACAGATGGCCTGCCCTGCACTGTTAGAGGTAAATATTAAGCGTAACACAAAAGGGAAAACAACTTTATCATATAACTTCCAACTAATCCATATGAAAGCTTTTTTTAATGAATCATTTGTGTTAAATTAATTGGTTCAAGTTGTTTAAATTAAAGATTTTAGAATTAAATCAATAGTTAGATTGATTAAATTTTTTAATTTTTAATCCAATCTAATTGTTGTATTTAATCTTCAGTTTAATAGGATTATAAATTAAAAAAAAATCTGAAAATAAATAAAACAATAATAAATTAAAAATTATGATTCAATAAAAACAATAAAAAGTCACTATCTCTCACTCTTCTTTTATTATTATTATTATCATATCCCATAGTTCAAGGAGCTATAAATACACTACCTACTTTCCTTATTTTATATTATTATTTTGTAAAAAATTGTAGCCTTTTTTTTTTGCCTTTTACCTATTTTAAGATTTGAAGGTTTTTATTTTTGTTATTTGTGAATTTTCATTTTAGAGTATTTGTTTAGATGAAAAAGTGAAGAGATGGGAAGAAGAGTAGAAAAGTGGAAATCTTTTTAAAGTGTATTTGATACGGAAGAAAAGAAAGAAAATAGGATAAATAATCATTTTTTATCATAATATATAAAAATTAATTTTTTCAAAATAATGAAAAGAAAGAAAATAGAAGAAATGTGTATGTTAATTTAAAATTATATATATTTCAAATGTTTTATTTGTTTCACTTTTCATCTTTACTATTCTTTCTATTTTCCCTTTTTTTTATTAAAAAATTTATATTTTACATTTTTTATTTCTCTATCCTTTCAAATTTTAATCTTTCCAATTGTGTTTCTATAGCAAAAGCATTAGTTTTTCATATTCTTGACAAGTTTACTAACCTTTCTGCTTCATATCCTTTTCATTTTTTAAAACCTTTATCGTTTATAACTCTACCTTTCAAACTTTTTCTTGTTCAGCAAAGAAAAAACCCTTGACAGTAGCGATTGCAGCTTGACATGATGGCCAAAGATGTAGCAGCGGATGGTGAAGGGTTCGAAGTAGAGGTGTTTTTGGGTCGAGTCGGATTGGATCTAATCAAAATTTTAGACCCATTTGTTAGGTTTAGACTCGACTCAAAAAATGGAACTAAGATTTTATCCCAGTTTGACTAGGATAAAATGTTAAAATTTGGGCCCGGCCTGTCCATATTAATTTTTTTATATTATTTATTATATAATTTTTTTTAAAAAAATATAATACATAAAAAATACTAAAACCATTAAAATAAATATTTACCAACAAATTAAAAATAAAATTTAAAAATATGTATACTTAAATAACATTAAGATAGCACCAACATAATAGTGAAATGGTAGCAACAATAAAACAAATGTTATACAATATCCAAACAATAATAACAAAATAGTACCAATTTAATAGTGAAATGATAGCAAAAAAAAAACAAAAAAAAACAAGAAAATAACAAAAAAGAAAGAGTAAAAAACAACAATAAAAAGCATCAATTTTTTTTTTTGCATATTCGGGCCGAGCCGAACTAGGCCAAAAAAGACTTACTCGAGACTTGACTCATTTTCTATTATTGTCTTATTTTTTTACTCAAACTCATTTTTCAAGTCTATATTTTTACCTAACCCTCTTATTTTTAAGCGGGTCTTTAGACCCGGCGAGGTGGCCCCAACCATGGACATTGGAACACCTAACATTACAAAGGCATTCTGACACTTACTTTAAAGATTTTTGTATTCATTTGGACCGAATTTTGGGTCAGGATTGCCATTGGGCTAGTTTCAACTATTAAAATAAAGTGGGTTTAATTTTCTTTTTCGGTTTTGGGCCAGAATAATTTAACTCACAGTGCAATTAATTTTGAACTGCTTCATCCGGCTTCTGGTTCACAGCTTAAAGATGATTCTCACTAGCTTGCAGCTCAAACAATTATTTAGCTTATTCCTATTATGAAAATCATGGTTTAAAAAAACCAACAAAAAAGAAAAGAAAAAGATAAAATTGAGTTTTAGCTTGATAGGCATGGGTATTGTTGTCAATGTAAGAAGAGGTGAGTTTGAGTGCATTAAAACGCATTATCCTCTTATTTATGGGTTGGGGAGGGATTATGGGTAGTTATAGACATTGTCAAAATAAACAGATATAATTAGAACGTATAATAAGATTATTCAAATTGAAAGAAATGAGGATGAAGCCTCGTATAAAGAAAAAGGAAGAAAAGTCAGAGATGTATTGAGAGGAAGGAAGAGTTGAGGAGGAGGATTGAAGAATCAATAACATTGAATGGTATTGAATTTATAGACATGTAGTGGAAGGAGTGCTGAATAATAAACAAATAAACAAATTCAAAGTGTTATTTCAAAAAATAACTCAATTACAAGCAATATATATATATATATATATTTACAAATCAAAGATCATTGAAAGTATTTCTAAAAATTATTAAAAACTTATCTTTCTGATTAAAATTATTAAATTTTTCATTAAAGTGTGCACTATATATATAAAAAAAAAATCACTACCACAATGATTAATCCATCGCAATTTAAATGACGATCAGCTCGGCTTTATCTTTCATTTGTTTTTCCTTTGATTGGTTGGGTGGGTCAATTTGATTAAAATCCAAAAGAAAAACAACAAATTATACAAATTTTAAAAAACAAAAAAAGAGAGGTAGATTGTTTTAAACTTCTGGTAACATGGGTGACAACTGAACAATGCAAAATGTTCTATTCTCATTTATACCGTTCCATGATTCCATTCACACCTGTATTTTTTTTTTATCTATTGTGTTTTTTTTCTTTCTTTTAGAAAATAGATAACAATCAGATTACTATTTGTAGAATTCAATCGAATCAAGAATTGATTAAGTTATTGGTTCAGATTAAAGGTTTAGACCAATTAATCTACAAATCGATATAAATTGATGGTTGAATTGAGCTAAAAATTGATTAAATCAGTTTTTTATATATTTTTAAAATTTATACTTTTTTAAAATATAATTTATTTAATTGAACCAATCTAACTGGATGAACTAAAAATCGAGAGTTTAATAATTTGACCATTTATCTAATTTTGATAACCTTGAGTGAAACTACAGAGAAATCAAATAACGGGGAAGCATCAATAATATAATCACAGGGTTACATTTTTTCACATTAATTTTACCAATCCTCTGAAGATATCGAATACATCTTTCTCCTTAGTGTTAAGGCCTTTTAAAATAAATTTCGCACTCAAATAAATCTTATTTCAAATTAAAAATTTAGATCTAATTCTACTGTCAATCCCTCTATTATGTATAAGTTGTGAATCTAATTTGTGCTCTTTAATTTGTTTGATTTTAGTCATCTACTTTAGTATCTATTCATTTCGAATTTTAGTTACGTCTCAAACTATACATGTAACACCCTATACCCGACCCGACCTGACCCGACCACCAGGTTCGAGTACCAGATGTTACAACAACCCGAATAACTTAACAATATTCCTAGTCTGATTTAATTACAAACTTAGACAACTTAAATTTTCAAATTCTCACAACTATTAATACCCATATCATGTTAGTTATAAATGCTTACAACTTGACACTTTAAATGATCAATTATTTACCAATTTTACATTAAGACTCAAATACAGACTCATTCAACTTAAATCCTAAGGCGTGACCTCTAAAGGTGCCCCTTTATATACATGAACAACTACCACACCATTACTTGACTCTGGCGGTGTCTGGCCTAGTCCCTTCCCTCAATTTCCCGAGTCACCATCTACCTTGCACACAAGCACTAATTTTTATAAGTTCAGAAGAACTTAGTGAGGTTTTGAACAATGGTATTCATGAAAAACTGCACAAATTTTTAGGAAGATGAGACCTTATGCATAGGGTTTAAACTTCTTGGATTTCGTAGGAGAATTCATGAATCTCGTGGCGTATCCAATGCCTCGCTCTCTTTCTCTCTAAGTCAACTTTGGCGGACATAACCACCCGACCTGATCATAACCATGGCCCATTTGGAAATACTCTGTTATGCCCTTAACATTGTTTACCCTTGTTCCAAACCTCTCTTATACCCTTCAGGATATACCGCATCACTGATACACGTACCTACCATTTCAAACTAACGAAGACTGTTGGCGTTTAATAAAATATTTGCCATACTTTCGGATCCTTACCTTAATCTATTTCCTGATTAAGGTCTCTACCCAATAACCCCCATTTGCAGACTTAAACATGGTGCTTGGCTAATTGAATCCATACTTCCATGTTCTTGGTGGATTCGTGCCACGATGGAACTTCAAAGTACTTATTCACCTTAGTCCCATCTTTTATGATACTCCATCCAATCGGATACTCTATCGGACTATCTTCGTCTCAAGTATCCCTTAAATGTTTCCACTCTTAGTATTCTCACATGGTCTTTCCCATGTTATATGGCCCTGATAGACTTCCACTTCTTGCTATTTTCCGGCCGACTTTCTACCCAAGGTAGTCCTCATCGGACTTCTGTAAACTTGAAATTATATAAGGTTTTTTTATATATTTACCACATTTTTACTTAATAAACGTGTTTATCTTGAGTAATTATTATTGAAATAAGCAACTTTTCCTTAATTAGTAATTTTAAACATGAATTTAGAAAGTATGTGAAATTATGCTTAATTACATGATTTTCATGCATATTTTATATTAATTCATGTTAATTTATTAATGGACATGTACAAGTTATCCATGTGGACGGCAAGACCATGCAATTTCGGGCACGAGGTTGACTACTCGACCCAATAAAGAAGGTGATGAAAGATGGACATGTCTGCTAAGTTTTGGATTGAAAAACAGTCCAACAAGGGGAACCAAGAGTCCAAATTCGGCACTTAAAGGTGGCTACCGAAAATATGTTTTAGGATAATTAATTGAAGGTCCTTACAGTTGGAAAATAATCAGATTTCATCCCAACAACTTCTCTGTTGAAATCGTCCACTCTATAGCTATTTTTAGCTTGAATTTGAAATTCAAATTTAGAAGACTTGGTCATCCCTTGTTCCTTGAAGCATGGTCGGCCTCATAAGAGAGGGAAGGAAGGAAATTTAAACCTATTTTTAGTAAACTCAAACCCTTACCTTCACCGATAAATACCTTATCATCCCTTACTTCTAAAATCATCTCTCATCCCTCAACAATCCTCTATCATTCTCATTAGTTTTCATCTCAATTCTTTTTCCCCTTTTCCCTTGCATAGTCGTCTATCCCTTCTCCATTCTTTATCCTTAAAAGAGCACTCCTTATCTGACTACCCTTTAAACACCTAGTAAAAGAAGCATCAATCAGAATAAATCTGAAAGGCTGCTGAACTGAGTCAGTCAAAATAGATTTGAAAGGCTACTGAACTTAATAGAGTTTACTCTTTCCTCTTGTTATTTATTTTAAACATGTTTGCTTTGAGTTTTATGTTTTTGACATCAACTAAGAAGTTTCAATTCCTATCTGCTAGGATGATTATATTAATTTAATGAGATTTATTTAATTCAAGTTAACATGTTTTGTGCCTTAGTCGATTATGTTTTCAATTAATATCATGATGCATTTCATTCATACGTGATTGGGTGCACTCATATTAGCTGAGCAATCCTAACCAGATGACGACTTGTAGACGCATTATTGAAAAGTGTAATGCTCAATTTAGGTCATTAAACCCGACTAGGTTGAGGTTCATAATATCTTTAGTAAGCTCTATTATCTTGCATGGTTTTTAGGTTTATGTAATTAAACTGTTGCAAACGTAAATGTCCTTGTGACCTTGCATGAATTCTAAGAAACCCTTAGTCTAATATGATCAATAACATGCATATTTCACTAAATAAAAGATCCTAGAGGATTTAATTTGGTTTCCAAACCCATAAGAGATCGAATTGCCATGGAAGTAATTCCGAACATGTTAAGCATGATGAAAGTGAATTGAATTAATTAATATAATTATCCTAACCCATTTAATGTTGATTGCTTTTGTTGCTAAATCCTTCATTCATACATTTAGTTAAATTGCATCTAGATTAAATTGCATTAGGGATCACTCTTTGCATTCAATTAAATTTAATCATCAATATTTATGTAACACCCCAAACCTGGACTAGACGTTATGGCCGTATCTGGCAATGTCACACGATAGTGTTTTTGAAACCTCGTTGTTACGATGAAAACATTCAATGTTATTATCTTTAGTAAACCTTTGTTAGAACTTAGGAAGTCGTCTTTATTCATTTAAATCATTTGTTTTAAAACATCCCTCGTTGTGGAAGCTTTAATAAAACAGTCTAGGTGATCATGCGTTTAGAAATTACTTTAACTTTTTGAAAATCGAATTTCCTACGACCAGCAGGTATAAATCCATAAAGTAAAATAAATAAATAAAAAACCCAAATTTCAAACCAAAATCCCAGAGGGTCCTTAAATTACAACCCAAATAATCAATAATAATCAATTCATAAATCGTAAATTGAAAACCATGAAGTCTAAAAATTACTATGGTCACCGTTGAGTCCTCCGTCGCACCGATCCGTCTAAGTCTGGGGATTACCTATGCACATCAAACAAAAAGGGTGAGTTTACGTAAACTCAGTGTGTAGTCTCGCAGAAACAAACAAATAATCAGTATTCACAATGCACAGTTGAACAGTCTTGGGCCTAAGCCCTTTTCAGTATCAGTGACAGTTTGGGCCTTAGCCCATCTCAATACACTGTCAAAAATGCAGTAGAGCCTTAGCCCATCATAGTAGCGATAGCGATACTGAGCTTATGCAAAGAGCAAAATCCTACCCAACCAGCCTTTACACACCATCTCCGTCCAACCTACACTCCATGTGGGGATATAATCAACCCACCCATCCCTACACTCCAAGTAGTACCGAATGCGCACAAAAAGCGATAGTTTGCAAAACTGAGTGCGCAAGAAATTAGGCTTAAAGCTTTTCATTACACTTCCTCCGAATAACAACCCCCAACCAAATGCAATGCAAAATACAATGGATGATATGCTATTATGCAATTTCAGTACATATATTCAGTTCAGATATTAACATGCTCAGTACAGATATCATTCAGTCAATTTCACACATTTAGGGGTCTAAGTAGCACTTACCGACCCTACAGTAGGTTCATGTCGACTTGGGCGACCTGTGCAATCTTAAAAATATTTCGGTAAAAATGGGCCCACACGCCCATGTGATCTGCCCATGTGGGCCCACACGCCCGTGTGGCCACTCGGCCCAAATTGGCCTTGGCCGTGTGATCTATTTTTAAAGTAACTCATGCTAGCTCAATACTCATATATGTTTTCACTATTTACTTATATGTTCATTCAAAGTTGTCTACTTGAGTCATTATCACTAAATTATTTATATCTTGAGCTACAGAATTTCAAATTAAGATCCGCTTGATGTTTTTGAAACTAGATTCAAATAACTTTCTATGATAAAATTTTCAAAATTTATAGTTTATCAAATAAGTATGTAAAATCTTTAAATTTATCCCTATTCTGCTGTTTGACAGCTTCATCCCTTCCTTACTAAAAATTATTTATCTCTTAGTACAGAATTTGGATGATGTTTCCGTTTATTTATCTTGAAAATAGACTCATTAAGGATTTAAAAATATAAATTTAAGCCCCTAATTATTTTTTTAAAATTTTTGATGATTTTCCAAAGTCAGAATAGGGGAACCCGGAATCATTCTGACCTTGTCTCATAAAATTTATTATATCTCATAATTTACAATTCCATTGCTTACACTGTTTCTTCCATGAAAAATTAGACTCAATAAAATTTAATTTCATATTTTATTCAACCTCTAACTCAATTCCCACTATTTTTGATGATTTTTCAAAGTTAGACTACTGCTGCTGTCCAAAACTATTTTAGTGCAAAATGTTGATTTCCAAGTTTATAACACCCTTATTTCCTTTCTCTACAATTTTTCGCATCATTTTCTCTTATTTCTCTTATTTCTCGATAGCAAGGAATTTTGACTTTTCTCTGAATCCCATTTTCTGCGTTTCGGGTACACACCTGTATCGTTTTCGCTGCTTACGCAATCCCGAGATCACCAAAATCCTATAATCGACAATCCCAACTTTAGAATCGGTCTTAAACTAAGATTAAACCGTACTAACGTACCAAAAGGTCTAAGCTTGTCCGTTCATCACTTACCTTCTAACTTCGCACAATTCCACCACTACTCAACACGAGGGAGATAGCAACTGAAACGATTCGCTGCTGTAAAAACAACCATTCCTCATTAACGAAGAGTTTAACAAAGTTAAGAACGAATTCAAAGCTAAAACCACTCGCCCAAACAACACAAGAAAACGCATACCTTATACGCTTACCAAACGATCACCACTTTGAGTCAAATCGACGAACGTTAATTCCAGCCTCACGATCGACTCCTAAACAGTCAACAAAATACCCCTTAATCCCTTATTTAGAGTAACATTCGAGTTTAATAAAACGTAAACTTACTGTACAACACAATTGCACGCTTGCACAAAGGGGAAAAGATGAAGAAAGACAAAGAAAACGGAAGGGGAATTCAAAGGAAATTCGGCAGCAAGGATTTATTATTTAGAAAAAAGAGGAAAACTGAAAATTGAAAGTGAAGGAGAAGAGAGAAAACGTCAAAAAGGTGGAAAAGAGTCCAAAATTTGAAAAAAAAAACTAAACAGAAAGATAATGCCTAAAAATCTGGTAACTTATCTCCTTAATTCTCTCCCTAACCTCCCACAACAACTCCACTACTCAAAATTTCAATTTGACTAGGACTCCACCACGCCACACGGCCAAGCAACAAAAATAATTCCTTGCTCGCGTAGGGACTTGAACTCCAGACCTCCCACACACCAACACACACCTTAGCCACCAGACCAGCAGGCCCATTCTGATATATTTTTACCAACTTTTAACTATAAGCCTACTGACCAGAGATAGGGCTTTATTCATAAAAATACCAAAATTTTCCCAAGTCAAGGCTTGAACTTGGGACCTCTCACACACACCCAGAACACATAACCACTAAAGCAGATACACAATTGTGTGTCACACATACACGAAATCAAAAATTAAAATTTTGGGGCGTTACAATTTATTGAATTTTTACATTAAATTGTTAATTATAATTTTGCAATTAAATTGGTTAAGCATATACAGTCCCTATGGAGACGATAACTCATTTTTACTTATTACTTGAACAACTACATACACTTGCGTAAACTGCGTTACAAGTTTTTGACACCGTTGCTGGGGATTATTGCCTAAATCATTCTTTGTGAAATTATTTTTATAGTTTGGTTTTTATTTTTTATTTAATTTTTTAACTCTACTAATTTATTTTTTATTCTTTATTTTTTATTTATTTCTCAGGTGTTTTATAAGCATAGATCGAATCATTAATCTTACCCGTGGACCCTGAAATCGAGTGGACTTTTAGGCAAAGAAGATGTGAGAGATTCGCTCAAGGACAATTCGAGATGGACCTTGGAAATCAAAACGATGGACAAGGTAATAGAGTCAATCAAGTTCACAACCCAATCCTTATTGCTGATGATAGGAATCGTGCCAGACAATACGCTGTGCCACTCTTCAATGAGTTAAATCTGGAAATTAGAAGGTCAGATATCGAGTCACCCCAATTCGAGTTGAAACCAGTGATGTTTCAAATGATCCAACGATGGGCCAGTTGATTGGTATACCTACAGAAGATCCACACTTGCACCTTCGCTTATTTATGGAGGTAAGTGATTCATTCAAGATAGTTTGTGTGACTAAAGACACACTGAGGTTGAAACTGTTTCCATACTCGTTGCGAGATCGAGCACGAGCATGGCTATATTCATTGCCAAGTTCAATATCTACTTGGCAAGAATTAGCAGAAATGTTTTTGGTAAAATATTTTTCATCAAGCAAGAATGCAAAGTTGCGTAATGAGACAACTTTCCAACAATTAGATGATGAGTCTCTATACAAAGCATAGGAAAGATTCAAGGAATTACTTCGTAAGTTTCCTCATCATGGGATTCCTCATTGTATCCAATCGGAGACGTTTTATAATGGCCTTAATGCATATACAAGATTAATGGTGGATGCTTCTACAAATGATGCGATTTTATGTAAGCCTTATAATGAGGCTTACGAGATCATTGAAAGGATTACAAGCAATAACTACCAATGGCTGACGAATCGAGTAGTTCCAAGAAGATGTGTAGCCGGAGTGCATGAAGTGGACGCACTAACTTCACTCTCTGCTCGGGTATCTTTTATTTCCTCTATGTTAAAACAATTTACCACTAATGGTTTGAATAATTTTGTAGCTCAATCACCAAGTCAGTATGAAGTAGTTTCTTGTTTATACTGTGGGGATGGTCATTCTTTCGAGAATTTCCCTTGAAATCCCAAAGCAGTTTATTACGTAAAGAACCAATAACAAAATAGAAGTGGACAAGGACCGTAGTCCAACTTCTACAATCCTTCATGGTAGAACCATCCAAACTTTTCCTGGAGTAACCAAGGAAACAGACCGAACAACAATCAAATGCAGCATAGACCCAACCAAACCCAAGGGTTTAACCAACAAGCCCAAAACCACCCTAAGCTGAATCATCGAATAGTTTGGAGGACTTGTTTAAGGCGTACATGGCGAAAAGTGCCACCTTGATCCAAAGCCAAGCAGCAACGATCCAAAGTCAAGCAGCAACGCTGAAAAATTTGGAGAACCAGATGGGTCAGTTAGCTACTAATCTTCGTAGTAGACCACAAAGAGCCTTGCCAAGCAATACAAAAAAAAATTGAGATTTTTGGGTAAAGAGCATTGTAAAGTGGTAGAATTACAAAGTAATAATATTTTGGAACCTAAAAAGGTTGTGGTTGAATATGAGCTTTTTGAACAGGAGGAAAGTCAACCAACGATTGAAGTCCTACAATAGAAATGCTGGATGCTGAAAAATCTGATAAGGTAAACCCTAAAATAGTGAATTCTAAAAATCTAACACCTACTTTTACAGATTTACCTCCTCAGAAAAGTTGCCCATATCAACTTAGAGTTCCATATCCTGAAATACTTCAGTAAAACAAGTAGAAACAAGAGGTAGAATTCAAGAAGTTCTTGGATGTTTTAAAGTAGCTACACATCAACATCCCATTGGTGGAGGCTTTAGACCAAATGCTCAACTATGTGAAGTTTATGAAGGATATATTGTCCAAGAAGAAACGATTTAGTGAATATGAGACTGCCGCTTTGTCGAAGGAGTGTAGTGCATTTTTATAGAACAAGCTAGCTCTGAAACCAAAGGATCCTAGAAGCTTTACGATACCTTGCAACATTGGTGAATCATATTGTGGTAAAGCTTTGTGAAACTTAGGAGTAAGCATCAACTTGATGCCCAAATCTATTTTCAAGCTATTGGGAATAGGTGAAGTAAGACCCACTATTGTAACACTTCAACTTGCAAATCGATCATTAGGATATCCTGAAGGAAATATTGAGAATGTTTTGGTAAGAGTCAATAAATTTATTTTTCCTGCTATCTTCATTGTTTTGGATTTTAAAGTAGACAAAGAAGTTCCGATCATCTTGGGGAGACCTTTCCTAGCCACGAGAAGAATGTTGATAGATGTGCAAAAAAGCAAACTCACGATGCGAGTTCATGACGATAAGGTAATGTTTAACATTCTGAAGGCAATGAAATTTCCCGATTTAATGGAAGATTGTTCAGTAATGGAGGAATTAGAAACCTTAGTTTTTATGAGAAGCAATTTTGGAGAAGACCTATTAGAGAATGCTTTAGAGTTTGAACCATTTGAAGATGAAAAAGGTAATCAAGGTTTGACTTTGATGGAAGCCAATCCGAGGAGTTTTACTCAACCACTACGTTTCGAACCGCTAGAGTTAGAAGTTCGGGAATTTAAACAAGCCCAAATTATCGATCGAGGAACTGCCTAAACTCAAACTAAAGGTACTTTTGTCTAACTTAAGATACGTTTATCTTGGTAATTGTAACACCCCTTACCCGTATTCAACGCCAGAACCGAGTACGAGGTATTACAAGACTTATCTCGTTTGAACATACAAGTTTGGGCTGCCAAATTTCACTCCAGATTAAAACCTTTCATTCACATGTCTAACATTCTTATTATGGACCTATGAGGCCTTAAACACACAAACAAAGGACCTCAGAATCAAACTGAGAGCTTTTATAAACTTAGAAAATTTTTGCTTAAACAGGGCCACACGCCCGTGTGAAATTGGACACACCCATGTGGAATTTCACACGCCCGTGCTCTGCACTCGTGGCCGATACTGACTTGCATTACACGGTCAGCCACACGCCCGTGTGCTGTGCCCGTTGTCGACACTGACTTATTCCACACGGCCTCTCACACGCCCGTGTGCTTCGACTGTGTGACGATTTAAATTCCAAATTCAAGGTGCAGACTTCACACGGCCTGGGCACACGCCCATGTCCGTGGTCGTGCCTCCCTCAAGGCCTAGGCACACGGCCATGCCTTCGCCCGTGGAGCATACTGACTTGCATGCTTAGCATGCCAGTTGACACACGGCTATTCAACACGCCCATGGGGTTGACCGTATGTCACACACGGCCTAGACACACGCCCGTGTGCCTACCCGTGTGGACAAGAACAAGGCTATTTGCCAAGCTCTTTTATCACCCTACCTTACACAACATAAATCCATTCAACCAATCACTAAGCAACTCAATTATGAAATATACACATGCATGAATAACTTTGTCTTTTCATAAATTAGTAGTAATAAACCATCAACTATGGCTATATACAAAAGAATTCATCTTTAAGGGAGCCAATACACACTTGGCCAAAATAACAAAACAATTCACCTAGCCTAGCCCCTATACATGCCATACTCAAAATGCTAATTCTAGTTATACCGAGATGAGCTGATAGTGTGGGTGATCTTCCAGTTAACTTCGTATCCCGACCCGGCTCTTTAACACTATAAAACAAGGGGAAAGAAATGGAGTAAGCTTTAAGCTTAGTAAGTTTACATGTAAACAATAAACATCATAATATGTGCTAATCAATAAATAGCATTACATAATAAGCAAGAACAATCCACATTCCAAGATCATGCTTACTCATTCCATCTCTTACCCTATTCCAACCATAACACAAGCCAAATGCTCACATTATTTAACATACATCCCTGCACTTATCACCACATGATCACATGAAACAACACTTAACAATTTCACAATAAGCCATTCATAGTAATACCAAACACTCGGTGGTTTCGCATTTAGCCCACCATTAATCTTTAACAAGGTGGTATCGCACATAGCCCACCAACAAGAGTTTTTACGGTGGTATCGCACATAGCCTACCAAATGTAATATAAACGATGGTATCGAACACAGCCCATCGTGAATAAGTAATAAGGTGGTAACGCACATAGCCCACCAACAAGAATAATTAAGGTGGTATCGCACACAGCCCACCATTAATTACTACGAATAATATTCCACATTTACATATCTATTTCAACGTTCATACGGAAATTATTCATTATCTACCGAGTTCAATCCATTTAAATCGTAAATGTTCTCAATCATACAATGCACCAATAAGTAACAACATGTGTATTTAAGATGCATCGTTTACACATAAACTTACCTCGGTGTAAAACGTGTAAATCAACGGTCTATTCCGTAACCTTGCCTTTTCCTCGATCAAGGTTGATTCCGCGCTCTTCTTGGTCTATAATAACAAAAATTCACTCATTCAATCATTTTATAATCATAATACATCATAATCTCTATTTAGGTAAAAATGACCATTTTGCCCTTACACTTTGGCAAAATTACGATTTTGCCCCTAGGCTCGTAAATCATTTTTTATCACATTTTCTCATTAAACAAGCCTAGATGAACATTTATTTATCTTACAACTACTCACAAATCCAACTATTTCATGCATTTATTACCAAATTACAACATTTACAACTTAGTCCCATTTAGGTGTTTTCATGATAACACCTTTCACAAAAGTTGTTTCTCATCTCACTAACATTCATTTTCTTCCATAAAAACTCAGAAAACAACATTAACACTCTCATGGCGATTCCCTAAACTTTCAACCATATTGCAAAATAGTCCCCTCATTAGCTAGCTTAAGCTTTGATGGTTCCAAAAGTACAAAAATTATCAAATAAAACCACCAAAATCACTTACTTGTAAGGAGATAGCTTGGCTGAAAGTTTTAGCTCCAAAAATCTCTATTTCCTCTTCAATTTTCGGTGGAAGAAGAAAGGGGAATAGTAAAAGATGATATATCATCTTTCTTTGCCTTATTTTATTCATTTTAGTCACCTAACATCACCAAATTTGACCAAAGTTTAATGCTCTTGTCTCCCTAGTCTATATGGCCGGCCAACACACATATAATGGCCTAATTTCACTTTAAGGACCTCCATTTTGATATCCTTTAACTATTAGACACCTCCAGCTTGAAATTTGAAACTTACGCACTTTATGTGATTTAGTCATTCTTCGAAATTAAGCATGAAATCACTATAATTAATGCACCAAAATTTTCATATAGCCATATATTTATGCTATAACACATAAAATAATACTAAAATAAATTTTCTTCAGCCTCGAATTTGTGGTCCCGAAACCACTATTCTGACTAGCCCCAAAATTGGGCTGTTACAACTCTCCCCTCCTTTAGAGATTTTCGCCCTCGAAAATCTTACCGGTAAAAAAGTTTGGATATTGTTCTCTCATGGCTTCATCCGGATCCCACGTAGCTTCTTCCACACCGTGTTTTTGCCATAACACTTTTACTAAAGCTATGCTCTTATTCCTCAACTGTTTAACCTCCCGAGCCAATATATTAATTGGCTCCTCTTCATAAGTCATGTTCGATCGTATCTCAATTTCTGATGGAGGGATCACATGCGGAGGATCGAAACGATATCGCCGCAACATCGATACATGAAACACGTTGTGTATTTTCTCTAACTCTACTGGCAAAGCCAACCGGTATGCCACTGGCCCAATCCTTTCGGTAATCTCATACGGTCCTATGAATCGCGGACACAATTTGCCCTTTCGACCAAATCTCAATATTTTCTTCTACGGGGATACTTTCTGAAATACTTTGTTGCCCACTTGAAACTCAATTTCTTTCCTTTTCAAATCTGTATACGACTTTTGTCGGTCCGAAGCAGCTTTCAGACTATCACGGATCACTTTCACTTTCTCCTCGGTCCCTTTAACTAGATCGACCCCATGAATTTGCTTCTCATTAAGCTCGGTCCAATACAAGGGTGTCTGACACTTGCGACCATACAAGGCTTGGTATGGTGCCATCCGTATGCTCGATTGATAACTGTTGTTGTAGGCAAACTCAACCAAAGGTAGGTATCTTTCCCAACTACCTTCAAATTCTAACACACAGTATCGGAGCATATCCTCAAGAACTTGAATCACTCTTTCAGATTGGCCGTCAGTTTGGGGATGGAACGCAGTACTAAAATTCAACCTTGTACCTAAGGCCTCCTGCAACTTCTTCCAAAATCTCGAAGAAAATCTCAGATCTCTATCCGAGATAATAGATATAGGCACCCCATGAAGTCTCACTACCTCAGCAATATACAACTCAGCCAACTTATCAAGTGAATGATCTACACGCACCAGTATAAAGTGAGCCGACTTGGTTAGTCTATCAACAATAACCCACACAGCATCTTTCTTTCTCGAAGTCATAGGCAAACCCATTACAAAATCCATGGTGATCCGATCCTATTTCCACTCGGGAACCATCACTGGTTGAAGTAGTCCCGAAGGTACTTGATGCTCGGCTTTCACTTGTTGACAGATCAAACATTTTGTAACAAACTCGGAGATGTCTCTTTTCATACCCGACCACCAATAAAACTTCTTCAGATCATTGTACATTTTCGTGCTACCGGGATGTACTGACAAGTGACCACTGTGTGCTTCATGTAAAATTTTTCGGATCAACTCATCATCTTTAGGTACACAAATCCTGTCGTGAAACATCAAACAACTATCTGAACTCACCCGAAAGTCAGAATTATTTCTCGATTCATACTTAGTTCTCTTAGCTTGCATCTCATTATCATTCTTTTGAGCCTCACATATCTATTGAATAAATAATGGTCTAGCCTTCAACTCGGCTAATATAGCACCATCATCAGTCAACACCAAGCACGTACTCATGGTACTCATGGTAATACTTACGATATTTGCTTGAATAATTTGGCTAAGGTAATCAAAACATGTAAGGAGGCGAATGTTGTCCTTAATTAGGAGAAGTGTCATTTTATGGTTAAGGATAGAATTATCTTAGGGCATAAAATTTCCAAGAAGGGAATCGAAGTGGATAAAGCAAACGTGGATGTAATTAAAAGATTATCGCCTCCGATTAGTGTGAAAGGAGTTAGAAGTTTTTTGGGCCACGCTGGTTTTTATCGTAGATTTATAAAGAATTTGTCAAAAATTTCTAAACCTTTATGTATGCTTTTAGAAAAAGATGTTTTTAATTTTAACAAAGCATGTTTAGAAGCTTTTGAAAAATCGAAAAACCAATTAATTTCTGCCCCAATAATTAATAATTATTTGTTCAATTAATTTAAATTAATTAATTTCTAAATTAAATAATTTTCTTCGTTCAATTTTAATTCCATTAAAATCATGACAACTGTACGTAAAAGAATCTATGAGAAAATATATTTAATTTTTCTACATTCGACGGATTTCACAATGACCAATTAATTGAAACTCATTTTTGAACTTCAATTAATTAATTAATTAATTAATTAATTAATTAATTAATCTATGAGAAAATATATTTAATTAATTGATTAATTAATTATTCAAAAAATATTGATTAATTTTCAGGTCAATTCTATACTTAGTGAGAAAACCATATTCAATTCTGAATGTATCTCATTTCTCTAACTTCATTATTTCTATCCATTTTTGTTCATTTGATTCAACCAACATGCAATTCATTTTTGGTTTCAACAAGCTAACGGAGGGACCGATTGGACATATGCAATTAAAGCTCAAATAATTTATAATTAAGTTCCACCTTTTCCCTATTAGTTATAAACTCATGTAGTCATGAAGTCATTCCACTATAGTATCGTGATTGAGCTCTCCCTAACAACATAACATTACGAAAGCAACTTGATCAGTGCTCGTCCAAAGACCTTTTCATAAGTGTGTTACTCTCAAGGGACATCTTTAGTCTCTTATTTGTTCTCCAAATATGATCCTATTTTATCTCGTAGTAACCTTTACATCTTCCTTCATGAAAATTCAATTGCTATCAAATAGTAATCAAGTCATTCATAACAAAGATGAACGACCCGTGGCCACTTTTACTTTTTATAAACTATGTAATTCCAATGAGAGAATATCATTTGCTAATGTTTCGGGTTATGAATTCCATTGTTGCAAATTACATTACATACTATAGAAGTTGTATACCCAACGCACTAGCTTTCAGTTCCTTATCTAATAGAATTCATGCTTTTACTTAAATCAAAGTATGCGAGTCACGCATACATAGTCCGTTGATCCCATGCTAGCTTCCAGCGCATGAACACCATGGCTAAGCATAAAATCAACACTTAAACAAAATAACTACCGCAACTTTACTCCAAGTGTTACATGTTAGTTGTAATATTTATAATGTTCAATGGAACACTCTGATCAAACCCATAGGAGTCGATGATTAAGCAATTCCCTACGCTAAGAACATGCAAATTAGGAAATCTAAGTAATTACTCACTAAATACTATAGTACAACAGGTCATTCAAAAGTTAGATTATACTAATTAATTACCTAAAACTAGAAAAGGAATAAATTGTAAAAAAATAAACTACACAATTATTAAATATGATAAAAGGGACGGTTGGTTGATTTCCATGTGGTTGGTTGACTTTCGAATTAGGGATCTAAATTGTTACTACTCCTAAATTAATTTCGTTTTACCTCTCGGCTTCAATTTTACCAATTTCGACAAATTAATCCGGTTTATCTCTTGGCCTCACCAATTAACCTGGGACTTATCAAATTGATGCCCAATAAGATCTCCTATCAGTCTCACTTATCTTAATTTTCCCTTAGCGTTGTCAATCCTAAGTTTTTAAGTTTATTTGATTTAGTCTATTTTTACAATTTAGTCCCAAAACCCAAAAATCAATTACCAATAATTTCCATTAACTAACCCCCTAAATTTTTAGCTACTCATGCTTGAATTTAAACCCATTAATAGAAAAGAATCAATCGGGAATGACATTAATTTAAACCCTAAGTGAATCAACAAAAACCCAAGCATTTTTGCAAAAGCTTGGATAAAACAATAATAGTAGCAAGAAAAAGTAAACAAGAACACTAAAAAAGTGATTTTTAACATAGGAAATGTAACAAAGCTAAATGGCATTCAACTAATGGATTAAAGTGTAACTACAAGAGAATTTGAAGGACTAGATAAGTAAATAGATCCTAGCTACAGTAGTAACTAACTTAACTAACAACAAGAAACTAAAGAAAACCAGAGATGAACATGAATGTAAAACTTAAACTATGAAGAAAAAGGCTAAAACCGTAAAATAAGAATAGAAAACCTAAAAACTTAAAATGTGTAGTGTGTCCCTTTGTCTCAGCCAATTTGGCCTATTTTAGTAGAGTTCATGTACAAAAATCTTGACCAAATTGCCCTTGCTCGTCTAATTTTGGTTGAGGGACATGTTGGACAAGGACTACTCATGTGGTCATTTTTCGTCTCCCTCGACAGTGATATCGCGATACCTAGAGCTTGGTATCACGATATCCTCATTAGTCTTAAAATGGGGTCTTTGGGAGTTTGGGGTATCATGAAACCGTTGTTGATAGCTCGAGTTTCCTTATTTCAACACTGTTAGGGGTATCACGACTTTCATGCTCCTTGCATCATCCACTAACCTCATTAGATGCTCCGGATGTCAATTGGTCATCTTGGGTCTCAAAATAGCATAAAATGCACAGTAATAACTTATTTGTGCAAAGAACTAAAAAAAGTGAAAACATGATAAAAACATATAACTAGCTTGAAAACAAGCTCATTAAGTATAATGGAAAAAGATTAATTTGATATATCAAATTATGGCAGATCATTCTTCATCCATTCAAGATTTAGGTATGCCATACTATGATCGTCACAAGTGAATAAATCCATAAACGGGTTCAAGATCTATTATTTTTGGGTCCAGTCCAATGTATTGTGGGTCTAGTCAGCCACATCTATGTCTCTATCTTTTGGGAGTCATCCGCTCCGATGCTTAAGAAAAATATCTCCTCAATTGGACTTGATAGACAGAATATTAGTCTTTTAATCGTTTGCTCATTTCTAATTAGTTTAAGGACATGTTAAGGTTCGTCTACTAATATAAGTTGTCTTCCCGTATTACGATCTTACTACGTAATATCGCTTAGTATTAGTTAAACATTAAACAACCAATTAGCAACATTTGTTTCTATTTTATTTTACGTGCAAAAACTATGTGAAGACAATATACAAAGTATTAATCTAATTCATAAATAATTTTATTAGCCAATCTATTTAAAAAATTACAAGTGTACTTAGACGAAAATATTACATTTAAGGCACTAGATCCAACAAGTCGATCTGGAGGTGGAAGATGAAAGAATTCTCTTTTTCCTTCCATCAAACTTTGGCTTATATAAATAATTAAAATTTGTTTTATTTTAATTAATCATGATTATTAACTTAATAATCTCATCTTAAGGTCTTAATCACTACCATCCACTAACACATAATAGAAATAGGTTTATTTTCCTTTTTAGACCTTTGGTTAATTGAAATTTGAATCCCTAAATTTTTTACCAATTAAAAATCTATAGTGATAAACTTTTATAATTTAATCATTATACCTTAATAAACTATCAATTTTACAAAATTACTAGACCAAATTTTAATATATTTCTATAATAACCTCATAAATATTACTCATTTACGAACTCGATTTACTAAATAGGGTTCCAAAACCACTGAAAATAAGACTGTGAAAACCTCACATAATAACTTACTCATTTGAACCTCAAGAAGAAATCAATTTGAAACTCTTAAAATTTTAAAATTTTATTATAATATTTAAGAAAATCAAAACATCAACAAATCAATTGGTCTAAATCAACATGTTAGAAAAAAAAATATCAAACTAGAAATATCAAACTCAATACCCTAATGACAACCCAAAACCTTCATTACGTCCCCAAAAATTTATTATTAAAGAAAACCATTTCATCTCAAATTCGTAAAAGCAAAGAACAAGATTCAACCCCCCAAAACATAATCAATTGTTTATCTTCAACATATCATAAAATGATTAGTCTGTAAACCAGAAAGTTCTCCAAGCTTCAATACTACTTCTGCGTATTCCAAAATCAATCTCTTTTGCCTTCTTTCCATTATCCCTTTTCTTCATTTTTAAGAGTGTTTAAATTAATTTCATATTTTATATCATTTAGGGTGTAAACACAAATTCCAAATTGAAAGTTGATTTAGATTTAAAAATTTGGACTCATATTTATTGTTAACTTTGAAAGGAAAGTTATAATCTCTAAAAATTTCTACATAGAAAAATTCTATAAATTTTTTTTTTAGCTTCTTGAACTCCTAAACATCCTGAATGGTTTGGGGTGATCCGTTTTTATAGTGTCAATTTCTTGAATAAAAGAGAGTTCTTGTATAATTTAACTGCTCCATTTAATTGTTCTATAAGATTTTTAACTCTTTTATTCATTATTTATCTCTTATTAATTTAATTAATTAAAGATAAAATAATCAAGGATATTATCAATTAATTATTTTATTTTTAATTAGTGATAATATAAAATTTTATTATTTATCTTTTAATTAATTTAAATTAATTAAATAAAAATGATTATAACACACATTGTAAAGACCAAATTTTGTCCGGCCCTAATAAAACAAAAAAACAAATAAAAACCAAAACAAATAAAAGTCTCTAACAGTCCATACTACCCAAATACAAAACCTAAATACTCAATTACCTAAGCCCAAACCTAAATCCCTTAAACCTAAAATAGAAAACCCTAATTCCTCTAAGCCTCCAGTTGTCGCCGCTCCTATGCTTTCGCCATGTCAGCAAGTATGCCGCCCGAGGCCTGCCCTCCTTTCACTGAAATGGCAAGGCGTGGTTTCCCATTGCCGTTGACTACCACAGACACCTGCAAAAAAGGAAAAAAGCAGAAACACAGAAGCAAAGAAATAGAAGTAGGAAAACAGAGAGAAAGAAAAGAAAATATATATTTTGTAATATATGTTTGGCTATAAAAGTCGAAGACGATTGTAAACAAAAAATAAAAGAAGAAATGGAATACAAAAAAAAAAAAACAAAAGTTCAAACAAAAAGTTGTCCTCTTTACTGTTTTTTATTTTCTTTTATTTTTTATAAAAGGATGCTCACAAAGAGCTGCGGTAGTGCGCAACACATGCAAGATCTTTACCAATCAGGAATGCTCGCAAGAACTATATATAATAGGACGCTCGAGAAGCCTTTTAACAGAATGCTCGTTCGAGCTATAATGTCCACAACATATGCAGGACTATAATCAGTACGGGAAATCTTGTATCCATGGAATTTCATTATTCAAACGGAACTTAACATCTTTCGGACATAATCGAATATGTGATTATTTCATATATTTGTAACATTTATATAATTCATGTAATCAAATACTACATTCAAAGCATGCATAAAAATAAACACAATTTAGTTACACGAACTTACCTTGATAATCGTTCGTATAAGAAAATCTACTAATCTGACACTTTTTGTTTTCCTCGATCCAATTCCATATTTGGTCTTTCCGGATCTATATAAATGAATTTAATCATCAATTTATCACATTTCATATTCAATTGGATTCAATTTAAATCCTAGGCAAAATTACCATTTTGCCCCTATACTTTTCATAAATGACAATTTCGTCCCTAGGTCCGGAAAATGAAATTCATGCAATTTAATCCTTATTCCAAGCCTAACCAAAATTTTCATATAACATTTACAGCATATATTTTTCACAAAATTCAGAATTTTTCCATAACTTTTACATCTTTACAATTTAGTCCCTAAATCACAATTTCATCAAAATTCACTTTACAAAAGTTGTTTATCTATCAACAACCGTTCATTTTCTACCATAAATTTTAAAATTTTAGCATATTCATCCATGGAAAGACTTTGTTACTTTGATAACTTTTCAAATTAATCCCCAAAATAAATAGATTAAGAAATCTCGATCTCAAAAATATAAAAAATAGTAAAAACGGGACAAGAATATTTACCCAATTGAACCAATTAAGCTTGCTTAAACACTTTTCTCTTTCCTAGGGTTTCCATGTCTTAATTTGGGGAAGATGATATAAAATGCTGATATTTTTCTATTATCATATTTTAATTATTTTAGTTTCCAATTTAGTCCTTATCCTTTTCTAATTTTTCCATGGATGATTTATCGAAAATATCTACTAACTTTTCTTTAATGATCTAATTACCATATAAGGACCTCACGTTTTGAATTCCATAGCTATTTGATACTTATAGCTACTAGAACTCAACATTTGCATTCTATACAATTTGGTCCTTTCCATAATTAAGCACATAATTGATAAAATTTTCTTATCAGAATTTTCATATAATATTCCTATCATAATACGGATTATGCAATAATATTAAAATAATTTTTTTTGGCTCGGATTTGTGGTCCCGAAACCACTATTTCGATTTCACTGAAAATGAGCTGTTACAACTCTCCCCCTTTAAGAATTTTTGTCCTCGAAAATCTTACCAGTAAAGAGATTTAGATATTTCTTTCTAATGGTATCCACCAGTTCCCAGGTAGCTTCTTCTATACCATGTCTTTGCCAAAGAACTTTTTACTAATGCTACCTTTTTATTTCTTAACTCTTTTGTTTCACATGCCAGTATTTTGATCGGTTCCTCAATGTAAGTCATATTAGGTTGAATCTCTACTTCTGTCGGAGAAATAACATGTGAAGGATCTGACCGATATCGTCGTAACATGGACACATGAAAAACATTGTGAATTTTATCAAGCTCTGGTGGTAATGCAAACCGATATGCAACAAGTTCGATTCTTTCAATAATCTCATATGGCCCGATGAATCATGGACTCAATTTTCCTTTTTGGCCAAACCGAAGAACTTTCTTCCAAGGTGATACTTTCAAGAATACCTTGTCACCGACCTAAAATTCTATTTCTTTTTGTTTAAGATCGGCATAAGATTTTTGACGATCAGAGGCTGCTTTCAAACTATCTTAAATTAATTTTACCTTTTCTCCAGTTTCATAGACTAAGTCAACTCCGTGTATCTTTTTCTCACTAAGCTCTGTCCAATATAATAGAGTTCTACATTGACGACCATACAGAACTTCATACGGTGCCATTTTAATGCTGGATTGATAGTTATTATTGTATGCAAATTCAATTAAAGGCAGATACTTTTCCTAGTTACCTTAAAATTCTAGCACACAACACCGAAGCATATCTTCCAAAATCTGTATAACACGTTCGAATTGTCCATCAGTCTGAGGATGGAATGCGGCACTAAAATACAATTGAGTACCCAGAGCTTCTTGCAGCTTATTCCAAAATCAGGACATAAATCGAGGATCTCTGTCTAAAATAATGGAGACCGGCACTCCATGCAATCTGACAATCTCAGAAACATATAATTCAGCCAATCTATCCAAGGAAAAATCCATACGTACCGGGATAAAGTGTGAAGACTTTGTTAAACGATCGACGATTACCCATATGGCATCTTTCTTCTTCGGAGACAGGGATAATCCTAATACAAAGTCCATAGTAATTCTTTCCTATTTCCATTCTGGTATCGTAACTGGCTGTAATAATCCCGAAGGCACCTGATGTTCAGCTTTTACTTGCTGACATATCAAACATTTAGATACAAATTTAGAAATATCACGTTTCATTCCCGACCACCAGTACATCTTTTTCAAATCATTATACATTTTGTTACTACCAGGGTGAATAGACATGGTACCATTATGAGCTTCATGTAGAACCTTCTGTACCAGTTCTGAGTTCTTCGGTACACATATTCTGTTTCTGAATAACAAGCAACCATCAGACCCAATCTGAAATTCTGAATCAGAATTTGACTTACACTGTTCTCGTTTAGCTTGTAATTCATCATCACCCTTCTAAACTTCATAGATTTGTCGCAAAAATGTTGGTATAGTTTTTAACTCAGCTATGATTGAACCATCTTCAGATAATGATAACCGAGTATTCATTGCTCGTAAAGCAAATAGAGATTTTTTGCTCAGAGCATGTGCAACCACATTGGCTTTTCTTGGATGATAGTCAATAACCAGATCCTAATCTTTCAATAATTCCAGCCACCTGCGCTGTCTCAAGTTTAAGTCTTTCTGTGACATCAAGTATTTTAAACTTTTATGATTAGTAAATAAATGAAATTTTTCACCAAATAAATAATGTCGCCAAATTTTTAGTGCAAACACAATGGTTGCCAATTCGAGATCATGTATTGGGTAGTTCTTTTCATGTGGTTTTTAGCTGTCTTGAAGCATAGGCTAATACTTTACCTTTTTGCATCAATATACAACCTAAACCATTCAACGGTGCATCACTGTAAATTATAAATTCTTTACCCGATTTAGGCTGAAATAGCACAGGTGCTTCTGTAAATAAGGCTTTCAGTCTGTCAAAACTCTGCTGACATTTATCAGACCACTCGAATTTCACATCTTTTTTCAACAGATGGGTCATTAGAGAAGCTATCATTGAGAACCCTTTAACAAACCTTCAATAATATCCAACTAGTCCTAGAAAACTTCTGACTTCAGACACATTTTTCGATGGCTTCCAATTAACAATAGTTGAAATCACATTAGATATCCCATCCAATTTATCAGATTCAACATGGATTAATTCACCATTTTGACACTTTAACGCAATGTATTTCTGTTTACAATTCACCACTACATCATTTTGAGTTAACTAGTCCATTCCCAAGATTACATCAAATTCATCAAAGGGTAGTAGCATCAAATCAAACAAAAAAACAATAATCCTTTACCATCAACGGACATTTTTTTACAAACTTTATCCACCATAACATACTGGCCCAAGGGGTTTGAAACTTTAACCACAAATTCAATGAATTCAACAGGTAAATTTTTAACAGACACTAAATTTGTGCATATGTATGAATATGTTGAGCTGGTAATAACGTCTGGTACAGAGGCATCCTCTCTTGTTCGTATAACATATGTCCTTATCAGTGCTCGTGCCTCAGATTTAACTATTGAATCTTTTGTAGCACTTCAGCTACCACTGACATTTTCGGGGTGTCAGGGTTGTCTACCTCTCGAGGCGGGGTTACTCAGCTTCAGAGTCTGATCAGTATCTTTTTCAATCCTTTATGGACAATCTTTGAGAAAATGGTCAAGAGAACCACATCTATAATAGGCTCCACTTCTAAAACGGCACTCCCTAAAATGAAATTTATTACAATGTTTACATTTTGGTTTGGGGTTACCAATCTTCCAACACTTATTACAGATGGAGACGAAGATCTCGAGTTAGAGTGTTGAAAACCTCGCTCGTTTCCAGAATACCCCACAGATGCAGTAAAATGATCATGGTAATTCTTCGATTTTTTGAAGTAGATGATTGTGACTTGCCCATAAATCCTTTACCAGAAACCCGAGCTTCTCTGTCTGCTTACTTCTTTTCTTTACTTAATTCCTCGACTTTGTGTGCTCGATCGGCTAGTACCACAAATTCCCTTAATTCAAGAATTCCGATCAATAGTTTGATATCCTCATTTAATCCTTCTTCAAAACGTTTATACATAACAACCTCAGTCGGAACCCAATTTCTGCCATACTTACTTAATCGAACAAATTCCTTCTCATATTCAAATACAGTCATATTTCCCAGTTTGAGCTCTAAAAATTCTTTCTTTTTCTGATCCATAAATCTTTGACTGATGTACTTCATTCAAAATTCCGTCTGGAAGAATTCCCAAGTAACATTTTCTCTCGGTACAACAGAAGTTAAAGTATTCCACCAATGATAGGCTGTGTCTTTTAATAAAGAAACTGCGCATTTCAAGCACTCAGCTGGTGTACATGATAACTCATATAAAACCCTGATGGTATTTTTCAACCAAAACTCAGCCCTCTCTGGATCATCATCGGTAGTAGCCCTAAATTCCTCTGCCCCATACTTACAGATTTTATCCACCAGAGGCTTACCGATTCTAACAGGTTCAGCAGCCTATGGCATCTCAGGAACCGATTGATGATCAGGTGGGGGAGGTTGTTGTACAGTAGGATTTGTTCTCAAATATACAGTGAACCACTCATTCATCATTTGAAAGAAGGCTTTTTTTGCCTCCTCACCTCGGCCCTCAGATACAAGCCTTCTACTACTACTAGATACAGCTCTTTGAACGGAAGCTTAAGAAGTGCTCTCAGCTTCTTCGGATTTAGCTCTAGCTTGGTTGGATGACATTACTATTTGAAAAACACATTTAAAAATGGTCAGGAGATATCAAACTATCATAAATTATATAATGGCATGTATAGCTAAACTCACACTTGCTACATTAGTCCGAGAATTGGCTAAACAGTAGCTCTAATACCAATAAATGTAAAACCCTTAACCCGTATTCGTCACCAGAATAGGGTTACAAAGTATTATTAGAGTTAACAGAACAATTACAGATAATTCATATCATTTACTATTCATATTTGAAATTTACCATATCGTCCCTTGAATGGACCCTCGAGGCCCAATTTAAGTATTAGAAATAAGTCGGGACTAAATTGGGATCTCAGAGAATTTTTCGCAAAATTTCAAAATTTTTCTTATATATAGGGGTCACACGCCCGTGTGAATAGGCTGTGCGGCTCACACGGCCAAGTGACATGCCCATGTCTCAGGCCATGTGGGCATTCGATGTGAGGCACACGGCCGTGTACCAGCCCATGTCCTTACCCGTGTAACTCTCTGACTTTAGTCACACGGCCAGCCACACGCCCGTGTGCTAGGCCGTGTGGTCAATTTAATTTTCAAAACTTAGGTGCAAGATTCACACGACCAAGACACACGCCCGTGTTCTAGGCCATGTGTCACATACGGCTGAGGCACACGCTTGTGTCTCTTCCCGTGTGCCTAATTCTAAGCATTCTGTTTCTCAATTTTAAGATACAGGGGACATACAGCCAAACCACATGCCAATGTGCCAGGCCGTGTGTCACACACGGTCAAGACACACGCCCGTGTGTCTACCCGTGTGGACAAAATAAGGCCATTTTCCAAGCCTTATTTCTCACCCATTTTGCTTTGCACCTACAACAATATCTCAACACATTTCCAAACCAATTTGGTACATATAACCCAAGCCAAACACAAGTATTATGTATAACTTATTAACATTATATGTTTAAATATTTTAACTTACCTCAATTCCACTTATGTTTAAATTTACATGTTTTATCAATTATACTAATTCAAATTCATTCACCATTTGATTTATATTTCATATACCATTTAACCATTCCAAAACACATCAAACATGTTATGGCCCTATAAAAACATATCAAAATATCACTCTAGCCATTCCAATGGCTAGATTACAAACAACCATTTACATGCTCTCTCTTGTCACCAATAGCCTATACATGCCATTATATCAAATTAAATTTTCTATTTATACCAAAACGAGCTGGAGGATAGTGTGATGTTGCTCCGACCGATCTCCAACCTTTACGAGTTTCTAAGCACTATAAAACAAAGGAAATAAAACCTGATAAGCATTTTATGCTTAGTAAGTTCGTATAACAGGAATTAAACTTACCAATCATATTCATTTAAATAAGCATAACAATAATATGCTTCCCAACAAATTGGCAAGTTTGCCTAATCACATACATTCAATTAAGCAAGTTAGTCACATAATTCACATGTACATCAAATAAACATGGATGAGCTCATCCTATTACAAACTTTCAGGTACTTTAGAAGCATTCGAGACATAATTCCTTTAATATCATAATTTCTCATGTCAGGAGTTTTATCCGTTGAATTATTGAAATATCGATGGATACTTAGGTAGTACATACAAGGTGTACAAATCTGTAAACCGTCAATTGATAATCAGGGGTACCCATTAGGGCACATAATCAAGTAGCACACTCTCGAGCCACATATCAGGATGCTAAGATGAGCTATGTAACAGGACGTTTATCCGGGCTAAACAGGAAACTCATAAGAGTTTTAATCAGAGAGCTCATAGAGCTTAACAGGTAACTCCAAAGAGTCATAATCAAGGATGTAACACCCATAACCCGTATTCGTCGTCGAAACAGAGTTACGGAGCATTACCGGATTTTACAGAACATTTTCAAATAATTCATGTCAATTACTATTCATTTTCTGAGATTATTCATAACGTCCCTTAAATAGACCCTCGAGGCCCAATATGAGTATTAGAATTGAGTCGAGACTTAATCGGGAACTCCAAGAATTTTTCGCAAAATTTCAAAAATTTTATAAGATACAAGGCTCACACGCCCCTGCTGCAAGTCGTGTTCAAAACTAGGTAGCTACCTGACTTGTGCCATACGGCCAGCCATACGCTCGTGTGCTAGACTGTGTGGTTAATTAAAATTTTCAAAATTAGGTGCAAGTTTCAAACGACCAAGACACACGCCCGTGTTCCAGGCCGTGTAGCACACACGACTGAGACACACGCCCGTGTCTCTACCCGTTCGCTCAATTCTCAGCATTTTGATTCTCGAATTTAAAATGCAGGGGACATACGGCCTAACCACACGCCCATGTAGCATGCCGTGTGTCACACACGGTCTAGACACATGCCCGTGTGTCTGCCCGTGTGGACAAAATAAAGTCATTTCTAGCTTCATTTCTCACCCAAAATTTTACCAATAACCTGCACCAAGACTTACATCCAAATACCAACCAATTCAAGCATTGATTTTAAGCAATTTATAACATCTAATATGATATAACATTGCATCCATACATGTTTAAATTCTTACCTTGGTTTAACCTAAACATTAAACATCATTTGATCATTCATACTTAACACATAAGTGTTTATCATGACATTATGCTTAATAACTACCAAAACATACCATTACTAGCCATTTCAATGGCTAGGTTATAAACATCATATTCAAGCCATCCATGGCCAAGTTAACGTATACATGCCATTATACCAAAATAAGTTTACTATTTATACCAAAATAAGCTTGTGAATAGTGTGATGATACTCCAACCGTTCACCAACCTTCGCGAGCTTCCGAGCACTATAAAACAAAGAAAATAAAACCTAGTAAGCATTATATGCTTAGTAAGTTAGTATAACAAGTATTAAACTTACCGATTTCATTGATTAAATCTAAGCATACAATAACATGTTTTCCATCAACTTGGCAAAATTGCCTAAACACATGCATTCAATCAAACATGTTAGTCACATAATTCTCATATACATCAAGTAAACATAGATGAGCTCATCATGCTATATTCTTTCAAACATTATTCATTTCATCTCATAATTCACATATCATGTCAAGTATTTTATCCGTTGAATCATTGAAATTCCGATGGATACTCAGATAGTACACTCAAGGTGTACAATTCAATAACCCGTCAATTCATATTCAGTAGTACCCATTATTAGGGCACTTAATCATAAAACACACTCTCGAGTCATATATCATACAACAGGATTACCATTCCAGGCTAAATCCTTTCTGTAACATATGCTCTAAAGAGCTTAATTTGGATTACCCGTCCGGGCTAAATCCAATCTATAACATATACTCGAGAGGTATTATATCAGGATTACCCGTCCGGGCTAAATCCTATCAGAAATGAGGTCAATAGAATTACTCGTCCAAGCTAAATTCCGTCAGCAACAATTGCAGGACCTCATTCTATAAAGGAAATCACATTTATTCATCGAAATCCAATATTCAAACAGAATTTTATTCCCTTTTCAAACAATTTTGAGCATAGGTTCATTTCATATATTACAACATCCATACATTTCACATATATCTCATTCAATACAATATAACATTTAATTTAACATATTTACATGCTTAATTAAGTTACACGACCTTACCTCGACACTTTTTCGCGTATATAAATCTACTAATCCAAAACTTTTTCTTTTCCTTGAACTAGCCACGAATTCGTGTTATCCAGGTCTATATAAATAAATTTAATCATCAATTTCTCACATTTCATATTCATTTGGACTCTATTTACATCCTAGGAAAAATTACCATTTTGCCCCTAAACTTTTCATAAAATCCAATTTCGTCCCTAAGCTCAGAAAATGAAATTTATGCAATTTACTCCCTATTCCAAGCCTAACCAAAATTTCAATATACAATTTACAGCATATATATTCTATAAATTTTAGAATTTTTCTTCAATTTTCACAACTTTACAAATTAGTCCCTAAATCATGTTTTAATCAAAAATCACTTTGTAAAAGTTGTTTATCTATCAACAACCTTTCATTTTCTACCATAAATTTATAATTTTCAGCATATTCATCCATGACATAACTTCTATACTTTGATAACATTTCAAATTGATCCCCCAAATAGATAGATTAGACTATCCCAGTTTCAAAAATATCAAAATTACTAAAAATGGGACAAGAAAACTTACCCAATTAAGCCAAGAAAGATTGTTTTCTCTTTCCTAGGGTTTCCATGTATATTTTGGGGAAGATGATGAAAATAAGATGATATATTCTATTTAATTTAATTATCATCTTTTAATTTTATCACTTTCTAATTTAGTCCTTAGTCTTTTCTAATTTTTCCATGGATGAATCATCAAAAATATCTACTAACTTTTTATTAATGGTCTAATTACCATATAAGGACCTCAAATTTTGAATTCCATGGCTATTTGATCCTTCTAGCTACTAGAATTCAACTTTTTCATTTTATGTAATTTAGTCCTTTTCGTAATTAAGCACTTAATCGATAAAATTTTCTTATCAGAATTTCACATGATATTCCTATCTAAATGCAAATCATGAAAAAATATAAAAATAATTTTTTTTTCCGGTTCAGATTTGTGGTTCCGAAACCACTGTTTCGATTTCACTGAAAATGGGCTGTTACAACTCTCCCCCTCAAAGATTTTCGTCCCCGAAAATCTTACTAGTAAAGAGGTTTGGATATTACTTCTTCATAGTATCCTCTGATTCCCAAGTAGCTTCTTCAATACCATGTCGTTGCCGGAGAACTTTTACTAATGCCACCTTTTTATTTCTTAACTCTTTTATTTCCCGAGCTAAGATTTTGATCGGTTCTTCACTATATGTCATATCAGGCTGAATCTCTACCTTTGTTGGAGAAATAAAGTGTGAAGGATCTGATCGATACCGTCGTAGCATAGACACATGAAAAACATTATGAATCCGATCAGGTTCTGGTGGTAAGGCTAACCGATATGCAACAAGTCCAATTCTTTCTGTGATTTCATATGGTCCAATAAACCGTGGACTTAATTTTCCTTTACGGCCAAACCGAAGAACTTTCTTCCAAGGTGATACTTTCAAGAATACCTTCATTGACCTGAAATTCTGTTTCTTTTCGTTTAAGATCAGCATAGGACTTTTGACGATCAGAAGCTACTTTCAAACTATCCTGAATTATTTTTACCTTTTCTTCGGTTTCACGGGCTAAATCAACTCCGTGTAACTCTTTCTCATTGAGTTCTGTCCAATACAATAGAGTTCTACATTTGTGACCATACAGAGCTTCATATGGTGCCATTTTGGTACTGGATCGATAATTGTTATTATAAGCAAATTCAACAAAAGGCAAATACTTTTCCTAGTTACCTTCAAATTCGAGAACACAACATCGAAGCATATCTTTCAAGATCTGTATTACACGTTCAGATTGACTAACTGTCTGAGGATGGAATGCAGTGCTGAAATGTAATTGTGTACCTAGAGCTTCTTGCAATTTGTTCCAGAATCGGGATGTAAATCGAGGATCTTTGTCTGAAATAATAGAGACAGGTACTCCATGCAATCTAACAATCTCACAGACATATAATTCAGCCAATCTATCTAAAGAAAAATCCGTATGTACCGGAATAAAATGTGTAGACTTTGTCAACCGATCAACAGTTACTCAAATGACATCTTTCTTCGTTAGAGACAGAGGTAATCACGATACAAAGTCCATGGTAATTATTTCCCATTTCCATTTCGGTATCGTAAGTACTAATCCCTAAGGCAACTGATGTTCAGCTTTTTCTTGCTGACATATCAAACATTTAGATACAAATTCAGAAATATCCCGTTTTATTCCCGGCCACCAATACATCTTCTTCAGATCATTATACATTTTATTACTACCAGGATGAATAGACATGTTACCATTATGAGCTTCATTCAAAATCTTCTGTACTAGTTCTGAATTCTTTGGTACACATATTTTGCCTCTGAATAATAGACAACCATCAGTCCCGATCTGAAATTCTGAATCAGAAGTCGATTCACACTGCATCCATTTTGCTTGTAACTTACTATCATCTTTCTGAGCTTAAGAAATCTACTGCAAAAATGTCAGTCTAGCTTTTAACTCAGCTATGATTGAACCATCATCAGACAATGATAATCGGGTATTCAGTGCTTGTAAAGCAAACAGAGATTTTCTACTCAGAGCATCTGCAACCACATTGGCTTTTCCTGGATGGTAGTCAATAACCAGATCATAATCTTTCAATAACTCAAGCCACCTGCGCTGTCTCAAATTCAAATTTTCTGTGACATCAAATACTTCAAACTATTATTATCAGTGAATATGTGACATTTTTCATCCAATAAGTAATGCGGCCAAATTTTCAATGCAAACACTATGGCTGACAATTCAAGATCATGTATCGTGTAATTTCTTTCATATGGTTTTAGCTGTCTTGAAGCATAGGCTATTACTTTACCATCTTGCATCAAAACACAGCCTAAACCATTTAACGATGCATCATTGTAAATTATAAATTCCTTACCTAATTCAAGCTGAACTAACACAGGTGCTTCTGTCAATATTTTTTTAATCTGTCAAAAACTCTGCTGGCATTTATCAGTCCATTCAAACTTTACATCTTTCTGTAACAAACGAGTCATCGAAGAAGCTATCATTGAAAAACCTTTTACAAACCTCCGATAATATCCAGCAAGTCTCAGAAAACTTCTGACTTCAGACACATTTTTCGGTGGCTTCCAATTAACAATTGCTGAGATTTTATTCGGATCAACTCTGATGCCTTCAGCAGATACAATATGTCCATGAAAACCAACTTCTCGTAACCAAAATTCAAATTTACTAAATTTAGCATACAATTGTTTTTCACGCATTGTTTACAGCACAATTCTCAAATGATCAGCATGTTCATTTTCATCTCGAGAAAAAACCAAAATATCATCAATGAATACCACCACAAACCCGTTCAAATAAGATCTAAAAATTCTGTTCATCAGATCCATAAACACTGCAGGTGCATTTGTTAAACTGAATGGCATCACAAGAAACTCATAGTGTCTATACCTAGTTTTAAAAGCTATCTTTGGCACATCTGAATCTTTTACCCGTAACTGATAGTAACCAGAACGGAGATCAATCTTTGAAAATACAGTGGGATCTTTCAACAAATCAAACAAATCATCAATTTAAGGCAATGGATATTTATTCTGTATTGTAACCTTGTTGAGCTGTCTGTAATCAATGCACAGCCTCAATGATCCATCTTTCTTCTTTACAAACAGAACCAGTGCACCCCAAGGTGAGAAACTAGGTCGAGCAAAACCTCTGTCAATCAACTCTTGCAACTGTGCTTTCAACTCTTTTAATTCAGTAGGAGCCATTCTGTAAGGTGCTATAGATATGGGTGTTATGCCCGGAACAAGATCTATAGAGAATTCCACTTCTCTAATCGGTGGTAAACCAAGTAATTATTTTGGAAATACATCATAAAATTCACATACAACCGGCACTGACTGAATCTTCGACTCAGATACTTTAGTGTCCAACACATATGCAAGGTAAGCATCATAACCCTTTCTGACATATTTTTGTGCTGATATTGCTGAAATCACATTAGATAGTCCATCTAATTTATCAGATTCAACATGTAGTAACTCACCATTCTGACATTTCAACACAATATATTTCTATTTACAATTCACCACTGCATCATGTTGGGTTAACCAGTCCATTCCCAAAATCACATCAAATTCATCAAATGGCAATAGCATCAAATCGGCCGAAAGAAAATAACCCTTTACCATCAACGGATAGTTTTTACAGACCTTATCCACCATAACATACTGGCCCAGGGGATTTGAAACTTTAACCACAAATTTATTTAATTCAACAGGTAAATTTTTAACAGACACTAAATTTGTGCATATGTATGAATATGTGGAACCAGGATCAATCAAAGTAGTAATATCAGTATCAAGTAGAGAAAATGTACCAGTAATGACATCTGGTGCAGAAGTATCTGCTCTAGCACGAATAGCATATGTCCTTGCTGGTGCTCGTGCCTCAAATTTAACTGTTGTATCCCTGGTAATACCTCGGCTACCACTGACATTGCCGGGGTGACAGGGTGGTCTGCCTATTGAAATAGGATTACTCGACATTGGAGTTGGTTCTATTTCTCTTTCAACTCTTTTTGGACAATCTCTAAGAAAATGGTCAAGTGAACCGCATCCATAACAGGCCCCGCTTTTTAAATGACATTCTTCAAAATGAAACTTATTACAGTGTTTACATTTTGGTTTGGGATTACCGACACTACCAACACTAGTTACAAATGGAGATGAAGACCTCGAGTTAGAGCGTTGAGAGCCTCGCTCTTTTTCATAATATCCCGTAAACGTGTTAACACGATCATAATACTTCTTTAATTTTTTAGAAGCAGATGATTGTGACATACTCATAATTCTTTTACTAGAAACCCGAGCTTCTCTTTCAGCTTATTTCTTCTCTTTACTCAATTATTAGCTTTGTGTACTTGTTTGGCCAGTACCACAAATTCCCGTAATTTAAGAATTCCAATCAACAATTTGATGTCTTCATTTCGGCCCTCCTCAAAGCGTTTGCACATATTAGCTTCGGGTGGAACCTATTCTCTGGCATATTTACTCAACCGAACAAATTCCCGCTCATATTCAGATACAGTCATGTTTCCCTATTTAACCTTTAAATTTTTTTTTTCTGATCCAGAAATCTCTGACTAACATACTTCTTTCTGAATTCAGTTTGGAAGAATTCCCATGTAATGTTCTCTCTTGGTACCACTAAAGTTATGGTATTCCACCAATGATAAGCTGTGTCTTTCAGTAATGATACTACACATTTCAAACATTCAGTGGGTGTACAAGATAATTCATCTAAAACTGGAATGGTATTTTCCAACCAAAATTCAACCCTTTTCCGGATCATCATCTGCAGTAGCTCTAAATTCTTCTACCCCATATTTACGGATTTTATCTACCAGAGGCTTACCAGTTCTAGCGGGTTCTGTACCTTGTGCTATTTCAGGAACTGGTTGAGGAATAGGTGGGGGAGGTCGTTGTATAGTAGGATGTGGATGAGTTCTTAAATACTCAGTAAACCATTCATTCATCATTTGAAAGAAGGCTTGTTTTGCCTCCTCACTTTGACCCTCAGATTCAGGCCTTCTACTACTAGATGCAGCTCTTTGTACTAAAGCTGAAGCATTACTCTCATCTTCCTCGAATTCAGCTCTAGCTTGGTTGGATGACATTACTATATGAAAAACATATTTAAAATGGTTAGGAGATACCACACTATCACAAATTATATAATGGCATGTATCTACGTTCAATCCGAGAATCGGCTAAACCGTAGCTCTGATACCAATAAATGTAACACCCCTAACCCGTATCCATCGCCGAAACAAAGTTATGGAGCATTACCGGAGTTTATAGAACATTTTCAGATAATTCATGTCAATTACTATTGATTTTTTGAGATTATTCATAACATTCCTTAAATGGACCCTCGAAGCCCAATATGAGTATTAGAATTGAGTCGGGACTTAATCGGGAACTCCAAGAATTTTTCGCGAAATCTTAAAAATTTTCTAAGATGCAGGGCTCACTTGCCCGTGTGGTCCAAGGGACACGCCCGTGCTGCAGGCCGTGTTCGAAACTAGGTAGCTCCCTAACTTGTGCCACACGGCCAGCCATACGCCCGTGTGCTAGACTGTGTGGTTAATTAGATTTTTTAAAATTAGGTGCAGGTTTCACACGGCCAAGACATACGCCCGTGTTCTAGGCCGTGTAGCACACACGGCTGAGACACACGCCCGTGTCTCTGCCCGTGAGCTCAATTCTGAGCATTCTACTTCTCGAATTTAAGATGCAAGGGACACACGGCCTAACCACACGCCCATGTATCAGGCCGTGTGTCACACACGATCTAGACACATGCTCGTGTGTCTGCCCGTGTGGACAAAATTAAGTTATTTCTAGCTTCATTTCTCACCCAATATTTTTCCAATAACTTACACCAAAACTTACATCTAAATACCAACCAATTCAAGCATTGATTTCAAACAATTTCTAACATCTAATATGATATAACATTGCATCCATACATGTTTAAATTCTTACCTTGGTTTAACCTAAATATTAAACATCATTTGATCATTCATACTTAACACATAAGTGTTTATCATGACATTGTGCTTAATAACTACCAAAACATACCATTACTAGCCATTTCAATGGCTAGGTTATAAACATCATATTCAAGCCATCCATGGTCAAGTTAACCTATACATGCCATTGTACCAAAATAAGTTTACTATTTATACCAAAATAAGCTTGTGGATAGTGTGATGATACTCCAACCGTTCACCAACCTTCGCGAGCTTCCGAGCACTATAAAATAGAGAAAATAAAACCTAGTAAGCATTATATGCTTAGTAAGTGCGTATAACAGGTATTAAACCTACCAATTTCATTTATTAAATCTAAGCATACAATAACATGTTTTCCATCAACTTAGCAAAATTGCCTAAACACATGCATTCAATCAAACATGTTAGTCACATAATTCTCATATACATCAAGTAAACATAGATGAGCTCATCATGCTATATTCTTTCAAGACATTATTCATTTCATCTCATAATTCACATATCATGTCAAGTATTTTATCCGTTGAATCATTGAAATTCCGATGGATACTCAGATAGTACACTCAAGGTGTACAATTCAATAACCCGTCAATTCATATTCAGTAGTACCCATTATTAGGGCACTTAATCAGAAAACACACTCTCGAGTAATGTATCATACAACAGGATTACCAGTCCAGGCTAAATCCTTTCTGTAACATATGCTCTAAAGAGCTTAATTTGGATTATCCGTTTGGGCTAATGTAACAGCTCGGTTTTAGCTAAATTGGAACAGTGGTTTTGGAACCAAAAATTCGATGTCAGAAAATTATTTTAATATTATTTTTTGTTTTTGCAGCAATTTAGTTGATATGTGTGAAAATTTCGTGAGCTAATTTTATCGTTTAATTACTCAATTTTAGAAAAAGGGCTAAATCGCGTAAAATGCAAAAGTTGCATTCTATTAGTTAAAGGTGTCAAATTGCTTTGGATTTTTAATATGATGGCCTTAAATGGTAATTAGATCATTTTAAATGTCAATGGACATTAATGGACATCCATTATATGTTTTTATATGTTTATAATAAAGGTTATATCAGTAAATTGATTAATTAAGTTATAATAAGTAAAACAAAATCAAAATTATTCTTTTATCATCTTCCTTGGTCGAATGTTAAGAGAATAAAAGCCAAAGCTTTAGTTTTTCATTCAGCTAGGCTAATTCAAGCAATTAAGGTATGATTTTTGATTCGTTTTTGATTATTTTTATGTTTTTGAGATCGTTGCTTCGTATTCTAGATAGCCCGTACCTTAGATTTCGAAACTTTTAAAGATTTTGAGAGTTTCCATTGTTGAATTTATGAGTTATTTGATGTTTAAGGTTGAAATATGAAAGTTTGATGATAGATTTTCATGTTTTGTAAAGTGATTTTTGATAAAAATGCATAATAGGGATTAAATTGTGAAATGTGAAAATTGAGTGGTTGAAATGTGAAATAAATGAAAGTTTTGGGCTGCTAGGGACTTATATGAAATTAGACCAAGCTTGGGTTTAAAGAAATTATGTGAATTTTGTGTATTTGTGAAAGAGGGACTAAATTGATAAATGTGAAAGTTTATGGGCTAAAGTGCAAATAGGCCTAAATGTATGTTTTGGACTAAATTGAATGAGTGGTTGATTAAAGAAGTTAATTTTGAATATATTTAGATCAAGAAAAGAGGAATCTGAAATTAGATCGGGGGAAAGGTAAGATTATCGAGTAATTAACTTATTTTGCCGTTTTCATACTCGAGGTAAGTTCGTATGTGACGATTTCTTTATAAATATATGATAAATGCTTTGATATTGCCTAAACTGTGATTATGAGATTTTTATTAATGTATGAATTGTAAATACGATTCTACGGATATATTCGAAGATGGAATTGACAAGCTAAAAGTCCCGGTTGAACCTTAGGAATAGATTTTGAATACTGATGATATGTTATAAGATGATATACCGATTTGGCTTCGGGCCATGCATATCGAATGTGTTGGCTTCAGGCCACGATATCGTCACTACGGGTGCGAGTGATACCTTTATTTGGCTACGGGCCATGGTTTAGGTATTTTAGAAAGGAGTTACCTTGATTTGGCTACGGGCCATGGTATAGGTACTCCGGGAAAAGTTACCTTGATTTGGCTACGGGCCATGGTATAGGTATTCTGGGATAAGTTACCTTGATTTGGCTTCGGGCCATGATATAGGTACTTATCGATTGAGATTCTTGAGTATCCGACTTCTATTCCGAATGGTTCAACGGGTAAATGAATGATGTGGTTGAGAAAGAGGTTAGTACGAGGTGATACAGGTACGTATAGCACCTATTCGAGTATTAAATAGAGAAAGTTGATGAAATGGTATTTGATCATGTTTTGAGACATGAGAAAGTTTTGTAGTTAATGTGTATATGGTGATGTTATGTAAATTTGGTTGATTTGCATTTATTTGATGGATTAAGTTATTCACATATGAGCTTACTAAGCTATGAAGCTTACTTTGTGTTAATTTTCTATGTTTTATAGTGAATCAAGGCTAGCTTGGATCCGGGAGTCGTCGGGAACATCATCGCACTATCGGACATTTATTTGGTACTTTTAAGTTGTGTATATATGGTATATGGCATGAATAGGCTACTTATAGTATTTTGGTTATGAATATAGCCATGAGAGTTGGCTTGTAAATGATGTTAATATGGTTGTGTGTTTAGCTATTAGAAATGGCTTGTAAATGCATATGTTTTGGTTGTATATATAGCCATGGGTGATGGCTTATTTTGGTATGTTTAGTATGAAAATGGTTATGGTTTTATAGTTGCAAATGGTTAAATTGATTTATGGAGTTTAATGCTTGAGAAATGCTTTGGTGAAGTATGATTTTAGAAGTTAAGTTGATAAGTATTTGAATAGGTATTTGGTATTGAATTTAGTATTGAATTTGGTTGAAATGGATATGGTATGATTTGTGCATTTGAATGATGATTTTGGCTACTTAGTTGTGTGATGAAATGGTACTATTTTGGTTATTTAGGTGAGCGTGAGTAAGGGTGGAAAATTGGCCTTGCAAATGGCCTATTTTTGTCCACACGGGCGTGTGTCTCAGCTGTGTGAGACACACGGTCATGTTACATGGCCGTGTGTCCCCTGGTGTTGATATTAAATGAAGTCAGTATGCTCCACACGGTCTCACACACGGGCGTGTGACCGGCCGTGTGGCACAAGTCAGTATACCCTCCTAAATGGCACATGGCCTAACACACGGGCGTGTGACTTGGCTGTGTTGCATAAGTCAGTATACCCTACAGGTTTGGCACGGCCTAGCACAAGGACGTGTGTGGCCACTTCGAAGGGTACACGGGCTAGACACAGGGGCGTGTGGTCAGCCATGTGACCCAAGTCAGTATGTATGCCTTGTTTCTACACGGCCTATGACACGGGCATGTCTGAAGCCGTGTGAGGCACACGGCCTGTTCACACGGGCGTGTGACCCCTGAATGATTGAAAAAATTCTAAGTTTTCCAATAATTTCGTATGTTATCGGTTCAGTCCCGAACCGTTTCTAAAGCATATTTAAGGCCTCGTAAGCTCTTATAAGGGACAATGTGTTTGTGTTAAATGGTATTTGAGTATGAATGCATAAATGTTTGAGTATTGGAAGTTAAATGATGTGTATTGATCGGTAATACCTCGTAACCCTATTCTGACGGTGAATACGGGTGAGGGGTATTACAGCTAAATCCAATCTATAACATATACTCGAGAGGGATTATATCAGGATTACCCATCCGGGCTAAATCCTATCAGAAATGAGGTCAATGGAATTACTCGTCTGAGCTAAATTCCGTCAGCAACAATTGCAGGACCTCATTCTATAAAGGAAATCACATTTATCCATCGAAATCCAATATTCAAACAGAATTTTATTCTCTTTTCAAACAATTTTGAGCATAGGTTCATTTCATATATTACAACATCCATACATTTCACATATATCTCATTCAATACAATATAACATTTAATTTAACATATTTACATGCTTAATTAAGTTACACGACCTTACCTCGACACTTTTTCGCGTATACAAATCTACTAATCTGAAACTTTTTCTTTTCCTTGAACTAGCCACGAATTTGTGTTATCCAGATCTATGTAAATGAATTTAATCATCAATTTCTCACATTTCATATTCATTTGGACTCAATTTACATCCTAGGCAAAATTACCATTTTGCCCCTAAACTTTCTATAAATTCCAATTTCGTCCCTAAGCTCAGAAAATGAAATTTATGCAATTTACTCCCTATTCCAAGCCTAACCGAAATTTCAATATACAATTTACAGCATATATATTCTATAAATTTTAGAATTTTTCTTCAATTTTCACAACTTTACAAATTAGTCCCTAAATCATGTTTTAATTAAAAATCACTTTGTAAAAGTTGTTTATCTATCAATAACCTTTCATTTTCTACCATAAATTTATAATTTTCAGCATATTCATCCATGACATAACTTCTATACTTTGATAACTTTTCAAATTGATCCCCCAAATAGATAGATTACACTATCCCGGTTTCAAAAATATCAAAATTACTAAAAACAGGACAAGAAAACTTACCCAATTAAGCCAAGAAAGATTGTTTTCTCTTTCCTAGGGTTTCCATGTATATTTTGGGGAAGATGATGAAAATAAGATGATATATTCTATTTAATTTAATTATCATCTTTTAATTTTATCACTTTCTAATTTAGTCCTTAGTCCTTTCTAATTTTTCCATGGATGAATCATCAAAAATATCTACTAGCTTTTGATTAATGTCTAATTACCATATAAGGACCTCAAATTTTGAATTCCATAGCTATTTGATCCTTTTAGCTACTAGAATTCAACTTTTGCATTTTATGCAATTTAGTCCTTTTCGTAATTAAGCACTTAATCAATAAAATTATCTTATCAGAATTTTCACATGATATTCCTATCTAAATAAAAATCATTTAAAAATATAAAAATAATTTTTCTTCCCGATTTGAATTTGTGGTCCCGAAACCACTGTTCCGATTTCATTGAAAATGGGCTGTTATAAGGGAGCATCGGATAGCCATTTAATAGGGAGTTCAAGCGAGCCATGTCAGGAAGCTCATAAGAGCCTATATCAGGACGCTCATGAAGAGCTGTGTTTGTGTCTGCAATATATGCTGGATCACAATCGATCGAATCATTTAACAGGACGCTCACAAAGAGCTGCGATAGTGCGCAACACATGTAAGATCACTACCGATCAGGAATGCTCGCAGGAACTATATATAACAGGACACTCGAGAAGGCTTTTAACGGGATGCTCGTCCAAGCTATAATGTCCGCAACATACGCAGGACTATAATCAGTACGGGAAATCATGTATCAATCGAATTTCATTATTCAAACGGAACTTAACATCTTTCAGACATAATCAGATATGTGATTATTTCATATATTTATAACATTTATATAATTCATGTAATCAAATACCACATTCAAATCAAGCATAAAAATAAACACAATTTAGTTACACGAACTTACCTCGATAATCGTTCGTATAAGAAAATATACTAATCCGACACTTTTTGTTTTCCTCGATCTAATTCCATATTTGGTCTTTCTGTATCTATATAAATGAATTTAATCATCAATTTATCACATTCCATATTCAATTGGATTCAATTTACATCCTAGGCAAAATTACCATTTTGCCCCTATACTTTTAATAAATGACAATTTCGTCCGTAGGCTTGGAAAATGAAATTCATGCAATTTAATCCTTATTCCAAGCCTAACAGAAATTTTTATATAACATTTACAACACATGTTTTTCATAAAATTTAGAATTTTTCCATAACTTTTACATCTTTACAATTTAGTCCCTAAATCACAATTTCATCAAAATTCACTTTACAAAAGTTGTTTATCTATCAACAACCTTTCATTTTCTACCATAAATTTTAAAATTTCAGTATATTCATCCATGGCAAGACTTTGTTACTTTGATAACTTTTCAAATTAATCCCCAAAATAAATAGATTAGATTATCCCGATCTCAAAAATATAAAAATTACTAAAAACGGGACAAGAATACTTACCCAATTGAACCAATTAAGCTTGCTTAAACACTTTTCTCTTTCCTAGGGCTTCCATGTCTTAATTTGGGGAAGATGATATAAAATGATGATATTTTTCTATTATCATCTTTTAATTATTTTAGTTTCCAATTTAGTCCTTGTCATTTTCTAATTTTTCCATGGATGATTCATCAAAAATATCTACTAAATTTTCTTTAATGGTCTAATTACCATATAAGAACCTCTAGTTTTGAATTCCATAGCTATTTGATACTTATAGCTACTAGAACTCAACTTTTGCATTCTATGCAATTTGGTCATTTCCATAATTAAGCATATAATCGGTAAAATTTTCTTATCAGAATTTTCATATAACATTCCCATCATAATACGGACCACGCAATAATATTAAAATAAATTTTCTTTCTGGCTCAGATTTGTGATCCCGAAACCACTGTTCCGATTTCACTGAAAATGGGTTGTTACACTTAGGGGTGAGCGTTCGATCGAATCAAATTGAATCGAATAAAAAAATTTCGAGTTAATTGAGTTGTCGAATCATATTTTATCATCCTAATTTGATTTGAAATTTTCTCGAATCGAGTCGAGTGAGATGGAATTCGAATCGAATCGAATCGAATATATTTGTTCGAGTTAAATTTTAAAAAATAATTTTGGGTCCTTGTAACCATTGTCACCCATCGTAATAAAATTTGTCCACCTTAACCAAATTTTTTATTAACTTTCATCACCAAATAATTTATTTATTAATCTTTTATATACGGGTTAGCTTCTTTGCTTGCTTAGTTGTTTCAATTATCTTCAGATTCTTGCCACTATGTATTTTGGAATTAAAAAATATATTAAATGTAAAAGTGTGATTTTTTAGTGAAAGTTATTTTAAAGATAAAATGTAAAATTGATACCAATATAAAATTTTAACACGAATATTTTATGGCATAATTAATAATTCAATTTTAATATAAATATTCAATATGACTAAATAATTCAATAATATAAATAATATAAAATTTGAAATTTAATTTAATAATATAAATAGTAGATATCAATAAAATTATTACTATTTATGTTTAGTGATTTTTTTGGATAATTTTGATTTTTTATTTGAGAGTAAAGGGTGAGAAGTAAAAGTTTAGGGGGAAAATAAAAAGTTTTGGAGAATAAAAGTTTGAGGGAAAGTAAATAGGGGGGAGTAAAATTTTGAAGGGAAAATATTAAAAAAAAAAATTAGAGGGGAGATGGGTTTGGGGTAGATGGGAGGTGAGATGGGAAGGGAGTAAAAGTTTTAGGGGAAAAGTGAGAGGGAGTAAAAATTTTGGGGGAAAATAAAAAGTTTTGAGGGTTTTGGGGAGTAAAATTTTGAGAAAAAGTAAATGGGAGAGTAAAAATTTGGTGGGAAATGGATTTTGGGTAGATTGGGGGGTTGGGATGGGAGGGGAGTAAAAGTTTTGGGGGGAAAGTGGGAAGGAGTAAAAGTTTTGAGGGAAAAGTAAAAAAGTTTGGGAGTTTGGGGTAAAAATATAAAATATTATTGTTTGATATTCGAATTATTCGAATTATTCGAGTTATTCGAATTCGAAAACTCAACTCGATTCGAACTCGAAATTCGGAAAAAAATCGAGCTAATTCGAATAACTCGATTAACTCGAATAACTCGATTCGTTTAACTCGAAATTCGAATTTTTTTTCATTTTTTTCAAGTCGAATCGAGTTTTGCTCACCCTTAGTTACACTTAGCTTACAAAAGGATGTAAAACCTATCCAGATGAGCATTTACAAGGCACCGGCCCATTGTTACAACATCGAGGATGAAGAAAGAGATGATCACCCTTGGTACCAGGACATTTTGCGATATGTAAAGAATACTGAATACCCTGAACAGGCAACCGAGAATGATAAAAGGACTCTAAGAAGGCTGGCCAATGAGTACGTCCTAGATGGGGAGATCCTATACAAAAAAAAAAAAAAAAGACCAAGTGTTACTAAGTTGTGTAGATGTTGTTGAGGCCAAGAAAATCCTAGAAGAAGTCCATGAGGGTGTTTGTGGAACACATGCTAATGGTTTTACAATGGCCAGACGAATCATGTGATTCAGATATTATTGGTCCAAAATGGAAGGGGATTGTATCAATTATGCCAAGAGATGTCATAAGTGCCAAATTTATAGAGATAAAATTCATGTGCCGCCTTCACATCTTCACATTATGACTTCTCTATGGCCTTTCTCTATTTGGGGCATGTATGTCATTGGGTCGATCTCGCCAAAAGCTTTCAATGGGCATTAATTCATTTTTGTGGTCATCGATTACTTCACCAAATAGGTATAAGTCATTTCTTACGCTAATGTCACAAAGTCAACAGTTAGCAATTTCTTAAAGAAAGAAATCATATGTCGATACGAAATGCCAAAAAGGATCATATCTGACAATGCATTAAATTTGAATAACAATACGATAGCGGAGGTCTATAGTCAATTCAAGATCAAACATCACAACTCGTCACCATATCGCCTAAAAATGAATGGTCCGGTGGAGGTAGCCAATAAGAGAATTAAGAAGATTGTGGGGAAAATGACAGAGACTTATATAGATTGGCATGAAAAATTACCATTTGCCTTCTATGCTTATCGAACGTCTGTTAGAACCTCCACCGGGGCAACACTTTTCTCATTGGTTTATGGAATGGAGGCAGTCTTGCCTATTGAAGCCGAGATTCCTTCTCTCTGAGTTTTATTAGAGTTGAAATTAGATGAAGCAGAATGGATCCAATCTTGATATGATCAGTTGAACTTGATCGAAGAGAAGAGGCTAAAAGCTATCCGTCATCGTCAGATGTACCAAAAACGAATGATGTGAGCTTACAAAAAGGTTCGCCCTAGAGAATTCCATGAGGAGGACCTGATGTTGACAAAGATCATTCCCATACAAAAGGACTTCAGAGGAAAATGGATGTCGAATTGGGAAGGACCTTATGTGGTAAAAGAAGTCTTTTTTGGAGGAGCATTGATTTTGACCAAGAGGGATGGTAGAGATTTTCCCAACCCTGTGAATTCAGATTCAGTCACGAGGTATTTCACCTAAAAAAAATGAAAGGACAAGGCAAAAACCCACAAAGGGCGTCTTGAGACAAAAAAAGTTTTGAGTTAAAAACCTAAAAAGGGCGGCTCAAATTTTGACCAAAGAATAGGCATGTAATAGTCGCTTCCCCTCAAGACAACAAAGAGGAGAAAATTTACATCTTGAGGCATCAACAAAGTGTTTTAGACCTCCTAAACACATATCAGGCTTGGAATGGGCCTCATCAAGTTTGCTTGGAGAAGCTCAGACTGCGATATCTGGGGCACCTGATTTCATTTTCACTCACTTTGTGTTCTGGCAATGTTTGACACTTTAATCTTTTCATTAAGGGCTTTGCTCCCAATAAATTTTAGTCTTATTCCTTTTTTACGACCTTGTTCAAGCATTTTTGCATTGAAATAATGGTTAGTGGACTAACAATATCAAAATATAAAAGGATTTTTGCATATTGCTCTAAAATTTTCTAAATAGTACAGGGACCTAAATCAGGACCGCTAGTTAAAACTAACCAAATTTAAGGGTTGGAAAGATATTGGAACGAATAGTCTAAATTGTGATTACCTCTTCGGGTTTCCTGTCAAAGATACCAGACTTGAATAAGAAGGCATGGTAATACATCAATGATAGAACCTTGACGAACAATGAGCAATATCAACCTAAGCACTAAAAAGGGATCATTCTCGAAAATGACATTCTGCATTCATACAAATATCATTCATATACATCCAGTTAGGAGCATTTGATTCATTCTGATCATAACATCCTAGCCTCTTGGCATAAAATAGGCCTATGAAATGGATTCTACAGGTCCTATTCCCTAGAGAACGATGTAACAGATCAGTGAAACCACAAATCCTATACCCCTAAAGTTGCAGTGGGTCAGATTGAAGTTACCATAGCGAATCTTATCTCCTTGAAGTTGTAGTGCAGCAGATTGAAGCTACACATCTTATACTCCTGAAGTTGCAGTGGGTTGAATTGAGTTACCATAGCGAATCTTATCTCTCTGAAGTTGTAGTGGAGCAGATTAAAGCTACAAATCCTATACCCTTGAAGTTGTAGTGGGTCGGATTGAAGTTACCATAGCGAATCTTATTTCCCTAAAGTTGTAGTGGAGCAGATTAAAGCTACAAATCCTATACCCCTAAAGTTAAAGTGGGTCGAATTAAATCTACCATAGTGAATCTTATCTCCCTAAAGTTGCAGTGGAGCAGATAGAAGCTACAAATCTTATACCCCTAAAGTTGTAGTGGGTCAGATTAAAACTACCATAGCGAATCTTATCTACCTGAAGTTGTAGTGCAGCAGATGAAGCTACAAATCCTATACCCCTGAAGTTGTAGTGGGTCAAATTGAATCTACCATAGCGAATCTTACCTCCTTAAAGTTGCAGTGGAGCAGATGAAGCTGCAAATCCTATACCCTTGAAGTTGCAGTGGGTCAGATTGAATCTACCATAGCGAATCTTATCTCTCTGAAGTTGCAGTGGAGCAGATTAAAGCTATAAATCTTATACCCCTGAAGTTGTAGCGGATCGGATTGAAGTTACCATATCAAATCTTATCTCCCTGAAGTTGTAGTGGAGTAGATTAAAGCTACAAATCCTATACCCCTGAAGTTGCAGTGGGTCGGATTGAATCTACCATAGCGAATCTTATCTCTCTGAAGTTGCAGTGGAGTTGATTTAAGCTACAAATCCTATACCCCTGAAGTTTCAATGGGTCGGATTGAATCTACCATAGTAAATCTTATCTCCCTAAAGTTGTAGTAGAGTAGATTTAAGCTACAAATCCTACACCCATGAAGTTGCAGTGGGTCGGATTGAATCTACCATAGCAAATCTTATCCCCCTAAAGTTATAGTTGTAACAGCCCAATTTAGACCCTAGTCGAAATAATGGTTTTGGAACCACAAATTCGAGGTCATAAAATTATTTTTATATTATTTTATGTGTCTACAGCATATGAATTGATATGTGTGAAAGTTTCGTGAAATAATTTTATCGATTGGTTGTTTAATTTGATAAAAGGACTTAATCGCGTAAAATTGTAAAAGTGGCTTGCTATTAGTTAAAGTGCTATATTGCTATGTTCTTTTAATGTGGAGGCCTTAAAATTAAATTAGGCCATTAAATGATAGAATGGACAGTAGTGGACAACCATTTTTAAGCTTTTATATTATTTCATTAAGGATAGTTTGGTAATTATGTTAATAATGATAATAAAAATAAAACAAAACATCACTTGTTCATCTTTTTTTCATCACCATTGCCGAAACTTAAAAGAAAAAGAAAAGAAAAAGAGTTCCTAGGTTTCGGCCTAGTCTAAGCTTAATTAAGGTATGTGTTTAGCTCGGTTTTTGATAATTTTTACGTTTTTGTGATCGTTGTTAAGTATTCTAACTAGCCCATGTCATGATTTTTGAAATTGTTAGTGATTTTGAAAAGTGTCATTGATGAATATCCAAGCTTTATGTTGATTATTGAGGAAAAATGAAAGATAAATATTGGGTTTACATGTTTTGTATTGTGATTTTTGATGAATTTAATTATTGTGGACTAAATTATGAAAATGAGAAATTGAAGGGCTAAAATGTGAAATAAATGAAAGAAATGGGCTGCTAGGGACCTTAGTGGAATTCGGCCAAGCATGGGTGCGGTGAAATTTTGAATATTTTGTGTTTTGTGAAATAGGGACTAAATTGCAAAAATGTGAAATGTTATGGGCTAAAATGCAAATTGCCCATTTATATGTTCTTGGATAAAAATTGAATGAAAGGTTGAATAAGTAAGTTAATTTTGATATTAATTAGATTGGCAAAAGCGGAATTCAGATTTAAATCGAGGGAAAGTCAAAATATCGGATTAGTCGACTTAATTTGTCATTACTACGAACGAGGTAAATTCGTATTTTAATAGACATTACAAAATTATGTTATAAATGCATATTATTTGTATGATTGAATTTAATTCCGAATGGTAAGGCAAATGTACGTATTTTGAATAAGTTATATATGTTATTGAATTGTTCGAGAAGTAGAATATATGAATACGAGAATGTTCTGATAATGTGACGACATCCGAAAGGCCCCATACGAACCCTAGGAATAGTAGAGGACACATATGTCATGACATAGGATTCCGAGATATGATTTCGTGTAAGACCACGTCTAGGACGTTGGCAACGATTTGAGATATCGTGTAAGACCACGTCTGGGACGTTGGCAACGATTTGAGATATCGTGTAAGACCGTGTCTGAGACATTGGAATCGATTAGAGATTACGTGTAGGACCATGTCTGAGACATCGGCATCGTATATGATTTCGTGTAAGACCCTATCTGGGACAGTGGCATCGATATTTAATTACATGTAAGACCACGTCTGGGACGTTGGCATTGTACGAGCTTTACGAGCTATCTTAGTATCCTTATTGATTCCAAACGGTTCAACGGGCGTTCCAAGAAATAAGTGATTAAGTGAATGACATTCCGATTCAGATATGTTGAAATGTATACAATATTTGATAATGAAAGGTAAGTATATATGTGCAAAGAATGTTATATGATGTATATGCAAATGAAATGTGATTATGTGCAAATGAAACATGAACAAATGAATAAGATGTGATTTATAAAGTGGCATATGTGAAATTGTCGGATACTATATGAATGAAAGATGAATTTCGGTATAAGTGATGTTATGTGATTCATATGAGAAAGATATGTGATTTAAATATGTTACTTCCCAAAATGTGCTTATTTGGCTATATGAAAGTGAGAATTGAATGTTATATGATAATCGAATTGAATAAGCTTGTGAAAGCTAAAGTTAGTAAGTAAATAAGTATATTATTGAATGGTGATGATTTGATATGAAATCATGTTATAAACTTGAGATAAGTTGTGTTTTGGCATGTAAGATAGCATATCGTTCTTATGGCATTGTAATGAAATTATTTGTTATGTTAAGTTTATTAAGATACGAGCTTACTAAACTTTCAAAGCTTACTCTGTGTGTGTTTTTCCTACGTTTATAGATTTTCGGAGATTTGCTCGGGTTGGAAGTCGCAGGAGGCCTTATCACACTATCCGGATATTATTTCGGTAAATAAAAGCATTGAGATTTTGTTATGTGGCATGTATAGGCTAGTTTTGATCTGATTGGTTTTGAATTTGGGTACTTATAGCCATGTGATATGGCTTGATAATGAATGTGATTATGGAGTGAATTTAGTGCATGCTATGTGATGCAAAATTTGGTTTGTTTTGACGTGCTCATGATTTGGTATGTTTTTGGCTACCTTTAGGACATGAATTGATGCTTGTTTGATGCTTGTAGGTATGACCCAAATTTTGGGTGGCAAATTGGCCTAGCAAATGGCCTATATTTGCCCACACGGTTGAGCACACGGGCGTGTGTCTCGACCGTGTCTCTCAAGGTTGCAATTCGAAGCAAGTCAGGATGCCACACGGGCAAGAAGCACGGGCGTGTGCCAAACCGTGTGACCCAAGTTAGTGTTGCACACGGGCTAAGACATGGTTCAAGGCATGGCCGTGTGAGGCACACGGCCTAGCCACACAGGCGTGTGCCCTGTTTTGAAAGAAAAATTTTCTAAGTTCCGCAAAATTTTTGTATGAGATCGGTTTAGTCCCGAACCTTCTACAAAGTATGTTTAAGGTCTCGTAGACCTTCTAAAGGGACTATATGAGTATGAATTATTATGAAATAATGTTGTATGATTGATGTTGTGAAGTGAGCGTAAAATGTTCTGATATGTCCGGTAATGCCTCTTAACCCTAGTCCAGTGATGGATACGGGTTAGGGGTGTTACATTTTATTATGTGATGCAAAATTTGGTTTGTTTTGACGTGCACATGATTTGGTATGTTTTTGGCTGCCTTTAGGACATGAATTGATGCTTGTTTGATGCTTGTAGGTATGACCCAAATTTTAGGTGGCAAATTGGCCTTGCAAATGGCCTATATTTGCCCACATGGTTGATCACACGGGCGTGTTTCTCGACCGTGTCTCTCAAGGTTGCAATTCGAAGTAAGTCAGGATGCCACACGGGCAAGAAGCATGGGCGTGTGCCAAACCGTGTGACCCAAGTCAGTGTTACACACGGGCTAAGACATGGTCCAAGGCACGGCCGTGTGAGGCACACGACCTAGCCACACGGGCGTGTGCCCTGTTTTGAAAGAAAAATTTTCTAAGTTTCGCAAAATTTTCGTATGAGATCGGTTTAGTCCCAAACCTTCTCTAAAGTCTGTTTAAGGTCTCGTAGACCTTCTAAAGAGACTATATGAGTATGAATTATTATGAAATAATGTTGTATGATTGATGTTCTGAAGTGAGCGTAAAATATTCTGATATGTCCGGTAATTCCTCTTAACCCTAGTCCGGCGATGGATACGGGTTAGGGGTGTTACATTTTATTGGTATCAGAGCTATGGTTTAGTCGGTTCTAGGACTACCATAGCGTATGTGAGTCTAGCTATACATGCCATATTTAACCTGTGATAGTGTGATATCTCCCAACTCTGAAGAAAATTATTTTGATGAGACAGATATGTTTTCCAACCGAGCTAATTATGATAGTACAGAAGTAAATACTCAAATGTTTGAGTGAAATTGTTTTGATTATGAATTGAAACTCATAAAGGTATGGATCAAATTGTATGACATATTGTTACTGATAAATGTTATAATTATATGAGCATATGAGTTATGACATTTGAGTTCTGATGCAATATGAGAATTTCGATTGTGAATTAGTGATTTGAGTTGGCATATGAACTATGTGTTAAGAACAAAAGTGATTATAAGCAAATGTTTATTAATTGTTTTGAGAATGTGAAAATTAGAAATGAACTGGCTATTCGTAATAGTATGTGTTGTGTGCATTTATGTGAGAGTTAAATTTGAGGCGTTACTACCCTCACTCCCTTATCAGTGAAATGTTAAAATGAAATCTGTAAGATTTTGGGATGAATAAGCTCACGAGTGTGGAGTTACAGAGATCAGTGTTTGAAAGATTACTAATGTGGTCAGAAAAGAGAATGAATCAAAGAAATGAAGATAGTACTAAAGGAGATATTGAAAAGTTAAAAAACTATTCAGATTATGCAAAGTCATCATTATGTAAGAAGTTAACTTCGATTAAATGACCTATTCAGGTATGATATCTAAAGAAAGGTATTAATTGAATTTTTTTTTTTTGAATTGATTTCGGTTATTGATGGGATAATATGAACTTAATGGTGACATAATTAGTCAGTTGAATAATGGTTGAATTGTATTGATAGCTGAGTGTAGTAGTTATAGTCGGGCAGTTACTATGACTTCTTCTGGGCATTCTATGTGTACATTTATCCTCAGAAATATATGTGACTGTTTAATTTTAGATGGAATTCTTATCGTATGAGAACATTAGTTAAACATACTAATAGACGAAAGTATCGTTGGTCTGTTTGGATTATGTTCGACATTGCTATGTCTTTCTCTGGTATTTATTTCCTTGTGTGAATATGAAAATCGAGGTAAAATCTGTATCAGGCTAATGTTCTGTTTCTACTGGTTATTATTCTGTTGATTATACGTGAAGATTATATAACTTTTGTTACTGTGGATTTCAATATTTATGAGTGACATTGTTCTTTCTGGACATTTTCTGGGATATTATCAGAAATTGTTGTCATTCTATAAGGGTTGTAATTTTTAGATATCCTGTGTGACTTCATATGTTGAAATTTCACTATCCTGGTTTTCTTATGATTCTATGTGATTATCTGTAAGAGATATCCATTTGACGAAAATGGCTATATCTATTATAATTATAATTTCTGTTTTGAAATATGGGAGTACTGCAGTACCATTATCAGAGTTATAGAAGTTGTGTTTTTGCATTGATTGCTGTTTAAACCATATTTGATTTTCTTCTTTGTTCAAATGCTTTATTAACAGCCGAGATAATATTTAATTATAGGGTTGAGACATCATTCTCATCATGGCCCAATGATTTCTATTTGGTTAAGGTGATTTCAGTATAATTCAGAGTTTCGATGATTAATATATGAGACAGCTTAATTATAAACTCTTTTCTAGTTCTCGTGAAGGTTTGACATTGATAAAAGTAAAAATGATAGAAGATCAAAATTAATCTGTATAATGATATGTCTGGGGTTATCCTTCTAATGAGAAGAAATATTTCTTCGAAAAGACCGATTCAGTAGTTAGTATAATCTGAATTATTTGATTGAAAAGTTAATTGGGTTATATGTGTTTAAATCTATCTACGAACTGGAAATAAACTTTGAACGTACACGTGTGAACTGAGGGATGGTCTGGAAGAAGAATTCGTATTCTTGAAGACTTGATACAGAATTATATCTATTGGAACAACTCTAACTGAGAAATGTTGTGATAAATTAAAGTTAGTTCAATTGTTGAAGTTTCTTTTGCACGAAGATATTGTCAACCGAAACATCAGCTCTGGTTCAGCCTAAGTTGAAGAAAAAGTTTATGATTTTTAGTCATGCGTCAATGAACGGTTTGAAGTGTGTTCTAATAATAGAATGTACAAAGATATCTTGTGATTCCATACAGTTAAAGCTGCATAAAATGACATATTTGATGACTATAAGAGTTTAAAACGTTTAATTTCATAAAAAGATCCGAACTTGGCACAGCAAGGTTATCTCGAATCGTCGAAAAACTTTTGAGTCTGTAAGTAATTATTATCCAAGGAAAACAATTATATTTTCTGATTTTCCTAATGGGAAACTCATATGTGCTTTATGAGTGATGAATACGTGATTGATCTTATCAGATAATGAACAGTTGTTAGCTGAGTTAGAAGCTAGATAGATGTTATTTAGCAAAGATGTGAAACTTAGAAATGTGTTATCAAATTATAAGTTAAAAAGGGTTCAAAGATAAATTGATTTCGATTCGTAACTTGGATGTGGAATCGATGATTATTTGTTGCTTCGAGATAAAGTGTCTATACCGAGAAGCTCTGAGATTGTATAACCATTGTTATAGGTAGCTCACAGTGTCAGTTAGTCTGTTCGTACGAGAGTAGCATGATGCACGACATTCCGAGATATGGTATTGATGAATGAGTGTGAACTGTGATATTTCTGACTTTGTTGATTATAGAAATAGAGTGTTGATGAATTCTGTATTGGGATTATCCTTATTATTAAAAAGGATAGAGTTATCTGTTCTTGAGATGATAAGTTTACACATGGTGCCAATCATCATTGTTTCGGATTGAGATCTGAAACTCATATTGTGATTCTGTGGGAAATTACAGTAGTTTGTGAGTATGAGATTGCATTGAAATCGAAAAACGCAATTCAAATTCTCGAAATATTTATTTGTCATTGTGTTTTAGAGATTGAAAACAACTAAGAAAGACTATTATTGTTGGTTGAGTAATCATGTGAGTATGAAGACGGTATTATATGAAGTATTGTATGGTTACAATTACTGAACCTTATTGTACTGGATTGAACTGTGTGAGAGAAAGATTCATAAAGATGCTTTGATCAGAGAAATTGAAGAGAAAGTAAAAGTAATTTGTAACAGCTTGAAAGAAGATTTAGTTTGACAGAAAACTTATGCAAAGCATTGAATTTCAGTAAGATAATTGAGTATTTGTGAAAATATTACTGAGATTGGAATTTCTCGACTCAACTAAAAAGAGAAGTGAAAAGGTAATACCAGTGACTTCTTCAACTTAAATTACCATCAGAACTAGAGAAGATTCAAAAAGTGTTTCTTATATCTATGATGTGATGATTCAGCTTACTATGACGTATAGCAAAAGACGAATCAGAATCTATGTTGGTATGATTAAAGAGTTGTGAAATTTGAAGTTATGTGAGATTTTGATAATGATATGTGAAAGCAAATCATTAATTTATTCTATGGTAAGATTTTCGGGGACGAAAATCCCTAAGGGGGGAGAGTTGTAACAGCCCTGTTTAGACCCTAGTCAGAATAGTGGTTTTGGAACCACAAATCCGAGGTCGTAAAATTATTTTATATTATTTTATGTGTTTACAGCATATGAATTGATATGTGTGAAAGTTTCGTGAAATAATTTTATCGATTGGTTGTTTAAATTGATTAAAGGACTTAATCGCGTAAAATTGTAAAAGTGGCTTGCTATTTGTTAAAGTGCTATATTGCTATGTTCTTTTAATGTGGAGGCCTTAAAATGAAATTAGGCCATTAAATGATAGAATGGACGGTAGTGGACAACCATTTTTAAGCTTTTATATTATTTCATTAAGGATAGTTTGGTAATTATGTTAATAATGATAATAAAAATAAAACAAAACATCACTTGTTCATCTTTTTTTCATCACCATTGCCGAAACTTAAAAGAAAAAGAAAAGAAAAAGAGTTCCTATGGTTTGGCCTTGTCTAAGCTTAATTAAGGTATGTGTTTAGCTCGGTTTTTTATAATTTTTACGTTTTTGTAATCGTTGTTAAGTATTCTAACTAGCCCATGTCATGATTTTTGAAATTGTTAGTGATTTTGAAAAGTGTCATTGATGAATATTCAAGCTTTATGTTGATTATTGAGGAAAAATGAAAGATAAATATTGGGTTTACATGTTTTGTATTGTGATTTTTGATGAATTTAATTATTGTGGACTAAATTATGAAAATGAGAAATTGAAGGGCTAAAATGTGAAATAAATGAAAGAAATGGACTGCTAGGGACCTTAGTGGAATTCGGCCAAGCATGGGTGCGGTGAAATTTTGAATATTTTGTATTTTGTGAAATAGGGACTAAATTGCAAAAATGTAAAATGTTATGGGCTAAAATGCAAATTGCCCATTTATATGTTCTTGGATAAAAATTGAATGAAAGGTTGAATAAGTAAGTTAATTTTGATATTAATTAGATTGGCAAAAGTGGAATTCAGATTTAGATCGAGGGAAAGTCAAAATGTCGGATTAGTCGACTTAATTTGTCATTACTACGAACGAGGTCAATTCGTATTTTAATAGACATTACAAAATTATGTTATAAATGCATATTATTTGTATGATTTAATTTAATGTCGAATGGTAAGGCAAATGTATGTATTTTGAATAAGTTAAATATGTTATTATGATATTGAATTGTTCGAGAAGCGGAATATATGAATACGAAAAAGTTCTGATAACGTGATGACGTCTGAAAATCCCCATACGAACCCTAGGAATAGTAGAGGATACATATGTCATGACATAGGATTCCGAGATATGATTTCGTGTAAGACCACGTCTGGGACGTTGGTAACGATTTGAGATATCGTGTAAGACCACGTCTGGGACGTTGGCAACGATTTAAGATATCGTGTAAAACCGTGTCTGGGACATTGGCATCGATTAGAGATTACGTGTAAGACCATGTCTAGGACATCGGGATCATATATGATTTCGTGTAAGACCCTATCTGGGACAGTGGCATCGATATTTAATTACATGTAAGACCACGTCTGGGACGTTGGCATTGTACGAGCTTTACGAGCTATCTTAGTATCCTTATTGATTCCAAACGGTTCAACGGGCGTTCCAAGAAATAAGTGATTAAGTGAATGACATTCCGGTTCAGATATGTTGAAATGTATACAATATTTGATAATGAAAGGTAAGTATATATGTGCAAAGAATGTTATATGATGTATATGCAAATAAAATGTGATTATGTGCAAATGAAACATGAACAAATGAATAAGATGTGATTTATAAAGTGGCATATGTGAAATTGTCAGATACTATATGAATGAAAGATGAATTTGGGTATAAGTGATGTTATGTGATTCATATGAGAAAGATATGTGATTTAAATATGTTATTTCCCAAAATGTGCTTATTTGGCTATATGAAAGTGACAATTGAATGTTATATGAGAATCGAATTGAATAAGCTTGTGAAAGCTAAAGTTAGTAAGTAAATAAGTATATTATTGAATGGTGATAATTTGATATGAAATCATGTTATAAACTTGAGATAAGTTGTGTTTTGGCATGTAAGATAGCATATCGTGCTTATGGCATTGTAATGAAATTATTTGTTATGTTAAGTTTATTAAGATACGAGCTTACTAAACTTTCAAAGCTTACTCTGTGTGTGTTTTTCCTACGTTTATAAATTTTCGGAGATTTGCTCGGGTTGGAAGTCGCAAGAGGCCTTATCACACTATCCGGATATTATTTCGGTAAATATAAGCTTTGAGATTTGGTTATGTGGCATGTATAGGCTAGTTTTGATCTGATTGGTTTTGTAACACCCCAAACCCGGCCTAGAAGTTAGGCCCGAGTTCGATGTGTCACATTGAAGTGTTTTAGCGAAAACCTTGTTTTCATTGAAAACCCTTCATTGAGTAACATGTTGAGTACAAACCCCTTTTTAGTTGCGGAAGTTTTATTTAAAAACAAACAATTTATAAAACTTGGTATTTAATAATGGAGTTGCGGAAACGTAATAATTGAAAACGGTCATAGCTTAGGAAAAACTTGTTAAGTTATGAAGAAAGCTCATGTTTTAAGAAAACTTCCATATGTTATAGTTATTTCGAAAACCATGTTAAACTTTAAATATTGATTTAAGTTTAATAATTCGGCAGTTGAAACAATAATAAAACCCAAGTGTAAAGTCAAATTGGAGATACAAGGCCTTATTACATCCCAATGAAAATAAAGTAATTAAAATAAAGTCATTCGAAACTAATTAAAAACTTCTAAGTAGTTTACAGTGTGGCCACCTCCGAGTCCTCTTCCACGTCGAGCCATTTACTGAGAGTCACCTGAAACATTAAATAAAAGGGTGTGAGTTTCGAAACTCAGTATGTACGACCCTTGGTAATCCAACCAACAAGCAATTATCACATTGAGCCTAAGCCCTATCAAAATTGGTGGTCTTGGGCCTTAGCCCACAATGACCTCATATAACATCAGTATCACATGAATGCAATGCTCCCATCCCAAATCCAACCTTGCACTCCATTTCCCTTCCAACCCTACACTCCTGTGGGGATATAAATATCAACTCACCCATCCCTACACTCCAAAGGTAACACCAACAGCGGCACTACTCAAACGTTGCAGCAAAGCTGCTAAGCATATAATATGCTTAAAGACACCGGTGGATCCACGATCATCAAGCGACTATGCGATCCTCATATATCTTCCTCCGTATCATCAAACCCACCCAATTGCAACATATATCTCATGAATGCAACATACACATTTTCACACATTAAGCACCTAGGGGTATTTTAGTCATTTCACTACTCAGGGGTATTTTTGTAAATCTACCCTACAGGGGTATTTTCATAATTCTACCCTACAGGGGTATTTTCGTAATTTCTTTCACTCGGGTTTTAGTTATGAACTTTGGCCCATCAACAAATCATTGCGGCTAAAGTAAACAGACACTATGCACCAAGTAGGATCCCAGAGAAGAGGAGGTGGGTCACTAGGACCGTTTAAGTACCAAGCTCTCCCTAGATCCAATCCTAGACATGCATATGTCCATTGCCACACTCTAACCTAGCAACTTTTCCACAGACATGTTTGATTATTAACTTAAGTTTTATGCTATTTAAGAATTTATCAGAACTAGGCCTAGAGTCCATTAAAACCCTAGCATGCATTTCTAAAATCCCATATGGCCCACTAAGCCCAATCATGTCCATATAGAGCCCAATCATGTTTATGTAGCCCATTAGGCCTGATCATAATCAAATCATACAACCATCCATATCAATCCATCATTCAATTTCACATATCAACTCTTGTCGATTTGGGCCCACGAGCTCGGATGGCCCATTTAGCCCCGTCTAGCCTGGTCGGCCAAACAGTGGCCGGAGACCATGAGATCGCTCTCTTGGCCCCGGTAATCATATCGGTGTTTCCACACAAATGTTCGCACGCTCGTGTGATTGCCAGCGCCAACCTTTCGGCTTTTCAGCTTTTTGGCATTCCAGTTTTTCGGGATTTCGACTTTTGTCGATTTGTCGTGTGTGAAGTGTATGTACACACCTGGTTAATGCGACATGCTACACTATCCCCAGCCTTGAACCTACAACCAATACCAATCTCCAACCAATCACACACTTAACCAGAATATTTACCCAAAAACCGAAGCCTTACCATAACCTTACCGTGTGCCACCAGTTCTAGTAGCTCTTCCTTAGCTACTATTCACGAATATCCCCTAGATCTGCATCCACACATATACTATCAAAAATCAAGTGACTCATATTCCACACAAGTCACCTCTATAAGCCACACTTACATTCGGCCACTTACTAATCCACAATTGAGACGAGTACACTTACCACTTGCTAGCGATCCTTACCACGCTTGCGATCTTTGAACCCTACCCTTGTTAATACAGGGTTAACGACAAGAAAGAGTTAGATAGCCCTCTGGCTTTTACCAAAACACACTAAAGGAGGTTGACTAAGTACTTACCGAATCCAACCTTTGATCCTGTGGCCTAGATAGTTACTGAACGAGATCCAGCTTTTAAAACTTGATTAAGAGTAGATAACAGTAACCGATTTGTGATGGAGGAAAAACAACAAGGAATCGGAAAAAAGGAATACTGGACTTTAGAAACCAAGAATATTCGGCACAAAAGAAATAGACTAGAAGCAAATGAAAGAAAAGTGTTTGATGAGAAGGAAGAGAAGAAATCGGCGCAAAATAGAAGAGGAAGAATAAGGGATTTCGGCTTTCAGGTATTTAAAGAGAAAAGTAGTTTTCGGCAAAATAAAAAGAAAGAATTTGGCATTAGCCTAGAACCCCAAAATCAACACCTATTTATAGCCTATAGCCGAATTTCCTATCCCCAAATTCCCAATTCGGCTCAACCTCTTCCACATATCTCATCTCCTAATTTTTCTCCACGATAACTTCCCAATCCTTTTCCTAAATTTTCTCTTCTGATCACTCTCCTTAGAGTCCATCATCACACCACTTCCAACCTTCTAGAAGGCCAAAATTAAACTCCTAAAAAAATACTAAGCTAGGATTCGAACCTAAGATCTCCTTGCTGGCCCATAACGCCACCTTCTTATACCCTAAGTGGCGTCACTTAGCCACTCCACCACAAGGCTCTTTGATGCCATCTTTCCCTATTTTTATCTAAAAGCCCAACTACTCACCGCCCTGGTTTTTTTAATAATTAACTAAAAATTCCTTCTCCTCAAAGTTCGAACCCAGCACTTCTCCAACACCCCTAGACACTCCAAGTTTATTAAACCCTTAAAGCCAACATGTCGTTTGTCATTTTCTTGCTCACTTTAAAATTTTCTGAGACCCAAAGCCCAATAGGCCCAATTCTACTAGGCCCAAATTTGGGGTGTTACAGGTTTTGAAGTTGGTACTTATAGCCATATGATATGGCTTGATAATGAATGTGATTATGGAGTGAATTTAGTGCATGCTATGTGATGCAAAATTTGGTTTGTTTTGACGTGCTCATGATTTGGTATATTTTTGGCTGCCTTTAAGACATGAATTGATGCTTGTTTGATAATTGTAGGTATGACCCAAATTTTGGGTGGCAAATTGGCCTTGCAAATGGCCTATATTTGCCCACACCACGGGCGTGTGTCTCGACCGTGTCTCTCAAGGTTGCAATTCGAAGCAAGTCAGGATGCCATATGGGCAAGAAGCACGGGCGTGTGCCAAACCGTGTGACCCAAGTCAGTGTTGCACACGGGCTGAGACATGGTCCAAGGCACAGCCGTGTGAGGCACACGGCCTAGCCACACAGGCGTGTGCCCTGTTTTAAAAGAAAAATTTTCTAAGTTTCATAAAATTTCCGTATAAGATTGGTTTAGTCCCGAACCTTCTCTAAAGTATGTTTAAGGTCTCGTAGACCTTCTAAAGGGACTATATGAGTATGAATTATTATGAAATAATTTTGTATGATTGATGTTGTGAAGTGAGCGTAAAATGTTCTGATATGTCCGGTAATGCCTCTTAACCCTAGTCCGGCGATGGATACGGGTTAGGGGTGTTACAATAGTGAAGTGATTGAAGCTACAAATCCTATATCCTAAAGTTACAGTGGGTCAGATTGAATCTACCATAGAAAATATTATCTCCCTAAAGTTGCAATGGAGCAAAGTGAAGCTACAAATCCTATACCCCTGAAGTTGCAGTGGGTCGGATTGAAACGACAATAACAAATCTTATCTCCTTGAAGTTGCAATGGAGCAAGATGAAACTGTAACACTAAATCCTGCCTTCCTAAAGTTATAGCGAAGTAGATACAGTGAACTAAATTAACTAATGGACTGAAAGAGTGGGCTATTTGAAAAAGAGAAGCACTAGAGAAGTCGAGATTCAGCAGGACCGGACAAAATTGGTCCTCCTTTAAAGCCTTTGCTCTATTCCCGTTACACAACAATGAGCAAAGAGGGGCAGTTGTAAAGACCAAATTTTGTCTGGCCCTAATAAAACAGAAAAAAAAAACCAAAACAAGTAAAAGTCTCTAACAGTCCATACTACCCAAATACAAAACATAAATACCCAATCACCTAAGCCTAAGCCCAAATCCCTTAAACTTAAAATAGAAAACCCTAATTCCTTTAAGCCTCCAGCTATCGCCATTCCTATGCTCTCGCCATGTCAGTAGGTACGCCGCCCGAGGTCTGCCTTCCTTTCACTAAAATGGCAGGGCGTGGTTTCCCATCACCGTTGACTGCCACAGACACCTGCAAAAAAAGGAAAAAAGCAAAAACACAGAAGCAAAGAAACAAAAGCAATAAAATAGAGAGAAAGAAAAGAAAAACATATATTTTTTAATATATGTTTGGCTATAAAAGTCGAAGACGGTTGTAAAAAAAAAAAAAAGAAGAAATAGAATACAAAAAAAAAGAGTTCAAACAAAAAGTTGTCCTATTTGCTGTTTTTTATTTTCTTTTATTTTTGAAGAACATATATATATAAAAAAAAAAGAAATGAGAGATTTTTTTTGTTTTCCTGCACCATCGTCGTTGGTGGTCCCTTCTAGCTTGAAAGGCTTCTGAATCCCTAAGGATTTGCCTAAGGTCGTGTCCAAAAAGGTGAAAAAATTGAAATGTTTCTCTTTTTTGTTGAATTTTGACTGAATTTTTAGGGATTTTAACCCCAAATCAGAGTTACACGTGAAAAGGGAGTCAAAAGGATACTTTTTTTTCAATTTTCAAGCCGCCGAAGACGGCAGTCGCCGTCACCAATGACCGATGGCCACGGCGAAGGTTCACCGGACCTTATGGCCGGCCTAAAGGGGTTTCAGATAAAAAAGAAAGAAAGAATATTTTTTTTTTGTTTAAAAACTGACCCAAATGATTTTGTTTCTTTTTTTTTTTACTTATATAGGGGTCTGATATGACGTCGTTTTGGGCTTGACTTCAGACGCCCAAAATGACGTCGTTTAAGGCTGACCCGATGAGCCGACCCGGATTCCCCTAAGATCCGCGTGTATTCAAAAGGGAGGGTCTAATTGCTGCCCAAATCCTTCCGCTTTTAGGCACTATTTAATGTGGTCCAAATTTTGATTTTCTTTTCTTTTCTTTTTAATTTTGCCATTTAATTTTAATTTGTTTCCATTTTAGTCCTCAGACTATCGACCCTTTGGGGAGTGACACGTGTACTGGGGTTGGCTTATTTTCCCTTTTGGTCCTTGCATTTTTATTACATTTTAATCTAACCCTTTATTTATTTTTTATTTATTTATACCTTAAAATATTGTTATAATTTTGATTTAGTCCCCTGTTTATTTAATTAAGTTCCTGTACTTTTTATTTTGTTTTGATTTAATCCTTTGTTTGCTTTTTTTTTTGTTTTTTTAATTTATGCTTAGAATTTCTTTTAGCTTTCAATTTAGTCCTTTGCCTACTTATTTTTTTATTTGTTATTTTATTATTTTATTTTATTATTTCCAGCACTTTTATTTTATGATTATTTATATTTTTGCCCCTCTATAATTATGCAGTTTTATTTACATCCTTGAGTAGTTTTTTTTTAATTTTATTTTTTGTCATTAGATATGATTATTATTACTATTATTATTATCATGTTACATTCATTTACTATTTTACCCTCATTACCTTTACTACAATCATTTTATTTTATTATTATTTCATTATAATGTTATTTTGTTTGTACCTATGTAGCTATTGTATTTTTTGCCATTATTTTATTGTATATTATGTTTATTTTGTTAATACCATAATTTTGCCATCATCGTACATTGTAAATTATACTACATACATTCATCCATTTTTGGCGTAAGCGTATAAAAAAATAATTGAAACCGAGACAATGTTTATTATTTTCGAGATTCAAGGAGTCGTGCTCATAACTTACGGGATATAATCTTTTCTTCTCGATTAACTCGAAATAAGAAGGTCTTTTCCATCAAATTTAATTTAGTTAACGATCTTTTAATCAAATAACATCATGCAAAGAAGGATTGCATTTTAAATTATTTTTGAATTTTCAAATTTTTGACATCAAAACATCAAGTAATCAATTAGGTACCAATTTTGGGCGTTATGAGGGTGCTAATCCTTCCTCATACGTAACCGGCTCTCGAACCCATTTCCTGGATTTTGTAGACCGAAAATCATCGTTTTAGTAAACCTAACATTTTATTAAAATGACTAAGTTTTGAGGTGATTCAATTACACTTAATTAAAAAGGATTGGTGGCGACTCCATTTTCGTTTTATAAAATAAAAAGTCGAGTTCAAAAAAAGTTTCGACACACATAGTCATCATTTTTCACCATGATAAATTTAACTGACCCACAATAATTTTGACTTGCCGCATGATACGTTGTAATTGGCCCTCTAATTTTCTTCGTCTACTTAAGGTCTTAGGTTTCACCTGAATTTCTAAAAATAAGTTCTCTAAAGCTTTCAAAAAGAACTAGGATTGAAATTGACAACAAGATAAAAAAATCTCATACCCTTTTTAAAGGATAACTTCAAACATGGACTATAAAATAGATATAGATAATAATAAAAACATATAATTTAGAGGTAAAGGTTGTGATTTATTTGGGGTCTAGCTCTAGTTTCACTCATTTCTTAATCTTTGATCAATCCTTGGGCTTTATCTCATTGATATTAGCTCGGAGGCTTCACATGTCCATTAACTAATTAATTCACCATTAATCTTCTCCATTAGGCTGAATATCCTTGGACTTACATGGCTAAATCCCTTAGCCCAAATTCATTAACTCTCGTGTGGTTTTGAACGATGGATATGGATCTTGATTAGCATACTAATCTAAGGATACAATGCTTTTAGGTAAATTATTAACTGTTTTTTATTTTTTATTTTTTATTTTGTAAATTATTAACTATTTCTTGGATTGTTAAATCGGCGTATGTACAGAGGTTTTAGGTACAGTGGCTAAGATAATAAAAATAAGGAAATTGTTTTGATAGCCCAAGGTTTTTTTTTTTAAGCATCCGTTTGAAATTAATTTCAAGTCCAATAGGTATATATTAAACATGCTAATTCTAAAAAATCAAGTCCAATAGGTATATATTAACCTTAAATTAATTTCAACGCATTGATTAATGAAATATGCTTTAAATATTTAAAACCTTCCATGATCAATTATTTAAAAAATAAATAATTATGTCACCAACACAACCTAATTAAAACAATCACGGGATCAATTAGCTATATATTCTAATTTTGAATATAAATCCTGTATTAAATACCAAACCCATGTTTTAAACCTCCCGCATCAAAATTCAAAACCCATTAATCACTTACAACCAATCCAACATGAGTCCACTTCAGCTACAACCAAATCTCATTATTACTCTAAAATCCCATTTTGTTTTCACCGCCAACTCACACAAAGCATTGTCTAAATTAAACACAAGGAAAGTGCGTATGTAGTGCTTTCAACATAGTTAAAACGAGGTCTTTTATATTTCATGTTATTGGTAAAATCCAGCATCACCCTTATTTAACGTAACCCCAGCCGTAGTCACCGCCGACTCTAGTAGCTATCACTCCCCGTCACCCGCCTCAATCATCCTGCACTTAACACCAACCATAAAATCACTATCCAGAGGCGAAGTCAGAATAATGTTTTAGGAGGTCGAATGAAATTTTAACTTTTATAGTATATACTTTTATAATTTTTAAAATATTAAATTAAATTTTTATAATTTTAAAGGAGGCGAAAGTGTAATTTTATCTATATTAATTTAAAATTTAAAAAAATTTAGAGAGCTTAAATGGCAATTTTTTTAGGGGTTGGGGCTAGACCTACTCATGGGTCGGGCCACTCGACCCGGTCCGAAGGCCCGTTCGAAATGTGGGAGGGTTTAGGTAAAAATATAGGCCCGAAAAATGGGCTTAAACAAAAAAATAAGGCCCGTTTAAAAAATGGGTCGGGCCTCGTGTAAGTCATTTTTTGCCCGGGTCCGGCCCGGCCCAAATTCACTAAAAGACAAAAAAAAATCTGCATTTTTTTAATGTTATTTTCTTGTTATTTTTTCCCTATTTTGCTACCATTTTACTATTATGTTGCTATTATTTTGTTGTTATTGTTTGGATATTATATAAAACTTATTTTGTTGTTAATTTTGTTATTATTTTAAAGGGATTTGTTAATTTTTATTATTATTTTAGACGCATTTGCTTGTTAAGTTGCATCTATCTTAGTATTATTTAAGTCTCAATATTTTTTAAAATTTATTTTCAATTTTTTGGGAAATATTTATTTTGATTTTTTAGTATTTTTAATGTATTATATATATTTAAAAATTATATAAAAATAATATAAAAATTAATATGGGCAGGCCGAGTTCAAATTTTTATATTTTTATTCGAGTCAAATTTAAATAAAATTTTAGGCCTGTTTTTCAGGCCCAACCCGACCCAAACCTAATAAATAAGCTTTAATTTTTAATTGAGCCTGCCCGGCGATAAGCACCTTTAGCTGGGGCACATGCCACCAGAGAATCGCCTCTGCACTATCCAACTTGAATGGAGAAAGATTTTATCCCTTTTTCGTTTTCTTCTTTTTACCACAACTGGTTAATCTAGATCAAACAAGTCATAAAATTGAATTTTGATTTGGGTTTTTATTTTACCTAACCGCCGCCTCCAGATGGTCCCGTGTCGCCGGCGTCACGGCTTATCAAAGCTACAATCTGGTTCTCCATAGCTTTCTGCGCTTCAAAATCGCCGTTAGCATCTGCTTGAAGAAAATCAGCAACCAATTTGTCCACAATTTTTTTCTCTGCGATCTTGTCATCCCTCTCACTCATTAGCATCAAACGTTTATTCTCCATAGCTTCCAGTGCAGCTCGATCGGCCCTTAGCTGCTCTTCCATCTCCCTCCTTTTCTCTCTCTTCTTTCTCATTTCAACTTCCAAGAGCATGAGGTATAAGATGAACTTTATGACATCCTGCTTCTCTGGATCCTATTTGAACGACACAAAAAAAAAAAAAAAAAAAAAAAAAGAAACGAAAACGATAGTAAGTTGGAACCCAACAAAAGCACAAGTAATTAAACACTTTTATTAGTATAAAACACCTAAAGCCGCCATATCTGAAATAGAATTTTATAAGAGTCAAGGGGGAAAAAGAAGAAAGCTAACCATTTCAGGAAGAAGAAACAAAGAACTGATCCAAGAATGCTGTAATTCATGAAACAAAGAAATTGCCTGTCCTTAAAAAGAAACCCCTGCTGCTGAAACCGCGCGTCTATCCGACATGGAGTTAAGGAACCGCGCGCTTACGACAGAATCTAAAACACGTACGATATCCGAGAAATCACTTTTACGACTTTACTTTTTCGCAACTAATACTAACTCAAGTATCAAGTGTCGTATCTCATAGTGATTCCACTTTTGAATAATTTTTTTTAAAATTTTCAATAATATTATGTTCAAATTTTAAACTTAAAGTAAATATTTTTAAAAATTATTACACCCAATCTCTTAAATAACTCTTTAATTACTATTCTATAAGCCTAAGGTTTTATGATTAATTAATTAATGGGTAAATTACACCAACAATCACCCAACTTTGGGGTAACTAACAAAACAGTAACCTAAATTTCATTTCAGTCACTCAACTTTCGAAAAGTTACAAAACAGTCACTAATTAACGATTCACGGTTAGGTGTTAACGAATTGTTGACATGGCAAGTTAACGGTGATGTGGCAAGTTAACTTGCCACGTTGGTGAAGCAGCTCCATTTTCCTCTTCTTCTTCTTCTTCTTCTTCTTTTTCTTCTTCTTCTTCTTCTTCTTCTCAAAGAAAAACAAGTACCCAAGCACACACCTTTTTCTTTTCCTACTCTCAAAGATGACAACTTTTCATCATTAAAGCTCAAGGCCTTGCTTTGATAAATGAGTTTCAGTCCCATATCTTGAGTGTGAAGCGATTTTCAAATCTGGTACTTCTCATTTTTTTACAAAACCCGACAAACATTTGTTTTTGTATGTATTAACTTGTAGGTTTTTACCGCAGATCTTGCAATGGTCCGAGACTCTTGAGTAAAGTCATTTTTTTCTTTTGTTGGGGGTCTTTATAAAGGGTAGAAAATGGCTTATAGCTTAGAACAAAGGTTTTGGTGCCAATGAGTTTTAAGGTTTGGGTTTACATTTGTATGTGTGTGTTTGGGTGGTTACATTGTTGGTCCAACATCACTGTTGTGGCGTTTGAAGGACAAGTCAAGACCTCGTGTCTCATGTCTTCCTTGTGTTTGTGATTGCTTCTCCCATACAGATGACTTTTTCTAACACCGAGTTTGTTTTTATCGATCATTTGCCTTTCATTTCACTCCACCATGTCCTTCATTTGCATGTTCAATATATTCATATTTGGATATGGTTATAAGAATGCTATATATGTGTGTGTGATATGAGTTGCTTTGGATTTGTAAGTCAGTCCATTACTCGGTTTATAGCATAGTAGGTTGACATAACAATTAATCCGGTTAATTAGCATTGTTTTGATAGAACTAAGGTATCTACATATCTGTTTTTTTTTCGGGGGTTTGTAGTTGCCTCTCTCAACAAAATTGTTTTCAAGTTTCGAACACCTTTCAGGGTTAATTAGCATTTTGGGAACACCTTTACCATTGAGGACTATTGAAATTCTGTATTGAAGGCCTATAGAAAACGCTTCCCCGCTAAGGTCACGAGCTTTTTCTTCCACATGCTTCTTCAATGCTAATGAAGTTCCCTCCTGCTCACAATCAAAAAAAGCCAAAATTATAAAAAATTTCAAACAAATAAAGGATAATCAATTTAACTGCTAAGGTTAATCTTATTCTTCAATCTTTAGCTAAGAATCCCGAAAATTCAATTTCAAATTCCTTCCACTTTCTACAACTCAGCAAGAGAAATAGAGAAAGAAAAAAGCAAGGGAGTGAAGTGGAAAAACATCACCTTAGGGTTGCCACGGGTACAAAGGTCGGCGAGCATACAGTTTAGTGCTTCGAAGCTTCCGCCGGCGGGACTAGATGCGGCCAGTCCACAAAAGCGAAGGCTCTTGAACCCTTCTCCACTGTACCCGTTCTCTCTTTAATTAAAGAAGAAGAATAAGAAGAAGAAGAAGAAGAAGAAGAAGAAGAAGAAGAAGAAGAAGAAGAAGAAGAAGAAGAAGAAGAAGAAGAAGAGGAGGAGGAGGAGGAGGAGGAGGAGGAAAATAGAGCTGCTTTACCAACGTGGCAAGTTAACTTGCCACATCAGCTGGTTAACTTGTCACGTCAGCAATTCCGTTAACACCCTAACGGTAACTGTTAATTAGTGACTGTTTTGTAACTTTTCAAAAGTTGAGTGACTGAAATGAAACCTAGGTGACTGTTTTTTCAGTTACTCCAAAGTTAGGTGACTGTTGGTGTAATTTACCCTTAATTAATTTTACACGTGTTGATGATTTACTTTTAAAAAGTGATTAATAAGGTACACCTTCAACCCATAACTATAGCCATTGAAGCAAGGAAGAATATAAAAGCACAGGAACCCCAGATTAAAAAATATAAAAATTCTAACATGGCCAACAACTTAATAATGCCCTTAGAGTTTTTGTATTCCTTTAGAAATCCAATATTCCTTAAATTCAAACATTGAAAAACCTAATAATGCTAAATACCCTTAAACTAATATGTTTGGTTCCATTGATGAGAAATATACTCAAATGCAAGAATCCTCAGCCAATTTTTAGGTCTCCTAAAGAAAACTTCTTCTTCACCTTTAATGTATTTATAACGAAGTTAGTTGGTTAGTTGTAGGTATGGTTAGTCAGTTACTTTTCATTCATGTCTATAAATACACTGTCGTTCAATGAATTAATGGGATTTTTTTTAATACATCAAATTCATTTTATTCTCTTCAATTTCACTTTGCTGTTTCTTCTTAATCTTCGTATATGCATTACCATTTTTATATATTAAAACAAGATTTTCCGAAATGGTACATATACAATCAGGGGTAAAGTTAGGAGATCGAAATTAAATTATAATTTTTATGATAGTAAAAATATAATATTTTTAATAGTCTCTATCTTTATAATTTTTAATTGATTAAATCAATTTTTTATCATTTTTAGAGGAAGTTAAAATATAATTTTACCTTTACTAATTTAATTATTTAAAGTAACTTATTCACATGTAATAAACTAGACAAATAATGGGAAATTTAAAGTTTAATAAGAAAAAGTATGATAAAGGGTGTCGTAACCATTTTTGAGTTTTGGCAAAAAAACGGGGTCGACGTGGGTTTTGAAAACGAATAAAAAAAACGGGAGTCGCCACCAATCTTTTTTGATGAGGTGTGATCGGGTCACCTTAAAAAGTGTTTGTTTTTAATAATCAGATTAATTTATCAAAAACACAATTTTGGTCTACGAAAATCAGAAAATGGATTCGGGAGTCGGTTACGTACGAGGAAGGGTTAGCACCCTCGATACGCCCAAAATTGGTACCTAATTGATTATCTAATGTCTTAATGTCGAAAGTTGAAAACTTAGGAATTCAAAATACGATCCCTCTTGTTGTTGAAGAATAAATTTGGATAAATTGGAAATGCATGCCAAGGGCCGTCTCGTTTTAAGGTGAAGTGTTACATCCAATACTTTAGGACACCACATTTCGACCTTTAAAGTTGAATTTGCCTTTTATTTAAAGCTCATGGATTTAATTGAAAGGATATTTTGTTATTTAGAATGGACGAGAAAAGGAAACCCAATACTTTAGGGCACGATTTCTCGAGCTTCCAAATACAGAACATTGCCTTGATTTTAGAAAATATTATCTCGGAATAACAAAACATCACATCCAATGCATTAGGACACGACATCTCGAGTTCTCGAGAATAAGCTTTTGGTTTAAAAATGTATTTGTTTTAAAAGGATATTCGGTTATTTAGATCAAACGAGAAGGATCGAAACCCAATACTTTAGGGCACGACCTCTCGAATTTCTAAATACGGAATATTACCTTTGTAAAAGAAATCAATTTTGTATTGGGTAAAATGCAAAGCACAATTTGTAACAAAATGTAGAAAATGAATTACGATGCTAGCAAGCATATAGAACAAATCGTTAAATACAAACGATAATAATAAGACGAAAATAGAAATAAAATGAGTAAACCAATACGCTAAAAGGGATAATAAATAGAAAATAAAAGAATAATAAGCAAAATGAAAGTTTTACAAGAAGAAAAGGAAAATAATAATAATAATGATAATAGTGATAATAAAAATGATGTCAATATATATATAAGTAGAAATATATACAAATGTGTATAAGTAAAAATATATAGAAATATATGATAGTAGTTATAATAAAAATAATAATAGTAAAAGTAATAATATAAATAATAATAAAAATGTTGATGATATTAGAAGAGAAAATAAAATAATAAGAATAGTAACGATAATGGAAATAAAAATAACAAAATGATAATTAAAAAACATTAACAAGGTAATAATAATGGTAATAATATAAAAACAATAGTAATAAAATGAGAATAATAATAATCTAATAAAAACATAATAATAATAGTAATAACACTCTAATAATGATAGTAACTATAATAATAATAATAATGATAATAATAATAGATAGCAATAATAAACAAATACTAGTAAAAAATATAATAGTAATAATAATAAATATATAAATAATAATAATAATAATAATAATATGGTTATAAAAACAATAATAGAAATAATAATAATAAATATTATAAAGACAATAATAAGCAAAACAATAGTACAAAAACAAAAAATATATATATAAAATAAGTAAATAAACAAATACAATAATGATATTAATAATAGTAAAAATTGCAAAATAGTTAAAGAGGATCAAATTGAATTTAAAAGAATTTTGGGGTCAATTCGAAAGAAAATAAGGGAGAAAGGGCCTATTTGGGCGCGTGGATTACATGGGGGACTAAAAGGGCAATGACCCTTTCCTCCCAAAACGCATACGGAGCATAGGCGGGGGCTCGATTGAAAACCGAATGGACTTTCGGGGCCAAATTAAAAACAAAAACTTGATTACAAAATTACGAAGAAGCGGAGGGGATCGCGCGCATAAATTCCCATTTTTTCGGCAAAACGCGCGGATCTGGCTGGGCGGGTCGGACCGGGTCGGGTCAAGGGCGAAACGACGTCGTTTTGGGGCTTAAGGACGCCGGCCAAAACGGCGTCGTTTCGATCGGCTATTTAAGCCCCAAATCAGAAAAAAAAATCATTTCTCACCCCCTTTTTAAAAAAAAATCTTAACTCTTCTCTCCTTTTTTTTTCGCAGGAGGAGTCAATGGGCGATTTCGTGCCGTGGGTTCCGTCGCCGCCGTTGTTGTCGCTCACGACCACCACGACGATGGCGGAAAAGGTAAAAAAGTTTTATTTTTTTCCCCTTTTTTTTTTTTTTTACCTTTTTTCCTCTTTTATTCTAATATATATATATCTATATATGTGTGTGTGTGTGCGTAGAACAGTAAAAGAGGAGAAAAAAAAAGGTAAGAGATTCGGAAACTAAAAATGCAATCACCTCCCACCGATCGACTTGTTGTTCTTTTGGTTTTAGATGCCTATTACGCTTGATTTGGTAGCGTTTAAAATCTGAGTACTGGAATTTTTAGAAGATTTGTTTCTTGTATTGATTTTTTTTTTAAAAAAAAGGGAACCCCCTTTTACAAGGAAATAACCGGCTTTTATAGCCTAAAATTTTTACAACTTGCTTTGCTTCATCCTTTCTCGTTTATTGTTTGCGGGTTAGAGGCGGTCTTTGTGCAAGGGCGGTGGAGCAGTGGCTTCGCGGAGGTGGTCGCAGAGGCAAGTGGGCGTCAGGAGCCGAAGGGTCAGGGTAGGTAGCCGAATGGTCAGGCCATTCATTGCTGCGGCGCCCCTATTCCCTAGGGTTCCAGAGCTATTGGGCCCTTCGGGTGTAGTGGGTTAGTGGGCCACTGTTTTGGGTTTTAATTTGGGTTTTATTTCTTTGTTGGGCCCGGGCAAAAATGGGCTTGTACAGCTGCCCCTCTTTGCTTATTGTCGTGTAACGAGAATGGAGCAAAGACTTTCAAAGGACCAATTTTGCCCGGCCTTGTTGAGTCTTGACTTCTTAGGTGCTCTTCCACAGATAGCTTCATTCTGTTCACCGCATCTTGTCGCTTTGATCCATTCCACCGCTACTTGGAGAGATAGGACCTATAGCTTCAATTTGCTCCTGCTGCGACTTGAGGGGATGAGACTTGTTTATTTTAAATCGCTCCACCGCAACTTCGGGGGTAAGGTTTGTAATCTTGACTTATTCCATCACTGGCCAAGACAATAGGATGATGGCTTAAATCATGTTCCCTCTTGTTTAGGGAGACGAGTTTGCCTTCGATCTTGCCCCACTACTGGTTAGTGGCAATAGAAAATCTTTTACCTATTCCGCTGCTGGTCAGTGGCAATAGGATAATCTTCAACCTATTCCACCGCTGGTCGATGGCAATAGGATGTTGGCTTAAATCATGTTTCCCTCTGTTTAGAGAGACAAGATTTGCCTTCGATCTTGCCCCACTACTGGTTAGGGCGACAAGATCTACAAATTTGACCTATTCCACTGCTGGTTAATGGCAATAGGAAATCTTTTACCTATTCCGCTGCTGGTCAGTGGCAATAGGATAATCTTCAACCCATTCCACCATTTGGTCGATGGCAATAGGATGTTGGCTTAAATCATGTTTCCCTCTTGTTTAGAGAGACAAGATTTGCCTTCGATCTTGCCCCACTAATGGTTAGGGGCGACAAGATCTACAAATTTGACCTATTCCACTCACCGTTAATGGCAATAGGAAATCTTTTACCTATTCCGGCTTCGGTCGGTGGCAATAGGATAATCTTCAACCCATTCCACCGCCGTGTCGATGGCAATAGGATGTTGGCTTAAATCATGTTTCCCTCTTTGTTTAGAGAGACAAGATTTGCCTTCGATCTTGCCCCACTCACCGGTTAGAGGCGACAAGATCTACAAATTTGACCTATTCCACTCTTTGGTTAATGGCAATAGGAAATCTTTTACCTATTCCGTTTCTTTGGTCGTGGGCAATAGGATAATCTTCAACCCATTCCACCGCTTGGTCGATGGCAATAGGATGTTGGCTTAAATCATGTTTCCCTCTTTGTTTAGAGAGACGAGATTTGCCTTCGATCTTGCCCCCTCTTTGGTTAGGCGACAAGATCTACAAATTTGGCCTATTCCAACGCTGGTCAATGGCAATAGGACGGTGGCTTAAATCATGACCCCTACTGTTTAGGGAGACGAGATTTGCCTTCGATCTTGCCCCACTCTTGGTTAGGGCGACAAGATCTACAAATTTGACCTATTCCACTTTGGTCGATTGGTAGCAGACAACGATCTTCAACCTATTCCTTTGCTGGTCAATGGCAATAGGAAATCTTTTACCTATTCCGCTGCTGGTCAGTGGCAATAGGAAATCTTTTACCTATTCCGCTGCTGGTCAGTGGCAATAGGATAATCTTCAACCCATTCCACCGCTGGTCGATGGCAATAGGATGATCTTCAACCTATTCCACTACTGGTCAGTGGCAATAGGACAATCTTCAACCTATTCCACTGCTGGTCAGTGGCAATAGGATAATCTTCAAACTATTCCACTACTGGTTAGTGGCAATAGGAAAATGTTCAACCTATTCCACTACTGGACAGTAGCAATAGGACAATCTTCAACCTATCCCACTACTGGTTAGTGGCAATAGGAAAATCTTCAACCTATTCCACTACTGGTTAGTGGCAATAGAACAATCTTTTACCTATTCCGCTGCTGGTCAGTGGCAATAGGATAATCTTCAACCTATTCCACTGCTGGTCAGTGGCAATAGGATCGTGTTCAACCTATTCCACTACTGGTTAGTGGCAATAGGGTGGTCTTTAACCTATTCCAATGCTGGTCAGTGGCAATAGGGTAATCTTCGACCTATTCCACTGCTGGTCAGTGGCAATAGGATGGTGGCTTCTACACCGTCCTCTGGGGACATATCCTGTAGACTCGATTTTATATGCTTGTGTTTATGTCAAATGATTAGGATGCTATGATCAGAATGAATCTAATGCTCCTAACTAAATGTACTATGGACGACATTTGCATGAATGCGAGAATGTCATGAGGTGGTCTTTTACAATGATTAGGATGCAATGATCCGAATGAGTCGAATGCTTCTAACTAAACGTGCTTTGAATGATGATGTATGAAATGATCCCTTTTTAATGCTTAGGGTTGTCACTGCTCGTTGTCCATCAGAGTTTTATTGCTGACGTATTACGCTACTATCTCGCTCTGCTGGTACCTTTTTCAAAAAAATCAAAGAAACCATCCTATTTTGCTCAAATGACTTGCCCCAATGTAACTTCAAGGTCCATTCCATGGTACCTATAGGACTTTAAGGCTTATACCATCTTCAAACCCTCTCTGCAATTCGGGGGTATAGGTCTGCGTCATCTTCTTGATCCTATCCCATTGCGACTCAAGGGTATAGAATTTGTGTCATTTTCAATCCATCCTCTCGCGATCGAGGGCATAGAATTCGTAAACGATTTGGTCTGTTGCACATTTCCATTCCTGGGGATCGTGATCAGGTGTGCACGCATGATGGATACAAAATCATTCTTCGCGCGAATGATTGCCCATTCATACATCGCCCTTTTCATCGAGATGATACTATTTACGTAATACCTCGTCATTTTGTTCAAACACTTGTTTTCAACCAAATTCAAAGAGATAGCCTCGATTCGAAATTTTCCTCCATCATTATTCCCGATCCTTTAAACTCGAGGAGTTTTAAGCAATGGTCTGTTTGAGTTCCTATACTACTCAAAAGTTTCATAGAGTAATATGCGGAACTCTTTTTGTGAAAGTGTCGTTATTCTATTAATCATTATTTCTATGCAAAATGCCCAAAGAGACCACAACTACGGATAAGAGAGAAGCTAGTCGGAGCAATGCTCGAAACAAATAGGTAAAGCAAAAATAGCAAATGTAATTAGGAAGGAAGTTTATTGGCAGTATTTTGCAAGGGAAATAAATAACAAAAAATGGGTAAAATAGAAGCTAGGTGCCCCAGATATCGCAGCCTGAGCTTCTCCGTTCAAACTTCTTGAGGACCATTTTAGGCTCAATATGTGTTTAGGGGATCCGAGTACTTTGTCGATGCTTGAGACGCAACATATTTCTTCATTGTTAACCCAAGCGTGGCAAGACTACAGTATGCCTTACTTTCGGTCAAAATTTGAGTTTGCCCTTGTCGGGTTTTCAACCCAAACCCCTTTGGTCTCAAGGCGCCCTTTGCGGGTTTTCATCTTGGCCTCTCCTTTTCTTCTTTTCTTTCCTTTTTGTGTGTTTTTCTTTTCTCTCTCTTTTTTTTTTTTTTTTTTTTTTTTTTTTTTTTTGCAAATCAACTCATAGGATTAGGCAAGTCCTTATCATCCATCTTGATTAGTGCCTATGTTTTCCAAGCCCAGGCCTTCTTTCTTTGCATTGCACTTACTTTTCCTCCAGAGTCCTTTTGGATATGAAGAATCCTTCTTAATGCGAGTCTTTTGAACGGACCTTTTTGTCGTAGTAAGCCCGGTGAGGATCTTAGCCAACATAGAAAGTAAATGGTAACTTCTCGATGCCAACTTTTACAAATATCGCTTGTCCTCGAAAGCATTTGGATGGTTTTTGCTCTCTTGCTTGCCTGCGATGTGGTGTCGACCTTTGAATGGACTATAAATTCGTGTTATCACGTTAAACACGTTCCTTTCGGTATCCTTTATCACCACTCTCTTTTTCTTTTTCTTTTTCCTTTTTTTTTTTTTTTTTCAATTTGAATTTGAAGTTGAAGTCGACGATCTTGATTTTGTAATTTTGACATGTGAAGCGACCTTTGCCCTCCGTAAGGTAAGGTAATCAAAGGCTATGAATATGAATCGATGTTGGTTCAAAGATCATGAGGAGACTAGCTTGATAGCGTCCATGCCTCACATATAGGAATCCACGTTTCAGTGGCCCCAACATGTCTGGCTGTGATCCTGCGATAATGTCTTGCCTTATTCTTGCGGTGAGCTAAGTTTCCATCTTCATCTCCTCGTTGGCTCGCAGCGTCGGCTGACATTTCGCAAGGTAGGATCTGCCATTTTTAATCAAGTTGGAAATAAGTTGCAATCTCTATCATCTTCTAAGTCCTTAGATTCTTCTGGACACATATCTCACTAGAAAGGGAGTCCGTAACAGCGTCGCTCATGTCATTGATATCCGGGACCCATTGTCGATTATGAAAGTAATTTCCAGAGAATAAATGATTCCAAGAATGGTTATTTATGAATGAAGAATAAAAGAACATTCATAGAATTTAAAGCATGAAAAGAACAACAACAAAAAATATTGGTTCAAAAAGATGCATTTCTTGAAATAGTAATTTTTAACACGAGCCTATTTCACAAAAGAGTTTTCATTGCTTCTAGGCTTAACGCAACCAACAGTATATTTCGTACATTACTCCGTAAGCTTCTAAATACTACAGAATTTCTTCCGCAGATCTCATTGCTCAAAATGCTCCCGTGTTTATGCTTACGCTTTTGGTGCGTCGCCTATCTCCACAACACCTATTTTGATGAATTTTTCCACCAACTTCTTAAAAGTCGTGCAATTTTCTATTGAGTGTCCTGTAATCCCGCATGATACTCACACACAGGACATTTAGGTTATACCATTTTGGGTATGGAGGTTGCAGTGGTTTTATATAAAAATGAGCTACAACATGCATATCAAATAAGTTCGGTATAACTCCATATACGTCATGGGAATAGGAGTGAACGAGGTTTTTCCGAATACGCTCTCTGGATTGGGTTTTTGCTTTGGGGACCAGGTGGTGGTAACTACCTTCTTTGGTCGGTTTCTTTATGCGGCTTGAATAACCCTTAGTATACCCACTCGTGCTAGCCACATCCTTGTCCTTCCTCTTCGGGGTTTGAAGCCCCTTCTCCTTTTTTCTCTGCCTCCGGTAGACCAAAAACAACACGATTGACTTGCTCATTACGGGGCCCATCGGAGAGTCCAAAGAAGACCAAGTATCGAGTCCTATATTGAGATCCAATAATGACAGTACCACGCGAGTGCGTCGGTTGAGTTGGGGAAATTCATTGGGGAATAAACGATGTCTTCATCATTATCCACATTGTCGATCGCTAGGTCACTTCTTTTTCAAGTCCTCCGGCTAATAACTTGAGTTAGTTGACTCATCATGTTCTTTTGGAAGTCTAGCATTTGCTCTCGCATTTCTTGTTGAATTTGGGTCAATTGCTCTTGCATCTGTATTTGCCTTTGCTCAATCCTCACCAACCTTTGTTCCATGTTTTCCAGTTTAATCAAACATTTTACCTAATTAGGGTCCTTTTGTAAAGGTCTAATACAAATGAATGCAATGTAATGCGAATGCAATGTAGTACGAATGCATGAATGCAAAGAGGTATCGATTCTGATCAACTTCATTTTAGGAAACTTTATTAGAAAACAAGTTCTTTTACATAAAACGGACTACTATATGCTTTTCGTCCTAAGTCCTAAAGGTTTTGGTTTCCCAAGCAGTGGATCTAGCTCTTGACTATGGTTAAGCTGCAGCCCATATTTTATGCTTAACATATTCACCTGTAATGCCAAAATCTACAGATGACCAGCTATCTTTTGAATCTGCACTATTGCTTCCCTCGCGAGGTAATCTCGACTCTTTAAAATGTTGATCATAAGAATGATGAAGGTCTTCTACTCCTCTCTTGTTTCGAGAAGCTCGATCCGCATTCACAATTGTGTAATCTTGGTTCTAACTTTTCGATCCCACCTTTCATTTCCTTAATCTTGTTCAGCTTAACTTCAACTCGATTGCGAGTTATAGCTTCGATGGTAGTGAAGAGGTGTCTCTAAGCTTAGCATCAATTCTCCAGAAAAGTATTGATCATTCACTCTAGCTAGCGCCATACCCCGAGGGATTCTTCCGCTTCCAAGGCTCATAAAGATTAGAGTTTTTCTAGACAAAGAAGAAACTGCGGAGCTCGAGACATTTTAGATCGTATCCGTTCGATAGCTTTTCCAATTCTAACCACGGGTGAAAGTCGTCTATTCTGGTTTGTCTCTTTTGGATCTATCTAATCGGGTCAATACAAATTCCTTTCATTTCTTCACACGAATCAAATCCCTTGCAATGTTGTTTGCATCACCACGATGAGCCTAGAAGTTAACAACGACCTATCCTTCAATCCTAGATGGTTACCAGTTTCAACGCCCATTCTTCTGGAAAGAAATTTCCATCATTGCCCCCGACAGAGCACGACCTTCAACTTTGGGTGAAATTAGTGCTTTGAAAGAAACACCATAAGAACACAACATTGGCTCGGCACTATGGTTTGCTCCCCTGTGAAGCATAGAATAAAGCTTTCATTCTTTCCTGAGACTTCTGTCTTAACCAAAGAAGCTCTCTAGTTAGCGCTTTGTCAATTGCAAGTACATCAAGGAATGGAGCTCCAAAGGAATATATGTAGGTTGTTTCGGCTCTCCAACATTTAAGCATGGCAAGCCTTACAGAGAAAGCGCGACCGTATGTTGCGATGGTCGACAAAATGATTATAGACGATAATCTCTAGATTCTCGACTTCACCATTAACTTTTTTCACACTTTTCTCCTTTAATGAAAACAACGGATCTTTGCGCAACTGGTCGCTCAATCCAGTGATCTTGTACTCGTGATTGGATGGACTGACTTTTGTCCTCAGGTTCTTAAAGCTTTGCTTAGCCATGGTTCAGTCCAGGATCCATGGCATTCTGATTAGAAAGGATCCACAACCGGGCTAGGATGAATATCAATATTCAGGGAAAGGCCTCTTTGAGTGGCCATAAAATTTGAATGGATGCCCCTATTGCCAAGGGCACCTCTTCCAATATCTGTGAAGCTGTTCTGATTATCTTGAAAGATTGCCCTGTTTCGCAGCATACTATCTTAAAATGACATCTATCACCCTCAATGCTTCTTGAGAGTTTTCAGATTCCTGTCCGCGCTAAGCATTTTGAGTTGCTCGGATGGGTGTCTGATAAGGCCGTTTAATTCTCTTCCTATTTTGCCCATTTGAGTCATCCTAGACATCAGGTCTTGCATTACCGTTGTTTCTGTTAGATGTAACATCCTCAAATACAACTATAAATTCATGCTTGTTATTTGGAGGAGTACCAATAGTAAATAAACTTTTCTCCTTGTCGTAAGCAAAGTCCTTTTCAGCCAATTCAATGTCACAGGTCTCTTGCCCTCTGCCAATCACTTTCCTTCCAACCCCCTTGTCGTCTAAAGGATGACCACCAGATTTTAGCACTACCACATTTCCTTTTGCTCAAATGGATCCATACCCTTCTAACTGCCTAGGTTCTAACTATACGAACGACTGCATTGTCTTCCATTTTATCAAGGAATCCGTTTTCCATAACCAGCTTTCTAACTCGAACCGACCGTGAATCGATACCTCTTTAGAAAATGAGATGAATGCACGAAAATAAAATGCAACGAGTCAGTATCGCAAAGTAAAACAAGTGAAAATGAACAAACACCTACCTGGGTGACCACTAAGGTTTGATGTAGTTCTACCTAAGGTGAGCTCCTAGGGTTCACTATAAGCGGTTCAGTTCTATAGTTGAGGTACCTGAACCAGCAGATTCCTCGATACTCACCCATTATAGGCTCATATAGACCGAGTTCAGTTCAGGGGAATACATTTCCCTATGGCTGCACGGAGATGAAAATCTCACGAAGACATAGGTACGGATGTATCCCGGAAGCGATCCACTATCCTGCACGGAGGTGAAAACCTCACGAAGGAATAGTTTCTCACTCCCACTTAAAGGTGCGACCACAACGGTCATGCAATGTACTGTGCACAAGAAAATAGAAATCATATGCAATGGCACAAATGAATGCAACACAAGGATAGTAAAAAAAAAAAAAATTTTAAATCAAATTTCCAAACTTTCGACAAAGGACAAAAAATAATCAATTTACGGCCTGACTCTCTTTTTGGGGTCCCCAGCGGAGTCGCCAAGCTGTCGTAACCATTTTTGAGTTTTGGCAAAAAAACGGGGTCGACGTGGGTTTTGAAAACGAATAAAAAAAAGACGGGAGTCGCCACCAATCTTTTTTGATGAGGTGTGATCGGGTCACCTTAAAAAGTGTTTGTTTTTAATAATCAGATTAATTTATCAAAAACACAATTTTGGTCTACGAAAATCAGAAAATGGATTCGGAGTCGATTCTGCGTCTGAGGAAGGGTTAGCACCCTCGATCGCCCAAAATTGGTACCTAATTGATTATCTAATGTCTTAATGTCGAAAGTTGAAAACTTAGGAATTCAAAATCGATCCCTCTTGTTGTTGAAGAATAAATTTGGATAAATTGGAAATGCATGCCAAGGGCCGTCTCGTTTTAAGGTGAAGTGTTACATCCAATACTTTAGGACACCACATTTCGACCTTTAAAGTTGAATTTGCCTTTTATTTAAAGCTCATGGATTTAATTGAAAGGATATTTTGTTATTTAGAATGGACGAGAAAAGGAAACCCAATACTTTAGGGCACGATTTCTCGAGCTTCCAAATACAGAACATTGCCTTGATTTTAGAAAATATTATCTCGGAATAACAAAACATCACATCCAATGCATTAGGACACGACATCTCGAGTTCTCGAGAATAAGCTTTTGGTTTAAAAATGTATTTGTTTTAAAAGGATATTCGGTTATTTAGATCAAACGAGAAGGATCGAAACCCAATACTTTAGGGCACGACCTCTCGAATTTCTAAATACGGAATATTACCTTTGTAAAAGAAATCAATTTTGTATTGGGTAAAATGCAGCACGAATTTGTAACAAAATGTAGAAAATGAATTACGATGCTAGCAAGCATATAGAACAAATACGTTAAATACAAACGATAATAATAAGACGAAAATAGAAATAAAATGAGTAAACCAATACGCTAAAAGGGATAATAAATAGAAAATAAAAGAATAATAAGCAAAATGAAAGTTTTACAAGAAGAAAAGGAAAATAATAATAATAATGATAATAGTGATAATAAAAATGATGTCAATATATATATAAGTAGAAATATATACAAATGTGTATAAGTAAAAATATATAGAAATATATGATAGTAGTTATAATAAAAATAATAATAGTAAAAGTAATAATATAAATAATAATAAAAAATGTTGATGATATTAGAAGAGAAAAATAAAATAATAAGAATAGTAACGATAATGGAAATAAAAATAACAAAATGATAATTAAAAAAACATTAACAAGGTAATAATAATGGTAATAATATAAAAACAATAGTAATAAAATGAGAATAATAATAATCTAATAAAAACATAATAATAATAGTAATAACACTCTAATAATGATAGTAACTATAATAATAATAATGATAATAATAATAGATAGCAATAATAAACAAATACTAGTAAAAAATATAATAGTAATAATAATAAATATATAAATAATAATAATAATAATAATAATATGGTTATAAAAACAATAATAGAAATAATAATAATAAATATTATAAAGACAATAATAAGCAAAACAATAGTACAAAAACAAAAATATATATATAAAATAAGTAAATAAACAAATACAATAATGATATTAATAATAGTAAAAATTGCAAAATAGTTAAAAGAGGATCAAATTGAATTTAAAATGCAATTTTGGGGTCAATTCGAAAGAAAATAAGGGAGAAAGGGCCTATTTGGAGCGCGTGGATTACATGGGGACTAAAAGGGCAATGACCCTTTCCTCCCAAAACGCACAGCATAGGCAGGGGCTCGATTGAAAACCGAATGGACTTTCGGGGCCAAATTAAAAAACAAAAACTTGATTACAAAATTAAGAAGCGGAGGGACTGCGCGCATAAATTCCCATTTTTTCGGCAAAACGCGCGATCTGGTGGGCGGAGCGGGTCGGACCGGTCGGGTCAAGGGGCGAAACGACGCGTCGTTTTGGGGCTTAAGGGCGCCGCCAAAACGGGCGTCGTTTCGATCGGCTATTTAAGCCCCAAATCGAAAAAAAATCATTTCTCACCCCCTTTTTAAAAAAAAATCTTAACTCTTCTCTCCTTTTTTTTTTCTGCAGGAGGGAGCTGGGCGATTTCCGGCCGTGGGTTCCGTCGCATGGCGTTGTCGCTCTCCGACCATCGCAAGACGGTGGCCGGAAAAGGTAAAAAGTTTTATTTTTTCCCCTTTTTTTTTTTTTTTTTTACCTTTTTTCCTCTTTTATTCTAATATATATATATCTATATATGTGTGTGTGTGTGCGTAGAACAGTAAAAGAGGAGAAAAAAAAAGGTAAGAGATTCGGAAACTAAAAAATGCAATCACCTCCCCACTGATCTGACTTGTTGTTCTTTTGGTTTTAGATGCCTATTACGCTTGATTTGGTAGCGTTTAAAATGAAATCTTTGGAATTTTTAGAAGATTTGTTTCTTGTATTGATTTTTTTAAAAAAAGGGAACCCCCTTTTACAAGGAAATAACCGGCTTTTATAGCCTAAAATTTTTACAACTTGCTGCTTTCTGTCCTTTCTCGTTTATTGTTTGCAGGTTAGAGGCGGTCTTTGTGCAAGCAGCGGTGGAGCAGTGGCTTCGGCGGTGGTCGCAGAGGCAAGTGGGCGTCGGAGGCCGAAGGGTCAGGGTAGGTAGCCGAATGGTCAGGCCATTCATTGCTGCGGCGCCCCTATTCCCTAGGGTTCCAGAGCTATTGGGCCCTTCGGGTGTAGTGGGTTAGTGGGCCACTGGTTTGGGTTTTTAATTTGGGTTTTATTTCTTTGTTGGGCCCGGGCAAAAATGGGCTTGTACAAAGGGCATTGCCAGATTCTTTTTGTATACAGAAAATGTACTCTCTCACATACCATCCTTAAATTCTAGTGTTTGGAGTTAGGTTATCGAAATTGACATAAACAAGAAAACCCTAAAATCCTAAAGCAAAACAACAAAAATCAAGTATTGGGAGAGGCTTAGTGGCACAATTATTATAAATATGAAAACGTTATTTCCAAACATCACGTAGTAGCAAAATAATTTTAGTAGATTTACAATGAAAATTAATTAAAGCATTAAGATTCCAACCAAGCTTAAATTAAATTCCTTGATTAATTATATAAATAGTTAATATTTCATTAATTTAGATTTGTAAGTAGGTTTGATGTGTGTTAACAAAAGTAAAAGTAAACTTTGACCTTATCATAAATGTTGATGATAAGAAGTTCATCATTGAAATTGTAAAAGTAGCTGAGTCCTAGATGAGAATGTATATATCTAGGGAACCTACTTGCTTCTCTTCTTTAACTGCCGGCTCCAGAATATGATAATGTTTAAGAAATACAATTTTTTATTTAAACTTATTTATAAAAACATTTAAAATTATTTTTAAGACCTTAATATTTAAAAACAAAATTGGTTTCAGCATATTTTTTTGTGGAATTAAGGGCTGGTTTTTATTTTTCCAGCTTTGGATTATATACATATATGTTCGACAATTATTATTTTCTGAAAGAAATCTCCTTTCCTTTCAATGTTCATATTTTGACTTGAGGACATATAAATGTTTAATTATTTAATATAGAATACTTAAATGTTTAATTAAGAGTTTTTAATGTCAGAAATAGGATTAATATGACATATAAATTAAACTGAAAACTATATGAGGACAAAAAATAATTTTGATCTGAATGATTATTTATTAATAAAATATAAAATATTGTTGTAATTTTTTAATATTTAAATGAATAATAAATTCGAAAGCCCTGCTTTCTAGTGCTGTGAGCTTAGAGGACGGGTGAAGTTACCAAAGTAGTGGAACAAATAGCCCCCCCGGCACTGTTAGAGGTAAATAATTAAAAGGGAAAACAGTGCAGCTTTACTGCAACAAATCTATCATTTCACTTGAAGCTGTTTACAAAAGAAACCAAAAAGAAAATGAAAGAAATGTCCCCACTTCTCTTTTCTGTGAATTCATACTTAACTCTTTCAATTAATTTCTCACTTATTTGCAAGTGTGAAGGAAATTGAGAGTCAAAAGGCTCATGTAAAAAGAAAGAGAGAGAGAGAGAGAGAATTTAGAGATGCATTGAGAGGGAAAGAGAGGTGAAGCAATAGCATTACATGGGTATTCAATTTATAGACATAATGTCTTAGGGATAAGACAAGCCAAACAAATTATATATCAGTTGGGTATTGACTAATTGCTTCCTAATCTAATATTATGCCATTATTTTTTTCTATTTTCTTTTCATTGTGGATATATATATATATATATATTAAAATTGAGATATTGCTTTATAAAATATTTTAGAACCATTGAAATTGAATGCAGTTTTAAGATTAAAAGTTAATATGATTTTTTTACATTGAATTATGCAAAAAAGCACTGTAAGTAATTACAATAATTGTTATGCTATCCACTTCCATATATTGCAATATAAAACCTGTTTGGGTCATTCGCCACCCCGCCTTTGTCCTTCTCTTTGTTTTGCCTTTGGATGGTTGGGGTTGTAAATCGGATTAAATCCATAAAAAAAGATAGGCAGCTTTCTTGGTACTCCTGCTGTAATTAATGGAGTCAGAACCAAACAACGTCATATCTTTCGTTTCTATTCTTCCCCATGTTTTAGTTAATCCAATATTAAATTTAATTAGAAATATTTTTAATTTATAAAATAATTATATTATTTAAGCATGTTTTTGTTCTTTTACATATTTCATATGGAAAAATAGAAAAAATTATATACACATAATAAAGGGTGAATTAAGAGAAAATGCCGATTTTTTTTAATTCTTTAAAAGATTAGGTCGTTTTTTTTAATATTTTTAGGATTAGGCCGATTTTTTAAAACACGCTTTTAGCGTACTTTGCAGGAAAACGTATTGATTTGGACATGTTTTAAGCATAAGTAACAAGAAAATGCTTCCAGTTGAACGCGCTTTCTTGCTCTATCAGCAAAATGCATTCAGTTGGACGCGTTTTCCCATTCTCTCTCCTAAATTAATTTAGGGTTTTTAGGATTTTTTTTAGGAGACATGCTTTTAGGATTCATGGGATAAAGGTTTAGGGTTTAAGTCATTTTAATAATGTTCATGTTTGAGGGTTAAAACCCTTGAGTTCTTGAATTTACCAATTCAACTCTAATTCTTAACACTAACACCACGTTTGGTTCGCTATAATGGAATAGAGCTGTAATTGAATAGAGGTATAATGGAATAGAAGTGTAATGGAATAGAGCTGTAATAAGTAATTCAACTGTTTGGTTGAATGTAATGATGTTGTAATAGCATAAGGAAAAGAACTAAAATGACCAGAATACCCTTAGCAGAATTTTTTTAGGTAGATGATTATTGTTATTGTTATTAAATTTTAATAAGGTTATTATTGAAAATAATTTAATAAAAATAATAAATAATTTAATCATATTTTAACATAATTATTAGTAAATATAATTTAATAAAAAATATAATTCAATAACATGCTTAATATAATTATTATTATATGAATTAAAAAATCTTAATATATAATACTATAAAAATATATATAATTTATTTTATTATTTTTAAACTGCAATACATATATGTGCTAAAATATCATTACTGAAACAAATAATTTAATTACTCTACAAAAAAAATATTAGAAGTAATTAATTAACTTGAGAATTATATTTCACATCCAAGCATAATATTCATATATTAACAAAAAGTTACATGATTTCATTAGTTTATATGTCATAATTCATATGTTTTAAAATTTTACAACATGAAAAAGTTACAACATTGTAATGACATTCTATCATGTCATTATACCATCCAAATATTACAAACACACACAAAAAAAAACCAAAATATAATATATACTTTTACTTAATATCTTTTACTTAATAATAATATATAATTTAATAATATACTTATATAATAAGTAAATATACATGTATTTTACAAATGTATGTATATTAGTATCACACATGTCACCATATGCACCATACATTTATCTTAATTTGATTTATTCATCACATAATATCAATTTAATAATAATAAATACATTAAATATTTACTTAAATAATAAGTAAATGCATACATGTATTACAAATGTATGTACAATATTTATTACACATGTATTTTATTTTTACCATACACTTGTCTTTCTTTTATTTATGTAATAATAATTAATATAATTAATTAATAATTAATATAATTAATTTAAAACCTTAAACATAAAAAAAATCCAATAATTAAGATTTTATCTAAGTTTGCAGCCACATCTATAGAAATTGGCTTAATTTCATTTTGGTCCTTTTTATTTTCTTTTAATCTACAACTAAACTTTCACACTTTATTCAATTTAATCCTTTTCTCCTAATTATCCTTAATTTAAGCTAATTCACTTTATTAAACTTTAATTAACTAGTCACTTAACTTCGTAAATATCTTTAATAGATATTTACATATCCATTTTTCAGCAACGGAGACCCGAAAATACACTTTTTCGATGACCGTAAAATTCGGGTCATTACAATTATAACACATGATGAATCAAAGGAAAATAAATTATCATTCAACAAGTCTAGTACGATACAAAAAAATAATTCAAACACCACCAAAGTTTCATAAACTAGATACATGAAATAACATAAACAACGTAACATTTACTATTTTTACCCTAAACCTAATTAATTTCTAGATGCTTGCCATTCATTGAACATTCGGTTGGCTAGTTCCATCCTCCAAGTAGCCCATGCATCCGATGGATGAATATTTTCTGCAAGTTTCAATTTGCAAAAATACATTCATATACATGTATAAATAGAAGTAACACAAGATTTATTACAAAAAAAGATAAAGCTTGACAATAACCTTCAATTTTCTAGCAAACTGCATACTGAATATCTCATATAGTTCCTAGAATAGGAGAAAGCAAACTAAGGTAAGTGGATGACATAGCATGTCTTGGAGTACTTAAAACCCCATGTAACAACTCATCTAAATTTCCAGCAACTAAACAGTTCAATATGTAGTACTTAAAACAATTCAATTTGCAGCAGTCTTACACTTCAATTCACAGTATTTAAATACTTCAATTTGCAGCACTTTTACACTTCAATTTACAGCATTTAAACACTTCATTTTGCATCACTTTAACATCTCAATTAACAGCATTTATACACCTCAATCACAGCAATAAAACATCTTCAATTTACACCATTTAAACACCTCAACTTACAACACTTTAACATCCCAATTAACAACATTTATACAACTCAAATACAACCATAAACATCTAAAATTCTAGCAACTAAATGATTCAATTTGCGATGATTTAAAACAATTCAATTTGCAATGATCTTACACTTCAATTCACAAAGATTTAAATACTTCAATTTGCAGCACTTTTACACTTCAAATCACAATAATAGCATAGCGCATAAAAGGCTGACTCAATCTAGGAAACATAGAAAACAGAAACATGTGAGAACAACCAAATGAAAATGAAATTAAATTATCAAAGAGTCTTTTTGAAATGAGACTTTTTGCCCATTCTGAGATCTGTATAACCCAATTTTTGTCCTTATAATAAGGCAATGAATTATCACTATCATTAGGAATGATTGAATTTGAGAAAAACATAAAATATTTTCTTTCCTTATGATAAAGTACAATTCCCTCAACTACCAATGCACTCCAGACATTATCAATTCACAAGTCATTGAACAAAATTGACATTTATCATTACTCATACAAAAAAGAAATAACATCTGAACATTCTCCCAACTTTCATTAAACCAAAATCTAAAGTTTAGGTCCAATCCACCTAGCATTAAAGTATTGTTTCCATTGTTTTCAACCAACAAGATGATAGCAAAAGTCCTTTTTTACTAATAACCAATTTTGCCTATTTTATTCAACAACGGTTCTGACATGGATAAAACTATACTCTTAACACTGCTTCTCAATAATACACTTTTTTAACAAAAAACAGCACTTTGAATTGAGAAAAAAGAAGAAGGAAAAGTAATCGTTTTGTTGTGTTTACTTAACAAAGAAAATAAAATCAAGTGAAACTAGAAAACCAGATGGAAAACCAGGAAAAAGGAGGAAATTACTCATAGTGCATTGTCATTCCAAATGGAACTTAGAAACTTACTTGGCAAATCAATTCTCCAACACAAGTCAAAAGTGCAAATGTCACTTGCTTTTGCCAACACGGGATGTTTTGCTAGAAGAGTCAAATACATGTTAAATAAGCAACATAAATACTTTGGAACCAAGCGAGTAGTAGTTTACATGACTTCAATTCACAATGATTTAAATACTTCAATTTGCGACACTAAAACAATTCAATTTACACATTTAAACACTTCATTTTGCATCACTTTAACATCTCAATTAACAACATTTATACACCTCAATCACAAAGAATAAGACATATTCGGTTTACACCATTTAAACACCTCAACTTACAACACTTTAACATCCCAATTAACAATATTTATACAACTCAAATACAGCCATAAACATCTAAATTTCCAGCAACTAAAATAACCTCTCAATAAAGGAATGGAGGTAAAAAAAATAAGAATAATGCAATTTAAATGAATAAATCCCCCAGTTTCCTATCACCCTACACAAGTGTAGGCGGCAGCATTCAACTCTGAAAATATATCTAGGTTGATATTCCATCACCCCTTAACCGCCAAAACTCCATATAAGGACCCAATATCTTCACCTTAAAACAATGTTTGGTAAACAGGCATCCAACTTCTTTTTCCTTCAGGGAAAATTTAGTACATATAAAACTATAAACATTAGATGACTACTTATATGTAATTTGAGAAAGAAGCAAGAAATCTCCCTAATCCCACTTTATCTATATTCTATATCCACATTTCAAAACCTTCATAAAATAAAACCAAGAACAGTTTATGTTAACTTGTCAATCTTCTAGCCACTGGTATTTAATAACCATATTTCTCTTTCTATAAAATGATAGTTTGTACAGTGTATCTTTTTTGAACTTTTACAATATCCCTGAGGACTTTTTATTGAAATTTGCATGAAATTTCTGAGGATTACAGAAATCGGTTTCTTATGCTATCCTCTCAAAACTCATGCAGTACATTTATCGCTTATTTTGGATCTGAATGCAGCAGCACTGAATCAGAAGATAAAGTAAACACAAGGCATATGCAGAGAGAGAGTTACATAATAATAAAATCACTATATGTTAACTGATTTTAGTCATAAAAGAGACTAATAGAACAAAAGAATATTGTTATCACAAGCAAAGATCAACAAAAATCCTGAAGAGAAAAGTTCATAAAAGATATAACTATGATTGCCTTAAAGCAGCTCCCTAGCTTTGCTACAGACTACTCTTTTTCATTTCAGCACATATAGAGATATATGGAAATCACCAACCAATGGCTACTCCTGATATAATGTTTAAATGAAGAAACCTTGCTATGACAGATAAAAATAAAAATAGCTAGCTAGTTGCTGCATGAATCTCCCAGCTAATTGCTCTTGAATTCTTCCATAACGTCGAATGTAAGAGGCTAGGTTTCCTCCAACATAGAACTCAAGGACCAGGAACAAACAACTTTTAGACTGAAAATTAAAGAAAAATCAGCCCATTCTTATGTGGAAATTAGAGTAGAAAAACATATATACAATGTATTCTAAATAATCAGCACTTGATACTTGACTTTAACGTATTAACTATTAAGCAAATTATAACATCAAATCCCAACACAAACCAATTGGTGGAGAAGCATTGCCAGAAACTAGAATAAGGGTCTTATTTAATATTACTGGCATTACTTATGAGCTTTTTCATTTGTTTAGAGCTAGGATTACCATGGTTATACAATCTTCTAAAATAACTATAACAAATGTTTAAAAATTAAAAGGATTGAAATTGACTAATAAATTGCCCAGTCCCCAATAATCGCTACAAAACAACCAAATTTCCAAGTTGACAAAGAGAAATCGAATCAGTTAATCCATCAATCTGTGGGATTAAAGAGAATATATCAAATGGGTATTCCAGAAATGACCGGAAAATCATAAACAACCTTTGTTGGAATCGAAAACGAGAAGAAAGAAAAGAGAAAGCCAAAAAAGGAACAAACACAGAAAAAAGCGTGAGAAGGCGAATGATGTTAGGGTGATTAACAGAAGAGAGAAAATTAAGCTCGCAATCCAAACAGTTGGCAAGGTGTTTGTTGATCTTGGAAAGGAAAACTTGCTTCACTGCCACTTCTTCACCGCTTGATTTCGTCTCAGCTTTCCAAACGATGGAAACAGAACTTCACATAGCTTTGATTTTAGCAAATAGTCTCCGATCGTGAAGGGTTCCAACAGATCGCGAAGGAGAAAGTCTGAAGGAGATTTTGGGAAAAATTTTCTTCATTTCTATTCGGCAATGGTTGGAATAGCCATTCAGAGCTTTCAGCGCTGAATCCCTATTACGCGTTTGAGAGAATAGAAACGTAATAGGTAATGCGGCCGAATGAAGAAACGGTGAACCAAACAAAAGCATTAGGTGAGCCCAGGGAATAGGGGTGTAATGGCATAGCCATTACACCCAACCAAACATGGTGTAATAAAATTATTTATTAAATTTACTGGATTGATATTTTAATTTTTTTCTGTTAAATATATGATGATTATGTAACAAAAAACATTCTAATGGACATAAATTTTTTAGATAATTTTGGTAGCTAATATAGATTTTTTTACAAAAAAAATTATTCCAACACGTCATGCAAAAGTTTTTTTTTTATTATTAGAATAGTATTTTGTTTAAAAATTCACATAAGTTTTTTTGCAGGCCCTGAAAATATTATCCGGGAATCCTAGGATATCTGAAGGATTCTCGCATGAGGAAAACTTTTTACGATATACAAAACTTTTGCCCAGGATAATATTTTTGCATGTCATACTTCTGAGGCAAAAGGTTTGCATATTATGAAAATGATTCTGAGGCAAAAGTTGTATAAATGGATTGGTAGTTCACCTGGAGCCACCAAATGGAAATTTGGAGCATACTGAAACGCAAGAAGGTGAATTTCGCAAGACGTTCCCATAAGGAAATTTTTTTAGTAAACACGTAACTATTTTAAGTAAGCTTCGATTTTTTTTTGTGAATAAATAATTACTACTCTATTTTTGCATAATGTTTTGTTTTAAACATGTGAAACAGGTTATTTAGTTCAAAATGAGTGGATGAGTTAATGCTATTGTTTATTACGACAGTAAAATTCGTGGCACCGATGTTGGGGTTGTTTTTTCATCAGCGTACACAATGCATTTAACTTTCAACCCAAACATACAATTGTCTGATCTTTGTGAAAAGATTAGGTGGAAAGTCATCGGATCTACTTGGATGAGAGTATCGTCCTTGAATTATAAATATTTAGCATTGAGGGACCCAGTCAAATATGAGGTTTTTGATGTCAAAGGCCCAATGGCGACCGACTCGATGGTCCGAACACATATAGCTAATGGATCACCAAAACTCAAGTTATATGCAGATTTTGTCAACACAGATGAAGGCGGTTGAAGTTCGACATTGGTTCCAGTTCGAGAGGTCGGAACAAAATAGGAAGCTGAGAGTCCAACAACACGGTTGTTCAGTGGGTTCACGACTTTGTTAGAAAGCTCACATTATGATATCCTGGAATCATCAATAAGAAGGCACTAATCGGTTTCATCCTTAGATTTCAATCGTGGCAAACAGAACGTTTAGCAGTTAGGGCATGGCGATAACCGAGACTTCGACACCTTAGTACAACACTCTGTTAGTGGTTTTGATTTCAACTTCGAGAGTCTAATGTTCTACGTCTGGAACACTCACAGGGGTATTGTAACACCCCCTAACCCTTATCTGTCGCTGGAACAGGGTTACAGAGCATTACCAGACTTTTAGATCAATTACAAACAATAAACATATCATTAAACATACATATCATGAATTAATCATATCGTCCCTTTTATGAGCCCTCGAGGCCCAAAATACATGTTAAGAACAAATCAGGACTTAATCGGAAACTCAGAGAATTTTACGCGAAATTTCAAAAAAAAATTCTATGTACAGGGCTCACACGCCCATGTGGTTTAGGGACATGCCTGTGTGTCCCAATGACATGCCCGTGCTTCAGGCCGTGTCCTACTCCGTGTAACTCTCTGACTTACCTCACACGGCCAAGCCACACGCTCGTGCGCTAGGCCGTGTACCTCACACGGCTGAGACACACGCCCGTGTCTCTGCCCATGTGGCAATACCTGAGCATTCTGTTTCTAAGATTTTAAGTTGTAGGGGACACACGGCCTAACCACACGCCCATGTGTAAGCCGTGTGTCTCACACGGTCTGGTCACACGCCCGTGTACCAGGCCGTGTGGACTCAAATTGAGCCTTATACAACAAATTTACCAACCCTGTAATTCTTGAACAACAAGTAACTCAAATACCATTTATTCAACCAATCCAAAATACAATTAAATACATCTAAAACATGTCAGAACTATCAATATAATGATCTAACTCATGTATGTTCATAGATACCTAACATAAATTATCTAAACAATTCATTTAAATACCATTCAAACCAATCCGAATTAAACCATGTAAATGACCATATTATAATACATATATTTGTATATGTAAATCAACCAATATCATCTTATACACCATTAATATTCACATCTCAAAATTGATATCAAAAGACAACCTAGGTACATGCCATTTCAAAAGAGAAAATACTTCACCAAGTATTTGAGTTTGGGATCGGTCTTGGATGCTGATTCAACGTTCGGACTTTACCTAACCTGCGCACGAAAACAAACCGTACGTTGAGTACAAACTCAGTGGTATTTCTATAATCCGAATACTTATTAAGCAAAAATTTATAATGTTTAAGTACATATCCATACATAATAAAAATCATTCAACCAATAATTAATTTCATAACTCATCATCCAAATCACTTCAATAATCATATTTTCTATTTCAATCTCACAATTGTTATTCAATAGCATTTTACAATAAAATTCTCTATTCAATTTCAATATCAATATCAATATCCATTTCTTATTCAATATCATTCAATGTCAATCATTTGGTCAATTCATTCATATATCCCTATTAACACGACTCGGACTCAGACGGATACACGGATCCAACCCAAACACACCAGTACGGCATTCAGTGCCTCATCGGCCATGCCGAAGTAAAACAATACGGTACTCAGTACCTCATCGGATTTATCCGAAGCAATAATAATACGACACATAGTGCCTCATCGACTCGAAGTCGAAGTATCCCTGAACACTTCCAATCCTATGGCATGCCAACTATATCCGACTTAGCCCGATATTGTTAATAGGGTATTCAATTTACTTTTCAATTTTCTTTCAATACACAAATAAAATAAACTCATAAATTCCAATTCAACTCAATTCAATTTTAATACTACAATTATCCAATATTCAAATATCGTATCAATCACGAATTCACATACATTAAATTCAATATCACAAATGCTAATACTTACCTTAATATCTTACCATAAACATTTAAATCAAAATTCAACAATTAATAATTAAATTCGGATTATAGAAACACAAACCGTAGTTTTCCGAGCTAATCCTCGTTGACTTTCTCTTTCCCTTTATTAGCCGATGTCTCCGGCTCAATGTTAGCTACGAAAATCAAAACAATTGAAATTTATCAATATACTACAATTTCATACTACATATTTCAATTAATACACATCTTTTACCTAAATTCCAATTCAATCCCTATTTAATTCTAACTTTATTTTCTTCATAATTTTATTCTCTATTTTTCATTCAACTATCACTTAAAACCAATTTCAACTCTCTAATTTCACGATAAAACCCTAATTTCAAAATTCTTTCAATTTAATCCTTATTACTCAAAACTTATGATTTATTTTACAATTCAATCCCTTTTCACTTTTAAGTTGAAATCCTATCAATTTAAACCCTAATTCTTCAAATTGTTCAACATGAACAACATCTAAAAATCTACTAAATTACAAAGTTTCCACATAAATCAAGTAGTATTTTGTTCTAGGATTCCAAAAATATCAAAATTACAATAAAATGGACTAAATTGACTTATCAATTGAAATTGAAACTTCAAAACCCTAAATTTTCCCTTATTTTCTTTCCCTTTTTCTTTCTTTCTTTCTCCCCTATTTTTCGTTTGACTATTCTGTTTCTTTTCATTCTTTTGTTCTATTTTATTTCTTTTATTTTATGTTATATTATTATATTATTCTATTATTCTATTATATTTTAATAATTATTATTATTTCTTAAATAATAAGCAAATACATAAATGTATTACAAATGTATAATTGTATTTATTGCATATGTACATTATTTTTACCATACATTTGTCTTAAATTGGTTTATTTATTTATTTAGTCTTTCAACTTTTCTTTAATCTATAATTAAGCTTTTACCCTTTATTCAATTTAATCCTTATACCTAATTAATCTTAATTCAAGTTAATTCACCTAACCAAAACCTAGTTAACCACACTATTAACTTCGTAAATATTTATTATAAATATTTACGAACCCATTTTTCAAAAACGGAGACCCGAAAATACACTTTCTGATTACCATAGATTTCGGGTCGTTACAGGTATGGTATCAAGTCCTACCGGTGGGCAATCCACAGGTGATTTTGGTTGTATCTAAAACTATACGAGAAGGGATGATGTACTCTTTACAGCCTCCACTGGCGGAGGGACATCCAACCCTTGACATGCTAGGAGGTTGAGATTAAAGAGGGCACTAAATCCAATGACGACCCAATCCGAGAGTTTGGGCCGGATGGTTCGAAAATTATATTATTTTCTGATCTAGAGCGGATTCCAACTGAACCAAAAGATGAAGGTTCAAATGGTGAAGGTCTGGACGAAGCTACGGAAGAAGATCCGCGGTTCAAGGCATACACACCTCCGACCCACATGCATAATGTGGACCTTTCAGCAGAAGATAGGTCAGATTTTTCAGAACACCCATATAGGATGTTGGTGATTTAGAAGCGGGGAAGGAGTTTTCCTCTAAAGATGCTTTTGTCGCAATAGTGAAGCGGTACAACATAATGAACGAGGTAAACTTTTATGTTGTTAAATCCTGATTGAAGAAATTCGAGGCGAAATGCACAACATGAGACAGTAGATGTCCATTGAAAATCATGGCTTCTATGAAGAAAAAGACAATTTATGGTATTGAATTGCTAATTTGCAATACCCATATTGTTCCAGGTATTAGATAGGATCATCCAAAGTTAGATTCAAAGATGATCTCAAATATAATATGGTTATGGTGAAATCCAGCCTCTGGCTTCCCATGTTGATTATAATTGCCAATATCCATAGTTAATACATTTACATGCCGTAGTACCACAAGGTGTGAATCGCAAAATAGAAGGCCATGGAGAATATACATAACGGGTAGGGCTCATCGTATAATAATTTGTGTAAATGGTGTCATGTACTGAGTCAGTGGGTACTAAGTTTCGTATCCAAATTACAAATAGAGCCTACGTATTACTAAGATCGTTTGGTCCAAGGGAATCGAGTTTTCCATTGTTTCTTCCAAACTTTCAACCAATGTCGACAATTTTTTCGGTATTGTAAGCCATTGGTACAAATCAAAGGTACCTTTCTGTACTGAAGATATTAGCATTGGTTGTTATTTATTGTGGCATAAGATGGTAATAAAAAAAATCTTACCAATAGCCTTTGCAATAATTCTGGAAGAAAAGGCAAATGATTGGGATTTCTTCCTATCTAACTTGAGATGGCATATTGTCCCGCAACTCAGTATGTGCGTCATTTCTATTAGAGGCCCTAAAATACTGGCCACGATTGAACTGCAGGGAAACCTTTGGGATCGCACTCACTATAGATATTGTCTAAGACATGTAGCTGTTAACTACAATGGACAACGCAAGTCTGATAGTCAACGAGCACAAGTCATTAACATGAGTATGTATTCGCCTTTATTTAAACTATCATGGTTTAACCGCTTGGCAGTGTTTGCATTAATGGATAAACTATTTACTTTTCTCGACAGGGTACAAGCTCGTCCAACATAGTTTTCATAAAATGTTGGAAATCTTGTGGGCTATTAACGATCACAATACGACATAACATGCTAACATACCCTTCGACCAATGAGCTTAATCGTACGATGGAGGTCTATAATACGGGTACATAATGACAAGCATAGCGAAATGCATTAATTACGTATAAAAGGAGACACATCATTTGTCAATAACCTCAATTGCGAAAGAAACATATTTTTGCTTGGTAGCATTATTTCCAAAGTGAAGAAAAAATATGATGGACAAATGAAGGGAAGTCACATTTGGTGCGAGGCTGTTGCGAAAGAAATTAAGGATAGTGCAGAATGAGCTAACAATATGCATTCAGTGTGTCACTCACGTCAGAAACAATTAGAGTTTACAACATCAACTTCAGTTAGTAAAGTAAAAAAAATCAAACATAGATCAATACAAATATAAATAAATCTACTCCTCTAGCCCTACAGGTTCAGTTGTAGCGGCAGTGTCCTCTTATTCATTGCCTCCCTCTTAACCTGTCCCTTGAGTAAGAGCAACACTTGTCCCCGCAAGCTCGCCAAGAAAGAAGAGTTCCCTGATTCCCCTAATTCTCTCCATTCTTTCACAAAATCTTCCCACTTCTCTCCAAAATGAGAGAAAACGTCAAAGCCCAACTCGATGTTTGTAAGGATGCACAAGGAATCTGTAACGCCCTAAATTTCTTATGTTTGCTTCTGTAAAATTTTAACACAAATATCTATATGCTTCAGTGGTTATGTGTTCTGAGTGTGCGTGAGAGGTCCCAAGTCCAAGCCATACCTTTAGTAAATTATGTTATTTCTGGAATTAAGCCATATCCCTGTTTAATGGGCTTATATTTAGTTGCCTGTAATCTCATATCAGAATGAGCCTGCTGGTTCGAGTGGTAAGGGAGTCTGTATGCAGGAGGTCCTGTGTTCGAATCCCTACGCAGGCATGGGTATTTATTTTTGGCTCGGTTCTGCGCAAGAGTTTCAGTGGAAATTAAAGTCTGAGGGAGTTATGAGTAGTGGGTTTAGGGGGAGAAAAATAAGGGATTATAGTCTAGTTAGGATTCGGTTATATCTAATATTATATTATATTTTTATTTTATTCTTTTTCTTTTCCGAAATTTTGTTACCTTTTTTACGTTCTGCCTCCCTTCTTCCTGCCACTTCTGGTTTCGTTCAACTACCATTCGATTCAATCGATTGTTCGATTATTTTTTGGGGCTCGGTACTACGGTTGTGCATCTTTTGCCTCGGTAAATTTGTAGGTTTGCCTTTTGGGGTTTCGTTCTTTTGAGTGGATGATGATGTTGTGGTTTGGGAATTAATTTTGATGAGTGTGTTGAGTAAGGAAAGATCGTGGAACTGGGGAATTCACTGCAACAGTTTAGATCGTTCTAGTAGTCGCTGCTCGTCGATGGTAAGTGTGTGAAAAGTTGTTCTAAGGTTTCGTTTCGGGTACGTTCCACTGGATTTTCGTAATATTGTTACTGATTATGGAGTTTGATTTGGCATTTTTAGGTGTTAGTGGTCTCGAGAGTCTTTTCACATCAAAAAAATACCAGGTGTGTACCCGAAATGCAGAAATCGAGGTTTCGTCAAAAGTCAAAAATGGCCACTGTCGATGCCACACGGGCGTGTGGTTGCCCGTGTGGTAGGTCGTGTGTCAGGACATGGCCGTGGGATCGACGAAGGAGTGGTCGTGCGCGAGACACGACCATGTAGTGGATCGAGTGTGGCCGTGTAGGCCCACACGGGTAAGCCACACGGGCGTGTGAATTATTGGGCCAGGCCGTGTGGGCCACACGGGTATGTGGGCCCATTATACTAAAATTTTTTGTAAGGTCGCATGGGTCGTCCTAATCGACTGTGGACCTACCTTAGGGCCGGTAAAGGCTTACTAAACCCTATAATTATGTGATTTGTTAGACTGTAGTACTGTTCTGAGCATGTCTATGCCATGTATATCTGCTATCTATTTATATAAGCATGTTAAGCATGTTCTGTCTGTTAATTCTGTATGTATGTATTGTTACTGTTATTGGGGTGGGATGATGTATATTGGAAGAAGTGTTCTGAAAGGCACTTTTACCTATTATCTAGCAGCGTGGCTGCATTATATCTGTTATGTGCCGCATCGGTACAACATGGTGTGTAGGGCTGGGTGAGTGTTTTAACCCTACATGGTGTGTAGGGATGGTCGGAGATGGTGTGTAGAGGCTGGGGGTAGGATAACTGATTTCTGATTCTAATTTGCATATATGTATCTGTATCTGAGATGGACTTAGGCCCAAATATGCATCTGTGACTGTAATGGGCTTAGGCCTGAATCTGTATCTGACTGATTCTGGTTTTCTGGTTGTCTAGATGCTTAATCTTGTGGGGTTACACACTGAATTTACGTAAACTCACCCTTTTTCTGTTTATATTGTACAGGTAATCCATAGAGTTAGGCGGATCGGTGCAGCAGAGGACTCAACGGTGTCCACTCGCAATTACTGTTTTATTTATTTTATGGTTTTAAAGTTTTGGCATTGAGATTTGAGAATTTATATTTTCTAGGACTCTCTGGACTCTTTTAAACTGTTTGGCTTGTTTTTGGGTTTTTGGATTTAACCTGCTTATTACTATGATGGTTTTACCCTAAACATGATTTTCTAAAAATGCGAACTGTTTTCCTTAAACATGACGATTTTCCTAAGCTTCCGCTAAAATGATACGTTTTAAGGCAAGTCGACTAATGGAATATATGTTTTGAAATAAATGAAAGCAATTAAAGGTTTATAAGCTTAATGATTTTATTGAGTTAGCTCCGTTTTCAAAATCACTTCCATGTGACATCGCCAAATTCGGCCATAACGTCTAGGCCGGGTTTGGGGTGTTACATTTAGTGGTATCAAAGCTGAGTTATAAAACTCGACTATAAATTTTGGGTTCCAAAAAAGAATTGGTTTTTAAATGGTTTAAAAATATATACTGATTGAGAATGTTATACACCGAGTCTCCAACACCGATCCTGTAAGTATTTATGTATTTAGTTAAATTATTCTAAAACACTGTAGATAGTACTTATTGAGACTGTACTAAGATAGTTAGAAAACTGAAACTTCTGAAAACAGCTCTAAAACTTCTGATAATTATGCATAAAATATCTGTTAATAAATACTGAAACTAATGCATAACACTCTTAATGTAGATAAACTAGAATTAGACAATGAGTGCTCGTGGAATTCGCAGACATGGTACTCGAGGCCGTGGTAGAGGCCGTAGAGGGGTTCGAGCTGAGTCCTCATCTCTGGGCAGCATGCCAAATCTGGACACTAGTGAGACACCTGTGTCACCTACCACTGAGACTGGGTCTCAGAGTCGTTCGGCTGGGGACGATGTATTATTTCAAGCTGTGCTGAGGATATTGGAGAGGGTCGCTGGACCCAATACTGGATCTGGGGGCCGAGGGTCGGTAACTGAGCGACTCTAGTCTAGTGGAGCTGAGTTGTTTAGAGGTGTCACAAGAGTCGCCCCTAATGTGGCTGAGTATTAGTTAGAGGCCACTGAAAGGATTATGGATAACTTGGACTGTACCCCCGAGCAGAAATTGAAGGTGCAGTCTCCTTGCTTAGCGATGAGGCCTACCAGTGGTGGTTGACGGTTAAGGAGGGCACTCAGCCTGATCGTCTGAATTGCGAATTCTTTAAGACTACATTCCAGAGCAAGTATGTGGGAGCTAGCTATGTCGATGCTCGTGGGCGTGAGTTCTTGAGCCTTACGCAAGGTGACCGATCTGTGGCCGAGTATGAGGCCGAATTTCTAAGGCTGAGCCGCTATGCTCGAGGTATGGTGGCATCAAAATATGAGAGGTGTGTTCGTTTTGAAGATGGCTTAAGAGATAATCTGAGGGTTTTGTTAGCTCCACAGAGAGAGCGCGAGTTTTCTGTTCTAGTTGAGAAGGCGAAGATCACCGAAGATGTTAAGCGCACAGAGCGCCAGAATAGAGATAGGGAGAGAGGTAAGAACAAGAGAGATTTAGAGCCCTCGAGTTCTGTGCAGAGGCCTAAGAAAAAGGCCAGATCTGATGGGCCAGTTAGAGTGGAGGCTCATGTTGCTTCAGTTGGGTTGTAGCCTTGTGGTGATTGTGGTAGGCGCCATCTGGGCGAGTGTTGGAGGAGGATTGGGGTCTGTTTGAGATGTGGATCGTTAGAGCACTGTATTTGGGAGAGTGTAGCTCAGCAGCCACCCAGGGGCCATGGTCAGGCTAGGGGTGGTAATGTATGAGCCGATAGTAGAGAGAACCGAGCAGAGGTGACGGTCAGACAGAGGCGAGGCAGCCTGCTCTGGTTTATGCTGTACATTGTTGAGAGGACAGGGATACTCCTGACATTAGCACTGGTACATTTTTTATATTTGATGTACCTTATTTGGCTTTGATAAACATAGGGTCTACTCACTCATATATAGCCAGTACTGTATCTGGACACCTGGGGATTAGGTCGATAGCACTACTAGAGAGGTTACTGTATTGAGTCCGTTGGGGCAGTCCGTTCATGTTAGTAAACTCTATAGGGATGTTCCGTTAGAGGTACAAGGGACTGTTTTTCTGGCGAGTCTGATAGAGCTTCCATTTGGGGAGTTCAACCTAATTCTGGGTATGGACTGGTTAGTGGAGCACCGAGTCAGTTTGGACTGCACATCTAAGAGAGCCGTTCTGATGACTAAGGATGATGTCGAGGTGGTTATGATTGGCGAGCGTCGAGATTATCTGTCCAATGTGATCTCTGCTCTTGTGGCTGAGAAATTGGTTCGGAAAGGGTGTGAGGCGTAATTAGCTTACGTTAGTGTTTTTGGTTCTTGGGACTCTTCTGTTGGGAATATCAAAACTATAAAGGACTTTTCGGATGTTTTTTCTGAGGAGTTACCGGGTCTACCTCCGAATCGAGAGGTTGAGTCTAGGATTGAGCTTCTTCCGGGTACGGTTCCGGTGTCCATTGCTCCCTATCGTATGGCACCGAAAGAGCTTGCTGAGCTTAAGGCTCAACTGCAAGAGCTTCTAGACTGTGGTTTCCTGCGTCCTAGTGTGTCTCCATGGGGAGCACCAGTTCTATTTGTCAAGAAGAAGGATGGGACTATGAGGATGTACATCGATTATCGACAGTTGAACAAGCTGACTATGAAGAATAAGTATCCGCTTCCGAGGATTGACGACTTATTTGATCAGTTTAGAGTGGCTTCTGTGTCTTCTAAGATAGATATTCGGTCAGGGTATCATCAGTTGAGGGTTAATGAGGCCGATGTTCATAAGACTGCATTTAGGACTCGTTATGGACATTATGAGTTCCTAGTTATGCCTTTTGGTCTGACGAATGCTCTGGACGCATTTATGGATTTGATGAACCCGGTGTTTCAGCCCTATCTGGATCAGTTTGTCGTGGTCTTCATCGACGATATCCTGGTTTACTCTAAGACTGAGGATGAACATGATGAGCATCTTAAAGTAGTGCTTCAGATTTTGCATGAGAAGCAGCTTTACTCTATGTTAAGTAAGTGTGAGTTCTGGTTGGTGATGTAACTTTTCTTGGGCACGTGGTTTCTGCTGAGGAGATTCGTATTGATCCTTAAAAGATTGAGGTTGTGCTTGATTGGAAACAGCCCAAGAATGTGTCTGAAATACGTAGTTTTCTGGGTCTAGCGGGTTATTATCGGCGTTTTGTGGAGGGGTTCTCTCTAATTGCAGCTCCTATGTAACACCCCTAACCCGTATCCGTCGCCGGATTAGGGTTAAAGGCATTACCGGACAGGTCAGAAACTTTTACAGATATTTCATAATACAAGTCATCAATCACAATCAAAGTGTCACTTTTATAGGTCAACGAGACCTTAATCATGCTTTAAAATAAGGTTGGGACTAAACCGAACACATATGGAATTTCTCGAAAATTTAAAGACTTTTCTAAGTTACAGAGGTCACACGCCCGTGTGGGCTGGCCGTGTGCCTCTCACGGCTACTAAACACACCCATGTGTCCTAGCCGTGCCAAAACAGAGCATGTATACTGACTTATCCACACGGCCACTCGACACGCCCGTGTGCCATGGCCGTATAATATTAGGCTAGCTACTGACTTATTCACACGGCCACCAGACACGCCCGTGTGCCATGGTCGTGTAGGCAAAACAGGCCATTTGCAAGGCCAAAATTGCCACCCACACTAAGGTCATCTCTACAAGCAACATACCAATTTATTTCATGCACAATTGACATCCAAAGACATGTCAAATAATCAACAAATCTCTACATTCAATCCTATTTCCAATCATGCCAATTTTTACAACCAAAACACATATATATATATATCCAAGCATGATACATCCACATTTTACCCTTCATAATACCATTTCATTGATCAAACATGCATACTCATAATGCATTCATATGCTTACCATAGCCTTGACCATTTCATTTGCTATCAAGCCATACCAAATCATGCATCATATATCATATTCACTCATGCATATTACCAACATTTATCTAGCCATATCTCATGGCTATTTATACATATTTCAAACATAATTCAAAATGACTAGCCTATACATGCCATATTTAACTATATACACATTTTCAAAGTACCAAAACAAGTTTGAGTAGTGTGATGACGATCCTCGACAGTCCCCGAGCCTTTCGTAGCTTTAACGATCTATAAAACAGAGCAAACACACACAAAGTAAGCTTTCAAAAGCTTAGTAAGCCATATACAAATAAACTTAGCATAAAATGCATATAACCATATTGATACAATGACATTATTGGTTCCCATAGCAAATTCATCACATATATTCTTTGGCTCATTTGCTTAGCCATATCTTACCATATTCTTCAACTCAAATATCACATATACACATGGCTCATTCAAGCATATCTTCACATATTATCTCATCATTTCAATATACATATTCATCCTAGTAAGTTCGTATAGATACTTACCTTTCATGCACACATAATGTACTTTTCAAACGAACCTGAAACAGATATACAACTCACATAGTCGTTCATTTCTCGGATTTGCCCGTTGAACCGTTCGAAATCTAATAGGATACGCAGAGTGCTCGAAATAGTCGTACAATGCCAATGTCCCAAACGTGGTCTTACATGTAATCAGATATCGATGCCACTGTCCCGGACAGGGTCTTACACGAATCAATACGATGCCAATGTCCCAGACACGGTCTTACACGTAAATCTCATATCGATGCCAACGTCCCAGACGTGGTCTTACACAAAATCTTGAATCAATTCCAACGTCCCAGATGTGGTCTTACATGATATTACATAATGGACACCTATGTCATGACATACACTATCCTATCTATCCCTAGGTTCAAACGGGACTTCTCGGACATTATGAACTTGTCGACTTATTCGTAACTTGTATTTCATATACATTCCATCACGATGGATATTCATAGCAATTCAAATTTCATATATACACAAATAGTTCAATGCAAATACATTTATTTGTATATCGACTTACCTCGAGTTCGATTTAACGGAAACGGATACGGCTACTCGATTACTTTCGACTTCCCACATTCTAAGCTTGTTTTCTTCGGTTCTTGATCTAAACATATATAAATTTAACCGATTCATTCATCAAATCATTCAATTCTATCCAAAACACATATTTAGGGTAATTTACAAATTAACCCTCATATTTGCACATTTTATCAATTTAATCTATTTTTTTCTCAAAACATCAAATATACAAAATTTGTTCACACACATGCATAGCCGAAACTCCCTAAGGATCATACAAGTCCATATTTTTCATCAAATTCACAATTTAGCCCTAAAAAATATTATTTTCACAATTTAGCCCTAATTAGCTAAATTCACCAAAAATTCAAGAACAAAACATGTTCATTAAACACATATCTTTCATTTAACACCAATACTCATCACAAAGCTCACCATTTCATCAATGGCACACGTTATAAACATCGTCAATTCTTCAAATTACAACATGGGCTTGATAGTAGACTAAGCAACAATCTCAAAAACATAAAAATCATCAAAAACCAAAGTCAAAACATACCTTAATCAAGCTCAAAATCAACCGAAACCTAGCCTTCTTTTTCTTTTCTTCTTTTTTTTTTTATTTTCGGTCAAAAGATGAATGAATTAATGCCCATTTTCATACTTTGTTTTTATCATAAAACATTTTAATACATAAATGACATATTTAACTTTTTATAAAATAAGACAAAACATATATACATAAGGTCATTAAAGACCATTACCGTCCACTCACTCCTCTTACGACCAATTTGCCATATAAATCCTCCACATTTAATAAACCACTCCAAATAGATCATTAATCAAATAGAATACTACTTTTACGACTTATGCGATTTAATCCTTTTACTCAAATTAAGCACTCAAACGGATAAATTAACTTACGAAAATTTCACACATACTTAATCACATATCATAGGCACAGAAAATAATATTAAAATATTTTTCAGACTCAAATTTGTGGTCCCAAAACCACTGTTCCGACTAGGGTCTAAACCAGACTGTTACATCCTATTACTAAGCTTCTGCGTAAGGGTGTTCCGTTTATCTTGACTGATGCGCAAGAATCGAGCTTCGAGAAGCTCAAGTCTGTTTTGACTCAGGCTCCTGTTCTGATACAGTCTGAATCCAGAAAGGAGTTTGTAGTATACAGTGATGCGTCGCATGTTGGTTTGGGTTGCGTTCTGATGCAGGATGGTAAGGTTGTGGCTTATGCGTCCCGTCATCTTAAGACACACTAAGGGAACTATCCGACGCATGATCTCGAGTTGGCTACTGTGGTCTTTGCATTGAAAATTTGGAGATGTTATCTGTATGGTGAGAGGTGGATCATCTACACCGATCACAAAAGTCTCAAGTATCTCCTTGCTCAAAAGGAGTTAAATCTTAGGCAGCGTCGTTGGATTGAGCTGCTTAAAGACTATGACTACATGATAGAGTATCATCCTGGTAAAGCTAATGTGGTAGCCGATGCTCTAAGCCGAATAGCGATATCTGATTTGAGGGAAATGTTTGCTCGCCTTAGTCTATTTGATGATGGGAGTCTGTTAGTCGAGTTTTAGGTTAAGCCGACTTGAACTGATCAGATTCGAGATAAACAATTTATGGATAAGACTCTGGGTGTGCGGTTCCGTCAGGTGGAGAGTGGTATTACTTCTGATTTTGGGTTAAACATAGGTGGTGTGTTATGTTTTCGAGGACGGATCTGTGTGCCGAACGATTCTAATCTAAGGCAGTCTATTTTGAGGGAGGTGCATAGTAGCCCTTACGCTATGCATCCCGGTGGTAATAAGATGTATCGCGATATTCGGGAGTTGTACTGGTTGCCGGGTCTGAAGCCTGAGGTTACAGGTTTTGTGGCTCATTGTTTGATGTGCCAGCAAGTTAAGGCTGAGCACCAGTTACCTTCGGGATTGTTGCAGCCAGTTAAAATTCCCTTATGGAAGTGGGAACGAGTGACGATAGACTTCGTTAGTGGGTTGCCCTTGACACCCGCTAAGAAGGATTCTGTTTGGGTCATCGTGGATCGATTGACCAAGTCTACTCACTTCATTCCTTTTCAGACAGACTATTCTCTAATGAAGTTAGCGAAGCTCTACATATCTAAAATTGTAAGACTGCATAGGGTTCCAGTGTCGATTATTTCTGATAGGGATCCTCACTTTACTTTTCGGTTCTGGAAAAAAATGCACGAAGCTTTGGGTTCGAGATTGGACTTCAGTACTGCGTCCCATCCTCAGGCCGATGGTCAATTTGAGAGGGTGATTCAGATATTGGAGGATATGCTTAGGAGCTGTGTGATAGATTTTTGAGGCAGTTAGGAGGATTATCTACCGCTAGCTGAGTTCGCCTACAATAACAGTTTCTAGGCTAGCATTCAGATGGCACCTTACGAGGCTTTGTATAGTCGTAAGTGTCGCACTCCGCTATAGTGGACTGAGTTGGGTGAATGTCGAGTTTTGGGTTCTGAGTTGGTTTCTGAGACTGAGGATAAGGTTAGACTGATTCAGGATCGTTTAAAAGCGGCTTCTGATAGACAGAAATCTTATGCGGATCTGAAGAGACGTTATATTGAGTATTCTGTGGGGGACTTCATTTTTCTCAAGGTTTCTCCATGGAAGAAAGTTCTGAGATTTGGTCGCAAGGGCAAGTTGAGCCCTAGGTTCATCGGGCCGTATCGGATTCTAAAACGTGTGGGGCCGGTCGCTTATCAGTTAGAGCTACCTTCAGAGTTAGACCAGATCCATGATGTCTTTCACGTCTCGATGTTGAGGTGGTATCGATCTGATCTATCTCATATTGTTTCTGTTGAGGAGATTGAGGTGCGGTCGGATTTGACTTTCGAGGAGAAGCTGGTTCAGATTCTGGATCGCGATGTTAAAGTTTTGAGGAGGAAGTCTATCCCTTTAGTGAAGGTGCTGTGGCGGAATCATGGTAATGAGAAGGCCACGTGGGAACCGGAGGACTCGATGCGTCAACAGTATCCTCATCTGTTCTGATCAGGTAAATTTCGAGGTCGAAATTTCTTTTAGAGGGTAGAGTTGTAATGCCCCAAATTTCTTATGTTTGCTTCTATAAAATTTTGACACAAATATCTGTCTGCTTCAGTGGTTATGTGTTCTGAGTGTGCGTGAGAGGTCCCAAGTCCAAGCCTTACCTTTAGTAAATTATGTTATTTCTGGAATTAAGCCCTATCTTTGTTCAATGGGCTTATATTTAGTTTCCTGTAATCTCATATCAGAATGAGCCTGCTGGTTCGAGTGGTAAGGGAGTTTGTGTGGGGGAGGTCTTGTGTTCGAATCCCTGCGCAGGCATAGGTATTTATTTTTGGCTCGGTTCTACGCAAGAGTTTCAGTAGAGATTAAAGTCTGAGGGAGTTATGAGTAGTGGGATTAGGAGGAGAAAAATAAGGGATTATGGTCTAGTGGGGATTCGGTTATATCTCATATTTTATTTTATTTTTATTTTATTCTTTTTCTTTTTCAAAATTTTGTTACCTTTCTGACGTTCTACCTCCCTTCTTCCTGCCACTTCTTGTTTCATTCTTCTGCCATTCGATTCAATCGATTTTTTGATTATTTGTTGGGGCTCGGTACTGTGATTATGCACCTTTTGCCTCGGTAAGTTTGTAGGTTTGCCTTTTTGGGTTTCGTTCTTTTGAGTGGATGATGATGTTGTAGTTTGGGAATTAATTTTGGTGAGTGTGTTGAGTAGGGGAAGATCGTGGAATTGGGGAATTCGCTACAACAGTTTAGTTCGTTCTAGTAGTCGCTGCTTTTCGACGGTAAGTGTGTGAAAATTTGTTCTAAGGTTTCGTTTCGGATAGGTTCCATTAGAATTTCGTAATATTGTTACTGATTTTGGAGTTTGATTTGGCGTTTTTAGGTGTTAGTGGTCTCGGAAGTGTTTTCACATCAAAAAAATACCAGGTGTGTACCCGAAACGTAGAAATCAAGGTTTCGGCAAAAGCCAAAAATGGTTACTATCGACGTCACACGGGCGTGTGGTTACCCGTATGGTAAGCCGTGTGTGAGGACACGGTCGTGGGATCGACGAAGGCATGGCCGTGCGCGAGACACGACCGTGGTGGCTCGAATGTGGCTGTGTGGGCCACACGGGTCAAGCCAAGTTGGGCGTGTGGGTCATACAGGCGTGTGGGCCCACACGGGTAAGCAACACGGGCGTGTGAATTATTGGGCATGGCCGTGTGGGCCACACGGGCAAGGCCAATCTGGGCGTGTGGGCCACACGGGCATGTGGGCCCATTATACTGAAATTTTTCGTAAGGTTGCATGGGTCGTCCTAATCGACTATGGACCTACCTTAGGGTCGGTAAAGGCTTACTAAACCCTATAACTATGTGATTTGTTAGACTATTGTACTGTTCTGAGCATGTCTATGCCATGTATATTTGCTATCTGTTTATATAAGCATGTTAAGCATGTTCATGCATTAGTGCCTTGTATGTACTTATTCTTTGTTATTGGGGTGGGATGATGTATAATGCAGGAAGTGTTCTGAAAGGCACTTTTGCCTATTATCTGGCAGCGTGGCTGCGTTATATTTGTTATGTGTCGCATCGGTACAACATGGTGTGTAGGGCTGGGTGGGTGTTTTAACCCCACATGGTGTGTAGGGATGGTCGGAGATGGTGTGTAGATGCTGGGGGTAGGATAACTGATTTTTGATTCTGATTTGCATATCTGTATCTGTATCTGATATGGGCTTAGGCCCAAATATGCATCTGTGACTGTAATGGGCTTAGGCCCGAATCTGTATCTGACTAATTCTGGTTTTCTGGTTGTCTGCATGCTTAATCCTGTGGGGTTACACACTGAGTTTACGTAAACTCATCCTTTTCTGTTTATATTGTACAGGTAATCCACAGAGTTAGGCGGATCGGTGCAGCAGAGGACTCGACGGTTACCACTCGTGATTACTGTTTTATTTATTTTATGGTTTTAATTAAGTTTTGGCATTGAAAGAAAGTATTTACCTCCAAGGAAAGAAAGTATTTACCTCGTCATCTGGAGAAGTGAGATTCAGCAAACCTATCAGGGAAGAACCCACCACACTACGGACCATCCCGAATCTTGTCTCCGCGGGTAGTGATACACATACTAGAGCCATGTAACACCCCTAACCCGTATCCGTCACCGGATACATATCATTTAATCACAATCACATTGTCCCTTATAAGGGCCTACGAGGCCTTAAACATGCTTTAGAAGTGGTTCGGGACTAAACCGATAACTCGAGAAATTTTTGGAAACTTAGAAAATTTCAACCATTTAGGAGTCACACGCCCGTGTGAACAGGCCATGTGCCTCACACGGCTCCAGACACGCCCGTGTCTCAAGCCGTGTGGAAACAGGGCATACATACTGACTTGGGTCACACGGCCAACCACACGCTTGTGTGTCTAGCCCATGTGCCCTTCGAAGTGGCCACACACGCCCGTGTGCTAGGCCGTGCCAAACCTGCAGGGTATACTGACTTATGCAACATGGATAAGTCACACGCCCGTGTGCTAGGCAGTGTGCCATATAGGGGGTATACTGACTTGTACCACACGGCCAGTCACACGCCCGTATGTGAGACCGTGTGGAGCATATTGACTTCAATTCAATTTCAACACCAGGGGACACACGACTGTATAACATGACCGTGTGTCACACATGGCTGAGACACACGCCCGCGTCTCTGCTCGTGTGGACAAAAATAGGCTATTTGCAAGGCCAATTTGCCACCCTATTTTGCACATACCTACAGAAGTACAAATGGTACCATTTCAAGGCACAAATATGCAGCCAAAAGTCATTTACCAATACATAAATCTTGTTATATCTATCTCCATCCATGCAAGTCACAAATATGTCACAACTTGCTATTTAACTACATACCTAATTCACATATACAATTCAATTTACTAATTCAATTCAAACATGCATTATCAAGCATTAATTCACAAACACATAACTTCCAAATTATCAACTTCAATCACCTAACATAAGTCAATTTACCAAACTCAAAATAGAACCATTTGCACATTTATAACATCATCATGTTCATCATCTTATGCCAACTCAAATGGCCAAAATACATATCCATCAAACATACCAAAATGACACAAGCCTATACATGCCATATACCATATTTACACAACTCAAAAGTACCAAATAGATGTCCGATAGTGCGATGAAGCTCCTGACGATCCCCGATTCTGAGCTAGCTTCGATTTACTATTAAACATAGAAGGAAATAAACAAAGTAAGCTATAAAGCTTAGTAAGTTTGTATGTATATATGAAATAATCAACATCATTCATAAACAATTCCAAGTAGATACATAATTTGCAATTAAAACCTCAACCAATGAGATAACATGAAGTTTAACTACAAAGCAACTCATAAGTTCTCATCTTCTTATAATTCATCATTCGAACAGTTTTCTATTCATACCTGTACTGATACATAGCTATTCTCACCAATTCGTTTATCGAATCACTTCGAGTTTATAAATGCTTACGATATAAGTACGTCGATTTTCCGATGCCATAGTCCAACTATGGTCTTACACATACATTGCCAAGGCCTTGCCGTGGTCTTTCATTCATATGCCATAACTCGGTTATGGTCTTATTATTCGATTTTGCCATAGCCCAGCTATGGTCTTATTCAGCAGCTCGTTTACTTAAACCGTGCATTTAATCTATTATCTCCACATTTATCTAATAGAATAAATACTATCTCAATTTCATCCATCAAATAAATAGATACACATTTAAGTTCAGTTATACGAACTTACCTCGTATACGGAAATGACGGATCGGGTCGACTACTCGATAACATTACTTTTCCCCCGATCTAAATCTGATCTCGGCTTATCTTGATCTATATATTATCAAATTCAATACATTCAGTACTCATTCTATTCAATTTAGCCTTTAATTTATATTTTGGCAAATTTACATATTTGCCCCTAATGTTTCACACTTTTACAATTTAGTCCCTATTACATAAAATTGCAAATTCATGCAATTAATCACCAACCCATGTTTAGCCGAATTTTCTGTATATTACTAGCATCCCATATTTTCAATTTATTCACTCTTTTACCCATATAATTTTACATTTTCACAATTTAATCCCTTTTTGACATTTTTGTCAAAAATCACTTTACAAAACTAGTTTAACTAACAACAACTATTCAAAATCCATCATCAACCATCAAATTACTCAAACATTCAACAATGGCAACATGTTAAATCTTTAACAATTTCAAAATCTAAGGTACGAGCTAGCTAGAATACGAAGCAACGATCACAAAAACGTAGAAATCATTAAAAACCAAACAAAAACCGTACCTTAATCAAGGATTCAAAGTGACCGAATGAAAAACCTAATTCCTTGGCTTTCTTCTTCTCCAAATTCGGTTCAAAGAGAAAAGATGGACACAAATTTCATTTGTTTTTATTTAATTAACCTTTATTAACTATTTTACCATTTTAACCTTAAAATTAATACAAAATTTCATTTATGCCAAACCATTAACATCCACTAACCAACTAATGGAATATTTACCACTTAAGGACCTTAACTTTAATGTTCTATAGCTATTTGGCACTTTTAGCTAATAGAACACAAGTTTTACACTTTACGCAATTTAGTCCTTTTTCTCGAATTAAGCATTCAAACAGTAAAATTTCTTTACAAAAACTTTCACACAATAATTCTATCATGCTGTAAACTTTAATAAAATAATAAAATAAATATTTTGACTTCAGATTTGTGGTTCCAAAACCACTGTTCCGGTTTGACTAAAAACGGGCTGTTACAAGCTACTAAAGCCAATGGCACTACAGGAGCGAAAGGTACCACATCATCTCCCCCGGGCACCGCGCGATCCTTCCCTTTCTTGCGACGATTTTCCTTCCAATACTCTCTGAGATTTACATCACCATTGCCTTTAATACTTAGAGATTTTTCCCCACTCTTTGCCTTTTATGTGCACTCCCACTAGCTTTACCCTTTGAAGTACAAGCATCTCTACTTCCTCGTAAATTCAGCACTAACAAGTCAATACCCATAGTACGTCGGAGTTCACTTAACGAAATACCCATAGTACGTCGAAGTTCACTTAACGAACTGGTTGATTTTCCTAAAGAGTTGGTAATGCCTGCATTACCAATAACATTATCATCAGCACCACTATTTGTCGCATGAGAGCTCAAGGACCCTTCCTAATCACTTGTAGATAAGAAGAACCAATTGTAAGGTCGTAACTTACAAAAAGAGTACGAAAAATTTGTGGACTCCTCCATTATTCCTAATAAAGGTAAAAATGCATCCAGTTGGAAGCGTATTGTTGCATTCAAAAAAACAGCCTAATCCCATAAATATTAAAAATTTGACATTTTCTCTTAATTCACCCCATAATAAAATTTGAACTCATGCCTCTTTAATTTTCCACATTTATATATTATCATTCAATCAAAATCTCACTTATTATTTATATTAGTAATTTTATAAATATATTTGAGTGAAAATGCCTAAGAGGTCCCCATTTTATAAAAATCTGATCAAATTAGTCCATCTACTATTAAATGGATAAATTTAGTCATTGCGCTATTAAAAAGAGTCAAATATGACAAAATTGATATAAAGTTAATATTTATTGTTTAGAAAACATCATTTACTATTTAACAAAGTTAATATTTTTAAAGTTTTTATGGTTTTGTAAATGAAATCTTTTGTTTGGTCTAAAACTGTAATTGAAAAAAAATCGTTTTCAAGACTTTTTTTATACGGAAAATGTTAAATCTATTACAATTTAGACTTATTTTATTTTTTTAATAGAATAGAGATTAAATTGATACATTTAATAATAAAAGGACTAATTATCACAAAAAAAAATAATAATAGGACTAATTCAATCCAATCTCTATAATACATATACCTAGTGGCAGAGCCAAGGGGGGCCCTAAATGGAAAATTTCTATGGAAAATATTTATTTAGACTCTTTATAATTTATAAAAAATTTAAATTAGTAATGGTAAAATTATACTTTAGCCCCCCAAAAATGATAAAAATTTGATTTAATCCTTTAAAATTATAAAGATATAGACTATTAAAATGGTGAAATTAAATTTTTACTATCATAAAAATATACAATTTAATTCCAACCAAAAAAAAAAAAAATTCTAGCTCCGCCACTACATATACCTCCTAGGTACTTTAACCAATTATTTGTTACATAATTTTATTTTCCACGGAGTATGATATAATCTAATATATATATAAATTTTAATTGTGATTAGAATCACAATTGTAATTTCAAATATTACAATATTCAAATAATTAACATTAAAATTAATTATTATAATAGAAGGCGGATTGAGTTTTATTTTTCTTTCGCAATATATTTATCACATCTTCAGTTTTCATTTTTAATACGAAAATTAAGAACATAATTCATAACTTCAATTTCATTTAAAAGGTTAGAAGTAAACCATACAACAAATACTTATTAGTTTAATATGAATGGTATTTTTTTTTTTTTTTTTGCAAAGTAAGTTTACAATTAGTGTATAAATTAATATTTTTAAATATTAAATATTAGAATTGTAATTTCAATATTCAATTTATTATGTATATATATTTATTAGTTTAAAAGTTTTATATCAAAACTTATATAATTTGGTACATTTTTTAAAACATCTCATATTTAAATTTAATGACTTTAATAATATTTGCCATTGTTTTTATTTGTAATTATTAAACCTAAATAAGTGGTATCAATATATGTAATAGCATTAACACTATAATTGCATTAACCAATATAATTATATAAATATCGAATCAATGATATTGAAAAAGAATTGTATGAAATAGGGATATTATCACTTTCAATAGTTTAATGTTATATTAGTAATTTCATCCTGAATTTCAGAAGTTCTTTTTAAATTTGATTTTTTTCAAGATGGAAATCCTTATATGACATTAAACTATTGAAAAAAGAGTACAAATGATGCGACAATTATTTCCCCAATGTTAATGTTACTCTACTAGCACTAATCCAACGCAAGTTATGTTAATGTTTTCGGTCTTTCAATCATATCTCTAATTTAGCACTTAATTTATTGGGTGTATGTTATGTGCATGTTAAACTTTTTATGATATTTAAATAAAAAATTAAATAAAATTATATTGAAATTTATTTTTTATAAATATATGCAATAAACTTTTGCATCACACTGATTAAAAAAATTAATATGATAATAAAAGACACCAACACACTCGCCACTCTTGTTTAATTTTTTCATTTTATTTTCAAGTTTTTTTTTTTCTTATTTTTTTCACTAACTAATTTAACAACCTAACTTTTAAAAAAGTTAATTACAAAATTAGTTCTCATAAAAAATGAAAATTCAATTTAATCCCTAATACCAAATTGAAGTTCTATTAAATCTCAAAATTAAATTAAAAATTCAAATAACTCCACAATCCATCATCAAAGAGTTGAGGTTTGCTCATCATGATATTTGAATCTTGAAACCTGAACAAAATTAGGTGTTTATAAATGATTAATTTAATTATATTTCCTTTAAAATCAAACCTATTCTTTTCTTTATTTACTAATTAATTTAATCCTTAAGGAATAATAAGAGTTAATTGCCCTTATTGATTAAATTAGATAAATACAAATTTATTAAATAATTAATATTAAAAATTATAACAAAATGTATTTCACATATGGCAGGTTGTTTTTCTTTTTCTTGAGGCAAGGGAGAAAGAGAAAAGAATAATAAGGAAATAAAGAGGAAAAACAAATTTAAAAATAGTGATTGTGATTATTTTTTGGTTACTTTTTACGTGCAAGTATTATTATGATTTTTGGAAGAAAGTTGATAATTTATTTTAGTGTTAATTATTTTTTATATTCAATTTAGAAAAAAAAATGCATTCACACAATTATTTCATTTTAAATTAATTAATTGTTTTATAATATTTTAATTTAAACATTACTTTGACTATTTTTATTTTATTTTTTAAAATTTAATATATTCAAAAAGGTTATTTCGCATATTGACTCATTGGTGGAGTTAGATTCCTTGCCCGACCAGCTAAGAAAAATAGTTAGAAATTTAAATAATGTTTTTACTTTAATTTTAGATGTATTTAGCAACTAGCAAGGCAACCCCCTTGGAATTTTCAATCTTAAAATGATATATTTAAATGAGTTACTTCAAATTATTTTGGGCTATAAATTGAAGTTTGATTGCAGTTTGTGGTATAAGTATTGAAAATTTAACTCTATATATATTACTTAAATTTTTAAACAACATTTCATCTTATTCTAAAGGTCTTAAAAGATAATATAATATTAAAATAAAAATATTCTCTTTATCAACTTCTTATTTTTATATATTTTTTGAAATTCTAATTTTGAATTATTAAAAAAAGTGCAAAAAAATAAAATTAAAATGATAAACTTGTTAAAAAGAAAGTCATGACAAAAAAAAAGAAAAAAAACATAAAGGCATAGTTAAAATAGGGGATAATTCATTTAACATTTAAACCAATTCAATCCTTTCCTTGAACATTCAATTTGAGTAGTATAGTTAATATAATTAACCCATCTTTGAAATTGTCCTCTAATTCCTCATTTCAATCAACCAAAACTATTGAACTCACCAAAGTTAAAACCAAAAAAAAAAAAAAATCAAAATCAAATTTCTACACCAAAGGAAAACCCCCAAATAATTTTAAAACAAAAACATGCTATTATTAATAAAGTGAAGATGCATCTATGCAGTATACCACTCGCAACAAACAGAGACTCAACTCTCAAGTATAACCAGTATCAATAATCACAGGAAGCGACAATTCTAAATACATCTTATAACCTTTGCATATAAATGTAATTAACAGGACACATCGCCACCTAACTGGCGGCTGTTTTCGTGGCAGCTTCCTCCATATCCACCGGTGTTTCTGCCTCCATTGCCGTCACCGTTTGTTCCCTCAACCGTTGCTCCCCCATGCTCTGCACACAAAAACCCCAATGCCCTTAGCAAATTAATTTTCATTTCTACCGAATATTGCCTTGTTTCGGAAATCAATTTTATACCGTCATCGCCGGCGAAACCACCTTTTCCGCTGCCACAGCCGTAGTTGTTCACCACAGTTACAATTGTATCCATGGTAGCTTTTTCATTGAGACCCAGTTTGACTTCAGGAACGTCCTCTCCTGCATAAACAGCAACCACGAAACCACCAACTCATACAGTGTACTAATGTGTTCCGAACAGAAAAAGTGACCTGTTTTCAATCCAACCAGCCTGATTGGTCATGTGATGAGATTCATGAGAACATTTAAGCAAGTCTATTTACCGTATTTACCGGAAAATCCACCATCGTCGCCCCCACAACTCCCACCAGTGTTCGCGGCAGCTACAATCGCATCCATGGTAGCTTCTTCTTCAAGACTCAATCCGATTTTGAAAACGTCGTCTCCTGCATAAACACCATCAGCCAATTTATACGGACTAGAATCCAAACAGCCCAGTGGGCAGTGGGTCTTTTCGGCTCCACAATTTTATTTTATTTTACCGTAAAAGCGGTCAAGTCCGCCGTTGTCGCCGCCGTCACAGTTCATCATTGTCAAAATAGTATTCATCATAGCTTTTTCATCGGAACTCTGGACAGTCTCCAGATCTTCATTCTCAATAGCCTCAATGAAAACCATGAAGTCCTCAACAAATTTTGCCTTGGGCGCTTCATTAGCTACCAAGTCGCGGTTTTTCTTGATAAGCATGGAACGCTCCCTCTCCTTTTCAACTAACGCAACAAAAGCAGCCCTATGTGACTCTTCCAACCGCAGTGTCTCCTCTTTCTGCGCTTCCAATGCACCCTCCAGATCCATGGAAATCAGATCAAGGTGATCCTGTTTTGTCAGGTAAAGTAGAGAATCAAATATACATGCATGCATCAACAGAAGTTTAAGAGGCATTATTAACAGTTAAAGAACATATAAATGAACAAAAACAACAAATAACGAAATTAGACAAAGAGATATCCAAGTATCTCTAACCATTTGGGAAAAGATCAGTGGGGGTTGGAATACGGTGGTGATTTTGGATATAATAAGAAAGCAAAAGAAGAGAGAGGTACTGAAATGGGTCACACAAATACGGATGATATAATACTTAACTAACGAAGTGCTGGTAAAGGTTGGACCCGCCCCCAATTTTCACTTTGACGTGTAAACTTAACAAACCGACACGATAGTGCGGTCCCCCGTTTGCGTTCATACTTAAACAGAGTCACATAGGCTAACAAAGCTCGTGCTCAAACGCTTGCCAGACAACTCTCCCACGTGCTACCCTACCTGATTAAATTTTAATTTCATCATTTTTTATTCTCAGTTATTTTAGACTTATCATGGCCGGGGCTGCCCAAAAAAAAAGAGTTCGGGTAAAAATATAAGTTCGAAAAATAGATTTAGACAAAAAAATGAGGCTCGTTTAGAAAATGGGCCGTGCATCGGGCAAAATTTTTTAGCCTGAGCCCGGCCCGGCTTGGCCCGAATTATATAATAAATATTTTATTTTATTTTTAATCATTTTAAATTTTTAACTTTACTTTTCTAATTTCTCTTTCACTTTCAATTTGTGTATTGTTTTAAGAATTATTTTAGTATCATTTATGTTTTTAAATGTATTTGATTTATTATATTTTAATTTTTTTATTTAATAAAATAAGCTAAAAAAAATTAATATGGGTCGGGCTGGGGCTTAGCAATTTTATTTTGGGTTGGGCTTGAATAATTTTTAGACCTATATTTCGGGCCGAGTTGGGCCTAAAAACGGGCCTAGAATTTTATTTGGGCCCGGCCCATGATCAACTCTAAATTATGTTAAATTTCAAATTTTTATATTACAAGTATATTATCACACATGTAGTGTGATGTGTAAAATTTATAAAATTATATCATTTTATTTAAAAATTTAATAAATACCATTTTAAATTAAAATTAAAATTTTAAAATTTGAATTAAAAAAAAAAAGATATAAATTAGAGAGAAAGGATTTAACTTTACAAATGGTATTCGACTAACATTAGAAAGTTTAAAGTATATCTATAATTTAGAGGCAGTGGGCCAAAACCCTTATTGGCAAACGTTATCTTCAGCCTTTTGACTATCATGCATAAAGATGACAAATTTGAATTTACATCCCTATAGATAATCCAATTTTTATAATATAAAAACCTCTCAAGTTGTTGTATATTAATTTACTTGGTCCTTTTTCAACTCTATTCTTTGATACTTTATAACTCTCTCTTTTTTCTTTTCTTTGATTTTGATGTCAAGGAAATAGAAAATATGATCTATTGATAATATCTTTATTCCAAGGACCAAGTTCATACATAGAATCTTAATTACAATTAATACATAGGCTTCATATAGAATAATACTCAGGATTTTGAGGCTCACTCAAACTGTGGAGAATGGATTTTCAATATACAAATCATTTATTTTTTATTTGAAAGCGGAAACTAAACATAAAAATGAAAAACTTTGATTTCCAAACAATCAAAAAAAAAAAAAACTTTAAATTTTTTTTATTTTTGACAGAATTTAAATAAAAAATCGAAACTTTGAATTTTGCCCAAAGTTTTGTTCAACAACATCTATCGTCTAGGCTAATTTTTCAAATTCATGCTCAGTTCGATCTGAAAATGAGCTTACTTTTTTATCCAAATTTGGCCCAATTAAAAAAGATAAATTTGGGCCCGACTCGACCCATTCATATTTGAATTTTTTAAATTAGTTTATATTTTAAATTTTTAAATACATATATATAATACACTAAATTACTAAAAATGCTAAAATAAAATTTTTTTAAGACATTAAAAATATTAAAAAGTATTTATATTAAAAAAACACTACCATAAATTAATAAATATTTATTATATTAACAAAAACGAATAAATATAATAAATATTTTATTGTATTAAATATAATTTTTAAAATTTTATGTTTTGGGTTAGGCTATTTAGTTTGGTATGTGTTTTCTCTTTGGGTTTTCGATAATGAGTTTAATTGTTATTAGGTTCATGATTCAATAAAAATATATTTAATTATTATTTAACATATTTAACTAATATAATATTTTATTATAACATATTTTATTCAAGTTGGGCTCATATGTTTTTTTTTGTTTTTTTTTAATTTTAAATAATTTTTATTGTTCATAATTTTAGATTTTTTAAGTATATATTTTAGATTTTTTATGATTTTATTTAAAATATGAAAAAAAAAAATTTTCTTTAAAGTATAAGGACTAAAATGATAAAAATTGTAAATATTGAGAGCTAAAAAAATTATTTTACATTTTCCATATAAAGGACCAAGATTTTCAAATAAAGAAGTATAAAGATTCAATGTTTCAAAACTAAAATGTAGAGACTAAATTTTAAATTTCAAATAGTACACAAACATTTCACATATTTAAAATATATAGATTAAAATTTACAATCGAGAATAAATCTAAAAAAAAAAATTACTTTGGAACAATGAATTGTAGGGATAGATACCAATAAAAAAAATAGTATGTTTGCCTTTATTTTATTTTTTTAATACAAGTAATTATTTTGGATCAATTGCATGTAATTGTGTTTTTTTGACATATATGAGAAAAGATCTTAATTCATTGCATAACAATCCACTACAAGTTTATGTAGATTTAATGAATCAAACTTAATATTTTAATATAAAAAATTAGAGAAAGGGTAAAATGATGTTAGTTTGAAAAACCCTAAATTTTTAGATTATATTTACATGAATTAAAGAAGGTTGGATTATAATAATCCCCTCATTATTGTTAACTTTCTTTATCTTGTAGTCAGTTTTTCATATTTTTAATTTACTCCTTTTATGTAAATTAAATCATTCTTCTATATTTTCCATAATTTAGCATCAAAACACACTATCTGTTTATAATTCTAATTAATATTAAATTAAGGGTCCAAATTCTTTTATTTTTCAGACCATCTTTAGATTTAAAATGATAAGTCGAGTCATGACAATTAATATTTGATAAATGGTGGAAGAAGTATGGAAGATTCTCTTCAAACATGCAAATGTCGTCGTCAAAGCGATGGTAAATGAATGTCAAGATACTTCCACAAACAATTCTAGATGGACTGTCCACTTGCTACTTGTAATAATCTTATTCCTAGGTATATATCCGTAGGTATATTAAGTACACATGTTTGTCACGACAGAATCATGACAAACATTGTCCTTTTAGTGCTGCAGAAGGCTGATTTCTTTTTTCATTTGTTATTGGAAAACATCTGGTTGAAGGTTTTTTTTTAAAATAAATTTAGAATTTCCTAATTTTATTTTAAGAACTTTATTTTATATTTTAAAAATAATATTTAATTATAAACATAACTAAATATTTATATTAAATTTATTTTTATAATACTTTAAAACATAAAAAAAAAAAACAATATTGTAACAAAGAAATCATAAGAAACACTGCAGCAAAATAGACTTTTAACGGCATCTTTTTAGGCCTTTAGCGGCGCTAAAGCTCTAATCTTTTGCGGCGTTTTCTGATTAGCGCCACTAATGTTTAACTTTTGCGGCGTTTTTGTCCAAACACCACTAAAAACTTAATTTCCTGTAGTGAAAGTAAAATACAGAAGCAAGTGTGAATGATTGAAGAGGAAAGAGAGCAGAATTGGTTCCAACTGAAACCAAATGTGAGCAAGTCAATAGTCAAAAATCATAGATAGCTATGATTTTGTGATGTTGGACCTATTAAATGCTTCTAGATTAAAAGAAATATCACAATTATATCCAACTTACAAAGTTAATTTTATACTTTTAAATTAAATAAATTTTACAAAATTAACTCAAACTCATCAACACATCTCGATTCTCAAATCATAAAATTATTGTTTAAAAGAAAAAGTTGCACACTAGATGACAATATCTCGATTCTCAAGTCACAAAATTATTGTTTAAAAGAAAAAGTTGCACACTAGATGACAATATCTGGTGGCAAAATTTATTCAACAAAAATAATTCACTTTCTTTATTATCTTATTATTCTATTATTTTTGTTTTCTAATTTAAATTTTTAAATTTAATAAAAAATTATTATAAATTGTCGAAAGATTCAGTTTGTTAGAACCCAATTCAAGAACGGGTATTATTTATAAAAATAGAATTTTTAGGAAATATAAAAAGATGTATTTCTATTCTATACAATTTTCAAATTGTTTTTATAAAAAAAAAATTAACATGAAATTAAATTCAAGCTTAATAAAAAATAAGTGCTATTATGTCCAACTATTGAGCTGGAAGAAAATTGCATTTGGGATTGGTGAGTGAAATTACAAAATTCAGGTGGCTTTATCTTCACGTGCTACCAATTTAGGCTTAGTTTAGATGAACAGTATGTTTACCTCCGGTGAGGTTAAAAACAGCGGTGGCGGTGAGATTAGTTACTGTAGAGATGAGATTGGATACTGTAACGGTAAGATTAAAAACAACGGTAGAGTGTGTATTTGGATTCAAACGTAACTGTAACGGTATGGTGAAAATAAAAAATTACTATTAAGGGTATCAAATTAAAAAGGATATATAATAGAAGTTTTTATTCAACAAAAATAATTCACTTTCTTTATTATCTTATTATTCTATAAGATGCACAATAAGCCATAGTGAGATGGAATATTGAGAGAATATTCCTTTTCACTGCATTGTTTTGATGTTTGGATATCTAATGGTGGGCTGCGGTTAAAAAATCCCATCTCGCTGCTGGTTTTATTCTGGACTGGAGCTAAAGGTACTAGTGGGAAAGAAAGCACCTGCAGTGGAAAGCTATTTTCCCACTATAACCTTCTTGTTCTTATTGAAGTCCAATAAAAAATATTGTTTGTATTTTCATGAATTATTTTTGTTGAATAAAAATTTATATTATATATCCTTTTTAATTTGATGTCTTTAATAGTCATTTTTTATTTTCACAACACCGTTACAGTTGTATTTGAATCCAAACACACACTCCACCGTTGTTTCTAATCTCACCGCTACAGTATCCAATCTCACCTCTACAGTAACTAATCTCACCGCCACTGCTGTTTTTAACCTCACCAGAGGTAAACACACCGTCCATCCAAACTAAGCCTTAGGCTCCCTTTGGATGCCCGTTTAGCTCCAGTACAGTGAGTTTGAGCACATTTTTGGTGCAATAGCACAATTGCTATCCCTTTGGATAGCACACCTCCGGTGCAATTAACTGACGTGGACACCAGTGAAAAACCAAATTTTCACTGGTTAAAAAGTGTCCAATGAAACCCACTGGAGAGCTTAGTTCGGTTTTGATCCCCATCTTCTTGGTGGTTATGGTTTTGAGCACTGTTACTACCAGTTACCATACCTAACGAAACCAAACCCAGAGATCAAAATTAAAAAATCAGGTGAAATTTTAGGTGTTTTGAGACCTTAAGAAAAGTGGGTACTGGAGTTGAAGGGACGTCAATGAGCATAATCAGCAATAGCTTGGCACCAAAAATTGTTGATCGTTATCTGTTTGATTAAATTCTTGAAAGAAAAGAAAAAGGAGTATGAAAGTGAGGAAGGAGGGATTCTAATAAGGGAATGCAGGAAAAGCCTAAAGGGAGGGGTTTCAGCTTTCAACTTTTCAATGGATTTGAAGAGCTGTGAACGAAGGTAGTGGAAAAGAGGGAAATTTTATTTGTGAGGGTTTGTTTGATTTTAATGGTTGAAGAATTAAAGTGGGATTTTTATCCCTCTTTTTTTTTGTCTTTTGTATTTATAATTTTGTAATTTCATTTTTATTATTTTATCTTTATGATATTTTAAAATTAAAATTTCATTTATAATTTATTATTTAAAACTTGATATTAATTTTATAATTTAATAAATTATTTGAATAATATTTATTAAAGGAATTATTAATTTAAATATATTCTTTATTTGTTTTCATAACTATCGTTAATTTTATTTTTAAAATATTTAGTTTAATTTTAGTAATTTTTAATTATGATAAATATATTTTTAATTATTCAAAAGAATATAAATATTTAACCTTAACAAAAATATAATTTTAATTTTTTAAAATTAATATTTTATTAAATAATTTTAAAAAAATTTAGTATATATAATTTGTACTCTAATGTCCTTAAAAGTCATTTTCTATTCTCACCTCACCGCTACACCTGCGTTTGAATCCAAACACACACTCCACCGCTGTTTCTAATCTCACTACTATAATATCTAATCTCACCGCTACAGTAATTAATCTCACCGCCACCGCTATTTTTAACCTCATCGGAGGTAAACACACCGCCCATCCAAACTAGCCCTTAGCCAAAAGGACAGAGACAAGCATATGCAATATGTGATTTTTCTCAAAAATACCACTAAATTTTTATATTTAATAGCATATACGAAAATTATATCGTATGCTTTTATACAATTTAAGTTTTGATTTATTGATGACTGCAAAGTTTTAAAACAAATTATTTTAAGATAAATTCTTAAAATATATATGAATTTTGGTTCAATTTACAATGTCATACATTAATTTTATTTTTGTGAACTTTTGATTTGATTCAATTTTTACAAACCAGTGACACAATTATCAATATAGCATTATTTTACATTTACATATTACATACACATATCTAATATAAAAATAAATGACATAATAACTTTTTTGGCCCTCCAACTTTACAAACAAGTCATTTTAGCCCTTCATTTATTTTTTTGCCTCTTTAACCCTTGAACTTGTTTCTTTTGTCAAATCACCCCATAAATGATGGAAAATTTAACGTTTTTTAACTTTGCTGACATGACATAAACGTGGATACCACGTTAACATTTAATTAAATTTTAAAAATTAAAATTATTTTTAAAAATTAAAATCACTAAAATTATTTAAAAATTTTAAAATATATATTTTTAAATTTTAAAAATTAATTAAATCCTAACATATCACCCACGAGTATATCATGTTAGCAAAGTTAACAAACGTTAATTTTTCCATCCATTATGGGGTGATTTGATAAAAAAATACAAGTTCAATGGCTAAAAGAAGCGGAAAATTAATTGGAGGGCTAAAATGACTTTTTTTTAGTCGGAGGGACAAAAAAGTCATTATGCAAAAATAAATTAATGTATACAATTTAATCAAAATCAAAGTTTCATATATATATTTGAACCACAATCTAATTTTCATGTGTATAATCACACCAAACCGAAATATATATATCAAATTGCACATTAAATCATAATTAATATATAGTTTTTATATTTGTCCTATATATTATTTACTATCTAGCTTCTTTTATAATATAACTAGTTTTTTTATCCCGTGCAATATACGTATTTGACTGTATATTATATTTATTTTTTAAAAAAAATTATTACAAAATTTAAACGTTTTAGAAATGTCTAATTTTTAGAATATTTATTATGATAAATTGGAATATATTTTATGTATTCAAAAATTCTTAAAAAATTTATAGTGATCTATTTTTTTTAAAAAAAAACTAATATAAATATTGTGTATTTAATTTACTATAAATAGATTTTTCACCCTTAGTGAACACTAAATAAAAATTATTAACTATTTGTAAAAAAATGTTAGTTGTGTTGAATTAAAAAAATATATAGATCTTGCATAATTTTTAAATACCCACATCTTATATATAACATAAAAGAACTATCTCAAAACTTAAGCAAGACCCATTTTGAATATAGTTAAAAAGAAAATATTTTGGAATTCAAAAAACTATCCTACAACCCAATATTTTCATATATGTTCTCGTATATTATATACGTGATGTGTACTTATTTCATTATTTTATATTAATTTTTTAAATTTTTATACAAAAAATTTAATTGTTTGAAAAGTAGAAGAAATTTTAAAATGGAAAACAATTAATAGAACTTTACAATAAAATGTGCAATTTTAATGTGAAATTGTTATTTAAAACTAAATGAAGTTTTGTATTACGAGTAATATAAATTATGAGTCAAATAAAAATATGTATACAAAACTCAAATTTATAAAAATATAAAAACTTTAAGTAAACTACCCAAATAGTCACTTTAAAATTACTTCATTCTTGTTTTGATCACTCTAATTTTTTTTTTTTCAAATATGACACTGTCATTAGTGAGTGTTCCTGTTTTGGTCACTGTTCCGTTAAAACCCAAACGAAAAATTAACTAGGATGCCATTTATTATTGACTTTTCTGCCAATTATATATATAATTAAATATTTCAAAAATTAATTATAAACCCTATTACCATCCCTAAATTCAAAATCAACCTTTAAACCCTAAAATTGTTCAACCTTAAACTGCAATATCATGCTTAACCTCAAAATCAAATCCTAATTTTCAAAATTATTAAACCCTAAACCCATTTACCATCACATTTCATTAATACTCAAACAAAAAATGCAACAAACAATCATACCAATACCCCACATTATCTATTCTTTCTTCCTTTCCCTCTCAAATTCGTTTATTTTCCTTTAGCAACCCAACTATTTGTTTGGGTATTGATGAAATGCGACAATAAAAAGAGATTAGGGTTCAATGATTTTGGGATTTGGGGTTTGATTTTGAGGCTAGGGATGGTAATGAAGGTTTATGGTTCAATGATTTTAGGGTTAGGGATGGTAATAGGGTTTATAATTAATTTTTGAAATATTTAATTATATACATAATTGGCAGAACAATCAATAATAAATGGCATCCTAGTTAGCTTTCCATTTGGATTTTAACGAAACAGTGACCAAAACAGGAATCATTACTAACGACAATGCTATATTTGACAAAAAAAAATTAGGGTGATCAAAACAAGAATAAAGTAATTTTAAAGTGACTATTTGGGTAATTTACCTTTAAAACTTAAATTAGAAAATGAGACTCACTTTAAATATAATTAAAAAAATATTTTAAAATTCAAATAACTAACTCAGAACTTGTAAAAAAAAAAAAACTGCTGCTAAGTTTTATTCTATAAAGAAAAGGATTAGCGATAAAGACAGAAAAGAATTGAACTGATTTCAACTTCATATTATTCACTAATCAATGCCTTTAAATAGGCAAAATTCCAGCAGCTAATAGCTAGGAAATAGGAATCCCACTACAACAGAATATCGAAATTAGAGGAGCAATAACAGTAAAATATTGATAAATTATTAACAGATTATTTGCACAAAACATGATCTTTTTAACCAACTACTTGACTCAATCAAACTCCACACACACATGTACAGCTTTAACAAACTCTCCCTTAAACCAAAAACTCGCAAATATTTGGTTTAAAAGATTATAGCTTCAAACTGATGGATCTTCCAAAGTGCAGACACCAAGCAACCTTCTTAACTTCTGAAATGCAGCTCTCTTTAAAGATTTAGTGAAAATATTAGCAATTTGGTCTTCACTCCTACAATAAATCAAATCAATGACGCCATTTGTTAGGATCGACCCGATTAAGCAACGAACAAGTAAAAGTAGTGGAATAAATTGAGAAATTGGACACACAAATTTAACGTGGAAAAACTCCTCCAAAGAGGATAAAAAACAACGGGCAAAGATAATTTTACTATAATGGCAACAGAACGAAGAGTACAAAAGATGGAGATAAAACTAAACCTAAAAAACCCGAAAACAAAGAACCCTCAAAATGTAAACACAAAATTCTCTAAATGTGTTATGAGTTCTAATATCTAATGGGTGTATTTTTTAAGGTTGTAAAAGAGCCTATTTATAGGCTAAATTCATAGGTCAAATAATAATAAAATAATCTAACTAATCAGTGTTTGATTGAAACAAATAAACAGAGTTTAACTAGAAGATTACTTCTCAAATTTGACTGAAATAGGAGTCATAATTAACAAATCTCCACCTTGACTCATATTTCCACAATGCCATCTTTGCCAAAGCCATCCACGAGCCTATCTTGAACCATGCAGGAATTTAGCTCGAGTCGAATCTATGCTTAGAAATGGAAGACTTCTAGCCTTCGACTTGTACTTTACCAAATCAAAACTAACCGGGTTTGATTTTCATGAACATAGTGCCCTAACTTTTCAAAACCTGCATCTAAAAGAGAACCTCTCTTCAACGAAACGGTCATACCTTTTTCCTCCTATGACCAAGTTGCCTCCGCTCTGAATGAGTTGACTTCGACTCTGAATGAGACGAGGGCGTCCGATTTCAATGATCCATCACGTAGAACCTTCCGAATATAAAAATGCCGGGTTTTTACCTTTTAACAAAACGAGAGCTCCACGAGATACTTTAATGCCGCTTCGACTCGATATTGTTCTGCATCCTTTCAAGTCTAAAATACTCAAGGAGATGAGATTCTTTCGTAAATCAGGTACATACCTGACATCTGAGAGTGTCCTAATCGTCCCATCGTGTATCCTAATTTTAACAGTACCAATACCAATTACCTTACTAGATGAATCGTTTCCCATGCACACAACTCCACCTTCAACCGAATCAGATGTGGAGAACCATTCTCTATTGGGACACATGTGGAAAGAACATCCCGAATCTAAGACCCACTCGGACGTGAGCTTGGAGTTATCACTCGTTGACACTAACAAGAAATCATCGCCGCTTTCATCGGCCAAATTAGCACCAGCTACATCTTTCTCATTACTCTCAGCAGCTCTTTTCTTTCGCAGTTTATAACAATCTGCTTTGACGTGACCTAACTTTTTACAATAGCGACACCTTTTGTCTCGTTTCTTTGATGCTATCAAAACGGAAGCTTGCCTATCTGTCTTGCTATCCAAATGAAGCTCATTGTCGAGTTTGTCTCTACTCAACAAATGACCCTTCACATCTTCGAGCGAGAGTTTGTCTCTGCCATAAATTAGGGTCTCCCTGAAAGACTTGTATGAAGGGGGTAAAGAGCACAATAATAGCATAGCCTGATCTTCATCGTCAATATGAACCTCAACATTCTTTAAATCATTTAAAAGAGTAATGAATTGACTGATGTGATCTCTAAGAAGCTCACCTTCGTTCATGCGAAACGTAAATAGACGTTGTTTCAACACTAAACGGTTAGCCAGATACTTAGTCGCATAAAGAGTTTCTAACCTTTTCCATAAGGCGGATGAGGTATTCTCCATCAATACCTCCTGCAATACCGTATTCCCGAGGCACAACTGGATTGCAGACAAAGCCTTTTCATCAAGCTCTTCTCATTATGTTTTATTTAGATTCTCAGGCTTTTTCTCGGTAATAACCTTTTTCAAACCGGATTGAACTAGAATTGCCATCATCCGAACTTGCCACAGATTGAAATTTGTCTCACCATCGAACTTCTCAATTTCAAACCTTGTTGCTGACATATCTGAATGGGCTGATCTATGAAAATTGAACTAGCTCTGATACCACTTGTTAGGATCGACCCGATTAAGCAACGAACAAGTAAAAGTAGCGGAATAAATTGAGAAATTGGACACACAAATTTAACATGGAAAAACTCCTCCAAAGAGGATAAAAAACCATGGGCAAAGATAATTTTACTATAATGGCAATAGAACGAAGAGTACAAAAGATGGAGATAAAACTAAACCCCGAAAACTCGAAAATAAAGAACCCTCAAAACGTAAACATAAAATTCTCTAAATGTGTTATGAGTTCTAATATCTAATGGGTGTATTTTTTAAGGTTGTAAAAGAGCCTATTTATAGGCTAAATTCATATGTCAAATAATAATAAAATAATCTAACTAATCAGTGTTTGATTGAAACAAATAAACAGAGTTTAACTAGAAGATTACTTCTCAAATTTGACTGAAAAAGGAGTCATAATTAACACCATTATTTGTAAGATCCCTCAAATAATGGTACTTCACATCTATATGCTTGTTTCGTCTATGTAACACTGGATTCTTGGAAAGTTTGATTGCTGAATTTTTGTCACAGAAAATTGTTGTTGCTCCTTGCTACAATAAGTGTAGTTCGTCAAGTATTTTCCTCAACCAAACAGCTTGATAGGCACAAGCTATTGCAAACACAAACTCGGCTTCAGTTGTAGATAAAGTGACAATTGGTTACTTTTTTTAAGACCATGAAATAGCCCCTGAGCCCAGCATAAATGCATAACCTGAGGTACTCTTTCTATCATCTTGATCACCAGCATAATCACTGTCTGTAAAGCCAAACAAATCTGATTTTTCACCTTTTTTGTAGAACAGACCATAACTAGCAGTACCTTTCAAATACCGAAGTATTCTTTTTGCAGCTAAAAGATGAATTTCCTTTGGGCACTCCATGAACCTGCTAATGAGACTTACAACATGCATAATGTCTGGTCTTGTTGCAGTTAAATACATCAAGCTTCCCACCATTTACTTGTAGATGGTGCTATCAACCTTCCTCCCTTCAGGATCTCGAATAAGCTTCATGCCCACTTTAGTAGGTGTGCAAACGGAGTTGCAATTCTTCATTTGAAACCTGTCTAAAATTTCTTGCACGTATTTCTTTTGAGAAATAAAAATTCCAGCAGCAGATTGCACCACTTCAATGCCCAAAAAATAATGAAGCATGCCAAGATTAGTCATATCAAATTTAATCATCATAGACTTCTTGAATTTGTTAAACATGGCAACATCACTCCCAGTAAAAATAAGATCATCAACATATAAGCAAATAATAATCATTTAACCTCCATCACCAACCTTGGTAAAAAGTGTATGCTCATATGAACACTTTAGAAAGCCTTCTTTTAGAAAGTAAGCTTCGATGCGACTATACCAAGCCCTTGGGGCTTGCTTCAACCCATACAAAGCTTTCTTTAACCTATACACCTTGTTCTCATTTCCATGCTTTACATATCTAGGAGGTTGCTCAACAAACACTTGTTCTTTCAAATCACCATGTAAAAATGTCGATTTCACATCTAATTGGAAAATAGGCAATGAATTTTGAGCTGCAAGAGCAATCACCAGCCTGATTGTATCATGACGAGCAACAGGGGCAAACACCTTTTTGTAATCAACACCAAATTCCTACTTATAGCCTTTAGCTACTAAGCGCGCCTTGAATTTGTCAACCTCGCCATTTTCCTTCAGTTTTATCTTGTAAACCCACTTCACACCATTTGTTTTGAGCCCTTTAGGAAGATCAGTCAACTCCCAAGTGTTATTGTGTTCAATGGCTATCGTTTTTTCATTTATTGCTTTTCTCTATTTGGACTCTTTTACGGCTTCTTCAAATGCTACTGGATTACAATATGAAAATAGAGCAAAATGTGCAACTTCCTCTTAATTAATTCCCTCTACCACAAAATTCTCCATCCATGCAGGTCACCTCCTGGTACGCTGAGGACGTACATTAGCTGGTTCAGCGGCTTGTTGCTCACTTTGCACTTGCACTATTGGCTGCTGCCCTCCATCTTCCTTGTCACCATCAAAATCAGCTTGTATTTGTTGTTCAATTCTGTCTGCATCCCAATTCCAAAACGGATCCTCAACGAACACCACATCACGACTGATAACAATCTTCTTGGTGATAGGATTGTACAATTTGTATGCTTTTGATTGCTTACTAACACCAAGAAAAATGTATTTTTCTCCTTTGTCATCAAGCTTTTTCCTCTTTTGATCTGGAACATGGGCATAGGCAACACACCCAAAAATTCTAAAATAATCTACAGTCGGTCTTTGATCACTCCAAGCTTCTTGTGGTGTGATATTTTAAACAGCTACGGTGGGGCTTCTATTCAAGATATGGATAATCCAATTGAATGTTTCAGGCCAGAAAGCTTTTGAAACTCCACTCCTTGTCAAAAAACTTCATACCATGTTCAAAATTGTGCGATTCTTCTTTTCGCAGATGCCACTTTGTTGAGGTGTGTATGATGCTATTAATTACTTCTTAATTCCTTTCTTATCACAAAAAAACAACAAATTCTTCTTAATTGTATTCTCCACCACGATCACTATGTAGTACCTTGATTGGAGTCCCTGCTTCTTTTTCAATTAGAGCTTTGAAACTCTTAAAGGCCGTGAAAGCTTCAGATTTTTCATGCAAATAATAAACCCAATTTTTTCGACTAAAATCATCAATGAACGATATAAAATATCGTTTACCTCCATTTGACGTAGGAGTGATCGGTCCACATAAGTCTAAATGCACAAGTCCCAACGCCTTCCTCGCTCTCCATGATTTTCCTTTTTGAAATGGTTTTCAATGTTGTTTACTGATGACACATTCTTCACATACTTGAGAAAGAGTTTGGATGTGTGGGAGGCTTGTTACCATATTCTTTTGCTGTAATGTTTTTAAACCTCTAAAATTTAAATGCCCATACCGAAAGCGCCAAAGCCAACTTTTATCTTCCAAACTTGCAGAGAAGCATGAGTTGGTGACGGTGTGGAGGTACAATAGAAACATTCTGTTAGGTGTCATATCAACTTGGGCAATTAATCCCAATTTTTCATTTTGTATTCTGCAAACTCCATCTTTAATGGAAATCTCATATCCCTTTTTCTTGTAGTTGGCCAATGCTCAACAAATTTGTTTTCAAATCTGGAACAAAGTGGACATTAGATATAGCATGAACAACATTGCTTTTCATTTGAATTGTTACCTTTCCCTTCTCCATTACAGAGACTTTTGAATCATCACCAAACTTCACATTGTCACGTATAGACTCATATAACATCGAAAACGTAGACTTGTCGCCACTCATGATTGCTGCAACCTGTGTCCAAGTACCATAAATTCTTCTGCGTTTCTTTTTTGACATGACAAGCCATCAGCAAAGACACTTCTTCATTTTCTGCAAAGTTAGTTCTGTCTCTATTTTCATTATTCAAATTAACTCGACATTCTGATTGATAATGGCCATACTTGTGACACCGAAAACACTCAACATCATATTTGTCTGCTGACTTTGTTCTGAAAGATGTAGAGTGATGGCCTCCTCTTCCTCTTCCTCTTCCTCTTCTTTGAGAATGAGACTCGTGGTGGTGGTGGTGGTGATGGTAACCACGATCATTGTTTACTCTATCTCCAACTCTGCCTCTACCTTTTCCTCTACCACGACCTCCTCTGTTTGTGAGATGATTATCTGTAGAAGCCTTTAATGCATGCTCCTCATTCTCTTACTGACAAATTTTCTGCTCATGTATCAACAAATAACATTGCAACTCATCAATTGAAAGTTCCTTGATGACATGAGCTTTCCTCAATGGAACAAACTACAAATTGAATTTTGTAGTCATGGAGTGAAGTATTTTCTCAATCACAGTAGCATCATCTGTTTTGTCACCATGAATTTGCATTTTGTTGACAATGGCCATTGTACGTGAAAAATAATCAGTTATCGACTCACCCGATTTCATTCGTAGTGTTTCAAACTCCAAACGAAGTGCTTGAAGCCTCTTTGCCCTCGCAGAACCCTGATATTTTTCTTCATGGAATCTCAAATATGCTTGGACGTGTCTTTGCAAAGGATGGTTTCCAAGATTGAATGGTCAATTGCTTGGAAAAGATAATTTTTTACTTTTAAATCTTTCAAGCGCAACCCTTCTATTTCCTTCTTCTGAGCCTCTGTCACTGCTGTGTCATTTGTTGGTTCCTCAATTCCCTCAGAAACAACCTGCCAATACTCCTTGGACCTCAAGAAGTTCTCCATCAACATACTCCAATGATTGTAGTGTCCATCAAAGCGAGGAATGGATGGTTGAACAAAGTTGTTGGTGGCCATCACTTTGCTTGCTGTTGCTACTGAAAAAATCTAAGGCTTAAACCTGGCTCGGATACCAATGTAAAAAAAAAAAGCTGCTGCTAAGTTTTATTCTAAAAAGAAAAGGATTAGCGATAGAGACAAATAAGAATTGAAATGATTTCAACTTCATATTATTCACTAATCAATGCCTTTAAATAGGCAAAATTCCAACAGCTAATAGCTAGGAAATATGAATCCCACTACAACAGAATATCGAAATTAGAAGAGCAATAACAGTAAAATATTGATAAATTATTAACAGATTATTTACACAAGACATGATCTTTTTAACCAACTACTTGACTCAATCAAACTCCACACACACACATACAGCTTTAATAGAACTCAAAGTTTTCATATATGCTTTCGGATCTTATATGATTTGGTTAATGTATTACATTTATTTAAAAGAAATTTTGAAAAGTTTTAAAAATAAAAATTTAAATATTCTAAACATACATTGTTTAAAGCAGAGGGTGGGGTTGCTGCTAAGCGCCAATAAATTGGCATGTTTACAAAAGTCTTCTCCTCCCCAAGGAAGGCTACAATTTCATTGGTCTAAAATTTTCTTCTATATAATTCTTGCTCAAAATTAATTTCAAATATATATATATATATATTGGTTTTAAATATAAAAGAAAGGATAACCTCAATTGTGGACAACAACAGCCAACAGAAACAGGGGAGATGAAACCTGCTGCTGTTTTAGAGTCCCCATTCAAACTTTTGAAACCACCTCAATGTATCTTTCACCACGACTTTAAAATATATATTTTTTATTTTTTAAATATATTAATTCAAAAACACTAAAATTGTATTTGTACGGTTGAGATAAATGTTATTTTAGAAAGAAATTTTTAATATTGAAAGAAATAAAAATGTAAATATGAATGTGATTGCATTTGTAAAAATCTAAAATTAAATGCATAAATTATGAATTAATTAGTTGAGATGTTTGGTTTAAGACCATCGGTATGATGTGCTTTTTTCTCTTATTCATTGTTTGCGCTTCTTTAAATTAAATTTATTTTATGAGTTTCAATTAGATAAAATATTATTTAATTATAAAAGTTATTTGAGTTTTAACTTAATTGACATCAGACATTATTATCAATATAAGAGGATATATATTCAAATGCGCTTCAGAGCATTGTCCTTTTATTTACAAATCAAGAAAGAACTATAAATAATAAAAAAAAAATATTAAGAATTGTGATACTACACTTATTTAAAAAGAAGTAAATAAAAAAAAATTACACAAAATTGTTTCAAAAAAATAAATAGAAAATGATATAAACTATTATAATCTTAGTAATATTTTGTCCAGCTGATGAAAAAAGTCAGTTGAAGAACTGAAAATTTAAACAATGTATGTTATATAAAACTGAAAAATTATTCTCTTTACTTTAATTTGTTTGTATATTATTAAAACTAATCTAATTGTTAATAAAAAATATATAAACTTGAATCAATGATTCTTTTCTAATTTGCGACAAATAAATTGTTGAGTTATTGATTTTATTAATTTTTTGCACATGAATTTGATAAATTGTTGATCTTAAAATAAGTAATTTGATGATCGAGTTTAATAGTATGTATTAAATAATTTGGTTAACTTTTTAAATTTGAAAATATACAAAGATCAAATTATGATAAATTAAAATATTTTGACTAACTTCTAATTTCCATAAAATTATACCACAAACACCTCAAATTAAAAAAAAAAAAGATAAAAAGTGAGGATTAAAAAGGGGTGTCGCCTCACATTTTAAATTTAAATATCTTATTTCATTTGTATTTGTATTAAACATTATGTTTTATAAATGGTATCAGATGACACTATTTTTTATTATTTAAAACAACTCATTCTCACATTTTATTAATTATTTTTTATTATTAATGTGAAAAACCCATATATAAATACTTGAATTTACACTTAAATTTATTAAAATATTAACCCTAAATTATTTTGTATTCAACCTTTCACATAAGCACTTTTGTGATTGGTAGCTTAAAAAAGTATATTTATGCCAATTATAAAATTATATATTAGACATTAAATTATATCACATCACATCACATGATTAAAAATAATTATTATTATAAAGAAAATTCCAAAAATAATTTCCTTTTCCGAAAAAGGGCGTTTATTTTTTATATTTGAGTTTTAAAATATTTTTTTAATTTCAAAAATCATATGGTTAATATTGTTTATAACTTTTTATTATAATTCCGGGTGTATTTATATATTTTATAATCTGAATTTAATTTTGTTTGAACTGAAAAAGATATTTAAATAAAATTGACCCATGCTTGTGGGCTTTTTACCCTAAAAAAAGAGAAAGTCAAAGTGAAGGTAGTGAAGCTGTAAATGGCATTCTGGATGGGGTGTGAAGTAGTTTTAATAATCATATCCGTAGGTATCTTAAGTACACATGTTTGTCACAATAGAGTCATGACAAACACTGTCATCTTCACCCACTTTTTGGTGAGTCAAGGTTTTCTTAAATAAGTGGTGTAGCGTAGGGTGAAAATTAAACAGTATAAAATCTATTATTTTAAAGTTTATATTTTTATAATTTTTAAATGATTAAATTAAATTATTATTATTTTTTGAAGTTAAAATATAATTTTATTATTATTAATTATTAATTTTATAAATTATAAAATGTCTAAATTAAAAATTTATCATTTTAAGGAGTCATGACTGGATCGCCACTGAAACAGAGGATCACTCCAACTTATAATTCTCAACACAAATATATTTACATACAAAAAGCAAATGCATAATTATGAAATGTTTAATCATATTACTTTACATTTAACCATAAGAATATAAAGTGCATAAGCAAGCCTCAATTATTAACATATTAATTAGTCATGGATAGCCTATGTTGGACCTTATTAAGTGCTTCTAGGAGAAAGGATTGTATGAAACAGTGACGCCATGTCATTTGTATCCCTTTCCAATAGTTTTATGCCACATCAGTATTTTCATCCTGAATTTCAGGATTTTAATTTGGATTTGATTTTTTTCAGGATGAAAATCAAGATTTTAATTTGGATTTGATTTTTTTCAGGATGAAAATCCTGAAATTCAGGATAAAAATACTGATATGGCATAAAACTATTAAAAAGGGATACAGATGACATGGCGTCATTGTTTCATACAATCCTTTCCCGTACTTCTAGATTAAAGCAAACTTCAAAGAAAAAAGTCAGACGCTAGATGAAAATATCACGTGGCAATAATTAAAATATATACTTCTCTTAAATATTCTAGTTTAGGGAAAATTAAATCCATTTTCAAATTAAACGAAATATTTTTCAATTTTTTTTAAAAGTTTTCCATAAAAATGAATTTTTTTAAACAAAAATATTTGATAATGAAGTCTTAGTTGTATTTGCAAAGTTTGAGACATTGGGACTTATATACTTTAGGTTGTAAGTCTCTATCTTATGAAAACAATGCGATAAATTGAGTTATTCAATTTTGACATTATGATTTATTTATAATTCCAATTTTATAAAAAAAAATCATTTTAATTTTTCATTTAATTTTTTTACTTCTTTTAAATTTTTAAACTTACGTTATTTGTCAAATCATTTTAAAATAGATTAAAAAGTTAACATTTGTTAACTTTACTGATGTGATGCATGTCACGTTAGCACTTAATTAATTTTTTAAAATTAAAAATTAAAAAATATAAAATAAATAATTTAATTTTTTTAAAAATAATTTTTATAATTTTCTTGAATTTTAATTAATTACTAATCACACATGACAATTCATGCGTGTCACGTCAATAAAGTTAACAAATATTAATATTTCTATCAATTTTAAAATGATTTGACAAATAAATCAATTTTAAAAGTTAAAAAGATAATATATATATATATATATATAAATAGTTAAAACAATTTCTTTTATAAAATTAAATTAAATGATGAAATAAATCATTAATACGAATTAACTCAATTTATTTGGAGAATGCATGTCATGACAAACTACATGCATATTAATTATGTCTTTGAACATTCGCCTGGAAAAGCACACGTTTTATTAATGATTAAAAAAGTGGAATCATAATTACACAATCACCAAAGGCAGCTGGCCTCAACATTGAGGCCAAATGTCAGCTAATTACTAGTTTATTCCGATCTTATCTACTTCTTTAAGAATTTGGTCGACTTTTGTTAATAGCACAATTAATGAATGATTGGCCACTAAGAGTAATTAATTAGCTAAGTTACCATAAACCACAGCATCAGAAAGAAAGTAAAATAAAGTTTATCCATTAATTACATTGAGATTTAATATGCCGTAACCCATGATCTGCCTTGCCCCTCTTCTCTTCTCTTCTCTTCTCTTCATCATGGCAATATCTCTCTTACTAATTTAAACAAAAACACATGAACGTAAAATGAAAAACAGTGTCTTAGCGAGGGGTAGGGTTATGGGTAGAAAAAAGGGAACCCATAAAACCTTATGCTCCACCACCACCTCCAGAGTTACAACCCACGGCGATCAAGGGCGGCGCCGCCTCCCTCTAAAAGCTCGAGCTCGGTTCATGTTAAGACTGTTCCTCCCAGTCCCACCCAGGTTCCGAGTCCTTTCGAAAGCGTTCCTCATCAACGGGTCGTTCTCAATCTCAACAAGACGATCATAAACCCATTGATTAGCAAGTGTATTGGCTACAAAAATCAGCTCCAGATTTGCCCTAGTCCTCCTATTCTGCCGCACAATCTCTGAAGCTGCAACTTGCGAATCTCTCAGCGACCGCATCACACGCCCATTAACCCTTCTCGTCCTTGACAAACTAGCTCTCATAACTCTCAGGCCACGACCCTGTTTTGACAAGGAAGATTCATGAATCAACGCCCGTAACTTTAATTTCACCAAAATGCTTGCCGGAAAAAGAAAAACTTACCCAATTTTACTACTTTGAAAAACAGAAAAGGAAAAGCATCGAAACTAAAGTGAAAGAAAGAAAGAAAGAAAGCTGACCATGATTGGAAAGCGAGGCAGCCAAAAATGGTGAAACCAAAACCCTGTCATTATGCACCCAAAAAAAACGAGAAAGAAACAGGAATCTTCCCCTTCTTTTGGAGGATTTTTCGATTAGATTAAAGCTAAGAAGTGGAGAAGGCTCTTCAGTTTTTTTTTTTTTTTCTCTTTTTGTACCAGAGACTGAGGTGTGAGGAGATAGAAGAAGAGGAGCATATATATCCCCTTTAGAAGACGTTCAATCGTGCGCTGTATCGAACGATCATTATATATATGTATATAAAACAAAAAGAGAGAGAGAAAAAGAAGATGTAATTTGTTTTAGGATTAGCGTGAGATACATTGCTACCGAAAATTTTTAATTTTATATTTAGAGTTACAAATATATGACATTAGTGGTAATGGGATTTTGACATTGTTGAAGTTTTGGAATTTTTAGATAGTTGAAGTTTAATTATTTACAATTATGATGTATAAATTTTTATTTTTAGTATGTACGTAAATCATTAATATTGATTTATAACAGTAAAATTTAAAACATATATGTAGTAATTGATTTTAAATATTTTATTACACCCTAAGAGTGGAGTTTTCAAGGTGGATGCAATGATTTCCCCTTCTTTCAAGTCGTTGCAAATAGCGAAAATGCCGGTTGGAGTGTCCACCCCAAATGCAAACAGGCGTCGGCGTATTTGGAAAAGTCTTCTCCTTCATAAACAAGTTACAATTTCATTGGTTTACAAAACTATTAAAATAATAATAACTCTATATTCAATTCCTACAATTCTTCCTCAATTTTATATTTATATTTTTTTTTAATTTTAAATTCAGCTTCCTTTCATCTATATTATTATTTAAATTCTTAATTAAATTGACGGTTATTAAAATAATTTTTTATTTAAAGTAAAACTATATTGTATAAGGAAAATTTAGTTTTTTTATTTTAAAAAATATTAAAATTTTGACATATTAGGATTTAAATCCATATCAATTGTATTAAAAAAAATTAATTTACCACTCAACTAAAATTTTATTTTAAATTTTTTATGCACACTTTATTAATTCCATCAATTGTATTCATAATTTTATTGACACCAGCTCAAGATTAATGACAATCCCATGATAAATAACTGTATTTATTTAGTATTCTTAATTAGATGTATTTATGTATTTAGATCTCATTTTACTCTCAATTTATTATTATTTTTATACCGTACATGAAATTTCAAACCACACATTTTATTATTTATTGTAGGTTACTTTAAACACGCTTATATATTTTAAATATGTAATTTCCACACACATAAACATATGATAAAATTTTTTATATAAAATAAATTCATTATGCATTATAATCTTTTAAATCATAAATAATACATACACATAATAAAACTCATTCATAATAATCTAAAAGATAATGTAGACATAAAATTCAGATAAAAAAAAAAACAATCAATCTTACCAATTACCAACACAGCCAGTCGCCGGGAAAATGATCACAAAACCCTTATACTATATCTTGATTGTATTTTAGCTCTTTTACTGAAAAAATGAGTAAATTGGTTCTTGTATATTATATGAGTGAATAAAACAGCCTCTCCATTAAAATTACACCGTTAAATGTTTGTTTTAGTATTATATATAAGGTATAATAAAAAATTTAATCCTCAATCTTTACACTTTTATTCAATTTTAACCCCTATTACTTTATTGGAAATAAATTAGAAATTTTTGAAACTAACAAGGGTCAAAAAGGCCTTAGAAAAAATTTAAGAAAATCAATTAAACCCTTTTAAAAATTTAAAATTTATTAAAATTTCATAAAAACTATAAAAAAAATTATAATTTTAATTTTTTATTAAAAAATAACAATACTAATCCATTAAAATTGAATTACCTGCCAATGTTGATAAGACTCTTTTATTTTTAATAATTTTTATCAATTTTTAAATTTTAAAAAGGCTTAATTGAGTTTTTTTTTTTTTTTTTTGTTCCTAAGGCATCTTTTACCCTTTAGCCTTTTTAGTTTAAAAATTTTTTAATTTACTTCCAATAAAATAGTAGAGGTCAAATTTAATAAATGTGTAAAGGTTGATGACTAAAGTAGTTAGTATATCTTATACATAACACTAAAACAAATATTTAAAGGTGCAATTTTAACAGAAGAATTATTTTATTCATTCACCTAATACATAATGACTAATTTATCTATTTTTAATAGAAAAACTAAAATACAATCCAAAATAAACGATAGGAAGTTTTATGGTAATTTTACCGCAATCGTGATTGGCAATTTGGCACAGAGTTGTATTCTTTGTTTGTTTGTTTGTTTGTTTTAATCATTTGAGATATTGTAATTTAAATATGAAAGAAAGGGAATATCCTTTTATGGGCAACAGAAAAAATTATGGGAGATCAAAACGGCGGCGTATTAGAGCCCAAACTAGCCACAATTCCACTTGGGTTAAACTTTACTATTAATCCCTGTACTATGTGTAAGTTGTGAATTTAGTCTCTATACTTTAATTTGGTCCTTTTCAATATTTGTTCTTTTTAAAATTTTACTCTTGATCAAATGATAGCTACTGAATTCATTAAGTTAAAATATTCAATTTTCAAATTTTGATTCAACAAACATATTATTGCATGTATAATGCCAAGTCAGCTTGTTATAATTTTCACATATTACTTACCAGAAAACCAATTAATAGATTTAGGCTTTGTTTGTTTCAACTTTACAGAATATATTTAAATAATTTATTTTTCATTTTAATCAAATAATTCATTATAATTTTCATGCATATCACTTCTCTTGTTTCAATTATAAATTTCACAAAGTTTATAATTTAATCCTTAACATCATGAAGATTCATTATTTACTATAATTTCACCTTAACATCACTTTGTAATCAATTCACTACTTATCATAAATCTCAAATGAATATTTGTTTCATTGAAAACAACTTTTATGAAATATTTTCAGGAAATTTGCCAAACAACAGAAATCATCCAAACACCAGAAAATATTAGCTTTTCCAGAAATCATTTTCCGGAAGTCATTTTCAATGAAACAAATGGAGCCTTAACAACTGTTGTTTACATGAACATTGAAATTTTGAAATTAAAAAAAAAATATCTAGTGACTAAGAATGATCCATTTGGAGAACATGGACTAAATCTACACCTTTACGCATAATACATGAATAATAGTAGAATTTAACTAAACATATTTAACTACTACCATTTGGTTAGGACTAAAACTTCAAAATACTAAAAGTATGGGGACTAAAATGTCCAATTCAAAAAGTTCATGAGATAAACAAGATGAATTTAAAGTATATATGCAAAATATAAAGTCTAATTGTAGAATTTGACCTTCCACTTATGAAACCACATGATGTTTTTTATACAATGCCTGTTCTTCTACCAATAATCTATTTTCATTCAAAATATTAAAAATTATAATTTGCAGTTGAAATAAATGGTTTCTAAAAAGATTTTAAAAATTGGAATTTCATTAAATAATTATAATACAAAAATAATGTTATTAAATAATAAAATGTAAATATGAAAGCCATTGGATTTGTAAAATTTATATATATATATATATATATATATTAATGTTTGAGAACATGAATTTTAATTTAATTTGTTATAAAAGTTAGTATCATTGTTTTGATAATTTAAGAATGGTAAGAATTAGTTGTTAAAATAAGAAAAAAATATAATGATATTAATTTTTATGTTTACTTTTATCACTATCATTTATAATTAAAAAATAATTTGCTCCTAAAAGAACCCAAGATTTATATAAATGGTACTTAATTATGAAACAATAATACCATAAAAGTTTCAAGCATAAAGATTAAAAATATCTCTACACTTGGAATTCAGGTTATAATAAAATAAAAAAGCTTAAGCTACCCTACAACCATCACCACCTACAGAAAGTGCATTTACCGTCTCAAACAACCCATCCCCCAGCGCCCTACTCTGTTTTCTCCATTAGATTTAAGGGTAAATATATGCTTTGGTATTTAAACTTGGCTTTAAAATTTAATTTGATACCTAAACGTTTTGTTTTTATCAAATTAGGTACTTGGACGTGGCTTGTTGGTCTATATCGGTACCTAAACTTGGGTTAATAGTTCAAATAACAAGTATTAATTGAAGCCAAAAAATCAAGTTCAAATACCTAATTGGACTAAAAAGGCTTTAGGTACTAAATTGAACCTTAAAGCTAAATTCAAGCACCTAATTGAATAAAGAAACTTAGATACCAAATTGAAGTTGAAGTCAAATTCAGGTATCAAAATGTATATTTACCCTATATTTGACTTTAAAAATGTATATTTAAGTCCTGTCGGATTTTATTTTTAATTTAATAATTGTTCAGTTGAATAATTATAAAATTATTAAAAGACTAATAATATAATTGTAACTTAAAAGAAGTAATTTTAAATAAAATTCTTAAATGAACTTTTTAACAGGTTGAACAAAAAAAAAAGAAAAAGTAATGAACTTTTCAATGATTTTTATTCCATTCATTAAAAGAAGTCAAAAGTGTTGAATTTCAGGATACTTCCATCTAGAATTCTAGGTTTACTGTCTGTTGACATAATAATAATCTGACCCCCACGTATATTCAGTAGACACGTTGGTCCTTTTTTAGAAGAAAATATCATCTCAACTGTAAACCCCATTTGTGATTCATACCTTAACTTTTAAAAGCCAAATCTAGAATTATTATATATTCGACCTTATCAAAAGGATAAATTTCCTAGTTTATCACTTAACTTTTAGAGTGCTTTTATTTTGGTACTCAAAATAAAATACTTGAAATTTTGTCACCTAATTTTTAGGATGCTTTCATTTTTGTCACCCAACCGTTAAATCTCTAACGACAATTAGACTGTTCGTACCACATCATGTTTACACTTTCATTTTTGGTTTTTTTTTTTCAATATTGAAAATTTAAATTTCAAAACATCAAAATCAAATAAATAAATTGTGAAAAAAAATTATCCTTTGATAATATCAATCAATTTGTTACTATAACATTTACATTAATTAATTTAATCTCCTTTTAAAATTTAAAATTTATTTTATATTTCCTAAGTAAAATCAACTCAAATAACTCATATTTAATATTTGTCTTTCTTTTGATTATATTATCTTATATTTTCCGTGTAAGCTAAAAGCAAAGAAAAACATTAAAATTAATTAATTTTATTTTTCATGCCAAACAAAATCTATATATATATATATTTTCATTTCTTTACCCAAACGAATAACAAGCAATTAATTTAATTAATTGCAAGGATTTTTCTTTGCTTTTAGCTTAGCTTGGAAGATCTGAGATTTATTCTTCATAGACAATTATTAAACATGAGTTATTCGAGTTGATTTCATTAAGAATAATTTAGCAACATAAAATAAAATTTTAAAATTTAGAAGGAGATTAAATTAATTGATTTCAATATTAAAGTAACAATTTTGTTAACATTATTGAGGGATAAATTTTTTTAACATTTTATTTAACTAATTTTGATGTTTTGAAATTCAAAATTTCAATATTGGAAAAAAAAAAGAAACTAGGTGACCAAACTGAAAGTTTAAACATGATATGACATGTACAGTTTAATTGCCGTTAGAGATTTAACGATCGGATAACTAAAATGAAAGCGTCCTAAAAGTTAAGTGACAAAATTGCAAGTATTTTATTTTAGGTGACCAAAATGAAAGCCCTCCAAAATTTGAGTGACCTAACCAGATAGTTTACGTAGATTTTTTACGTAGATTAAGAAATACATGTGAGCGGTAGGAAAAAAAAAAAAGAAGAAGAAGGTGCCGCACGTGCAAACGTAGTAGTGGAATTAGTTGTAGGAAAGAGTCAACAATTTGACTTTTGGACTTCTTCACCCTTATCCTAATCTTTGGAAACTTCTTTGCCCTTAACTGAAATTACTAGAGTTAGAATAAAAATAAACTGAAAAAGGTTTAAATAAAATAAAACTATGATAAACTGGTTACTCAATTTTTAGAGTCTTAAAATAAATTTTTTGTAATTTAGTCTCTAAATTTTTAAGGAGATTTTATTTTAGTTACCCAAAATGTTAAATCTCTAATGTCAATACATGCCACATCATATTTACACTTTTATTTTGGTTACTCAATTTCTAGGTTGTTTTCATTTTGGACATTTAAAATGAAATCCTTACAATTTCATTGTCCAACTTTTAAGGCGTTTTCATTTTAGTCACCCAAGCATTAAATTTCTAACGAAAATTAACTGTACATGCCATATCATATTTTCACTTTCATTTTGGTCACCAAAAAAAAAATATTTTTTAAGTATTGATTGGGTAAAAAGAAATCAACGATCAAAATGGAAAGTTGGTAGAAACTAAAATAATACACAAAAATTATCAAATTGTACTTATTTATCCCATCACAGAAAATTCTAAATTTCTTTTTTTTAATATTAAAAATTTAAATTTTATAACATCAAAATAAATTAAATAAATTGATGAAATTTTTTTATCCCTTAATAATACCAACCAATTTGTTACTATAATATTGAAATGACATAATGACAAAATTAGCCCCTAACGTTTGGGTGTTGGGTCACTTTGGCCCTTAAGGGTTTTTTTTGGAGCACTTTCATACATAACCTTTGTTTTTTTGGTCAAATTGGTCATTTTTAACGGTCTTGTCGACGTGAAAATTTTTTTTCCACCTAGGTGCCACGTATGTAGATGTTGACGTGGCATATAAGACAAAATAATGTCACGTCAACAAATGAATTTAAACTAAAAAAATAATTAAAATTTAAAAAAAATTAGAAAATTTTTAGGGTTTACCCACAATTAAAACAATTAAAAAAAATGAAAACAAGTTAAACACTAACCAAAAAAGAGAAACCCGATCGATCACAACAAAAACTGAACCCTAACTTTTGAATCAGTTAATCATAACAAAATATTAGAACCCTAACTCGAGGAAGGAAAAATTTGGGGTATGTTTTTATAATTTTCACTTTCAAACTATTATATATGTTATTTCGGTTAATGTTTAGGGTTCTTGGGTTTGCGGATTTCGATTTAGGTTTCAAAATTTTGGAGATTTTCGAGTTATGGGATTGTTGATTTTGGGGAATTTCGGGTTTACAGTTCATTTGTAACGTGTTTTCTCTTGGCTCTTTTGCAATGAGGATTGGTGAAGGTTCATGTTCCAAATCACAGAGAAGAAAATGTACAAACAAACAAATTGTTCTTCATTTTATTGCTTTGTTTTGTATGATTGTTTCTTTTTGTATTTGTTGGGATTTACTTTTGTTTTTTTACTTTACTGTAACTTTTTCATGTATTTAGAGTTAAATAAATATGTCTAAAGGAAGATTCCCCTCGATAAATTAGTTTATGTAAGCTCTCCCACCAAAAAACTTGTCTGTGTCTTGTCTTTTTATACATTGAGGACTGACTAAAGGAAGATTCCCCTCGAGCTAATATATTTAATATGAAACAATAAAACATCTTTGAAGTGAGAGAGAAGTGAGAGAGGGAGAAGGAAAAGGCAATAAAAAATTGAAGTTTGAAAATTTTTGAAGCCTTTAGGTTTGAACATAAATATATCCTCTTTGCCAGATTTTGAATTCCATCATTTTGCTTTGTGTTGCCGGTTGAAATTGTCATGGAATGTAAAACTAATATCATTAAAAACAATTTTGTTTATTAATTGAAAAGATTCTGGGAATTTAAATTGAGCTTAAATTATAGGGCTCTCCATGTAAAGGCAGTTTTGTTTACACTCTCGGCAGAACTTTAAGGATAGATCCACTGGGGAATGGCCTAATATCAATTAAAAATCTAGTACTGTACTAGTTTCTTTATTTGTTTAAATATTATCTGTCTTTCCATAGTTTTTAATTATCATTAACTAACAATTGGAGGAGTTGAGTTATTATTATTATTTTTCTAAAATTTAGTTATTATAATGGTATATAATTGGATGGCTTAGCCATGCAAAAGGTAATTTTAATAATTTAAGAAACTATATTATATCATGTTCTTTTTTCCTATTATTACTACAAATATGGAGAAGTAATTAATTGAAGAGTATTTGAGCCTTCACAATTGTTGTCAATTTATACTCATTTTACCAATATAATTACAGTTTTGTTGAGCTAATAAAAAAGATTACTACTTGTTTGGTTTAAGAATATTTTTTTTTTATGTTTAGTAAATAATTTGTATTTTTTAAATTTAAATTTAATTCTATATGCAGTTCCTTTTGCTAAAAAGTTTTTCTGTCTGTTTTGCCAAACTAGAGATCCCATCTTTTGCAGGTTCAACATTTGCAATGTTAACTCGTAGTTTCATTAGTTTTGCATCCTTGGTACAGATAATTTTCCAAGGACTTTGCTAATGCATTTGGCAAATATGCCTTATTCCTTCACCAATTATTTCCCTACCATCCTTTGTAACTCTAAGTTCAAGAGCACTGTTATAAACCATAACCTCTAGTATGTAGCCTTCAACATGTCCTTTTCGAAGAAGAAGCTTTATGTTTAATATGTCTCTTGGTTGTTTGTTTTACATTTTGTCATTCTTTGATAACTTTGGTGGGGGCAATAATTTTGGATTTTCTGTGAACTTAGTAATAACTCTTAGTGGGGGCAATAATGTTAGATTTTTCACTGCACGAGGAATGGAAGTGGTCTCTCCATGTTTTATTGTTGTGTTGTTATGACATATATATAATTATTAAATCATTTAAATTTATATGAATTGTTCATGATTTATATTATTTAATAATTTGTTTGTATATACCTTTTTTGGTTGCACATTGTTTGTCGTTATGCTTATAATTTTTTATTCCTTAAACTGCATATGTCTATAGAGGAGGAATACTACATCAACTTGCATGTTGGGGGTAAATTTGTACATGATCTCCATGTAAGGTATTTAGGTGGTGAGATGATGAGGCTTAAAGAGTATCCATATACGATATCGTATTTTGAGTTGTCTAAAATAGTTAAAGATGGGTTAGGGTTTAATACAGTGCAACTAATTTATTTCCATGTGCGTGGCAGTAGGACTTTGCAGGATAACATTAGGGTTGTGTGGAATGATAGTAGCACTATTAACATGATAAACTACTAGGTTAAGCATAAGGAGATAGACTTATATGTAGAGCACGAGATTGACACTACTATTTTTGTTGATGATGAATCAATGTTAGCTGTAACATGATTGCAATTTGGTGGTGATGGTAATGAATGTGGTGAGGGTGGTGAGGTTGTTGGCAGTAAATATGGTGAGGGTGCTGGCAGTAAATGTGGTAAGGGTGAGGGAGATGGTGAGGGTTCAGGTGAGGGTGGTGAGGTTGCTGGCAGTAAAGGTGGTGAGGGTGTTGAGGGTCAGAGTGTTGGGGAGGGTGGTGAGGTTGCTAAAGGTTTAGGTGTGGAGGTTGATGATGTTGCTGTCAGTGAAGGTGGTGAAAGTGATGGAGGTGGTGAGGAGGGTGTTAGGGAAGTGGAGGGGAAAACCAATGGGAAAGGTAAGGAAAAAATACTTGATGAGATTGAAAGTGAAAGCTCTAGAGAGCAGTTTGAGGCTGAGGTCCTTGAAGAAGTCGATGGTGAAGGACTAAATGATAGTGTTGGTAGGGAAGAAGATGGAAATGAGACTGAATATTTTGGTAGTGATGATCATGGGAGCATACTTGGGTTAGAAGATGATGACAATACTAATGTTTGTAGAAGAAGAAGTAGATTCCCTACATACAATCCAAACTCAGCAAGTTCACACTTCTGTATTAGGATGCTGTTTAAAGATGGTGAGCAATTCAAATTCGTAATTCATAAGTACTCAATGTGTTGTAGAAGGGAACTTAAGATAATCAAGAATGAACCAAATAGGGTTAGAGTTAAATGCATTGCATCAAAAAAGTGTAAATGGGGAATATTTGCAAGTTACAAAAACATGGTCAGATGCATGCAGGTGAAAAGTTTTCATGATGAGCACAACTATTGTGTTAGTTTTAGAAACAAAATAATCAATGTAAAAGTTATTGTAGAACATTTTGAAGCTACTATTGTGGACCACCCAAAAATGAAACTAAGGGAGATACAAAGAAGGGTAGCTTTAGAAATACATGTCAATGTTAATATGACAAAGTGTAGAAGGGCCAAGAAAATGGTGAAGGATAAGTTGGCAGGGAACTTCGTACAATAATTTGCTATGCTGTGGGATTATGCTGATGAGTTGAGACTAAAGAATCCTGGAAGTACTATAAAGATGACAGTAAATAGAGTCACACCTGAATCTCTACCACATTTCAAGAGGTTTTATGTTTGTTTTGAAGCATTGAAAAGTGGTTGGAAAGAAGGGTGCGGACCTATACTAGGCTTGGATGGTTGCTTTTAAAAAGGTCTATTTAAGGGTGAGCTGTTGGGAGAGATGGAAACAATTAGATGTACCTACCCAAGCTATTGTTAAGGGGGAATGCATTGATTCTTGGGCATGGTTTCTTAGTCTATTGACAGCAGACTTAGGAATGGAAGATAATTTTTGGTATACCATCATCAGTGACCAACAAAAGGTAAACTATTTATTTTGCATTTATTTATTACTAATACTATTAAATATTATTGATGATTTACTTATGTTTTGTAAATTACTTTGCAGGGTCTCAAGATAGCCATTAATGACATTCTGCCTAGAGTAGAACATAGAAATTGTGTTAGGCGTGTCTTATCAAACATGTCTGGTAGGAAGAAAGCAAAGATATTCGAATTTGATTTTTGGAAAGTTTTGAAGTCTACAACAGAGAGGGAGTGAGAACAAAATAAAGAATACTTGTATAAACTTGATGAATGTGTTGCAAAGGAGTTATTCTCTAAGAATTCGAAAGCTTGGACCAATGCCTTCCAAGGGTTACACTCGGTGTCAGATATTGTAGACAATAACCTCTGTGAAGCATTTAACTCCAGTATTGTTGTGTCTAGATTTAAGAGTATAATAACCATGTTGGGGGAAATTAGAATTAATATGATGACCAAAATAGTGGTTAAAAGGAAGCAATACAGTTCATGGAAATATAATTATGTTCCACTAATAAAGAAGAAATTTGATGACAGTAAGAAGGAATGTGTTGATTGGAAGATGATTTGGAATGGGGAAAATGAGTGTGAAATTAAGAAAGACAGAAAATAGTATGTAATAAATGCAGAGCATAAAACTTTCAGTTGTTGAAGTTGGCAATTATCTGGGATGCCTTGTCTCCATGCCTGCTGTGTTATATGGCATCTTGAACAAAATCCTAATGACTACTTACATAGTACTACCACAAGGACACATATTTGAAAGCATACGAATATGCTTTGCAAACCATAAATGGGTCACATGAATGGACTAAATCTGGTATTGAGCTCGTGCTTCCACCAGTTGAGAAAACAATGCCTGGTAGGCCAAAGAAGAATAGGAGGAAGGCAAAAAATGAACCGAAAAAAGTGAAGCTTGGACAACTCAGTAGGGCTGGTCTAATTATGAGATGTAAGAAATGTGGTGGTGAGGGTCACAACAAAAGATCATGCATTCAACCTAACACAACAAAAACACATGTATATCGTAAACACTTTTTCATTGTCAATTCCAAAATATTAAAATTTTTTGGTTTTAGTTTGGTACGAGTGCGAGAACTAGAAGCCCAAAAAATAACAACATAATACCATGCATTCAGCCTAATACAACTGGATCACAGGTATACCGTATACACTATTTTAATGTAAATTCAAAAACATTTTAATCTAATTTGGGGTTTTGATTTTTTTTGGTCTTAGTCTGGTACGAGTACACAAACTAGAAGCCAAAAAAAGAAAAACAGAACACCATGCAGTTAACCTAACACAACTGGATCACAAGCATATCGTAAACACTTTTTAATATCAATTTCAAATTATTTAAATCTAATTTGGGGTTCTGATTTTTGTTCTCAGTCTAGTACAAGTATGAGAACTAGAAGCCAAAAAAGGATGGCATATCAGGAACCTATCAGCACACAAGAATCCACTGCATTAAAGAAGATGAAGAAATGAATTGAGATGGTTAACATATTTTGTTTGTTTTTTGAAATGATTTGTTGAAATGGTTCGTTAACATCTTACTGCTATAGGATCATTTTGTTAGCATAACATATTTTGTTTGTTTTTTTAAATGGTTTGTTGAAATGGTTGGTTAACATATTACTGCTATAGGATCATTTTTTTAGTATAACATATTTTGTTTATTTTTGAAATGATTTGTTGAAAGATGTATACCATTACTGCTATAGTAGCTTTTTTAACATGAAATTAGTGAAGCCTCACATATGAAAAGAGTGAACATGAAATTGGCAAGTGTATTAGATTTTTGTTTTGTGGGGGAATATTTTTATACTAATGTCAGCCTTGCTTGCTAGTTTTAGTTAAGCTGTTCAAATACATGAAATTGAAATCAAAACAAACAATAATGGAATGAATAAATCCAATAAAAACTAAATTATAGAGAACAATTTTAATCTAATGGTTTTAATCCAATAAAAATCAAAATGGAACTGCCCAAAACCATCTTAGAAGACTTTGATTCTGGAAGTTATAATCTAATGGTTTTCTTCATGTAACACTATTATCTATATTATGGATAAACTATTCATTAGAAAACTAATGATCTAACAATAATCCACAACATTAGAAAGGTTCCCTTAAGGCTACCAAATCCTAAAAAAAAAAACATTAAAAATGTTTGCAATCCCCGAACATTTAGTACATATAAATGGGTCAAATTATAACATTCCTAAATAATGTGACAAATAAGATAAGCAATACAGTGCAAATAAACATTTTCTTATAAAACTCTTTATCTTTCTTGAGTGATTTACATTTTTGCTTCAAGCTCTTAATCTTTGTGTTTAATTTAATGTTATCCATAACATCAGGATTCATCTATTTTGTTTGGTTGTCCTTGCCCATATTTTGCACACTGCCACTCTCAGACATCTTAACATTACTGCTTTTACTGCCACTCTCAAACATCTCACCACTTCCACACTTCATTATTTTCTTCTTAAATCTTGTATTCTCTTTTGCAAGTTTTCTTTTCCTATCACGTAATTCACGTATTACTTCATTCGCCCTGTTACACAGCTTATCATCATACCACTTAAAAAATCCGCATCCACCAACCTACATTTCACACAAAAAAATTGACTTTTTATTATATAAACTCTACAATTCCCCAATTTAGTCCAGCCGATACAATAATAATAAATTACCCAAATACAATTTTGTATACGTAGAAAAGCTCAATTACTCATTTACACATCATAATTCCATGAGAAATTCGTCCATCTTTCTACATACAAAATTGTAAGATGACACAATTTCTACATCCCCAATTCAGATTTACCCATCACTTTCAAAATACAAGAACAATCATTTTTTTTAAAAAATAGAAAACCTAACATAATTCATGGAGGCCAATGTTTGAGCTTACATCCTCACCTATCCCAAAATGACCAAATGCAGTTTCAATGTCATACTTGTCAACTCTGTAATCTGGTAACCCCATTCAAGAAAAATGAAATATCCACAACTGAGTTCATATACAGTGACTACTCTAATATTCACGCATGAGAAAGAAATATTTCATCAATATCCAATTAAAAAAATAAAAAAATCCCCAATTTCTTATGAACCCTAAAACAAATCGGCTAAATATGCTTACCCGAATACATTTCACGCATGGAAAAGAAATGTTTCATCAATATCCAATTAAAAAAATCAAAAAAAAGAATCACACAATTTCTTATGAACCTTAAAACAGATTTGCTAAATATACAGTGACTACTCCGGCCAATTTACCAGTAAATGCCCTTTTTTTCAAAAATTACGGAAATGAACCTATTATTTAATCCCATGTTGTTAGTTAAAAGAGGAAGGAATCCCACATTGTTTAGGAACAAGCTGCAAACCAATTCATGAGTCTATATATACACATATCTCACATCCCACATTGCTCAAGAAAATAAGGGAAATGAGACTTTGGGTCTATATAAAGATTTGCTTTGTAAGTTATATTTCCATATTAATTGGTGACACCTTAAAAAAAATGGTGTTGTCACTTTGAGCCTTTATAAAGGTTTATTCTCGTAAATTTTTAAAAAAATTGGTCTATTTTTATAATATCTAAAAAATGACATTTTTTAAAAATTTAATTCGAGAATAATTTTTTTTTGGAAAAAAACACGGGCTAAAACAGCCCACAGGGGCGTTTTTGCCACATCAACAAAGCGCCCTTAAGGAGCGTTTTACGCTGATGTGGCAAAAACGCTCCCCCAGGGACGCGTTTTCTTGCCACATACCCTGACATCGCGCTGACGTGGACGCGCTTTCGGGGAAAATGGCCCATTCCGGTAAATAATTAAATAATAGGTCAATTTCCGTAATTTTTGAAAAAAGGGCATTTACTGGTAAATTGGCCGACTACTCCAATCCTAATTCTAATGCTATGATGAATTGTTGCACCAATTTAGTCCAACCGACACAATAATAAAGAAAATAAAAAATTCTCAATTTCTTATGAACCCTAAAACAAATCAGTTAAATATATGCTTACCCAAAAATCTGAGCAACCATAATACCTTCTGCCTGGGTTTAAATTGCTCCATGATGTCTCTCTCGGAGCTAACTTGTTACAAAAACAACTTTTTTTCTCTTCATCATAAACGAACTCTCCTTGTGATGATAAAACCAGCTTCGAATAAGGTAACTTCTCCATTGATGGCTTCCAATCACTTTTTTCAAACAATATTTTCAATTTTTTTACAAACCCACTAAATTTCAAGCTTCAATTTCTAAAGAATTTCAATGGAGAGGGAGAGGATTTGAGATTTAGGGTTTTTCATTTAGGAGCTGCTAATTTCTTTTAATTCTGCCCGTGTGTGTTTGTTAGGGGTTTAATTTTTTTTTAATTTTAATTATTTTTTAAGTTTGAATTTATTTGCTGACGTGACATTATTTTGTCTTATATGTCACGTTAGCATCTACATATGTGTGGCGCCAAAGTGACCCAACACCCAAACATTAGGGGCTAATTTTGTCATTATGCCTATTGAAATTAATTATTTAATATCCTTCTAAAATTTTAATTTATGTTTCAATTATCTTTAATAAAATCAATTCAAATAACTCATATTTAATATATGCCTACGAAACTTAATTAAATTAATTGTTTATTCTTCGTTTGGGTAAAGAAGTAATGAAAAAAGTATGAATTTTGTTTGGTATGGAAGATAAAATTAATTAATTAAATTAAATGCAATGAAATTTTCTTTGTTTTTAGCTTAGCATGGAAGATTTAAGATCATATAATAAAAAAAATTTGTGTTTCATAGACAATTATTAAAGATGAATTATTTGAATTGATTTTAATTTGGAAATATAAAATAAATTTTAAAATTTTAGGAGATTAAATTAATTAATTTAACTAATTTAAATATTATAGTAATAAATCAGCTGCCACTATCAAGGGATAAATTTTTTAAATAATTTATTTAATTGATTTTGATGTTTTAAAAATTAAATTTTCAACATTGAAAAATAAATTTAGAACTTTCGGCTAGGGGTAAAGAAGTACAACTTGACAAAATTTTTAATGCACTATTTTAGTTTCTACTGTTTTTCGTTTTAATCTTCAATTTTTTTATCTCAATTAATACTTTAAAAAAAGATTTTTTTGGGTGACCAAAATGAAAGCGACTTAGAAGTTGGGTGGCTAAAATGAAAGTGTAAATATGATGTGACATGTAAAGTTAATCATTGTTTGATATTTAACGCTTGAGTTACTAAAATGAAAGTGCCTTAAAAGTTGGGTGACAAAATTGCAAGGATTTTATTTTGAGTGACAAAAATGAAAGCATCCTAAAATTGGTAACCAACTGAACATTTTATTCAAAATATTAAATATATTATTTTTGTTATGAATATATTATTAAGTGGATGTCAATTAAGATCCAGATAAGTTTTGATGTACTTTAAATTTTAATAATCATTAGAAGTATATCTTTACTTCATTTATACTTCTTATACCTATAAATAGAGACTTTGGAGAAGCTTTGTAAATATTTCGATTAATCAATAAAATACGCTCTCTTTTCTCTATGTTCTTTATTCTCTGTCTTTTATTTTATAACACGTTATCAGTACAATTTTCTTTTAATTGTTTTTCTATATAAGTCACAAAATTTTTTTTCCCTTTCACCAAGCCATACCCCTTTCAAGCAACAACCAATGCAGTAGTTGGTTACTCAAATTTGCTACTCAAGTTGTTGTCGATTGCCTTTTAGAGCTACTGTTATTTCAATTTTTAATTGAGGCTTACGCATTATGGGTAATCATTATGCAAAGAAATATATATAATCCTTACATGTCATGTTTTTCTCCTTTGTTGATTGATTTTTGGTAAATTTATTTTATGAAAAATATTATTACTTTAAGGTTTCTTTTAAACTAAGATTCTTTTATTAAATTATAGTATGCATAATATTTAGATGTTTAAATATATGATTATTAAATTCTTGTTATTAAATATTCCTGTAATTTGATTAAAATTATGGTGGAAAGTGTTATTAACTTACCATAGTTGATTAAAGGGAAATCTGATAGGATCTATTGAGTCTTATTAACTTGCTAATGTTGAAAGATTGTATTATATCTTTTAAATTGAATTTATAAATATTTAATTAGAAGCTTCATAAGATTTTATAACATATATGTGGTATTGGAATTTAGTACAATGTATATCGGATAACTTTCAAGCATCATATATGAAAATTTTATTGTTTATTAAATGATTTTTACTATTAGATTATAAATGTTATTATGAAAACAAAGTTGTTTTACCACTTGCAATAGTGCTCGTGATAATAACCAAGGTGATGATGATGATGTTAAAGATCTTCAGGTATATTTTACTAAATTTATTTATTATATCATGTTTATTATAATTGGAGACTAATCATGACAACGTGAATAGATAAATTTTGATTTGAAATCCACGCATGTTTGAGATGGTGATTATGAAATAAAGAATCTATTAGGACATTTATAAGTTCGTCCTAGTAAATCTATTGCATTCCTCGAAGTGAATACGAACATAAATCTATTGGGACGTTTATAAGTTCGTCCTAGTAAATCTATTGCATTCCTCGAAGTGAACGCAAATATAAAGAAAATAAAAGATATAATCATGGACCACTAAAAGGGGAACATAGTAATAAATAAGAGAACAATGAGAGTTCTCAAGATAACTCTTCAAAGGGTAAAGATAACTTATGTTATCAATGTGATATGAAAGATTATTAGCCACATACGTGGCGCATCCCAAATATTTTGTTTATGTTAATATTCTTTGAGAATGGATATGAGAATTCCTCATACGTCATATCGGATCGGATTTCAATCTCGGACGGAACGATCACATGTGACGGATCTGATCTATATCTACGAAGCATCGAAGCGTGAAATCGTTGTGTATCTTTTCTAATTCGAGGGCAACTTCAATCTATAAGCAACGAGCCCAATCGTTCGATGATCTCGTATGGTCCGATGAATCTCGGACTTAGTTTGCCTTTCCGACCAAATCGGAGTACTTTCTTCCATGGAGAAACTTTCAAGAATACCCGGTCTCCGACCTGGAACTCAATGTCTTTATGTTTTAAATCAGCGTATGACTTTTGACGATCCGAGGCAGCTTTTAAACTATCTCTGATTATAGCCACTTATCGTTCCGTCTCTTTAATTAAATCAACCCCGTGTATCTTATTTTCACCGAGCTCGGTCGATTACAGCGGTGTATGACACTTGCGACCATATAGAGCTTACGTAGGTGCCATTTTGATACTAGATTGAAAAGCTGTTATTATAAGCAAATTCAATCAAAGGTAAGTATCTTCCCACGTACCTTCAAACTCAAGGACGCAACATCTCAACATGTCCTCAAGTATCCGAATGGTTCGTTCGGTGTGACCGTCATGTCTGCGGATGAAAGGTCATGCTAAAGTGGAGTTTAGTACCTAAAGCATCTTGCAACTTCTTCCAAAACCGCGATGTGAATCTCGGATCTGCATCGAAATAATGGAACTCGGCACACCATGTAATATCACAATTTGAGATACATACAACTCAAACAAGTTTATCAAGCGAATAGTGCATGCGAACCCAAGCACAAAGTGAGTGATTTGGTCGATCTATCCACTATAACCTGATCGCATCTTTCTTGCTTTCGGTTATCGTCGAGGCAAACCGGATACAAAATCCATAGTGATTCTATCCCATTTCCATTCGGTATCATGATCGGTGAAGTAACCTGAAGGCACTTGATGCTCGGCTTTTACTTGCGACAAATTAAACACTTTGAAACAAATTCGGATATATCCCGTTTCATGCCGGCCACCAATAGAATTGTTTCAAATCATTATACATTTTCGTGCTACCGGATGTACCGATAGTCGACTATTATGAGCCTCATTCAAAATCATCTGAATCAAATCCACATTCCTCGGAATACATATTCGCCTTTGAAGTTCAAACAATCATTTGCATCAATTGAAACTCGACTCTGCATCATTTTCACACCGAACTCGTCTAGCAATCATATCTTTGTCAATTTTCCAGCCATCGCAAATTTGCTTTGAATAAACATCGGTCTTGCTTTCATCTCTCGGCTATGATCGAACCATCACGGACATAACCATATGTGCGTTCAACGCGACAGAGAGAGCAAACAATGATTTTCGACTTAAGGCATCCGCAACAACGTTAGCTTTCCCGGATGGTAGTCAATCACTAATTCATAGTCCTTCAACAAAATTCTAACCATCTGCGTTGTCTTAAGTTCAAATCTTTACGAGTCATCAAGTACTTGGACTTTTGTGATCTGAATAAACATGACATTTCTCACCGAATAAGTAATGGCGCCAAATTTTCAATCACGAAAACAATGGTTTGCTAATTCCGGATCATGAGTCGGATAATTTCTTTCATGAGGCTTCAATTGTCTCGAAGCATAGGCTATGACTTTGCCTTCCTGCATCAAAACGCAACCCAAACCATTCAAAGAAGCATCACTAAAAACAATAAATTCTTTACCCGATTCAGGCTGAGCTAGCACTGGAGCTTCGGTCAAAAGGGCTTTCAACTGATCGAAGCTTTTCTGACACTTTTTCGACCATTCAAATTTAACGTCTTTCTGTAATAGCTTTGTCAACGGGGTAGCTATTATAGAAAAACCTTTCACAAATCGTCTGTAGTAACCCGCAAGTCCTAGAAAACTTCAAATTTCAGAAACATTCTTCGGTGGTTTCCAATCAAGTATAGCCGATATTTTATTCGGATCAACCCGAATGCCTAATGCTGAAACGACATGACCCAAAAAGCTGACTTCCTTCATCCAAAATTCACACTTACTAAACTTTGCATACAACTGTCGATCTCGCAAAGTTTGTAGCACCAATCTCAAATGCTCGGCATGCTCGGTTTCATCTCTGGAGTAGATCAGGATATCATCTATAAACACTACCACAAACCGATCCAAATACTGTCTGAAAATCCGATTCATCAAATCCATAAAAACAGTAGGTGCATTAGTAAGTCCAAAAGGCATAACCAGGAACTCAAAATGTCCGTACCTCGTCCGAAATGCAGTCTTTGACACATCAGAATCTCTGACTCGCAACTGATAATAACCTGATCTCAGATCTATTTTCGAAAACATTGAAGCCCCTTTCAACTGATCAAATAAGTCATCAATCCGAGGCAACGGGTATTTATTCTTTATTGTCACCTTATTTAACTGCCGGTAATCAATACACATTCGCATAGTCCCATCTTTCTTTTTCACAATAGAAATGGTGCACCCCAAGGAGAAAAGCTCGATCGTGCAAAGCCCCTATCATCAACTCTTGCAACTGTGCTTTCAACTCTTTTAATTCAGTAGGTGTCATCCGATACGGAGCTATCGAAATTGGAGTCGTCCCCGGTACTAACTCAATACCAAACTCTATTTTTCGAACTGGCGGTAAACTCGGTAATTCTTCAGGAAACACATCTGGGTATTCACACACAACTGGTACGGATTCAATCGCTTTTGGACACTTTATTATCCAACACATAGGCCAAGTAAGCTTCACATCCTTTTCTCACATACTTACGAGCTAACATCGAGGATATTACTACCGGTAACCCACTCAGATCATTAGATTCAACCCGGATGATCTCACCGTTCTGGCATCTCAAATCAATAATCTTTATTTTGCAATTCACCACTGCATCATGCAAAGTTAACCAGTCCATTCCCAAAATTATGTCGAACTCGTCGAAAGGTAACAACATTAAATCAGCTGGAAAGCAGAAATCCCGAATCATCAACGAGCAACCTTTACACACTTTATCAACGAGTACACATCGACCCAAGGGTTGGACACACGAATCACAAACTCGGTGAGACTCCACGGTGAGTCTTCTTCGGATACTAGAGTTTCACACACATACGAATGAGTCGAACCTAATCAATCAATGCAATCACAGTAGTATCATAAAGTGTGAAAGTACCGGTAATGACATCTGGGGAAGAAGCATCCTCTCTGGCACGTATAGCATAAGCTCTAGCTGGTGCTCGAGCCTCTGATCAAACTACAGTGTCCTTCGTTCCTCTCTGACTGCTACCTACATTCCCTGAATGTCTGGGTGGTCTTCCTCGTGCTGACGCGTTGCTCGGTTTAGTGTTCTGAGCCGTATTTTGCTCGGCTAGCATCGGGCACTCTCTAATAAAATGGTCCAACGATCCACATTTAAAACAGGACCGATCACGGAATCTACAACTCCCAGAATGCCATTTTCCACAATGCTTGCACTCAGCCCGGTTCTGCTGAACATTGCCAACACTAGCCATCGAAGTGGCTCGGGAACCCACTGGAGGTCGATCTCGTCTAGACAGGTCTGAAGTAGCTTTATGTCGGTCGAATTCATCTTTGAACTTCTTAGGCGTGGTATGGAAAGTCTTACTCGATGATCTTTTACGAGTGTCTCTAGCTTCTATTTCAGCCTTTCTTTTCTCTTTTCCAAGCTCTTCAGCTTTGCAAGCTCGCTCGACAAGTACCACGAACTCTTTGATCTCAAGAATGCCCACAAGCAACTTTATGTCTTCATTCAGACCGTCTTCAAATCTTTTACACATAATGGCTTCAGTTGATACACACTCTCGGGCATATCGGCTCAATCTGACAAACTTCCGCTCATATTCCGTCACAGTCATACGACCCTATTTTAGTTTCAGAAATTCTTTTCGTTTCTGATCGATGAATCTCTGACTGATATATTTCTTACAAAACTCGATCTGGAAGAAATCCCAAGTCACTTTTTCTTTCGGAACCATCGATACTAGTGTATTCCACGGTGATATCACGATGTCCCAAAGTAGAGATATAGCACACTTCGTGCATTCATCCGAGTGCACGGATAGCTCATCAAGTACCCGAATAGTGTTATCAAGCCACATCTCGGCTTTCGCTCTGCGTCATCATCATCATTAGCTTTGAATTCTTCGGCCCCATATTTCCTGATTTTATCAACGGGAGGCCTACTAGATCTCATCGGATCTATCATCGAAGGTGCGGAAGGTGCCGGAGTTGGATTATTCGAGGGTGGAGGTTGTTGTACAGGTTAGTCTGAATGAACTGGGTGAACCATTCATTCATCATCCGTAGAAGGCTTGCTTAGCCTCCCTTCATGGCTACTCGAAAGCAGTCGAGAGTCTACAGTCTACCGATCCACGTCTTGCGCGATCGAAGCGCTACACTCTCTACATCATCCGCTACGGCTCTGTCGAGATCCATTTACTATATAAAACATAGTTTGAAATGTCAGAAGTCACCACATTATCGTATATATAATAAAGGCATGTATAACTAGACTCACACGCGCTACGGTAGTCCTAGAATCGACTAAACCGTAAGCTCTGATACCAATCAAATGTAACACCCCTAACCCGTGTCCGTCGCCGGATTAGGGTTACGGGTATTACCATGTAAGTTAAAACTTCAGTTCACTCGATTAAATCTTAGTTGATCATCTTTATCAAATAATTTAATTATAAACAGACAAATCACACATGTGTAATACATACTTAATACATTAATCCAAGTCATATACGATATAATCATCGATGAACATAAAATGACCATGCAATGTCTATTACGACATGACATTATCACATAACAATACAGATTTCATGCACCACATTTATCAAAACGATCTTGATCTATAAAATTTATAACAACTAAACTATTAGTAACTAATTGATGAAGTAAGTATACTTCGAATGTCAATGCATAATACTTCCTATTAAGACTAATTTCATATGGCATAAAACCTATTTCCACATAACCGAATATATGCAACTTATTACACATCACATACATACTTATGTATTTGGCCGAATATACAAGGTCTCATTTATAACATTTCATGTTCGTTACCTAGCACAAACCGAGTTTGGTAGTTTCATGCACTCAATTAAATTAAGCAATCTCACAAGCCAAATATATATATACATGTATACATCATAGTTATGCACATTTTCCATATTCGACTATAAGCCTAAACAATTAATTCTTTAAACATGTTAACTACATTTGCAACTATCACCTAGGTTTGGCCGAATACACATACAAGCATTACTCAATATAATTCATACTTCGTAAATCGACTAAAGTTGACACACATACATAAATTTCGAATGATGCTCAACTAACACATACCTACCTTGACTTATACATGCAAAGATTAACTTAAATGCCGAAACACCTGACTAATTTAACACAAACATTGGCATTACAACAAGCAATCATATAGAACGCATAATACATAAGTTTGAAGTAAAGAAACAACCCATAGACGAATTGTTGAAACCAAACACTTTAATCACATAGTCAAGAACAAATAAAACCGAACTTATAATGAATGTTTAAGCCATTTTCGCATGGCTATTATATATATATAAACATAACATCATTCCAACATTTAGCTAGCCTATACATGCCTTTGATTTAAAATAACTAGCTTAAAAGTACCAAAAAGGGATGATAGTGTGGTTGACTTCACCAACGATCCTTCGAGCCCGTAGCTTGACCAAAATCTATAAAACGAACAATGAACACACACAAAGTAAGCTCACTAGCTTAGTAAGTCTCAAGCAACTATAAATGTAATGATCATACACTTAAATATTTTAAATCTTCAGCTTATAGAATTGAACATAAATATTTCAATATGTAAAAACAATGTACATAGCCGAATACTAGTAATACCCTTGATTTAAATATTATCACTATATCACCATGAACATATACATTATCAAATCTCATGAATATCATATTTAATCGTATATTCCGAGTCACATGAACACATCTTAGGTATCGATCTCCTATATCTACTTATACATATATGCAAACACTTTCAAACTCTTTCACCATTGATCTTTCCATTTGTAACTAAATCTTCAATGTAATAAGCATGTATATATCTCAATTTCACACACATATAATGTTCATACACATTAATGATAAGCTCAACATTATAAAATAAAATACTTGTAGAATCATCCACTTCATCACATCGTACTTAACTAAAACGATAATAAATTAACTTACTTCATTCCTTACTAATATAGTAGGCTAACTCTTACCCGAGCTTTTAGCACATAGCACTATATATGTGTCACCTTGTTTGATTTTCGGATTCTCCGTTTATAGCATATCACCGGCATTAAGCCCGCTAGACCAAGTCCGAAGTTCGAACACGGCATTAAGCTCGCTAGGCAATAAGCCGAAATAATTCACTGGCCACAAGGCCCGCTGGGCAATAAGCCCGAAATAATTCATCGGCACAAGGCACTGCTAGGCTCAAGCCCGAATATCAACACTATTAACCATTCAATTCGCATTACTTAGTGCTAAATTCGCAAACATTTCATATACTTCATATTTCTTTCACATATCAAACCGAACTTACTTATTCACATTACATTAAACAACATAAAGTCAATCCAATAATATACCACCACATTCGCCATCACATAGATTTATACTCAAAATTATCAAATATCATCATTTACCATGTTCATAATTAATTCTTTAACATATATTTGCTTAAGGACTTACCTCGACTATCGACGGACAACGTGGGCCTGGCTATTCGATAACCTTCGCCTTTCCCGATCCAAATCTGTTTTCTTTGTTCTTGATCTAAACACATTAAAATTTAGCTCATTCAAGCACATTTCATCTCAATTTAGTCCCAAAACACATAAACGGGCAAATTACCATTTTACCCCTAATGTTTCACATTTTTACAATTTAGTCCTATTTGCATAAAACACAAAATACACAAAATTCCACTATACCACTCGAGGGCCGAATATTCATAGGGACTATACAAGTCTATTTCTTTCATTTATTTTGCATTTTAGCCCCTCAAAAATTTATTCTTTGTAATTTAGTCCAAAATACTCAAATTCACTAAAATTTCCAACACAAAACATGCTAATCCTTAACATAACTTTAATATAACATCATCAAACATAAAAAACTAGAAGAACATGACAATGGCCGAACATCAAACATGCTAAAATTTAAAAATTCTAACATGGGTCAACTAATGTTCGAAGCAACGATCTCAAAAACGTAAAAATTAACAAAAACCGAAATCAAACTAACCTTGAATTTGAGCTTATATGTGCCGAAAATAAAAAGAAACCAAGTTCTTCTTCTTCCTCCAATATTCGGCCAAGAGAAATAAGATGATAATGGCCATTTCATTTGTTTTATTTTAACATATAATATGATTTTACTTAATTACTAATATAACCTTTCAAATAAAATAAAACTAATATATAACTTAAGGTTACTTATGTCATATACCACCCACTAACTTAAAAATGGGCTAATTACCTTTTTAATACCCCATATTAGAAAGCCATCATCATTTAAGCACTTTCCACTATAGTATGCAACTTTTACACTTTACGCGATTTAGTCCTTTTTGTTAAATTAAACACTCAAACGGTAAAATTTTTATACGAAACTTTCACACATCATAAATCACATATAATTAGCACCAAAAATAATATTTAAAAATTTTTCGGACTCGGATTCGTGGTCCCGAAACCACCGTTCCGATTAGGGTCAAATTCAGACTGTTACAAGAAAACGGGTTGACGCCACTAGAGACTATATAAGCCAACGAGTCTTCAACGAAATATGAGAGAAAACAATCTCACAAATTGAGTAGCATAACATTAACAAATTCAATAAAAGTTTTCCCATCAATAGGTAGATTACATGTATTTATAGTGTCATAGAAGCTAGCTGAATGGTCATTTCTAATGAAGCTAATAATGAGCTCAAATGAAAAGTCTCAACTTTTGAAATTCTAGCCCAAATAACTCCATCTTCAATGTGAATAATTTCTTCAATTAAGTGGCTGTCAAAGTCCTTTGAAGTCTTCATGACCAACCGAAAAGTCACCTAACTCCATCCTTCAATGTGATTAATTTCTTCAATTAAGTTGCTTTGAAAACCTTTTGAAGTCTCCATGTCCAACCGAAAAGTCATCCTATTGAATTCATAACAGCCTTTAAAAGTAATGGATGTGAGTTGAAAAGTCACCTGCAATTAACACATGTAACCGACACATTAATGCAATTATTAAACTTAAAACAAATTAACAACTATCTTAAATAAATGAACTAACACTTAAACATCATTTATTCCATCAACTAGACTTAAATAAATGAACTAACACTTAAGCATCATTTATTCCAGCAACTAGACTTAAATAAATGAACTAACACTTAAGCATCTTTTATTCCATCAACTAGTTTAATTAAGAAAAGCATTATTAAATGAACTTTAACTTATGCATCAACAAATTAACCTAGTAACTAAATTAATTAAAGAAGCAACTATTAAATAAAGTTCAACAAAAACTTAATTAATTAAACTAAGATGAGTTGAATTATTGACCAGCAACTCATTTATTAACTTAAAATGCTTAAATGCATGATTTAAAATGCAAATTAAATGAACAAATGAGTTACTTAATGCATGACTTAATTAAATGTAGAGCACATAATGCATGTCATAAATAAAATATGTAGATCAATAATGCATGACATTAACTAAAGATGCATTTAATTAAACAAGAAATAATTAAAGACTAAAGTAACTAAAATAAATAAATCAATTCCTTATTCCAGCAATTTAAATGCAGGAATTAAAATTTAAAGTTGAGCTCAAACGAGCTTATTAAAGCTGAATCAAGCTCGTTGAATGAGCACACGAACTCATTGAGCTGGATCGAGCTCAAATGAGCTGAATTTGAACTGGACGAAGCTCGTGGAGCTAGAAACGAGCTGGGGTCAGCTTGCCAGTAACGCAATGCTCGACTCGGGATACTTGTTCGATGAAGTTCGCGAGGCGTGCTCGCATCAACTTCCTCCTCAACACCTTAATATCACGATCTAGAATCTGAACCGGCTCCTCTTCAAAAGTCAAGTCCGGTCTAATATCAATCTCCGCAATAGCGACAACGTGAGATGGATCAGACCGGTACCGTCTTAACATCGGAACATGAAAAATGTCGTGAATACGGTCTAAATCTGGTGGTAACTCCAACTGATAAGCGATCGGTCCCACACGCTTCAGAATCCGATACGGTGCAATAAACCTAGAGCTTAACTTACCCTTACGACCGAACCTCAAAACTTTCTTCCACGGAGAAACCTTAAGAAATACGAAGTCCCCCACAGAGTACTCAATATCACGCCTCTTCAGATCTGCATAAGATTTTTGTCTATCAGAAGCTGCCTTCAGATGATCCCGAATCAGTCTAACTTTATCCTCGATCTCAGAAACCAACTCAGGACACAAAACTCGATGTTCACCCAACTCAGTCCAACATAGTGGAGTACGACACTTACGACCATATAAAGCCTCGTAAGGTGCCATCTAGATGCTAGACTGAAAACTGTTATTGTAAGCGAACTCAGCTAGCGGTAGATAATCCTCCCAACTACCTTGAAAATCAATCACACAACTCCGAAGCGTATCCTCTAGTATCTGAATCACTCTCTTAGATTGACCATCGGTCTGAGGATGGAACGCAGTACTGAAATACAATCTCGAACCTAATGCTTTGTGCAGTTTCTTCCAAAACCGAGATTTGAAGCGAGGATCTCTATAAAAAATAATCGAAACAGGAACCCCATGCAGTCTTACAATTTCAGAGATATAGAGCTTTGCTAACTTCTGCAAAGAATAATCTGTCCGAACCGGAAGAAAATAAGCAGACTTGGTCAATCGATCCACGATGACCCAAATAGAATCCTTCTTAGTGGGTGTCAAGGGCAACCCACTAATGAAGTCCATCGTCACTCGTTCCCATTTCTATAAGGGAATCTTAACGGATTGTAGCAAACCCGAAGGCAACTGATGCTCAGCCTTAACTTGCTGGCACATCAGAAAATGAGCAACGAAATCCGTAACCTCACGCTTCAACCCCGGCTGCCAGTACAACTCACGAAGATCGCGATACATCTTATTACCACCGGGATGCATAGCATAAAGGCTACTATGCGCCTCCCTCAGGATTGACTGCCTCAAATCAAAATCATTCGGCACACAGATCCGACCCCGGAAACACAGAACCCCATCGCTATTCAGCCCAAAGTCCAAAGTACTGCCACTCTCCATCTGACGAAACCGCAAACCCAGAGACTCATTCCCCAAATGCTTTTCTCGAATTTGATCAATCCAAGTCGGCTTAACCTGCAACTCGGCTAACAGATTCTCATTATCAAACAGACTAAGTCGAGTGAACATCGCTCTCAAATCAGTCACCGCTCTTCGACTTAGAGCATCAGCCACCATATTGGCCTTACCAGGATGATACTCTATCGTGCAGTCATAATCTTTGAACAGCTCAATCCATCGACCCTGCCTAAGATTCAACTCCTTCTGGGTAAGGAAATACTTGAGGCTCTTGTGATCAGTGTAGACGATACACCTCTCCCCATACAGATAGTGCCTCCAAATTTTCAATACAAAAATCACCGTAGCCAACTCGAGATCATGTTCGAATAATTTCCCTCATGTGTCTTAAGCTGACGGGACGCATAAGCTATAACTTTTCCATCTTACATCAGCACACATCCCAATTCGACGTGCGATGCATCACTGTATACCACAAACTCTTTGCCAGATTCAGACTGTATCAGAACATGAGCTTGAGTCAGAACAGACTTGAGCTTCTCAAAGCTTAATTTTTACGCATCAGTCCAGACAAAAGGAACTCCCTTGCGTAGAAGTTTAGTCAACAGAGTTGCAATCAGAGAGAACCCCTCGACAAACCGCCGATAATAACCCGCCAAACCCAGAAAACTACGGATCTTAGATACATTCTTACGCTATTTCCAATCAAGCACAGCCTCAATCTTCCTAGGATCAACTCGGATCCCCTCAGCAGAAACCACGTGAAAAGTTACCTCACGCAACCAGAACTCACACTTGCTCAACTTAGCGTAGAGTTGTTTCTCACGAAGAATCTAAAGCATTACTCTAAGATGCTCATCATGCTCATCCTCGCTCTTAGAGTAAACCAGAATGTCGTCGATAAAGACCACGACGCACTGATCCAGATAAAGCTGAAAGACTCAGTTCATCAAATCCATGAATGCAGCCGGAGCATTCGTCAGACCAAATGGCATAACTAGGAACTTGTAATGCCCATAACGAGTCCTAAATGCAGTTTATGAACATCCACTTCCTTTACTCTCAACTAGTGATACCCAGAACGAAAATCAATCTTCGAAAACACTGAAGCCCCTCGGAACTGATCAAACAAATCGTCGACCCTCGAAAGTGGATACTTGTTCTTCACAGTCAATTTATTCAGTTGCCGATAGTCAATGCACATCCTCATGGTGCCATCCTTTTTCTTCACAAGTAGAACCGGTGCCCCCAAGGAGACACACTAGGGCGGATAAAACCACGATCCAGAAGTTCTTAAAGTTGAGCCTTAAGCTCTGTAAGCTCCATCGGTGCCATTCGGTAGGGAGCGATGGACACCAGAGCTGTACCTGGAAGAAGCTCAATTCCAAACTCAACCTTTCGATTCGGAGGTAAACCCAGTAACTCTTAAAGAAAGACATTCGAAAATCCCTCACTATTCTAATATTCCCGATGGAAGAGTCTTAAGAAACAAAAACACTGACGAAGGCCAAATACGCTTCACACCCTTTTTGCACCAACTTTTCAGCCACAAGAGCAGATATCACATTGGACAGATAATCTCGACACTCACCGATCACAAGCACTTCCTTATCATCCTCAATCATTTGAACGACCCTTTTAGTCACGCAATCCAAACTAACTCGATGCTTAACCAACCAATCCATACGCAGAATCAAGTCAAATTCCCTAAATGGAAGCTCCATCAGATCTGCCAAAAATACCGCCCCTTGCAACTCCAACGGAATGTCTCTATAAATTTTACTAACCCGAACGGACTGCCCCAACAGACTTAGTACCATAACCTCAACAGAAATCCCTAGGTTTCCAGATACTGAACTAGCTACATAGGAGTGTGTAGAACCTATGTATATCAAAGTAGTATAAGATACATCAAAAATTAGAAACGTACCAGTGATAACATCTGGACCATTTCTATCCTCTCGGCGTCGAGCAGCATAAACCAACGCAGGCTGCCTCGCTTCAGTCTGACCAGCACCACTGCCCGGTGCTCTCTGCCCACGACTCATACTATTACCAGCCCTAGCTTGTCCACGGCCCCTAGGTGGCTGCTGGACTGTCCTCTAAGGATGTACGGAACCTGGTCCCGAAGTTTGCATCTGATTTGCCCGCTGTGGACACTCACGAATCTAATGCTCCAAGGACCCACACCTCAGACAAGTCCCAATCCTTCTCCAACACTCGCCCGGATGGCGCCTACCACAATCTCCACACAGCTGAATTCTAGTAGGAGCAACAGGAGCCCCCACTCTAACTAGCCCATCATGTTTGGCCTTTTCCTTAAACCTCTGAACAGAATTAGAGGGCTCCGAATACCTCTTGTTCTTGCCTTTCTCTCGGTCCCTAATTATCCCTTAATCCATCATCAAACCGGACGCACCTCTCATACTCAGACGCCACCATGCCTCGAGCGTAGCGACTCAACTTTAGAAACTTGGCCTCATACTCGGCCACAGATCTATCACCTTGCGCGAGTCATGAACTCATGCCTACAAGCATTAACATAGCTCACCCCCACATACTTACTTTGGAAGGTGGTTTTAAAATATCCCAGTTCAGACGATCAGGCTGAGTACCCCCCTCAACCGTCAACCACCACTGATATGCCTCGTCGCCAAGCAAAGAGACTGCACCCTTAAATTTCTGCTCGGGAGTGCAATCTAGATCATTCATGATCCTCTCAGTGGCCTCCAACCAATACTCGGCCATATTAGGGGCGACTCCAGTAACACCCCTAAACAGCTCAGCAGCATTGGACCAGAGTCGTTTAGTTACCGACCCACGACCTCCGAAACTAGAATGGGGTCCAGTGACCCTCTCTAAGATCCTCAACATAGCTTGGGACAGTGCATCGTCCCCAATCGAACGGCTTTGAGTCCCAGTCTCAGTATCAGGCGAAACTGGTGTCTCACTCGTGTCTAAGTACGGCATACAACCTAGAGAGAAAGATTCAGCTCGAGCCCCCATACGGACCTTCCACGGCCACGAATACAACGTTCGCGAGTTCCACGAGCACTCATCGTAAATTTTCAAATTTTATCTACATTATAAATTTTATGCATCAGTTCCAGTATTTATTAGCATATATTTTATACATAAATTATCAGAAGTTCAGAAATATTTTCAAAGGTTTCAGTTTCTAACTACTCTGTACAGTTTCAGAAAGTACTAACTATAGTGTTTTCAGAGTTTTCTATCAAAAATTTAGAAATACTTACAGGATCAGCGCCGGAGACTCGATGTACCACATACTTTCCCAAATTATCCAAAAATAGTTGAAAACCAATTCTTTTCGAAATATAATTTTGGAACCCAAAATTCACAGCCCGAGTTTTGCAACCTGGCTCTGATATCACTAAATGTTACACCCCAAACCCGACCTAGACGTTACGACCGAATCTGGAAAAGTCACAAAGAATGGGTTTTGAAAACTGAGTTGTTTCGATAAACCATTCAACTTTATAAATCGTATACATTCATAATTACCATTGAAAACGTCATTTTGTTGGTTCATTTGCCAAAACATAATTTACAGCGGAAGCCTTAAAATCGATATATTTAGAAAATGCAGTCATGTTTTTAGAAAAACCGTTGTTTACGTAAAATCGTCGTTTTCATAAAACACTTTACTAAAGCAATCAAAATATCAAACAGACCAAAAATCAAAACTTAAAAACCAAACAGTCCAGAAAGTCCCAGAATTTACAATTCCCAAATAAATCCAAAAATAAATAAACCATAAATACTAAGTTTAAACTATTTTACGGTTGAGTGGTCACTGTTGAGTCTCCGCCGCACCGATCTACCTAAGTCTGTGGATTACTTGAACATGACAGACAAGCAGATGTGAGTTTTCGTAAACTCAGTGTGTAACCCAATAGAATTAAGCACGCAAACATACAGTAATCATATATATATAGTCAGATACAGATTCAGACGCATGTCCATCCCAAATACAGATACGGATATTGAAATATAGATCAGATAATCAGAATCCTACCCCCATCCTCTACACACCATCTCCGACCATCCCATTACACCATGTGGGGTTAAAAATACCCACCCAACCCTACACACCATATCATGCCATTACGAGAAATATCAGATAGTACGCAGCCAAGCTGCTAAAATATGGGCGATGATCGCCATACAGAACATTTCCTTCTCATATACAAATCTCACCCCAATAACAGATACAGAAAATCAGATACAGATATAACAAATTAAACATTCTCGACATGCTTATATACAGATACAAATATACATATTGCAGCACAGTCAGGCATACATTTAGTATCTTACTCAGTTCAGTCTATCAGAATATCATAACACACAAAATAGGGTTAAATTAGCCCTTACTGACCCTACAGTAGGCCCACAGTCGACCGGAGCGACCTGTGCGACCCTAGGGAAAATTACAGAAATATGGGCCCACACGCCCAAATTGGCCTTGCCCGAGTGGCCCACACGCCCATCTTGGACTAGCCCGTGTAGCTCACACGGCCACACTCTGGCCACCACACGGCCGTGTTTTGCGCACAGCCATGCCTTCGTCGACCACACGACCGTGTCTTGCGCACGACCATGCCTTCGTCGACCACACGATCGTGTCTCGCACACGGTCTACCACACGAGCAACCACACTTCCGTGTGGCATCGAAAGAACAATTTTTTGACTTTTGTTGAAGTTTATTTTTCTGCGTTTTGGGTACACACCTGGTACCGTTTTGATGCGAAAAATACTCCCGAGATCACCAGAACCTAAAATTGATAAACCCAAGTCCAACATCAGTCATGATAGAATGATTAAACTGAAACCACCAAAATCGACAACAGTCCAATTCACGTTCATCACTTACCCCAACACCCTGAACGACCAACTACAATTCCGCGAGAGAAGAGTCTCGATCATCACGATTTTCTGCTGTCAAAAACCTAAAAATCAACTAACGAACAGAAAACAACACCTAAACCGGTATTAAAAGAAACCTCCTTAACTTTTAAAACCTTACCACCGTTACTTACCAACTCGTACAAAAGCAGAGAATCAGAAACGTCGCAATTGACAGGAAGATGAAGACAAAAAAAACACGATGGAAAGAGATGAGAGGAAATTGACAGAGAGATCAGAAGTAAAACGTCAGGAAAAAGAAAAAGAAAAAGAAAAAGAAGAGGGTTTTTGAGAAAAAGAAAAGAATCGAGATAACCACTCAGAAAATCTGATATCCTATCCCTAAATTTCCTCCCACTCCCCACTAACCCACTAACTCACAACCACCACATAATTTCAGTTCCCTCCAACTTCTGTCAGATACCCGAAGCAAAAATTATCACCCACACTCACGCAGGGATCCGAGTACAAGACCTCCAATACACCAATTCCTTTACCACTTGAACCAGCAGGCTCATTCTGATATGAATTAACAGTCAATTTTCTATAAGCCCACTGAACAAGGATAAGGCTTAGACCCAAAAATTAACAAAATTGACAAAAGTGAGACTTGAACCCAAGACCTCTCACACACTCCCAGAATACTTAACCACTGAAGCAGATAGATACTTATGTAAGATATTCACAGAAGCAGAATTAAATTATTTAGGGCGTTACATGGTTGTTGTTACAACATTTTATGAACCACGATATAGTAAAGTTTATATTAAAATCCTTGAAGGATTTAGGATGCTAGAAGCATATCGAAATTCTAAGGAAATTGTTCATTTATATGAATTGAATTAATTTGAACATATTTGGTAAATAGTAGTTGAAGGAGGATTATAAAATTATCCAAAATACCTATTTGTGTTTTTATAGAAGAATCATGATTAAAGTTTGCTATGATTATTGTTGAAACTCCTGAAGAGATCAAAATATATTTCTCCCAAATTTTCCCTCACTCATGACTTCCAAAAAAATGGTGATGTAAATGCTTAGCAAATACATTCAAATAGTCATTTGAAAAATTAGTATTCAAGATTGAATACGTAGAATATGAGAAAGTATGTGATGCTTTCATGAGGGGGAGTAAATACGCGCTGTACTCTTTTTCCCTTAACTGAGGTTTTGTCCTATTGGGTTTTCCTAGTAAGGTTTTTAATGAGACAACATATTATGCGTATTATAGATATGTGTACTCTTTTCCTTTCACAAGGATTTTTTTCCATGGGGTTTTAATCTCAGTAAGGTTTTAACGAGGCACATTATCCATCGATGGACATCCAATGGGGAGTATTATGAATATCTTATTAAGTGGATGTCCATCAAGATCATGATAAGTTTTGATGTACTTTAAATTCTAATAGTCATTAGAGGTAGATCTCTACTTCATTTATACTTCTTATGCCTATAAATAGAGACTTTGGAAAAGCTTTGTAAATATTCCGATTGATCAATAAAATATGCTCTCTCTTTACTCTCCCATTCTCTTTGTTCTTTACTTTTTGCCTATTTATTTTATAACAGTTTATAATTTGTTAAGGAGTTTTCAAGTATTGTTATTGGTTTGATAATAGTACAAATTACAGATAATATATATCCCATCAATTAAAATAAAATTACAACAAAATATAACAGGAATATAGGGTTTGAATTTTATATGTGCTTGTTATTGATGAAAAAAAAGTATTATAAAAGATTGAAATATTTAAAAATATTTTAAATAATGAAAATTTATATTTTTAAGTAAATTTTAGAAATTTGATGATAATGTAATCTTCCAAATCCGCAAAAGCTTTTTTTTAATTAATTTTTATTTTATGGATTTAAATTTTAGATAGGTTCACTCTAGTTGAAAGATGAGATGCTGATTGAATTTTAACTCAATTGATATGATTATTGTTGCCAATGTAAGATGATATGTGTTCGAGTGCGCTGAAGCGCATTATCCTCCTATTTATAGGTTAAGAGAGAGTACAGATAATTTTAGATAATGTGTCAAAAAAATATCAAATATGACCAGAACTTATAATAAAGTTGTTAAAAGAAAAAATAAATCGCTTGGAGTTTATTAAAAAGAAAAAAAAGAAAGAGTAAAACACTGGTTGATGTTTAGAAGAATGGGACTTCCAAATTTAAATATTCAGAAATTAATGGATAATTATCGAGATGATATGCAAGCCTTACGTTATTCAGATTAAATGAAGTGGACTTTAATATAGTGTGTATTAAATAAAAATTAGATTTTGTCGCATAGCATAAAACAACATAATTTATGAGAAAAATATATTTAAAATTTCGTTTAATAGTAAGTGTAGGTATGAATTTATATTAAATAAGTATTTGATTTTTGAATTTATAATTATATTATTTAAAGATAATATAAAAATAATTTTTTTAATAATATTAATTATATATAATTTCATAACTGAATTAATAATTCAATTAAAAATGTATCAATTTAATAAAAATATTTAAATATAAATATTGAATGTGTAATGAAATGGATGTGGAATTTGACAGTTGATTTCATTAACAATTGCTTATATGTGATCTTTTCAATAAAATGTGTTCTATTAACATCATTTTTAATTATATAATTAACTGAACGTGTATGCGAGAAATTATAATTAAAAAAAATCCTAAAGCCATTTATTTATATTTAAAAATAAGGTAAATTATCAAAATAGTTATTTATGTTTGAAATATTACGTTTTAGTCACTTATGTTATCGTTTTGTTACGAAATAATCATTTTTCCGTTCAGATCTGTTACATTCCAAACGACAGTCCGACGTGGCACTTGAATGAACAAAATAAACCCCAACTGTTACTTCTTTTTAAACTAGAGAAAATTGAGTTTTAGGACAAAATTTTGTATTCTATTTTCATAAAAAAAAATAATTTTTCTCATCTCAAGTGGACATTCATGTTGACATTTAAAACTTATTTTAACTACCACGCCGGGCTGCCGTTTGAGATATTAACAGATCTTAACAGCAGATGACCATTTCGTAATAAAACAATAACGTAAGTGACTAAAACGTAACGTTTCAAATATAAGTGACTAAAATGTAACTAGAGTCAAACAAAAGTGACTATTTTGATAGTTTAACCTTAAAAATACTGAAAAAAGAAAAAGAAAACTACGCCCCCACCATCGAACTATTCATGGCGACGATCGGCGGCGGCGGTGGTGGAGGCGGCGTCGTTCCGGAAAAGGTCGAAGTTGGTTTATATAAATAAGGTTCCTTGGATCGAGATTCTGAGCGTGGATTCTTTGCAAAGCGTCCGTCATTGAAGGGTCGTTTTCAAGCTGAATGAGACAATCGTAAACCCACAGATCGGTAAAGATATCGGCTACAAGCTGTCACTCCATCTCTCCCCTAATCCTCCTAATTTGGTCCTCCATCTTCCCAATCTTCCAATAATTCCATCGCACGCCTATTACGCAGGGGCGAAGCCAGGGGGGGCTGGCATGGGCCCTAGCCCCCCCTAAAAGGTAAAATTACTATTTAGGCCCTTAATTTTTTTTTTAAATTTTAAATTAGTAAAGGTAAAATTGCACTTTGGCCTCCCCTAAAATTATAAAAATTCGATTTAATCCTTTACAAATTAGAAAGATATAAACTATAAAAAATTAAAATTTCATCCGGCCCCCCCTAAAAAATTGTCCTGGCTTCGCCCCTGCTATTACGCCTTGCCTCCCTTCCCAATCTAAATCTCATAGCTCTTAGTCGTTGTCCCTGTTTCCACAAGCAAGTTTCAAGATCCATAAGTTCAATTCCACCAGCATTTTTATTATTATTATTATAAATTTAGTCATCATTGTTATGGTAGAAGAAGCAGCCAGTAAGAGTAAAAGTGAAAAGAGGAGAAACTGAGCAATAGGATTTGAGAGCGATGCTGCAAAATACGATGAAAGAAAAACCCAACCATTTGAAGTAGAAAAACAAAGCAATCGTGTCTCTGTTTTTGAATTAGATTAAGGCAAAGGTGGGAAAGGCCTTGCCTTCCCTTTTTGTTCAATTCAAGATGAATTGGAATATTAAAACCCGATGATGCCACTAATCTACCTCATTGTTTGAGCTTTTATATGTATCCAAAAAAGATAAATTGTATGCTGCTCTAATAATTTTGCAAAAAAGGAGGATTCATTTTCTTTGGTTTAAACTGAAATAGTTCAAATCAAGTAGTATACAAGAAAATGTATAAATTTGCTTTCCCTCCTTATCCTCTTCATAAATTAAAATCCTTAAATTAAATGGTAATTTTTGTTTTAAAACAATATCACGTGGCTAATTTAACGCCCGTCAAAGTTATGTAAGAAAAAAATATATATCGAGTGATAAAGAATTTTATTATCTTATATTCAGAATGAAAAATTTTATAATCTTGTTTATTTAGCCTTCCACATTTGTGATATTGGTGAAGTGAGCAATTTTTTTAAAAACAATGTTATTAAATCAAACGAGTAAAAGAATAAAAATAATAGGATTAAATTTTAAATATGCAAATTATATTGGAGTGGGAGCATCATTAGGCCTATAAAAATGGGTAATCCACTAAATTTTAAATGTTGTAATAGATATTCGACATTCTGAAAGAAAAGGACTATATGCTAAAATTGTTGCAAAAAATTCATTGTAACATGAGAATTTGCAAGGAGTTTGAGCATTACATAATTATCAAATAGTGCTTTCATCGATTCAATACATATGAAACATATTAGTTTAATTATCGACGCTTCAATAAGATTTTACCCTTACGGGGGATGCTTTTTTAAATAACATGAATTAAAATGATGAATCAGTGTTTTTCAGAACTATCATTTCCTCCTCTTTAATTATTTTGTTTCATTATATAATGAGAATCTTAATATGTCCAAATTTATTTAAAACATAATATTTTAAATGATTATGACATGAACCCAGTATTTAGCATAGTTACTAGTGAGTTTAAGTTGTAGAGATTATCTATAGTATGTTTGAGGTATACTAAAAATAGAAAATTATGACAAATCAAAATTAATTAGAGATAATGTAAGTCGCTGAGATATTTCTTTTTCAACGAGATCTATATGGGCGGTGAGAAATTCGGCGACTCGCGCGGTCATCGCTTGGTTGATGGCTAAAATCGACCGATACTAACCGGTCTCGCGATGCTCCCACCATATTAACTTTTAAATCCACAGTCGTACGCTGATCGCACGTTCGCTGCCTCACATCCACCAAATACGTGCGTCCTCTCAAGACGTTGTCCTGCCATTTTACGTATCATTCACATCGACTTAGCCCCCAAAGCTCAAACTCATGAGATTACAAAGAAGATAAACATTGATGTTCATTTACCTTATGAACACTACTAACCCCCACCCCCACCAAAAAAAAAACTTTATAGGAGAAAAAGAATAAATCCTTTTCATTTTCCTCTTTTTCCCGACATAAAATGAGATATAGGTAAAATCACTAAACAAAAAATAACTTAGAATCCATCATTCCTTTCATTTTTTGAATTAAAAAAAATTAAAAATGTAGGAATTTGATGTTCAGTTCTAAGAATCACAACATGAATTAATTAAGATTAAGCCATGGGTTTTTACGGTCCTTTCAAAAGCACCAAGTCTATAAGATAAACATCTGCATATTTTGTTTAATTTATAATTTTCCATAAATATTTTGTTTGTAATTCTTTTCTAGGGAACAAAAGAGGCTTTGTGTAAGTTGCGAAGAATTTAAGCCACAAGTTAGAAATAATTAATAATATATTAAGGAAGTGAGCCTGAATTTGTCTGCTAAATAGATCAAAGTTAGAAATCATTTATTTGTCCTTTGGCACCGGGGATACCTTCTCACTTCCTATATGACCGTACAGCTATGGTTAAACAATAATCCGATAATAACAATAACAAAGCGGAGTGTCACCTTTGCCATATTCACATATAAAACCCGCAAAACACAAATATATGGATATATTGACAAAACTGTGGGTTCGAAGTTAGTGATACATATAAATAAATAAATAAACAAATAATTTAAAGAGAGGCTGAAGCGAAAACTCATAAAGAGAAATCGCAGCAGATAGTGATCGATGATGTTGTGCCTTGATACTCGACTAACTCAATTTCCTTCTCACTCGGTGGCTTCACAGTCCCAAGTAAGAAAGAAATTGATAGAATGGAGCATCAGAAATTTGTTGGAAAGTGAAGAACATAAAGAAGAAAGAGGGAGGTGTTGAAGAGGAATCTTTATACCTGCTGCTAAGCAAATTGCTACCCCATTTTATAGAGGTTGGGAGTCTTAATCGTGCACTACTTTCCAACTAAGGGAGGAAACCTTGCGAGTGTGGACAAGATGTTTGGTTTGAAATACTTTTCAAGGTTAATTAAAATATGTTGTGTTACTCTTTTTACTTTAATAAAATTTCAAATTTAGTTTTTGTTGTTAAAAATCTTATAAATCAAGTCTTATTATTTATTTATTTATTTAAAAACCTTAATCTAGGGTTGTTTATAATTCGGTTAAAATCAAATTAACCGGTCGGTGGTTGAATTTAGTTCGGTTAATGATTGTTTAATATTTGGATTATTGGTTAATTCGGTTCGAAATTAGGTAATTAACTGAAATAAATAATATATATTATATATAATATATTTTTTGAACTATTATTTTTATATTAATCGAAATAAATAATATATATATTATATATAATATTTTTTTTTGAACTGTTAAAAAAAATAACAATTAGCAATATATTTTTTTTATATGTTTTATACTTATTTTAACAAAAAGACAATATATAAATTTCGGTTAATGTATTTGAAAAAATTCAGTTCGGTTAATAGTTAAATATTTTTACATTTCGGGTAATTCGGTTCGGCGATTGTTTGAACACCGCTATCTAGTATCGTAAGTATTTTCTATTAAAATTTGTCAACTTGGAATTCTGATTAGACTATCCTCATATGATTGATAGGAAATAAGCATAATAAGTTGATAAATTTTAATAGAAACTACTAATGATGATAATGATTAGAATAGAAATTTTAAATTTAAAAAAAAATAGAAGGATTGGATTTCTAACCTTTTAAAGTAGAGAACTAAATCTCAAATGGTATACAATTAGAGGGAGTAACAGCATTTTAACCACATGACATTGATAAAGTTGTTTTTGTTTGATCCAATAGAAAAAAGGCATTTATTGTAGGCCCGTTTCTGAACTCCAAAAATATCAAAAGTCCACACAGCTATTAACAAAAAGTTTATCAATCCTGGAATCAAAATTTAGAAGTGAGCGTGGCCCGGGCTGAGTTCAACTAAAAATTTAGGTCCGTTTATTAGGTCCTGACTCGGTTCGGCCCGAAAAATGAGTTTAAAATTTTGTCCAAGCCCAACCTAGATAAAAATGCTAAAATTCGGGCCCGACTCGGCCTGCCCATATTATTTTTATATAATTTTAAAAAATATATAATACATCAAAAATACTAAAAACATCAAAATAAATATTTCCCAACAAATTGAAAATAAATTTTAAAAAATATGTATACTTAAATAACACTAAGATAGATGCCACTTAACAAACAAATGTCTCTAAAATAATAACAAAATTAACAATAAAATAAGTTTTATACAATATCCAAAAAATAACAACAAAATAGTAACAACATAATAGTAAAATAGTAGCAAAATAGGGAGTAAACAACAAGAAAATAATATATATATATATATATATATATAAAAGCAGCTTTTTTTGTCCTTTAGTGGATTCGGGCCGGACCGAGTCAGGCTCAGGCTAAAAATGTCTTACCCGAGGCCCGGCCCATTTTTTAAACGGGCCTTATTTTTTTGTCCAAACCCATTTTTCGAGCCTATATTTTTATCCAAACCCTCCCACATTTCAGGCAGATCTTCGGGCCGGGCCGGGTGACCCAGCCCATGATCAGGACTAATCAGAATACTTGAATAGATGATATTATTGCCTAAAAAGAATTAAATGAGTCAGAGGGAGCATGATATCCAGCAAGTCAAATGTAAATATTCTACCAAAACATAAGATATTACAGAGAAAGGAGGCAAATGTATGAGAAAATATAAAATGTTCCATACACGAGTCTTAGAAACAGATGAAATCATCCATACATTTTCTTTAAACATTAGACTTCATTGCTGAAATATCAAAGTACACCAGCAGTAACAATAAACATGTAGGAGATGGAAAACTAGGGGGAAACAGTAAGGCGATGATGAAATAGGAATACACCATGGCATTACAACTACCATACACATAACCAGGACACTAACAGAAGCTTTATACCATAAACATAAGCATATTATTGACTCTACCAGTGCCCTCCTTAGCCTAACAGTGTTTTACAAAAGTAGTACATATTATACTTTTAAGAAGAAAACGTGAGTTTAAATTTTGAAGATGGTGTTGTTGATAGAAACAACTACCAACTCATCGAAGAGAATAAATCATACAGGTCATCCTGATTCTGATCAATGTGTTCCTCAGAAGTCACATCCAGATTCTGAGCATTGATCATTTCAAAAGCGTTCCTCATCAAAGGGTCGTTTTCAATCATAATAAGAAACTCATAAATCCACCCATCAGCAAGTTTATTGGCTTCAGACAACAGCTGGATCACTGCCCTAGTCCTCCGATACAGCTCCTCAATCTCTGAAGCTGCAACTTGAAAAGCTTTCAGGGACCGCATCATACGCCTATTAACCTTACGCTCCCTTCCAAATCTAGCTCTCGGGTCTCGACCCTGTTTCCACAATCCACAAGGCACAAGCACGTTTTCAAGAATAAAAGCCACAGCTTTAATTTCACCAGCAAAGCTTATATATTTAAACAAAGGTCTCATCTTTTTCTTTTGGATCAACACACTTCACAGTTCCAAATAATGAAAAAGGAAAATTTTGCTCCATTTTACAGCTTTGATAAACAGAACATGGAAAACATTGAAACTAAAGTGAAAGACAAAGAAACCCGACAGGCCGACCTCGATGTTAAAGCAACGCAGGCAAAACTTGCGGCGAATCCGAAACCCTTCCATTTCAGATAGATGCAGTTAGAAAGCTACGAAGTGGAAAGGCCTTTTCTTTTTCTGGGTGGTTTGGGACAAGAGATTGTAAGGAGAAGAAAAGAGAAATGGCAAGTGGTTAAATGGAAGGAAGGAGTAGAGCATGGTAGTGTGCTTACGAAAGCACCACCCGCCCTTTTCTCTTATCGAACGTTCAATCGCGCGCTGGTCGAGCGATCACTTTGGATGTAGAAAATGGAGCAAATGCAGCTTCCAGTGTCGGACCCATTGCTTAGGAAAAGTCTTCTTCCCTGCAAAGCTTACTATTTTATTAGTTCTGGTAACTTAAAAAAATGCAAATTTAATTGTTATAATACCTATAATTAATGTTAAAAGTTAATATATATCTTAAAAGCATTGCACAAATTTGCAATATAACATAAAAATAATTAAAATAATATGATATTATGATGTGAATGTAAACATTTCAAATTTAATATAAAATAAATTATTAATATTAGATTATAACACCTTTATCATGTAGGTAAAAGATATGCAAAAACTATATTTATAAAATATCTAGATATCTATTAATTAGTGTTGTACATGGGCTAGGTGAACTTATTAGTGGTTGGGTTGGATTTGGGTTTAAATTTAAATAAAATAATTTTTAAAATTTTTTATTTAAATTTATGTTTAAAATATATAAATATTAATAAAAATATATTTTATTAATTTCAAATAATAATATCGGTTTTTTATTTACCTAGTTCAAGTTTAAATTTAGATTTTTTTAAAAATAGACTTGAACTAACTATCCACACTTATTTAGGATGACATTTATTATTAGTATATAGTAATTACAATAAAATAATTAAAAAAATACTTAGCATTATCTTAAATTCATTTTTGGAAATTTTTTTATTTCATCCTAGTGGATAGAATTATTATCCTTTCTCAAATCTACATAAACTTTTTGGTTGATTTATGTTTTTCAAATTTTAAAAAAATGTAATTTAAAATAAAAAATTGTAGATACTATCATCTTACATTAAAATATGTAAAATATTATCAATAAGTGTTAGATATAATGGTAAGGCACTTTATATTCTTAAACGGAGAACTCATGTTCAAACCTTTAAGACAAAGTTGTTGGAAAAATCAACTACGAATGTAGAGAAGATTAATCTTTATGAAATATAAAATCAATATGAAAAATACATTTATTCCAAGAAAAAAAAAGCAAAATATTACTTTAATTAATTATATAAATTAATTGAATTAATATCAATATTCTTTAAATCTAAATATGATTGTGAGAAATATTCGAAAGAAAAAGAAGATGGTGACTAAATAGACCCACCATTTAATTGCCAGGATCGTGCGCTCTCATGTCACGGGCCGCAGTTCAAAGCCCATGACTATCGCACACAAAGCATCCCATAGAGGTCTATCATTGACATAGGGATCATTTGGCTCACAAGAGCTGGCCCGATTCAAAGAGCTGTTGGAGAAGCCTGTTAGATTGAAGCTTGGGTGGCCCAATAATGAAGATATGGCAACATAGGCTACCTTGGTAAATAGGGAAACTAATCTTAGAAGATTGAAGGGAATTATATCTTGTAAGATTAGATTGGATTTGATTATGTAAATTGATTATGTAATCTTATAAATCCTTAGATTTAAGGGATAGGCTAATCTTGTCCATCGATGTAACTTGATCTAGACCGTCGGTTTTGGAGGAGCTCAACTATAAATAGAAAGCCTCCTTATCACTTGTAACTCACTTCATTCTTTCACTGTTTCTTGTATTCTTTTAAAGAAAGTAATAGAATTAGGAGCATTTACTCAAACACCCATTGTGCATAGTTTTCTGTTACTTTTTGTTCTTTTGTGCCTTCTTTTGGCTAAGTTGCTTCTGCCTTGGAGGAATTCTTTGTAAATCCTCAATTATTTGGTGGTTAGGTTGATTTAGGCGTGTTTGCATCGAAAGGATTGCCTAAGGTCGCATGAAACGCGAAACGAAAGTTCTAGCCCCGTGACAAGTGGTATCTGAGCTTTGGTTATAAAGGCACTATCGAGATGTTGAAAGAAATTACCGATCATGAGTGGGCCAGAAAACCAATCCATTTAAAAGATATGTTGTTAGATGCAGATGAATAAGTGGACAAACTCAAAGAGTCCATAGAGGACATAAATGATCGCATAGACGACTAGATGGAGCAGTCTAAAGATTATATGACCATGTCTCTCAATTCCACTGTGGATAAGGTAAATAAGTTGTTAAATTCACATAGGAATGATACTCTCGAAGCCATGGTAATGGCTTTGAAGGAGGAAATAATGGCTACGACAAAGGCTTCGAGCACAAGAATTGAGGAGCTCGAGGGAAAGCTTGCCTTGTGTCGAGTGTAGCACTCAATTGTGAGGATGTTTCAAAGCCGAAAGAGTTTACGGGGACAAGGTCTGCATGCGATATGGATAATTTCTTGTGGAGGATAGAGTACTACTTCCGTGCCAAAGGCATCATGGAGGATGCGAGTAAGGTAAATAATGCTTCCAAGTTTCTTACTGATATTGCGCTTTTATGGTAGCGAGGTAGGTCCACAGATAAAAGGCATAGTGAGTGCGACGTGGGAAAAGTTCCAATATGAGTTGAAGGGGCAGTTTTATCTAGAATTTGCTAAGGAGGAAGCTTGGGCAAAGTTATGATGGCTTATGCAATGAGACACAATGGAGGAGTATGTTCGAGAGTTCAAGGAACTCACGCTCCAAATTCCAAATGTGATTGAGATAGAGGCATTGATTGCTTTCAAGAAGGGGTTAAAGCCATGGGTCAGACAAGAATTAGAAGAAGGTGTCTAAGAGCTGTCGAAAGCCATAATGATAGCGGAGCCCGTGGTCAAGCTTGGTCTAGGGAAAGAAAAGCTTGAGTCTTCCAAGTCCGAGGAAAGGGGCGCATGTGAAGGGAATCACGAGGAAGATGATGGCAATGGCAACCGCAATGATAGTGGCAATGAGAAACCACAAGTTGGGAAGAAGGAACCCAACAATAAGATGGGCAATATCAAATGCTTTCTTTGTGATAGTCCACATTTATTGAAGAAATGTCCAGAGAAATCCGCGCTTTCTAAGAAGGACAAGCCGGAAGGTAAGGCCATGAGACTTGGTTTGAGCGCAAGGGGTGCTGAAGCCAAGGAAGCTAAAAATGAGAAGAAGCCAGTGGAGTGCTTCTTGTGTCATGGTCCGCATAGGTTGTGGAAATGTTCGAGGAAGTTTACCATCGAAGGCGATGATGCATCAGACAAGGAGCCCAAGAAGCTTAGTTCGAGCAACGAAAAAGTCGAAGCTAATGGGGTAAAAAGGAGAAACAAGAAGCGAGTAAAGTGATTCTTTTGTCGTGGTTCGCACGAGTTGTAGAACTATCCAAAACAAGCCGTGTTCAAAGAAAAGGCAACATTGGATCTTGTTGAGTCATAGAAAAGGATTCCACCAAGGAAGAGGTGAATTTGTCATTGGACTTAGGGGAAAAAGTGGCAATAAAAAAATTGAAGCTAGGACCAGTGAGGCTCAATTAAAGGAAAGTGATAGAGTTGGCCGAGTCATCGGCGAGCCTTCCACCCATGAAAGAGGTGAGTTTGGCATCAGACTTAGGAGAAGAAGTAGCGATGTAAACTTTGAAGCTAGGATCAATGAGGCTCACTTCTATTGATTCATCGGAGAAGCTACCACCTATGGGAAAGGTGAGTTGTGCATCAAACTTTGGAAAAGTGGTGATGCAAGTTGGACAGTTGAATCGAGTAAATGCGATGAATAAGCTACATTCTAAACACTATTGTAGTGTTTTGTAACTTGTTCGCTTGGCAAGAACGTAGAGGCCCTTTCAATGTTCTTAAGTAAGGAGGCCGAGGGACTGACAATTTAAGGTCAAGTGGTGTAAATCAAGTGGATCCCGTTCGAAGTGAGTTAGTGATCGCTATGATATTTCAAAGTTTTAAAATTTATAAAGAGAATGATCGAACTTGGAAACTAACTATGACAATGATTTGAGGCAAGCGCACCTATCGAACAGTAGTATAGTTAAGGCAAGACCGGATTGTCGAATCCAAAGGAACCAAAAGTACTAATACTAACTTTCTTTTTATTATTTAGCCTTAAAATTGAAGTGAATTGTTTTAATCTAAAATTAACTGACTACTAAGCTAAAGATGCGAAGACAAAGAGAATGAAATTGGGGAAATACTTGTGGGAAAACCAATTGATTAAGACAATACCCAAGGAAGAATTCACCTAGACTTCACTTGTTATTTAACTCACGAACCGCATTTATTTATTCACTTGACTTGATCCGTAGGATTCCCTAATTTATATTAATACGTCTCTCAAGGCTACTAACGTCTAACCCTAGGTTGATTAATTGAAATCTCTTTCCCTAAAATTGCATTAACTCGATCTATGGACTCCCATATTAGGTTTGACCCTAATCCGGTAGATTTTCGTCATCCTATCTCTAGGGTTGCGATCAACTCCGCTTAATTATGCGAGATCTACTCTTAGACAGGGTCTATTCCTCCTCTGCCTAAGCACATCAGTACTTGAATCAATATCCTGAAATATCAAAACAAGAATTAAAAACACATAATTAAGAACAAATCAAGTATTTATCATATAGTTCAGAAAACAATAACAATATTCATCTTAGGTTTCATCCCCCTCAGGTATCTGAGGGTTTAGTTCATAATTATAAAAGAATACATCTCAGAAGAAAAGATAAAACAAAACATAAGAAAAACTCTAAAACCCCCTGAAGGAATTGAAAAGAAGATCTTCCATCTTGAGTATGACTCCGGCTTCTTGAGATGAATCAACTGGCTTTCTTCGAGTAAATTCCCACAATTCTGCCCTCTTTGGCCTAGCTAGACGCCCCCTGACAAAAGCCTTGGGCTCCCCCTTTAAGGTCATACTTAGGGTGTTTATATAGGCTTCGGGATGTGTTACTTCGCCTCTAAGTATCCTAATCTGAATATAATTTCTCTTTGCCATGGCAGGGACACGCCCTTGTCACATGCCCGTATAAGTCGTGGCCAGACTGTGTTCGAGTCCATTAATGAGGCACAGTCGTGTGGTCTTGGGCCCAGGCCGTGTCGATTTCGTGATTTGGCCCGTTTGGTCCGTTTTAAGCCCGTTTCTCGTTCTTTTCATTCTCCGGTGCTTTCCTGAGTATAAAACATGAAAACAAAGGATTAAGAGCACCAAATTACACAATTCAAGGCTTAAATCATCCAAAAGCATGCTAAATGTGGGCTTAAAATATGTTACTATTGCAGTTTATCAAATACCCTTACACTTAAGATTTTGCTTGTCCTCAAGCAAAATTCTCAACTCATAATTAAAACAAACTTCCTCAATAATATTCATCAATAATGTTTTGTCATAATTCATAGATAATTTATACATGGATAATTCAACTCAAAGAGTCCTAAAGATTCAAACATTCTAAGTCATACATTTTGTAGCATGAAAACATAGGTGTTTCCCCTTATCTAAATAATTACCCTGATTCAAAATCGACAAGGATTGACATCCTCGCAAAAGATTCACTCAAATCACTTGAGGTGTTTAAGGTTCAAGAAAAAGCACTCATAAGTCAAACATGAAAAGTTAATCCCATAGGCTTGCATGAAAAGCAAATCTCCACCACTATAATATGAGATGATACACAAATCAAAAGGTCTTTAACAGGGTTGTAACGGGGCTTGGGTTAAAGGTGTGGATAAAGGCTGAATTAGAGGGTTAGAATCGAGATTGACTTGCCAAATTACCTAACCAGAAACAACGAACTGAATATAAATAATTACATCAATTGAAAACTTGTACTACTAATAATAATACTCTAACACGAGCTTCTTCTTCAATAATTGGAATTTAACGTATAAGCTCACCTAATCACAAAACTAATAATGAATATACTTCATTTTTTAAGAACAAATCATTAAATATTTACAATAATAAGAAAGTACTTTAACAACTGAAATATAAAACATAGTTAGGCAACTGCTCAAAATCAAATCTCGGCAAAAAGGGTAGTTAAGAAGAATGGTGATAACAAATATAAAGGGTTTTGGTTTAAAATTAGTGGGTGAGTCAATAAAAAGGGTTGTTAGGATCAACGGGGTTCACTAGGGGTTAATTGTGAAGGTAGGCTTTTTAGTGGAGTGAGTGGGTTAAAACCTAGGTGCCTTCATCATCTTTATATATCAAATCAAAGGTGTGGTCTCGACATGTATAAACGATGCAAGTTCTAGAATAACAAATCAATGTTGACACACTCATAATCAATAAAGTGAGCAAAAAAAAGAATATATGCTCTAAAAAGCTCAAAATCTCACAAAAATTATGGGTTTTTGATATCAACCTTGTAAATTTCAAACTTCAAAGTAATATTCAAATTCAGGTCGACAACCTAGAAAATTTTTAATTCTGAAAAATAGACTTATCATGCTTGATTCTCTAGTATCTTAAAGTTTAAATCGTCAATGTACAATTAACTATGACTTAATCCAAAACATATCAATAAAAATCATAAATCATAGGAAATTTCATTCTAATTGTAATATGAGAAACTTACTTTAAGAAACAAGGCATAATTCAGGATTAATATTGTTGACACCTTTTTATACTTAAGAACAAGGACTAACTCAGTGATTTGAGAATAATGAAAAAAAGTTAGGCACTTTTTAGGTTCACCCCCACACTTAAGATGTACATTGCCCTTAATGTACAAAGATAGATAAAGATATTATAGTAGAAAATCAAAAGATAGGGATAGAAGTGAAACTCCCTGAATTTTTGGATGGGTTCCTTGCGTTGGAAGTGTAAAAACTCGATTTGGAGGTGAAAGATAAGTTGGAGGAGGCATCTCTGGTGTTGGCATGGTGGTCGTCCACAATCTCTACGCTAGATGAAGAAATTGGGAAGCTCGTGAAGAATTAACCAGGACATAATAAGAAAAATTCAAACTATACTAATTATGTATTTAAAGACAAGAAAGATAAAGAGAAAGACCGTAAAAAGTAAAAAACAAGAAAAAGAAAAGACTTATGGACTGAGGAGTCCTTATTGTTGGATGGTTCGCGAGGTGGGTGTGAGTTCTAAGGCCGCGGTGATGTTGGCAGAGGTCATGGTAGGGTGATTCCCAAGCAGCCTGAAGAACCTAAAACCAAGAAACTAAAATAGAATAAACTAAATTAAGCATAAGAGTGTCAAAGAGAAGAAAATTAAAAGAGATGAGAAAAGAAAGCTAAAAGCTAAATGGTCTCAAAGACCCTTGGCTTGTCGACTAGATGAAGCGGCCGGCATGAACTTATTTAGATCGGTCTCCCACGGGGAGACTGTGCTTGGTTCCTTCCGCTTCTTTGACATGGTGTGACTTGATAGTTGGGGAAAGATTAAAGAAGAAAAGTATGGAAGGGGAGAAATTTGAAGAATAGGATAGGAGAAAGGAGATGGGGAGTAGGTGAGAAGAAAGAGGGGGAGGTGGTTTAAATAGAATTTTGAGGTCTGGTACTCCTCCACGCCCGTGTACCATGGGTGTGTCGAGTCACACGGCCGTGTCGCACAGCCGTGTTATGCTTCTTTCGTTTTTCCCACGCCTATGTTCAGGTCACCACGCTCATGCATGATCTAACAGTGTCTGCCACGGCTGCAACGCACGACCGTGGCGAGTTAGTTAGAGCCCGTGTGACTTCCCTCAGTGTCGGCCACGGCCATATCACACGGCCGTGGCAATTTAGAGTCGTCCGTGATCTGGGAATCTTTCGTCATTGGCTCGTACTACCTCTGCTATGTCAATAAGAAAATCTGTAATGTCCACACGGCCACGGCCACGGCCGTGTGCAAGGCCGTGTGGTATGGAAATCTGCACTTTGGTTGGTTTAAAATTAAATGCTGAAAAGGAAAAATAAAAGTAAAAAAATAAAAATGTAAAAATTAATGGAGTTAGTGCTCGGGTTGCCTCCCGAGAAGCGCTCGTTTATAGTCTTAAGCTAGACTTACCTCTCATTCGCATAATCAGGGTGGTTTGAAGAGTTGAACATCCTCTCTCATGCTATCAGTTCTACTATCATGATATAACTCGAGTCGAGTAGCATTTATTTTAAAAGTGCCAAATGTAGGATTACTTACCTCGACTGTTCCGTATGGGAAGACATTGATTACCCTAAAAGGGATTTCTTTGTTTGTATTCGGGTCAGGAGGATATATTCGAGGGTCTGCTTTATCTAATAATACCTGATCTCCTATTTTGAATTTGTTAGTCCCATAGAGTGGCTTGGGTTCTGCTTTGTGTATCCCTAGTTTCTCCTTGAAGTGTGTCTTCCACTCGTCTAGTTCATCAATATGAAGCCTTCAATCCTCATGAATTATTTCCTTATTGTCATGAGATATAGAATCTGGCTCGGGTGTGTAGTTCCGTGGTGCTTCCTGAAAAGAAAGGTTAACCGAATGGTTATTGATAGAATGTACGTTCTTACATTGTTTACTCGATGTTCTAACCGAATCGAGAGCCTGAAGAGTGACTGTCTCGTCACCTACACAGAGTATGAGTTCACTTGCGTCGACATCAATTTTAGTCCTGGCAGTTGCTAAAAAGGGCCTTCCTAGAATTAAAGGGATACTATTGTCCTCATCCATGTCTAAAACGACAAAGTCTACTGGGAATACGAATTTATCAATTTTCACTAGCACATCTTCGATTATACCCTTAGGAATTCTAACAGTTTTATCAGCTAATTGAATGCTCATCCTAGTTTGTTTGGGTTTCCCTAGACCTAGTTGTTTAAACATTTTATAAGGCATGACATTTATGCTTGCCCCTAAATCAGCTAACGCATTATCAATAGATAAACTACCAATTAAGCATGGAATTGTAAAACTCCCTAGATCTTTTAATTTTCGTGGTAGTTTATTTTGTAGAATTACTGAGCACATTGCGTTTAGCTCCACATGCAATGTTTCGTCTACCCTTCGCTTGTTTGTCAAAAGCTCTTTTAAAAATTTCCTAGAATCTGGCATCTGCGAAAGAGCTTCAAGTAACGGTAAGTTAATATGTAATTTCTTTAAAAGTTTAAGAAACTTACCGAACTGTTCCTTTGTGTCATCTCTCCTCATTGCTTCGGGGTATGGTATGCGAGGTTGGTATTCTTTAATTACCGGTTTTGGCTTTTCTTGGGTTACCTCAATCTTACCTTTTTCTACCACATTTTCTTGCCTTAGATTGGGCTCATCTAACTCTACATTATCATGGGCTGATATGGCTTGAATTTGCTCCTTAGGGTTAGTCTCCGTGTTGCTTGGCAATCTACCTTGTGGTCGTTCTGACATGATCTTGGTAAGTTGACCTACCTGATTCTTGATCTCTTGAATCGATGCTTGCTGACTTTCAAGTGTTGTCTCACTTTTGAAGAGGGTTTACGAGACTCAAGCATGAATTTTGTCAACATCTCCTCAAGGTTCGGCTTCTTTTCACAATGGGTAGGGCTGATTTTGAAAATTTAGAGGGTTGTTGTCTTTGATTTCCTTGAGCACCCCATGAAAAATTGGGGTGGTTCCTCCAACTTTGGATTATAAGTATTACTATAAGGGTTATTGTTAGATCTAAAGTTGTTACCCATATAGTTCATCTGTTCGCTCTCTGTGCCCGGATGGTAGGGTGGGTACTCAGGATTCACCACGCCTCCACTTGCGTCGCACTGCATGACCGGATGTACTTGCGAAGAACACAAACCATCAATCTTTTTATTTAGCTCCTCTACCTAATTTGATAGCGTGGTTACTGCGTCGAGGTTGAAAACTCCGGTTGATTTTGTTGGCCTTGTCCTTGTAACTTGCCACTGGTAGTTATTCAATGACATCTCTTCTATAAACTCATAGGCCGCTTCAGGAGTTTTGTTATTCAAAGTTCCACCGGCGGCTGAATCGATTAATTGCCTTGTTAAGGGGTTCACACCGTCGTAAAAAGTTTGGACCTGTAGCCACAAGGGTAATCCATGGTGTGGGCACCTTCTCAACAAATCCTTATATCTCTCCCATGCATTGTAAAGTGTCTCTAAATCCATCTGCACAAAAGAAGAGATATCATTCCTTAACTTGGCCATTTTGGCCGGCGGAAAATATTTCAATAAAAATTTTTCGGTCATTTGGTCCCATGTAGTAATTGACCCTCGTGGAAGAGAATGCAACCACTGTTTTGCTTTATTCCTCAAAGAGAAGGGAAATAACCGAAGACGTATGGCATCATCAGAAACGCCATTTATTTTGAAGGTATCACATAATTCTAGAAAATTTGCTAAATGTGTGTTAGGATTCTTATCCTGCAAACCATCAAACTGAACAAACTGTTGTATCATCTGTATAGTGTTAGGTTTCAATTCGAAATTATTTGTAGCAATAGTAGGTCTAACAATACTTGACTCGGTTCCTGTTAAATTAGGTTTAGCATAATCATACATAGTTCGAGGAGCATGATTTTCGGCCATCTCTGGAGGTGGCGGATTGTTCTCAGCCATCTCTTCAGTGGTATTAACTTCGTCTTCTTGCTCTTCTTATATGTAGTTTAAGCTTCGCCTTATTTCTCTACGATTTCTGCGAACTGTGCTTTCAATATCACTATCGTAAAGTAGGGGTCCTGTCGGGTTCCTTCTAGTCATAAACTAGAGGTACCTGAAAGGAACAAAAGAAGGAAAATTAGCAAAGTTAAAATAAAATAGAATAAATAAATAAAATGGCTAAAGTAATAAAAATTGAGCTTTCTTAATATTTTAGTTCCCCGGCAACGGTGCCAAAAACTTGATCGCTATAATTTGTCAAAGTTTTAAAATTTATAAAGAGAATGATCGAACCTGGAAACTAACTATGACAACGATTTGAGGCAAGCGCACCTATCGAACAGTAGTATAGTTAAGGCAAGACCGGATTGTCGAACCCAAAGGAACCAAAAGTACTAATACTAACTTTCTTTTTATTATTTAGCCTTAAAATTGAAGTGAATTGTTTTAATCTAAAATTAACTGACTACTAAGCTAAAGATGCGAAGACAAAGAGAACGAAATTGGGGAAATACTTGTGGGAAAACCAATTGATTAAGACAATACCCGAGGAAGAATTCACCTAGACTTCACTTGTTATTTAACTCAAACTGACGATTTATTCACTTGACTTGATCCGTAGGATTCCCTAATTTATATTAATACCTCTCTCGAGGCTACTAACGTCTAACCCTAGGTTGATTAATTGAAATCTCTTTCTAATTAAAACCCCTAGAATTGCATTAACTCGATCTATGGACTCTCATATTAGGTTTGACCCTAATCGTGATTTTCATCATCCTATCTCTAGGGTTGCGATCAACTCCGCTTAATTATGCGAGATCTACTCTTAGACAGGTCTATTCCTCCTCTGCCTAAGCACATCAAGACTTGAATCAATATCCCAAATATCAAAACAAGAATTAAAAACACATAATTAAGAACAAATCAAGTATTTATCATATAGTTCAGAAAACAATAACAAGATTCATCTTAGGTTTCATCCCCCTCAGGTATCAGACGGTTTAGTTCATAATTATAAAAGAATACATCTCAGAAGAAAAGATAAAACAAAATATAAGAAAAACTCTAAAACCCCCTGAAGGAATTGAAAAGAAGATCTTCTATCTTGAGTATGACTCTGGCTTCTTGAGATGAATCAACTGGCTTTCTTCGAGTAAATTCCCACAATTCTGCCCTCTTTGACCTAGCTAGACGCCCCCTGACAAAAGCCTTGGGCTCCCTTTTTAAGGTCATACTTAGGGTGTTTATATAGGCTTCGGGATGTGTTACTTCGCCTCTAAGTATCCTAATCCGAATAGAATTTCTCTTTGCCACGGCAGGGACACGCCCTTGTCACACGCCCATGTAAGTCGTGGCTAGGCCGTGTTCGAGTCCATTAATGAGGCAAGGTCGTGTGGTCTTGGGCCCATGCCGTGTCAATTTCGTGATTTGGCCCGTTTGGTCCGTTTTAAGCCCGTTTCTCGTTCTTTTCATTCTCCGGTGCTTTCCTAAGTATAAAACATGAAAACAAAGGATTAAGAGCACCAAATTACACAATTCAAGGCTTAAATCATCCAAAAGCATGCTAAATGTGGGCTTAAAATAAGTTACTATTGCGGTTTATCAGTTAGAATGTGGGCAAGAGAGAGCCGTTGCTTCTTGTAACACCCCTAACCCGAAACCGTTGCTGGAATAGGGTTAAGAGGCATTACCAAGCAATCGGAACATTTCACATCCATTTCACAACACTAAGTCAATCATCAATTAAACATATTCAAATATAAACATATAGTCCCTTATTACAGTCTACGAGACCTTAAACACGTGTTAAAAAGAGGTCGGGTGTAACACTCCTAACCCATATCAGTCACCGGATTGGGGTCACAAGGTATTACCGAACACATGTACAGATTCAAACGTTCACCCAAGTCATATTCATATACAAATATATAAATAAAGCTCATAGCTAATTAAATATTAAATATATGGATCATGCCTCTACAATTTCTCGAAATCGTACCATATATCTATTCAAATTTTCAAACAAAGAAACATACCACAAAGCTAAACAATATATGCATACTTTACGAACACAATACTCAGTCATGTGCACATCATCTTAATAATATGCGAATATATAACATAAATTAAACACTTTGCTTCAAAATTTTATTTATGCTTATACATGACTTAATGACCATAAGAAATTAAGGCATTAACAACTCAGTTATGATCAAACATATTTCATTAACCATTAAGATCATATGTGTATTTAACTACATCACATATCAAGACATATATAACATGTCAAATACCTATTTATGCATTTCATATTTTTAAACCTATGCTTTCACATTTGACCTAACATACTATATACATTATAATATTTTCTACTCCATAAAAACTTGAATAAGTCGCTTCACAAACACTTCTTCATAAATCCATGAATCAAACACATTCACATAAATGCAAACGCTAACATCTCAATTGTAACTCTTATAATTCGAACCATATAAAGTAACAAACCAAAGACCTTGCATAATCAACTTCATTCAATAACTAACTTAACGTTTATGTTAAACCATATGAATATCACAATAATTAATTATGCATCCATTCACGCAACTCACATTGCCGATTATACTGCATAAAGATCATGCAACATTTTCATATACATTCAAGACCAAAGTATCTTTACTTAGTCATTTTCGCATGGCTATACTTATATACAAGACAAAAACTCATTGGTTTAAAAACTTAGTCTAACCTATACATGCCTTTGGTTCAAAAACTAAGCTTATAAGTACCAAACAAGATGATAGTGTGGATGACTTCTCTGACGATCCCCTGAGCTCGTAGCTTGATCAAAATCTATAAAACAGAGCAACAAACACACAGAGTAAGCTAACTTAGCTTAGTAAGTCTTAAGCAAATTCAACAATTCGGCTAATTATTTAAATCAAGTTAAACCAAACAAATTTTTAACATTTATAAAATAATAAGACATTTATGTGCTATCATAGCCGAATATCAATATCCATATATAGCAAAATTATTATCATCATCTACTTTAAAAGTAAAACTCATGAAATACACATTACTTAATAAATATATATATATATTCATATATATATCCGAATATCATCTTCCATGTATATATATAAAGCAAGCCCCCATAACCGAAAGTATATCTAGATACAATTCTCACCTATTCGTTATCACATATATATCTATACATATATATTACATGACCCAAATGAATATACAAATTATTTCATATAACCGATTATATATAAACATATCTATGTATATAGAAATACATACATAAACATCTTTTAACAACTCTCATATTTTTAAGTAAACAACTTTCACATCACATAATTTATCCACGTATCCAACAACCAATTGAACAACACATTTATTTCATCATTTCAATTGCTCATTGACATCACATATAACATATATGTATAATATACATACCTTATGGCCGAATTAACAAAATTCATTTGCATAAGCTTAAGCTTACTCGATTTGTTCCATAACTTGATTATTTCGTAGTCTAAGCTCGAATTTTAATTCACCCAGATAAAACCCGCTAGGCGTCGGCTGAATCACACACCCAAGCACTAGGCACCGCTAGACCCGAGGTCTAAAATTTAAACACCGGCATTTAGCCTGCTAGGCAATAAGCCCGATATAATTCACCGGCACAAGGCCTGCTAGGCAATAAGCCCGATATAGTTCACCGGCACAAGGCCTGCTAGGCAATAAGCCCGAATATTCATATTACCAAACCAACTCCTTCACATTACACATTAACAATATCACATATATCACATATAATTCACATCACTTTCACATAGTGAACTCAATTAATTTAACTACATATCATTGCTAAATTACTTTAACACATTCAGCTTTGTCATATTTCAATCCACAAATTCATAATTCAGCATGTATAATAGGTTATAATCGATACTCACGATATTAACTTGCTTAAAGACTTACCTCGGATATCGTCGGACGACAAAACCGGCTATTCGATAACTTTCGCCTTTCCCCGATCCAAGTCCGTTTTTCTTTGTTCTTGATCTAAATATAACCAAATTAAGCTCATTCAAGCACCTTTCATCTCAATTTAGTCCCAAGACACATAAATAGGCAAATTACCATTTTACCCCTGACATTTGCAGCTTTTACCATTTAGTCCCTATTGCACAAAACACAAAATACACATAATATGGATTCAATCCCTAAGGGTCGAATCTTCCCCATGGTCATACAAGTCCCTACATTTCATTTATTTTGCATTTTAACCCCTCAAAAATTTATTTTCTCAATTTAGCCCTATTTAGCCAAATTCACCAAAAATTCAAGAACAAAGTTTGTTCATCAACTATATATCTATCATTTAACACTATAAAACATCATGAAACTCAACATAGTATCCATGGCATTTTACACAAACATCATCTATTCATGAAATTAAGACATGGGTTTTAAAGCTCTCGAAGCAATGATTACAAAAACGTAAAAATTATCAAAAACGAATCGAAAACTAACCTTAAATTTTGGCTTGAAAGTGCCGAAAGTTTGAAAGCTTCTATTCTTTCTTTTCTATTTGGTTTTTCGGCAAAGGGGGTGATAAAAATGATGATAATGCTTTCATTTTGTTTCCATTATAATAATATATCATATAACAATATAATATTAATAAACTATTAAAGTAAATATAACAAACATATAATTTCTATTTATCATCATCATTGCCGTCCACCATAAATCAAAAAGGGCATATTGTCCTTTAAGGACTTCACTAAAATAAAGACACATCAATTTAGCCATAAATCAAATAAAAGGCCACCTTTTACCAATTATACAATTCAGTCCTTTTTATCAAATTAAACCCACAAACAGACAAATTAACTTTAGAAAATTTAGCACATGCTTAGTCACATATCAATGACACAGAAAATAATATTAAAATATTATTTGGACTCGGATTCGTGGTCCCGAAACCACTGTTCTGACTAGGGTGTAAACCAGACTGTCACAACTCTCCCCCCTTAGGGATTTTCGTCCCCGAAAATCTTACCGTTAAACAGAGTCGGATATTGTTGTCTCATTGAATCTTCAGGCTCCCACGTAGCCTCTTCTACTCCATGCCGATTCCATAATACTTTTACTAACGAAATTTTCTTGTTTCTCAACTCTTTTACTTCACGAGCTAAGATATGGATTGGTTCTTCCTCGTACGTCATATCAGATCGAATTTCAATTTCAGACGGGGTAACCACATGTGACGGATCAGATCTATATCTACGAAGCATCGAAACATGAAATACGTTGTATATCTTTTCTAGTTCAGAGGGCAACTTTAATCTATAAGTGACAGGCCCAATACGTTCGATAATCTCATACGGTCCGATGAACCTCGGACTTAAATTTCCTTTTCGACCAAATCGAAGTACTTTCTTCCACGGAGAAACTTTAAAAAAAATACCCGGTCACCGACCTGAAACTCAATGTCTTTACGTTTCAAATCCTCGTATGACTTTTGGCGATCTGATGCAACTTTCAGACTATCTCGGATTACTGCCACTTTCTGTTCAGTCTCTTTAATCAAATCAACCTCGTGTATTTTGTTTTCACTGAGCTCGGTCCAGTACAATGGTGTACAACACTTGCGGCCGTATAAAGCTTCGTAAGGTGCCATTTTGATACTAGATTGAAAACTTGTATTATAAGCAAATTCAATCAAAGGTAAGTATCGTTCCCACATACCTTCAAACTCGAGGATGCAACATCTCAACATGTTCTCAAGTATCTGAATGATTCGCTTCGATCGACCATCCTGTCATGGGTGAAAAGTCGTGCTAAAGTGTAGTTTGGTACCTAAAGCATCTTGCAATTTCTTCCAAAACCGCGACGTGAATCTCGGCCTCTCTGTCCAAAACAATGGAAATCGACACACCATGTAATCTCACAATTTGAGATACATACAACTCAACCACTTTTATCGAGTGAATAGTCCGTCATTTAATCGGAACAAAATGAGCTGATTTGGTTAGTCTATCCACTATAACCCAAATCGCATCTTTCTTGCTTGGTGTCGTAAGGCAAACCGGATACAAAATCCATAGTAATTCTATCCCATTTCCATTCGGGTATCATGATAGGTGAAGTAACCCAAAGGGCACTGATGTTCGGCCTTTACTTGTCGACAAACTAAGCACTTCGAGACAAATTCGTATATGTCCCGTTTCATACCAGGCCACCAAAAGAACTACTTCAAATCATTAAACATTTTTGTGCTACCCGGATGTACAGACAATCGGCTACTGTGAGCTTCATTCAATATCATCTGAATCAAATCCGAATTTCTCGGCACACACATTCGGCCTTTGAACTTCAAGCAGTCATTCTTATCAATTCGAAACTCTGATTCTGCATTACTTTCACACTGAACTCGTCTTGCCATCGTATCTTTGTCAACTCTCTGAGCATCATAAATTTGTTGAATATACAATGGTCTTGCTTTCAATTCGGCTATTATCGAACCATCATCAGACATATCCATATGTGCGTTTAACGCACGAAGAGCAAATAATGATTTCCGACTTAAGGCATCCGCAACAACATTGGCTTTCCCCGAATGGTAATCAATCACTAATTCGTAATCTTTCAACAGCTCTAACCATATGCGTTGTCTCAAGTTCAAATCTTTCTGAGTCATCAAGTACTTTAAACTCTTGTGATCTGAATAAACATGACATTTCTCACCGAATAAATAATGACGCCAAATCTTTAATGCGAATACAATGGCTGCTAACTCCAAATCATGTGTCGGATAATTTCTTTCATGTGGCTTCAACTGTCTCGAAGCATAGGCTACTACTTTGCCTTCCTGCGTAAAACGCAACCCAAACCATTCAAAGATGCATCACTATAAACAACAAATTCTTTACACGATTCAGGTTGAACTAACACTGGAGCCCCTTTCAACTGATCAAACAAGTCGTCAATCCGTGGAAACGGGTATTCATTCTTTATAGTTACCTTATTGAGCTATCGGTAATCAATGCACATTCGTATAGTCCCATCTTTCTTTTTCACAAATAAGACTGGTGCACCCCAGTGAGAGAAACTCGGTCGTGCAAAGCCTCTATCTGTTAACTCTTGCAACTGTGCTTTCAACTCTTTTAATTCTGTAGGTGCCATCCGATACGGAGCTATTGAAATCGGAGTCGTCCCCGATACTAATTCGATACCAAACTCTATTTCTCAAATAGGTGGTAAACCCGGTAGTTCTTCAGGAAACACATCTGGATACTCGCACACAACTGATACGGATTCAATCTGCTTCTCAGTAACTTTACTATCCAACACATAAGCCAAGTAAGCTTCACACCCTTTTCTCACATGCTTATGAGCTAACATCGAGGAGATTACTGCCGGTAACCCATTCAGGTCATTAGATTCAATTCGGATAACTTCACCGTTCTGACATCTCAAATAAATGGTTTTTCTTTTGCAATTAACAACAACATCGTGCAAAGTTAACTAGTCCATTCCCAAAATTATATCGAACTCGTCGAAAGGCAACAACATTAAATCAGCTGGGAAGCATGAATCCCGAATCATCAACGGGCAACTTTTACACACTTTATCAATCAGAACACATCGACCCAAGGGGTTTGATACACGAATCACAAACTCGTGAGACTCAACAGCAGAGAGTCTTCATCGGATACTAAAGTTTCACACACATATGAATGAGTCGAACCCGGATCAATCAATGCAATCACAGTAGTATCATAAAGAGTGAAAGTACCGGTGATAACATATGGGGAAGAAGCATCCTCTCTGGCACGTACAGCATATGCTCTAGCAGGTGCACGAGCCTCTGATCGAACTGCAGTGTCTTTGGTTCCTTTCTGACTGCCACTTACATTTCCCGAATGCTTAGGTAGTCTGCCTCGCACTGATACATTACTCGGTCTTGTATTCTGAGCCGTATTTTGCTCAGCTAGCATCGGGCACTCTCGAATAAAATGACCCGACGATCCACATTTAAAGCAGGACTAATCACGAAATCTACAACTCCCTGAATGCCATTTACCACAATGCTTGCATTCAACCCGATTCTGTTGGACATTACCAACATTGGCCATCGAAGTAGCTCGAGAACCCACAGGTGGTCGATCTCGTCTAGATAAGTCTGAAGTAGCTCTATGTCGACCAAATTCATCTTTGAACTTCTTGGATACCGAATGAAATGTCTTACTCGATGATCTTTTACGAATGTCTCTAGCTTCCATTTCAGCCTTTCTTTTCTCTTTCCCAAGCTCTTCAGCTTTGCAAGCTCGTTCGACAAGTACCACGAACTCTCAAATCTCGAGTATGCCGACTAGCAACTTAATATCTTCATTCAGACCGTCTTCAAATCTTTTACACATAATGGCTTCAGTTGACACACATTCACGGGCATATCGGCTCGGTCGACAAATTACCGTTCATACTCAATCCACGGTCATTCGACCTGCTTTCAATTCTAGAAATTCTTTTCGTTTCGATCAATGAATCTCGATCGATATATTTCTTACTTAACTCATGCGAAAGAAATCCCAAGTCACTTTCTCTTTTGGAACCATCGATACTAGTGTATTCCACCCGTGATATGCGGTGTCCCGTAATAAGGATATAGCACACTTCATGCATTCGTCTGGAGTACATGACAGCTCAACAAGCACACGGATAGTATTATCAAGCCACATCTCAGCTCGTTCCGCGTCGTCATCATCATTAGCTTTAAATTCTTCGACCCCGTGTTTCCTGATTTTATCAACGGGAGGCCTGCTAGATCTCATCGGATCTATCATCGGAGGTGTTGCAGGTATCGGAGTTGGATTATTTGGGGGTAGAGGTTGTTGTACAGCCGGATTAGTCTAAATAAATTGGGTAAACCATTCATTCATCATCGGTAGAAGGCTTGCTTAGCCTCCCCCTCATGGCTACTCGAGATAGGTCGAGAGTCTACTGGCGCTGACCCATGTGCGATATCAGGCGCTACGCTCTCTACATCATTAGCTATGGCTCTGTCAAGATCCATTTATTATATAAAACACAATTTAAATGTCAGAAGTCACCACACTATCGTATTATAAAATTAAGGCATGTATAGCTAGACTCACACACTCTACGGTAGTCCCAGAATCGACTAAACCGTAAGCTCTGATACCAATCAAATGTAACACCCCTAACCCGTATCAGTCGCCGGATTGGGGTCACAAGGTATTACCGAACACATGTACAGATTCAAACGTTCACCCAAGTCATATTCATATACAAATATATAAATAAAGCTCATAGCTAATTAAATATTAAACATATGGATCATGCCTCTACAATTTCTCGAAATCATACCATATATCTATTCAAATTTTCAAACAAAGAAACATACCACAAAGCTAAACAATATATGCATACTTTACGAACACAATACTCAATCATGTGCACATCATCTTAATAATATGCGAATATATAACATAAATTAAACACTTTGCTTCAAAATTTTATTTATGCTTATACATGACTTAATGACCATAAGAAATTAAGGCATTAACAACTCCAGGTTATGATCAAACATATTTCATTAATCATTAAGATCATATGTGTATTTAACTACATCACATATCAAGACATATATAACATGTCAAATACCTATTTATGCATTTCATATTTTTAAACCTATGCTTTCACATTTGACCTAACATACTATATACATTATAATATTTTCTACTCCATAAAAACTTGAATAAGTCACTTCAGAAACACTTCTTCATAAATCCATGAATCAAACACATTCACATAAATGCAAATGCTAACATCTCAATTGTAACTCTTATAATTCGAACCATATAAAGTAACAAACCAAAGACCTTGCATAATCAACTTCATTCAATAACTAACTTAACGTTTATGTTAAACCATATGAATATGACGATAATTAATTATGCATCCATTCACGCAACTCACATTGCCGATTATACTGCATAAAGATCATGCAACATTTCCATATACATTCAAGACCAAAGTATCTTTACTTAGCCATTTTCGCATGGCTATACTTATATACAAGAAAAAAACTCATTGGTTTAAAAACTTAGTCTAACCTATACATGCCTTTGGTTCAAAAACTAAGCTTATAAGTACCAAACAAGATGATAGTGTGGATGACTTCTCTGACGATCCCCTGAGCTCGTAGCTTGATCAAAATCTATAAAGCAGAGCAACAAACACACAGAGTAAGCTAACTTAGCTTAGTAAGTCTTAAGCAAATTCAACAATTCAGCTAATTATTTAAATCAAGTTAAACCAAACAAATTTTTAACATTTATACAAGAATAAGACATTTATGTGCTATCATAGCCGAATATCAATATCCATATATAGCAAAATTATTATCATCATCTACTTTAAAAGTAGAACTCATCAAATACACATTACTTAATAAATATATATATATTCATATATATATATATCCGAATATCATCTATCATGTATATATATAAAGCAAGCCCCCATAACCGAAAGTATATCTAAATACAATTCTCACCTATTCGTTATCACACATATATATATACATATATATTACATGACCCAAATGAATATACAAATTATTTCATATAACCGATTATATATAAACATATCTATGTATATAGATATACATACATAAACATCTTTTAACAACTCTCATATTTTTAAGTAAACAACTTTCACATCACATAATTTATCCTCGTATCCGAACAACCAATTGAACAACACATTTATTTCATCATTTCAATTGCTCATTGACATCACATAGAACATATATGTATAATATACATACCTTATGGCCGAATTAACAAAAATCATTTGCATAAGCTTAAGCTTACTCGATTTGTTCCATAACTTGATTATTTCGTAGTCTAAGCTCAGAATTTTAATTCACCGGTATAAAACCTGCTAGGCGTCAGCCTGAATCACACAGCAGCACTAGGCCTGCTAGACCCGAGGTTTGAAATTTAAACACCGGCATTTAGCCTGCTAGGCAATAAGCCCGATATAGTTCACCGGCACAAGGCCTGCTAGGCAATAAGCCCGAATGTTCATATTACCGAACCAACTCCTTCACATTACACATTAACAATATCACATATATCACATATAATTCACATCACTTTCACATAGTGAACTCAATTAATTTAACTACATATCATTGCTAAATTACTTTAAGACATTTGGCTTTGTCATATTTCAATCCACAAATTCATAATTCAGCATGTATAATAGGTTATAATCGATACTCACGATATTAACTTGCTTAAAGACTTACCTCCGATATCGTCGGACGACAAAACCGACTATTCGATAACTTTCGCCTTTCCCCGATCCAAGTCTGTTTTTCTTTGTTCTTGATCTAAACAAAATCAAATTAAGCTCATTCAAGCACCTTTCATCTCAATTTAGTCCCAAGACACATAAATAGGCAAATTACCATTTTACCCCTGACATTTGCAACTTTTACCATTTAGTCCCTATTGCACAAAACACAAAATACACATAATTTGAATTCAATCCCTAAGGGCCGAATCTTCCCATGGTCATACAAGTCCCTACATTTCATTTATTTTGCATTTTAACCCTCAAAAATTTATTTTCTCAATTTAGCCCTATTTAGCCAAATTCATTCAAAAATTCAAGAACAAAGTTTGTTCATCAACTATATATCTATCATTTAACACCATAAAACATCATGAAACTCAACATAGTATCCATGGCATTTTACACAAACATCATCCATTCATGAAATTAAGACATGGGTTTTAAAGCTCTCAAGCAACGATTACAAAAACGTAAAAATTATCAAAAACGAATCAAAACTAACCTTAAATTTTGGCTTGAAAGTGCCGAAAGTTTGAAAGCTTCTATTCTTTCTTTTTTATTTGGTTTTTCGGCAAAGGGGGTGATAAAAATGATGATAATGCTTTCATTTTGTTTCCATTATAATAATATATCATATAACAATATAATATTAATAAACTATTAAAGTAAATATAACATACATATAATTTCTATTTATCATCATCATTGCCGTCCACCATAAATCAAAAAGGGCATATTGTCCTTTAAGGACTTCACTAAAATAAAGGCACATCAATTTAGCCATAAATCAAATAAAAGGCCACCTTTTACCAATTATACAATCCAGTCCTTTTTATCAAATTAAACCCACAAACAGACAAATTAACTTACAAAAATTTAGCACATGCTTAGTCACATATCAACGATACAGAAAATAATATTAAAATATTATTTAGACTCGGATTCGTGGTCCCGAAACCACTGTTCCGACTAGGGTGTAAACCGGACTGTCACATCGGGACTAAACCGAACACATACGAAAATTCTTGGAAATTTGAACATTTTTCAAAGTTACAGAGGTCACACGCCCGTTCAGTCAGGCTGTGTGCCTCACACGGCTACCAGACACGCCCATGTGTCCAGGCCGTGCCAAAACAGGGCATACATACTAACTTGTCCACACGACCACCGGACACGCCCGTGTGCCATGGCCGTGAAATTAAGCTTAGCTCATCGACTTGGTCACACGGCCACGAGCACGCCTGCAGTGCCACTGCGGCCGTGTAACCTGCGTAGGCACACTTCGAAGTGGCTCTTAAGCCACACAGAAGAGACACACGCCCGTGTCCCTTGGTCGTGTATGCAAAATAAGCCAGTTGCAAGGCCAAAATGCCACCCACACTTGGGTCATACCTACAAGCACATACAAGCCTATTTTCACACACAATTTGACAACCAAATACATGTCAAATGATCAACTTATCATCCCATCAAATCTCATTTCTAATCATGTCAACTTATATACCAAATTGCACAACTAAAAAACATGCATAACCAAGCATGATCCATCCACAATATCACTAGATCACAATGGCATCAATCCATCACTAAGCTTACCATTCATAAGACATTTTCATTGCCACCAAGCCATACCAAATCATACCTCATATACCATAATCATTCATGCATATTACCAACATTTATCTAGCCACATCACATGGCTATTTACACATCTCAAACATGTTTCAAAACAACTAGCCTATACATGCAATATTCAAATATACACATCTTCAGAAGTACGAAAATAGATTGCCGATAGTGTGATAGAGATGTTGATGATCCCCGGATCCGAGCTAGCTTTACTGACACTGTAAAATAGAGAAACAAATCACACAGTAAGCTTTCAAAAGCTTAGTAAGTTCGTAATACAATACATGTAACTCAACAATTTAAGTCAATATACAAAATAAGCCATCACTTAGATTACTTGCTCAAATAAACACATCATCAAACTCAACCATATGCTCAAGTATCTATTCATTCCACTTTAAAAATTATCATCATCACATAGATTCAACGTACCTTGATCAACACATAGTTACTCACCGATCATGCTACTCAACCGCACGACTTTACATTTCAATCAACCATTACTATTCATTTGATTTATCCGCAAACTTAGTGCCATTTTCGTAATCAAATCATAATTTTTATCGCACACTTAGTGCCAATACATTAAACCGAGCTTATATCGGTATCGCACACACAGTGCCAATTCAATAAGCCGAAGCTTCTATTGTTTCGCACACACAGTGCTAATCGTCTCTATCTCATTTCTAAACACGCACACTTAGTGCCAACTATCTCGATTCCACACATTATATTTCGAATTCAATATTCCTATAACTCTCCATTTCATAGCAATTAAACATAGTTTGAGAACACATATTATATCCGAACTTACCTCGAACGTTGAAATACCGAAACGGTCGATTAGTCGAGCACTTTGTCTTTCCCTCAATCTCGATCCGGACCTCTCTTTTCTTGGTCTATACACATTCAAATTTAGCTCATTCAATCACCAATTCCTTCAATTTAACCCAAACACACATATTTAGGGCATTTTACAAAATAGCCCTTACATTTTCACAATTCAACACTTTAGTCCCTAATTCACAAAATCACAAAATACACCAAATTTCTACTCACACAAGCTTAGCCGAATTCTTCCCATGCTAATACAAGCCCACACATTTCATTTATTTCACATTTTAGTCCTCCAATTTACACTTTTCTCAATTTGGCCCAAATTACTCAATTTCACCAAAAATCCAATACAAACTATGTTAACCCAACACTAAGCTTTCATATTCCACCAACTATCAACACAAAGCTCACATATTCATCAATGGCATATTTCAAAATATTCATCAATTTTTTAAATTGAAGCATGGGTTTCGAAGTACACAAAGCAACGATTACGAAAACGTAGAAATTATTAAAAACCGAAGTAAAACTAACCTTGAATCAAGACTTGTAATGGCCGAATATCATAGAAGACTAAAACCCTTTCTCTTTTTCTTATTTTCGGTGGAAAGATGAATAGAAATTGGCCATTTTAATGCTTTGTTTTGTTATAAAAAACTTAATTATCAAACACTAATTTTGCCCTTAATGAAATGTTTATAAAATCTTTTAAACTATGGACATAATTGTCCATCAACCACCCCACTTACTAAATAATGGATCAATTGCCTCATAAGGCCTCCTCATTTAAAAGCCATAACACATAGATACTTCAACAATCAGCACACAGCTTTTACATTTTATGCGATTAAGTCCTTTTTGCTAATTAACACACAAACAATAAAATTTTCACACAGAAATTTCACACATGCTCCATCACATATTATAAACTCCAAAAATAATATGAAAATATTTTTTCGGCCTTGGATTTATGGTTCTGAAACCACTGTTCAGACTAGGGTCTAAACCGGGCTGTTACAACTCTCCCCCCTTAGGGACTTTCGTCCCCAAAAATCTTACCAGTGAATAGGTGTGGATATTGCTCTCTCATAACATCTTCAGGCTCCCACATAGCCTCTTCTGCTCCGTGTTTGTGCCATAACACTTTCACTAAAGAAATTCTTTTGTTTCTCAACTCTTTGGTCTCTCGTGCTAAAATTCAAATCAGTTCTTCACTATACGACAAATCTGACTGAATTTTAACCTCGGTAGGGGCAATCACATGTGACAGATCAGATCTGTACCGTCGAAGCATCGACACATGAAACACATTATGAATCTTTTCTAACTCAGGTGGCAACATTAATCTATAAGCAACTGGCCCAACTCGTTCAATGTTCTCATACGGCCCGATGAACCTCGGACTCAGCTTGCCTTTTTGGCCAAATCGAGGTATTTTCTTCCACGGAGACACTTTCAAAAACACTTTGTCACCAACTTCGAATTCAATATCTTTTCGTTTCAAATCTGCATAGGATTTCTGATAATCTGAAGCTGCTTTCAAACTATCACGAATCACTTTCACTTTCTGCTCAGTCTCTTTAATTAAATCAACCCCGTGAATCTTATTCTCACTCAGCTCAGTCCAATACAATGGAGTTCGGCATTTTCGACCGTAAAGAGCCTCATACGGTGCCATTTTAATGTTAGATTGAAAACTGTTGTTGTACGCAAACTCAATCAACGGTAAATGCTTTTCCCATGTACTTTCAAATTCAAGAATACAACACCTCAACATATCTTCGAGAACCTGAATGATCCGCTCAGATTATTCTTCTGTTTGCGAATGAAATGCAGTGCTGAAATGCAATTTTGTGCCTAAAGCCTCTTACAATTTCTTCCAAAATCGCGAGGTAAATCTCGGATCTCTATCAGATACAATAGATAGTGGCACCCCGTGCAGTCTCACAATCTCAGCAATATACAATTCAGCCAATCTATCGAGTGAATAATCTCTTCTTACCGAAACGAAATGAGCTGATTTCATCAATCTGTCAACTATCACCTAGATTGCATCTTTCTTTCCCGGAGATAAAGACAATCCCGACACAAAGTCCATCGTGATTCTCTCCTATTTCCACTCAAGAATCATAATCGGTTATAACAATCCGGACGGAACTTGATGTTCAGCTTTAACTTGCTGACAAATTAAACATTTCGACAAAAAGTCAGAAATGTCTCGTTTCATACCATGCCACCAATAAGACTGTTTCAAATCATTATACATTTTTGTACTCCCCGGATGAACAGTCAAACGACTATTGTGAGCTTCATTTAAAATCATCTGAATCAACTCTGAATTCCTCGGAACACAAATCTGATTTCTGAATCTTAAACAATCATCACTATCAAATCGAAATTCTGAATCAGAATTCAAATCACATTGAGCTCGTTTTGCTATTATCTCATCATCACTTTTCTGGGCATCACAAATCTGACGTACAAACATCGGTCTCACTTTCAACTCAGCCAAAACTAAATCATCATCACATAGATTTATCTGAGTACTCATAGCTCGAAAAGCACATAATGAATTTCGACTTAAGGCATCCGCAACAACATTAGCTTTGCCCGGATGATAATCAATCACAAGTTCGTGATCTTTCAACAATTCTAACCATATTCTCTGTCGCAAATTCAATTCTTGCTGAGTCATCAGATATTTCAAACTCTTATGATCAGTATAAATATGACATTTCTCACCAAATAAGTAGTGACGCCAAATCTTCAATGCAAACACAATTGCGGCTAATTCAAGGTCGGGTGTCAGATAGTTCTTTTCATACGGCTTTAACTGCCTCGAAGCATAAGCAATGACTTTGCCTTCTTGCATCAGCACACAACCCAAACCATTCAACGATGCATCACTGTAAACTATGAATTCTTTGCCCGATTCAGGTTAAACTAACACTAGTGCTTCCGTCAACAACGCTTTCAACTGCTCAAAACTCTGATAGCACTTTTCTGACCACTCGAATTTAACATCTTTCTGTAGCAACTTCATCAACAGAGTCGCAATCATCGAGAAACCTTTCACAAACCGTCTATAGTATCCCGCTAGTCCCAGAAAAATACGGACTTCAGACACATTTCTCGGAGGTTTCCATTCTAGAATAGTTGAGATTTTAATCGGATCAACACGTATTCCTGCAGTTGATACAATATGCCCCAGAAATCCAACCTCTCGCAACCAAAACTCACATTTGCTAAACTTTGCATACAATTGCTTCCCACGCAGAGTCTGTAACACAATTCTCAAATGCTCGGCATGTTACGTCTCATTACAGGAATAAATCAGAATATCATCAATGAACACCACAACAAAATGATCCAGATACAGTCTGAATATCCGATTCATCAAATCCATAAACACTGCATGAGCATTCGTTAGTCCAAATGGCATAACTAAGAATTCATAATGTCCATACCTCGTTTTGAAAGCAGTTTTCGGCACATCTGATTCTTTAACTCTCAGCTGATAATAGCCTGATCTCAAATCTATTTTTGAAAACACTATAACTCCTTTTAGCTGATCAAACAAATCACCAATACGAGGCAACGGGTATTTATTCTTTATTGTCACTTTGTTCAACTGTCGGTAATCAATACACATCCTCATAGTGCCGTCTTTCTTTTTTACGAACAACACAGGAGCACCCCAGGGCGAGAAACTCGATCGTGCAAATCCTCTATCGGTCAACTCTTGCAACAGAGACTTCAACTCTTTCAATTCCTTCGGTGCCATTCTATACGGAGCTATTGAGATGGGAGTCGTTCCTGGCACCAATTCAATGCCAAATTCAACTTCCCGAATCGGAGGTAATCCCGGTAACTCTTTAGGAAACACATCAGGGAATTCACAAACCACAGGCACAGAGTCAACTTTCTTTTCTGTCACTTTTGTATCGATCACATATGCCAGATAAGCTTCGCAACCCTTTCTCACATAGTTCAAAGCTTTCATCGCAGATACAACAGCTGATAACCCATTCAAATCAATGGATTCAATTCGAACCATCTCACCATTCTGACTTCTCAAATCAATACTCATTCGTTTACAATTCACAATGACATTATGCAAAGTGAGCCAATCCATACCCAGAATTATATCAAATTCATCGAATGGTAGCAACATCAAATTAGCCGGAAAGCATATATCCCGAAACATCAATGGGCCATTCTTGCACACTTTATCCACCAAGACACACTTGCCTAAGGGGTTTAATACTCTAATCACCAATTCAGTAGACTCAACAGGTAGAGTCTTACTTGATACTAGATTCACACACACATACGAATGAGTAGATCCTGGATCTATCAATGCAATCACATCAATATCAAATAGAGTAAAAGTACCAGTAATGACATCTGGAGATGACGCTTCCTCTCGCGCACGTATAGCATAGGCTCGGGCAGGTGCTCTCGCCTCTGATCTCACAACTGTATCAGTAGTCCCTTTTTGGCTTCCACCCATATTTCTGGTTTTTCTGGGGGGTCTACTCCTAGCTGTCACATTACTCGATCTCACATTCTGAACATTTTCTTCCTCAGCCATCTTTGGGTAGTCTCGGATAAGTGATCTCGTGATCCACATTTATTGCAAACTCTATTGTTGTACTTGCCCCAGCATTCTCCCACATGCCGTCTTCCATACTGTCTACACTCAGGTTTGTTGCTTTTGGCACTACCAACACTTGATTCCATTGGAGCTTGAGTTCTCAGACCAACACTTAGTCTTGCGCGGTCTCTATTCGGATGTCCAAATGAAGCATTTGATCGGCTGCTTGCATCTCTAAATCTCTTCGTCGAAGGTTGAGACGTCTTACTCATCAATTTTTTTCTTTCATCTCGAGCTTCGGAATCGACTTTCTTCTTTTCTTTACTGAGCTCCTCGGCTTTGCAGGATCTTTCAACTAACACAAAAAATTCATTTATGTCAATTATCCCAACCAACAACTTAATATCCTCGTTCAGCCCTTCAATGAAGCATTTATACATAGTGACTTCGGTCGAAACACATTCCCGTGCATATTGGCTCAATCTTACAAACTCCTGTTCATACTCAGTAACAGACATACGGTCCTTTTCAGCTCCAAAAACTCTTTACGTTTTTTATCTATGAATCGTTGACTAATATATTTCTTCCGGAATTCAGCTTGAAAGAAATCCCAGGTAATTCTCTCTCTCGGAAACTGCACAATTTATACATTCGTCAAGAGTCAACGACATCTCGTCAAATACTCGAATGGTATTCTCGAGCCAAAACTCACTGCTCAAAGATCATCATCACCGTGGCCCTAAACTCTTCGCCCCAGACTTTGAATCTTATCCATAGGAGGCTTATTCAATCGGATCGGATCTGTAACTTGTGGCACAACCGGTACTTGTGGGGTGGAGGTTGTAGACCAGCCGAATTCGTTCGAGCGAACTCCGAAAACCACACACTCATCATTCGAAAGAAGGCTTGCTTAGCCTCTCCTCCCTCACTACTATCATTCGGCCTAGATGTGGTCGGGCGCTGTCTCTTGAGCGGGAGCAGCGCTACGTTTCTCACATCGCCGCAAGAATCGCTTTCGATCGGGATTCATTACTATATGAAAACATATTTTCAACTGTCAGGATTCATCACACTATCGCAATTATATATATGGCATGTATAGCTAGACTCACACGGGCTACGTTAGTACGAGAATCGACTAAACCTGGCTTTAATACCAACAAAATGTAACACCCCTAACCCAAATCATCATTGGAATAGGGTTAAGAGGCATTACCAAACAATCAAACATTTCACATACATTTCACAACACTAAGTCAATCATCAATTAAACATATTCAAATATAAACATATAGTCCCTTATTACAGTCTACGAGACCTTAAACACGTGTTAAAAAAAGGTCGGGACTAAACTGAACACATACGAAAATTCTTGGAAATTTGAACATTTTTCAAAATCGCAGAGGTCACACGCTCATGCAGTCGGCCAAAGCCGCAGTGCTCACACGGCTACCAGACACGCCCATGTGTCCAGGTCGTGCCAAAATAGGGCATACATACTGACTTGTCCACACGACCACCAGACACACCAGTGTGCCATGGCCTTGTGAAATTAAGCTAGCTACTGACTTGCTCACACGGCCACAAGGCACGCCCGTGTGCCACGGCCGTGTAACCTGCCCAGGCACACTTCGAAGTGGCCCTTAAGCCACACGGCAGTGACACACGCCCGTGTCCCTTGTCTGTGTATGCAAAATAGGCCATTTGCAAGGCCAAAATGCCACTCACACTTGGGTCATACCTACAAGCACATACAATCCTATTTTCACACACAATTTGACAACCAAATACATGTCAAATGATCAACTTATCATCCCATCCAATCTCATTTCTAATCATGTCAACTTATATACCAAATTGCACAACTAAAACACATACATAACCAAGCATGATTCATCCACAATATCACTAGATCACAATGGCATCAATCCATCACTAAGCTTACCATTCATAAGACATTTTCATTGCCATCAAGCCATACCAAATCATACCTCATATACCATAATCATTCATGCATATTACCAACATTTATCTAGCCACATCACATGGCTATTTACACATCTCAAACATGTTTCAAAACAACTAGCCTATACATGCCATATTCAAATATACACATCTTCAGAAGTACCAAAATAGATTGCCGATAGTGTGATAGAGATACTGACGATCCCCGGATACGAGCTAGCTTTACTGACACTGTAAAATAGAGAAACAAATCATACAGTAAGCTTTCAAAAGCTTAGTAAGTTCGTAATACAATACATGTAACTCAATAATTTAAGTCAATATACAAAATAAGCCATCACTTAGATTACTTGCTCAAATAAACACATCATCAAACTCAACCATATGCTCAAGTATCTATTCATTCCACTTTAAAAATTATCATCATCACATAGATTCAACGTACCTTGATCAACACATAGTTACTCACCGATCATGCTACTCAACCGCACGACTTTACATTTCAATCAACCTTTATTATTCATTTGATTTATCCGCACACTTAGTGCCATTTTCGTAATCAAATCATAATTGTCATCGCACACTTAGTACCAATACATTAAACTGAGCTTATATCGGTATCGCACACATAGTGCCAACTCAATAAGCCGAAGCTTCTATTGTTTCGCATACACAGTGCTAATTGTCTCTCTCTCATTTCTAAATACGCACACTTAGTGCCAACTATCTCGATTCCACACATTATATTTCAAATTCAATATTCCCATAACTATCCATTTCATAGCAATTAAACATAGTTTGAGAAGGAATATTATATCCGAACTTACCTTGGACGTTGAAATACCGGAACGGTCTATTAATCGAGCACTTTATCTTTGCCTCGATCTCGATCTGAACCTCTCATTTCTTGGTCTATACACATTCAAATTTAGCTCATTCAATCACCAATTCCTTCAATTTAATCCAAACACACATATTTAGGGCATTTTACAAAATAGCCTTCACATTTTCACACTTCGACACTTTAGTCCCTAATTGACAAAATCACAAAATACACCAAATTTCTACTCACACAAGCTTAGCTGAATTCTTCCCATGCTAATACAAGCCCACATATTTCATTTATTTCACATTTTAGTCCTCCAATTTACACTTTTCTCAATTTGGCCCAAATTACTCAATTTCACCAAAAATCCAAATACAAACTATGTTAACCCAACACTAAGCTTTCATATTCCACCAACTATCAACACAAAGCTCACATATTCATCAATGGCATATTTCAAAATATTCATCAATTTTCAAAATTGAAGCATGGGTTTCAAAGTACACAAAGCAACGATTACGAAAACGTAGAAATTATTAAAAACGGAAGCAAAACTAACATTGAATCAAGACTTGTAATGGCCGAATATCATAGAAAACTAAAACCCTTTCTCTTTTTCTTATTTTTGGTGGAAAGATGAATATAAATTGGCCATTTTAATGCTTTGTTTTGTTATAAAATAACTTAATTATCAAACACCAATTTTGCCCTTAATGAAATGTTTATAAAATCTTTTAAACTATGGACATAATTGTCCATCAACCACCCCACTTACTAAATAATGGATCATTTTCCTTATAAGGCCTCCTCATTTAAAAGCCATAACACATAGATACTTCAACAATCAGCACACAGCTTTTACATTTTATGCGATTAAGTCCTTTTTGCTAATTGACCACACAAACAATAAAATTTTCACACAGAAATTTCACACATGCTCCATTACATATTATAAAATCCAAAAATAATATTAAAATATTTTTATGGCCTCAGATTTGTGGTCCCAAAACCACTATTTCGACTAGGGTCTAAATCGGGCTGTTACACTTCTTGCCATCGAGATGTACCAACGAGTGAGATAGTTTGAGTTAAGAGATGATAAAAGTCGAGGAAAAAATTCCAAAGGAAGGTATGACCCGATATTGAGACTAGTTGGGAAAATGCTAAGGTGTTGAGACGAGACCGAGACGAATCAAGTCAGTGCCATTTAGAAGGCGAAACGAGGGCATTGTGAGAATGAGTAGGGGAGAATGTCACAGGCCACAGTTCAAAGCCCATGACCATCGCACACAAGGTATCCCATGGAAGTCTATCATTGACATGTTGACCATTTTTCCCACAAGAGCTGGCCTGATTCAAAGAGCTATTGGAGTAGCTTGTCAAATTAAAGCTTGGGTGGCCCAATAATGAAGATATGACAACATAGGCTACCTTGGTAAATAGAGAAACTAATATTAGAAGATTGAATGGAATCATATCTTGTAAGATTAGATTTGATTTGATTATGTAAATTGATTATGTAATCTTGTAAATCCCTTGATTTAAGGGATAGACTAATATTGTCCGTCGATGTAACTTGATCTAGACCGTTGGTTTTGGGGGAGCTCAACTATAAATTGAGAGCTTCCCCATCACTTGTAATTCACTTTATTCTTTCATTGTTTCTTGTATTCTTTGAGAGAAAGTAATACAATTGAGAGTATTTACTCAAACACACATCGTGCATAGTTTTCTATTGCTTTATGTTCTTTTGTGCCTTATTTTTGGCTAAGTTGCTTCCGCTATATATATTGGCGCATTGTAGGAATTCTTTGTGAATCCTCACTTGTTTGGTGGTTAAGCTGACTTAAGCGTGTTTGCATCGAAAGGATTACCTAAGGCTACATGAAACACGAGACAAAAGTTCTAACCCCGTGACACTTATACTATGGACGACTTGAAGTCCATAGGAATCATGCGAGTAATGAAAAATAGACACCACTATGATAAAACCACCTTGCACGCTCATCGCATGTTGATCACTTAAACCTTCCGTAATCGTGCGAGTGACTAATGACAAATAGACCCACCTTAATAACCCCACATCTCACGCGCATTACAGTGTTAATGACAAAAAGTCTGCCACAGCTGTGTGATTGCGTAATGTCAAATAGACCCACCATAATAATGTGACAACCGCGCGATTATCGACTACAATCCACAAATATGCGTGAGTTCTTGCGTGTCTCGACAATGCGGCCCATGCCATTTGATTAATTCAAATCAATACATCATAGTTTTGAAAAGTAATTCACCTAAACATACTTTTTATCGGAAAAAGAATAAGCTACTTACCTTTTTGTCTTTTCCTTGATCTTAATTAATATATATGTTATCACAGAACCAAAATATTTATAATCCATCTTTTTCTTTTCTAGATATAAAAAAGACAAGGACTTGAGAAAGAAAAATATAAATGTTTCAAGTTGGATTTCAATTATTATTATTTAATTTGTCGGTAATGAGTGCAACAACCATTTAATTCAATTGTGAGTTATTTGGTTCAAATGACGATTATACAGTCATTTCAAAAGCACCAATCCTATAAGATAAACATAGTGGATTTTGTAATTTACTATCTAAAAAAGCTAGCCTGAATGCAATTCATTCTTTCATGAAAACTTACATGTTTTATAAAATTATACATACAATATTCTGGCATGTGTTTAGCTTTTAATTTTCTATCAATATCTTGTTTGGTTTAACAATTGATTCTTTTCTTTTACCAAACAAAAATATAATTCTTGCAACAACAATGCAGAGACAATTGATCATATTTTACAAAAATTAAAGCTGTAATATTCATAAAGTAGTCTGTTAAATAGATAAAAGTTTAGAGAAAATTGATTTGAGTCTTGATGTTGTCGATATACAGTCAAGCTTTTGACAATTGAGTTAGATTTAAATAATGTATATGAACTTACAGGTAAAGATCAAATGATATAAAAAAATGGAATCATATTTTACTATAACACCCTAAACCCGGTCTAGACGTCCAAAACAAATCTGGAGAGTTACATTATCCACACAAGAAACATACTCTCATAACACAGTTAAACGAAAACATTCCCATATAAATAGCATTACAGATAAAAATAACTTAAAGTATATGATTCTCATAAATTCATAAAGTGTCAATCCCTAATAGTAACACTTAAAGTAATCGATAAAAGTTGACCGAGCTTCTGCGACACCGACCCGATCAAGCTTGGGGATTACCTGAAATCCAACCATAACAGAATGAGTTGTGAACTTTGTAACACCCCTCACTCATATTCAACGCTGGAATAGGGTTACGGAGCATTATCGGACTTAGAAAATAATTAAACATCCATTTAGCATACATTTTCTCAATTCAAGCATTCATCATTCAATCTCAATCAATTTGTCCCTAATACGAGCCTACGAGGCTCCAAACATGCTTTAGGAGTGGTTTGGGACTAAACCGATAACTTAAGAAACTTTTATGAAACTTTGAAATTTTTTCTCAAAACAGGGGACACACCCCCGTGTGGTCAAGCCGTGTGAGAGACACGCCCGTGCCACAGGCCGTGTGGACATTCAAAATGGGAGCACATGGCCATGTCCCAGCCCATGTCCGACCCCGTGTAACTCTTTAACTTGGGTCACACGGCCAACACACACGCTCGTGTGACTAGCCCGTGTGCCCTAAAAATGGTCATACACGCCCGTGTGCAAGACTGTGTGCTAGGCCGTGCCAAACCTGTAGGGTATACTGACTTATGCCACACGGCCAAGTCATACGTCCGTGTGCAAGACCGTGTGCTAGGCCGTGCCAAACCTATAGGGTATACTGACTTATGCTACACGGCCAAGTCACACGCCCGTGTGTGAGGCCGTGTGGAGCATACTGAGTTGATTTTTAAAACCACACCAGGGGACACACAGCCGTGTATTTAACCGTGTGTCACACACGGCTGAGACAAACGCCCGTGTCTCTGCCCGTGTGGAAAAAATAGGCTATTTACCAAGCCAATTTGCCACCCAATTATGCATATACCTACACAACCAAAATGGCACCAAATCATACCATAATTGGACATCCAAATCAACCACAACCAAGACTAAAATGTACCATTTCAATATCAATAACTAACATACTTATAATACCATAGTTTGGCCTATTCAAAAATGTCATTTCACATTTCCAAAACATTAATATGTACCACTTCAACTAAATATTTCTTAGCCTATAACCACAAGCACAACCATCCACAATTCATAGACCATTAGCTACCTAGAATGTTGCACTCAACAATTCATTACCAAGCAAGCATGAACCACATCACTAGGAGGCATTAAAACGTATATGTATATACATTACACATTTTCCAAAATAAGCTAACTTACATGGCTATCATAAAACCAAACACTTAATATTTACAAGCCAACACAAATGGCCAAAACCATGCTACATATACCAAAATAACTCAAAGTCCCTATACATGCCATATACCTAATTTGCCAAAGTTCAAAGGTACCAAAAGATAGGTGGATAGTGTGATGCGATCTCCGACGGTCTCCGAATCAGAGCAAGCTTTGATAACACTATAACATAGTAAAAATAAACAAAGTAAGCTATAAAGCTTAGTAAGCTCGTATGAAATAAACTTAATGCATTCACATAAATATAATTTAATAATTTGAATACATCAACATGTAGCTTACATTAGCTAACAAACCTTTCAAATACTCATTCACAAAACTATATACTTTCATCATCATTTCTTCGATTCAATGCTAAAATAGTTTATGCACATACCTGTACCATCTCGTACAAATCTCATACACATTCTCGTCTTACGTTTACCTGTTGAACCATTCGAAATAAAATTTGGATACTCAAGGGTCTCACACAATAAGTACCTATATCATGGCCCGAAGCCAAATCAAGGTAACTTATCCGAAATACTGATATCATGGCCCGAAGCCAAATTAGCCGATATGCATGGCCCGAAGCCAAATCGGTTTATCTCGCACCCAAAGTGCTAAATCATGGCCCGAAGCCAACTCAAAGTATCCCTAATGACATGTCACTAGCATCCTAAACTATTCCTAAGGTTCAACTGGGATTCCAACTATCGAATCATCGTCGAACCATTTCCAAACTTGCCCGTAGTCACATAAATACAATTTATGCTATATCAAAGAATAGAGAATACATTTAGAATGAAATTATAACATACGAACTTACCTCAGATATGTAAACGACAAAATAAATCGATTAGTCAATAACTTTCGTTTTCCCCGATCTAGATCCAAATTCCGCTTTTCTTAATCTAAATATATTGAAAATTAACTTATTTAATCATATATTCATTCAATTTAGTTCAAAACACACTTTAAAACTCATTTACACTTTTGCCCCTAATATTTCACATTTTCACAATTTAGTCTTTATTTCATAAAATCATAATTTAATGAAATTCCAAATATACCCATGCTAGCCGAATTACCATAATTCCCCTAGCAACCCATAATTTTCATTTATTTCACATTTTAACCACTAACTTTACACATTTCACAATTTAATCCCTATTTTACTTTTTCATTAAAAATCACTTAACAAAACTTGTATATCTATCAACAAGCTTTCATAATCTATCATCAATCATCAAAAATCATACATATTCATCAATGGTAACTTTCAAAATCTTTAACAGTTTTGCAAAATAGTCCCTGGGCTAGCTAGTACTAGTTACAACGATCACAAAAACATAGAAATAATTAAAAACGGGACAAAAACCATACCTTAATTAGCCATACAAGCTTGGCCGAATGAAGAACACAACAATGGTGTTTTCTAGCCCTAATATTAGGTTATGGAAGATGATATCAAGGCTAAATTTTGTTTTGTTTTATTTATTTTAAGTTAATTACTAATTTACACATATAACCTTGATTAATAACCTTTAAAACACTTAATAATATGTCCATATATGTCCACTCACAATTAAAATGGTCTAATTACCACTTAAGGACCTTAACTTTAAGGTTCTATAGTTATTAGACACATTTAGCTATTAGAACTCAAGTTTTACGCTTTACGTGATTTAGCCCTTTTTATCAAATTGACTAATCAAACGGTAAAATTTCATAATGAAATTTTCACACAATTATTCTATCATATTGTAAACGTTAAAATAATAATAAAATAAATATTTTGACCTCAGATTTATGGTTTCAAAACCACTATTCTGATTTGACCAAAAACGGGTTGTTACAAACTCAGTACGTAACCGTAGTCAAATTATTTAGTTAATATTCATTTGTAAAGTAATACAATCAGAGATTTGGTTTGGTACAGAACTATTTACAATTCAGATTCGGAATAGATCAGTTGTGCACAAATAGATATTTATATATATGCGATTACATATATATACATATCGCAGAACAGATTCAGATGCAGATAACCTAATCCCCATCCGCTACACACCATCTTCAACCATCCCGACACACCATTTAAGGCATTCAATGCCCTTCCATCCCTACACACCGCGAAGTGTCTATTTGACACGTTTACAAAACACAACTTAGCTACTGAATCATATTGCGTCAAAGCGCCAGGATCATAAATAGTCACATAGTGGCTATACCACCAGTTTAGAGCAGATTACTTCTTCCTTTACCACAACCCAACCCATGGATATGTAGAGTACAGATATTCATAGTGCACTTACAGTTATGACATACATGTTTCAGTTACAGAGTAAGAGAGAGCTCCCAACCAATCAAGTTTAAACTATTCATACAAAATGGAAAAATCATTATCAGTCATAGTCCACATTTACGGCCTCAAAAAAAGGGTTTCGGCCTACATTATATTGCCACACAGCCGTGTCCTTGCCCGTGTGGCTCACATGGCCTGACACACGCCCATGCCCTCAGCCCGTGTGCTTCTATCCTACAAACAAAGAGTTATATGGCTTGGACACACGGTCGTGTCCTTCCTCATATAACTCACACGGCCTAGACACACGTCTGTGTGCTTACCCGTGTGGTCCTAAGTCACAAACAGTGAGTTACACGGCCTCGACACACGCCCGTGTCTCATACCCGTGTGAACCCTGCACTATTTTAGCCACACACGGCCTAGACACACGCCCGTGTGCCAGTCTGTGTGGCCCCAATTCGACGAACAGTGAGTTACACAACCGTTTACACGGCCTGCCACACGCCCGTGTGGCGTACACGGCTTAGACACATGCCCGTGTGTCTGGCCGTGTGGCGTTGACAGCCACCATTTCCAGCGACCCAAAACTTGCAAAACTAGAATTTTTGATACGCACCTGATATCGTTTTGATGGAGAAACAATACGGAGACTACCCATAACCTAATTAACCATTTCACAACCAATTACACAATCAATTCAACATTTTGAGAAACCAACCTATCGCTAAGAAAACATGTCGAAATATTCGATGCTATTCTCTTCCAATTCACACACTCACCTCGTACGAAACAAAGGAAATCAAGCTAATATGGTGGATTAACGTCTTCTGCAATATCCTTGCCTAACAAAGTAATCAAATGAATATTTAACTGAGTTTAAATAAACGCGCAAAAACCCATTTAGACAGAGAATGTTAATAAAATGAAATTCACATACAAAAGGAAATCGCAGTTAAACTTACGTAAAATCGACCTCACAAACAACCAGACTTCACAATGCAGATAATAATCAATTGTCGGAAGAAGAGAAAAAAATAAAGGAAGGAAGAATGAGAAAAGAACTAAGGTTTTTCTTTAGAAACAAAATGAAAAGAACGATAACATTCTTAAAGTTAACCACCCTCTCTTCCGGCAATTACAAGAAAAATATTTTCTAACGTATACTACAGGATTCGAACTCTGAACCAGACAGAATACAGACAGATGATTAACTAGTGAACCAACAGGCTCATTCTTATCACTGAGTTACCCAGAATTGCACTTAACCACCTAACACATGGATAGGGGTTGTTTTAAACAAACAAAACTTTAAATTTAACAAATAAAACTTTAACAACGCAATTCGAACTTTAGACCCTAAACACAAAGCAGAGCATAGAACCACAGATACAGAAATCCAATTACTGCAGATTTCGACAATTAGACTCTTAACTTTTAGGGCGTTACATTTACCATATTGATGTACATACACACACACCACATGCAAAACACCACTTTCTGGTCATATATTGACAAAACTATAGCTTTAAGTTAAATACAAATATAAATAAAGAGATGCTGAAACTAAAATTTTAGCTCAGAAGGATAAACTCGAAATCACCGATAGGGAGGTTGAATTGGCCTTTGAGAAATTATGGTGGAAGCAATGAAAAATATGCAACAAAGAACACAATGATTTATAGTGGTTCGGCCCCAATTGCCTACTCCACTACTTCAGCTTACCACTACTAAGGATTTTCCCAAATTCACTAATTTGGAAACCTTTGAGGATAATGTTTAACCTTACAGTCTCTCTTAAGATTTATGGTCCAAAATCTTAAGATACAACTCCCATAAGGTTTCTATCCAAACCTTAAGAATTAACCCTTTCTCGAAGAGAAACAAATAAGAAAAAAAAGAAATAATCCTTACAAGATTAGGATGTTTGCCAATTAAGCACAAATACAAAGAAGAACACTTTAGCTAAATGAATACAATGAAAGCTCACACGTGTTTACAAGAAAATGCATGAAAGAATTAAGTTCTAGGTTGTTTTGATTGATCTTTAAGATTTGCACATGTTTCTTGTTGTTGCGAAACCTTTGGAAGATGATATTTATACCTTCTAATTGATTTCCAACTGTTGTGGTTGTTGTAGAAGTGAATATAGTCGTTGGGGATGAAATACAAAGCTATTTACTTCACCTGCAACAATGAGTATCAGTACCTACTAAAAGGGTATCAATATTTTTGTAATTAATACTGATTTCAGTGACTGTTAGAGCAGCAATATCGATACCTTAATAAAAAGTATTGATACTGGATCGATACCTACCAGGGTTTGAAAATGGCAGAATGTCAATTTTGTATCAATATCTTGTAAAATATCGATACTTAAACAAAAAATATCGATACATTTTTTTTTGTCTTGGAGCGGTTCTAATTTTTTTGAAAATGGTTAAAACATATTGAAAATATTTGACTTAATTGAAACCATTTCAACTTGATTTTTATGAAATTGCTCAAATTTAAATTTATTCAAAATACTTTAATTTGTTGTATCAAAACATATTATCCAATAAGGCTTAGTTTAACAAAAAAAATTAAAAAATTAGAAATTGAAGTAGTTAATGATGATTTTCTACATCGATACTCAATTCTATCAATTTCTTTCTCACCTGGCTATGGATTTTAGCCATGTCCAGGTAAGAATGAAATTGAGATAATTAAGCATCAAATTGCAGAGCATCCACGATTATATATATATAAACGAAGAAATTAAAGAAGCAATAGGGAGGTATTGAGGACGAAGGTATTGGGAAAGCATTTGGATGTGGGAAGGAAGTCGGGAGTAGCCCTCCCCCTTTATAGAACAAGAAGTTCTGATATCAGCGCTGGTGAGGTGGGACTGGAGATGTTTCGGTTTCAAACACACGCCACATTTTTTATTTCTAAAAAAAATTAGTTCTTTTACTTTTAAATTTTTTGTGTGACATTTTTAAATATAAAAAAATTCACTTGGTAGCCATTTAACTAAAAAATTAGATTTGTAATGAACCTAAATTCACTTGGTAGCGTTACTAGTTGAACCTGATTTTTAAAATCTAAAATGTAAAATGACCAAATTTCAAAAATGAAAATACAATGACCAAATATATTTATTACTTAATTTTATTTGTCACTCTCATAATTGATGTGTCATAATGTAATAATATTATTTTAACTTAGGATTCTTGAACACAAGTTCTTTAAATCCAATAGAAAATAAAAGGTAATTTATTAGAGACAAATATCAAAATTATACATGAACTTAGGATTATTTGCTATTGTTAGAGTTGTGTGACTCAAATTCTAAGAGATTGCTTGCAAGTCAAGTTAAACAAAATATATTTTCTTTTTAGAAGATTTAGTATTTATTAGTATGATATATTTAGCATTTATTAGCATAATTTATTTAACCTACGAATTTAGCCTATAAATAAGCTCTTTTACAACCTTAGAAAACATACCCATTAAAATATTAGAACTCATAATACTTTTGGAGAATTTTGTATTTACATTTTGAGGGTTCATTCATTTCGAGTTTTGGGATTTAGTTTTTATCTCCATCTTTTGTATTCTTCGTTCTTTTTCCATTATAGTAAAATTATCTTTACCCGTGGTTTTTTATCCTTTTGAAGGGGTTTTCCACGTTAAATTTGTGTGTTCAATTTCTCAATTTCTTTCGTTATTTGTACTTGTTCATTGCTTAATAGGTTAATTCCCAACAAGTGGTATCAAAGCTACTTTAATTCTTTGTAGATCAGCCCGTTTAGAGATGGCAGCAATAAAGTTTGACATTGAGAAGTTCGATGGTGTCACAAATTTCAATCTGTGGCAAGTTTGGATGATGACAATTCTAGTTCAAACCGGCTTGAAAAAGGTCATTACTAAGAAAAAAACCTAAGAATCTAGATCAAATAGAATGGGAAGAGCTTGATGAAAAGGCCTTATCTGCAATCCAGTTGTGCCTTGTGAATAGGGAATTGCAGGAGGTATTGATGGAGAAAACCTCATTTGCCTTGTGAAAAATGTTAGAAACTCTTTATGCGACTAAGTCTCTAGCTAACTGTTTAATGTTGAAACAGCGTCTATTTATGTTTTGCATGAATGAATATGATCTTCTTAGAGATCACATTAGTTTATTTATTTCTCTTTTGAATTATTTAAAGAATGTTGAGGTTAAGACTGATGACGAAGATCAGGATATGCTATTATTGTGCTCTCTATCCTCTTCATACTAAGTCTTTTAGGGAGACCCTGATTTATGACAGAGACAAACTCTCGTTCGAGGATGTGAAGAGTCATTTGTTGAGTAAAGACAAACTCGACAATGAGTTTGGTTCGGATAGTAAGGTAGATATGCAAGCTTCCATTTTGGTAGCATCGAAGAAGCGAGACAAAAGATGTCGTTATTATAAGAAGTTAGGTCTTGTCAAAACAAATTGTTATAAACTGAAAAATAAAAGGGCTGCTGAAAGTAACGAGGAAGATGTAGCTGGTGCTAATTTGGCCCACGAAAGCGGTGATGATTTATTGTTAGTGTCAACAAGCGATAGCTCCGAGCTCCACATGTGTTCCAATAGAGAATGATTTTCCACATACAGTTCGGTTGAAGGTGGAGCTGTACGCATGCGGAACGATTCATCCACTAAGGTAATTGGTATTGGTACTGTTAAAATTATGATGCACGATTGGATGATTAGGACACTCTCAGATGTAAGGTATGTACTTGATTTACAAAAGAATCTCATCTCCTTGAGTATTTTAGACTCAAAAGGTTGCAGAATCAACATCAAGTCGAGCAGCATAAAAGTGTCTCGTGGGGCTCTCCTTTTGTTAAAAGGTAAAATGACAGGCAATCTTTATATTTTGGAAGGTTCTAGAGTGACCGATGAAACCAGACGCCCCTCGTCCGTTACGGAGTTGAAGTCAACTCATTTAGAGCGGAGGCAACTTGGTCATAGGAGGGAAAAATGTATGACTGTTTTGTTGAATAGAGGTTCTCTTTTAGATGTAGGTTTTGAAAAGTTAAGGCATTGTGTCTATAAAAATTAGACATGTGTTAGTTTTGATTTGGCAGTACACAAGTCGAATGCTAGAAGTCTTCCAACTTCTAAGCACATATTTGACTTAGTTAATTCCATGCATAGTTTAAGATAGGCCCATGGCGGGATTTGGCAAAGATGGCGTTGTGAGAATTCGTGTCAAGGTGGAAGATTGTTAGAGTTGTGTGACCCAGATTCTAAGAGATTGCTTGCAAGTCAAGTTAAACAAAATATATTTTCTTTTTAGAAGATTTAGTATTTATTAGTATAATATATTTAACATTTATTAGCATAATTTATTTGACCTACGAATTTAGCTTATAAATAAGCTCTTTTACAACATTAGAAAACACACCTATTAAAAGATTAGAACTCATAACACTTTTGGAAAATTTTGTGTTTACGTTTTGAGGGTTCTTTATTTTCGTGTTTCGTAATTTAGTTTTTATCTCCATCTTTTTGTACTCTTCGTTCTTTTGCCATTATAGTAAAATTATCTTTATCCGTGATTTTTTATCCTTTTTTGAGGGGGTTTTCCACGTTAAATTTGAACATTCAATTTCTCAATTTCTTTCGCTATTTTTACTTGTTCGTTGCTTAATCAGGTCAATTCCCAACAATTGCAATTATACTTATGAAAATTTGATTGTGATTCAAATATATACATGAAACTTTCATTTTGATTCAATTATACACATTTAAAGAAATAAATATATCAAATTATTTTTATATTGGATAAATATGGCTATTTGTGTATACAATATATAAACGTAAAATGATGTTTTATCAATATTAGAGGTGAGCAAAACTCGATTCGACTCAAAAAAATTGAAAAAAATTCGAATTTCGAGTTAAACGAATCGAGTTATTCGAGTTATTCGAGTCAACTCGATTTTTTTTTCAATTTCGAGTTCGAATCGAGTTGAGTTTTCGAATTCGAATAACTCGAATAATTTGAATAATTCGAATATCAAACTATAATATTTTACATTTTTACCCCAAACTCCCAAACCTTTTTACTTTTCCCTCAAAACTTTTACTCCTTCTCACTTTCCCCCAAAACTTTTACTTCCATCCCATCCCAACCCCCAATCTACCCCAAATCCATTTCCCACCAATTTTACTCTCCCATTTACTTTTTCTCAAAATTTTACTCCCAAAACTCTCAAAACTTTTATTTTCCCCAAAATTTTTACTCCCTCCCACTTTTCCCCTAAAACTTTTACTCCTTCCCATCTCACCTCCCATCTACCCCAAACCCATCTCCTCCAATTTTTTTAATATTTTCCTTTCAAAATTTTACTCCCCTATTTACTTTCCTCAAACTTTTATTCTCCAAAACTTTTTATTTTTCCCCTAAACTTTTACTTCTCACCCTTTACTCTCAAATAAAAAATCAAAATTATCCAAAAAAAAAATCACTAAACATAAATAGTAATAATTTTATTTATATCTACTATTTATATTATTAAATTAAATTTCACATTTTATATTATTTATATTATTGAATTGTTTAGTCATATTGAATATTTATATTAAAATTGAATTATTAATTATGCCATAAAATATTCGTGTTAAAATTTTATATTGGTATCAATTTCACATTTTATCTTTAAAATAACTTTTATTAAAAAATCACATTTTTACATTTAATATATTTTTAATTCCAAAATACATAGTGACAAGAATCAAGATAATTGAAACAACTAAGCAAGCAAAGAAGATAACCCGTATATAAAAGATTAATAAATAAATTATTTGGTGATGAAAGTTAATAAAAAATTTGGTTAATGTGGACAAAATTTATTACGATGGGTGACAATGGTTACAAGGACCCAAAATTATTTTTTAAGATTTAACTCGAACAAATATATTCGATTCGATTCGATTCGAATTCCATCTCACTCGACTCGATTCAAAAAAATTTCAAATCAAATTAGGATGATAAAATATGATTCGTCAACTCGATTAACTCGAAATTTTTTTATTCAATTCGATTCGATTCGATCGAACGCTCACCCCTAATCAATATTTGTGTTAATAATTTGTTAGAATCAGATCAAATTAAAATTTCATGTATAAAATTACACAAAATTAAAATTTATACATACATACATACATAGATACATACAAGGGCAAAGCCAGAAAATTTTTGAGGGGGGCTGAAATTAAATTGTATAATTTTACGATAGTAAAAATGTAATTTTACTATTTTAATATCCTATATCTTTATAATTTTTAAAGGATTAAATTTAATTTTTATCATTTGGGGGGCAAAGTGCAATTTTACCATTACAAAATAAAAATTTTAAGGGGCCTAAATGAAAATTTTTCATTTTAGGGGGGTCGGGCCCCTTGCCAGCCCCCTGGATTCCCCACTGATTACATATTAAATCAAAGTTAATGTATAATTTTAAAATTTATTCTTATTTAATCTTATTTTTGAATTGGACCCAACAACTTCATGGCAATCCTTCATACCAGTACTAGTATGCATGAAGTTTTCTCTGTTAACATTGTTTCTATAATTAGATTAGATTGATTGATCGAATTAAAAACCGACTTGAGTATTAGTCCAAAATAAGAGTTGAATTAATTGATTCGTGAACTGGTTAAATCAAGTAATCAGACCTATTGAACATATCATTGTTTCTATTTTTCTAATATTTTTAGTTTTTAATTAATTATTTAATTAAACCGATCAAATCAATTGGATCGATAACCTGGCTTATTCAACTACCGATATAATTCTGAAAGCGTTGTTTATTTATTTTATTGTTAGGTTTATAGACTTATTTCAACATCAATTTTGTCAAATTAATCTTGCGTCATTATACATAGTCAGACATTTTAGACCAAGTTTATTACATGATAAATTTACTTATTAAAGTGCCTTATATTAATTATATTTTAAAACATTTGCGACTTTATTTAAACTTTTAATTTTAAATCCTTAAAAAAATAAATAATTTTAAATTGATATGCTTAATAAATTTTAATAAAAAATAGAAGAGGAAACACTAGGATTCATTCCTTAACACACTGAACCCATTGCCATTTTTTCCACCTCATTTTATAAACTAAATTCTCTCTTCAATATATAGCAAGAGTGTTTCCTCCCACCCAATCTAAAAATAACTAAAAAGGAAAAATCAAAAGTTGATAAAACCCGGATTCATAAATCAGAACACTTGTCTACAAGTTATTAAACTTGATGGTATCATTGCTTCCTAAAGCTCTTCTTATTCATGCTAAGGGTTTCAGAGATTGGAATTAAGGGATGAAACAAGGTGATCCTCAGCTTCAAAAAACACCTAACATTCTCTTAATATAATCATTGATAATTTGGTTGTTTAAAGAAAGCATCCCATTCATTCTCTTCACCCGACCAACTTCTATTTCCATCTCTAGGATCGCACTTTCCATGATTGTTGTTTCCTCCATTACCCACTGTTTCAAGCACTTTGTATAGCCTTTCATTTCCGCAGTCTCAACTTCTACCTTCCTAATTCTTTTCTTTGCTTCCTGTTTTGAACAAAATCCAAACATCAAGAACATTTCATATTATTAACCACAACATCATCAATCCATCTAACCTTGAATACTTTCAAGTTGTTTAGCTTTTTCTTTGAAATTCTGCCGCTGCTTTCCACCTTTTTCCTTATCTTTGTTTTTCCTCTTGGGTTCTCTGTATATATACAAATCTTTAGTTATATTAGCTGATCATTTGGTTTTCTATGTATCAAAGTTTTTTTTTTAAAAAAAAAATCGAGCACCAAATAAGAAATTGAAAACAAAAGAGAGAGGGGGAAGAAACCTCACCAGTTTTTGCCCCACAAGATGAAGATTTCTTAATGCCTGCTTTCTCATCTCTTTCCGAAAAGCCCCCAAATGAACTGTAGCAATACAAGGAAAAAGCGGAGATGCTGCAAAGGCTACGACATACAAGTTTCTTATAATGATTTTCTTACTAAAATAAAATAGAAAGTTTTTTTTTTTTTTTTTTTTAACTTGTAACGGAAGTAATTAAGGCTCTTCGGGGTTTTAAGTAAATAAAAAAGGATCATTTTTATTTTCATTTTTTTTAAAATGAAAAATATTTAAAAAAACGTGTTTGATTATAAATTTTTAAAATTAATTTTTGAAAAAAATAAAAAATTATGCAAAAAATTAGAAAATAATAAAAAAAGTTGTTTTCATGTTTTGTAAAATTCAAAATGATAAAAAAAGTTAACTTTAAATTAATTGCTACTAATTCAAACCCACGTAATTATAATATATATTTTTTGTTTTTAATAATTTTTCAAATATTAAATGAAGTAAGCTAATTTGAATTTATATAATACAGAATTTATTTTTATTTATTTCTTACATTTTTAATATAGAAAAATATGTATCAAAAAATTTTTTATTATTAAAAATTTTTGTGTTTATTTATCAAATATGATTTCCAATTTTAGTAAAAAAAATATTTTAGAAACAAACGAAGAAATTTTATTAAGTACTAGATTGGACAAAGAAATTTACAATTTGGATTGATGTGACTTATATAATTATTTAATATAATTTAGATTTGATTATAAAATTATATAAAAATTATTATTATAGTAAACAATAATTTAAGTTTCTAAATAGAGATAAATTACAAAAATTTTTTAGGGGTTAGAATTAAATTGTATATATTTAAGATAATAAAAATATAATTTATTTATTTTTATAATTTTTAAAAAATTAAATTAAAATTTTATAATTTTTAGAGAATAAAATAAAACTTTATAATTACTAATTTAAAATTTTAAAAATTATAAAAAATTTAAATGAAAAATATTCTATTTTATGGTGTTGTGGACTGCTTCCAGGCCAACAGACTAGAAAACTAGAAAATTACATGCTATGCTTCAGTCCCACCTGTAAATAGCGGTGGTTTTGTTTTTATTAATAATTTTAATAAATTAATTTATATTAATTATTTGAACATGTTTTTCTCATATTGTTATGGTCCTTTAGACGGACATTTATTTTCAATATGATGTATTAAATTTTCACTTTATTTTACGCTATAATAATTAATTTTATTATTATCGTTATTTTTACACAGATAATAGTTGGATTTGGGTTGTGCAGTGAAAAAAATTAGTGTCTGAAATTAAAGTTGTGATTAAACCACAGGCTGCTGAGTGAGACATAACTTAGTGCTCTAACCTTCGCTGTTTCTGGCGTGGCTGTTCCTCCACCATTTGTTCATCTGCCTTCATTGTTCTCTTCTGACATTAAACAAAATTTAACAAATAATATCCTACATTTAAAAATAATTATTAAGGGTATGAGGGCAAAAAATTAAATTAATCAAATTATGATTAATATTTTCAAAGCAGTAGCACCATTTGCTTCTTTGATGAATATATTATCATTTACATTTCTAAGAAGTTTGAGTACAATTTTAAAAATTAAAATGAAAATAAAATACCTGGTGATGGTTTTTGAGGGTAATGCGAGAATGGGGTTTATTAAAAGGAAGAGCAAGGGGAGACTAGGTTCGACTAAGCACTGCAATCACCTTTTTCGTCTCGGGCTGTACTCGCCATATCGCGCAATGTCGCGCGAGAACCCAGTATTTTTCTGCGTCAAACGCCTTATATCGAACGATTCTTCTCCCTTTTTTATTATTTACATTTGACTCATTTTAGATTGCATCTTTTTATTTTTTTTTTTAAATGTTAATGAGGTGGAAAATTAATTTTTGTATAATTTTACTGAATTGATTACTCATTTACCCAATTTATCTTCACCCTTTAATAAATTTAAAACCCATTTGTTCCTATAAGTTGAAAAAAAATTACAGAATAATAAAATTTAATCAACAATATCATTCCTTTAATCCAATAAAACCACTGCTTCCCAAACCCAAAAAACCAACATATAAAATATTACTAAACCTGTTTTTGGGTCTCCTTATTCCGCTCAAAAAACTTGTTTTATTATTAAAAAGTTTAATAACGGTTTTTATATTTTTTAATAATTAAATTTTAATTTAAAAATATTTTTTATTAGCCGAAAGCAAAGATGACCCACAAGAGCCCAAATCAAAGATACAGGCCCGAGTAAATAACTATTAATCTATATTTCAACAGCAGTCTATCAAAAAGAGAGAGAGAGTAGAAGCTTGGTTACCACGTTTTTTAAAACCATTCAAACATGAGTGTTCTTACCAAATTCTTCAACTGGGTTCAGCCGAGGGGAACAAACGGGTTTTGATTTTAAAGATGAATTATATAAATGGGTAATCGTATTTCACTTGATAAAATTATTTTTATCTTATTAATCATTTACATTCAAAAAATAATTATGAAATATTTATCAAAACCATTATTTTACTCCCTAACACATGTAAAAGGAGTTAATTTTTTCACAATCTAATGTATAGTATATAAGGGCTTTTATAGTGTTTTTTTTTTATTGCTATTTTCCTTTTGAATTTGTCCAAAAATACTTAATTGGGATCTGATATTTCTTATCTAGTTAGATTTTTGAATTTGTATTCCTTCACATACTTCAATACTTTTACACTACACCGTTGACTTGTGCTTACATGATATTAATAGCCAATCATATGGTGACATGTGACAACTTATCATTATGACATGTAGTAGTCATAAATAAACAATATTTAAAAATATTTAAATTAGTAAAAAATATAGTTTTTCACATCAAGAATGAACCTGAATTATCATTTGTCAAGATTCATTCTAATTGTGTTATTTCTAGCAATTTTATATATATTTAATTTTTTTTATAAATATTAGGTTACTTATATTATTATTTTGAAATTATAAAATATATACAATTAAGAATATATATAAGTTAAAAAAAGAGTATAAAAAATTCACATCAAGAATAAACCTAAACAAATTGTCATATTCAAACGAATTTAAACAACCATTTGTCTAATTTCATTTTAACCGTGCTTTTTTGTAATTTCATAGACTCATATAAATTTATAATTTTTTATATACTTTTCAAAATATTGTATGTTTTTATATACTTTTATATATTTATAATTTATAATTTTTATATTTTTCAAAATAATATAAAAAATAATATTTATAAAAAAGAAAATATGTAAAATTACTAAAAAAACATCTGGAATGGACCTAGATAAATATTTGTCTAACTTTATTTGAATCTAGATAATCATATATGTCCAAGTTCATTCTTGATGTGAATTTTTTTAATATTTTTTATTAATTATATTTTTATTTTATATATTTTCAATTTCAGAATAATATTATAAAAATGATATTTTGTAAAAAAAATTAAAACTTATAAATTAATAAAAGTAAATATGAAATGCATCTAGTTTCACTCTTAGATGTAAAAGTATATATATATATATTAATTTATATATTTTAAAGATTTATTTTATTTATGTCTGTGATATGCTATAATGAGAGTCTGCCACTATGTGATTCACTGCTAGTGTCATATTAACATAAACTAATGGTGTTAGTGTGGAAGTACCAACGTGTGCGAAGGGATACAAGTTTAAGTATCAACTAGGTCTAAAAAAGTAGGTACCAACTAGATACTTATAGATAAGTTCAAGTGGCAAATTACATATTAATAATTATTTATTTATTTTGACATGATAGAAAAATTATTAAAAGAGACCAATATTACACAAAATGATTTTTAAGTTGCGTTTTATTCGTCAAATATAACATTCCACCTATAATATTATATTTTGGAATAATATTACATTATTTAGATTCTCAATATTTTGGTCATCCCTTAATTTAATATTTTCAAATAGTGTTAATATGTTAAAATATAGGGTATAATCTCAACAACAACATACATTCCTTAAGCCATCCAAGATTATAGGTGTAATCTAAAATTTTAATTAACTCTTTATTTTTAATATTTTAATCAGTTTCATCTTCTTTTTTTTTCAAATAAAATTAAAATTTAATTAAGAACAAAAATCTCTCGTATTCTGAATAGCGAAATAGTAAATGTCATATTTTAAAATTATAATGATTATATTTATTCTAAATATTTATTTATTAGTTTATTAATCATGATTATAATTATAATTTTAAAATTATAGTTATTGATGCAACCAGTTTTCATAAATTATTATAATTATAAATTTTAAAATTTATTTTAACATTATATATTTATTAATATATAAATTGTAATAAAATAAAATTCATCATAGTTTATAAAAAAAAATATAAAAGCTGAGACTAAAAAGTTTAATAATAGTAAAGGCAATTTAATAAAATATCACCACAACAAAAGTGAATTTTAACGGCATTTTGTTCGTGAGGGTTCAACAAAATAAAGGCTGGTTTACCCCCAAAAAAAAAAAAAAAAAAAAAAAGAATCAGTTTTTATCAGCCCAAGGAAAAATGCTATCAAAAGCCCAATTTTTAAGCGCATTTTTAGACCATTAAAATGAAAATACCAATAATTAGATAAATAAAAATTCAATTCAATTTTCTTTGTTTCATATTAAAATGAAAAACAACAGTAAGATTCTCTCCATTGTTGATTTTCTCTATCCAATCGTATTAAATTAATCAAATCCCCCCCCCCCCCCCCCACCTTTTATTTGCTTTCAGTTTGCTTTTACATTTTTTATATGCTCATGATGTGTTGCTACCACTGATTCATCTCTTCCATAATGAGTTACTCTACTTCCACGATATTCTCAGTTTCAATGATTTCAATTGAAACTAGGACAAATTCAGTCACGTTTTCATATTCCAATTGAACACTTTCCATTTTTGATTATTCTCAAAAGAGAAGATTTTTTTTACCAAACATTTGCGGATCCAATCACACGATCTTATAATAAGAACAAGAGATCTTTCTCGATCAATCCCTTTGCCCCTCATTCTTCGAGAATCAAAAAGATCCTTTTCAAGTTTGAATTTGTTCATTTGGAATCTGGGTTCTTCTACTTCATTTTTATTTACTTATTCATTATTTTTATTATTTTCCCCCTCTTTTTTTTGATTTCTTATTTTTTTATTTTATTCCCTTCCATCATTCCCTAAGTCCCATAGGTTTGATCCTATAGAATCTGACCCATTTTCTCATTGAGCGAGGAGTACGAAATAAATCAGATTGACTTTTCGATCAAAAACACTATATGAAATCTTCGATTTTTCCTCTTTCTCTATCCCTATCCCATAGGTACAACATTTGAATCAATAAAGAACCCTTTCCTCCTATATGAATCAATATTATTACATTCCAATTCCTTACTGATACCCCCCAAGGAAAATCCCGAATTGGATCCCAAATTGACGGGTTAGTGTGAGCTTATCCATGTGGTTATGCACTCTTCGAATAGGAATCCATTTTTCTGAAAGATCCTGGCTTTCGTGCTGTAACATCCTGAATTTATGGGCTTGTGCATTTTGTGTAGTGTATGCTTAAAATATTAATTTAAGGGTTGGATGTGCAAATGAGGCTCAGGTTTGGGCTGAGGCTTTGATTAAATATCCTGTTTAGACACTCTAGGGGCTTGAATTAAAGTTTTAGTAGTTTAATTGACATATTGGGCTTGTGGCCCAACAGTCAGGAGCACAGTAAAGGGGAGCTATAGTTGGCGTCACTAGTACATGAGGAGGGCCCAAATTTTGGCTGCTTGGAGCCCAAGTTATAGGGCCAAATTCGGCACTCATAAGGGACTAAGCGGGGGGACGGCAACAAGGCAAAATTTTAGGGATTTTTATTGTGTGGATATTAAGCAGATAAAGGGAGAAGGAGTTGGTGATAATTAGGGGCTATTTTTGAGGAGATAACAGATTGAGATAAGGGAAAAGGGATAGGAGCTATCAGGTGTTGCAGTGTTGGCCGAAAATCAATCTCTGTTAAGGGGAGGAATCGGTTTTCTATATGCAGACGGGGGTGCCGAAATTACTGCTAAAGCTCTCATCTTTTCTTTTTTCTCTGCCGAAATTTCTACTCTATTCTCCCTCTCTTTTCTTTTTCTTCAGTTGGCCGAATCCTCTCTTTCTCATCTCTTTGAGACACCTTAGCCGAATCATCAAGCCTCTCTTTACTCACTTCTCACTTTCCCTTGTTAGCCGAAACATACCACCTGGATCTTTTAAAAGAAAAAAAACCGAAAACGCAATAGGTTATCTTTTTCGGGATTTTTCATAAAAGCCAAAATCGTGTGATCTAGTCTTACGTGTGTGCCAAATCATGCAGGGTGCCTACTTGTGCCAAAATCAAGGAAACTTTAGGTAAGTGTTGATTTGAGAAAACCAAATCTTTCTCGGCTTTTCAAAGTCCCTAGCCGAATGGCTATTTAGGAACTAATCTCTTATTTTTCTCTTATTTTTGGCATTCCGGGATCTGAAGAGGAGTCAATCGTGTAGATCTCTAAGTCATAAGTTCAGTAATACCCGAATCGTGTCACTTTCGAGATTTCAAGGTAAGGAGATCTATTGATTTTAGTGTGTAAATTCAGGATTTACTAACCTTTGGCTGATTATAGGGGAGGTCAATTTTCGTGATTTTTCGGCTTTTGGTTGAACCAAGTTATAAATCCGGATAGCAAGGATACCGACTAAGAGTTTAGTACTTCGTGATAACAGGTGTGTAACTTCTCACACCATTAGATTGTTTGCTAATATATATATATATACATGTGATAAATCTGCTATACTCTGTTAAATGCTGAAATCCCGGCATAACGTTTGGAAACCCGAGAAGGGTAAATGCTAAATATCAGGTTAGTGATTTCTGCCATTCTTCAGTGAATGTTTCTGTTAAAACGATATGTTTTGTATGTCGATTTCTATATATGCTTGGGGTTGGGTGATTGATGAAGGGGAAGTGATCTGTTCTGGTGGCTTATGCCATTTCAGCCTAGTGACTCTGTCACAACTCTATTTTCTGGTGGCTTATGCCATTTCAGCCTGGTGACTCTGTCACGATTTGACGATGAGCAGCTAACTGCAGCATGACTGCCATCGATGGTGTGTAGCGGTGTAGGTTGATTGTAGAAATCCCCAATGGTGTGATTGGCAGGTAAGGGTGGTGTGTAGCGGTTGGAAACCTAGGAGTTGGGTTGGGCTTTGCATAATTTCTGTTATAATATATTTGATATATGTTCCGTGGGGCTAAGGCCCAAATCTAATGGTGCATGTGGGTTGCACACTGAGTCTCGCGACTCACCCTATTATTTTAACAATTTCAGGTAGCACTTAGTGCATCGGACCGGGCTGGAGAGGAGAGCAAGGTGGCCATGCGATAGAGTACTGAGGATTCCGCAAAAAGACTTTATTTTATTTATTTTTAAGAAATTTGTCTTAAGTGGGTTTTATATTTCGTTGTAATAAGGCCATGTGCCACTAGACTATTATTTATGTTTTTGGGTTTAAGTTGGGTTTAATTATTAGACATTTTAATTTTTATGATTAAAATTAAGCTAAGACATGTACAAGGTTTTTTTTTTTGGATTTTAATTAAAATTCACCAAGGCAATTTATAACTTTATATCTTATATGACTTAATAAATTACTAAGTTTTCGGTATTAATGATTAAACCTAGAAATCGTTTTCCAAAATGCGACATGTTTTGCAAAATCACTCAAGTGACATACCAGATCCGGTTGTAGTGTGTGGGCCGGGTTTGGGGTGTTACAAGTTGGTATCAGAGTCCGGTTCAAAACTCGACTTTGGGGTTTTTGGGCTCAAAACATTTTCTAAAGATGGGTTTTTGAAACATGCATAACAGGTTTGTTAGCTCGGCATGGCACCTGCGTCTCCGGCCCAAGTCCGCCAGGTAAGTATTCTGAACTCATTGAGTGTTATATGTATGTGGGCTTGATGGGCTCTATGGGACGTAGATTAGTTAGAATAAAACTTGATGGACTCTAGGCCTAGCTGACACAACTCCTAAAATCTCATAAGACTTAACTTCACTAAACAAACCCGTGAACGAGTCGCAAGACTAGGGTGTGGCAACAGGTATGCGCATGTCTAGGATTGGATCCGGAAGAGCCTGGTACTTAAGCAGTCCTAGTGACTCACCTCCTCTTCGCTGGAATCCTACCTGGTGCGTAGTGACTGTTCACCTTAGCCGAGTTAGGGTGTGGCAACAGGCATACGCATGTCTAGGAGTGGATTCAGGGAGAGCTTGGTATTTAAGCAGTCCTAGGGACTCACCTCATCTTCGCTGGAATCCTACCTGGTGCGTAGTGACTGTTCACCCTAATCATGAGGACTTGTTGACAGGCTAAACCTTATAATTAAAACCCGGAAGGGACCAGCCACCTTATTTTTACAAATTGCTAAAACACCCTTACTTCGAAAACAAATACCAAGATACTCATGATTTGCAAATACACCCCGATTTACAAAGTCAACAAAATTTCCCCTAGCAAAGAAAAACTCACACAACACACGACAACAAACCCACAAACACCTGAACACTATTATTATTCCTCCGAAATCAAATTCTCCAAGACACCCCTGTTTTAAAAAAAAAAAAAGAACTTCTTAATTTTGTAAAATTTTCCTTTGAAAATACCTTTGATTTGTAAAATTACCAAACCACCCCTGATGTGCGAAATGACCAAAATACCCCCGGATTTCAAAATGACCGAAAAACCCCTGGATGTCAGAATTATCGAAATACCCCCGCATGTCAAAATTACTGAAATACCCCCAGGTTGCAAAATTACCAAAATACCCTTATTTCACAAAATCACCAAGGAACCCTATTTTGGAAAATTATGAAAATACCCCTGTAGGATAAATTACGAAAATACCCCTACACAAAGAAAGTAAGTTCGTGGATGCTATTTGTATGTTGATGATTGCATGTATGTGTTTCTTAGAATTAGGAGACAAACTTGACACTGAAACTTGTAGATGTAATTCCGAATTCGAAAGAACTACTCTTAAACTACTGTTCATAAGATTGTTCGTGGTTAATCAGTGGAAGAAACTTATTAATTCATAAAATTCTTAATCAGATAAACGTCGATCGGAAGAATGAGTACAAGGGGTCGAGGACGTCCGCCGCGTGGTCGTGGTAGGGGTAGGATGACCGTGTCAGAGCCAGCAGGTCCGCCACGGGTCGAGACGCGAGATCTTTGGAGTCGCGCCGTAGAGGGAGAATTTTAAGATCAGCGCCGGAGATGATGTAGTATCTCGAGCGATCTTTGCGGGTCCTCGAAAGAGTTGTTTGGGGCGAGCATGGGCACGAGGCCGAAAATGCATGCCGGAGCGGCTTAGGGCCAATGGGACAGAAGTGTTTAAGGGAGTTTCTGGCGTAGCCCTAACACAGCTGAGTATTGGATGGAAGCAACTGAGCGCATAATGGACGATTTAGATTTCACGGGGAGGAGAAGTTGAAAGGGGTCGTGTCTCTTCTTCGAGACGAGGCCTATCAGTGGTGGCTCACGGTGAAGGAGGGTACTGCTGCAGATCGGATTGACTGAGACTTCTTTAAGGAGTCGTTCCAGGGAAAGTATGTTGGGGCCAGCTATGTGGATGCACAGAGGAAGGCATTCCTGAATTTGGTGCAGGGAAGTAAATCTGTGGCTGAATATGAGGCGGAGTTTCTGCGTCTGAGTCGCTACGCTCGAGGAATGGTAGCAACCGAGTATGAACGTTGTGTGCAGTTCGAGGATGGGCTGTGGAATGAGTTAAGGGTGTTGATAGCTCCGCAGCGAGAGAGGGACTTTGCTGTTCTGGTTGAGAAAGTTAAGATAGCTGAGGAGGTAAAATGGACGGAAAGATAAGAAAGAGATAAGAAGCGGGGAAGGAATAAGAGAAATTTTGGGCCGGCAGGAGCATCTGGGAATTCGCAGAAAAGGCCTAGGTCTGATGGGCCAGCTCGTGCTCCGACACCTACTGGGGGGAACCAGAATCGATTATGTAATTGGTGCGGGAAAGCACATTCTCGGGAGTGTAAAAGAAGAACAGGTGGATGTTTCAGGTGTGGATCCACGGAGTATCTGATTAAGAACCGCTCATGCAGTGGATCAGTGCATGCCAACGGGCCGAGGTACTGACCGGGCTGGGAGAGGTGGTCAGCCAGTGTAGAGGGGTCGTGGCCCAAGTAGAGGAGGAAATAGGGCTGGTCGAGGTCGTGGAGCATCTGGTAGAGGTGCAAGTAACGTAGACGTGAGGCAGCCGGTTTAGTTTATACAGTTCATCGACAGGAGGATGGTGACGCACCGGACGTCATAACCGGTACGTTTCTTATTGCTGATAGCCCTTTCCTTGCCTTAATTGATATTGGGTCAACCCACTTCTATGTTGCATGTTCAGTATTTGAGACCCTAAGTATAGACTCTGAAACAACCACTAGGAAAATGACTGTGGTTAGTCCCCTAGGACAATCTAGGGTAGTGGACAAGCTATTTAAGGATGTACCGTTAGAAACTCAAGGGGTAGTGTTTCCGACAGATTTAATGGAAATGCCATTTGGAGAGTTTGATCTTATTTTAGAAATGGATTGGTTGATTAAGCATCGTGCCAAGTTGGATTGTGAGACCAAGCGTGTGGTGTTGAGTACCCCGAAAGGCTGGGAGGTGGTGGTGTTAGGAGAAAGAAGGAACTATTTGTCCAACGTAGTATCGGCATTGAAGGCTGTTAAGATGATTCGAAAAGGATACAACGCATTCTTAGCTTTTATTAGTGCGTTGGATGCTAAGGAGGTGACTGTCGATGAGGTTCGAACAGTCAAGGATTTCGCGGATGTCTTTCCGGAGGAGTTGCCAAGATTACCCCCGGATCGCGAGGTGGAGTTTGGAATAGAGCTACTTCTGGGTACGGCTCTGGTATCCATTTCTCCTTATCGAATGGCACCGAAGGAGTTGGTGGAACTCAAAGCTCAGATCCAGGAGCTTTTGGATCGAGGATTTATTCGACCGAGTGTGTCTCCATGGGGAGCGCCGGTCCTATTTGTGAAAAAGAATGATGGATCCATGCGTATGTGTGTGGACTATCGTCAACTAAATAAGTTGATGATTAAGAACAAGTACCCACTACCGAGAATCGATGATCTGTTCGATCAGCTCAAAAGAGCTTCGGTCTTTTTTAAGATTGACTTGAGGTCGGGGTATCATTAGTTAAAGGTGAAGGAAGGGGACATTCATAAGACGGCGTTTCGAACACGTTACGGTCATTATGAATTCTTGGTAATGCCGTTCAGTTTGACGAACGCGTGCAAGCGGCGATTATGGATATGATGAACCGTGTTTCCAACCATATCTTGATCGGTTCGTCGTGGTGTTCATTGACGACATCTTGGTTTATTCCAAGTCGGAGGAGGAACATGATGAACATCTTCGTGTGGTGTTGCGAACTTTGAGGGAGAAGCAGTTGTTCGCAAAGTTCAGTAAGTGTGAGTTTTGGCTAAGGGAAGTGACTTTCTTAGGGCATGTAGTTTCTGCAGAGGGAATCAGGGTAGACCCTCGGAAGATAGAAGCTGTATTAGATTGGAAGCCGCCAAAGTCTGTGGCAGAAATCCAAAGTTTCTTGGGATTGGCAAGGTATTATAGGAGGTTTGTTGAGGGGTTCTCTTCAATTGCGGCACCTCTAACTAAGTCGTTGAGGAAGGAGCACCGTTTGTTTGGACCGACAAACAAGCAGGAGAGCTTTGAGAAGTCAAGAAGATTTTGACTAAGCACTACCGTGTTAATTTAGCCAGAGCGAGAAAAGAATTTACCGTCTCTCAGATGCGTCACACACAAAGTTTAGGTTGTGTGTTGATGCAAGATGGAAGAGTTGTTGCATATGCGTCTCGGCAGCTTGAGACCGCATGAATTGAACTACCCTACGCACGATTTAGAATTGGCGGTAGTGTTTGCTCAATATTTGGAGGCACTACCGTATGGGGAGAAGTCGGTTATTTATACGGACCATAAGAGCACAAGTATATCCTTACCTGAAAGGAGTTGAATCTAAGGCGAGAGAAGGTGGGTCGAGTCATAAAGGATTATGACTGCTCGATTGAGTACCACCCGGGTAAGGCTAACTTGGTGGCGGATGCGCTGAGTAGGAAGACGATAGCGGATTTGAGGGCGATGTTCGCTTATCTCATTCTGTACGAAGATGGCAGTTTGGTAGCCGAACTTCAAGTAAGACCTACGTGGACAAGACGGATCAGAGAGAAGTAACTTTTGGATGATGTTTTGGGTGCTCGAATCTGACAAGTGCAGAATGGTGAATGAGAGGACTATAGTTTGAATGGTGATGGAATTCTGTGTTTTCGTAAGAAAGTTTGTATGCCAAAGGATGTGGAGTTAAGGCAGATGATTCTTCAGGAGGCGCATAGTAGTCCTTACGCTATGCATCCTAGAAGGGTTAAGATGTACCGTGATTTGCGAAAACAATTTTGGTGGCCAGGTCTGAAGCGAGAGGTAACAGAATTCGTGGGTAAGTGCTTGACGTGCCAACAGGTGAAAGCGGAACACCAGTTGCCTTCGGGGTTGTTGCAACCGGTGAAGGTTCCGCAGTGGAAATGGGAGAGAATCACGATGGATTTTGTTAGTGGGCTACCCCTTACGCCCACTAAGAAGGATTCAATTTGGGTAGTTGTGGATTAGCTGACGAAGTCCGCTCACTTTATACCGGTTCGGGTCGACTATCCTCTACAGAGGTTGGCTAAGTTGTATGCGTGGCGAGGGTTGTGAGACTACATGGTGTACCGGTATCGATCATATCGAGATAGGGACCCTAGGTTCACGTCACGATTCTGGAAGGCTCTTCATCAGGCAATGGGAACAAGGTTAGACTTTAGTACTGCTTTTCACCCACAGACTGATGGTTAGTCTGAGAGGGTAATTCAGATCTTGGAGGATATGCTAAGGGGTTGCATAATCGATTTTAGGGGTAGTTGGGAGGAGTATTTACCCTTGGCTGAATTCGTGTACAATAATAGTTATCAAGCTAGTATTCAGATGACACTGTACGAAGCGTTATATGGAAGGAGATGTCGTACCCCTACTTGTTGGACGGAGTTGGGTGAACGCCAGGTGCTGGGTCTAGAGTTAGTTTCGAAAACGGAGGAGAAGGTTAAGTTAATACGGGCTCGGTTGAAGGAAGCATCTGATCGGTAGAAGTCTTATGCGGATCTAAAGCGGAAGGAGGTGGAATTTGCAGTAGGAGACCAAGTCTTTTTAAAAGTATCTCCATGGAAGAAGGTAATGAGGTTTGGACAGAAGGGTAAGCTAAGTCCCGAGTTTATTGGCCCTTATCGGGTATTGGAACGTGTGGGGCGGTGGCTTATCGTTTGGAGTTGCCTTGAGTTGGAAACAGATACATGACGTATTTCTGTCTCGATGCTAAGAAGTTATCGTTCTGATCCATCGCATGTGGTGCCGGTGGAAGAGATTGAAGTAAGGCCAGATTTATCCTTTGAGGAGGAACCAGTGCAAATCTTGGATCAAGACGTAAAAGTGTTGAGAAGGAAGTCCGTCCCTTTGGTCAAAGTTTTATGGCGAAATCACGGTGCGAGAAGAGGCGACGTGGGAGCGGAGGATGTTATACTGAGCGAGATCCCCATCTCTTTTGATCGGAGTAAATTTCGAGGCCGAAATTTATTTTAAGGGGGTAGAACTGTAACATCTTGAATTTATGGGCTTGAGCATTTTGTGTAGTGTATGCTTAAAATATTAATTTAAGGGTTGGATGTGCAAATGAGGCTCAGGTTTGGGCTGAGGCTTTGATTAAATATCCTATTTAGACACTCTAGGGGCTTGAATTAAAGTTTTAGTAGTTTAATTGACATATTGGGCTTGTGGCCCAACAAATGTGAGCACAAAGAAAGGGGAGCTATAGTTGGCATCACTAGTACATGAGGAGGGCCTAAATTTTGGCTGCCTGGAGCCCAAGTTATAGGGCCAAATTCGGCACTCATAAGGGACTAAGGGGGGACGGCAACAAGGCAAAATTTTAGGGATTTTTATTGTGTGGATATTAAGCAGATAAAGGGAGAAGGAGTTGGTGATAATTAGGGGCTATTTTTGAGGAGATAACAGATTGAGATAAGGGAAAAGGGATAGGAGCTATCAGGTGTTGCAGTGTTGGCCGAAAATCAATCTCTGTTAAGGGGAGGAATCGGTTTTCTATATGCAGAGGGGGGTGCCGAAATTGCTGCTAAAGCTCCCATCTTTTCTTTTTTCTCTGCTGAAATTTCTACTCTATTCTCCCTCTCTTTTCTTTTTCTTCAGTTGGCTGAATCCTCTCTTTCTCATCTCTTTGAGACACCTTAGCCGAATCATCAAGCCTCTATTTACTCTCTTCTCACTTTCCCTTGTTAGCCGAAACATACCACCTGGATCTTCTAAAAGAAAAAAAGCCGAAAATGCAATAGGTTATCTTTTTCGGGATTTTTCATAAAAGCCAAAATCGTGAGATCTAGTCTTCTGTGTGTGCCAAATCACCTCAGGGTGCCTACTTGTGCCGAAATCAAGGAAACTTTAGGTAAGTGTTGATTTGAGAAAACCAAATCTTTCTCACTTTTCAAAGTCCCTAGCCGAATGGCTATTTAGGAACTAATCTCTTATTTTTCTCTTATTTTGTGCATTCCGATCTCAAGAGGAGTCAATCGTGTAGATCTCTAAGTCATAAGTTCATTAATACCCGAATCGTGTCACTTTCGGGATTTCAAGGTAAGGAGATCTATTGATTTTAGTGTGTAAATTCAGGATTTACTAACCTTTGGCCGATTATAGGGGAGGTCAATTTTCGTGATTTTTCGGCTTTTGGTTGAACCAAGTTATAAATCCGGATAGCAAGGATACCGACTAAGAGTTTAGTACTTCGCGATAACAGGTGTGTAACTTCTCACACCATTAGATTGTTTGCTAATATATATATATATATACATGTGATAAATCTACTATACTCTGCTAAATGCTGAAATCCCGGCATAACGTTTGGAAACCCGAGAAGGGTAAAGGCTAAATATCAGGTTAGTGATTTCTGCCATTCTTCAGTGAATGTTTCTGTTAAAACGATATGTTTTGTATGTCGATTTCTATATATGCTTGGGGTTGGGTGATTGATGAAGGGGAAGTGATCTGTTCTGGTGGCTTATGCCATTTTGACCTTAGTGACTCTGTCACAACTCTGTTTTCTGGTGGCTTATGCCATTTCAGCCTGGTGACTCTGTCACGATTTGACGATGAGCGACTAAGCGCAGCATGACCGCCATCGATGGTGTGTAGCGGTGTGGGTTGATTGTAGAAATCCCCAATGGTGTGATTGGCAGGTAAGGGTGGTGTGTAGCGGTTGGAAACCTAGGAGTTGGGTTGGGCTTTGCATAATTTCTGTTATAATATATTTTGATATATGTTCCGTGGGGCTAAGGCCCAAATCTAATGGTGCATGTGGGTTGCACACTGAGTCCGCGACTCACCCTATTATTTTAACAATTTCAGTAGCACTTAGTGCATCGGACCGGCCGGAGAGAGAGCAAGGTGACCATGCGATAAAGTCTTGAGGATTCCAAAAAAGACTTTATTTTATTTATTTTTAAGAAATTTGTCTTAAGTGGGTTTTATATTTCGTTGTAATAAGGCCATGGGCCACTAGACTATTATTTATGTTTTTGGGTTTAAGTTGGGTTTAATTATTAGACATTTTAATTTTTATGATTAAAATTAAGCTAAGACATGTACAAGGTTTTTTTTTTTTGGATTTTAATTAAAATTCACCAAGGCTATTTATAACTTTATATCTATATGACTTAATAAATTACTAAGTTTTCGGTATTAATGATTAAACCTAGAAATCGTTTTCCAAAATGCGACATGTTTTGCAAAATCACTCAAGTGACATATCAGATCCGGTTGTAGTGTGTGGGCCGGGTTTGGGGTGTTACACGTGCTTTGGTGAGTCTCCGAGATCCTTTCGACGACCTGTGTTGTGTTGAAGGCATATCTATATGATCCGATCGATTGCGTAAAGCCCGCGGTAGCAATGGAACCGGAGTTAATAAGAGGTTTGCAGTTGATCTTCTCCAAAAATACTTAGCTTAGTTATGAGTATGTATTTAATCATACACATTGAAAATTTATCCAAGGTATCGATACCTATGCTTTAAAACTTAAAACTTTCAAAATAGAATGTAATTTTGGTATCGTTTTTATATTGGTATCGATATTAATACCGATACCTTGGGTAAATTTTCATAAAAAGCAGTTGTAAATTTTGTTAGAAACCCCTTACAAAGTTTTGGATTCTTTATAACACTTAAAACCATTTCAAAGTGCCTTAAATTTATTTAAAACAACTCTGAATCAACCAAATTATCGTATTATCAAACCACAAACGCAAGCATACATATGGCCATCAATAATTCTGTAACACCCCAAACCCGGTCTATGCGTTAAGACCAGATTTGACATGTCACACGGAATGAATATACATCTAGTCCTTGAATGATTTAAGTAAAACAGAATTTTAAAAAAAAATTTGACGTGGAGTTTATTGAAAAAAACTAAGGTTGATTGATAAATCAAACAATTTGAGATGTAAAAATTTGTAAATTGAAACTTAGAAAAATTTAATTAATATTTCGAGAAGGTTTAAAAGAGTTTAAAAATGATTTTGGAAAAATTTGAAGAACATTGTCACGAGAAGATTTTCCGAGTTAAAATATTTAAGAAAGTTATCATGAAACCCTTTTTGCATATCCATTTGAGAAAAATCATTTATTTAAGTTTTAGAAAAATCCCTCTTGAAGTATTTAAAGCAAATTATAAATCCATCAAACATAAAACAATTAAAATTTGTCCAGAGGCCTTATTACAACTTAACTTAAAATAGCAAAATAATTAAAAGTACTAAAAAGAAATCCCAATTTCAAATAACCATTATTCGCAGTATGGCCTCCACCGAGTCGTCCACGGCCCAAGTCTCCATCATTGATCATTACCTGAAAAAGGTAAGGAAAACAGGGTGAGTTACTAGAACTCAGTGTGTAACCCACTTACCATTGTCCACTGGGCCAAAAATCCAATTAAGCATTTATTGGGCCAAAGCCCATTTACAATTATAACATAAAAAAAAAGAACATGTATAAAATATGCATGTGATATGCAATTCCCAAATCAAACCTAATTTCCATCCGCTACACACCACCCGTACTAACCAGCACACCTGTGGGGAGCTTTAGTCACCCACCCCGCCAATACACCAAAATAAGCATTAAGCCGTTTATATCGATTTGTGGACAAGCCACCAGATTCACAGAGTTTACATGGCATTGCCATTTTTCAGATTTGTGGTAGAGCCACCAGAATTTTGTAGCAGAGCTACCAGAACTTCTCTTCGTCAATATCCCATCCCATGCAATTCATGTATATAATACATATTCATTTACAACAATTCATTCAAATATTTATTACGAACAATTTGGACCATTATAACAATTATCACAAGCTGGCCCATATCACAATCTGGCCCATATATCAAATATCACAATTGGGCCCATATAACCAATATCTCATTTTGGCCCATATAGCAAATATCACAATTGGGCCCATTTAACCAATATCTCATTTTGGCCCATATAACAAATATCACAATTGGGCCCATATCACAATCTGGCCCATATAACAAATATTACACTTATCGGTTTGGCCCATTGAGGGTAATTTCGTAATTTTTACCGTTTTAATGCCGATTTCATAGTTTTTACCAAAATAGTGATAATTATGCCATTTTACCCGATTTCACTAACATGTGATTTAATCAAGCGATTAACTCAATATAATTATCTAACCCATGAAATACGATTGTGAGATTACACACACGATTACGGTAAGCACTACACTTTCACGATCGTCGACACCTAAAAATATTTCAACTCTCGATTAGACAATGAATGCGACATAGTAAATTTACTCTAAGATAAACGATCTAAGTGTTTTTACCCTCAGAATCGCGAACAACTAGGATTTGCCGATTCTCCCCGGTTGACGGTCCATAACCCGATGGATAATCCCGAATTGCTGATGCCTCACAATTGCGAACAACCTCGAATAGTTGCTTCTCTCCGGATGAGGGTCCACAACCCGGTGGAAAGTCTCGAATCGCCAAACAAATTTCGCCGTTTGAATCTAGAAGGATCGTAAATCCGCTCCTTTTTTTATCACCAAACACTACCCCTTTTGATTCGATCTTGTTTGCCTCCATTGAAAATAAATATTAGTCCAAACTAATATTACGTTGTTATAAACGATTGATCTTAGGGGTGAAGTCGGCTTACCACAAAAATCTGTATGATCTCAAGATGAAAGATCGAGCGATAGAGTCCCTATAATAATATCGATTAATCAAACTATCTTAACGAATAAAAAGTGATTATAGAATCCTCGAAGAATTCTTACCTTAGAGATTTTTGGACCGAATTCTAGCGATTAAACGATGACTTCGAAAACTCCAAGTTTCGGCCTTCCACTATATTTCTATGGCAGAGAAAAGTGATTTCATAAGAGAGAAAGTATGGTGATGGTCTCGATCAATATGGCCATCCCACACCAAGGTATAGATTCAGCACTAAGAGAAAGAATAAAATAAAAATACAAAAAAAAAAGAAATGTTGAAATGGATCACTTACCGATTGATCAAAGTGTGAGTAGAAATATAGTTGAGAAGAAAATATGTATGAATGGAAGACTCGGCTATAGGGAGATGATCAATGATATTCGGCTATGGTGAGAATATTGGAGGGGGAGTGATGTTTGAAAGTTTTTGCAAAAAGAAAAGAAGAAGAAAAAGAAGTAGAAGATATGGTGTTTAAGTTTCAGTTTTCAAGAATGAAAAATGAACAAGGAAAAGGTCTTCAAGTTGGTATGCATTCGGCAAAGAGAAAGAAAAGAAATGAAAATGCCTCTTCAAGGTTGCATGGTTTCGGCACAAAGAATAAAAGAGTTTGGGGAGTATGAAAGATGATACCAAATTGGTCAAAAAGAAATGGCCAAAACAAACAAAAATTTACCTATTGCTATTGACCACATTCGGCTAGGGGCATAGAGTTTTGGAGAAGAGAAATGATACACTAGTTGCTAATAGAATTGACCAAAACTAGCACCTAAACCTTACCAAAATGCTAATAAAATTTGGCCATCCCCCTTAGCCCCAAAAACCGTCCAAATGCATAGCCAATTGGTCAAAAGTTTGGCCAACCAAACTTTCCAAAACATCACCCATGGAATAAGCCTTATGCTCCCCTTACATGCCATTTTCATTTGATTCCTTTCCTAACTTCAATCTTGCCTTTTCTCTTAGCCATCTTGCCATAAAAATAAAAGTCCAACTTACCATAAAATCATGCTTGGCCGACCACTATAAGGAAGGAAAGCAAAAATAAAAATCACACATGCACTCAAAGGGATTCAACTCCTCCTCAAGGTAACACATATGGCGCCATATCCACTTTACTAATTGCTCACTTATGCTAGCTATTTACCACTTTATTACCTTAAGCTTTAAGGTCACTTACTCCATTTCCTTAAAGTACTAAATGCCAAAAATTTTACTAAATCCAAATAAATCCCGAGCCTTCTCAGGACTACCTAAACACGCACATTGGATAGTTTAACTAGCTGAGCACCAAAATAATGCAACATATAAAATTCAAATTTTTGGATGTTACAAATTCATTTCATGTAAAACCAAATTACTTCAACTTAAAATACCAAAATTGGTAAAGTTTTAAGAGTTTGCATTTTAGTCCCTAACACTTGGGAACACATTTAGACTACCTATGTACTTGCCATTTCAACTCAAAATATAGTACCTACACTCAGTACCCTTGAAGATGTGATGAGATGAGAGGACTCCTAGCTCGAGTCTAGCTATTCAAGTCTAACTGTACCTACACATTGAAATAAACGCGTTAAGTCGGTGAAGGCTTAGTAAGCACTACAAGAATAAATATGTAAATGAATCATAATATAAACATTTTAAACTTATTTAATTAATACATACTTACACACATACAAATTTTTACAACTATTCCTTACTTTAACAAAACCCATCCTACCTTTGAAAGTTATTAAACTTACCTCAACACTTTGATGATTCACTTTTGTTCACATTTCATATCCTTAGCCCATAGTATACTTTTATAGAACATACCAGATATACAGAACAAATACATAGGTGCATCATATGCATAAATGAACAAAGAGCACTAAGGTGCTATAAAGAGAGCACAAATGTGCTAATAATTGGAGAGCACACTAAGGTCCCTTAATGGCATGCCACTAATATCCTAGTAGTTCTAAATTCTGTCTTTTTGGGCATTAAAACCGCATTTAGTACAATTTCTCATAATAAATATATGTCTTGAAAAATATTCCACAATTTTCCTATTTTACAATTTAGTCCTTAATAAATAAGTCACATGTATAATATCTCTTTCACACATATATTTCTTTCACAACATCATTACTTTGTATTCAAACAAATATACTATTTCATATTCTTCCTCTATTTACAAATCCCATAATTTCATAATTTAACATTTTATTTAATATCTATTTATAAATATATATAATTTACATTTCTAACCTAAGTAATTTCATGTTACAATATTAGCATTTAAATAAAATAAAACAAAATCTTGTAGCACTTACAACAAAATGATTGAGATGATGTATTTTCTTTTCTTTTCACTCTTTGGCCTTCTCTTTCCCTTTTTATTCAACTTGATATTTTCCCTTCTTTTCTTTTTCTTCAATTTCATATAAAATATATATCATTTATAAGTTAAAATTAAAATCATATAACTTTTCTATTCTAGTTAATGAAAATAAACATGTATGACAAGATAATTTCATCATCTCTTGCCTTAACTCCTTGAAAACCCCAAATCTTAACTTTTGCTTTTCTATTTTTTAACACATCTATGAAAGTTTCCTCATGAGATTAAGATGTTCACTAGCATTCTTTTTAGTTTTTACAAAAGAAAATTCAAAGAAAAATGAAGGTTTTGAGCTTAGTTTGTTCAACAATGGAGGAAGGACACAAAGGGAAATAAAAACAAAGTTTGATGGAGACTTGAGGGGTGAGTGACGGTGGGCTTGGTGAAAAGATGACAACTTTTCATCTTTTCTCCCACTTTCTACACCATTCCATAAAAATATCTCACTATTTTTAATTAAAATAGTAAAATTGTTAATAAGTCCTCTAGCCATCCATCTTTACACTATAGCCCCTAATCATTATGCCTAATAAATATCTACTTGGCTAATTACCTCTTTATCCTTCCTCATCTATTATATTTCCTAGGATGACTCATACTTCACTTTGGTTAAATTTCTTCTTAATCATTCCTTTCCACCACTACTATGTATCTCCTAACTTATTATTTTTCCTACTTTGGCCACAACAAGTTCTCTATTATTCCAATTAAGTCAATGCATCTATCTAAAATTTTCCTATTTAGGGAGTATTTCATAATTTCTTATCGGGTCTAAGTACTTCCTAATTTAATGCTCAAAATTCCTATTTATTATATTTCATGAGTTTTGCACTAATTCTTGACCCAATCCATCACTATACCTAACTCCGAGTTAAAACGCGGATGTTTCAGGAAGTGAGAAAGAATTACTATGGATTTTGTAATAGGGCTACCACTCTCACCGAATAATAAGGATGCTATTTGGGTAATAGTGGATCGGTTGACGAAATCTGCCAACTTTTTTCCAGTACGGATCGATTTCTTCATGGATAAATACACACAGTTGTATATAGACGAAATAGTAAGGCTTCATAGAGTGCCAATATCGATCATTTATGATCAGGATCCAAGATTTACATCGAAGTTTTGGGAGAAACTAAATGAAGCTTTGGGTACTCGATTGAATTTCAGTACAACATATCACCCTCGGACTGATGAGTAGTCAGAACAGGTATATCAGATGTTGGAAGACATGTTGAGAATTTGTATTATTTAATTTGAAGACAATTGGGAAAGATATTGTAACACCCATAACCCGCTTCCGTCATCAGGTTAGGGTTACGGAGTATTATCGAACAATTTAGAACATTCAGTATCAACTGACATCAAGTTTACAAATTAAATACCAACATTCATATGTCATTCAATTTAAACTAAAATATACACTTATGGGTCTTAAACCGAGTCTACGAGGCCTTAAAAATAGTTTAGAAACATTTAAGGACCAATTTGAAACAAATTTGAAGATTTAGGGCAAATATGAAAAATTTTTAAATAGGGATCACACGGCTGTGTGTCCAAGCCGTGAGACAGAGCTCAGACTGTGTGGCTCCAGACATGGTCGTGTAGCTATCCTACACGCCCGTGTTGTACATCACATGCCCATGTGCTTGGGCCGTTGAGCTCACTGACTTGGCTTACACGCCCGTGTTTTAGTCCATGTGTCCGCCCGTGTTGGCTGCTAACTTGTGTCACACGGTCGTTTGCCAGCTCGTGTAAACCCTGAACCTAGCACAATAGGGGTACACGCTCGTGTGGGTTGCTCGTGTGTGTCATACGGCCGTGTGGCAGCTTATGCCCCAGGCCGTGTGCATAAAAAATCAGCCCAAATCATGCTTTTTTCGCTTCTAAATGCTTAGGTACCTAAACATACTCAATAATTCATGATTTCAAGACTTAAAAATGCATTTCAAAACACTCAAAAGCATGCCAAACAATCAACCTAAGGCCCAACCAATATGCCATCAATGACACCACAATTCAAACACTTAAACAATTCATTATCTTAGTTAGATACTCAAGCTGCTAACAAACCTTCTAAATGACTTACATTCATTTCCAAAGCACCACTCATGACTTCATGCTAAACTTACCATTTTAACCTATTCATTCACTCTACTTTAGCTTAACTGTAGTCTAGCCATTCACATGTAGCATGAATAAAAAAGACAAACACATACATAAAAACTTTTACAACTACAATCCAAGGCATAAATGAGCATACAAGCTCAAAACATTTACAAAACACCTATTACATGCCATATAACCCACAATAAACAATACATTACTACTAAAAGGTCTCCAGATAGTGTGATTTCTTCGAGTTGATCCGATCACCCTATTCTCCAATAAACGCTATCTACAAGGAAGCAAGATAAATAACATGAGTAAACTTTTATAATCTTAGTAAGTTCGATGATTAAATCAATAAAGCTTACTGAATAAAATATAATAATTCAAATAACAAAATTATTAAACGGAGTTTCTTGTCAACCACAGTTCAGAACAGGTGAGTAACACTCAACAAGAATATGATTATACATTATCGATTCAAAGAGCTATCAGAAGTTTATGGGCAACTTTTCATAATTTAATAATAATTCATTTTCACTAGAACACAACTCGGTGAATAATATACGGATATCAGTACACGATTAACCTTCAGAGAAAACATCAAACACTCATATGAGCTAATCTAACCGATAACACACATCGGCATAAAGTGCCTAGCTCGAAGGCTATCATCCCTCCAGAACACACCTCGGGTCCAAGTGCCAAGCCTGAATGCTTTACATCAGCCCCTGGTAACACTCCAGAAACACTGTAAATATAACACGATAGTCCGCAACAAATGTTGGACTTCAATATATTCAATGAACAGGAAATATCATGAATCATCATCTCACCATATATCAAACTCGTACTGCATGCAATATAACCTATTGACATGTAACACCCCTAACCCGTATCCATCGCTGGACTAGGATTATGAGATATTACCGGTCGAAACATAACATTTAACAACCATTGCTCACACATCAGCATATCATAATTAACCAATAACACAAAGTCCATTTAGAGGGTCTATGAGACCCTAAACATGCTTTAGAAAAGGTTCGGGACTAAACCGATCATATTTAAAACTTTTACGTAACTTAGAAAATTTTTCTTTCAAAACATGGCACACGCCCGTGTGGCTAGATCGTGTGCCTCACACGGCCATGCCTTAGACCATGTCTTATCCCATGTGCAACACTGACTTGGGTCACACGGCCTGTCACACGCCCATGTGTCTGGCCCGTGTGCAACACTGACTTGGGTCACACGGCCTGTCACATGCCTGTGTGTCTGGCCCGTGTACAAGTCTGACTTGCTTCGAATTGGGACATTGAAGGACACGGTCGAGACACACGCCCGTGTGCTCACCCGTGTGGGCAATTATAGGCTTTTTACAAAGCCAATTTGCCACCCAATTTTGGGTCATCCCTACATGTTCAATTCCAACATCAAATAACGTACAAATCATTCACCATCTCAAATAGAAAATCAAGCATGAAACATACCATTTCTATTTCACCAAAGCATACCATAATGGCCATTCACACAAGACCATATATACACCTCACATACACCATTTTCACATAGCAAAACATATACCAAAATCAATCCAAAGTCTCATCCATTATCAAGCCATATCACATGGCAAGATTTATACATCTCAAAACATTCCACAACCTCTTTAGCCTATACATGCCATATACCATAAATACAACTTTCAAAAGGTACCAAAATAGATGTCCGATAGTGTGATTGAGTCGCTGACGATCCCCGGATCCGAGCTAGCTTTAAACGCCACTGTAAAACAGAGAAAGACTTCACACAGTAAGCTTTAAAGCTTAGTAAGTTCGTAATATAACACAGTTAACTCAATAATTCATATGCAATATGCCAAATTAACTAACACATAGTTCAACTCATATCACTAATCAATCTCATCCATACTATTTCTTACTTTCATATCATTCATCTAGGCTCATAAACAAACATTCATAATACTACTCATTCCAACTCTTTTCATTATTCATTCTCATAACCTTTCATCTCATTCATACTCAATATCATCAACCACATAGGTTCCGCGCATACCTGTACATCACGTATTTATCTATCACGTTTACCACCACAATGCTCGATACATTAATCCATTCGATCATCTTTAAACGTTCAATATACTCGCACACTTAGTGCTAATCAATTAGCCAAAACTAAAATGATATTTCACACTTAGTGCCACTACATTAAACCAAAATGGTATCGGTATTGCACACTTTTTGCCCATTATTCAGCCAACGTTGTTTCGATCTCGCACACTTAGTGCCATTTTTGTAGCCGTAGCTATCTCATTTTTCGCACACTTAGTGCCTCATATCCTTGAAATCCACATTTCATATAATCAAGCTTCACAATCATGTTTCCATTTATTTCATTACATATAAACATTGTTTAAACAATATGTATTATACACGAACTTACCTCGGACGTAGAAACAACGATACTAGTCGATCAATCGAGCATTTTGTTCTTGCCTCGATCTAGGCCCGAATTTCTCTTTTCTTGATCTATATAATATCAAATTCAACTCATTCAATCTCATCTTCATCCAAAACAATCCACAAACACATAGTTAGGGCATTTTACACTTTATCCCTCATAATTCCACATTTTGACATTTTAATCCCTATTTCACAATTACACAAAATACACATAATTTACTCACACCCAAGCTTGGCTGAATTTCATACTAGTCCCTAGCAGCCCATATCTTTCATTTATTTCACATTTTAACCTTTCAAAGTTTCATTTTCACAAATTAGTCCACAATAATCAATTTAATCAAAAATCCCAATATAATACATATTTATCATTCATCAAGCTTTCATATTTCACCAACTATCAACAAAAAGCTCACATATTCATCAATGGCACATCTCAAATTCATTATCAAATTTAGAAATTTAGGCATGGGCTTGCTAGAGTACTTAACAACAATCACAAAAATATAAAAATCATTAAAAACGGATTCGAAAACACATACCCAATTAAAGCTTGAGCTTGCCGAACCTTAGCTAGCTCTTTTTTTTTCTTTTTCTTTCAATTTTCGGTAAGAAAAAATATGAATGCATGAATTTGGCCTTTGTTTTATTTAATCTACACTTATTCAGCTCATTACTAAATTAGCCTTATTAATGTCATTAAAATCTCACTAATTCATGACCACATTTTTCCATTCATTAAACCAATGGTCCATTTACAACATAAGGACCTCACATTTAAAGAAACATAGCAATTAGGCACTTTTGACTTCTAGCACACAGCTTTTACATTTTACGCGATTAGGTCCTTTTTCACAAATCGGCACACAAACGATAAAATTTTCACACAGAACTTTCACACATACTTTATCACATGCCATAAACATCAAAAATAATATTAAATTATTTCTCTGACCTCAGATTTGTGGTCCCGAAACTACTATTTCGACTAGGGTATAAACCGGGCTGTTACATGACATGCCAATCGTACTCTATCCTACGTTCATCCGGCTCAAGAGATATCATCTTTGACTAGTATTACATACGAATCATTAACTCAATTCTCATTAACTTATCATCGAATGTAGATAATAAGCTATTCATGATTAAGCTCTTACGGGAAAATACAGTACAAAATATATCAAAATAACCAATCGAACTTACCTGATAAAAAACGAAGACGAAGTTGAGACAACGATCAATTTGTTACTTTAGCCTTTCCGCGATTCAAGCCTGATCGATTTATTTATTGATCTAAAATAGTAATTCCATTCAATTATCAACTTCCAGCAACATAATTAACTAATTTTATGCAAATAAGTCCTTTTAGACATTTTTAGAAAATTACCCCAATATTTTACCTTTTATGCAATTTAGTCCCTAAGTCCAAAACTTTCAATTTCACTATTTCCAATTAAAACTAAGTTCAGCCAAATCATTAAATACTTCACTACAGCACATACGTGTTGTTATTTTACATCAAGTCCTTGAAATTTTATCACTTTAACATTTTAGTCATTTAACATTAAAATTACTAAAAATTACTTTACAAAATAGTCTTATTTAACAATTAAGATTAATAATCTATCATAAAACTTCAAAAACATACTAAAATCATCATACATAATCCATAACATTTGACAGTTTTACAAATTAATCCCCGGGTTAGCTAGATGAAGCTAAAACAAGCTCAAAAACATAAAAATTACTAAAAAGGGGCAAAAATTACATACTAAATAAGAAACGCTGGCTTGGCCGAAACTAGTAAGGTCCTCTATGGTGTATTCAGTTCTCAACAACAACAAGAAGAAATGAAATTAATGAAATTATTCTTTAAGCCTTTAATTTTAACTTACTTTTTAACTATTTACAAAATTAACATTTTAATATAACTTGTAAAATTATTAAATCATGTCTATAAATGTCCATAATACAAGTATATGGTATAATTACCATCTAAGGAGGGTTTAATTGCACAATTGGTCCTTCAATTATTTTAAATTTTTAACTAAACAAGTTTAATTTCAATTTAATCTGAAACTAATTAGGACTTAATAAGCAAATAGCCCAAAAGCTAGTGGATTAATCATTTCCACAACCGCTTGGACTTTTTGACCACGTTTTAATAACCATTTTGGTTCCTTTACTATTTTAAATTTATAGCAATAAGCTTTTACCTCTTTTACAATTTAATCCTTTTACCTTAATTAAGTAATAAATCGTCAAAATTAACGGACCAAACTTCAATTCACCTATAATATGACTCTATAAATATTTAATAAAAATATTTATGGCCTTAAATTACAGAAACGAGGTCCCAATACCTCATTTCCAGGAACCACTTGACTTTTGGACTGAACCACTTATACTTATCTATTCGTTCAATTTATAAAAATTATTAAGCCAGAATTTAATATAATATTGTAATTGACTCATAAATATTAAATAATAATACAGACTTACTAGTCAGGTTTTTGGTTCTGAAACCACTATTTTCGACGCACTGAAAAATAGGTTGTTACATATATCTACCATTGGTTGAATTTACCTATAATAACTGTAGACACCTATTTTGTCCGAGCCCATTTAGAGGCCCATTTTTTTGTTCTCTCTTGGGATGTTCGAAGCCCACCCGGTTTTAGTCTATTTAAGACATTTATTTTTTTTTTCTTCTTTCCTTTTTGGGTTTGTCAAAGGCCCAAATTATTATTATTATTATTATTATTATTATTATTATTATTATTATTATCATCATCATCACTACTACTATTATTAAATATCATTATTATCATTTCTTACAAATAAACAAGATTAAAAAACAATATGTATACATGAAATGAAATGAAGGTAAAAAAAGAGAGGAGGTTAATCATATTTTTGTTCTTAAAAAAAAGGTAAAAAAAAAAAAAACTAAAAGCATTCTATTTCTTTCTTTTTTTTTTTTTTTTTGCAATAGACATGTCATGAGAGATTGAGTTTTGGGCTCCAATGAAGGGGACATCACCGGACCGTCAGTCCTCCGCCCCTAGGAGCCCTCAAAAATCCTCTTTTTTTCCCTCCCCTTTTTAAAAATAAAGGTTTGTTTTTACAAAAAAAAAGGCTTGATTTTGGAAAAAGTTTTGATTTTTTTTTTTAAAAAAAAGACTAAGTTTAGATTTTAAAAAACTAAAATTTTTTTAGTCATTTTAAAGGAAAGTTTAAAATTTTAAAACAAATTTTTGATTTTTTTTTTAACTATTTAAAAGTAAAAGCCTTAGTATTTAAGAAAAATAGTGTTTTTTTTTTTAAAAAAAGGAGAAAGTTTAGATTTTGAAAAATAGAAATCTTTCTTTTTTAGTCATTTTAAAGGAAAGTTTAAAATTTTAAAACAAAGTTTTGATTTTTGTCAACTATTTCAAAATAAAGTTTTGATTTTTAAGAAAAGTAATATATTTTTAAAGAAAACTTTGAATTTGTAAAAAAAAAAATTCCGGTCAACGTACGTGGCGGCTCCACCACTGGAGGCCGGAGAGCCGTTGGGCTCTCCGGTGGTGGAGCGATGGCCAACATAGGAGGAAGATAAAGAGGAAGATGTTTTTTCTTTTTTGAAAAAAAAAATGAGGTTAAAATGAAAGAATGAATAGTTTTTTTTTTCATTTATAGGTGCCAAAAATAGGTAATTTATTCCCACCCCCTTACTTTTTAAAATTAAAAAATATACCCCTTTTTTACAGTACTTCCCTCACTCTCTGGCCTATTTACACCCATGACCCTTTTGTTTATTCAAACATTTGATTTAATCCGAAATTTTAAAATTTAAAGCAAATTAATTCCTACATCAGTACTCTGTCTTCCACATTTTTTATCTTTTAGTCCCAAAATCAAGTTATGTCATTTTGTTTCCATCTTTAATAAATTATTTACACTTATATCTTCTCTTTCATTTGCATTTATACCTTATATATTTAATGCCAATTATGCACTCTATTTTATTTTTTTATATTTATTCACACTTGTATAATTTTTATTTATTCTTATTTTGTCTTTATTTATTTTTATGTTCATTTATAGTTATGTTTTTTTACACATTCCCCTTACATACATTTTAATATTATTTATTTATGTTACTTTGATTATTTTATTGTATCATGAATATGGTGTATTATTGTTATTATTATCATCATCATGTCAATGTCTTATTTATTTTATTTATTTAAGTTTTCTTTTTAATTATTGCCATTTTTGAAAGAGTTTTAACTTTTCATTAACTTTAGCCAATTTAATTAATTTTCCAATTTTATTACTATTCGTTTTAAAAGAGGGAACTTTAGGTCATTTTTCCATCCTATAATTGTTGACATGAAGTTAGTTAAGTAGGTGTTACATTTTAATGAAACCATAAGATTTTTACATTTTAATGAAACCATAAGGTTTTTACATATGGATTTAGGTTAGTATTTAAGATCTTATCTACCATTTATCCTAGAAAAATTATAAATAATATGTAAGATATTTTTATAGGGTTTTACACTAGTTTTAAATATTGTATAGGATTAGAATCTTAATTTAATATGTAAATATTCTTTAGGGCTTTATTCAAGATTAAAATTAAAGATTTTTGTAGGTGAATTGTAAATCATGAGTAGGTCTTTCTAAGTATTTTATTTTAGAACTTTTTAAGAAAGCTAATAAATATTACATGCGATATATTATTTTTGGATTTTGACGAATTTAAACCTTAGATCAAGAATTTTAAAGTAAGATAAATCACAAACTCGGCATAGGATACTTTCGTAAGATCTTGATAGGTTCAACGTTATTAGTTAAATCTTTAAAATAATAATAATAATAAAATATCAAATAAGTTGTAGATGAATTTTAATTTTTCTCTTAATTCATTAGTAATTTCTAGGGTTTTTTTTAGAATTCTAAGATAGAATTAATTTTAGGAATTGAATGTATTTTACTATAATTATTTAGGTATCCTTTAGGGTTCCCGTTAAAAGTAAAAATCTCTAATTTAAGTTTCAAATTAGATAAGTTTTGTGAACACATCTTAATCGAGTTACAAGTAAATCGAATATATTTTCTTTAGAGTTTTTATTTAAGATTTCCATAAGATTTTAGCCTAGATTAAGACATTAATATGCTTAAATAAAAAAACCTAGCTCCTAAGACCCCGTAGGACTATCCTCGGATAGGCGTTGTAGGGGGTGTTATAACCTTCCCCACACGTAACCGTAGATACGGTGAAAGCAAGATTAAAAGATAAAAATTGTCCCTGCATTTCCTGGTATGACATTAGGGATGTTATGGGAAAGGCCAGCGATGATAGACATTTGTCACTATTCGCGTTTGCCGTATACGAGTTGATTGTGTTCCCAAATGCTCTGGGATATGTGAGTGTGGAGCTAGCTGATTTTTTGTTTCAGATTGAAAAAGGGGTGAATATTGCTCCAGCAGTCTTAGTTGAAACCATCATTTCACTCAATTTCATCAAAAGAAAATGAGATGGGCATTTTTTAGGAAGCGCATAGTTGTTGTTCATATGGATGAAAAGCCATTTTAGGTGCCTCTATAAGCACTTTCGTCAGGTGTTTGTTCCTTCGACCAGGCCTATAGAGGAATTTCTAGAAAATGAATGGCCTCTAAATCAATCGATTAAGGAGTGGGTTCAGAACCTTAGTACATTGGCATAAGCTCCATGGACGATTCAGAACACGGTAATCATCGGGTGTGGTGGTCATTTGTGGGTTCCCTTAATTAGCGTATAGGGATCCATCAGTTATTCCTTGTTGATGGTTTTGAGCCAATACAAGTATGATCAATGCGTATCTGCTACAACTAGTTTAAACAGGGTGGAAGCTTTTGTCCAGCAGTCTTAGTTGAAACCATCATTTCAATCAATTTCATCAAAAGGAAATGAGATGGGCATTTTTTAGGATGCGCGCAGTTGTTGTTCATATAGATGAAAAGCCATTTTAGGTGCCTCTATAAGCACTTTCGTCAGGTGTTTGTTCCTCCGACCAGGCCTATAGAGGAATTTCTAGAAAATGAATGGCCTCTAAATCAATCGATTGAGGAGTGGGTTCAGAACCTTAGTACATTGACATAGGCTCCATGGATGATTCAGAGCACGGTAATCATCGGGTGTGGTGGTCATTTGTGGGTTCCCTTAATTGGCATATAGGGATCCATCAGTTATTCCTTATTGATGGTTTTGAGCCAATACAGGTATGATCAATGCGTATCTACTACAACTAGTTTAAATAGGGTGGAAGCTTTTGTTCAGGACCCGGGATTTTGGAAGAAATTGGAAGAGATACGAATCAAGTGGGGTCAAACCTTTAGCTTGTAATCAAGAACCTTTTTCAACCATTCCCCATCGGAAACGTATATCCAGTGGCACCTAAAAAGAAGCAAAATATCTGTGTTAGCACAATTCAAGGGAAAGAGGAAGGTCCTAGATGGCTAGCTCAACTAACAGAAAAAATAAGCGATTTAGAGATGTGTCCGAGGGGGAGAGATGAAGAGGTCAGACGGCAACGAGAGCAGCATCAGGCATATGTAAAGGAAAAGGAGGAAGAAATCATGAGACAACAGCAGCAACACCGGTTAGACATGAAGGGAATAAAGGAAGAACTAAGAATACAATTAAAACGGCATCAACGAGAAAGATCTGACTTGTTCGCTCAGATTCAGAGGTTGGAGGCGGATCCGAGTCTGCGGGCTAATAAACTCTAGAAAGCGCGAGAACAAGAGTGAACTTGGAGGAGGGTGTCTAATGAGAAAACTACTAAAATTAAGGTGTTGGAGGAGGAAATTTGTCGTCTGACTAAAGAATTAAAGACAAAAGAATAGCAAAACAAAGAGGTCATGAAAGAATATACGAAACTTGCGGAGCGTTTTATTACAGTGAAAAAAATGGCAGGCCGACAAGAGGTGTTTGTAACAATGCACAGGGAAGGTCAGGTTTTCGCTCAGCAACCTAAAGATATATGTGAACAGATTGAAGAACTCAGAAAAGAATCTACCCCTTTTGCGACTAGGAACGAGCCTACAATGAAACTTCTAGAAGTGGCTCAGGCAAATTACCAAAAGTTCATCAAGCTCATGAGGAGGAAGAAAAAGAACGACGAGAAGAGATTTTCCCTATGACAATGGGATCGATTAGGATTTTCTTTAAGTATGAATGAAAAATGAAAAAAAAAACTTTGTAAGCCGAACAGTTTTTGAACTTTCTATGAAAGAAAATGTTTATATTCGAGTATATTTATGACAATGTGCCCCAATTTTAATCATCCATTCATTCATCCATTTGTTCACTCATTTGCTCATTTGTTTATTTAGAAACATTATTTTAAAAAAATAAAATAAAAAAAGAACATTTTTTATGACAAATCCAAATAATTTTCTAACTTTGGAAATAAATGTTATTTGAAAAAGGACCAAGGATAGCTCACCGGTATAACACCCGCTCAAAAACCAAGAAGATGACGGAAGAAGAATTAGCACGCATGGCCAAACTAGAGGAACAGATGGAAAGGATGGTGGAAATGATGACTACAATGGTCAAAGGTAAGGCCAAGGTAGGAGAAGAAAGCGGTACTATGGACAATCCAATCCCTTTTTACGGTGATACAGGAGTATATCATGAAGATTTACCGGTTCAAGCGCCAGGTGTGACCATTCAAACTCCAAGAGTAAACGAGTTACCTGCAAACGAGGAGCCAAGAGAAGTGCATAAGGAAAAGTCAATTATAGATGAAGAAGCTCACAAATTCAGCCTAACTGAGGAACGTTTGAAAGCCATTGAAGGATTAGACACCTTCGGATCTGTAGAAGCAGAAGGCCTGTGTATGGTACTCGCTGTGGTTGTCCCACTAAAATTCAAAGTTCCTGACTTTGAAAAATTCAGCGGTAGCAGTTGCACCATTACTCTCATCGCCATGTACTGTAGGAAAATAGTTGCTTACTCCAAATATGAGAAATTGCTAATACACATATTTCAAGACAGTCTGACTGGATCTGCGGCTCGTTGGTATGTAAAGTTGGACAGGAGCTAGATTCGAACTTAGGGAGAGCTTGCACGGACATTTATTGCTCAATACAAACATATTATAGACATGGCCCCAGACCGCCTGACTCTACAGAACATGGAAAAGAATTCGAATGAGACTTTTAAGGAATATGCACAATGGTGGAGGGATCTGACATCGCAAGTACAGCCCCTGCTCACGAAAAAGGAGAACACTGTTTTGTTCATTGGTACGTTAAAAGACATATACTACGATAAGATGGTAGGAAATGCCTCTAAGACTTTCGCAGATATGGTATTATCCGGAGAAATGATAGAGAATACATTAAAGTCGGGCAAAATAGATGATCTTTTGAGTGCGAAGCGAGGTGTCGTTGGGAAGAAAAAGGAAGCAGAAACACAAATAATTGCACCGTGTGGATACCAATTGTAACACCGCTTACCCGTATTCGACGCCGAAACAGGGTACGAGGCGTTACTAGACTTATGCACCAACAATTATGTGATACCAAAACATGACTTTCCTCTCCAATTTAAAACTTTTATTACACCTCTTAAAAAAGCCTACGAGGCTTAAATCACGCTTTAAGAATAGTTTGGGATCAAATCAAACTCTTTAAGAGATCCCTAAAAGTCTTAGAAAAATTTTCATTAAACAATCTACACGCCCGTATGGAAGAAGGGACACGCCCGTGTGGCATATCACATGCCCGTGTTCCACACCTGTGTGGAAATAATTTTCACTTCGAACCTACAGGGGTTTTCACATGGTCAGACACACGCCCGTGTCCCTGGCCCATGTCCCTCACACAGCCTCGACACTCCCGTGTCTTAGCCCGTGTGCCAAAACCTTGGCATTCTATTTCTGACGTCATCACCCCATAAATGTCACACGGCCTAGCTACACTCCCGTGTCCTTCGACCGTGTGTCGAATTAAATTCCTAATTTTAGGTGTAGACTTCACACGGCCTAGGCACACACCCATGTCCTTGGTTGTGCCTTCCACACGGCTGAGACACACGGTCGTGTCTCTGCATACTGACTTGTAAACCTAACATGCCAGGGGACACACGGCCTAACCACACACCCATGGGGCTGATCGTGTGTCATACACGGCCTAGGCACACGCCCGTGTGTCTACCTGTGTGGACAAGAACAAGGCTATTTGCCAAGCTCTTTTTGTCACCCTAACTCATACAACATAAACCACATTCAAACATCAACCCATTCACACATACTTAAACCAAGTAAATCTACATGATACTTGCACATTCATGAATAAACACATCTTTTCATAGATTAATAAGAATGAGCCACCAACTATGGCATTATCCAAAAGAGTTCATCTTTAAATGATCCAACACATTTGGCCAAAACAATATGACATTCAACCAAGTCTAGACCCTATACATGCCATACTAAAAATGCTAAGTCTAACTATACCAAGATGTGCTGATAGTGTGGGTGATCCTTTACTTATCTCTGTATCCCGAGCTGGCCCTTTGACACTATAAAACAAGGGAAAAGAAAGGGAGTAAGCTTTAAGCTTAGTAACTCTACATGTAAACAATAAGCATCATATCATATGCTAATCCATCACAACCAATACATACTATATAAGAACAACTCACATTATCATTTTGCCCTTATACTTTAGGTAAAAATGACCATTTTGCCCTTGTGCTTTTGAAAAATTATGATTTTGCCCCTAGGCTCGTAAATCATTTTCATCACATTTTCTCATTAATCAAGCCTAGCTAAACATTTATTTCTCTTACAACAATTTATAAAACCCATCATTTCATGCATTTATTACACAATTACAACCTTTACAAATAAGTCCCTTTTTAGGTGTTTTCCTGGATACACCTTTCACAAAAGTTGTTCTTTAACCCTCTCACATTCATTTTCTTCCATAAAAACTCAACAAACAACATAAACACTTTCATGGAAAATCCCTAAACTTTCAGTCATTTTGCAAAATAGTCCCCTCTTTAGCTAGCTTAAGTTTTAGGGGGTTCCAAAAGTACAAAATGTATCAAGAAAAGCCATTAAAATCACTTACTAGCAAGGAAAATAGGTTGCTGAAATTTCAAGCTCCCAAAGCCCTTCTTGGGTGTGAAAATTCGGTGGAAGAAGAAGAGAAAATAAAAAGATGATAGCCTTTTCTTTATTTTATTTATTTCCTTCAATTTAATCCACCTAACCCACTTACTTGACCAAGTTTGACCTCATTTTGTCCCCTATGGCCGACCACCCATTCTTTAAGGGTCTAATTTCTCTTTAAAGACCTCCAATTTTATATTCCATAGCTATTAGACACCTCTAGCTTGTAAAATGAAACTTTCGCACTTTATGCGATTTAGTCCTTTTTCGCAATTAAGCATACAATCGCTAAAATTAAAGCACCAAAATTTTCATGCATCCTTGTAATCATGCTATAACTCATAAAATAAAATTAAAATATTTTTCTTCAACCTGGAATTAGTGGTCCCGAAACCACTGTTCCGACTAGCCCCAAAATCAGGCTGTTACAACTCTCCCCCCTTTAGAGATTTTCGTCCCTGAAAATCTTACCGGTAAAAAGGTTTGGATACTGTTCTCTCATGGCTTCTTCCGGTTCCCACATAGCCTCTTCTACACCGTGTTTTTTCCATAACACTTTCACTAAGGCTATGCTCTTATTCCTCAACTATTTAACCTCTCGAGCCAAAATCTTAATTGGTTCCTCTTCATAAGTCATGTCCAGTCGTATCTCTATTTAGGTTGGAGGGATCACATGTGAAGGATCGGAACGATAGCGCCGCAACATCGACACATGAAACTCGTTGTGAATTCTCTCTAATTCTACCGGTAAAGCCAACCGATAAGCTACTGGCCTAATCCTTTCAATAACCTCGTACGGTCCTATGAATCGTGCACTCAATTTGCCCTTTCGACCAAATCGCAATTTTTTCTTCCATGGGGAACTTTCAGAAATACTTTATCGCCCACTTGAAACTCGATTTCTTTCCTTTTTAAATCCGCGTATGACTTTTGTTGATCTGAAGTAGCTTTCAAACTATCACGGATCACTTTCACTTTCTCCTCGGTTTCTTTAACTAGATCAACCCCATGTATTTGCTTCTCACTGAGCTCTGTCCAATACAAGGGAGTCCGACACTTGCGACTGAATAATGCTTCGTACAGTGTCATCCGTATACTTGACTGATAACTATTGTTGTAGGTAAATTCAACCAAAGGCAGATATTTTTCCCAACTACCTTAGAACTCTAACACGCAGCGTCGGAGCATATCCTCAAGAACTTGAATCATTCTTTCGGATTGGCCATCAGTTTGAGGATGGAACGCGGTACTAAAATTTAGTTTCGTACCCAAGGCTTTCTGCAACTTCCTCCAAAACCTCGAAGTAAATCTTGGATCTCTATCCGAGATGATGGATATAGGCACCCCATGTAATCTCACAACCTCAGCAATATACAACTCAGCCAACTTGTCAAGTGACTAATCCACACGCACCGGTATAAAGTGAGCCAATTTCGTTAATCTATCCACAATAACCCACACATCATCTTTCTTTTTCAGAGTCATAGGTAACCCCGTTACAAAATTCATTGTGATTCGATCCCACTTCCACTTGGGAACCATCATTGGCTGAAGTAATCCCGAAGGTACTTGATGCTCGGCTTTCACTTGTTGACAAATCAAACATTTTGTAACAAACTTGGAGATGTCTCTTTTCATACCCGGCCACCAATACAACTTCTTCAAACCATTGTACATTTTTGTGCTGCCCGGATGTACCGACAAGCAACCACTGTGTGCTTCATGTAAAATTTTTTGGATTAATTCATCATCCTTTGGTACACATACTCTATCCTGAAACATCAAGCAATCATCTGAACCAACCCAAAAATTAGAGTCATTTCTCGATTCGCATTGAGCTCTCTTAACTTGCATCTCATTATCATTCTTTTGAGCTTCACATATCTGCTGAATAAATAATGGCCTAGCCCTCAACTCGGCTAATATAGCACCATCATCAGACAACGCTAAGCTCATACTCATAGCTCTCAAAGCATACAGGCTGTTACACCAATACTCTTACTTTCTATACCCAAGCCCAATACCTCCACCCCCAATACCCAACTATAAATGCTACCAATATTTCACCGTTTATGTATTGTCCACCTATACCCGTTACAAATCCCCTATGTTAACTATGCAAACCTGATACCCACAGACCCAAGCTCCATTAAGGCCACCACGGGAAAGGCCTGTGTTTGATCCAATTCCCATCTCCTACGTGAAACTTTTTCTGATTCTAGTGGAGAAGCATCTCCTTGTACCTACACACAAGGAGCCAATGCAACCACCTTTTCGAAATGGTATAATGCCAATGCTCGATGTGAGTATCACTCTTGCAATCCCGGTTATACCATCGAGAATTGCTTAGTGCTAAAATATAATATGCAAGATCTCATAAGGGCAGGAAAGATAAATTTCCAATGAAAGAATACACTGGATATTAACACAAATCCATTACCAAACCACAATCGTATAGTTAATGCTATAACTGAAGAAAAGAGCCTTCAAAGGAGAAAAGTGGAAGAAATCACAACTCGTTCAAATGACTCTTCAACATCTTGAGAAAGTCAAATCTAATTCAAGCCGAGCTACCCAAGTCTGTAATGGGAATTGACATGGATCAAATCTATAAATTCCACCAAGAAGCTCGAGGACACTCTATCCAAGTTTGCCTAACATTTAGGGAACATATACAGTGTCTCTTGGATTCTTTCCAACTAGAGATACAAGAGGGTGTTAAGATCAATGAGATAAACACATTAGATGGGAAACCTATCACCATCAAATATGGGAAGAAAACCCTTGTTAAAAAAGAATCTACCTCAAAGGCCGTATAAGATGATGGGTTGGTCATCAGAGTTCTCGACCCTTTTAAGTATGGAGATGACCAACGAGTTCCTTGGAGATATGATTAAGAGGTGGTTGGGTCTGATGGATCCAACATCTCAAGACTTAGTGGCATAACTCGAAGCGAGCGTTGTTACAAGCCAAACACAGTGGGGAAAGAACCCCGCGGTAAGGAAGTGATTTCAGAAAATCAACCAGAAATTCATGATAAAGAAGTCGATAAGGAAACGAGGGATGACCGTAAGGGAGAAGTCGAGAATGATAAAGTTAATGAATTATTACGTCTGATAAAGGATAGCGAGTATAGCGTGGTTAAGACGTTGAACAAAACACCAGCAAGAATTTCTCTACTATCACTCTTTTTGAACTTGGAGCCACACAGGGAGGCTCTTGTATGAGTTCTAAAACAAGCTTATGCCGCTCACAACATGTCAGTGGATAATTTCAGTCACTTAGCAAGAAGCACTTTGGCCTCGAATTACATATCTTTCAATGATGATGAAATACTTTCGGATGGAAGAGGAAGTAACAAGGCACTACACATCTCAGTAAAGTGTAAAGCTTATTCTGTAACTAGGGTCCTGATTAAAAATGGGTCATCGATCAATGTCTTGCCTTTGTCAACATTGTCAAAGCTGCCCGTGGACACCTCATACATGTTACCAAGCCCTTTAGTGGTGCAAGCTTTTGGTGGCACCAAAATAAGCGTGATTGGCGAAATAGAGATTCCATTGTTGGTAAGAGCCGTTAATTTCCTTATCCGCTTTCAGATGATAGATATAACGCCTTCTTACAAAATAATGTTGGGATGCCCCTGGATTCATTCAGTTGGGGTGGTACCATCGTCCTTGCACAAAATATTGAAATTTGTAATCGATCAGAACTTGTGCATTGTGCGACGTGAGGAGGACCTATTGGTAGCTAGCTTGCCAAATTCTCCTTTCATAGAAGTGGATGATGATGCAATAGAGATTTCTTTCCAGATCTTTGAGATGGCCATTGCATATTACATGGCAGAGGGAGTGCAAGTCCCTAAGCCTCATGTGCCACGAACAACGAACATGTTATTTTCCAGACAGTAGGGAAGGGTTGGCAAATCTACTTAGGTTTGGGAAAAGACTTACAAGGTATCTCAGAACCTGGTTTTGTTCCCACTTAAAAGGATACAAGAGGGTTGAGATATAAGCCTACGAGAGAGGATGTAAAGAGGATGTGTAAAGAGCGAAGAGCAAAGCCGTTGGCCTGCATGGCTAGAAAGGAGGTAGTGGAACCTCCTTTGATTTGTCCTCCACTATCTGAGACCTTTTACTCAGTGGGATTCGAGCACCAGGAAAGGACCCCAGTTAAGTTAATGATTAGTGGAGATGTAGTGGATCTAAACATGATTGGCGATAGGGTGCCGATGTCAAGAGACTGGGTTCTCTAAGACTCTTTCGCCTTGGACAATTGGCAGCTCATACCATTACCTGTTATCCTTGAGTCCTTCGAGATGTAATCATTTTTAAGAGTTTTTATATTAAAGTTTAATATCGTTCAGTTAATTTAATTTCCTTCAAAAATCCATGTAAAACTATTTTCTCTTTAACAAAATCAAATTTGGATAATGTCCCTAGTCACTTTTTTCATTCAATTGTTTTCATTCATATACCAATATACATACTCATAATTATTTTAGGGATATACATCATGAATTGATAAATGATCCAAATGACATCTTTGAATCAAATTCTCATAATTATGTTCACTATAGCGATCATGGGAAAGAAGAGGAGGAAGTTGTACCAGATGAGTTTTTGAGGCTAGTTGAACAAGAAAAGAAGCTTATAGAACCCCACTTGGAGGGCATAGATTTAATCAATTTGGGTGATGATGAGGTAAGAAAGGAAATTAGGATTGGAACCACTCTCATGCTAGAGTAAACTCAACTGTTGAAGGATCTACTCATTGAGTTCTCGGATGTGTTTGCATGGTAATACCAAGATATGCCGGGTTTGGACACCAATATCGTGGAACACAGGCTACCTTTGAAATCAGATTGCAAGTCCATATACCAGAAGTTGAGAAGGATGAAACCTGAGATGTTGTTGAAGATTAAAGAAGAGGTGAAGAAACATTTGATGCGAGATTTCTGGAAGTAGCTAAATACACATAGTGGGTGGCAAATATTGTACCAGTGCCTAAAAAGGATGGAAAAGTCAGAATGTACGTCGATTATAGAGATTTAAATCGAGCCAGCCCTAAGGATAATTTTCTGTTACCTCATATAGACATACTGATGGATAACACTGCTAAACATTGTGTCTTCTCTTTCATGGATGGATTCTCAGGGTATAATTAAATTAAAATAGCAAGGGAGGACATGGAAAAGACTACATTCATCATGACCCGGGGAACTTTTTGTTACAGGGTCATTTCGTTTGGTTTAAAAAATGCTGGGGCCACATATGAATGAGAAATGGTGACATTGTTTCATGACATGATGCATAAAGAGATTGAAGTTTATGTTGAAAATATGATAAGTCCGCTAGGAAGGAAAGTCATGTGGAAAACCTCCGCAAACTATTTGAAAGATTGAGGAAATACAAATTGAGATTAAATCCATCAAAATTTACTTTCGGGGTAAAGTCGGGGAAGCTATTGGGTTTCGTAGTGAGTGGATGGAGAATTGAAATAGATCCATACAATGTTCTAGCAATTTAAGATTTGACACCCCCTAAAACTCAAAATGAGGTAAGAGCTTTTTTGGGATTGTTAAATTACGTGTCTCATTTCATCTCACAGTTGACGGATAAATGTGATCCCATCTTCAAGCTCTTACGTAAGGATAGCGATGGTGAATGGATTGAAGATTGTCAAAAAGCGTTCGAGAAAGTAAAATAGTATTTGGCTAAGCCACTAATTTTGATTCCCCTGGTGCCAAGAAGACCTTTGATTTTGTATTTGGTAGTTCTGGATAATTCCATAGGTTGTGTTCTAGGGCAACGAGATGGTTCAAACAAGAAAGAGCACGCAATCTATTATCTGAGCAAGAAGTTCACGGAATATGAAGCCAAGTATTCCCATCTGGAAAAGATGTGTTGCGCTTTAGCATGGACCGCGTTTCGACTAAGACAATACATGTTGTATTACACCACATTCCTCATCACAAAGTTAGACCCTTTGAAGTACATTTTCGAGAAGTCATCATTGCTAGGGAGAGTTGCTCGTTGGCAAGTTGTATTGTCCGAGTATGACATTGTCTACGTGTCCCAAAAGGCTATAAAAGGAAGCATAGTTACAGAATTTCTAGTGAATCACACGAAAAAAGAAGCATAAGTTGTATTCTCCACGCATACCGCACATCAGTGAGGGCTTCAACTGGAGCTACTTCATTTTCATTAGTTTATGGCATGGAGGCTGTTTTGCCTATCGAGGTGCAAAACCCATCTCTACGAGTGTTGAGGGAAGTGCAACTAGAGGAGGCTAAATGGGTGCAAGAGAGATATGAGCAGTTGAATTTAATTGAGGAAAAGAGATTAGCAGCTTTATGTCATGGCCAGTTGTATTAGTAAAGAATGTTGAAGGCCTATAACAAGAAGGTGTGACCAAGGCAGTTCAGAGAAGGGGATCTGGTCTTGAAGAAGATTTTCCCTATGTTCATGATCATTGGGGAAAATGGACGCCAAAATGGGAGGGAACGTATGTGGTGAAGAAAGCTTTCTCTGATGGAACATTGATTCTCTCTAAAATTGTCGGAGACAAGATGTCGAACCCTCTAAATTTTGGTGCAGTGAAAAAATACTTTGCTTAAAAACTAAGTTTGATTGTTCTTAAAGAGTTATTCACATTAAGTAATATTGGCTTTTTTTGTTTTGCTTTTCTTTGTGCATCACATTTGAGGTTATGTTTTGCTTTGGAATCTTGCATTCTCCTTAAGGTTAATTACTTAATAAGTTGGCCATGTTCAAAGTGACGAATGGCATTTTTTAAATATCCTTCACTTGAATAAAATTTCATCCTCTGTTAACCACTTTGGGCCATCTTGTTTGTTCAAAATTGACCATTGCTGATGGATCAGCCTCCATGTTGGAGGACAATTTTTGAGGTTTTGGGTATGGATCGATGATTTTACAACATTGTGAGGCAAACACGTGATTATGCGCAATTCAACTTTAAAAGATGGGTGCATTCCCAAGAATGACATTTGTAATGAGATTAACCATATTTTTGAAATGATAAATGGCATTCTTTTGTTCTCCCCGTCACTTGGAGAAAATTATATCCCTTGCTACCCCATTTTGAGCCTGATGCATCTTTTTCCTAAACCCTAATTAAAGCCATCCATCGAACATCATGGATTGACAAGAAAGCTCCTGAAAAATGAAAGAAAAATTCTAAATTCTTGATCTCATTCCAAAAAGAAGAAAAAGAAAAAAGAAGAAATAGGGAAAGCAAATAAGAAACAAAAAAAGAAAGGAAATAGGAAGGAGTAAGAACGAAGAAAAGTGATTGAGAGATGTAACGAGTAATCAAAAATTCAAAATAACTCCTCATGGTTTTTACACTCTTTCACATAATATATATTTTAGCCTGGAAAACCTTTCTCTGATTGACCCTTAACCCTCAAACCACGTTACAACCCTGAAAAGACCATTTTGATAGAATATGTTTGTTCAAATCAAGAAGTTAATCCTTGGAAAATTGTGACGTCTTCAAGAGCATAAAATAGGGAGATGAACTTTAGGGTGAAAACTCAGAAATGAGTAGTCTAGAGAGAATTCTATAAAAACAAAAAGAAAAAAAGATATAAGATGGCCTGGAGTATAATGAAGATTTTCAAAAGAAATTAATCCTTCGGTATGAGCCTTGAAGTCATCTATTTAAGCCTATTTTAGCCTTTTCTTTGGCACCCGAACTCGAGTCAAAACTATAACATTGGAACAAGTCCATCTCTGATTGCTCATGGTCGGTTTAAATTAGGGAATTAATCTACTTGGAGAATGTAAGAGTCTATAGAAAGAAGATTTTGCCTAAAAAAAACACAAAAAAAGAGAAAAAGGAGAAAAGAAAAAACAATAAAACAAAAAAAGAAACCAAAAAAAATAGAGAGAGCAAGAGAGCAAGAGAAATGAACTATACTGAAGAATATCTACTTTGAAACGCAATTTTTCAAAAGAGCATGGTACAGGGTTCACAGTCAGAACAGTCTAAAGTCAGGAAAAGGAAATTTAGCTTCATGAGAATTAACGAGTTGACTCTCGATGCAAGAAATTTATGTTTTAAGGGTGGATTTATCGAAATCCATTGTACCTAGTTTGTTAAGTTGTAACACCCTAAATCTGGCCTAGACGTTATGGCCGTATCTGGCAATGTCACACGATAGTGTTTTTGAAACCTCGTTGTTACGATGAAAAGATTCCATGTTATTATCTTTAGTAAACCTTTGTTAGAACTTAGGAAGTCGTCCTTATTCATTTAAAACATTTGTTTTGAAACATCCCTCGTTGCGGAAGCTTTAATAAAACAGTCTAGGTGATCATGCGTTTAGAAATTACTTTAACTTTTTGAAAACCGAATTTCCTACGACCAGTAGGTATAAATCTAAAAATTAAAATAAATACATAAAAACCCAAATTTTAAACCAAAGTCCCAGAGGATCCTTAAATTACAACCCAAACGATCAATAATAATCAAATCATAAATAGTAAATTGAAAACCATGAAGTCCAAAAATTATTGTGGTCACCGCTGAGTCCTCCGTCGCACCGATCCGTCTAAGTCTGAGGATTACCTGTGCACATTAAACAAAAAGGGCGAGTTTACGTAAACTCAGTGTGTAATCCCCCAGAAACAAACAAACAATCAGTATTCACAAGCAGTACAGTTGAATGCCCTTGGGCCTAAGCCCTTTTCAAGATAATTAACGCTTGGGCCTTAGCCCATCTCGATCTGATGTCAAAAATGCAAGAGGGACTTAGCCCATCACAATATCGATAGCGAAGAATAGCTTATGCGTGAGCAAAATCCTACCCAACCAGCCTCTACACACCATATCCGTCCAACCCTACACTCCATGTGGGGATATAATCAACCCACCCATCCCTACACTCCAAGTAGTACCAAATGCGGCACAATACAATAGTTTGCAGCTGAGCTACCAGTAAATTAGGCCTTTCAGTACAATTCCTCCGAATAACAACCCCCAGCCCAATTCAATGCAACTCACAATGGGTGACATGCTATTATGCAATTTCAGTACATATATTCAGTTCAGATATTAACATGCCCAGTACAGATATCATTCAGTCAATTTCACACATTTAGGGGTCTAAGTAGCGCTTACTAACCCTATAGTAGGTTCACAGTCGTATTGGGCGACCCGTGCAAACTTAAAAACATTTCGGTAAAAATGGGCCCACAGGCCCATGTGATCTGCTCGTGTGGGCCCACACACCTGTGTGGCCCAATCGGCCCAAATTGGCCTTGGCCGTGTGATCAATTTTTAAAGTAACCCATGCTAGCTCAATACTCATATATGTTTTCACTATTTACTTATATGTTCATTCAAAGCTGTCTACTTGGGTCATTATCACTAAATTATTTATATCTTGAGCTACAGAATTCCAAATTAAGATCTTCTTGATGTTTTTGAAACTATACTCAAATACCTTTCTACCATAAAATTTTCAGAATTTATAGTTTATCAAATAAGTACAGTAAAATCTTTAAAGTTATCCCTATTCTGCTGTTTGACAGCTTCATCCTTTCCTTACTAAAAATTATTTATCTCTTAGTACAAAATTTAGATGATGTTTCTGTTTGTTTCTCTTGAAAATATACTCATTAAGGATTTAAAAATATAAATTTAAGCCCCTAATTATTTTTTTAAATTTTTTGATGATTTTCCAAAGTCAGAACAGGGGAACCCGAAATTATTCTGCCCTTGTCTCACAAAATTTATTATATCTCATGATTTAAAATTCCATTGCTTACACTGTTTCTTCCATGAAAAACTAGACTCAATAAAATTTAATTTAATATTTTATTCAGCCTCTAACTCAATTCCTACTATTTTTTATGATTTTTCAAAACTAGACTACTGCTGCTGTCCAAAACTATTTTAGTGCAAAATGTTGATTTCCAAGTTCATAACACCCATATTTCCTTTCTCTATAATTTTTCGCATCATTTTCTTTTATTTCTCTTATTTCTCGACAGCAAGCAATTTAGGCTTTTCACTGAATCTCGTTTTCTGCATTTCGGGTACACACCTGGTATTGTTTCTAATGCGTAAGCACTTCTAAGCCTCCAGAACCTAAAAATCGACCAACATATCTCCAGATTAATCACTTAATTCGTTTTTAATCAACCAATTTCGGAAAGAACTCGACTAAAAACCTAGCAAAACCCTTACCTCACTTGAGTAACCAAGACTTCACACAATTACAGCGTCGATTCAAATCCACTTGCCCCTTGATTAACTCCTAAACACCAAAAAGGAATCCCCCTTTTAGAGATTAACCAAGAACGATTAACAATAGACAAAACCGTTACTTACCGAACATGCACAACCAACGATGAACAACCAAATCAACTGGAAAAAAAAGAGAAAGAAACGGAAGGGGAAAAAATAATGGAAATTTCAGCAGCAACTAGGGGAAAGAATCGACAAGGGAGGGAAAAGAAGAAGAAGAAGAAGACGTCAGAAAAAGTTTGGGGATTTGGAGAGAAAACCGAAACTCTACTTTTTTTACAACAAAAAGATAATCAGATTATTTTCTGATAACGTCTTCCCAATTATCTCCTAAAATCACTCCCTATTAGCCCACTAAAACACAACTACTCAGAATTTTGCCCCAACACAACTCTTAGCCGAAATTGAAGCAAAAATACTATCTCCACGCCATCATAGAGAATTGAACACAGAACTTCCAACACTCCACTTAATCACCAGACCAGCAGAGCCATTCTGATATAAACTTACCAACAATTAAACTTAAGCCATTTGCACAAGGTTAAGGCTTTATTTATAAAAAATACGAAAATTTTGCCCAAGTAAGGCTTGAACTTGGGACCTCTCACACACACCCAGAACACATAACCACTGAAGCATATAGACATTGTGTGTCACACATACACGAAATCAAAAATTAAAATTTTGGGGCGTTACAATTCTACCCGTTAAAAGAAAATTTCTTCCTCAAAATTTACTCGGTCAGAACAAATGAGTATATTGCTGATGCATCGTATCCTCAGGCTCCCACGTAGCCTCCTCAGTGCAATGATTACGCCAAAGAACCTTAACCAGTGGAATAGATTTCCTCCTCATTACTTTTACATCTCGATCCAGAATCTGAACCGACTCCTCCTCAAAGGTCAAGTCTGGCCTAACCTCAATCTCCTCAACAGAAACGATGTGAGTAGGATCAGAGCGATAGCGCCTCAACATTGAGACGTGGAATACGTCATGGATACGATCCAACTCTGGAGGTAGCTCCAACTGATAAGCGACTGGTCCTACTCGCTTCAAAATACGGTAAGGTCCAATAAACCTAGGGCTCAACTTACCCTTACGACCAAACCTCAGTACCATCTTCCATGGCGAGACCTTAAGGAATACAAAGTCCCCCACTAAATACTTAATCTCACGTCGCTTCAAGTCTGCATAGGATTTCTGTTTGTCAGAAGCCGCTTTCAGTCAATCCCGAATCAGTCTAACCTTATCCTCTGTCTCAAAAGCCAACTCAGGAACCAGAACACGTCGCTCACCCAACTCAATCCAACATAAAGGAGTGCGACACTTACGACCATATAGTGCCTCGTAAGGTGCTATCTGGATGCTAGACTGGAAACTGTTATTATAGGCGAACTCAACTAGCATTAGATAATCCTCCTAACTGCCTCAAAAATCAATAGCACAGCTCCTGAATCTGAGCCTTAAGCTCCACAAGCTCCTTCGTTGCTATTCGATAGGAAGCTATGGACACCGGAGCTGTACCTGAAAGTAGCTCAATCCCAAATTCTAACTCGTGATTTGGAGGTAACCCCGGTAGCTCCTCAGGAAAGATGTCCAGAAAATCTTTTACCATTCTGATATCCTTAACTGTAGAATCCCTAAAATTTGAAACATTTACGTAGGCCAAGAATGCCTCACATCCCTTACAAACCATCTTCTCTACCACCAGTGCAGAGATCACATTAGATAAGTAATTCTGGCGTTCTCCAATCATGACTACCTCCTTATCCTCCTCAGTCCTTAGTACGACCCTCTTAGTCGTACAGTCCAAGCTAACACGATACTTGACCAACCAGTCCATCCCAAGAATTAGGTCGAACTCCCCAAATGAAAGCTCCATCAAATCAGCCAGGAAGATTGCCCCTTGTACCTCTAAAGGAACGTCCCTATACAGTTTGCTAACTCTAACAGATTTCCCTAACAGGCTCAGTACCTTAACCTCACTCGTAGTGCTCTTAACTGAAATCCCCAAGTTTTCTAGACACAGTACAGGTTATATAGGAGTGAGTGGATCCTATATCTATCAATGCAATATAAGGTACATCATGAATAAGGAACGTACCCGTGATGATATTCGAAGCATCTCCATCCTCTCGACGACGTGTAGCATATACTAGAGCCGGCTGCCTCGCCTCAGTCTGTCCAGTACCTCTGTCCGGTGCTTTCTGACCACGGCCCATGCCATTACCACCCCTAGCCTAACCACGGCCTCTCGGTGGCTGTTGTACTACCCTCTGTGGCTGTGCATTACCAGTACCCTGAGCTTGCATCTGATCAGCACTCAGTGGACACTCCCTGGTACGGCGATCCAATGATCCACACCTCAGACCCGCCCCAGTCCTCCTCCAACACTCGCCCTGGTGGCGTCTACCACAATCAACACACGGCTGCTGTCTAGTAGTAGCAACAGGGGGCCCAGCTCTAACTGGTCCATCAGCTCTGGCCTTTTTCTTAGGCCTTTGAATAGAACTCGAGGGCTCCGAATCCCTCTTGTTCCTACCTCTCTCTCTATTGCGGTTTTGGCGCTCAGTGCGTTTAACCTCCTCGGCGATCTTCGCCTTCTCGACCAAGGTAGAAAAATCTCGCTCCCTCTGCGGAGCTATTAGAACCCTCAAGTTATCCCTGAGGCCATCCTCAAAGCGAACAGGTCGCTCATACTCCGATGCCACCATACCTCGCGCATAGCGGCTCAGTCTTAGAAACTCGGCCTCATACTCAACCACTGATCGATCTCCCTGTGCCAGATTCAGAAACTTCCTCTTACGGGCGTCCACATAACTGGCCCCCACATATTTTCCCTGGAAGGCGGTCTTAAAGAACTCCCAGGTCAGACGTTCGGGCTGAGTGCCCTCCTTAACAGTAAACCACCACTGATAAGCCATGTTTGGGCTCTGATAAAAGGGATGTCATTGGACCGTTGGTCCTCCACCCCTAAGAGCCCCCAAAAATCCTTTTTTTTCCCTCCCCTATCTAAAATAAAGTTTTTTTTTTAAAAAAAAGGCTTGATTTTGAGAAAAGTTTTGATTTTTTTTTAAAAAGAGAAAGTTTAGATTTTAAAAAATAAAAATATTTTTTTAGTAATTTTAAAGGAAATTTTAAAATTTTAAAACAAACTTTTTATTTTTTTCAATTATTTCAAAGTAAAAGCTTTAATCTTTAAGAAAAAATAGTATTTTTTTTACAAAAAAATGGAGAAAGTTTAGATTTTTAAAAATAAAAATATATTTTTTAGTCATTTTAGAGGAAAGTTTAAATTTTTAAAACAAAGTTTTGATTTTTTTTTAACTATTTCGAAATAAAGTTTTGATTTTTAAGAAAAGTAATGATTTTTTTAAGGAAACTTTGATTTTGCAAAATAAAAAAATAAAAATTCGGCCACCATACGTGGCGGCTCCACCACCAGAGGTCGGAGAGCCGTTGGGCTCTCCGGTGGTGGAGCCATGGCCAACATAGGAGGAAGAGAAAGAAGAAGATGTTTTTTGCTTTTTTGAAAAAAAAATGAGGTTAAAATGAAAGAATGAATAGTTTTTTTTTCATTTATAGGTGCCAATAATAGATAATTTTTTCCCACCCCTTACTTTTCAAAATTACAAAAAATACCCCTTTTTTGTAGTACCACCCTCACACTCTGGCCTATTTACACTTGTGACCTTTTTGTTTATTCAATCATTCGATTTAATCCAAAATTTTAAAATTAAAAGTAAATTAATTACTACATCAATCCATTGTCTTCCACATTTTTTATCTTTTAGTCCCAAAATCAAGCTATGTCATTTTGTTTCCATCTTTAATAAATTATTTACAATTATATCTTCCCTTTCATTTTCATTTATACCTTATATATTTAATGCCAATTATGCACTTTATTTTAATATTTTATATTTTTCACACTTGTATAATTTTTATTTATTCTTATTTTGTCTTTATTTATTTTTATGTTTTTTTTACACATTCCCCTTACATACATTTTAATATTATTTATTTATGTTACTTTGATTATTTTATTGTATTATGAATAAGGTGTATTATTTTATTGTATTATGTATTATGAAATACATTGTATTATTGTTATTATTATCATCATCATGTCAATGTCTTATTTATTTCATTTATTTAAGTCAATGTCTTATTTATTTCATTTATTTAAGTTTTCTTTTTTATTATTGCCATTTTTTAAAGAGTTTTAACTTTTCATTAATTTTAGCCAATTTAATTAATTTTCCTATTTTATTACTATTCATTTTAAAAGAGGGAACTTTAGGTCATTTTTCCATCCTATAATTGTTGACATGAAGTTAGTTAAGTATGTGTCACATTTTAATAAAACCATAAGGTTTTACATTCGGATTTAGGTTAGTCTTTAAGATTTTATATACTATTTACGCTAGAAAAATTATAAATAATATGTAAGATTTTTTTTGTAGGGTTTTAAACTAATTTTAAATATCGTATAGGATTAGAATCTTAATTTAATATGTAAATATTCTTTAGGACTTTATTCAAGATTAAAACTAAAGATTTTTGTAGGTGAATTGTAAATCATGAGTAGGCCTTTCTAAGTATTTTATTTTAGAAACTTTTTAAAAAAGTTAATAAATGTTACTTAAGATATATTATTTTAGGATTTTGACAAATTTAAACCTTAGATCAAGAATTTTAAAGTAAGATAAATCACGAACTCGGCATAGGATACTTTGTAAGATCTTGATAGGTTCAACATTATTAATTAAATCTTTAAATAATAATAAAATATCGAATAAGTTGTAGATGGATTTTAATATTTCTCTTAATTCATTGGTAATTTTTAGTTTTTTTTTTTTAAAAAAAGTTCTAAGGTAGAATTAATTTTAGGAATTGAAGGTATTTTACTAGAATTATTTAGGTATCCTTTAAGGTTCCCATTAAAAGTAAAAATCTCTAATTTAAGTTTCAAACTAGATAAGTTTGGTGAACACATCTTAATCGAGTTACAAGTAAACCAAATACATTTTCTTTAGAGTTTTTATTTAAGATTTCCATAAGATTTTAGCCTAGATTAAGACAATAATATGCTTAAATAAATAAATAAATAAAAACTAGCTCCTAAAACCCCATAGGACTATCCCCGAATAGGCGTTGTAGGGGTGCTATAACCTTCCCCACACGTAACCGTAATCCCGAACCCAAAATTTGGTGATAAGATCGAGTCTAGACTTTTAGTAATTTTCATAGTATTAATTCTAGACTTTTAGACGATAGGTGGCTAACCAACCTAACCCTAATTGGTTAGTGGTGACTCTATGTTAATTTAGGCCCTCCGTGTCTAGCTTTGATTACTCGACCCCCATACCCTTATGTAGGCAACGCTATGACAATAACAGTTACCAGTTTAGTATTCAAATGGCGTCGTATGAAGCACTGTATGGAAGATAGTGTAGAACTCTTGTGTGGTGGACAAAATTGGGTGAAAACAAATTGGTGGGTCCCAACTTGATTAAAGAAACAGAAGAGAAAGTGAAGTTGATCAGAGGCCATTTAATAGCAGCCTTAGATAGACAGAAGTCTTATGCCAATCTCAAAAAGAAAGGTATTGAATATAATGTGTGTGAGAAAGTGTTTTTGAAAGTGTCGCCATGGAAAAAGGTTCTTTAGTTTGGGAAGAAAGGGAAGATGAGTCCAAGGTTCATTGGGCCATATGAGATTTTAGAACGGGTTGGTCCAGTTGCTTATCGGTTAGCTTTACCACCAGAGTTGGACAAAATTCAGAATGTTTTTCATGTGTCAATGCTACGAAGATATCGGTTCGACCCATCTCATGTGATTACTCCTGAAGTAATAGAAGTCCAACTAGATTTGGCTTATGAATAGGAGCCAATTAAGATCTTTGCTTGAGAAGTAAAGGAATTGAGAAACAAACGATTCCATTGGTAAAAGTCTTGTGGAGACATCATAATTTGAAATAAGAAACATGGGAAAGAGAGGAAACGATGAGACAACAATATCCAAATTGGTTTACATTAGGTAAATTTTGGGACGAAATTTTTTTAAGAGGGAGAGAATTGTAACTGTAACAGCTCGTTTTTAGTGGTGTTAGAAACAGTGGTTTTGGGACCACAATTCCAACGAGTGAGTAAACATTTTAATGTTTATTTATTGTTTATAGGGTTAAATCAGAGTCGTATTAAATTTTCGTTAAAAAATTTTAAAGTTTAAATGGTTAATTAGGTAAAAAGGATTAAATTGAAAAATGTGCAAAAGTTAAATTATGCTAATTAAATGGATTGAATGGCCTTGGAAATGTAAGTTGGTAGATCTATAAGGTAATTATGCCATTTATACTGGTGGTGGACAATGATGGACATAGGTTGGATATTTTATAAGTGTTAATTAAAGGGTAAAGTAGTAAAACAATAAATGAAAGCATGTACAAGTAAAATAATGCTACCATCTTTTTCCATTTTCTTGTGTTTGCTGAAAATCACCATTGTTGAGCTTGAGAAAATTCAGCCAAGTTTCCTTTGGTACATGGTGAGATTTTTGAACCCCGTTTTTAATGATTTTTATGTTTTTGAACTCGTTTTAGCTTAATCTACTTAGTTCGATGGTTGAATTGTAAAGTTATAAAAATTTTAGGGTTTTGCCATGAATGATTTAATAATATTTGTGAATTTTTTTGATATATTATTAAGTTTAATTGTTAGATAAACATGTTTTCTTAAGTAATTTTTGATGAATTTAAAGTTTAAGGACTTAATAGTGAAATTAGTAAAATTCATGGTTAATGTTGTGAATTAGAGAAAGTTAGGGGCTGTTTGGAACCTTGCGGATTCTCCACAGCTTGTGTGAGCAGCATCGTGTAGCTAACATCCCGACCCACAGCTCATTTGAGCAGACTCATTTCACAGCTTGTGTGATCTTTATTGAAAAGGTTATGGTTATATGAAAAGGTATTCCCGAGTATCTAATGTTATTCTATACAGTTCAACGCGTAAGTAAAGTAATGGAAAGGTTTAGATATGAAATTACAGATATCGATGATTTTATAAAATGGTAAAATGAGCTATGCAAACGAATGAATAAGGGCATTAATCACATATGTGAAGTAATGTGAGTAAATTTAACTCATTTCATGTTGTATCCTATGTTTCATAGATGATGAATTGTTAAGTTATTTACTAATGATGTGAATTGTGGTGTTTAGGAAAGTCAAGTACTATATGATTTAATAAGCATGATTGAATGATTAAATATTAAGGAATGGTAAGTTTAAGTTTCTCTTATATGAACTTACTAAGCATTAAATTCTTACGTAGTTGTTTTCCTCTGTTTTATAGATCATCGGAAAGCTAAACCGGTTGAAATCTTACCAGAGCCTATCACACTATCCGCCGATCATTTTGGAAATTTTTTAACGTTTTGGTTACAGTTATAAATGGCATGTATAAGGCTTATATGTAATAGGTGTGTAACACCCAAAACCCGGCCTAGAACTTAGACCGAATTCTGGATGTCACATTGGTTATCGAAGTAACCGTAGTTAAATTTCACAAAACAAGTTCTCATGTTACAATTAAGAAAAACATATAACCCAGATTAAATAAACGAGTAAGAATCCAAACTGGAGATTGTACCAAAGCTTTAAAAAAAAAATCTTACATTCCGAAAATCGTTTAGCCAAATATAAACCAACAATCCTTTATTTCCACCGAGACTGTCTGAGACCTCCGCATACTGAGTCCAGTGTTAGAATTGAGAAAGGGTACCTGAAAAGAAACACTAAGAGGGGGTGAGCTACTCGAGCTCAGTGTGAGTCTAAAACAAGTCTCAAACAAAGATACAGAATTCAAAACAGCAGCACAATAGATTTTCAGTTACTCACGGAGTCAGAACGCACACTTGGGACTAATGTCCAAACAGAACTTAACAACCAGAGCACATCAAATTCACTCAAATACTCAGCTCAAATGCTGATCAGACAAACAGATTACAGACAACTAGTCTTGCAGTCAGAACACACAGACAGATGCAGATGAAATGCAGTCAAATAAATATAACCCACCCATCCAGACAACACACCTCTCATTCCCCCGATCATAACTCATAAGAGCTGTTAAAGCTCATCCAACCAATCACACCAATTAGGACCTCAGAAGGCCCATCCAACCCTACACTCCACATATGTGGACTAAGCCACTTAGATAATAATACGCAGCAGGGTTAGCGTATGTGTTGTACTGTGCAATGCGATGAGACCACGATGCAGAGCCAATCGATAATGGTACGCAACAAAGTCGACGCGTCGATGCGATGATGATGCAATGTGGTAATTTGATGTACTGTCATGTTGCAGTTCACTGCCAAAACAAATAAGGTACGTAGCATAGCTAACGTACATACGGTACAGTGCGATAAATCGTTGTACGTATAAGTTGCAGTAGAACTACCAAATCAGAACAGATACAGTCATCATACCAAAATTTTTTTTATGCAAATGCATGAATGCATTCAAGCTAACAGAACAGATACACATTAACAAACGATCGATCGAAATAGTTACGTAGCGCACTCTTCTCGCACGATTCAAAATCATACATCACACACAACCATCACAGATATCAAGTCTTGAACAGCCTCACTAAACTTAGCTAAGGGTCGGAACACACACACAAGCACATATTCAGATCATAAATGCATACCAAATCAATACAAGTAACTTAAGACCACATGCCCATGTGCTCTGCCCGTGTGCTAATGCCTAGGCCGTGTGTGAGATCAAAAGCCCGTGTGAGGAGGGGCACACGGCCGTGTGACAGATGCACACGCCCATGTGAAGAGCAGCACACGACCGTGTGACTGAAGCACACGTCCGTGTGGACTAGGGATATAGCCGTGGGAATAGGCCGTGTAACTCTTTGTCCATTGGCACTAAATTCGAGTAAAGGGCTGACACGGCCGTGTGAGGGTCTCACACGCCCGTGTGCCCACCAGACACGGCTGTGTGTCCCGAAACACACGCCCGTGTGGAATCCTTAATTCCCAAATTAGTCACACAGCCGTGTGACACCAAATCACTCAAACCTTAATCACCAAACTCACACGCCCGTGTGCCTGACGGACACGGCCTTGTGAGAAACGATAAAATCCCCAAGTCGGCTACACGGCCGTGTGGCACCAAAATTGACCTGAAAACCCTAATGCCCAAAAGCACACGACCGTGTGAACTAGCACACACCCGTGTGGAAACCTCAGTGGCCACGAAACCACCTTAAAAATAGCCTGCAAAACGTGAATTTCACCCTCAAACACTTCCTAACCCTCATTAAGATAATCACATATTATAGTAACCCGATTTTGATGCAATTTAGTATCAAATCCACATTTCGATTACCCCATAATTGAAACCCACACACGAATTTTCCCCACATTAAACAATTCAAAAATTGAGTTGAAGAGTTTCTAACCCACACCTGTCTCGTGATCCAAGACGCTCAGACTCTAACTTGTCTACGAGGAAACGAAGCTCTCCAAATACCTCGGACAAAAATCGTTTCTGTAAAAAGAGAAGAGCAAAAAGAAAACCAAGAGAGGGAGGGGGAGAGGAGAACGTGAAAAGAGAAAAAATAATAAAAATAAAAAATAAATAAAAAATAAAGTTAATAATAATTTAAAACAAAGAAAAATATGATGTATCCCCAAAAATGTACACCCAAAGACACAAACCCAGAACCCAAAGGTTCACTAACACTCACTCAACCACCAGACCTGCAGGCCCATTCTGATTCTTAAATGCACCACTAAACTTAATAACATCACCAACTCACTGACCCTAACCCTAAAAGCCAAAACTTCTAGCCCCAAAATTCAGGGCGTTACAACTCACCCCTCCTTAAAGAAATTTCGTCCCCAAAATTTCCAACTAACCAAATAGTGGTAAATCACAACTACACCACTACGCTCCCGTTGCGCACTCTAGCCGAGAAAAACCAAATAAAACCTAAGACCTCTCACACACACCCAGAACACTTAAGCACTGAAGCAGATACACACTTGTTCAATCACACACACAAACATTATCCAACGAATAACCATCAATGTCATTCAAAACAACACACAGATTCAGAACAATTTACAACCATACCTGTCTTAATATCGTCGCAGACACTCCCTAATTCGATGCTCCGTGGACCCACATCTAAGACACGCACCCGTCTTTTTCCAACACTTGCCTAGATGGCGCTTCTTACAGCTCTCGCAAGACGAAATGCTTGCACCACCACTAGCACCCTATGCAGAACCACTATTGCTACTCAAATGCGTTCTAACACGCTTCGCAGCATGAGGCTCAAACCTCGGAGGACTACGATCTCTTTTCTTCCTACAATCCACACACCTAGCTTGAAGGGTTTCACTAGTCTCCCTTATCTTAGCCTCGAACACCTTCTCTAATACCTCCCTCACTACCCGTGTCAATGCCTCAGTCCCAAGCTTCGGGTTATCGCAACCCGAAGTTAGCAAAATTGCACTGTCCTCTAACTCCTGAACAGGCACACGCCCCGGATAAGTAGATGACTTCTCGCGATCTTGCTTACCTTCAGAGTCAATATCAGTCCTGTGGCTAACTTAGGATAGCTACACTTTCAGAAAGAAAAGACAGAATGAGTACAAGAATCTACATTTCTAATCTTATACTTTCGAATTTTTACATGGATCAGCATTGGAGTCTCAAACAGTTGTTGTGGTGAAGTTTCCTCAAAAAACTTTTTTAAAACCTTCACGAGCGCACACAGATACGTAAAAACACAGGCCGAGTTTTTACAAACCTGGCTTCGATATCACTAAATAACACCCAAACCCAGCCTAGAACTTAGACCGAATTCCAGATGTAACATTGGTTACTGAAGTAACCGTACTTAAATTTCATAAAACAAGTTCTCATGTTAAATCAGAATATTTGACCATTTAAAACCTAGTATGTAAAGTTACAATTAAGAAAAACATATAACCCAGATTAAATAAACGAGAAAGAATCCAAAATGGAGATTGTACCAAAGCTTTAAAATCTTACATTCCAAAAATTGTTTAACTAAATATAAACCAACAATCCTTTATTTCCATCGAGACTGTCCGAGACCTCCGCATACTGAGTCTAGTGTCAAAATTTAGAAAGGGTACCTGAAAAGAAACACTAAGAGGGGGTGAGCTACTCGAGCTTAGTGTGAGTGCGAAACAAATCTCAAACAGAGATATAGAATTCAAAACAACAGCATAATAGATTTTCAATTACTCACGGAGTCAGAATGCACACTTGGGACTAATGTCCCAACAGAACTTAACAACCAGAGCACATCAAATTCACTCAAATACTCAGCTCAAATGCTGATCAGACAAACAGATTACAGACAACTAGTCTTGCTATCAAAACACACAGACAGATGCAGATGAAATGTAGTCAAATAAATATAACCCACCAATCTAGACAACACACCTCTCCGTCCCCCGATCACACCTCATAAGAGCTATTAAAGCTCATCCAATCAATCAAACCAATTAGGACCTCAGAAGGCCCATCCAACCCTACACTCCACATATGTGGACTAAGCCACTCAGATAATAAGACGAAGCAGGGCTAGCGTATGTGCTGTACTGTGCAATGTGGTAGACCGCATGACAATGTGCCAAATCGGATAATGGTACACAAAAAATTGACGTGACGTGCGATGCGATGCAATATAGTAATCCATCCGCTATCTGATCATGTTGCAATTACACTGCCAGATCAGATAAGGGTACGTAGCATAGCTAACGTGCATACGGTACAGTGCGATAAATCGTTGTACGTATAAGTTGCAGTAGAACTCTCAAATCAGAACTGATACAGTCTTCCTTCTCTTTACAACCCAACCCAAATTTTTTTTATACAAATGCATGAATGCATTCAAGCTAACAGAACAGATACACATTAACAAACAGTTAGTCAGAACAGTTACGTAGCACACTCTTCAGACCAGATTCAAAATCATACATCGCACACAACCATCACAGATATCAAGTCTTGAACACCCTCACTAAACTTAGCTAAGGGTCGGAACACACACACAAGCACATATTCAGATCATAAATGCATACCAAATCAATACAAGTTACTTAAGACCACACGCCCATGTGCTCTGCCCATGTGGTAACGCCTAGGCCATGTGGGAGATCAAAAGCCCGTGTGATGAGGGGCACATGACCGTGTGATAGATGCATACGCCCATGTGAAGAGCAGCACACGGCCGTGTGACTGAAGCATACGCCTGTGTGGACTAGGGACATTGCCGTGGGAACAGGCCGTGTAACTCTCTGTCCCTTGGCACTAAATTCGAGTACAGGGCTGACATGGCCGTGTGAGGGTCTCATACGCCCGTGTGCCCACCAGACACGGCTGTGTGTCCCAAAACATACGCCCGTGTGGAATCCTTAATTTTGATATTAGTCACACGGCCGTGTGACACCAAATCACTCAAACCTTAATCCCCAAAATCACACGCACGTGTGCTCGACGGACACAGCCGTGTGAGAAACGATAAAATCCCAACTCGGCCACATGGCCGTGTGGCACCAAAATTGACCTGGAAACCCTAATGCCCAAAAGCACACGGCCGTGTGAACTAGCACATGCCCGTGTGGAAACCCTAGTGGCCACGAAACCACCTTAAAAATAGCCTGCAAAACGTGAATTTCACCCTCAAACACTTCCTAACCATCATAAAGATCAACACATATTATAGTAACCCGATTTTGATGCAATTTAGTATCAAATCCACATTTCGATTTCCTCATAATTGAAACCCACACACGAATTTTCCCCACATTAAACAATTCACAAATTTTGTTCAAGAGTTTCGAACCCACACCTGTCTCGTGATCCAAGACGCTCAGACTCTAACTTGTCGACGAGGAAACGAAGCTCTCTAAATACCTCGGGCAAAAACTGTTTTTGCAAAAAGAAAAGAGAAAAAGAAAACCAAGAGAGGGAGGGGAGAGGAGAACGTGAAAAGAGAAAAAATAATAAAAATAAATAAATAATAAAAAATAAAGTTAATAATAATATTAACTTAAAACAAAGCAAAATAAGATGTATCCCTAAAAATACACACCCAAAGACTCGAACCCAGAACCCAAATGTTCACTAACACTCACTCAACCACCAGACTCGTAGGCCCATTCTGATTCTTAAATGCACCACTAAACTCAATAACATCACCAACTCACTGACCCTAACCCCAAAAGCCAAAACTTCTAGCCCTAAAATTTAGGGCGTTACAACTCACCCCTCCTTAAAGAAATTTCGTCCCCAAAATTTCCAACTAACCGAACAGTGGTAAATCACAACTACACCACCACGCTCCCGTTGCGCACTCTTGCCGAGCAGAACCAAATCAAACCTAAGACCTCTCACACACACCCAGAACACTTAACCACTGAAGTAGATACACACTTGTTCAATCACACACAAAAACATTATCCAACGAATAACCATCAATTTCATTCAAAACAATACACAGATTTAGAACAATCTACAACTATACCTGTCTTAATATCGTCGCAGACACTCCCTAATTTGATGCTCCGTGGATCCGCACCTAAGACACGCACCCGTCTTTTTCCAACACTTACCTAGATGGCGCTTCTTATAGTGCTCGCAAGATGAAATGTAACACCCCTAACCCGTAACCATCGCTGGAATAGGGTTAAGAGGCATTACCGAACAATCAAAATATTTCATATACATTTCACAACACAAAGTCAATTATCATTCAATCATATTCAAATATAATCATATAGTCCCTTCATGAGGTCTACGAGACCTTAAACATGTGTTAGAAAGGGGTCGGGACTAAACCAAACACATACAAAAGTTTATGAAATTTAAACACTTTTATAAGTTACAGAGGTCACACGCCCGTGTGGGTAGGCCGTGTGCCTCACATGGCCTCGGACACGCTCGTGCGTCCAAGCCGTGGTAAAATAGGGCATACATACTGACTTGACCACACGGCCTGAGACACGCCCGTGTGCCTTACCCATGGTCGAGCCTTACTTGCATCACACGGCCAGTCACACGCCCGTGTGTCTATCCCGTGGTCGAACCTGACTTGTTTTGAAATGCAACCACGAAGGACACGGTCGAGCCATACGCCCGTGTGGTCAACCGTGTGGGCAATGATAGGCCATTTTCAAGGCCAAACTTGCCTTTCACACATTGAATCACCTATAAGCCTCAAATCAATACCAATTCATGCCTCAAATGCAACCAAAACATACCATTTTAAGCACCATTTAATCATCAACTATACTATCTATTCTATTGTTCAATTTCTAATCAAATAAATCCATCCAAAACATCATTTTCACAACTCAAATCATGCAAGCTTAGCATCATTTAGTCAATCCACAAATTCACACTTAAAACACATTTCCATTAACTAATTTAAGCATGATATGTACCATTTCCAATCTCACTATTTCATACCACAATCATCATATACTTAATTCTCACATAATAACCAAAATCATCCAACATCCAAGCCATGTCACATGGCAAGGTCCAACATCTCAAAATGCACCATACTACTAGCCTATACATGCCATATACCAAATATTTAAATCTTTCAAAAGTACCGAAATAGATAGCCGATAGTGTGATCAAGTCGCTGACGATCCCCGGATCCGAGCTAGCTCTACTGACACTGTAAAACAGAGAAACAATTCACACAGTAAGCTTTTAAAGCTTAGTAAGTTCGTAATATAATACATAAAGCTTAGTAAGTTCGTAATATAATACATACTTCTCAATAATGCAACATCAATACCTAAATAAACCATCACATAGACAGATACACAATTAAGCACATTATCATCCTCAACCATATGATTAAATATCCATTCATTCAACCTTTAAAACTTTCATCAACCACATAGGTTCAAAATACCTTTGCCAACACTCAGTTAACAAACGTTCTTGCTATTCGATGCTCGATACCATACCTCATTCACTGCTCGATATCTTTTCAACTCAATCGCACACTTAGTGCCCAAATCATAGCCGAAGCTTAATTAACATCGCACACTTAGTGCCTTGATACAAAAACTGAACTTAATTCGGTATCGCACACACAGTGCCAATCAGTAAAGCCAAAGCTTCCATTACTTCGCACACACAGTGCTATTCAACTCTGTCTCGATTTCAATTATGCACACTTAGTGCCTCATTGCTCAGTCTCATATATAACATTTCTAAATCAATAACTATCATTCAATTCACATCACATAGATATAAATTAACAACTAGTATTATATCCGAACTTACCTCGGACGTCGAATACCGAAACTAGCCGATCAATCGAGTACTTTGTCTTTGCCTCGATCTCGATCCGAATCTCTCCTTTCTTGGTCTATACATATTTAAATTTAACTTATTCAATTACCAGTTCATTCAATTTAGTCCAAACACATATATTTAGGGCATTTTACAAAATAGCCCTCACATTTTCACATTTCGACACTTTAGTCCCTATTTCATAAAATCATCAAATACACATAATTTGCTTGTACCCATGCCTAGCCGAATTCTCACTATCTTCATATAAGTCCATACATTTTGTTTATTTCACATTTTAGTCCCTCAAAATATTATTTTCACAATTTAGTCCAAATTACTCAATTTCACCAAAAACTCAAAGACAAAACATGTTAATCTTTCACATATCTTTTATATTTCATCATCAACTATCACAAAGCTCAAACATTCATCAATGGCATATCTCAAAATCACCATAAAATTCTAAAATTAAAGCATGGGCTAGCTAGAGCACAAAGCAACGATCACAAAAACGTAGAAATTATCAAAAACCGATCAAAATTCATACCTTAATTAAGATCAACAATGGCCGAACCCTAGATGGCTTTTTCTTTTTTATTTTATTTCAAATAACTATTTTACACTTTTAACCTTAATATTTTGAGGTCAAAAATAACTATTTTACACTTTTAACCTTAATGAATTTTAATAATAACACCTTATGCCATGCCATTATCATACATTTACTTCCAAATGGTTTAATCACAACATAAGGACTCTCACTTTAATGAGCCATGCCAAATTAGCACTTTAACAATCAGCACACAGCTTTTACATTTTATGCGATTTAGTCATTTTCCATAATTCGACACTCAATCGATAAAATTTTCACACCAAATTTTCACACATGCTCAATTACATATTATAAACCTCAAAAATAATATAAAAATATTTTTTTGACCTCGGATTTGTGGTCTCAAAACCACTGTTCTGACTAGGGTCTAAACCGGGCTGTTACACGAAATGCTTGCACCACCACTAGCACCCTCTGCAGAACCACTATTGCTACTCAAATGCGTTCTAACACGCTTCGCAGCATGAGGCTCCAACCTCGGAGGAATGCGATCTCTTTTCTTCCTACAATCCACACACCTAGCTTGAAAGGTTTCACTAGTCTCCCTTATCCTAGCCTCGAACACCTTCTTTAATACCTCCCTCACTACCCGAGTCAATGCCTCAGTCTCAAGCTCCGAGTTATCGCTACCCGAAGTTAGCAGAATTGCACTGTCCTCCAACTCCTGAACAGGTATACGCCCCGGAGAAGTAGACGACTTCTCGCAATCTTGCTTACCTTCAGAGTCAATATCAGTCTTGTGGCTCACTTAGGATATCTACACTTTCAGAAAGGAAACACAGAATGAGTACAAGAATCTACATTTCTAATCTTATACTTTCGAATTTTTACCTGGATTAGCATCGGAGTCTCAAACATATCTTTTTGAAAAAAAATTTCCAAAACACAAATCATTTCAGCTTACTATGGTAAAGTTTCCTCAAAAAACTTTTTTAAAAACTTCACGAGCGCACACGGATACGTAAAAATACAGGCCAAGTTTTTACAAACCTGGCTCTGATATCACTAAATGTAACACCCAAAACCCGGCGTAGAACTTAGACCGAATTCCGAATATCACATTGGTTACCGAAGTAACTGTAGTTAAATTTCACAAAACAAGTTCTCATGTTAAATCAAAATATTTGACCGTTTAAAACCCAGTATGTAAAGTTACAATTAAGAAAAACATATAACCCAGATTAAATAAACGAGAAAGAATCCAAAATGGAGATTGTACCAAAGCTTTAAAATCTTACATTCCAAAAATCTTTTAACTAAATATAAACCAACAACCCTTTATTTCCATCGAGACTGTCCGAGACCTTCGCATACTGAGTCCAGCGTCAAAATTCAGAAAGGGTACCTGAAAAGAAACACTAAGAGGGGGTGAGCTACTCGAGCTTAGTGTGAGTCCGAAACAAGTCTCAAACAGAGATATAGAATTCAAAACAACAGCACAATAGATTTTCAATTACTCACGGAGTCAGAATGCACACTTGGGACTAATGTCCCAACAGAACTTAACAACCAGAGCACATCAAATTCACTCAAATACTCAGCTCAAATGTTGATCAGACAAACAGATTACAGGCAACTAGTCTTGCAGTCAAAACACATAGACAGATGCAGATGAAATGCAGTCAAATAAATATAACCCACCAATCTAGCCAACACACCTCTCCGTCCCCCGATCACACCTCATAAGAGCTGTTAAAGATCATCCAACCAATCAAACCAATTAGGACCTCAAAAGGCCCATCCAACCCTACACTCCACATATGTGGACTAAGCCACTCAGATAATAAGACGCAGCAGGGCTAGCGTATGTGCTGTACTGTGCAATGCGGTAGACCGCAGTACAGGCCAAATCAGATAATGGTACGCAGCAAAACTGACGTACGTACAGTACAGTGCAATGCGATAATCCGTTGTACAGTCATGTTGCAGTTACACTGCTAGATCAGATAAGGGTACGTATCATAGCTAACGTACATACGGTACAGTACGATAAATCGTTGTACGTATAAGTTGCAGTAGCACTGCCAAATCAGAACAGATACAGTCTTCCTTCTCTTTACAACCCAACCCAAAATTTTTTTTATGCAAATGCATGAATGCATTCAAGCTAACAGAACAGATACACATTAACAAACAGTTAGTCAGAACAATTACGTAGCACACTCTTCAGACCAGATTCAAAATCATACATCACACTTAACCATCACAGATATCAAGTCTTGAACACCCTCACTAAACTTAGCTAAGGGTTGGAACACACACACAAGCACATATTCAGACTAGAAATGCATATCAAATCAATACAAGTGACTTAATACCACACGCCCGTGTGCCCTAGCCGTGCAGTAACGCCTAGGCCGTGTGGGAGATCAAAAGCCCGTGTGATGAGGGGCACACAGCCGTGTGACAGAGGCACACGCCCGTGTGAAGAGCAGCACATAGTCATGTGACTGAAGTACATACCCGTGTGGACTAGGGACATGGCCGTGGGAACAGGCCATGTAACTCTCTGTCCATTGGCACTAAATTTTAGTATTGGGTCGACACGACCGCAGAGGGCCTCACACGTCCGCAGCTCACTGTGACATGGCCGTGTGTCCCGAAACACAAGCCCGTGTGGAATCCGTAATTCCCAAATTAGTCACACGACTATGTGGCCAGGCCGTGTGACACCAAATCACTTAAACCCTAATCCCCAAACTCATACGTCCGTGTGCTCGAGGGACATAGCCGTGTGAGAAATGATAAAATCCCCAAGTCGGCCAAATGACCGTGTTGCACCAAAATTGACTCGGAAACCCTATTGCCCAAAAGCACACGGCCGTGTGAACTGGCACACGCCCATGTGGAAACCCAGTGGCCATGAAACCACCCTAGAAATAGCCTGTAAAACTTGAATTTCACCCCTAAACACTTCCTAACCCTCATTAAGATCAACACATATTATAGTAACCCGATTTTGATGCAATTTAGTATCAAATCCACATTTCGATTTCCCCATAATTGAAACCCCCACACAAATTTTCCCACATTAAATAATTCACAAATTGAGTTGAAGAGTTTCAAACCCACACCTGTCTCGTGATCCAAGACGCTCAGACTCTAACTTGTCGACGAGGAAATGAAGCTCTCCAAATACCGTGGACAAAAACCATTTTTGGAAAAGAGAAGAGCAAAAAGAAAACCAAGAGAGGGAGAGGGAGAGGAGAACGTGAAAAGAGAAAAAATAATAAAAATAAATAATAAATTAAAAATAAAGTTAATAATAATATTAACTTAAAACAAAGCAAAATAAGTTGTATCCCCAAAAATGCACACCCAAAGACTCGAACCCAGAACCCAAAGGTTCACTAACACTCACTCAACCACCATACCCGCAGGCCCGTTCTGATTCTTAAATGCGCCACTAAACTCAATAGCATCACCAACTCACTGAACCTAACCACAAAACCCAAAACTTTTAGCCCCAAAATTCAGGGTATTACAAGGTGTATTTGTATATGCTTGGATACTTATTACAAATGTTATGTATTAAGCTTGGTATAAGCTTACTTCTGTATGTGGCTTTACTCTTGGTGTGAATATGTTTATATAAAGTTGTTTTGGTCTTTTGATATAAACCTTATTTAAGTGTTTGAATCATGCTACGAATGAATGTGAATGAATAAGAAGAAATGATAAGTTTGGTATGAGTTTTATATATGAACTTATAAATTTGAATGCAAATTAGTTGATGTGTCATGTGAATTGAGGTTGATAATTGAATAGTGGTGCCAACGAGGACACATTGATTAGGCACTTAGGTTGATTTTTCTGGCATGTTTTAGGCTTGTTTAAATGTGTTTTTCAAGTGTCGAAATGGTTGATTTTGATTTGGCTTGGTACCTAAGTTTTGGATGAAAGTATACATTGTTTTTAAAACTTTTTAAGGTGCACACGATCTGGGCTTATCCATACGATCGTGTGTGACACACGGTCTAGCCACACGGCCACATGTGTAACATCCTAAAAAGTGAGTATCGATATGTTGCATGTTTTTGGTGCTTAGCTTGTGAATGATTCAATTTGTATGTTTAATATCATTTTGAGAAGGCTCGGGATTTATTCGGAAATAAAAAAAAAATTTAGTAATGAGTACTTTATTGAAGTGGATCAAGTGACCTTGATGTTTAAGGAAATTTAGTGTAAAAAACTAGCATAAGATGAGCTAGTAGTAAAGTGGAGTTGGCGCCATAAGTGTTGCTTGAGGGAAGAGGTTCGAATCTTTAGGAATGCATTTTGTGACATTTATTTTTTCTCTTTCCTAGCAAGCGTCGTCCAAGCATCAAATTTGGTAAGTTAGACCTTTATTTTTATGGTTAAGGTAAGCTTGGAACTTGGGGAAAGAAATCCTAAGCTTTTGGAAGGTAGGGGGAACACAAGGCATATTTTAAGGGTTATGTTTGGGAAACTTAGAATGGCCAACTTGTCCATGAACTTGGACGGCTTTGTGGACTAAGGGGGAGCCGAAATTTTGGTGGTAAGCTTGGGTAAGGATGGTAGCTAGATAGAATCCCATTTGGTCATTTTTTTTCTCTCCCAAAACACCCATTTTCTCTCATCTTTTTCTCTCTTAGCCGAATGTGCCATATGCTTGGAGAAAACAACTTTGTTTTGTTTCATTTGGTCATTTCTTTTTGACCATTTGGTCATTTTGCCAACCTCTCAAGTGCTTCATTTTGTGTTTCTCTTCTAGTGCCGAAATCATCAATCACAAAAGACCATTTCTTTTTCTTCTTTATTCCCCGTTGTCATATGCACATTGTTCCAAACCTTACTTTTTGCTCTTTTCTCACCTTTGAAAACCGAATCATAAACATCTCATCTCTGTTCTCTTTTCTTCTCCATTTTACTCATCCTTCAAACACATTTTTCCCTCTTATTTCTTCCATGGCCGAATGTTAGAGACCACCTCCATAGCCGAAATTATTTTTCCCTTACCATTAAATCATAGCCAAATTTTCTTTTCCTCATAGATTTTATTCTCAATCATTTTTTCTATTCAAACTTTGGACCATCAGTAAGAATCATCTTCTTTGTTTTCTTTTTGCTAATTGGTCACCTTGGCCGAATCTATAGGTTGGCTTAGAAGAGCCTTTAAATCGATAATTGTTCATTCTGTTAGACGATTTCCTTTCATTTTTCTTTTAGTGAAATAGTGGAGAGCCGAATTATCATCTCTTCGAAGTCATTTTGAAGTCATTCAAATTTGGATCATATACTTTCAAGGGATTCCTTTGGAATCACTCGAAATTTCAAGGTAAGCCGAATTCGCCCTTTTTAAACCAATAGTCTTAAATTTCGATATATATTGTTAGGACTAATAATCTTTTGTAAATGGAGGCAAACAAGATAGGGTCGAAAAGGGTGGTGAATAGTGTTCTAAAGAGGGGCGGACTCGCTAATCCCTCTAGATTCAAGCGAAGGGCTGTTTCGGCAATCCGGGATTTTCCACCGGGTTGTGGAAGACCCTCATCCGAGGAGAATCGACTATTTGAAGTTGTTCGTAGTTTGGAGCCTTTAGCTGTTCAGGATTATCCATTGGGTTGTGAACCGTCAACCGGGGAAAACCGACAAATAGTTGTTGTTCGAGATTCTGAGGGTAAAGATCTAGATCGCTTATCTTTAGTATAGATTTATAATAAGTATTAGTGTTCTAATCAAGCGTGACATTTATTTAGGTATCGACGAGTGGAAAAGTATAGTTCTCACTGTAATCAGGTGTTTAATTTCACACTTATCTCATGGGTTAGATGTTATATCGTAAGCATTAGAATAAAAATTCGTAAAGTTGGTAAAATCAAAAAAATACGGTATATTAACACTTTTTGTGTAAGTGCATGAAATCGGTGTTAAAGTCGCAAAAATTATCGAATCGCCCTCAATGGGCTAATTTGATAAAAAGTAATTTTTGGGCCTCATTTGATTAATGGGCCAAATTGCTAGATTGCTTAATGGGCCAAATTGCTAGATCGCTTAATGGGCCAAATTGCTAGATTGATTAATGGGCCAATTTGCTAGATTGCTTAAGGAGCCGATTTGAAAAATTACCATATGGGCCAAATTGAGAAATGGGCCTTATGTTGAAATTATCATATGTAAATTGTTAAGCTTTGTTTATGTATACATGATTGCATGGGTTGGGATTAAATTGAAGAGAAGTTCTGGTGGTTCTACCACAATCTAGTTCGGGTGGCTCACCACAAATTCTAGTTCGGGTGGCTCAACCACAAACATTTTAAATGGCTTTATGCTGCGCGATTGGTGTGTTGGCGGGGTGGGTTGACTTGATCCCCACAGTGTGCCTTTGGTTGGTACGGGTGGTGTGTAGCGGATGGAAATTTAGGCTTGGTTGGGAATTGCATTGCGCATGCATCTTTAATTACTATATTGTTAAATTAGTTAATGGGCTCAAGCCCAATAAAATGCTTTGATGATATGGCCCAATGGATTTGGTAAGTGGGTTACACACTTTGAGTTCTAAGTAACTCACCCCGCTTTTCTTACCCTTCTCGGTAATGATAATTGATAGAGGCTTGGGCGGGGATGACTTCAGAGAGGCCATACTTCAAATGATGGTTTTATGAACTTTAAACTACTCTTTAGTATTTTTACTTAATTACGATTTTAGCGATGTAATAAGGCCTCTAGTATTATTTTTATGGATTTTATTTCGTGGATGGATTTTAATATGTTTTAGATACTTAAAGTGGACTATTTTAAGTTTATAAATGTTTTCTTTAAATTACGTATAAAAATGGGGTTTCTTAAATATCACTATCTTGTAAAAATTTCGGTGAAAACTCTTTTATAAATTTCGTTTCCAAATTCCTTTTGAACTCTTTTAAATTTCTTTAAAAAGTTAACCAATTATTTCTCTGAGATCAAATTTTAAACTCCTATGTTTTAAAATCATAAATTTCAAATTAACCTCAGTTTTTGATAAACTCCATCTCCAAATTAGTTTTTGAAGACCTGTTTTCTTTAAATCATTAGATTACCAAATGTATGTACGATTTGTGTAGCATACCAAGTCTGGTCTTAACGCTTAGGTCGGGTTTGGAGTGTTACATTTTATGGTATCAGAGTAAGGTTCAAAGTTCGGCTGTGGTTTGGGTTCAACAACAATTTTTAAAATTGTTTAAATTTCTAGACTCTATGATCTAAAGGTAGTATGGCATCACGAGCATCCGGCACCAAGTCAAGTAAGTATTTGTATATTGAATGTTTATTATTGTGATATGATCATAGGAACACTCTAGAACTTCTAGTTTTAGGTGTTGAAAATGGTACAGATTGAGACTATATGATATGATTGCGAAAATAACTCTATCTCTTATATCTCATAAAATATCGTTAATAAACACTGAAATAATACTCTGATTCATAAAACTTATAATCAGATTTAACTGAAATAGTCGGTATGAGCACTAGAGGATATGGACGGGGACGCGGTAGACGTGGTAGAGGACGAGGTGCTAGGGTTGCGTCTGAAGCGCCGGGTCATATGCCAGAAATGGACGCACCTGCGTCACCCGGGAGTGAGACTGGATCACATGACCATACGAGAGAGGACAATGCTTTGACTCAAGCAATGTTGCGAGTCCTAGAAAGGGTTGCTGGGACTAGAACTGGCCCAGCAGTTCGTGGATCTATATCGGAATGACTTAAATCAAGTGGTGCCGAGGTTTTTAGAAGTGTCTTCGGTGTAGCTCTGAATGTTGCGAAATATTGGCTCGAGGCTGTAGAGCGGATTATGGATGATCTGGAGTGCACCGTCGAACAGAAACTGAGAGGAGCGGTGTCCTTGATAAGGGATGAAGCGTATCAATGGTGGCTTACGGTTCAAGAAGGCACTGAGGCTGCAGTTGTTACTTGGGATTTCTTCAAAGCTGCTTTCCAAGGGAAGTATGTAGGGACAAGTTATGTGGATGCCCGAGGAAGGAATTCTCGAATGGTTCAAGGAAATAAGACGGTGGCGACTTATGAGGCGTAATTTCTACGCTTGAGTCGTTATGCTCGGACTATAATGCCAACGGATCATGAGCGCTGTGTACGCTTTGAAGATAGGCTGAATGATGAGTTGCAGTTACTGATAGCCCCGCAACAAGTAAGGACTTTTGCCACGCTTGTGGAGAAAGCCAAGATAGTCGAAGAGGCTAAGAACTCGTAACGCCGTAATCGGGAAGAGTCGAGAGCAAAAGGGACTTTAAGCACTCGGGTTCTTCAAAAAGGTTCCAAAAGAGGCCTCGAAATGATGAGCCACTCAAGCTAGAGCACCTGTGGCTACCAATAGAGTCGAGATCATCTTGTCGTGGGAAACGCGACACCCGGGAATGCCGGAAGAAAACTGTTGGTTGTTATAAATGTGGTTCCAAGGATCATCAATATAGGAATTGCCCTCGACGAATCGCTCCCGACTCGTGAAGCTCGTAACCCTGATGCACCGCCGCCTAGGGGCACTCAGCAGACCACCGAGAGGCCGTGGATCGTGTCATGGTGGTAATGGTACTTTGGCGTGGTCAAGGTGCACCGGGTCGAGGTAATGGCTTTAGAGGTAACGCGAGGCAAGACAAATGGGGGTTGGTCTATGCGGTCAAGCGTCGTGAAGATGGCGATACACCTGATGTGATAACTGGTACGTTCTTCATCTTTGATGTACCTATTACTACTTTGGTAGATATCGGGTCTACCCACTCGTATGTTGCTAGTGCCATAGCTGGAAACCTGAACATTAGATTTGAGATTACCGATAGAGAGATGACGGTAATTAGTCCTTTAGGACAGTCGGTAATAGTAAATAAATTGTATAGAGACGTGCCTTTGGAAATTCAAAGAGAAATATTTTTAGCGGATTTGATGGAATTGCCTTTCGGCGAGTTCGATCTTATTTTGGGCATGGATTGGTTGGTGAAGCACCGGGCGCAATTGGATTGTGCTGAAAAGCAGATGTCAATAAGGACTGTGGATGATGAGGAAGTAGTAATGATAGGTGAACGAAGGAACTTTTTAGCAAATGTGGTATCTTCTTTAAAGGCAGAGAAGTTGGTACGGAAAGGGTATGGAGCGTTCCTAACCTTCATTAGTGCTTTGGATGCCAAGGAATTATCGGTGGAAGGTGTAAGAACGGTGAAATAATTTCTAGATGTCTTCCCTGAAGAACTTCTGGGTCTACCTCCAGATCGGGAAGTAGAATTTGGCATTAAGCTTTTACCCGGAACGGCTCCAGTGTCTATTGCTCCTTATAGAATGGCGCCGAAAGAGTTAGCGGAGCTTAAAGCTCAAATTCAAGAATTGTTGGATCGGGGATTTATTCGACCGAGTGTGTCTCCGTGGGGAGCACCGGTTTTGTTCGTCAAGAAGAAGGATGGGTCGATGCGTATGTACATTGATTATAGGCGCTTGAATAAATTGACGATCAATAATAGGTATCCATTGCCGAGAATTAACGACTGCTTTGATCAATTGAGAGGAGCTTCATTTTCTCAAGATTGATTTGAGATCGGGTTATCATCACTCAAGGTTAAGGAGGCGGATATTCATAAGACGGCATTCTGAACTCGTTATGGACATTATGAGTTTTTGGTGATGCCATTTCGTTTGACCAATGCACCAGCTGCATTTATGGACATAATGAACCGAGTCTTTCAACCCTATCTAGACCGGTTCGTAGTGGTGTTCATAGATGATATTTTGGTATATTCGAGGAATGAAGAAGAGCATGACTCACATTTGCGCACATTGCAAATCTTCTTTGCGAAAAAGCAACTTTATGCCAAATTCAATGTAAGTGTGAATTTTGGTGAAGGAAGTGACTTTCTTGGGTCATGTGGTGACAAAAACAAAGGAATAAGAGTTGATTCTCGGAAGGTAGAGGCGGTGTTGGATTGGAAACCACCGAAGTCGCAATGAGATTCGAGTTTCTTAGGTTTGGTCGGTTATTATAGACGCTTTATTGAGGGGTTTTGTTGATTGCTCGCACCCCTAACTAAGTCATTTGCGAAGGAAGTACCGTATGTGTGGACCGATAAACAACAAGAAAGTTTCGAAAATCAAAGAAGATTTTGACTGAAGCGCCAAGATCGATTCAACTGAGGTCGGAAAAGTGTTTATCGCTTATCGTGACGCGTCACACACGGGCTTAGGATGTGTGCTAATGCAAGGTGGAAAAGTGGTGGCTTATGCTTCTCGTCGATTAAGGCCGCATGAAGTCAACTACCCTACTCATGACTTGGAGTTAGGTCGCGATGGTGTTTACTTTAAAGATTTGGAGGCACTATCTCTACGGTGAGAAGTCTATCATTTATACAGCACCATAAGAGTCTTAAGTACCTCCTTACGTAAGGAGTTAAACTTGAGACAACGAAGGTGTGGGAGGAGTGTTAAAGGATTACGACTTCTCAACCGAGTATCATCCTGGAAAGGCTAACGTGGTGGCAGACGCGTTGAGTCGTAAGGTAGTATCAGAATTAAGAGTAATGTTTGCTCATCTCAGTTTGTATGAAGATGGCGATCGCTAGCGGAACTTCGTGAAGCCTTTGTGGTTAGAAACAGATCAAGGAAAAGCAATTATCAGATGAAAAGTTGGGTCCGTTAATGCAACAAGTTGAAAGTGGCGTAATAGGGGACTTTGGAATGAACAAGGATGGAGTACTGTGTTTTCATGGAAGAGTTTGTATGCCCATGGGTTCGGATTTGAGACAAATGATTTTGCGTGAGGCGCATAGTAGCCCTTATGCTATGCACTCTGGAGGAAATAAGATGTATCGAAACCTACGAGAGCGTGACAGGCCAAGGTTAAAGCGGAGGTTACCGATTTTGTGGGTAAGTGCTTGACTTGTCAACAAGTGAAGGCAGAACATCAATTACCGTCGGGCTTATTGCAACCGGTAAAGATTCCTCTATGGAAATAGGAGCGGATAATGATGGACTTTGTTAGTGGGTTACCCTTAACACCTACTAAAAAGGATTCCGTTTGGGTGGTAGTAGATCGATTGACGAAGACTCGCTCATTTTCTACCGGTTCAATGCAGATTACTCAGCTCGCGCAGTTGGCTAAGTCAGTATGTATCCGAGATCGTGAGGTTGCATGGGGTACCAGTGTCTATCATATCGAACAGGACCCTAGGTTTACATCACGGTTTTGGAAAGCTTTGCATGAGGCTTTGGGAACAAAGTTAAACTTCAAGATGCGGCTTTTCATCCTCGATCGATGGTCACTCGAAAGAGTAATTCGATTTTGAAAGACATGTTACGGGGTTGTGTGATCGACTTGAGAGGTAGTTGGGAGGATTTTTACCGCTGGCGAAATTCACGTATAATAATAGTTACCAATCCAAAGATCCGGATGGCACCCTATGAAGCGTTATATGAGTCGTAAGTGTCGTACTTCTACTTGTTGGACCGAATTGGGGAACGGCGCTTGTTGGGTCCTGAATTGATATCCGAGACGGAAGAAAAGGTAAAGGTGATTCGAGCACGGTTAAAGAAAGCTTCGGATAGACAAAAGTCGTATGCGATCTCAAGCGCAAGGATATTGAGTTTGCAATGGGAGATCGTGGTTTTTCCGAAAGTCTCACCTTGGAAGAAGATTTTCGTGTTTGGAAGGAAGGGCAAGTTGAGCCCTAGGTTTATTGGACCGCACTGCAGTGTGTTGAAGCGTGTAGGACCAAAGTGGCTTATCGGCTTGAATTACCTCCTGAGTTAAGTCGATTCATAGTGTCTTCCATGTTTCTATCTTTGAGGCGTTATAGATCGATCCGCCTCACATAGTAATGCCGTAGAGAACAAGTAGAGTTAAAGCCGGACTTGTCTTTCGAGGAGGAACCGGTGAAAATCTTAGACCGTGATGCTAAGGTGCTAAGAAAGAAGATCATGCGTTTAGTTAAGGTTCTATGGCGTAATCACGGAGTGAAAGAAGTTACGTGGGAGCCTGAGGATGTAATTCGGCAACAATATCCTCACCTATTTTAACCAAGTAAATTTCAAGGACCAAATTTTCTTTAAGGGTGGTAGAATTGTAACATCCTAAAAAGTGAGTATCGATATGTTGCATGTTTTTGGTGCTTAGCTTGTGAATGATTCAATTTGTGTGTTTAATATCATTTTGAGAAGGCTTGGGATTTATTCGGAAATAAAAAAAAATTAGTAATGAGTACTTTATTGAAGTGGATCAAGTGACCTTGATGTTTAAGGAAATTTAGTGTCAAAAACTAGCATAAGATGAGCTAGTAGTAAAGTGGAGTTGGCGCCATAAGTGTTGCTTGAGGGAAGAGGTTTGAATCTTTAGGAATGCATTTTGTGACATTTATTTTGGCTCTTTCCTAGCAAGTGTCAGCCAAGCATCAAATTTGATAAGTTAGACCTTTATTTTTATGGTTAAGGTAAGCTTGGAACTTGGGGAAAGAAATCCTAAGCTTTTGGAAGGTAGGGGGAACACAAGGCATATTTTAAGGGTTATGTTTTGGAAACTTAGAATGGCCAACTTGTCCATGAACTTGGACGGCTTTGTGGACTAAGGGGGAGCCGAAATTTTGGTGGTAAGCTTGGGTAAGGATGGTAGCTAGATAGAATCCCATTTGGTCATTTTTTTGCTCTCCCAAAACACCCATTTCCTCTCATCTTTTTCTCTCTTAGCCGAATGTGCCATATGCTTGGAGAAAACAACTTTGTTTTGTTTCATTTGGTCATTTCTTTTTGACCATTTGGTCATTTTGCCAACCTCTCAAGTGCTTCATTTTGTGTTTCTCTTCTAGTGCCGAAATCATCAATCACAAAAGACCATTTCTTTTTCTTCTTTATTCCCCATTGACGAATGCACATTGTTCCAAACCTTACTTTTTGCTCTTTTCTCACCCTTGAAAACTGAATCATAAACATCTCATCTCTATTCTCTTTTCTTCTCCATTTTACTCATCTTTCAAACACATTTTTTCCTTCTTATTTCTTCCATAGCCGAATGTTAGAGACCACCTCCATAGCCGAAATTATTTTTCCCTTACCATTAAATCATAGCCAAATTTTCTTTTCCTCATAGATTTTATTCTCAATCATTTTTTCTATTCAAACTTTGGACCATCGGTAAGAATCATCTTCTTTGTTTTCTTTTTGCTAATTGGTCACCTTGGCCGAATCTATAGGTTGGCTTAGAAGAGCCTTTAAATCGATAATCGTTCATTCTGTTAGACGATTTCCTTTCATTTTTCTTTTAGTGAAATAGTGGAGAGCCGAATCATCATCTCTTCGAAGTCATCTTGAAGTCATTCGAATTTGGATCATATACTTTCAAGGGATTCCTTTGGAATCACTCAGAATTTTAAGGTAATCCGAATTCGCCCTTTTTAAACCAATAGTCTTAAATTCCGATATATATTGTTAGGACTAATAATCTTTTGTCAATGGAGGCAAACAAGATAGGGTCGAAAAGGGTGGTGAATAGTGTTCTAAAGAGGGGCGGACTCGCTAATCCCTCTAGATTCAAGCGAATGGCTGTTTCGGTAATCTGGGATTTTCCACCGGGTTGTGGACGACCCTCATCCGAGAAGAATCGACTATTTGAAGTTGTTCGTAGTTCGGAGCCTTTAGCTGTTCGGGATTATCCATTGGGTTGTGAACCGTCAACCGGGGAAAACCGACAAATAGTTGTTGTTCGAGATTCCGAGGGTAAAGATCTAGATCGCTTATCTTTAGTATAGATTTATAATAAGTATTAGTGTTCTAATCAAGCGTGACATTTATTTAGGTATCGACGAAGCGGAAAGTATAGTTCTCACCGTAATCAGTGTGTAATTTCACACTTATCTCATGGGTTAGATGTTATATCGTAAGCATTAGAATAAAAATTCGTAAAGTTGGTAAAATCGGAAAAATACGGTATATTAACACTTTTTGTGTAAGTGCATGAAATCGGTGTTAAAGTCGCAGAAATTACGGAATCGCCCTCAATTGGCTAATTTGATAAAAAGTAATTTTTAGGCCTTATGTGATTAATGGGCCAAATTGCTAGATTGCTTAATGGGCCAAATTGCTAGATCGCTTAATGGGCCAATTTGCTAGATCGCTTAATGGGCCAAATTGCTAGATTGATTAATGGGCCAATTTGCTAGATTGCTTAAGGAGCCGATTTGAAAAATTACCATATGGGCCAAATTGAGAAATGGGCCTTATGTTGAAATTATCATATGTAAATTGTTAAGCTTTGTTTATGTATACATGATTGCATGGGTTGGGATTAAATTGAAGAGAAGTTCTGGTGGTTCTACCACAATCTAGTTCGGGTGGCTCGCCACAAATTCTAGTTCGGTGGCTCACCCACAAACATTTTAAATGGCTTTATTCCTGCGATTGGTGTGTTGGCGGGGTGGGTTGACTTGATCCCCACAGTGTCTTTGGTTGGTACGCGGTGGTGTGTAGCAGATGGAAATTTAGGCTTGGTTGGGAATTGCATTGCACATGCATCTTTAATTACTATATTGTTAAATTAGTTAATGGGCTCAAGCCCAATAAAATGCTTTGATGATATGGCCCAGTGGATTTGGTAAGTGGGTTACACACTCGAGTTCTAAGTAACTCACCCCATTTTCTTACCCTTCTCGTAATGATAATTGATGGAGGCTTGGGCCGGGGATGACTTCGTGGAGGCCATACTTCAAATGATGGTTTTATGAACTTTAAACTACTCTTTAGTATTTTTACTTAATTACTATTTTAGCGATGTAATAAGGCCTCTAGTATTGTTTTTATGGATTTTATTTCGTGGATGGATTTTAATATGTTTTAGATACTTAAAGTGGACTATTTTAAGTTTATAAATGTTTTCTTTAAATTACGTATAAAAATGGGGTTTCTTAAATATCACTATCTCGTAAAAATTTCGGTGAAAACTCTTTTATAAATTTCGTTTCCAAATTCCTTTTGAACTCTTTTAAATTTCTTTAAAAAGTTAACCAATTATTTCTCTGAGATCAAATTTTAAACTCCTATGTTTTAAAATCATAGATTTCAAATTAACCTCAGTTTTTGATAAACTCCATCTCCAAATTAGTTTTTGAAGACCTGTTTTCTTTAAATCATTAGATGACCAAATGTATGTACGATTTGTGTAGCATACCAAGTCTGGTCTTAACGCTTAGACCGGGTTTGGGGTGTTACAACATGCCTTATTAATTTTAAGTGTAATATTTTCGCACGGTCATAGTGAGTTACACGGTCTAAGCACACGGGTGTGTGGGTTAGCCACATAGGCATGTGGGGTAGCCATACGGGTGTGTTTGAAGCGACACGAGCTGGCCTCTTTCACACGGCATGTGACCCATGTTTCCAAAATTTTTAATTTTTTTGCATTTTATTTTTGTTTTGATTCAAATTTGTCCTTGATTGTTCCCAAACTATTTTTAGGGCCCCGTAATCTCTTTTTAAGGCCCGTAAATGTTATTTTGCTATGAATGAAATGTGTTGTTATTTAAATTAATAAATGAATAGATTAATTATGTAAATTGTTTTTATATGTGCCATAATACTCTGTAACCCTAATTCGGCAATGAAAACGAGTTAGGGGTGTTACAGTAACATTCGCGTTTTAACTCGAAGTTAGGTACAGTGATGGATCGGGTCAAGAATTAAAACAAAATTCTTGAAATATAACAAATAGGAATTTTGAGTATTTAATTAGAAAGTATTTAGACTCGGTAGGAGATTAGGAAATGCTCCTTAGATAGGAAAATTTTAAATAGAAGTATTGATTTCATTAAAAGAATAGAGAATTTGTTGTGGCCAAAGTAGGAAAAATAAAAAGTTAAAAGACACATAGTAGTGGTGGAAAGGAAGGAAGGATTAAGAAGAAATTTAACCAAGGTAAAGTATGAGTCATCCTAGGAGTTATAAAAGATGAAAAAGGATAAGATGGTAATTTGCCAAGTAGATACTTTTTGGACATAATGATTAGGGCTAAAGTGAAAATATGGATGACTTAAGGACCTATTAGCAATTTGACCTTTTTAATAAAAAAGATTAGATATTTTTATGGAATGGTGTAGAAAGTGGGAGAAAATATGAAAAGTTGTCATCTTTTCACCAAGCCCACCATCACTCATTCCCTAAGTTTCCATCAAACTTTTCTTTTATTTCCCTTTGTGTCATTCCTTCATTGTTGAACCAACCAAGCTCAAAACCTTTATTTTTCTTTGGTATTTCTATTGTGAAAACTAAAAATAAGGCTAGTGAACATCTTAATCTCATGACAGAACCCCCCCCCGGTAGATGTGTTAAATGAGAGAAAAAACAAGATTTAGGGGTTTGGGTTTTCAAGGAGTTAAAGGTAAAAGATGAAGAAATTATCATGTCGTACATGTTTATTTTCATAGTCTAGCATAGAAAAGTTATTTGATTTTAGTTTTAACTTATAAAGGTTATATGTTGTTATGAAATTGAAGAAAAAGAAAAGAAGGGAAAATATCAAATTGAAGAAAAAGGGAAAGAGAATGCCAATGAGTGAAAAGAAGAGAAAATACATCATCTTAACCCTTTTGTTGTAAGTACCACAAGGAATTAAATTTATTTTCTTTAAATGCTTATGATTTTAGTATAAAAATTATTTATGATAGAAATGTAAAATAAATAAATATAAATATTAAAAAATAATTAATTTGTGAAATTATGAATTATGTATAGAAAATTATAGGTGAAGCTTATGAAATGATATAATTGTTTGAATACTAAGTAATGATTTTGAAAAAGAAATATATGTGTGAAAAAGGTATTATACATGTGATTTATTTATTAATGACTAAATTGTGAAATAGGGATGTTGAATATTTTTTGAGACATATTTATTATGAGAAATTGTACTAAATTCGGTTTTTAATGCCCAAGTAGACAGAATTTAGAACTATTAGGATATTAGTTGTATGCCATTAAAGGACATTAGTGTGCTATCTGATTATTGGCACATTAGTGCTCTCCGTTTAACATACTTGTGCTCTCTGTATCGCGCCTTAGTGATCTCTGTTCATTAGTGCATATTAATTCACCTCTGTATTTATTCCGTATATCCAGTATGTTCTATAAAATTCTACTATGGGCTAAGGATATGAAATGTTAACAAAAGTTAATCATCAAAGTGTTGAGGTAAGTTTAGTAACTTTCAAAGGTAAGTTAAATTTTGTTAAAGTAAGGTATAGTTGTAGAAATTTGTATGCGTGCAAGTATGTAATAATTGAATAAGTTTAAACATTATGCTATGATTCATTTACCTATTTACTCTTGTAGTGCTTACTAAGCCTTCACCGGCTTAACGCGTTTATTTCAACGCGTAGGTACAGTTAGACTTGAAGAGCTAGATTCGAGCTAGGAGACCTCTCATCTCATCACATCTTCAAGGGGCAACAAGATTAGGTACTATATTTTGAGTTAAATGGCATGTACATAGGTAGTCCAAACGTGTTCCCAAGTGTTAGGGACTAAAATGCAAACTCTTAAAACTTTATCTATTTTGGTATTTTAAATTGAAGTATTTTGGTTCTACATGAAATGAATTATTGATGACCATATGTATGCTTGCGTTTGTGATTTGATAATGTGATATGTAACGCCCTGATTTATTTAACTTTATTTTTGTAAATTCTGTCATAAATGAGTATCTGCTTTAGTGGCTAAGTGTTCTAATTGTGTGTTTGAGGTCTTGGGTTCAAGTCTCACTTTTGGAAATTTATGCTTTTTTTTATCCCAGCCTTATCTTTAGTGATTTGGCTTATATATTACTTTCGGTCAACTCATATCAGAATGAGCTTGCTGGTTCAAGTGATAAGGTGTTAGCTTGCCTTAGGGTCTTGTGTTTGAACTCTCGTGTAAGTGAAATATGTTAATTTTTGCTTCTGTGAGTGTGTGCCGGTTGAGTAGTAGAATTTGGATGGAGTTAGAATTCTGAGGTAGTTGTATGAGAGTAGTGGATCGGTTTTGGTGGGGAAGTTGGGATATGATTTTATTTTTTTTATTTTTATTTTGTTTCCCCAAAATCTTTCTCCCTATTCTGACGTTATTTTTCCCCTTTTTTTTTTGCAAAATTTCTTTTCTTTCTTCTTTCGATTCTGTTCGCGAATCATCTGCTCAATCGTTGCAACTTGGATTTTTCGGGTTCTTCATTCGACTTGGTAAGTAGAGCTTTGCTTATCTTTAGCGTTTATAATTATGGGATGCTAGCGATGATAATTTGTAGCCATTAATTAGTGGGTTTTGTGTTTAGGAGAAGGTTGTGAAGCAGAGGATTACGCTCCAACGGCCTAATTCGTGTGTGATTGTGTTCGTTGGCAGTAAGTTCGTGTACGTTGTTCAGTTTAGTCTTGTTGAATTCGTAAATTGATTACTAAAATAGTCGTTAGAATGCTGTTTCTTAGTTTCGGAGGTATTGGGATTGCTTTCACATAAAAAAATGAACCAGGTGTGTAACGAAAATGCAAGAAAATGGCAATCAACAAAAGTAAAAAATCTGGCATGTCGACACCACACGGGCGTGTGCCCGGCCGTGTGGTAGGCCGTGTGGGTCACATGGCCTAGTTTAATTTGGGCATGTGGGCCGTGAGCCAAGCCGTGTGGTTCACATGGGCAGAGCCAATTTGGGCGTGTGGTCCATATGGGCGTGTAGGCCCACATGGGCATATGGGCCCAAATTTTAGAATTTCTCCCTAGGGTCGCACACATCGTTCCGATCGACTGTGGGCCTTCCGTAGGGTCGGTATGGGTAAAACAAGCCCTTAAGCTTGAGACATGTCACTCTGTTAGATTGAAAATAGTTTAAATAGTGTTTATATGAGAGTTATGGGATATAGTATGTATGATCTGTTTTGACACTTTTATGCGTGTATAATGTCTGTTATTGTAATGCCCCAAATTTTGGGCTTAGAAGTTTTGAGCTTAGAGCATAAGGACAGTGGGGAGATTGCACATATGTGTTTAGTTGTGCAATTTAGTGACAAGAATGGGCCTGCTGGTCTGCTGGTTAGGTGAGTGTTAGCTTACCTTGAGGTTCGAGGTTCGAGGCGTGGTGTGTGCATCTTAAGTGGTAGATTTATTTTAGGTTTTAAAATAATTATTCAGCTTTATTATGGTAACTTAATTGTGTAAGTTATTATTGTTTATTTATTTATTTATTTATTTTATTTTGGGGATTATTTTGTCAGGGTTTTACCTTAATTTTATTTATTTTCACGTTTCCCACTTTCCCTCTATGTTTTCCTCTTTTTCTTTTCTTTACTTCTCGCTTCATAAAAATACTCAAAGTTCGGTGTTGGTTTTGGCATCGGGGATTTCTGCTCCTCTGTCGCCTTCTCCGTCGTCGCAATCAGGTGTGGGATTCTAATCTAGTTACTACTTCCATTCTTAAATCGCTTGCTATCTGGTGTTGTGAATCCCTTTCCTTCGACTTTTCGTAACTATGCAATAACCCGTCGTTTTTGAATTTTTGGATGTTAAAAGTGAAGGGAAAACGCTATTTTCTGAGATATGTTGATAGGACAAGGGTTAGGGACTGTTACTGTGGCTTAAACAGGGTTTTCGGGGTTGTTTCGGAGAGGTTTTGTGGCTGCCTCGACGGACACACGGGCATGTGCCGTATGCACACGGCCGTGTGGATTTGGGAATTAGGGTTTTCAGGCCAAATTGGGTGCCACACGGCCTGGTCACACAATACCGTATGGTCGATTTGGGGATTTTTGTCGACTTTCACACTGGCCAGTGTCCCTGCACACACGGGCGTGTGAGATTGGGAACTAGAGTATTAGAGTTTTGGGGTCACATGGCCTGGCCACATGGCCGTGTGACTGATTTGGGGATTTAGGGATTGCACACAAGCGTGTATTGTGGGACACACAGTCGTGTCTGATGGCCACACGGGCGTGTGACACTTTCACACGGCCGTGTCTGCCCTGCACTTGATTTTATCGAAATTGGACAATGAGTTACACGGCCTGTTCACACGGCCGTGTCCCTGCACCACATGGGCGTGTACCTCTGTCACACGGCTGTGTGCTACCCCTTACACGGGCATTTGGATCCCCACACGGCCTGGATTGCTCCACACGACCGGAGCACACGGGCGTGTGGCTCTAACGTGCCAAATCTTGATTACAAGGCGATAGAAGTGCAATCGCCATTTGCCAAATCTTGATTACAAGGCGATAGAAGTGCAATCGCCATTCTATGTGTTCCAACCCTCGACTAAGCTTACTGAGGGTTGACATGACTTTACCCTGACTGCATTTTAAGTGTTATTCGTACTTGGTTGTATGAAATGTTAGGTATCGAATCTGAGTGCACAAGTGTGCATGTTTCTGTAACTGAACGACTGATTGTAAGTGACTGCTTTTGGATGATTATTTGAAATTGAATTCTGAATTGGTGCATCCGCATTCATACATCTACATACATACATTTGCATACATACATCTGCATATAAAGTATTTTGGGTTGGGATTTTGAAGAGAAGGGAGATTTACGATCTGATTTGGCAGTTTTACTGCAACTCATCGGTATAGCAGATTACCGCATTGCACTGTACCGCATGTACGTTAGCTACGCTACGTACCACTATCTAATCTAGAAGTTTTACTGCAACTCATCGTTATAGCGGATTACCGCATTGTACTGCATCGTATGTACGTTAGCTACGCTACTTACCATTGTCTGATCTGGTACTTCATACTGCATGTCTGTACCACGGTTTACCGTATTGTACAGTACAGCTTATACGCTAGCTTTGCTGCATAATTTACGATTTGGCAGTTTATCTGCATTTTGATAGCCCAATTCCCAGAGGGTCGAGGGCGGTCCCAATTCCCTGAGGGTCGAGGACAATGCTGATGATTATCGTTGCCGGGCAACCCGGGATGACAGCAGGTGGAGTATAAGGTTGGATGAGCTTTTCGAGGTCCTACTCGGAGTGTAGGGATGGGTGGGTTGATTAAATCCCCACAGTAAGTGTAGGGTTGGACGGAGATGGTGTGTTGGCTGGATGGGTGGGTTATTTTGTAACTCATGCGCACGCATATGCATCTGGTTGACACTGTGACTGAACGTGATTCTACGATTGAATTTGATTGAATGTTTGACTGAAAAATTTGAATGACTGATTGACTGAAATGTCTGATTGTATTGTTCGACCGAAAGGCACTCGTGCCTAGGAGAACCTGGTGTGATGGGCTAAGGCCCAATCTAATTCTGATTTTGGAAAGGGCTTAGGCCTAGGTTGTAACTACTGGGAATTGCTGCTACTGTATCCGATTAGGCCATATGACTGTAGAGTTACATATGGTGTACGTTTGGTTTGGACGGAATTCGCTTAACTGTTATCTGTCTGTAAGTATGTTCTGGTTCGACATCGCCTTCCCGGTTTTTCGCTTTACTTCTGTTTCCATTTCTGTGGTTTAACTGGTTTGATCTCACACTGAGCTCGAGTAGCTCACCCCCTCTTCTGTTCCCCTTTCAGGTACAGTTCTGGATTCTGGATGCTGGACTCAGTACCCGGAGGTCTCGGATAGTTTTGGTGGAAATAAGTTATAAGCTTTTATTTTTAGGTTTTAATAGTTATTCGTTTAGGTTTGAACTGTAAGGAATTTTATAATGCTATGGTACAGTTTTTGTTTTATGATTTTATTCGTACATTTTATACTATTAAACTTACTGATGAATTTTATATGATTAAATGTTTTGATTTGCTTCGGGATAAACATTTTCAGAAATTAGATTTTGAGCGACTCGATTTGTAAAATTTTCTCACGATCACTTCGATGATCAATGTAGCATTCCGAATTCGGTCTAGACTCCTAGGCCGGGTTTGAGGTGTTACAGTTATGTATAAGCATGCATATTATCTGTTATTCTGTATTTGTGTATGGGGTGGTTTATGCATATGTGGAGGAAGTATTTTGTAAGGCGATATTTCGCCAATATACTAGCAGCATGGCTGCGATTTATTTTGATAAGTGTCATACAGACACTATGTGGTGTATAGGGTTGGGTGGGTGCTTTATACCCCACGTGATGTGATGGGATGGTCGGAGTTGGTGTGTAGAGGATGGGGTTGGACTATGAATATCTGATTCTGTACGATTCTGTCGATAATCTGATTCTGTAAAAAAAATGTTTGTATTTGTTCTGTTATGCGATAAAATTTAAATTTATGTTTCCGTTGAGTTACACATTGAGTTTTTAAAAAATCACTTTCGTTTGTCTATTCTGTTCAGGTAATCCTCATGCATAGGCAGGTCGGTGCGACGGAGGCTCATTTGTGACCACTTGTTCGTAAACTGTATTTACTTAAAAAGTTTATTTGATTTTCTGGTTTTCTTTTGAGAGTTTTATAATTTTTGGACTCTCTGGACTTTTTGGTTTTGGATTTGATTTAAGTTTCTTGCGATGCTCAACAAAATAATTTACGGAAACAACAATTTTATGCAAACAAACTTTTTTGAGAACACAAACTCAGTTTTCAAAATATGACAACTTTAAACTTCCGCTACAAATTATCGTTTACTTGAAGGGGAAAACAAATGATGGTTTCATTAATGAGTATAACGACATATTCTTCAAAATAAAGAGGTACAATATTTTTAAAGGAAAAGACGAATTTCTAACTTTTCTTTGTAACAAATTCGTCCATAACATCTAGGCCAGGTTCGGGGTGTTACATGATAACTTGGTTGATTCGGAGTTGTTTAAAATTGCTTTAAGGCACTTTGAAATGGTTTTAAGTGTTGTAAAGAATCCAAATATTTGCAGGGGACTTTTAGGAAAATTTACAACTGATTTTTATGAAAATTTACCATAGGTATCAATACCTATGCTTTGAAACTTAAAACTTTCAAAATAGAATGTAATTTTGGTATCATTTTTTATATTGCTATTGATACCTTCATCAAAATTTGAATTTTTGAAGTTCCAGAATGCTATTTCGGTATCGTTTTTGTACAGTGGTATAGATACTTTATAATACCTTTTGTTTAAGTAATGATATTTTGCCCCTATTTTGAGTAAAAACAAAATTTAAATCATTTCCAAACGCAATTGAACAACCATTAATGACCCCGAATGTTTATAATAATAAATGTTGAGTTAAATAAGTTAAAACACTATGTTTAAATGCTTAAATTACTCAGTGTCTAGCCAAACCGCTTTGGCACCAAATGTAATAAACTTATACCGGGTCCATGTAACAACTCGTTTTTAGTCAAATTGGAACAGTGATTTTGGGACCACAATGCTTAAATTTTATTGTTTGATTAGTTAATTTGATAAAAAGGACTAAATCGCGTAAAGTATAAAAATGATGTTCTATTAGTTAAAGGTATTTAATAGTTAAGGAATCTTAAATTAGAGGTCCTTATGTTGTAATTAGACCAAGATTAGTGTGAGTGGACAAAGATGGACATGATTAATGAATTTTAATGAATTAATAACAAGGTTAAATTGGTAATTTGTAAATATAAGTTAATTAAATAAAACAAACATAATTTTAAGGCTTCCGTCTTCTTCTAGCCGAATTTAAAGAAAGAAAAAGACACCATTTTTGTGCTTTGAAGGTTCGGCCATGGTATCTTAAGCATATCAAGAAAAACAAAACTCGGATCTAGATCGAGGGAAAAACAAAGTTATCGATTAATCGACCAGTTTAGCCATTTTTACATCCGAGGTAAGTTCGTATGTGATAAATTTCATTATAAATGTATTTTAAATGCTTTGATATTGCATAAACTGAGATTACGAGACTATGGATCTATTCAACAATGATTCGATGATGATTCGGCATTTGAAATCCCGGTTGAACCTTAGGAATAGGTTTGGATACTAGTGACATGTCATTAGGGGATTATTATGATTATTGTGATTATGTGATCCGGTGCTGGTCTTATACATCCTACCGGTGGTTGAGTATACTGGCATGTGTTGCGGTTACTTGACAGCTTGTGTGAGCAGCACCGTGTAGCTATGTCTCGACTGACAGCTTGTATGAGCAGGCCCGATGATAGCTCTAGTGTGAGCAATATATGTGATATGAGATTGAGATAGCTTTGGCTATATATGTGACACTTCGGGTGCGAGTTTCCCATGTATCCGATAGTATTCCGAATGGTTCAACGGGTAAATGAAAGACGTGATTTTGTATGAGATTGATATGAGATGGTACAGGCATGTACATAAACCGTATAAGCCTTAAATTGAAGAAATGGTGAAGTTTGCATATAATCATGTGAATAAAGATGTGAAAGGTTGGTTAGTTAAAATGTGCTACATGTTGATATAATTAATGGTTGAATTGTGTATTTATGATTAGTTTAAGTTTATTTCATACGAGCTTACTAAGCTATAAAGCTTACTTTGTTTATTTTCCATGTTTTATAGTGATTCCAAGCTAGCTCGGATTAGGGGATCGTCGGAGACTTCATCACATTATCCTACTATCACTTTGGTACTTTGGAAACTAAGTTTTGGTCATATGGCATGTATAGGATTATGGTCATTTTGATATGTATTTTGGTTTGTATTTATAGCCAAGTGAATTGGCTTATTTTGGTGAATTTGATGATGTATATAAGTGTCCTAATGGCTTTTGTTTTGAGTTTGGTAATTGTCCTATAAATGCTAATTGTGATGGGTAGTTTTTGAATTAGTATTTGAGGTATGAAAAAATCCATGTTTGATGAATGATATGTTTGTGATATTAGGTGAAATAATGCATGTTTAGGAAATGGCCATATTGATGAATTGTTAAGTGAATTTTGATATAAATGATATGGCCTATTTTTTGACTTGTGTGATTGAAGATAATGGCATAAAATGTGTATGATTTAGGCTTGAATTGAATGGTTTAAATGTTTATTTTTATGCCATGAATTGTGCAATTTGGTTTGGTATAGGTATGTGCAAGTTGGGTGGCAAAATGGCTTGGTAAATAGCCTATTTTTGTCCACATGGGCAGAGACACAGGCGTGTGTCTCAGCCATGTGTGATACACGGTCATTTACATGGTTGTGTGTCCCCTGATGTTGAAATTAAAATCAAGTCAGTATGCTCCACACGGCCTCACACACGGGCGTGTGACTAGGCTGTGTGGCATAAGTCAATGTACCCTACAGGTTTGGCACGGCCTAGCACACGGCCTGGCACACAGGCGTGTGTGTCGGCCGTGTGACCCAAGTCAAAAAGTTACACGGGGTCAGACACAGGCTGGGACACGGCCATATGATCCCATTTCGAATGTCCACACGGTCTGTGACACGGGCGTGTGTCCCCTATTTTTGAGAAAATTTTCTAAGTGTTCTAAGAATTTCCAAAGTTATCGGTTTTGTCCCGAACTACTCTTAATGCATGTTTAGGGCCTCGTAGGCTCATATTAGGGACAATATGATTGGTTGTGATTCGTATGTTTGTAAATTGATTAAATTATAAATGAAATGTATGTTTAATGTGTGATAAGTTTGGTAATACTCCGTAACCCTATTCCGGCGTTGAATATGGATGAGGGGTGTTACAGTCCATACGGTTGGACCAGGTATAGGGGTGTTACAATCTGTCCCAGTGGATCTGCTTCATTCCCTAAAGTGAATCCAACAATGCATAATAAATATGAAAGACGTAATCTTGGATGTGGGCATGATAAGTTGTTTTATAATGCTAAAAAAAGATGGTTATAATAATACTTCTCACCACCAAAAGTGGAAAACTCAAGATAATATGAAGACTGTTAATAAGATTGATGTTGAAATTCAGATACATAGTTTCATACTATATTTCAACGTTTAATTGTTGTGCATTTATAGTATGATCATGCACATTGCTTATTTTTTCACATATATATGTGCAAATAAGATATTCATTTGTGAGAATTTTTTAAATTGATAAATTTTGATTATAATAATTTTATATGGTTCGGTTTTTTTTTATTGCATTGAGACTAATATTTTATATTTGATTGCTTCAAATATGGCATTTAAGAATTTTTATGTTTGATATTTATAACTACCTCCGGACTTATTAATTTGGTGTTTTCTTGGATACAACACTATTATATATATATATATATATATATATATATATATTTGCATGGTATTGCCTAATTATCTAATTACTACGAAGTATATACGGTATGTTATTAAAACTGGTGTTAGATTTTTTTCCATTATGTTATTATTATGATCGAATCATAGTAGACCATCTTGATCAATAATAATGCAACAAGATGAAAATTTACATGGATATTTATTAAAAAGCTTGAAAACTTTTCATTTTTCAAGTGTTGCTTGTTCTCAAAGAAAATGATTTATTAAAACCTCACTAGCAAAATTTCAGATTGAATCTATTGTATTTTTTAAAGATATATTGGCTCATTAATCCAACAAATGAATTTTTTGATATTTTGGTATATTCACCTACAAGTTATCACATGTGATTTATCAACCCACAACATATCGTTTGCGAGATTACTTGTTTAATGATTTGTTTAAAAAGAAAACTTTCAGATTACACAATTTATTATAATTCTTGCTAATGTTGATGAATTTATTTCTAAGGCTTTTAATGATTATTGTAAGATATATTGTCGATGTGAGTAAGTATCACAAAGTCGAATGTTTATGTGTATAAAATGGTTTAGCAAAATTAATGATTCAATGCCTCTAGTTAGTAGCTAAACCATATCTTTTGAGACTAATTTTTTTTTGTATATGTATAATGATATTATATTTTACATGAATCAACACTTGTAACATCAAGCAATAAGTTGTGGTAAATACTCCCCGTTACAATTAGCTTTTGATCAGAAGCCAAATACAACCCACTCTAAAATTTTTGAATGTTTGATATATGTTCAAGTTGCTTCACCACAATGCACGAAATGGGCATTCAAATAATTTTGAGAATATAAATTAATTATGAGTCTCCTTCTATTATTAGATATTTTGAATGAATTGAAGATTCAATTATGACATGAGTTGATTACTATTTTGATTTGACGGTTTTCCCAATATTGAGGGGGGGGAATAACAGTTGGATGGAAAATTACTTAAAATAAAATATCATTATTTAGATATTCATATAAAATAATTTGGACCAAAAGTTCAAAAGATAATTCACTTTATTGCATGTTAACTGCCAAATGCATTTATTAGTTTGATAGGAATAACCAAGTGTTATATAGCAACTGATGTTTTGAAGTCCCAATAAGACAATCTATTAGAATAAATGAAAGCAATGCATGCTTGAAGCATGATTGATTGTTTGGTTCTAGATATGAAAATTCTCGTACAAGAAAATAATAAATATAGATGATCATATAGTGGAGGCGAGAGCTTTTGAAGAGACCCAAGACGTAACAAATTATTAAAATTATAGAAGAGATTTAAGTACTTGAAGATGGAAATAGCGAAAATAAAAAGATATTAATAAGCTATGTTAATATGAGAAGATATAGAACCGTGAAAAATAGAAAGTTGTCGACGGCGATTTTGCATACAATAGTATTGTTGAGAAAATGAAAGAAAATGAGGATATTGGATAAACCTATTGAGAAACATAGACATGAAGTAGATTGGCCAAAATGGAAAGGCACAATTCAAATAGAATTAAATTCGTAAAGTTTCTGGACTCGGAGTCCAAACTTCTAAAGCTATAAAGCAAGTGGGGACACAAATGAGTAGTTCTGTGAAATCAAATAAGAAAAATGAAGTTTTTTTGCTAAGTTCTAGCATTGGTTATGAGAATATATAATATTCTTTTGTATTAGATGCAATAATATTTAGATATCTTATTAGTTTAGTTGTTCATGAAAGATTTGATATGTGGCTAACCATGGTTGCTACAAATTTTTATATGAATCACTATATAATGGAAGTTTATATTAAAATCCTTGAAGGAGTTAGAATGTTAAAAGCATATAGAAATTTTTGGGAAATTGTTCAATACCTTTGTGTGAATATTTATTAAATTAATTTGAACATATGTATTTTTATAAAAAGATCATGATCAAAATTTATTATAATTATTGATGGAATTCTTAAAAGAAATTCTTACTCACTCATAACTTTCAAACTAAAGATAATTAATTCATATTGCTCTCTTTGATTTAATATTTCTTTTGTTTTTACTTTATTTTATTCTTTATTTTATAATATATATATATATATATATAATTTTTAGTATTTTAAAATTTTAAATATACGTTAAAAATAATCCATGCCAGCTTGCTATCCACATGTACTGCTACATATTTAAAATCTTGCCACATTTAATAATCAAAATAGTCAATTAGGGCTATGAACCATTTCCTCGTTACTAAATATATTTCGACCCAGAATACCTACAAAATATATATATATTTTTAATCAAAATGGGCTGATATTATAACAAAAAAGGGCCTGGCAAAGTCCAAAACAAACCAAAAAAACAAAGCAAACGGTAGAGTGCTAAAAAAGAAATGACGAACACCAGAAACAACAAGAGAAATTAAAGCAAATCAAAAAACACAAAATGCACCCCTTATCTTCTCGAAATCTCCATCTCAGCCATTAGAAACCGTCCCTCTTCCACAGATCAATCTTTGAGCTAGACATTCCTTGCTCGACGCTGCTAAGCACCTAGAGTCCAACAATCCACTCCACTGAGCAAGGTGAAAACAACTCCTTAATGTCCCAGATTCTGATCCAGACTTTCCTTCAACGCAAGTCTCTTCACCGATTCTGGTAAACCAGCTACCCATCGTCCTGAAATTCTCTGTCTCCTCCCCTCAATCGCCAGGGTGTGAGCTACGCCGTTAGCAGACCGTCGCACATGCAGGTAAGAGATTTCGTCAAATTTCGCTTCCATTTGACAGATGTGATGCGTAATCGGTCTCAGAACCGATCTATCTTCCTTTCCCTTCATGATATTTTTGATTACCGATAGGGAGTTCCCTTCCACGACCAGGCGCCGAAAACCCATATCGGAGGCTAAAATTAGCGCTCTCTCACACGCTCTAGCTTCCGCCACGAAGGGATCTGAGACGTTGCCAAATAGATAAGTCTCTGCTCCTTTTATATCTCCCATAAAATCTCTGGCAATGACTGCTGTGACCGCTAGTTTTTCGTCTGACATATAAGCCGCATCGAAATTCAGCTTTAATATGCCTTTGTCCGGTGGTCTCCATAACTCCTTCATGGTGGGTCTGACCTGGGTTTGAGTAGTCCTTTGAACCATCTGAATCTCTTGATCATAGCCCCGAATAAAACCCAGAACCTCATTCAAATTAAAACGGACCCCTTCATAAATGAGTTTATTTCTTCGATGCCAAAGACTCCATAATGATATAGCAATAGTGCATCTTTGTTGTTGTTCATCTACTGCGCAGAAAAAGTCTAGCTAGACATTTCTTACCAGTCCATGATTCGTCAATGACAGGTAACTTGACATGCAAATGGGACCACACACTTCTCAGCACTCCACAGGACCACATCAGATGGTTTGAATCTTCCAAATCACACTTACACAAAGGGCGATTGAGTCAATCACTAGTTTTCGCCTCTCGCCGCATTGCAAAAATGGGGAATCGATTGTTGAAAAGCCACATACATGTATTTTAACTTTTTCTGTAAATGTAATAGCCATAAGGAATTGTAAAAGTATTTGTAATTATCCTCAATAGGACTAAAAACATTAGGCGTAATAAAGAGAGGAAGCTAGAACTCGATACCCACTTTTGATCAAACACCCCAAAGACCTTCATGCTTCCGACCAATGTGTCATCCGATCTACTCGCAAAGAACCGGAATCGAGATAATTCTATCTCGCCTGTAACTTCATCAAAAAGGCTAAAAATCAGCTCCCTATTCCAGGTATTCGTGTCCACATTTATGAGCTGGTTAACATATGTCCAATCAGGTATAATCGCATGACCTGAAATTCTATTATTTTCACAACCAGGTAGCCAGGGGTCATTCCAGATATTGACGCTGTCCCCCTTGCCAATCCGCCATAGCATTCCATCCCTGGTCAACTCTCGAGCACTGCAAATACTACGCCAGGTAAAAGACGGGTAAGAACCAATCTTAGCAGATAGAATATCAGACCTCGAAAAATAACGTGCTTTTAAAATTCTGGCTAAAAGACATTGAGGTTGAGCAAATATGAGCCAAACTTGCTTAGCTAATAAGGCCTTGTTAAACAACGATAACTTTTTAAAGCCAAGACCACCATAAATCTTAGGTTTACATAGCGCATTCCAACAAGTCCACTGGATACCCCTCGATGTTTTATTATTAGTCCACCAAAATCTATTCATGATATTTTCCAGTTTATTGTACAATTTCTTTGGAAAAAGGAAACATAGCATTGCATAAAGAGGTATAGATTGCAAAATGGATTTAATGAAAACCTCTTTTCCCCCCATAGATAAGTATCGAAGACTCCACCCTGCAACACGTTTCCTGAATCTGTCAATGAAATCCGCAAAAGCCTAATTTTTCTTTCGCCCCACCATTATCGGCAAGCCTAAATACTTTTCAGGACTAGTCGCCACTCGAACTCCCAGAGAATTCTTAATGTCCTCCTTCACTTCATCTTTAACATTGGACCCAAAATAAAGAAGAGACTTATCATAATTCACCTTCTGTCCTGCACACTGTTCATACTCCCGAATAATATCCCGGACCGTAGTAGCCCCCTCTCGCGAGGCATCGCCAAAAAGGATGCAGTCATCTGCAAAAAACAAATGGTTAACAGAAATTTTTTCCCTACTAATAGGGGCACCTCCCATTACTCCTCTTCTCTTCGCATCGTCAAGTAAGGTAGAAAAACTCTCTGCACAAATTATGAACAGATAAGGGCTGAGAGGGTCTCCTTGTCTCAGGCCTCGTGAAGGAGAAAACCATTTGCTATTCATACCATTGAGACAAACGGAATATGATACAGAGCTGACACATCTCATAATGAGAATAATCCAATCAATATGGAATCCCAAGGACTTCATCATTCCAGCAAGAAAATCCCATTCCACACGGTCATACGCCTTACTCATGTCCAACTTAAGAGCAAAGTTCCCTTTCTTTCCATGTTTCTTCATCTTCAACGAATGGAGGACCTCATATGCAATCAGAACATTGTCTGAAATGAGCCTCCCTGGTATAAAAGCCCCTTGAGCTTCGTTAATATAGACTCCTAAAATATCACTCATTCAGCCAGCCAACATCTTAGCAACAATTTTGTAAATGACATTACAAAGGCTTATAGGACGGAATTAGGCCATATTTTTCGGTCTATCAACTTTGGGAATTAACACAATTCTCGTTTTGTTAATATCACCAACTTCAATATGTCCATTTGCTACGGCAAGGAAATATTTAGAAACTTCCGGTCCCACAATATGCCAGTAACACTGGAAGAAGATAGCGGAGAAACCGTCAACACCGGGAGCTTTTAAGGCTTGCATCAAATTCACAGCATTCTAAACATCCTCCTCCGAAAAAGGTTTCAACAAAGACTCATTCATACATTCAGTTACCTTGCTTTCCACCAGACTAAAAATGTGCTCGTCCTCTCTCCGCTTTGAGAGGTCAGAACAAGTCCTCAAAATAATCGACGCCATTTTAATCATCTCCTCAGTGCGTAATGTCTAATCCCGTTTGCATCAATAAGTTCAGAAATTTTTTCGCGAAAATGCCGTTGCCCAGCCATCTTATGAAAGAAACTTGTGTTTCGATCCCCATCCTTAAGCCAATTTACTCTTGCTCGTTGCTCCCAATATAACTCCTCCTTATCGGCTTCCAAGTTGAGATCCAATTGGGCCTCAACAATTTCAGCTAAAACATCATCTGATATATCTTGGGAATAAAGCCCTTCCAGCCTTTGTTCAAGCTGAATCCGAGTTCTTCTCTTTTCACTGCTGTTTACTTTGCTCCAATTCATAAATCTGCTCCCCATGATCTCTAGTTTTATAGGAATGCTTCCAGGAGTATCTTCCCACCAACTACAAACCAGTCCCTCGAAAGAGTTTTCTAAACACCATTTGGCCTCAAACCGAAACATTCTGTTACTGTGCTGTACGTTGAAACAATTCCCACCCATTGTATCTAAAAGAAGAGGAAAGTGATCAGAGAATGAGTGAGTCAGATGTTCAATCCGATAACTAGGAAAAAGTTCCACCCATTCAGGCGATGCAACCCCACGATCCAACCTCTCTCTTATATTAGTAGACTTAAATCTACCTCTTTCCCAAGTGAACCACCTACCTGTAAACCCGAGATCAATCAGATTACAATCTTCTAGAGCCATACAGTAAATCCATCATTTGGCGCTTACGAACGGCCCGCCCACCCCTTTTTTCGGAGGAGCTAGTAATCTCATTAAAGTCTCCTAGCACAACCCATGGATTGTTGCAGTCCCCACTTAATTGTCTTAGGAGATTCCACGATTCACCCCTGTCCCGTTCAATTGGGTTACTATAGAACCCCGTTAGTCTCCAATTCTCCCCACAATCAATATCCGAGATTTCCACATCAATGTGAAAAGGAGAAAAGCTTTTAAGACTAACTAAAGAATTACCTTTCCATCCCAATGACAAACCACCACTAGAACCCAGAGCACCAATGTCAATACCGTTCTCAAACCCACATTTAAGTCGGACCAATTCCATTCTCTTTTCATTTAATTTTGTTTCCATGAGAAACGAAATTCGGGGATTAATGGCTCGTAATTTATTCTTGAGCCTTTTAACAGTTCGTGGGTTCCCCAAACCACGAACGTTCCAACTTAAGATTTTCATTGTTTCCGGTTGCTCTGATTACCAGAGCTAGCCGATACAATTAAGGACCCATTTTCAGTCGTCGGATCCAGATTGACGGATGAGGTTGCAACCACCCTCTGACGTTTCTTCCCTTCCAAAATCTCAACTGGGACATTTTCTTCCTCTAAGCCCAACTCCATAGGCCCATTAGCAGTCCCTATCATACTCCACTCCTCATTGCACCGAATAATCCCAAAATTTTTCTCATTCTTGTTAATTTGGGAAATAAATCCCAAATTCATTAAATTGGGATTCACAATCTGTACCTCACGATTTGCATCCATTTTTGGCAAAGAATCATCTCCCTCATTTAACGCACCATTAGGATTGATTTTCCCGAAATTATCTCCCAACCTCCGTGATCCATCCGCTTCCCTTAGCCATCTACTCTCCATCGTGCACCGCCGTCGGGGCTCCGCCCGCAATGTAATATCCCACCCGAAAGAAATTTTTGAAGGATCAACTCTAAGACGGTACGGACAAAAACTTTCCCCATGACCCAATCTACCACAAATAAAACAGAATAAGCTAAGCTTCAACGAGCATAAACCGTCATTGAGTCCCCAATCTGAATCTTCTTTTTTCGTTTCAGTGGAACAGAAGTATCAAGCCTTACCCGAATACGCAAGAAATTTTGGAACCCCGAACCCAAATTGGATGTGTCGTAATCAATAAACTGCCCACAGAAATTCCCAAATTGTTTTGCCATATTTTCAGTCATCAAACCAGGGGGTAATTCGTGGACTTGCACCCAGAACTCAGTATGAACTAAAGGCAACGATGAAGGATGCCCTCCAAAGGGAATTCTTTGTAATATGAGTAAGTGATTATTGAAAAACCAGGGGGTGCCATCCAATGCTCTCTTCAGATCCACCTCATGAAAAAATTGAAAAAGGAACCTTTTGTCCCCTAAATCATTTATGCAAATGCCACCAAGGGGATGCCACAGATCTGTCATGGTATTTCGCAGTGAAGGGAAATGCACAACGCTATCAGTTAAACAACGACCCACCAAGCAGCATTGATATGATCTTTCCACCGTAGCAACTTCCTCCCGAAAGGCTTCTTCTTCTTCATCAGTAAGGCTCAAGTTAGCCAGTTCTTCTTCCATCAGAATCGAAAGTATCAAAACCAAAGTAAAAAAAGAGATACTTAGAGAATACTTTGAGAACGCTTAAGAAAATAAGAAAACTGTGCCAAGCGGCAGACAGAGAGCATCGTGCCAATCGGCAGACCAATAGATGACCGTTTATTTTTAAAACGCTATGTTTTGATTTTTCCCTAGAAAATATTTTGTTGGCTACACTGAACTCTAATTTTCCCACAACCAATTTTTTTTATCTTATATTTTCCGGCAATCTCATGAATTCTGTATTAAAAAAAATGTGTTTTTAATATAACAAAAACATTTCAGAAAAATGACTATATGTATATCTCGTACGTATTAATATTTGATATTTATCCAAATTTAAGTGATATAATAATTACTGTTTAAACTTTTAAGGGAAAAGAGATTGAAAATTAAGCATGAAAATGTAAACAAAATTGGGGGAAATCAAAGCTGGATGACGAAGACATCCTCAGGGATGAGCGACACAAAAATAAATTGCTTGTTATTGGTGTTGTTTGAAAATTAGTTGATAGTTGATTGATGATTGTAATGATTGATTTGACCAACTAATTTTATTAATTGTTTATTTAAAAATGTTTGGTAAAACTTAGCTGATAGCTGAAAGCTGATATGTGTAAAATCAAAAATAATGGCATATTACATTTTATTGTTAAATATTTATTTGTTTATAATACTTTAGCATTTATTGAGTGAAATTATTGAAATAAAACACTATTACCAAGGAATTAAAACATTCATTATGAAAATTAATTAGTGAATATTTTTGAAAATTTAAATAAACAAATTTCTTAAGTTCTTTATTTGCAAATATTAATCTTGTGGAAATTGATAAATATTATTAGTGTACCAATATAATTGTAAACTGTATTCCTAGTGATAATTATGTTATGTTCTTAGTATGTAAATTAATAATAATTATATCACGCTCTGAATAAATTTGTCAAGTAGCATATTTCAATTAATATAAAGTTGCATAAGAAATCATTTTACACAAGTAAATTGAAAATAAATTAAGAGTACATAAATATTCAAGAAAAAGATACATGTGCCAAAGAGTAATTTTTGAGCAAACATGTGACAAATGGAGAAATTTCTGAGCATGCATGGTCCGATATTGTCATTCCACATATCTCATTCCCAATTAGCTGTGAAAAAAGTTATCCATCCCTGCGTTTTTTGTTTTGGAGGTTTTAGCTTAATAAGTTATTACAAACCTCTATTCACCAAATATTATAATGAGAAGGTTTGACTATCCAATCCTCCATTTGTGTTCAAATTAGTTAAAAAACCCAAAACTCTGTTGACCATACACATCCATAATGATTTTATAAAAAAACTTATTTTAATCTAATTTTAGTTTTTTTTTTTTCAAATTATTAATGGAATGTAATATTAATGAAATTTTTTTGTTTATTATTAAAAAAAAGCTATATGAGATGCTACATGTAAAAGAGAGTTAATAATAAGAAAAAAAATATTATTATAATATAATTAATTATTAGAATCACTTTCAAAAAATAAATTTAAAGAAAAATGAAAAATTGTAGAAATTATTTTTAATAAAGAAAAAAATAGAAATTAAATAAAAAATATAGATGTCCCACTTGTTAGTAAATTAAGTTTTTCATGTATTAGAACTTGTAGCATATATGATATATAAAAAAGAAATGATACACTTTTACGGCAAAACATGAGAGAGATTCCAATCCTATTGTATATCTAATCAACTTATAAGCGAAATAAACCCATTCAAAAAATAACAACAAAGATTAGAATAAAATAAAGGCGATGTTACATTGACATATTACAAAGGGGTGTTACAAAATTGAGTGCACCGCATTATGCATAATCGACCTAGATTAAGGAATAGCCAGCATCCTATTAATTAATGCAACAAAGTGTATGTAGTCAAAGTTGTCAACACTTGCAAATAAACAATAGCAAACTACTAAAATGGTTCCTTTCCAGAATTCATCATATAAAATAATGAATAACAACAATCCTTGAGCTACACCAATACCTATTTCACTTCTTCCTAAACATAAATACAAAAAATGAAGGGAATATGCAACATCCCACTATTGAAACACCAATTTTTGACACCCGACATACGATAAACATGGACACCATTAAAATGAAAAGAATTCCTGAAAATATATTAAGAATTGCATTTGTTAAAATAGTGGGGGCTAAGTTAGATATTGATTCATCGAAGGACACTGCAAGAAACGCTAATAATACTTGAAGTGCAGTCCTAAAATCATGGGGAAAAGTTTTGAGTAGAGCTAATGTTAGGAATAATGTTACGAGGAACACAAGATAGGTTGGAATATAGAAGAGAAGAAAATCCGATGGATCCATGACTTATTTCCCTAGTACCATTGGATCATATGATCCTTTGGACTTTGAGGTATTTTCACCTTGCCAAACACCACCAAGTGGGCTTAGAGTGGCTTGGTAGGTTGCAATTAGTGTTAAATCGCTCAAGACAGAACCAAAAACGAACAACTATTTATTAGCTATGTCGTGAGGGCTTGTGGAGAAAAACAACTTATCAAAAAAAAAACTTTTTTTCTTCTTTTTTTTTATCAATTGCTTACAAACTATTTATAGGCTATAGTCTGCCCTTCAAAAAACTGAAAGTATTAAAATCTAATAATAACCATAAACCAAAATTAAAACCCACTAAAACAAGACTCTTGACCTTTCATTCTCCTAAAAAACTGCTAAATTAAACCTATTAAAACAAGACTCTTGACCTTTCATTCTCCTAAAAAACTGACATTTAATGTTTATTCAACAAAACTCCCCCGTAAACTTAAATGCTTCTGCCATCCTTCATGCCAATTAATTTCTTGCAATTGTCGAGAAGTACCATCGGTAGTAGTTTCGTGAAGATATCCGCGACTTGGTCCCGGCTTGCCGCGTGCACTAATTTCACACTTCCTTCCTTTACATGATCTCGGATAAAATGAAAGCGAATGTCAATGTGTTTGATTCTCTCATGATTCACTGGGTTCTTTGCCAACTCAATTGCTGATTTATTGTCAACTCGTATCTCAGTCGCACCGAGTTGTTGTTGCCCCAACTCACCTAACAAATTTCTGAGCCATATAGCATGACACACACACCAAGACGCTGCCACATATTCAGCTTCACATGTCGAGAGCGTCACGATTGGTTGCTTCTTTGAAAGCCAAGTAAACGTCGTGTTACCCATAAAGAACACATATCCCGATGTACTTTTCGATCGTCTAAGTCTCAGCACCAATCACTGTCAGAGTACCCAATCAACTTGTAATCTTCCACATTTGAATAGAATAACCCGAGTGACACCGTTCCTTGGATGTACCGTAGGATTTGCTTCAACGCCTTCCAATGTGAATAAACCGGCTCTTCCATGAACCGACTTACAATGCCAACACTTAGCGAAAGGTCGGGCCTTGTGCAAGTGAGATAGCGAAGGCTTCCCACCAAACTCCGGTATTTTCTCGCGTCGACTCGTTCTCCTCCATCGAATTTCGAGAGTTTTACACCTGGTTCCATTGGTGTTGATACCGGATTGCAATATGCCATCTTGTACTTCTTCAAAATTTCCTTTGCATATGCCTCCTGTGACACAAAAATACCTATCTCTTCTTGTCTTACCTCCAAACCAAGGAAAAACTTCATCAAACCCAAATCATCTCTCGATTCTGTGTCATTGTGCTCTTAAAATCTTGTATCATCTCACCATTGTTCTCCATAAAAATCAGATCATCAACATAAAGAGCAACAAATAGCATATTACCTTCATTCTTCTTCATGTAAAGGGCATGTTCATAGGGACATTGTTTGAACCCGTTCTCATTGAAGTATGTATCGATACGAGTATTCCATGCCCGCGGTGCTTGCTTCAACCCGTAAAGTGCCTTCTTCAATTTTAGCACCTTCTTCTCTTCTCCACTTTTTATGTACCCGGGTGGTTGTTTGATGTAGACTTCTTCTTCGAGCACACTATTCAAGAATGCCGACTTGACATCCATTTGAAATATCAGCCATTTAAATTGAGCCGCTTGTGAAAAGAGCAATTGGATTGTATCCATTCTTGCAACGGGAGAAAACACCTCGTCATAATCGATTCCCTCCTTTTGCTTGTATCCCTTTGCAACAAGTCGCGCCTTGTACCGTTCTATCTCGCCTTGAGCATTCATCTTCTTCTTGAACACCCACTTCACACCAATGGGTTGACTTCCTTTCGGCAACTCTGTTAACTCCCATGTGTTGTTGCGGTCAATTACTTTAATCTCCTCGTCCATGGCAGTTTGCCACTTCTTGTCTAGCACCGCCTCTTCAAAACTTATATTCTCAGAATCTGCCAAAAGACATACAATGTGTACCTCATTTGTTGAATCATACAAATCTTGCAAACTTCGCATTTTGGGTTGTTGTGGTTCATCTTCATCATCGGTAGTTTCAGGATTTGTTGGTATGATTGTTGGTGTAGCGGTTGATGATCCTCCATATTCGATGTTAACCTCCATTGAGTTATTCCAATCCCACTCGCTTGCTTCATTAACTCGTACATCACGACTCACCACAAACTTCTTGCTTACCGGGTCGAGTAGCTTGTATCTTTTTGTTTTCTCATCATACCCAATAAAAATAAACCTTTTTCTTTTATCTTCGAGCTTCGTTCTTTGCTGATCTGGCACATGTGCATAGGCCTCACTACCAAATACTTTGAGATGAGAAACTGTAGGATTTTGTCCGCTCCATGCCTCTTGTGGTGTTTGATTATCCAACTTCGCATGTGGACACCGATTTTGCACATAGATGGCACATTACATGGCTTTCGCCCAAAATTCCTTCGGCATCTTCTTGCTATTGAGCATTGACCGAACCATGTCGAGAACAGTCCGGTTCTTCCTCTCGGCCATACTGTTTTGTTGGGGAGAGTACGGTGCGGTTAGGAATCATCTTATGCCTTGCTCTTCACAATACTCCATGAAAGCCGTCGAAGTATACTCGCCACCTCTATCGGATCGTACAGATTTGATATGTCTACCGGTTGCCTTTTCCACCATCACTTTGAACTTTTTGAACACCTCGAACGCCTCAGATTTTTCTTTCAGAAAATAAACCCAAGTTTTTCGTGAGAAATCATCGATAAAGGAAATGAAATACCTTTTACCGCTAAAAGATTCGGGGGTGATTGGTCCACATATGTCGGTATGAATCAATTTGAGAGGTTGTTTAGCCCGATATTCTGCCTTCTTTTGAAACGAAGTTCTCGCATGCTTGCCGAGCACACATTCTTCACAAAATTTTCCCTCGTAGTCCATGTCCGGTAGCCCGTGCACCATGTTCTTCGCCAACTCGTTTAGACCTCCATAATGTAGGTGACCAAAACGGAGATGCCACAGCGACGCCTTGTCTTCTACGTCGACTCGCAAACATTTTTCTCGAACGCTTCTCAAATTCAATTTGTACATGCGATTTCTCCCCATTTCAACTCGAGCGACCAAATGCCTTTGCTTATCTTTCAAGTGTAACACCTGGTCTTTCATAAATACCTAATAACCTTTTTTCCATGAGTTGCCCCATACTCAAAATGTTGCTCTTGAGGTCTGGTACATAATACACATCTTAGATTGACCCAACTAACCCATCCTTTTATAAATAAAAAATGGTACCTTGGCCTTTTACCTCAACCTTCGACGCATCTCTAAACGACACATGTCCCGTTTCAACCTTTCGCATCTCTTTGAATAGGTGCTTGTGCCCGCACATATGGTTGCTTGCACCCGTTTCAAGGTACCACACCATATTGTTGTTGGTGTTGACTTCGTTGTGTGCCATCAAGAGAAAACCTTCTTTCGCCTCCTCATCGTCCGTGGTTAGGTTGGTTGTCTCTTCCACCTTTTTCAAGATGCGACATTCTTTCACGAAATGCCCCACCTTGCCACAATTGTAACACTTATCAGAGTTGCAATCCTTCGTATAGTGACCATATCTGCCACACTTGTAGCACTCGATGTTGGAATAATTTGACCGACCGCCTCTTCCACGACCGCGTCCTCTTCCACGCCAATTTTGTTGGTTTGATTACTCCTTCTCCTCATAATGCCCTTCTTGATTGCGGCCTCTTCCACCGCGACCATTTCCTCGACCATTTCCTCGACCTCCACGGCCACGCCCTCTACCTCAAAAGTTTTGAGAATAGAGAACCTTTTCGTCTTTGATTGATGCCTTGGTTTGAAGTGCTTGCTCGAGTGTCTCCTCTTTCTTCTTCTTCTTACGTTGTTCATGTGCCTCGAGAGAACCGGCGAGCTCGTCGACTGTGAGAGTTGCTAGATCCTTTGACTCTTCTATGGTACATACGACATTCTCGAAACTGTCAGTTAACGACCTCGAAATCTTCTCCACAACTCGTGCATCGGTTAAGGCTTCTCCGTTTCGGTTGAGTTGGTTTACCACGGTTTGAACACGCGTGATGTAGTCGGAGACACCTTCCGATTCCTTCATCTTCATGCCTTCCAACTCGCCGCGAAGAGTTTGAAGGCGAACTTGTTTAACTCGGTCGGCTCCTTTGTACACCTTCGCCAAAATGTCCCACGCTTCTTTTAAAGTTGTCGCACTCGCAATCTTCTCAAAGCCCGACTCGTCAACAGCTCGGAACAACATGTACAATGCCGCCTTATCTTTCGATCGCATCTCTTTCAACGTCTTGTTTTGAGCCGCCGTATATCCCGCGGTAGTTTTCTGTTCTACGAAACCTTCTTAGACCACCTCCCAACCATCTTGAGACCCGAGAAGAGCTTTCATTTGGATGCTCCAATTCTCTTAGTTCACCTTCGTTAGTCGAGGCAGCGGCACATTATTGGTCACACTCTCCATGGCTCGGATACCAATTGTTGAATCGCTCAAGGCAGAACCAAAAACGAACAAATATTTATTAGCTAGGCCGTGAGGGCTTGTGGAGAAAAACAACTTATCAAAAAAAACTTTTTTCTTCTTTTTTTTTTATCAATTTCTTACAAACTATTTATAGGCTATAGTCTGTCCTTCAAAAAACTGAAAGTACTAAAATTTAATAATAACCATAAACCAAAATTAAAACCCACTAAAACAAGACTCTTGACCTTTCATTCTCCTAAAAAACTGCTAAATTAAACCCATTAAAACAAGACTCTTGACCTTTCATTCTCCTAAAAAACTGACATTTAATGTTTATTCAACAGTTAGAAGCAGTCCTAAAATTACTAGCAAGGCATTGTGGTCATTGGCTGATATGTTGTCCATATTTTGAAAAATTAGTAGTGGTGCTTTTGTCACATACTTGACAACTTGTTTCTCCAACTTACGTTTAAAGTTTGAAACTACTGAAATAAAGTAGCCTTGCAGAATAGCAATGTTTTCTCTGTTATTATGTTGTTGTGCAACACCCAGTGCGGTCAAACCAACTTGATTGGTAGCATGCTTTTCAGCCTTGCAATTTAATAGTAGTTTAAGAACCTGTTCAATTGATAGTTTAGGATGTAAAAAGGCTAGAATCAATTAATCATGTCTCTGAAGTAAAAAAAAAAAAAAAAAAAAGAATCTATGTACTATTAATTACTATTGAAGCAGTTGAGTCGAACCTTGGGTTGATTATGGATAGCGGCTATGTGAAGTGCAGTGTTGCCATTTTTGTCTTTCCGGTTCACCACTTCCCAATAATAGTCTTTCCTCTTAAGCGTTCGAATTAGGAGTTGGAGAACGTCCAGTCTATTGTTTTGGATTGCAATATGCAAAGCAGTGCGATTCTCAATTGTAACATCTTGGATACAATCAGGGAAGCTTCCAGAAATGTATCCAACAGACCAAGCTGGTTTCCAACGTTACATAAGTAGTGCAATGGAGTCTTACCTTTCTTTCCTCTGACAGGAACAAGATCTTTATCAATCTCCAAGAAGCGGAGTGCCATCTCTTTATGCCCTTTTCTAACTGCAATGTGAAGTGGGCTCAAACCTTGGTGGTTTAGCTTTCGAGCAAATGATGGCTTTAAGTTCATCATCTCCATTGCAAACTCAATGCACCCTTCTTCTGCAGCTATATGTAATGGATTCTCGATAAACTCCACCTCATCAACACGCCTCAAAACATTTCCATTTCTTTGAATTACTCTATATAATTTGTTAACCTTTCCTGTACGAGCAGCATTTCTTAAATTTTCATCCATGTCAGGAGGAAGGATCAATGAACAATAGGAAGTAAGAAAATGAAAGGAAACAATCGCTGCTGTATGGTCTGTCAATTGCAGCCAACTAGGAAACAATACAAGGATAGAAAAGGCAGACGAATTATGTATATATTTCTGGGTTTCGCCTTTAGTAGAGGATTATTATAAAATTTTCATAGTGAATGTTTAAAGTTAAAACAAATGAAAGCCACTAGTGCGAACAGAAAGCCACTTTGAAAAGAAAAGAAGCGATGTTGTTGTCTTTCTTTTATGAGAATTATCGGGAAGCATTTTTCTTTTTGAAAAACTTGGAAATAGCTTGAAGGTTCCACCATGTCAAAAGAATTTTATCATTTATAGTTGGGAAGCTTTTCTTGTTTTTCTTTTTGAAGATTCATTGGAAAGCTTTTTCCTTTTGAAGGATGGTTGGAAAGCTTTATTATAAATTTAGTTTGAAGTATCAATTTGTAAAGCTTTAGCCACTTATCCATCAACGATTGTTAACCTCAGCTCGTAAAAAAATATTAATGACACCTTAACTCATTATTATATAACATTAATCTCTAAAGAAATTCGCTGCAAAAGCTAAATGACCATTATTATATAAAATCGAGGTATTCTTATGACACGTATTTAAATACACTTTTTTAAAAAAATTATATAACAATCGGCAATTTTTAAGTTTATTCTGTTCATTTAATATCTATATCTTAATTGTTTATATAATTTGGTATTTTAATTTTTATAATACTATATTTAGTCTAAATACTTTATTATTATTAAAATAGTGACATGAATTTTGTAAATTGTTAATACTGTTAAAATTCTCTTATAAATATTATTTTTTGTTAATTATTAAGTGAATATTTTTTAAATTTCAATATGTTGAATTTAATAAAATAATTTAATAGTATTAATAGTTTTTTTAATCCGAAAAATATAAGACTAAATTAAAAAGAAAATAAAAGTGCGAGGAATTTGAAGTTTGTGAAAGAATTTGACCAGCGACCTAATTCATTGTCTCCATGTCGAATGGAAGATTGTTGAACTTTGGCCTACAATGCAACAGGAAACCAGCAGCAGACCAGCATTGAAACAGAACCAAATGTAGCAGCATCATTTTGTTCTTCTGTTCATTTGTAACTTGATTTAGTTCTTTTGTTATTTGTACTTTAAGTTAGTAGGACTTGTTGTTGATGTAATAGCTGATATGTCAGCTACATTTTGTGTGTAATTCAAGCTTTGTTTTTAGTCAATACTTTAGTGGGAGCAGTTATGTATTAGGAAACTGTCATGTAACTTATGTTTTAATATTAATGAAAATTCATGAAGCAGTTTCAGTTTTTTGGATTCAAATTTCGAGCTCTCTCCTTTGCAACAGTGTTTCTCTTTGCTTCTTTCTTCCTTGTTCTATGTCTTGATCACCCCAACAAATGGTAATCAGAGCCTGTCATCTTTGAGGGCCTCTGTTGTTGGTAGTTTTCTTTGTGAAGAAAACTTTAAAAAAAAAATTAAAGTTGTCATTTTTGTTGATGCAATGAGCTTCACACCACCACCACCACCTGTGTTTGCTGGTGAGAACTACCACATTTGGGTAGTAAAGATGAAAACTTACCTGCAAGCACATGACCTATGGAATGTGGTTGAAAATGTTACTGAACCAGCTCCACTGAGGGCCAATCCCACCATTGCACAAATTAGGCAACATAGTGAAGAATGTGCCAAGAAGCACAAAGCAATGGCTTGCTTGCAAAATGGAGTATCTGATGTTATTTTCACTCGGATAATGGCTTGTGACACACCAAAACAGGCATGGGAGAAGCTGAAGGAAGAGTTTATGGGGTCAGACAAAACAAGGCAGCAGCAACTGATCAACCTCAGAAGAGACTTTGTGAACTTGAAAATGAGAGAGTCAGAGACCATCAAACAGTACTCTGATAGGATAATGGCCACAGTCAATAACATTAGGCTCCTTGGTGATGATTTCAGTGAGAGCAGAGTTGTTGAAAAGGTCATCACAACTCTCCCTGAAAATTTTGAGTCAAAGATCTCCTCATTAGAGGACTTGAGGGACTTATCAACCATCTCCTTGTCTGAGTTGGTAAATTCCATATATGCACTCGAGCAAAGGAGGGCCAATAGGCTGGAGGAGCATCCAGAAGGAGCATTCCAAGCAAGAGCCAAAGAAAGCTTAAGTTCGAACTACAAAGGGAAGAAACCATGGCTTGACAAAAAGGAGAAACCAAAGAGGGATGCTAGAAAGAAGAAATTTCCACCGTACATTCACTGCAAAAGAAGCACACACTTGGAGAAGTACTGCTGGTACAGGCCAGGTATCCAGTGTAGAAGCTGTAAACAGTTTAGTCATATTGAGAAGGTGTGCAAGAACAAAGGAAGGGCATAAGCTCAGCAGCAAAACCAAGCTCAAGCTACTGAGGATGTTCAAGCTTAGGAGGAGCATGTTTTCTCTACATCCTGTTATGCAGCCTCAAGCAAAATCAGCAGGAACTGGTTAATAGACAGTGGCTGCTCTCATCATATGGCATCAGATGAAGGGCTGTTCAAGAATCTTGATAGAAGTTTTGCCTCCAAAGTCAGAATTGGAAATGGCAACCTCATTGAGGCTAGAGGCAGAAGAAATGCAGTGATCAGCACTCACTCAAGTAACAAAGTTATTTCAGATGTTCTATTTGTGCCTGACATAGAACAAAACTTTCTTAGTGTTGGTCAGCTAATTGAGAAGGGTTATTCACTCATTTTCAAGGATAACTCATGTGTTATTGAGGATTCATCTGGTCAAAAGCTGGTTACAGTGGCTATGACTGAAAGATGTTTTGTGTTGAACTTGAATCAGTTGGAAATGAAGGCTTATACTAGTGCTACTGATACAGCTAGTTTATGGCACAAGAGGTTGTGCCATGTCAGTCATAAATCACTTGGTTTGTTGCACAAATTGAACCTGGTTGAAGACATGTCCAAAGTTGAAGTCAGTGACAATGTTTGTGAAATTTGCCAGCTTGGGAAGCAAGCAAGATTGCCTTTTCCAGTCAATAAGGCATGGAGAGCTCGAGACAAGCTCGAATTAGTCCACACTAACATTTGTGGACCAATGAAGTCTTCCTCTTTGAATGACAGCAAGTATTTTGTGCTGTTTATAGATGATCTAACTAGGTTCTGCTGGGTCTATTTTTTGAAATAAAAGTCAGAGGTGTTTGAAGCATTCAGCAAGTTTAAAGCTCTAGTTGAGAATCAATCAGGCTGCAAGATTAAGGCTTTAAGATCAGATAATGGAACTGAATACTTGTCTGAGAAGTTCCAGAAGCTGTGTGAGCAAGCTGGAATTCATCATCAGTTGACAAATATCTATACTCCTCAGCAAAATAAAGTCTGTGAAAGAAAAAATAGAACAATACTCGACATGGCTAGATGCTTACTGTTTGAAAGCAAATTGCCAAGCAATTTTTGGGCTGAGGCAGTAAACACTTTAGTGTATCTGCTCAACAGGCTGCCTATTACTGCTGTAAAAGATAAAACCTCTTTTGAAGCTTGGTATGAACTCAAGCCAACAGTGTCACACCTAAAAGTGTTTGGTTGTGTCTGTTATACACTCATACCAGCTGAGAAGAGAACCAAAATTGAAAGAAGATCTGTGCCAAGGATTGTTGTGGGTTACAGCAATACTAAAAAAGGCTATAAGGTGTTTGATCCTTCAATAAAGAAGATTCTGGTGAGCAGAGATGTGAAATTTGATGAAGAAAGAGTATGGAATTGGAATGGGACAAATGCAAGTTTGAGTGAAGAAGATCAGCTAGACAGTAATCTAGAACCAGCTGAAGAAGGGCCAATTTGTGATGATTTTGATGATGTGCCTATAAGAGGGACAAGAACCATTGCTGACATTTATCAAAGGTGTGATGTTGCAATAGTTGAGCTTTCAAATTTTGATGAAGTTGTCAGAGAAGAGTGCTGAAAAAGGGCCATGGAAGCAGAAATGCAAATGATTCACAAAAATGATACTTGGGAATTGGTTGACAGACCAGATCAGAAGAGGGTTATTGGTGTGAAGTAGGTGTTTAGAGTCAAGTACAATACTGATGGATCTTTGAACAAACACAAAGCAAGACTTGTGGTGAAGGGATACAGCCAGCAGTATGCCATTGATTTCATGGAAACATTTGCTCTAGTTGCAAGGCTAAACACAATAAAGTTTTTGTTTGCCTTGGCTACTCAGAAGAAATGGAGAATACACCAGCTTGATGTCAAGTCAGCATTTTTAAATAGTTTCCTCAAAGAAGAAATTTTTATTGAACAACCAGATGGGTTCAAAGTGTCTGGTGAAGAGAATAAAGTCTACAGGCTAAAAAAGGCCTTGTATGGTCTAAAGCAGGCACCAAGGGCCTGGTATGATAGGGTTGATGCATACCTATCTAGGCTAAGGTTCGAGAAAAGTGTAAGTGAACCTACACTTGATGTGAAGAAATCAGAGAATGAAACCTTTTTGATTGTTTCACTTTATGTGGATAACTTGCTAGTAACTGGAAGCAAAGAAAAGATGATAGATAAATCCAAAGTGCAAATGTAGAATGTTTTTGAGATGACTGACTTGGGAGAAATGACATATTTTCTTGGCATGGAAGTAATTCAAACTGACCAAGTCATCTTCATAAGTCAACAGGCTTTTGCACTAAAGATTTTAAACAAGTTTTGTATGTCCAATTGCAAAACTATCAGAACACCAGTGGCTCAAGGTGAGAAATTAACAAGCAATAGTAGTCATGAAAGAGTCGATGAGAAGGAATATAGAAGCTTGGTAGGTTGCTTGCTTTACTTAATAGCTACTAGGCCTGATATCGTGTATGATGTTAACTTACTATTCAGATTCATGCATTGTTGTGATACTGTCCATTTTAAAGCAGCTAAGAGAGTTCCCAGATATGTGAAGGGGACTTCAAATTTTGGAGTGAAGTTTGAGAAAAAAAAAAGAGCTCAAGCTGACAGGGTATTCTGATAGTGATTGAGCAGGGTCTATTGATGATATGAAGAGTACCTCTGGATATTTTTTCACTCTTTGCTCAAGTGTCTTTTGTTGGAGCTCAAAGAAGCAACAAACTGTTGCTCAATCAACAGCTAAAGCAGAGTATATTGCAACTACTGTAGCTTTTAATCAAGCCATTTGGCTTAGGAAGTTGTTGTGTGATTTGAATGAAGAACAAATTGAAGCTACTGAAATCAGAGTTGATAATCAGTCAGCAGTTGCCATATCCAAAAATCCAGTCTTTCATGGCAAAACCAAGCATTTTAAAATTAAGTATCATTTTGTTAGAGAGGCTGAACAATCAAAGAAAGTTAAACTGGTTCATTGCAGCTCAGAATATAAGTTTGCTGATATTCTAACTAAGTCACTCGGTACTACAAGGTTTAATGTTTTAAGAAGAAGCATTGGTGTTTTTTGCATACAGTCCAAGGAGGAGTGTTGAACTTTGGCCTGCAATGCAACATGAAACCAGCAGCAGACCAGCATTGAAACAGAACCAAATGTAGCAGCATCATTTTTTTCTTTTGTTCATTTGTAACTTGATTTAGTTCTTTTGTAATTTGTACTTTAAGTTAGTAGGATTTGTTGTTGATGTAATAGCTGATATGTCAACTACATTTTGGGTGTAATTCAAGCTTCTTTTTTTTAGTCAATACTTTAGTGGGAGCAGTTATGTATTAGGAAACTGTCATGTAACTTATATTTTAATATTAATGATATTTCATGAAGCAGTTTCATTTTTTTGGATTCAAATTTTGAACTCTCTCCTTTGCAACTGTTTTTCTCTTTGCTTCTTTCTTCCTTATTCTATGTCCTAATCACCCCAACAAAGATGAAGAGTTATCAGAGACGGGCTTAAGGGAGAAGATGGACAGTTCAGGTGTACATATATCTGAAATGGGTAGAGCAACCGAACAAGAAGGAAATGGGTCCGCATCAACATCAAAATCGGAATCGAAATCTGAATTGGAGTAGTGGAACCGACGCAGGTAAGTAGAGAAGGGCTTTCTGTTAATGGTGAAAGATACAATTCATTAAATGCGTTGTTTTGGGAAAGAAAATAAGGTGGCGGATATGCTCAAAGTAGTGGGGAATTTAGACAATCTCTAGACGTGGTTGAGCTGGTAAATTAAATGTTGATTTAGAGTGTGTTGAACTAGACAAGGGACTAGAAGCTTGTGTGGATTTTGTGAATAATAAAGAGGTGGAAGCTGGTGGGTTCCATGATGAAGTATTAGGTTTTGAAATTGATAGGGTCAATGGGTCTCAAGTAGGCAAGATTATGGACATAGAGGTTGTTGGCATGGGTGGTGAAGCTTTGGCCCAGTACAATGACCTGACCCCCAAAACGAGCCCAATAGAAATTAAAGACGAATTAGATGGTGGGATTTTAGTGAGCCTTGAAGATGCTAGTACAGAAGGTGAAAGGCATTCAATTGCGAAGTTGAATGAAGCACAAATGACTAATGAAAATGTTATTGCAAGTGGGGATAGCGATCATAGGAGCGTATCACCTGGTGTATATTTTAAGGAACTGCCTATTGGCCGCAAAGTGAGATACATGGAACGGTGGAAGAGATAATAGAACAACTGATGACCTCGTCTGGAAAAAAAAGTGAAAGAAAAGCGAGGGGGAGAGGAAAGGCGATTGGGAAGAAAGAGGAGAAGAAAGCTAGCCTGCATTCAAACCGTATTGTCAATGCTTCATTAACAGACTCGAGTTTTAGGAATTGAAAGAAACTAATTCTCAGAAAAGCAGAGGGAGCCTACAGGAGAATGAAGAGTGGCTAATACCATAATCAAATTTGCACATGTTTCAATCAATTTTGTTACGTTTTGGTGTTCCATGAAGAAGTTATTTTAATGGCTGATTCAAATGCAATGAGTACACAAAGAGTAACCATGATTCAAATGAAAAGTAAATACTAATATTACAAGAATTAATCTTCTATTTCAATTTATCTATAACGGCCTGTTTTTCAGCAGTGTCAGAAACAGTAATTTCGGGACCACAAATCCGACGAGTAAGTTCGTAAATATTATTATTTAATATTTACGAGTCAATTATGGTTTTTAAAAGGTTTTTTATATGGTAAATTATGCTATTCGAATAATTAATTAAGTTCAAGTGGTAAGACCCAAAGGTCAAGTGGTTTTAGAAAATAAGGTATCGGGACCTTATTTCTATAAACCGAGCCGTAAATATTTTTATAAATATTTAAGGAGTGTCATTAAGGTCGTATTAAAGTTTCGTTAAGAAATTTAATGTTTCGATAGTTAATTGATTAAAAAGGACTAAATCATAAAAGATGCAAAAGTTGAATTCTAATAATTAAAGGTGTTAAATAGTTAAGGAAAGGTAATTAAATGGATTTATATGGTAAATATACCATATTATAAATGAGTGGACGGTTAAAGCATGAAATAGGTTGAAAATGCATGTATAATTAAAGGGTAAATTAGTAATTTAATAAAGAAATAATTAGTAAAATAAGATAAAAATTGATTTTCATCTTCCAAAATCAAGTTCCACCGAAATTGAAAGAAGAAAAATCCATGGAAGATGAGCAAGATTCGGCTATGGCTATATCTATGCATGGTAAGCCATTTTTCACCCGTTTCTTTAAATTTTAATGTTTTTTAGATCGTTGCAACTAGGTCCAACTAGCTCATACTTTCGATTTTCAAACTGTTAAAGATATTGAATGTTGCCATTGATGATCTATGTGATTTTAGTTATTTAATGATGAATTTTAAATGTTGGTTGATATTCAAAAGTATTTTGTTAAGTAATTTTAATGAATTTTTTTATTAAGGACTAAATTGTTAAAATAGTAAAAATACAAGATTTTCTATGAAATTGTTGCATAAATGGGCTATATTGGATGCCATCAATATTCGGCTGTTATGAATTTGCAATAAAAATGGCTAATTTGCATGTTTTAGGCTCAGGAACTAAATTGAATAAAAATGAAAAGTTGAGGGCAATTTTGTAAAAATGTCATAAATGACTAAATTACATAAAATAAATTGTTTTACTATCTAAATTAATGAATTGAATGAAATTAGTAATTTATATCATGATCGAGTGAAAAATCGAGGAGAATAGAAAATTACCAAATAACCCCTGTACTTTGACATTTTGCGATTTGGCCAAGTAAGTTCGTACGGTTAAAATTTAACATTTATATACATAGGTGATTGGTATTACATGATATAATATATATGTTTCATTGTTGGAAATGAATCATTATCTAAGTTATAATTTTAAATTTGATATTCGGTTTGAATTGAACGCAGGATAGAGTACATTCGTGTTTTGGTGTGTTACGGGGGTTTGGAGTGGAGATGGTATTGGAGGGAGATATATATATATATTACCCAAGTAAACCAAGGTTCAACATTTGTTGTGAACTCTCGCGTTATACTTTCTGTTTGGCGTAATTCTAGTGGATCAGCTCTTGTGAGCTTCTGTTCAGCTCTTATGAGCTTTTGTTGGCGTGTTTTGGGTGGACCAGCTCTTATGAGCTTCCGTTTGGCGTATTTCGGTTGGATTAGCTCTTATGAGCTTCTGTTTGGTGTGTTTAGTTGATCTGACGATATACTCTTATCTGTAAGTCGTTCTTCGAATGGAAAATCTCAGTAAGGTAATATGTTTAATGAATTTGAAAGATTTGTTATTTATTGAATATTGATCTAAACATAAATGAATTCATCAGTTGAGATTGTGGATGATGCTTAGGTTTGTGCTAAGCTTATGGTTACATTATATCATGTTAGTATTAATGATACACATTGAAATGGTAAGTGGCCAAATGGAAATATGCTTATGTTCATGAAAAGGTGGTAAGATTCAAAAGGTGTATTTTTTTTAAATAAAATGGTTTATCATGTGATTGACCCCAAATGAGTTATATTCATAAATGCACTAACTTGTGTATTGATGATTATGATTAGGCTTATGTCAAGCTTGAGATTATGATTGATGTTTATGCTTATGTCTGGTATTATACAAATGAAACGGGTAAGAAAATGTAATGAAACGGTAAGTTCAATATTGAAATGTGATATGATGAAAAAGGGATTGATGAATTGAATGATGTATTTATATATGAGAAATTACGTATGTTATGGATGAACTTACCTATGATGTGAATAAATATATTAACTAGTGAATTGATGTTGTTATTTAAGTTTATGCTTAGTAAATGAAATGGAAAGGAAGTAAAGGAAGTAATTCATAGTTTTATGAAAAAGTTAATGATTGTGTATAATGATTTATAAAATCCTATGGTGTTAGGAATGAAGAATATATATATATGATGTTGATAGACTTACTCATTTATGAGTTGATGGTTATGTAGTGGATCAATCTTGAGGCATTGGTATAGGTTTATATTTAATCTATTAAGTTCATTGTTGAAATGGCATGTTATGTTTAAAGTTTATACGAGTTTACTAAGCATTCATTGCTTACGTAGTAATTTTCCTTTACTTTAAAGATTATCAGAAGCTCGGTCGAGTTGAAAGCTTGTCAGAGATCTATCACACTATCCAACGATTATATCGGTAGATTTGATATCTTGATCAAGGTTATAATGACATGTATAGGTGGACTTGTGTTAATGAACTAGTTGTTATGTTTGGCTTGTAAATATGGTAATATGGTTGGTGAGCTTTTTGCATTTGATGTCTTGATGATTAGTGTTTTTATTATCAAATTGATGCATGGGTTAAATGGCCAAAGTGGTATGTGTTGGCATGGTTGGAATGTGGTCAATTAGGTTACGTGTTGATATGGTATTAAGCTAAATATATATGGATGAGTTATGATCAAATATGTATAAGTTTAGGTATATGTGTGTTTGAGATGCATGAGAATAATGGTTCAAATGGTAAGTTATATTGACATGGTATAAGTCAATTATTGTATGTTTTAAAATGGTAGCAAGGTGACCAATTGTGAAAAATATAACGTCGGTAATGACAAATATATCGCAAAGAAAAGAGAAATAAAAATAAAGAACACACAGATTTTACGTGGAAACCCTTTCGGGGAAAAAACCACGGGCAGAGGAGAAGAAAATTCACTATGTCGAATTCGAATCAGTTTACAAGAGGAATAGACTATGTCTATTTATAGGCTTGTAAAGCCATATTCTAATAGGAGTGTAGTAAGATTGAAACTCCTTATTCTAATCAATATCCAATAGATGGAGTTTAATAAGGTTTAAAAAACCTTATTTAAAATAAAATAAAAGAAGTGTAGTTCTATAGGGATTCTTCTTTTATTTTATTTTACCATTGTATTTTATTTAAATAAGGATTCGGGTAACTTAATTCTAACAATCTCCACCTTGACACGAATTCTAAATAAACAAGTTCTTCATCGCGAACTCTTAACGAACAAGTTCTCCACCTCTTCCATAAAACCCCTTAAGGGTTTAACTTCAACAATGAACACTAACCAAGTCTAAGCAATGCTCAAACTTGGTTATAGGAAGTGACTTGGTCATCATATCTGCAGGATTTTCATGAGTACTAATTTTGCTCACAACAATATCACCACGAGCAATAATATCACGAACAAAATGATACCGAACATCAATGTGTTTTGTTCTCTCATGAAACATTTGATCTTTTGTAAGGAAGATGGCACTCATTTGTCACAAAATCTTGTCTTTGATTTGAAGGTCTTCATTGAGCTTACTAAAGAGTCCTTCAACCAAATAGCTTCTTTACAAGCCTCGATGTCGCCATGTACTCACTTCAGATGGTAGACAAAGCGATCAGTAGTTTGCAAAGTAGCTTTCAACTGATTGCACAACCTCCGATTGTAAAGACATAACCAAAGTGAGAGATCTTCTTCTATTAAGGTCTCCAAAAAAATCAGCATCAACATACCCAATGACTCCATCTCTAGTTCTTCCAAACTGTAAGCAAACATCGGTAGTACCCGTAAGTATCTTAAAATCCACTTTGATCGCTTTCCAATGTTCTTTACCGGGATTCGCCATGTATCCGCTAAGCTCGCACTTGTTGCATATGATAAATGCGGGCGTGAACAAACCATAGCATACATGAGAGATCCCACCGCACTAGAGTATGGAACATGTGACATGTACTCAATCTCATCATCCGATTGCGGAGACAAAGCCGATGAAAGTCTAAAATGGGCGCTAAAGGAGTACTAACGAGGCTTAGCACTCTGCATATTAAACCCAAAAGAAGTTTCTCAATATACCCTTCCGACTTAGGTACAATTTACTTGCTTTTCTATCTCTAAGAATCTCCATACCAAGTATCTTCTTTGCTGGTCCCAAATCTTTCATCTCAAATTCTTCACTTAGTTGGGCTTTGACCTTTCTTATCTCTCATTTATCTTTTCTGCTATTAACATGTCATCAACATAAAGAAGTAGATACACAAAAGAACCATCACTGTTTTTCTTAAAGTAAACACAATCTGTCAAAACTACTTCTTTTAAAATCATGAGAAGTCATAAAGGAATCAAACCTCTTGTACCACTGTCTTGGTGACTGTTTCAAACCGTAAAGGGACTTTTTCAAAGAAGCAAACATAGTCCTCTTTTTCTCGAGATGTAAAACCCTCCGTTTGTTGCATGTAAATATCTTCCTCAAGTTCTCCATGTAAAAATGCAGTTTTTACATCTAACTTCTCAAGCTCCAAATCATGCATGGCCACAATACCAAGCAAAGCTCGAATCGAACTATGCTTCACAACTGGGGAGAACACATCTGTGAAGTCCACTCCTGGAATTTGACTGTAACCTTTTGCAACAAGCCTTGATTTATATTTGGGTTCTTCAACTTCTGGAGTCTCTTCTTTCTTTTTAAACACCCATTTACAGCGAACAACCTTTTTACCTTTAGGAATTTTCACAAGATCCCATGTTCTATTTTTATGGAGTGATTCCATCTCCTCTTGCATAGCAAACATCCACTTTTCTGAGTCTTCACAGCTAACTGCCTCAGAATAATTAGACGGCTCTTGGTTTGCATCTATATCTTCGGCCACATTTAAAGCATAAGCAACTAGATCAGCCTCGGCATACTTCTTTGGAGGTTTAATTTCTCTTCTAGTTCTATTTTTGGCGATAGAGTATTGTGGTGAAGAAGCAACTCTATTCTCAATTTTTGTACTGACTTGAGGAGTCGACTCTATATTAATCTGATGCTCCACCTGCTTTTTATTTTCTTTATTGGAAGAGTCTTTAAGAGATAAGTTAGGTAGCATAGCAGTTTCATCAAAAACAACATCTCTGCTAATCAGAACTTTTCTATTTTCAGGACACCGTAACTTATACCCTTTTACACCAGCTTTATAACCAAGAAAAACACATTTAATGGATCTTGGTTCCAATTTTCCATTATCAATATGAGCATACGCAGGACACCCAAAGATCTTTAAATCAGAATAATTAGCAGGATTACCAGACCATACCTCTTGTGGAGTCTTTTTCTCAATGGCAATAGATGGAGATCAGTTGATCAAAAAACATGCAGTAGAGGCTACTTCGGCCCAAAACGACTTTGGTAAGTTGGCATTTGACAACATACATCGAACTTTCTCCATGATCGTTCTGTTCATTCGTTCTACAACACCGTTTTGTTGTGGAGTATGACGAATCAAAGTGTCTCACGATCCTTCGACTTGCACAGCTTTATTAAACTCATCGAAAAAACTCTAAGCCATTATCTGTGCGGAGGTGTTTTATTTGTTTTCCCGTCTATTTTTCAATCATAGTTTTCCAAGACTTAAATGCGGAAAACACATCGCTTTTCTACTTCAGGAAGAATGCCCAAACTTTTATGAAAAAATCATCAATAAAAGTTAGCATATAATTAGCTCCACCTCTTGAAGGCACTCTTGATGGCCCCCACAGATCAGAATGAATATACTCTAATGTTCCCTTCGTGTTATGGATTCCTCTAGTGAATCGAACTCTCTTTTGCTTCCCTAAAATGCAGTGCTCACATAACTTCAATTTGCAAATTCCTTGCCCATCAAGAAGTCCTCTTTTGCTCAATTCTGCCATGCCATTCTCACTCATATGCCCTAGGTGCATATGCCAAAGTTTAGTAATATCATCATCTGACAAGGAAGAGGAAGCGACAGCTGCATCACCAATAATAGTAGAACCCTGCAAAACATATAAATTTGGCAGTCTTTCTCTGCCCTTTCATCACAACGAGGGAACCTTTGGAAATCTTCAAAATCCCATTTTCAGCTGTGTATTTGTACCCTCTTGAATCAAGAGAACTCAACGAAATTAAATTTCTCTTCAATTCGGAACATGCCGTGACGTCACTAAGTGTTCTGACAACTCCATCAAACATCTTAACTTTAATTGTTCCAACACTGCGATTTTACACGAAGCATTATTTCCCATCAAAACAACACCTTCGGACAATCGTTTAGTAATTTGTAAACCAATCCCGATTGGGACTCATGTGGAAGGTGCAAAATGAATCAAGTATCCACTCCTCGCTCACTTTAGAATTGTTGACAGAAGTGACTAGAAGTTCACCATCGCTGTAGTCTTCTACAACATTAGCTTCACCGGAATTTTTTGGTTGTTTTCCCTTTTGATTCGCAGCCTTCCTTTTAATCTTGTTCTGTAGTTTATAGCACTCAGATTTAATGTGCCCTTTCTTCTTGCAAAAGTTACAAGTTTTACCTCTATTTGAAGACTTCGATCTACCCTTAGATTTACCGCGAGGATTCCGTTCCTGTGTCCTTCCACGATCATCATCAGCATTCCGATCTTGTCTCCTACGAATAATGAGACCCTCTCCCTGAGAGTCGGGTTTAACCACAAGATGCTACATCTTATCATACGAGGTCAAAGAATCATAAACCTCATCAACTGTGAGAGACTCACGACTATATAAAATCGTGTCTTTGAAGGTTGAATAAGACGGGGGGCAACGAACAAAGTAGAATCAACCCTAGATCTTCCTTATCATCATAATCGAACCTCCATGGCCTCCAAGTTTGAGAGAATTTCTTTAAACATCATTAAGTGTTCGTGCCTGACGCGCACCTTCCTCCAAACGATGAGCATAAAGACGTTGCTTCATATGCAACTTGCTGGTTAGAGTTTTCGACATACATATTTGTTCTAGCCTCTTCCATAATGTCGCGACGGTCTTCTCCTTCATCACATCTTGTAAAATTTCGTTAGACAAATGTAGATGTAACTGTGTTAACGCCTTTCGGTCCTTGCGTTTTTTCTCTTCCTCTGTCAATGTCGAAGGCATCTTATCTACCCCTAGCAGGGCTTCCTCTAAATCCATATGTGCAAGAACTGCCTGTATCTTTATTTGCCACAACGCAAATCTGGTGTTGCGATCCAACAGCGGAATTTCATACTTTGAATATGCCATTACCGTGATCGAGATGAAAAAACTCGGAAGCTCTGATACCAATTTGTGAAAAATATAACGTCGGTAATGACAAATATATCGCAAAGAAAAGAGAAATAAAAATAAAGAACACACAGATTTTACGTAGAAACCCTTTCGGGAAAAAAACCACGGGTAGAGGAGAAGAAAATTCACTATGTCAAATTCGAATCAGTTTACAAGAGGAATAGACTATGTTTATTTATAGGCTTGTAAAGCCATATTCTAATAGGAGTGTAGTAAGATTGAAACTCCTTATTCTAATCAATATCCAATAGATGGAGTTTAATAAGGTTTAAAAAACCTTATTTAAAATAAAATAAAAGAAGTGTAGTTCTATAGGGATTCTTCTTTTATTTTATTTTACCATTGTATTTTATTTAAATAAGGATTCGGGTCACTTAATTCTAACACCAATTATGCATATGTTTGGTCAAGTTGAATGCTTGCTCTTGAGGTGCCTTATATGACATATTGGTTGAATGAAATTTGGTCATTCGAATTGGTCTTATTATGCATGTTTTAGTTATATTTTAATGCTTGATTGTGTGTGCAAATGGCTTATAGGTGTGTACTTGAATTGGGTGAAAGAAATGGCTTGAATTTGGCCTATTTCTTGTCCACACGGCCTAAGACACGGGCGTATGTCTCAACCGTGTGTGACATATGGCCATGCAACAAGGTTGTGTATCCTGAAACACCCCACACCCGGCCCACGAGCCTGGACCGGATCTGGTATGTTCCTTAAGTAAACCGGTTTCAATGTTCTTTGTTACTTAGAGAAAATTTGTGTAATTTTAGAAAATTATCGTTTTGGGTTGGCTTAAGTTGGAAACCCATTTATTTTACTTAGAAATCATTTTATTATGGTGACAAAACAATTTTAGGGTTTATTTTGAAAGAAATAATTTTAATTAAACTTTAGTCAAAAATAATTCTTAACATAATAAATTAAAATAAATGCAGTAAAGAAATCCAACTTGGGCCTTATGGCCTTATTACATCAATCAAAACCCAAAAATAAAATTAAAGTACTTAGTAACAATAAAAGTCCAAATCTTTAAATTTCTCCTTGCGATGCATGGTCACCTTCACTCCTGCTAGGCCGACCCTGGTCTATTAATGCTCATCACCAAAAAAATATTCCCACAACGGGGTGAGTCAACAGACTCAATGTGTAACCAACACTAACATTCAATAGATCGAGGCATACATATTCATATCAAACACTTATTCATACAACAGATATCAATGATGATGCAACCCAACCCAAAACCTAGATGCCATCCGCTACACATCCCCGTACCAACCCGCACACACCGTGTGGGACTACTAAGTCGACCCTCCATCCGCTACACACCTTGAAGGCGATCATTGCAGATCGACGTGCTCATCGCCCATATAAAATTTGTGGCATAGCCACGAGATATAGTTGTGTCAAAAGACACCAGATTCGAATAATGTAACCGGTTACCACATTCGAGATAATGTGACCAAGTCACCACATTCGGATAGTGAGACCAAAGTCATCACATTCATTTCCCCTTTCTCATAAATCCCGAATGACCCATATTTTTATGCATCTCATACTTAAATTCACATTCATATATATTTTCACATGTTATAAAATAACATATTTCATAATCCTAATGGGAGTAGGAAACGTGCTGAGTACTTTTGTACCACATTAGGTACTTAGCCATATTCACATTAATATATATATATATATACATAGATTAAATATTGCCATGTATCATATTAAATGATAGTGGGGATTACACACTGATTAAGCAATGAAGTCCTTGAAATCCCGAAGAACCGATCTACTGATTTAGATCCTTAACTCCTATATTCGGTCAATCATTTAAACACATTAATAAACCTTTTGGCTTTAAAACCAAATCCTAGTAGGATTTGTATAACTGAAAACCTACCTTTGTTGCCGATTGACTTAAGAATCAAGTTCCAAAACTTTGTTGTATTCCTTCTTGCATTCGGCCAACATTAAAACACATCATAGGTTAGTTTCGACTTTTGGAAATAAATCCAAATACTTAAAATAGGCTTTGGCCGAATGTCTTAAACACATACCTTTGTGATCTCAAATCCCGAAAAGTATCCTTGCTTTCCTAGGGATGTCGAAATTCCTATAATCACATGTTAGGTTTAATCTAACATTAAAACTTAAAACAAGACCTTTGGATCTTATAGTTTCTTACCTTAGATCCCGAAATATTCCTCCTTGTAGTCAACAGTTGTAGAAACCCGAGAGATCCCCTTAATACTTCAGTCGACTACTTCCTTGCTTAGATTCACAGGGAGATTCGGCTATGGCTTCTAATGGAGAGGAAAATATTCGGCTAGGTTCCAACAATTACTTAATTTCGACTTGACAAAAGAAAAGAAAGAAAAGAAGAGAAGAGAGCACTAAGAATTCGCAGAGAAAGGAGGAAGCAAAAATTGATGAGTAGCCCTCCTTCCTTCCTTTTATAGCCGAAATTATCATCTAAGGAGTCCCTTACTTGGCCACCACTCCTCTATCTGATAACTTTATCCTTTAATTATCATAAATAAAAGAGTTTAAATCCAACATTTATCTCTTCAAAATAATCCAATTTAAAAATCCTTTATTTATCACCCTTTTTAATCGAATATTTATGAAAATAAAACACCTCCTTTCTAGAAGCATGTGCCGTCCACCTCAGTCTTACCTGAAGCAAAAATAAAACCTCCTTTATTTGCTTCCCAAGTGACTCGAACTCAGGCCCATTCCTCTTGCATATGGCGCCATTTCCATAGGCCCTAAGTGGCATCTTCAGACCACTTTTCCAAGCCTGTTTGTGTGTCAAATTTCACAAACTTTTTCTTTTAAGGCCACCTTGCCTTAATTTCCCCTTTTAAACCTTAAAACTCGTCATTTCTAGGTCATTTCTAAGTTTCCAAAAATTTTTGATCGGCTCTGTAAACTTGACATTTCCTTACATTTCCAAGTTTCCAAAAATGTTCACTTTCCATTTTCCTTACATTTCCTAGTTTCCAAAAATGTTCACCTTCCATTTTAAACTTAACATTTCCATACATTTTCGTGTTTCCAAAATGTTCATTTCTAACTTATTTTCACTCATTTCCTGTTTCCAAAAATATTCAAAATTTATTCATAATACTTAAAACATGTCACTTCATACAATTAAACCGAAAATGCATAGGCCCTATTTTAGGATGTTACATGTCCCCTGTAAGTTCTAAGGGTAGCAAGTTAGGCAGTTACATGGCTTGAGACACGGGCGTGTGTCTCAGCCGTGTGAGGCACACGGCCTAGCCACATGGCCGTGTGACCCCTACAATATGAAATTTTTCTAACTTTTTCCTAAACTTTCTAAATGTTTTTTATTTAATCCAAATTGTTTCTAAAGTGTTTCTTGGGCTTTGAAGGCTTGATTAAGGGACGATACGCATGTGTATGAATGGACTTTGATTTGTTTAATGAAATGATTGGAAATGTATGTTTTTAAGTTATGGTTTTAAGGTAATGCTCTGTAACCCTATTCCGGCGACGTATACGGGTTAGGGGTGTTACATTATCATTCTCGTCATCATCTTCCATCTTGATCTTCTTCTTCAACCTATCATCATTTAGACTTGTCATTTTTTGCTCGACTCATGGACTGGTCTAATAATCTTCGACCAACATTGGACTTCTGATGCAGTCAATTGCTTTGGATTTGTAAATTACTTATACAATAATAACAAATTGAAGATTTGTATAAAATTATAATTATAATACTAATTAAAATAAAAAAAATAAATTAAAATTAATAAGAACATACAATTATAAATTGAAGCTTTTATATTAGACAATGATAGGGGAAAGTGAATAAGGGTGAGTTTAAAACAAATTTAGTATAATATGTATTACAAACTAAATAAATGTGTGATAATGATGAATGAGTATTATAACTTTACCTTATTATTGATTAAAATGATCTTTCATCACTTTTCGGTATCTTTACCCTTTGACTATGACTTGAAATTTTCTCTTCGAAAAGTCATTATTACTTTAATACTTCATTATTGTTGAGACACTTCAAACTTACCAACATTAATAATCTCCAATTGTTTAATGCTATTTATAATTATAAATCTTAATTTTAATTTTAATTAGTATATAACTATTAAACTAATTAAATGATAATTTATTTAAAATACTATATACTATTAATAATTAATATACTCAATTGTGTATTTCAAAGCATTAAAAACTTTAGTATAAAAAAATGATATGATTTTATCTATTACTTTTACAGAAAATTTTATCTGTTATTCCTAATTGTATAGTTAAAATGAAATCTATTATTTTAAAAAGCACTTATTTATTTAATGTTATTTTAGTAATTAAATGAACATTAAAGGGTATTCTCATCGATTTAAATTTTTTTCCAAACTCGTCTTTTTATATATATTATAAAATTTTAAATTTCACAAAATATATCTAAAAAAATAATGAAATATGCAATAATTGTTTAATATGGCTTGCTAATTTAAAAAAAAAATTGTCAATTTAAAAAAGGCTCTATTTGGCAATTGGCTGATAGTTGATAGCTAATTGTAGTGACTAGTTTGACCAACTGATTTTATTAACCGATTTGACCAACTGATTCTATTAACTGTTTATTTAAAAGTGTTTGGTAAAACTTAGCTGATAGCTGATAGTGAATATTTTTGAAAATTCAAATAAACAAATTTCTTAAGTTCCTTATTTGCAAATATTAAACTTGTGTAAATTGATAAATATTAATAGTGCTTCAATATAATTATAAACTATATTCTTAGTGATAATTATGTCATGTTCTTAGTATGTAAATTAGTGATAATTACGACACACTTTGAATAAATTTGTCAAGTAGCATATTTCAACTAATATAAAGTTGCATAAGAAATCATTTTACACAAGTAAATTGAAAATAAATTAAGAGTACATAAATATTCAAGAAATAGATACATGTGGCAAATGGAGTAATTTTTGAGCAAGCATGGTCAACTATGTCATTCCACATATCTCATTCCCAATCAGCTGTAAAAAAATTTGCCCATCCCTGCGCTTATTTTGGATGTTTTAACTCAACAAGCTCCCGCAAACCTCCATTCACCAAACACTACAATTAGAGGGTTTGACTACTCAATCCTCCATTGGTGCCCAAATCATCTAAAAAAGGCCTAAAACTCTGTTTACCAAACACCCCAAAGACAAATCAAGAACACATGTTATAAATAGGTTGAGAATAAGAATACATATAACTAAGAAGAGCATTCAGGTCTTACAACGTGCTCAAAATCACACTTGAAGCAAATGCAACATAGTTGTTCACTTGATCCTTATCAGACTTAGAGTTTCTAAAGGTGTGTTCATCACTCTATGTAACACACAACACTTTATTTTTTTCTTTTTAGTGTTAGCACATTCAGCCTGAGTATGACCATAGCCAAAGGCTTGCATCACATTGGATGCCTTTCTTATTTTCTATCTCATTCTCCTATTTGACAACAACACCTTTGTTCTTGACCTTAAGAGTGTTCTTTGATGTTTCAAATTTCTTAAACCTTCTAGCTTGCTTACTAAAGGCTTTATTGAAATTCTAAGTAAGAAGATCAATGTGCTCTTGAAGTTCTTCATTGTAGAGGTATTAGAAATTTGACATTTCATCAACAACTTGGAGTGCAATACTTCTTTCTCTCTTTGACTTAACCCTATTGGATTCATCCAGGTTCAACTTGAAAGTTTGCAAAGACCCTATCAACTCATCAATCTTCAAGCTCTTCAGATCTTTGGCTTCTTCAATAGCGGTCACCTTAATTGAAAACCTTTCAAGTGGTGACCTCAAGACATTTTTCACAAGTTTAGAGTTTGAGTACTCTTCACTAAGGGAAAATGCATGATTAGACAAGTCACACAGTTTAGCATAAAACTCTCTTATCATCTTAGAATATTGCATTCTTAAAGTTCCAAACTTTGTGGTTAGCATCTACATCTTGGATTGCTTGGCAGCATTTGTTCCCTCGTGAATAGTTTGGAGAATTTCCTAAGCTTCTTTTGCAACAGTGTACTTGGAAATACATTCGAACTCTTTCATGCAAATACCACATAATATGGCATACAAGACCTAATAGTTTGCATTGTCAACTCTCTCTTCTTTAGTTGTCCACTCAACCTCAAGTGTAGGAACCTTTCCAGCATCAAAATCTACAATAGGGGCTTACCACCCAGTAAGTACAAAATGACATGCTCTCTCATCAATAGACTTTGTGTAGGCTTTTATTCTAGCCATCCAATAGGGATAATTTCCATTCTCAAGCATAAGAGGACGAGTAGTTGAAGAACCTTCCATTGTTAACAAACAACAACACTAGGATTTACCACTAAATACATTAAATGTCTAGTCTTATACCAATTATTTCTACTTACAGTTGATGTTTGCTTAATAAGAAAATTGTTAATGGAAGTGCTTGACTGCAGTGGCCATTACAGCATGGAACTACAAAAACTGTTGCAAATAAAAACAAAGGATGCCAAGGATTTGTTTACACGGTTCAATTTCTCTACATCTATGGAACTTAGCTTAGTGAGTAATTTCACTATCATTAATCACAAATAAAACAAGTGATTCACACTCTATCACTTTCCAAGTATAGAGATCTTACCTTTGTACCTAAAGGCTGAACACTCAACTGTAAATCCTCCCTTGAGAACTTGTGCAGTAAACACTTAAAAATGGTTACAATTTAGCTTGCACTCTCTTAAAAAACATATTCAAGTGCCCTCAATAAGCCCTCATACAAAACTTAGACAATCCTCAAAGCATATATCAATTTTGGCTTGTTAACATAGAATAACTCATTGAAAATAGCTATTATAACATAAACATTAAAAGTATAATCAATTGAAGATATGTTTTCCAAAATTAGCAATGTAATCTCGATTGAATCTCCACATTCTAAGGGTTGATTTGATTCATTCTAATCCAATCCAATCCAATCCAATCTTCAAAAGCCTATTTTCATATATGGACCTTAGTATATTCAGTATAACAACACATAAATAGGTCCAAAGATTTTTTTCCATTAAATTGCCAATCCAAATAAGACAAGTAATTAAATTTCCTCAGAAGCAGTCTGCAATGGGCACTACTAGATGTCACTCAGCTTCAACCTTCACATATTGTCTCAACAATTTTTTTTTATAATGTGAAATGTTGATAGTCAAAAGCTTAAATAAATAGTAGCGAGTAGGTGAATGAGAAAGCCGCATTGTACAAGAAGAATTCGTTCTTTTTTTTATGACACATTTAGTTACTAGTGTAATAATATGATAAAATTGGTTTTTTAACATTAATCCCATTATAGGTTCTTATTATATCAGCTCTTTTTGATACAATGCCTAGAACTACCCATAGCCCCTCCCAACCCTTAAATAGGAGGATAATGCTGATGCGTTGTGAACTAACTAAAAATTTGACTAAGACAAGTGTACTTATCAATTAACAGTATAGCTACGGTGAGCAAGGATATCATTCCCATGAAGACTATAATTACTAGGAATTACCGTCTTTATATTATTTAATTGAATAATTTGGGTGATGGGTTAAAAACTAAAATTAAATAAATTAATTAACTAATGAACACGACAAAGAACAAAACACGAAAACAATCGAATAACAATCAATAAGCGAAACAATACCCAGGAAAAAATTCACCTAGATTTCAGCTGTCAATATTAATCTAAATTACGCAATTTCTTTACTTAGTAACGTAATCAGTAGAAATCCCTAAATTATGCTAGTATCTCTTTCAAGAATAAAAGCAATTGACTCTAGGTTGATTAACTGAAATTTCTTTCTAATTAAAACCTCTATTATTGTTTTAACTCGTGCTATGGAATCCCCTATTAGATTTGAGTCTAATCCAGTAGATTTATGTCGTCCTATTTCTAGGATTGCATGCAACTCCACTCAATTACGTAAGATCTACTCTTAAACAGTGTCTATTCCTCCTTTGATTTAAGCACATAAAACATGGATCAATAATCTAGAAATATTAAACCAAGAATTAAGCACACATAATTGAGAATAAGATCTAAGTATTTACTGAGCAAAACAAAAATCAAACGATAGAATCCATCATAGGGTTCATCTCCCTTAGGTATTTAGAAAATTAGTTCATGCTTGAATATAAAAATATCCAAGATACAATATAACCGAAAGAAATAAAGAAACTCATGATAATCTTCTAAGAATCAACTAGGAATCTTCAATCTTAACGAAAATCTTCTTAAAAGTTGGCTTCAATGGTGTTTTTCGAGTTGTTTTCTTGAGTATTCTATGACGGCTCACCTTTATCTTCTTATTATTGTTATATATACATTTTTGAATGCCCGAAAAATCTAAAAATCGCGTTTTTTTCGAAGTTTAGTGTGCAGTCTTGTGAAAACGACACAACCTACCACATGGCTGTGTGGGTCACACGACCGTGTGGCCAGCACGTGTGGAATGGGTCAGCTCGTGTGGCTCCTGTAGCTTGCTCCGATTTTTAGATTTTCGCTCATTTTGATCCCAAGCTCTCTTAAGCATCAAAACATGAATTTAAAGGATTAGGAGCATAAAATTCACCATTAACATCGAATAAACACCCAAAAATGCATTAAGAATGATGTTAAAATTTGTTACTTTTGACATTTATCAAATGCGTTTCAACGCACTTAAACCAACATCCTCCTACATGGGCAACAATCGAGCTAAGGCTCAATCAACATATTAATATGAGAAAATTGTTAATTTAATACATATATGTTAAAATAATTAGGCATAGAATAAAAATTAATTAGTAAAAAATTAAATTTGAAATTAGATGGATAAGTAAAAACTCTAGTAAAAAAAAGACCTCTTCAAAAATAAGCAATAAAATTTTCTTCTCTTTACATAAACAAGTCTTGTGAACGACTAAAAATTACTAATTATAATTAGTTTATTGCTAACTCGTGAACTAAAACATGAAAAAAAAAATTACTCCTATCAAACATATCATTATATTATTAATTTAAGATTTTCTTCTTTTTATTTTTTTTTTTCCAATAAGTCTTTGGCTATGCTAGTAAGGTTCAAACATGGGATTTTGAATGTTCAAATTCAAATTCCATTATGTGTAAATCATGTGTGCGGGCTTTATTAGATGTATTTATGGGTCAATTTAGGTTTTAGATTGAACTTAAGCATGATAGTAACAAATTTTATATTTGTTAATGTTTGGATTGACACAAAATATGGGCATAAAATTTTACCTAAATTTGTATATATTTGTAAATGATTAGCTTAAGCCCATTTTAGAACAACCCATATTATTTTAATTTTTTTTGAAAATATTTATATTATTTTTATTTCAATATTTAATATTTTTTCATTTATTAAAATTTTATATACATCCAACTAACTTTTTTAATGTTTACATTTAGTATGATATATTACTATAGATTTAATTTTAATGTATTATAAATTACATCATATATAAAAACAATGTAATATTATAAGCTTAGAAAATAGGTCGGGCCATTCAAAGTTAGGCCTTGAACGTTTAAGCTCAAGCCCGATACATATTTTAAATGTATCATATTTTCAACCATTCTAAATTTTGGACAAACCTTTGAAGTTGGGTGGGTAACCTAATTCTTAAACAAATCAATTTATCAAATTTATAAAAAGCTAAAATATTGTTTTTAATAAAAATAAAATTAAAGGTTATAGTCATGTCCATTGTTAAGTTACTATGCTGATTGGCTTACGAAGAAAACAAAACCTAAAACCTACATGAATTTGTATATGCTATTGATAAATGTATTCAAATTATAACTTACAAAGAAAACAAACCCATTCAGACATGTTACAAATAGATACAAAACAAGAATCAGTTTCCATAGTTAAGTTGGCTTAAATGCCAATTGGACTACTTAATTATTATAATATTGAATGCACCGCTTTAAACAGAATTGACATAAATTAAGAAATAACCAGTATCCTATGAATACAATAGGGTATGTCTACCTATAACCACCACCATCATCAACCATAACATCAATTCTAACAAATAAACTATAACCGACAGCTAAAATGGTTTCTTTCCAGAATTCATCATGTAGCAAAAATCCTTGAATCGCACCTACAAGTCCTTTCCAGCAAAAATGGAGACAGAAAACGAAGGCAATAGATACACATGAACACCATTAAAATGAAAATAATTGTTGAAAATATACGGAGAATTTTAACTGTTAAAAAGGTTGGAGCTATGGAAGATATTGATTGGTCGAAGCATGCAGCAAGAACCGCAAGTAATACTTCAAGTGCTGGGGAAAAGGTTTAAGTAGCGCTAGGGTTAGGAAAAAGGTTACAATGAAGACAACATAGGTTAAAATATAGAAAATAAGAAAAAGGATTGACCCATGACTGGTGTCCCTATACTCCCAGGTAATTCCCTTTCATCAATACATTTAGTGACGATGGAGTTAGAAGAACTGTTGCCTTGCCAAACACCACCAGGTGGGCTAAGACTGGCTTGGTAGGTTGCAGTTAGAAGGAGCCCTAAAATGACTAATAAGGCATTGCGGTCATCGCCTCATATATTATCCATATCATGAAAAATTAGTAAGGATGCTTTTGTCACATACTTGACAATTTGTTTCTCCAACTCATGACTAAAGTTTGAAACTCTTGGAATAAAGCAACCCCGTAGAGCAGTAATGCTTTCTCTGCTATTATGGTTTTGTGCAACATCCAATGCTGTCAACATTTAATTTTAATTTTTCAATACAAAATGAATATGGTTCTAAACTACGCAATCTTGATCCCACCCAATTCTGAAAAAGAATGGTTGTGCTTTAAATGAATAACACCTTACATTGTCAACATTTTCTTATAACCTAGCAATTTCCCTGGATGTCAAGAACAAGAGGAGAGCCCTTCGGGAAAATCTGAACAAAAAGAGTTGACAAAACATTAATATTTTCCCTCGATGTCAGTATTATAAAATCCCTGTAGTAGTCGGATTATATTTTAATTTTTTTTATTTAAAGAATAAATAAATTAAAATTCCATCCATGTCAAAAATTGATAATCAAATAACTCAAAATTGATTTAGGTTTTGATTGATGATTTCAGTTGGGGGTTTCGATGCATTCTTCTTCTTGTTATTTCAGAATAGTAGCTTTATCAACACGCCAAATTATTTGAATGGCAACTTGGAAGTCCAAAAAAAAAAAAAAAAAGAAAAAGAAAAAGAGACAACTGCATAATTGTATTCATAACAGGCAACAGCCATATATAGTTCTATTCAAGGAAACCATTTCAGTGAACAAAACTGGAATTAATAGAAATAAGGATTAAAGGACTTACCTCATAGTACACTTGAAACCCTAAACCAAATAATAATAAAAATTAAAAAATAATGTCGATGTAGGAAATCGGTGGATCTGGGCTTGTGGATATCAAATGTTGTACATAGCAAAGAAAGGACGCATGCTTATCACAGTGTTTTTAGCAAGGTTTGCCGGGTTTGCAGTTGAGTGTTCCGGCATACTTGGTGAGTTTGGGGGCCATCTCACCGGGATTGAAAGGCATCATTTTGTTGGTACCGTATTTCTTGCTGGCTTTGGGATCACCGGATGAAACAAAAAAGGCACCGTTCTCGAAATGGTCACCCTCTGATATCCAGTTCCATTTCTTCCACACTTCGGGTGGTGCGTACTCCCTTTTGGTCACCTCCCTAGACGCGAAGTTGAATGGCGCGGTATACCTGTTGCCCTGGCTGATAATTGTAGGGTTGCGGCTGCCGCCAATGGCATACATGAGCCAGTGAGTGTAGTCGTTGTTGACGACATGGATAAAACCGTGTCGGCACCTAGGCATCCTCTCTACCAATCCTTTACCGAAGTGGTTCAAAGCGACGGTTATCTGCATCTTCTGGTCCTCAGTGTAGGAGTCGCTTGCTCCGAACAACAACACCTGCAATATTTCATTATACTTTTTGTTCAAAATCCTCGTTCCTACCTAGTTTAAATAGAAAAGAAAAAAAAAACAGAAAAAGGTTGTAATTACCTCATTGTGGTCAGTGAAATGGCAGTTGGAAATGGTAACGGCAGTGGAACCCTGAATAACATCGATAAGACCATCGGAGCAATTGGTAACCGAAAGATGGTCGAGCCAAATGTTGGTTGCTCCGAACAGAGAGATCCCATCTCCGTCGCTGGCAGTCCTTAACCCGAAGTGGTCTTCAGCATCCCTGATGGTGCCACCAGTGCCGGTAATAATGTGATGGATATGGAGGCCATGGATAATGACGTTCTTGACAAACTGGACCGTAATACCAGCACCCTTAGCAATCTGCACATTGGCTCCCCTAGCATCAATGGTCTTGTTGCTTGTAATAATGAGCTCCTGTTCCAGGGTGATGATCATGGATCCTTTGAAAGTGATCCAAAGTGGTCTTCTTTGGATGACTGCATGACGCAGAGTTCCAGGTTTGGGGTTAAGAATATCATCAGAAGGGTCAGTGACCACGTAAAACTCACCCTCCTTTCCACCGGTAGTACCACGAGCAAATCCAGGGGCACAATCGGCCAGCCTCTTCCTGTTTTTTTCCCAGTTAGGATCACACCGCCAGCAGCTATCAACGGGGTTGGTTATTTCACATGGACGATTTTCTTTCGTTCCCTTCAACACCCTTCTGGTGTTATTAAGCTTAATCATGGTTTTGGCAAATTGGTCATTGTAATGGTGGACCACCTCCTCAGGATTGGGGTGATAAGCCTTGTTCAGGTTCTCAATGGCTTCCAATTTCCGTGCCTTCCAATAATCGTCATATTCAGCAATGTGAGCTTGAAGGGTTGGGATTAGGACAACAAAAGACAAGGAAAAGAGAAACAAGCTATAACTATGAGCAGCTATCGTGGTTTTATTTTTTTTGTTTATAAAGCAAAATTGGAAAAGGTGTAATCAAAGCCCAAATCCTGCAAACAACAGGTTGGTTGCAGACAGGACCTTGATAGGAGAAAAAAGCCACACCAACTAGTTGAACTCAAGCTTGGCCTGCATGGAAGATGATGATCATGGTGGCATTTATACTACAGGGGATTCATTAAAATTAGCAAACACACGTTTAATAATTAAAAAAAAAAAAAAAAAAAAAAAACACTTGGCTACGAGTGTTTCCAACGGCTACAAAGTAGGGGAAAGGGGAAAACGTTCGGATTTTCATTTTTGATAAAAACAGCTGAGAATTTTCCTGCAAATTTGGTGCCATTTTGAATGCATAATTCCCTGCCGTTGGAAATTACAGATAAATTTTGGTCTAATTCTTCTCCAATCCCTGTACTCTTTTAATTTTTTAGATTCAATCTCTTTACTTTTAATTTCAAGAATTTAATCCTTTTACTTCTGATTTAAAGTTTTAAATTTCAATTAAATCTAAATATGTGATATCAATTGAGCTTTAAATTTTTAATTGGACCTTTCGATAAATAGGTATTAAAATTTAACTAAAGTTTATTAGTAGTTTTACCTACTAGATTTTAATTTTTTTTCTCAAACAAATTATTTAGATTCTAATTTTTAAATTAGATAAGTAAAGGATTAATTTCATGAAATTTTAAAAACTAAAGAGATTAAATTTTAAAAACTAAAGGATTAATTTTGAAGACCTTAAATAAACTCATTTTAGAGAAAAACAGTAGTTGTACTTTTGACGGTGTTGTTTTAGGAAAAAAATGTTGTTCGCCGCTTTACTTTGTAAAAACTTGATGTTAACTAATGCAGCGGAAAAACCATTATTCATGTCATTTTGAAAGTCTAATCACCTTATCGATTTATTTATTTTTCAAAAACGGTTTATTTGCAATGCAGCAAAAATTAGGGATCAATATCAAATTTTACTTAAGCCAGATATCATGCATTTTTCGGTTTTATGCTTGAGAAATCCATGCATGCAAAACTCCCCAAATGAAAAGTTACTAAGCCACAGATCAGAAATAATTGAAAATTACAAACCCAAAACTAATAGAGACTTAATAATACTTATTAAAAATAATCTAAGATCCAAGGTAATTCTCTGTATGCTGGGTCCGGTCCTAGTTTTGAGGTTTACTTGAAAAGTTAAACACTATGGGGGGTGAGCTTATGAAAGCTCAGTGTGAGTCGAACAGTTATTTAAATGGACATAAATATCAAATACAGTGAAACATGTTAGCATTAACAGAAGAACACAGAACCATCATTGGAATTTCATATCATTACATAGCCATTATCAAATTGATGTCAAATGGTGTATGAGCATGGGTCATCATTCATTTGAGTAACAATCATTAATTTCGATACCATTCAATACAACACAATACAATACGTAGCATAAGTCAATAACATTCGAGAATATCGTGAGCATGATGTAATGCAAAAAGGTTCCTACCCAAATCATTTGCTACATATCACGAGCTCCCCAGAACCCGTTTGCCAAACTCCAACGAATGTGAGCAAAGCTCGATGTGGTAAAACCACCGCATATCATAAGTGCAGAAAATCTGCTGAATAACCTATAATGCGATAAAATTGCCAATCCCCTTGGTACTCCAGGTGCAGTGCACGGACTACGTATAAATGCAGACTTAATATGCTACCGATACTCCATGGAACTCCTCTGTCAACCATAATAATTTCCCACCCCAATGCACATACAATATGTCACACAATCTCATACATAGCCATAATTCAATACTTTCACATTTAATTGGCATGTTCAACACGCCCTCAATTATCAAATACTTTCAGAGTATGGAATCAATAATCCAACTTTCATATTACCATTAAGATGGTATTGTTCACAAATCACAATTTCATGTACATTTACAACTTTTCTGTGTGCATGTATAGCGGTCTTACGAACATTTTATAATAATTCACTTTGTATGAATATATCATGCATAAGCCTTATTTTCATTCAAAAACATGCTATACATACAATCAATCATACATCAAATTAACCAAACATTTATGACAATGTCAATCCTTCAATCATTCAGTCAAACTAGCAATATTGCTACCATGCCAAATAGTTGGGACTCGAAACGTACCTGATTCGGCCACTCACAAATTTAATTACTTAGCTATTAAGCCAAGCTCAATCAGTAAACTAAATCACCAATTAAATCATAATAATTATCATTACCACTCAAGTTATTGATTTTAGGACCCACACCTTATTTTACATTCTTTTGCAGCACATTAGCGAATCTTGCGGTTTCTCTAATAAACTTTAAAACAAACCTAAATTAAAAATCAGTATAAAACTCAATTAATACACCTCTTAAACAGCCCCTAAAGACCCACTTATGGGTTCAATCCATTTGTCACAAATACATCAAATTTCTGAATCCAAACTAGTTAGATTTCTTACACTGATTTGAGGCGAATCGTACACGCGAATGTTTTTTGGCTTTACTGCTGATTTGGGGCATTTAAGTCGGCACCTAACACATTTAATTACTGAAAAATCAGTAGCTAATACATGATTAAAAATTTCTTATTTGATCAATTAACAACTTTTCCCAATATCTAAACCGAAATTATTCACTAGTTTACAATTACCCATACTTACACTTCTCGAATTGTCAGATCTGAAGTGCCGATTGATCAAGATTGATTTTCCCTAATTAACACATGTTTCAAGGCTGATTAGGAGGGGTTCAAGAACCCAAGGTCATGCTGGAAAAATATGGGAAAGAAATAAAGAAAAACAACCCCCACTTCTTGCCCATAGGCGCGTGCACCATCACCCGCGGTGGCCAAATTGGGGCTGATTTAAAACCACTTTCAAGATCAATTAAAAAGCTGGAAAAATACCCATTAAATCATTAAAAATCTCCAAAATTCCAGATCTGGAAATTTAGGTTTTTATTTAACAAGACTTATCAAGAAATTGAGAGAAAATGAGATCTTACACAAGCTAGATGATAGAGGCGGCAATGACACTTTTTAGCAACGATAGGAATCGATCTTGGAGGTTCAAGATTTCAGATTTGGGGCTGAATATATTAGGGGAAAATGGCAGCAAGGTGGTGAAGGAGATGATGCAAAATCTTGTGGCAAAAAGAAAAGAAAAGATGATAGATCTAGGTGCTTATGGGCGACGACAACAATGGAGGAAGAAAGAAAAATTGTAAAACAAGAAAGAGAGGAGGAGAGAAGGGAAGGACGGCTAGGGTCGATGAAATATGATTAAAGGCTGATCAAACTTATTAAAAACAATATTTATACCTAGGTTGACAAGGGAATGGACGACACAAAAAAAAAAGGGATTTTGCAAAATTTAATTATTTTGCAATGGAAAATATTCGAACTTGGAACCTTAATTTAATTTCCATGCATTCTCATATTTCTTTTAACTACTGGGCTATTTTCTCATTTTTGAAATAAATTTGCAATATTTATTTTAAAAACAAGGTGTGTCACATACTAGGATTTGAGACAAAATTTATAAGATAATAACAATGGTGCGATAGAATGGATTTAAATATGAGTTTTAAGGAACATTTCACTAACACTTATCCAATAAACCAATACCTCATTTATTTCCTAAAAACGCACAAATAATCTCAAAAATTAGGGCATAACCATTCTCTCTCTTTCAATTCACAAACCCAATTCTACTAACCCCCAATTTTTGGGATGTTACAGAACTCGATTTTTTTTTTCGAATTTCGAATTCGAATCTAGTTGAATTTTTGAATTTGAATAACTCGAATAATTCGAATAAAGTTAATATCAAACTACCTAATAATTCGAATAATTCAAATTTCGAGTTCGAATCGAGTTGAAAATTAGAATTTCTCCCCCTTTATCCCCCAAAATCAAATCCCCTCACAAACTTTTTATCCCCCTTTGTTAGAGTTGTGTGACCCAAATTCTAAGAGATTGCTTGCAAGTCAAGTTAAACAAAATATATTTTCTTTCAAGAAGATTTAGTATTTATTAGTATAATATATTTAGCATTTATTAGCATAGTTTATTTGACCTACTAATTTAGCCGATAAATAGGTTCTTTTAGAACCTTAGAAATTACACCCATTAGAGATTAGAACTCATAACACATTTAAAGAATTTTGTGTTTACGTTTTGAGGGTTCTTTGTTTTTGGGTTTTCGGGATTTAGTTTTTATCTCCATCTTTTGTACTCTTCATTCTTTTGCCATTATAGTAAAATTATCTTTACCCGTGGTTTTTTATCCTCTTTGGAGAGGTTTTTCCACGTTAAATTTGTGTTTTCAGTTTTTCAATTTATTCCGCTATTTTTTTCTTGTTGCTTAATCGGGTTGATCCTAACAAGTGGTATCAGAGCTGGTTCAATTTTCATAGATCAGCCTGTTCAGAGATGGCAGTAACAAGGTTTGAAATTGAGAAGTTCGATGGTGAGACAAATTTCAATCTGTGGCAAGTTCAGATGGTGGCAATTCTAGTTCAAACCGGCTTGAAAAAGGTTGTTACCGGGAAAAAGCCTGAGAATCTAAATCAAACAGAATGGGAAGAGCTTGATGAAAAGGCATTGTCTACAATCCAGTTGTGCCTCGCGAATACAATATTACAGGAGGTATTAATGGAGAATACCTCATCTGCCTTGTAGAAAAGGTTAGAAACTCTTTATGTAACTAAGTCTCTAGCTAATCGTTTAGTGTTGAAACAACATCTATTTACGTTTCGCATGAACGAAGGTGAGCTTCTTAGAGGTCATATCAGTCAATTCATTACTCTTTTAAATGATTTAAAGAACGTTGAGGTTCATATTGACGATGAAGATCAGACTATGCTATTATTGTGCTCTTTACCCTCTTCATACACGTCTTTCAGGGAAACCTTGATTTATGGCAGAAACAAACTCTTGTTCGAAGATGTGAAAGTTCATTTGTTGAGTAGATACAAACTCGATAATGAGTTTGGTTTGGATAGCAAGGCAGATAGGCAAGCTTCTGTTTTGGTAGCATCAAAGAAACGAGGCAAAAGGTGTCGCTATTGTAAAAACTTAGGTCACGTCAAAGCAGATTGTTATAAACTACGAAATAAAAGAGCTGCTGAGAGTAACGAGGAAGATGTAGCTGGGGCTAATTTGGCCAATGAAAGCGGTGATGATTTCTTGTTAGTGTCAACGAGTGATAACTCCAAGCTCACGTCCGAGTGGATCCTAGATTCGAAATGTTCTTTCCACATGTGTCCCAATAGAGAATGGTTCTCTACATACAGTTCGGTTGAAGGTGGAGTTGTGCGCATAGGAAACGATTCATCTAGTAAGGTAATTGGTATTGGTACTGTTAAAATTAGGATACACGATGGGACGATTAGGACACTCTCAGATGTCAGGTATGTACCTGATTTACGAAAGAATCTCATCTCCTTGAGTATTTTAGACTTGAAAGGATGCAGAATCAACATCGAGTCGAGCGACATTAAAGTATCTCGTGGAGCTCTCGTTTTGTTAAAAGGTAAAAGAACCGCGATCCTTATATTACGGAAGGTTCTCACGTGGATCGGTGAAATCGGACGTCCCTCGTCCGTTACGGAGTTGAAGTCAACTCATTTGGAGCGGAGGCAACTTGGTCATAGGAGGAAAAAAGGTATGACCGTTTCGTTGAGAGAGGTTCTCTTTTGGACACAAGTTTTGAAAAGTTAGGGCACTATGCTCGTGAAGATCAGACCCGGGTTAGTTTTGATTTGGCAGTGCACAAGTCGAAGGCTAGAAGTATTCCAGCTTCTAAGCATAGATTCGACTCAGTTAATTCCCTGCATAGTTCAAGATAGGCCCGTGGTGGGCTTTGGCAAAGATGGCGTTGTAAGAATTCGTGTCAAGGTGGAGATTGTTAGAGTTGTGTGACACAAATTCTAAGAGATTGCTTGCAAGTTAAGTTAAACAAAATATATTTTATTTCTAGAAGATTTAGTATTTATTAGTATAATATATTTAGCATTTATTAGCATAGTTTATTTAACCTACTAATTTAGCCTATAATAGGTTCTTTTACAACCTTAGAAAATACGCCCATTAGAGATTAGAACTCATAACACATTTAGATAATTTTGTGTTTACGTTTTGAGGGTTCTTTGTTTTTGGGTTTTCGAGATTTAGTTTTTATCTCCATCTTTTGTATTCTTCGTTCTTTTGCCATTATAGTAAAATTATCTTTTCCCGTGGTTTTTTATCCTCTTTGGAGGAGTTTTTCCACATTAAATTTGTGTGTTCAATTTCTCAATTTATTCCGCTATTTTTTTTTCTTGTTGCTTAATTGGGTCGATCCTAGCACCCTTACCTCCAAATAATTTTACTTCCCCCCCCCCCCCCATTTTACTCCCCAAAATCAAAATCCCTCAAAAATATTTTATTTCTCCCTCTTTACCCCCAAAAATCAAATCCCCCCACAAAATTTTTATCTCCTTTACCTTCAAAATTTTTTACTTTCTCTCCCTCTTTTACTCCCAAAAATCAAAATCCCCAAAAATATTTTATTTCTCTCTCTTTACCCCCGAAAATCAAAATCCTCCCATTCTTTTTCATCAGTCGCTTTTATTTGTTCACTTCAGTTTTTCTTTGTATGGTCATGTTTAAAAACTTTAAAGAAAAATATTTTAAAAAAAGATTATATAAAAATAAAAAACACTAAAATTATTTTTTTTTAAATTTAACTCGAACAAATATATTCGATTCGATTTGATTTAAATTCCATCTCACTTGACTCGATTTGAGAAAATTTCAAATCAAGTTAGGATAATAAAATAAGATTCGTCAACTCGATTAACTCAAAATTTTTTCATTTGATTCAATTTGATCGAACGCTCACTTCTAAGTAAAACCCTTCAACTCCTTGGAAATTATTAAGGCCGAAAAAAACTCAATTTGGTTGGTTAAGACTTGATATAATTTCATAAGGTTGAGTTGTTTGTTGAAATCATGTTTTGGGTGGGTTCAATTTTTTAATTAGTTAGGTTGGATTGAGTTTAATAAAAACATGAGATGATTATCAAAATTTTCTCTTATATATAATATATATGATAATAAAAGTTATATTAAAATTTGCCTAATATAATTATATTTAGAAAACAATTAATAGTATTATTAAAAATAAAAAAAATAAAAATTATTATTCTATTTTGATAAAATATAAAAAAATAAAAATGGTAGCATATTAGGTCGGGTGGGAGTCGAACGTAGCTTTGATTTTTTAAGCTGAGTAAATTAAGACGCTGTTTATTTACCAATAAAATATTTTTCATAAAATATTTTTTTTATTTTATTGTGTTTGTTTGGTGAAAAATAAATTACTATGGGAAAACATTTTCTAAAACACGGCTAAATGAAAAGGCTTTTTTATGGAAAACGTATTACCCATTTTATTTCTCTAAGACATTTTCCATTTTCCTCCACTCTCATCACAACAGTCGTTCTCCTCCACTCTCATCACAACAGTCGTTCTCCTTCCTCTCTGTCCATCAGCCTCCACCTCTCCTCCTCATATCTGTTCGTTGGCCTCACCTTTGAATCCGAGTCTCGTCATCTCGTCGTCCTTACCAAGTCTGCATTTTGAAGAAACCCTAAAATCTAGCTTTCCAATCCTATCAAGGTATATCACTATCTTTTATTTTGATTACTCTGTAAATGAGCAGTTGGAATTTCCTTCATGGGGTTTAACTTGTTTCTTTTCTCTTTGGCTATTTCTCTGATTATTTTTGTTTTTCAAAGTTATTGTATTTTAGTTACTCTGTAAATTCGCTGCTTTCTCCATGGCCACTTGTGAGTTTCTCTTTTTTTCTTTCTATGTGATTTTTCAGGGTAAGCTGACCAAGATTTTAATTGGGGGTTTTGGTTGTTTTTCAAGCTTGGTTCTTGAATTAGCTTCTTTTTTTTTTTTTTTGGTAATCTCTTGAATTAGCTTTTGTGTGTAAGGGAAAGGGTATTTGGTATATTTGGTTTTTGTTTTGTTAAGAGACTGGGATTTTTTAGAATTGGAATTTGTTTCTTGAATTGTTAAGAGATTGGGATTCAAGACCGATTGCCATTTTGGGTTTTTATTTAGCATATATATCGAAAATTATTTTCCATTTTTTCATTTGTTTAATAGTCTGTTTCCATTTTTTTTTTTCATTTTTCGTTTGTTTTAAACTCTAAATGTTAACCTCTTGTTTTATCGAAGAAGATCAATCTGAATATTTTGTTGCAATGCAGCATGTTTGACACTATAAAAAGCTAGTTCATCTACCATTTTCTGTTGTCTGAAGTCTGAACTTTTTGGGTAAATGTGAAGATTCTAACTGTGTAAAGTTTCATGTCTCTTGAGGCGCCATTGGCTCGCAAGCATCTTCTGATGTATGCACTGTTGTAAGGCTTGAGTTAGCATCTTCCACCCTTTGCAGGCAATAAAAGTTTGTTTCTACTATACTGCAGTGAGAAGAAACCTGTATATTTTTGCCTTTGTACTTCGATTCTGACATGCACGCTCTGACATGTTTGATAGTTTCTGATTATGCTACCGTGTTATAGACTGATAAAGCTGTAAATTTGCTTGTAGTAATGTAATGTATCTAAGCTTGCATGACATGATGCAAACCTCGCAGGGCCACTACATTTGTTATGCATATTATGATTTTTAAGCCTGATGCTTTGCATTCTTTGCTTTGAGATGTAAGTCATAAATTAGATGTTGGAAATGCTTGAGCCTGATAGATGAATTCATAACTTTAAAAGTTCAGGAAACCTTTTTGTCCGATTATTAATCTGACATGACTTGTCTGATTGTCTCTTTACAAAATCAATAAAGATTTTTAGCAATTAATTATCTTATAATTGCACATTGATTTGTAATAATTGCATATTAATTTGTAATTTTTTGTGTGATCTTATGGCAAGCTTGCATCTTTTTTGTGGTGATCAAATATTTGTGTGGCATTATTTTGTGTAGATGGATTGTAATCAAGATCACAATGCAATTGTCGGAATCGTGGCTCTAGTTTTAGCTTTTGGGGCTCTTTGGATTAAAAATTTAAAAACTAGGAAGGAACTTGCTTCTCACCCTCGTGTGAATCGAGATTATGAAAGAGAAAATTATATTAATAGTATTTTATATAGTGGTGACCAGCATTTTATTGATGTGATAAGGATGAGACCGATTGCCTTTTTTAATTTGTGTGATATTCTTAGTAGAAATAATTTGTTACAATCAACTAAATCGGTACATATTAGGGAGCAAGTAGTTATATTTTTACATATAATTGGTCATAATATAAGGTTTCGAGTGATTGGATCTAGATATTATAGATCAATTGAGACAATTCACCGTTACTTTAGGGTTGTATTGAGAGCTATTTTGAAATTGTATAAACTAGTTATTAGATTACCTGATAAGTCAACTCTTAGTGAAATCAGAAACAATCCAAGGTTTTATCCTTATTTTATAGATTGTATTGGAGCATTAGATGGAACTCATGTTCGTGCATCCGTTCCACTTAGCATTCAAGGAAAATTTCGTAGCCGTAAAGGGGGGACGATAAAAATGTATTGGCTGCTATTACATTTAATTTGAAATTTTCCTATGTTCTTGCTAGTTAGGAAGGTAGTGCACATGATTCTCGTATTTTAAGTTATGCACTTTCACGCCCTAGAGGATTAAGAATTCTGGAAGGTAAGAATGAACATTAAATACCAAATAGTTCAAGTAAGCTCATAATTTATTAGTAATAATTATGTTTTGTAAAATTGTAGGTAAATATTATCTTGCTGATGCTGGATATGGCATCCGAAATGGATATATTACCCCATATCGTGGTGTCCGATATCATTTAAAAGAGTTTAGTGCTCAGGGGCCAGAAAATGCAAAGGAACTCTTTAATCTTCGTCATTTATCATTGCGAATCACTATTGAACGTGTTTTTGGGATTTTGACGAAACGGTTTCGTGTATTAGATATTGAACCATTTTGGAATTTTCAAACTCAAGTAGATATAGTTTTGGCTTGTTGTATCATTCATAATCATATAATGGGAGTTGATCCTAGTGATTTACTTAATCAAGGATTATACGAGGAGCCTGAGTCTGATTTGATAATACCAACTCTTACGGAGCGAGAAGAAAGAGAAGAAGCAAGAGAATGGTTTGCTAAGAGAGAGGAAATTACACAAACTATGTGGACTGATTATATGGCTAGAAATATTAGGTAGGTTTAGGGCTTAGGGTTATTGTTTTTATATTTCGTATGTTTTAGTATTAAAATTGTTTTTTTAATGTTGGTTGGATAATTATATTGAAATTAGTTTGTTGGATTTTGAAATTATTATGTCTTAAATTTGTTAGATATTGAATTTATTATGTTTTAAGCTTGTTGGATATTAAAATGATTGACAATGACAATTATTAATGTAGAATGGGTAAGGGAAACAAAGAAGGGACATCCAAGCAATTCAGGTGGACAAAATCGATGGAACATCATTTTCTTGAAATTCTAGCAGAGGAGGTCTAGAAAGGAAATAAGCCTTCTAACACTTTCAAAGCAATTTCTATTAATTGAGTTGCCGTAGCTATTTCTAAAAGATTTCAAGTTTAATGCGATGCGAAGCATGTGGAAAATCATTTGAGGACTGTAAAAAATTAGTGGCAAATTATATGCACAATTCGGGCTGAAAGTGGTTTTGGATGAGATGATAACATGAAAATGATCACATGTGATAGAGCGACATATGATGCAGCAGTGATGGTAATATATGTTAAGTATATTTCAATTATTTTTTACTTGTTATTCTAATTGTGTATAATATCCAACAAGCACACAAGAAGTATGAATCATTTTTGAATAAAAGCATTGATCATTATGATGAAATGGCTTTGGTTGTTGGCAAAGATATGGCAACTGGGAGTTTTTCCAGAACATTTGCTGACATAGATTTGAATGATGGTAACCAAGATTCAGTGCCTATAGACTGCGACAATGAAGAGATTGAGGAGGTAAGAACAAAAGTATCTTCATCTGGCACATCTAAACGTAAAAGAAAAAAATGCTCAAGAAAGTGTCGTTGATGAACAAATTGGAAAAGTTGCTAATGCTTTGGAACAATTTACTGCGGATAAGACACCACATCTTTAAGAAGAAGTGATGTCGATGGAGGTAGAAGGATTTGATGATGACTTCCTTTGTGGTGTGTTTGATTATCTTGTGGGTTATGAATCAGAGGCCAAAGCTTTTTTAGTTAAAAGTAAGAAGCATAGATTTATCCAAACACTAAAAAAGTAAATCATTTTTTAGAAATCATTTTTCGAAAAATATTTTACTGTTAAACAAATGGAGCCTAATATTTAATTTGGATTGGATGGAGGGAGTTATGTTGGAGGTATTATAAAGTTGGGGTTAGGGCGGGCAATACCCCCACCCTGTTATCATCTCCCGAAATTACAAATAATTTTTTGTCTAATTTTGTTTCCAATCCCTATATTTTTTAAATTTTGAAATTGATTTATTTTGTTTTTTTATACAATGCTCAGAATTATCCATGACCCTTTCTCAATATTTAAATGCGCTAAAACACACTCAAATTCACGTCCTTCCGTACTAACAACAATACAAATGGCAACTGAATTAAAACTTAATCAACAATTCTCTGACTTATAATTTTAAAGAATTTAATATTTCTACTTGTTTGATATAAAAATTAAAGTTGAATTAAAAACGTTGTCACTTGATTTCTATTAATTATGAAGATGTATTATCAGTGGGGCTTTAATTAAAAGTGTTATCAGTTAAACTTTTGTTTTTAAATCAGATCAGCAAAAGACAAGATTCCAAGTTCATTAATACTGTTGTTAATTGGACTTTTATTTTTTTAATAAGGCATTTAAATACTAAATTGCCAAAATTTTCAAGTTTAAAGTTCATTAATAGTCTTATTAATTGGACTTTAACTTTTACATTAGACGAGTATAGGACTAAATTCTTAAAATTAAATGTAGATAGATTAACTTTTAAAAGTTTGAAGAGTATAAGGATTGGATACATAATTAAACTTTTAAGGTGATTTTGAAAAAAATGTTTTGTTGGAAAAATCGATTAAGAAAGCAGTGAGCATTCCATAACGGAAGTTTAATTTTTTTAAAAAAAAATTGAGCCTTGTGATATTTATAGTAATAAACCCTAGATCGAATTATTATATGTGCTTTGAGCAACACAGTCTATGTCATTTCTTGGCATTCTACCAGACAATTTTATTCGCTATCATCGAATCCAAGCTTACTTTGAGTGTGGGCTTAAACAACACGAACAAAACATACAAAATGAAATCTTTGATTAACTTTCAGTAGGAAAGTTAATTTTCTCTCTTTGAGAAACTGAAAACTTTTAAACTTTGTAGAAAATAGAATTTATTATGTTAATAAATTATCACTATTTTCTGACAAAGTAACAACTCTCAATTGGTGTATCACTTGTATATCTTTAGGTCAACCCATAGTTCTTATTTATAGGAAAAAGTTATAAGAGTTTTACTTGAATAATGAATAATTAAATAATATTTTAATAGAAAATACAATATTCTTTTATATAGAATACTAAGAGGCGGCAACACACTCTAATAAACACTAGGGTTTGTCATCCCTCCCACTTGGGATGGGTTTGTTGGCCCTGTCTCTTGTACTAGAAATAATTATATGTGTTATTTAGATATTTAACCAACACTTATATTTTTATCAATTCTAATACTGTTAAAATCATGACAATTTTACCGTACTAGAATTTATGAGGAAATATATTTATTTGCTTCGTTCTATAAAACTGCAATGATTAATTATTTTAATTTCCACTTCAAATTCAATTATTTAATTGCAATCAATTAAATAATAATTCGAATGAATTGATTTAATTTTTAAGTCATCTTATGTACTTAGCGAGAAAACGCATTCATTGCATATAGTGATACATGCACTCTATTTCTCTTAATTATCATTTTCATTCATTCCTTATTGTTAGTTCTACATGCAATCCGTTTTGGGTTATATCGAGCTAGCGGAGGGACCGATTGGACATATACAATCAATGTTCATATAATTTGTAATTAAGTTCTAATTTTTTGTCTATCAATTACAACATATTTAATTATGGAGTCATTCAACTAAAGTACCATGATTGAACTCTCTCCTATTATATACCATTATGAAAGCAACTTAATAAATTCTTGTCCAATGACCGTGTCATAAGTATGTTACCCTCATAGAATATCATTAATTTCTTTGAGTTAAATTTGTTCACCAAATATGATCCTATTTTTGTTGGATATGGTGTCCTAAGTGTAATATTTTCGTGTAAGTATACTTGTAATTTTTTCAAACAGATTTGTTAATAAAATTATTCATGAATTATATTAATACTTTGTATACTGTCCTCGCATGGTTTTTGCAAGAAAAACAAAATAGAAGCAAATGTTACTCACTGATTGTCTAATGTTTAACTAATGCTAAGCAGTATTACGTGGTCAAATCGTAATACGAAAAAACAACTTATATTAGTAGATGAACTGCAATAACCCATTTTTTGTGGTGTCGAAAACAGTGATTTCGGGACCACTATTCCGACAAGTGAGTTAGCGTTTAAAAATTTATTTAATGTTTACGACTATTTATTGGAGTCGTATTAAAATTTTGTTAAGAAATTTTAACGATTAAATAGTTAATTTAGGTAAAAAGGACTAAATTGAAAAATGTACAAAAGTTTATTTCTATTAGTTAAAGGGGTCAAATAGCTATGAAATCTCAAGATAAAGGATTTAGATGGTAGTTATACCATACATGTTGATAGTAAACAATTATGGGCATGTTTATGTTAATTATTAAGTTATAACATAAGGGTAAAATAGTAAATAATTAAATAAATGACTTAAAGAAAAGATGAATGGCTATCATCTTCTCCAATTTTGCTTTGCTCAAATCGGAAACCATTGTAGAGAATAGGGAGCTTTCGGCTATGGTGTTTTGTTCATGCATTGTAAGTTTCTGAGTCTCATTTTTTGTAATTTTTATGTTTTTGAGCTCGTATTAGCTTAATCTAACTAAGACGGGGTCAATTTGTAAAATTGTTAAAATTCTAAGGATTTTCCATGAATGTGTTTGAAGTGTTTTTGAATTTAGTTGATAGATTATTAAAATTGGTAATTAAATATAAGTATTTTGTTAAGTGATTTTTGATGATTTTGTGTTTAAAGACCTATTTGAGAAAATAGTAAAATTCAATGATAATAGTGTGAAATGGTGGAAAATATGGGCTGTAATGAACCCCTAGGAAATTTGGCTAGTAAGGTTTTTCTTTTAAAAAAATGGTGAATTTGCAAGTTTCGGGTTTAGAGACTAAATTGCACAAAAGTTAAAATGGTAAATTCAGAATAAAATGGGTTATAGGCTTGAATTAATTATTTTAAGCTATTTGAATTATTTAATCGAATGAAATTATTATTTAGATAAAAAAAACGAACCAACCAAACTTGAATCGAGGAAATGCTAAGGTTTCAGATTAGTCATTGGCTTTACTTTTGTAACCAAGAAATTTTGTCATTGGCATAAGAAACTAAAATTTGGTTATACCAAAATTTTTAACAATTTTTCTTACAAGTTTTGTCATTCAAAAATTATTTTGTTGACATCAGAAACCAAAAAATTTATTATATGTCTAAGAATTAGGTTCAAAATTTTGATATTCACTTAGAAATTTTGCTATTGGCATGAGAAGCCAAGACTTGTTTACAAGTTTTTAATCGTTAAAAGTTTTGTTATTTTGTTAGAAATTTTGTTGTTGACATGAGAAACCAAAATTTCTAAGGTTTTGTTCCCATGCATCTCAAAGATGGCATAGTGTATTTCCTCTAATAGGTGACTTGAACAACTACCTTATTGTGTGTGTCAACTGGTACAAAAAACTTGCAAGAACTCCTTTAGAAAGCTATCACAAAATATTAAATTCCTCGAGTAACTTTCAACTTAAAGAATAGGTAGCTCATAGGATTACCATTTACCATTTGTATCCAAGAAGCTTTCCCAACCTTCATGAAGTTTGGGAGTTCAATGCAGAAATTAAAGAATTTAAAGGGTTTGAGTGGAGAATGTTCCTTAGTCTCTAGTTTGAGCAAACTTGGACCACGATCTGACATTCTTGGAGAAACAAATTCCCTTATGTCCTTTTGTTACTCCAAGCATATGAATGGGTGATCTATGAGATCTAATTTGGCCAAGCAAGTAACTTGTGAACCATTGTACTCAGCATTCTCAGTTGGATTACAAACGATGTTAAAATCACTAGCTATAACCCAAGCATCACCTCTGATGTGAGTAGAGACTCTTGGCAAACTCTCCCAAAGTTGTCTCCTATCAATATCCTTATTACTTCCGTAAATGGCAGACATATGGCATTTTCTTCTTCTTAAGTAATCAAATTATCTGATGCCTCAATCAACTAAATCTGCAATTTACCTCTCCAATGAATCCAAATTCTCCCATTTAAAGCATGATTGTAACTATGTAACCATTGCAGACATCGACTTAATTATCTACAAGTATCTCAGCATTGTGATGCTTTATTCTAGTTTCTAGCGAACAAACTATATCCATCTTCAAATTGCATATCCTATTAACAAACCTATTTTGTTTATTAGGATCATCAAGGCCACCCTTGTTCTAAAATGACAATTCATAAAGAAAGAGATGAAGAAGAATTACCAGATACACCGATTAAGCTATTTATTGTACACCTTTAACCTGCCTATTGTTCCTCCTAACTATTTGTCCCCTTTATTTTGGTCTCAAATGATTCGTCAAACCAAATCACTGTATTCACCACAGGTTTATTGGGCTTTGGTTCAATCTCGCCTTCAGCTGTCTTATGTAACACTTCAAATCTTTTATCCTGAAAGCACCTCCTTCAGATGGGGAACAATTATTTCTATTTACCTACACTTGTGTTGTTTGCATACTAAAACTGGATCCCTCATGTGATTGGTCTTGCATCAGTTGCTCCCTCATAACTTCAACAATTTGTTTAACAGCTTCAACTTCTTGCACTATCTCCGTAAAATTAAGTTCCTCATGTAAGATGCACTGCACTGCACTACCTACTTAGGCATCCATTTCCCTATAACTATCAGCTCCTGGTGGCATTCTTTCTCGAAGTGTCTAAAGATTTGACAATGAAGGTGTAACATCCTGAAATTTTTGGGCCTATGCGTTTAATGGGTGGATATGTTTAATGTGTTAATTTAAGTGTTAGGGGTCCAAATTGGGCTCAAGCTTAGGTAGAGGCCTTGATTAAAATTATCTGTTTGGGCATTATAGGGTTTAAAAGGTAGTATCTATGTTTAAAATACCAAAGTGGGCTTGTGGCCCAATCTTAGGAGGTGACGCCACACAAGGGAGTAAGGGGCCCAAATTTAAGTTTCATGGAGACCAATTCTTTTAATTTAAGTTAGCTAAATTTTGGGCATTAGGATTAGGTGGAGTGGATGACAACAAGGCTAAAATTTAGGGGTTTTAATGTTTAAAATATGTGGATAATAAGCAGATAAAGGCTATTATTTAGGAATTTATTTTATGTGGATAATAAGCAGATAAAGGCTAAAATTTAGGGATTTTAATGATTAAAATATGTGGATAATATGCTGATAAATGAAAGAGGAGTTAGAGATAATTAAGTCTCTTTTAGATGAGCTAGTAGATTAAGATAAAGGAGAAAAGATAGGATTTATCTGCAATGTTAGGTAAGTGCCGAAATTTCTATAAATAGGGGGAATATCTCTTCAATTTCAGCATTTGGGTCTTTCTTTCATTCTTTTCTCTTCTTCTCTGAGTAAAAGCCGAAAACTCCTAAAGTTCCATCTTCTTCTTCATTCTCTGCAAAAGCCGAAATCTCTAAGCCTATTCCTTCATCTTCACTTTGATTCAAAAGCCGAAACTCTTTCCATTCTTTTTCTTCCTAGCCGAAATCTTCAAGTCTCTTCCTTGTTTTCTTTTCTTCTTCTCTTTTCCTGTCAGAAACTGAAACTCCTCACTCAAGTAATTTAAAAGCCAAAGACACATTAGCCTTCTCTTGTTCATACTTTTCCAGATTTTCCTAAAAGCCAAAATCCTAGATCTCATCTCCTGTGATTGCCGAATTACTTCGTGGGTGCCTACTTGTGCCGAAATCAAGGGAACTTTAGTGGAGTCAATCGCATAGATCTCTAAGTTATAGAATCGTGTTACTTTCGGGATTTCAAGGTAAGGGATCTATTAGTTTTAACGTGTAATTTGGGATTTATTAACCTTGGCCGAATATTGAAGGGCTAAATCTTCGTGTGATTTTCCGGCTTTTGAGTAAGGCTTTACATTGAGGATAATAGATCCGGATAGCAAGGACATCGACTAAGAATATTGGATTTCGCGATATCAGGTGTGTAATACTTCCCCACCATCTAGATCTAATCATAAAATGCATGATCATAAGATTTATATGTTTTGATAATTGCCAACATCTCGGTTTATTGATGAAAGCCCAAGAAGGGTAAAAGCGGATCACCAGGTTAGTAAATAATTTGTTTAAATGTTATAAGTAAAATGCTTGTATGTGATTGTATGGGTTGGGTTGATGAAAGGAGGAAGTTATACGTTATATGTGTAGTGGTTTTTACCGTGATCTGATGTAGCGGCTAATGCCGTGAACTGTTATACGGGCTTCGGCCATTAAACGTTATACGGGCTTCGGCCATTATATGTTATAAGGGCTTCGGCCATCATATGTGGATGAGCAGCATGACTACCATCGTGTGTGTAGCGGTGTGGGTTGATTGTAGAAATCCCCAATGGTGTGTACGCGGTTGAGTGCGGGGCGTGTAGCGGATGGAAACCTAGGCAAACGGGTTGGGCCTTGCATATTATTTGTTATTAATTTTTATTATTAGTATTAAACTGTTGACTTTGTTTAACGGGCTTAAGGCTCAAAATCTAGTGGTGCATGGGGGTTGCACACTGAGTCTCGCGACTCACCCTTTTAATTAACATTTTAGGTGATACCTAGTGCTTGGACCGGCCGAGAGGAACGCAGGTGGCCATGCAGAAGAATATGTGGATTTAGCAAAAGACTCAAGTTATTATTTTATATTTTTAATTGGTGGATTTTAAAATTTCGTTGTAATAAGGCCATGGGCCACTAGTTTATATTTTGTTTTATTTTGGGCTTTAATTACTTTTAGTTATTTAATTTTTTTATCTTAATTAAACTAAGGCATGTAATTAAGTTTGGTTTTATTTACAAAGGAATATTCTATAAGAAATATATTTGGGCTTTTCTCTGAAATACGACATGTTTGACAAAAATTTTCTTAGTGACATACCGTTTCGGGTCGTAGCAATTGGGCCGGGTTTGGGGTGTTACAAATTGGTATCGAGCCGCTGTTTTAAAACTCGGGCTTTGGGTTTTGGGTTCAAAACATTTTCAAAAAAAGGGTTTTAAAACATGAATGTTTTTAAATGATAACAGTCTGTTAGCTCAAAGATGGCACTGCGTCTCCTACCAAGTCCGCTGTAAGTATTCTCAACCATTGTGTGATATAATATATATGGGCTTGATGGGCTTTATGGGACGTAGATTAGTTAGATTAGAACTTGATGGACTTTAGGCCTAGTGAAACAACTTCTAAAATCTCATAAGACTTAATTTCACTAAACAAACCCGTGAACAAGTCGCAATACTAGGGTGTGGCAACAGCATACGCATGTCTGTCAGGATTGGATCCTAAGAGCTTGGTACTTAAGCGGTCCTAGTGACTCACCTCCTCTTCATTGGAATCCTACAGTGCGTAGTGACTGTTCACCCTAGCCGTGAGGATTTGTTGACGGGCCAAAATTAATAATTTAAAACCCGAAAGGGACCGGCCATCCTATTTTGCAAAATGACTAAAATACCCTTGATTTGTAAAATTATCAAAATGTCCCCGGATTGTAAAATTACCAATATACCCCTGGATTGTAAAATTACCAATAAACCCCTAGATTGAAAAAAATATCAAAATACCCTTATTTCATAAAATCACCAAGGAACCCTATTTTGGAAAATTACGAAAATACCCCTGTAGGATAAATTACGAAAATACCCATGGGTAGTGGAATAACTAGAATACCCCTATGTATTGAGTGTGGATGTATGGATGTTGTATGTATGTTGATTGTTGAATGTATGCAGTTTATAGAAATAGGAAAGGTGAACTTGAGACTGAATTGCGAATTCGAAAGAACTACTATTAAAACTACTAATCATAAGACTGTTCGTGGATAATCAGTGGAAGAAAACCAATAATTCATAAAAAAATTTAATCAGATAAATGCGAACCGATAGCATGAGTACAAGGGGACGAGGGCGCTCTAGATGTGAATACCTAGTGCGTATTCTACCATAGTGTACTAAGTGTTTATTTTGGGTTTAGAATTGGAGTCTTGTAAAGCATGTTAGTGAGACTTGGGTAGTACGATTAATAGTTAGTTGGAAATTTCGAGGACGAAATTTCTTTAAGGGGGGTAGAACTATAACATCCTGAATTTTTGGGCCTATGCGTTTAATGGGTGGATATGTTTAATGTGTTAATTTAAGTGTTAGGGGTCCAAATTGGGCTCAGAGCTTAGGTAGAGGCCTTGATTAAAATTATCTGTTTGGGCATTATAGGGTTTAAAAGGTAGTATCTATGTTTAAAATACCAAAGTGGGCTTGTGGCCCAATCTTAGGAGGTGACGCCACACAAGGGAGTAAGGGGCCCAAATTTAAGTTTCATGGAGCCCAATTCTTTTAATTTAAGTTAGCTAAATTTAGGGCATTAGGATTAGGTGGAGTGGATGGCAACAAGGCTAAAATTTAGGGGTTTTAATGTTTAAAATATGTGGATAATAAGCGGATAAAGGCTATTATTTAGGAATTTATTTTATGTGGATAATAAGCGGATAAAGGCTAAAATTTAGGGATTTTAATGATTGAAATATGTGGATAATATGCTTTGATAAAGGAGGGAGGAGTTAGAGATAATTAAGTCTCTTTTAGATGAGCTAGTAGATTAAGATAAAGGAGAAAAGATAGGATTTATCTGCAAGGTTAGGTAAGTGCTTAGAAATTTCTATAAATAGGGGAATATCTCTTCAATTTCAAAGATTTGGGTCTTTCTCTCATTCTTTTCTCTTCTTCTCGAGTAAAAGCCGAAAAACTCCTAAAGTTCCATCTTCTTCTTCATTCTCTGCAAAAGCCAAAATCTCTAAGCCTATTCCTCATCTTCACTTTGATTCAAAAGCCAAACTCTTTCCATTCTTTTTCTTCCTAGCCAAAATCTTCAAGTCTCTTCCTTGTTTTCTTTTCTTCTTCTCTTTCTGTCGTAAACGAAACTCCTCACTCAAGTAATTTAAAAGCCAAAGACACATCAGCCTTCTCTTGTTCATACTTTTCCGTGATTTTCCTAAAAGCCAAATCCCTAGATCTCATCTCCTGTGATTGCCGAATTACTTCATGGTGCCTACTTGTGCCAAATCAAGGGAACTTTAGTGGAGTCAATCGCATAGATCTCTAAGTTATAGAATCGTGTTACTTTCGGATTTCAAGGTAAGGGATCTATTAGTTTTAACGTATAATTTGAGATTTATTAACCTTGGCCGAATATTGAAGGGCTAAATCTTCGTGTGATTTTCCGGCTTTTGAGCAAGGCTTTACATTGAGGATAATAGATCCGGATAGCAAGGACATCGACTAAGAATATTGGATTTCGCGATATCAGGTGTGTAATACTTCCCCACCATCTAGATCTAATCATAAAATGCATGATCATAAGATTTATATGTTTTGATAATTGCCAACATCTCGGTTTATTGATGAAAGCCCAAGGAGGGTAAAAGCGGATCACCAGGTTAGTAAATAATTTGTTTAAATGTTATAAGTAAAATGCTTGTATGTGATTGCATGGGTTGGGTTGATGAAAGGAGGAAGTTATACGTTATATGTGTAGCGGTTTTTACCGTGATTTGATGTAGCGACTAATGCCGTGAACTGTTATACGGGCTTCGGCCATTAAATGTTATACGGGCTTCGCCATTATATGTTATAAGGGCTTCGCCATCATATGTGGATGAGCGACATGACCGCCATCGTGGTGTGTAGCGGTGTGGGTTGATTGTAGAAATCCCCAATGGTGTGTACGGTTGGTACGGGGCGTGTAAGCGGATGGAAACCTAGGCAAACGGGTTGGGCCTTGCATATTATTTGTTATTAATTTTTATTATTAGTATTAAATCGTTGACTTTATTTAACGGGCTTAAGGCCCAAAATCTAGTGGTGCATGGGGTTGCACACATCGAGTCTCGCGACTCACCCTTTTAATTAACATTTCAGGTGATACCTAGTGCTTGGACCGGCCGAGAGAGAACGCAAGGTGGCCATGCGAGAAGAATATGTGGATTTAGCAAAAGACTCAAGTTATTATTTTATATTTTTAATTGGTGGATTTTAAAATTTCGTTGTAATAAGGCCATGGGTCACTAGTTTATATTTTGTTTTATTTTGGGCTTTAATTACTTTTAGTTATTTAATTTTTTTATCTTAATTAAACTAAGGCATGTAATTAAGTTTGGTTTTATTTTACAAAGGAATATTCTATATGAAATATATTTGGGCTTTTTTGAAAAATACATGTTTGACAAAAATTTTCTTAGTGACATACCATATCCGGTCGTAGCAATTGGGCCGGGTTTGAGGTGTTACAGAAGGCATTTAGGTGGCGCCCAAGTAAGTTCAATTGTGACCTCCACATTTATTCTCTCTCAATACAACTTTAACTATTTTGGGAATTTCAGCTATAATCACAATTTCAGCTTATGCTGTGTCGGGTCAACCAAGCCTTTGGTTCAGCAGCAAAATATTCCATTGATTTAAGGTCTTGGATGACATTAGGTTCAGAGTTCAAAGATGAAAAACCCAATTCTCTCCCCTTGTCAAACAAAAATATAAAAAGGGACTAGATTGAGTATAGAGTTTCAAAGGAATGTACCATGTATAAGGGACTAAGGCTCTTCTACATGTCAAACTTCAAAGACTGGAGTCCTGTCTGCCATTTCATACACTAACCACACGATTCTGCCACCCAGTTTCGAACCTTTCGATTCGAGAATTGAAACCAAGAACAAATTAGAGCCTACAATTTTAATTTGAACCGATCCTTCATGACCCCCAAGAGGAGATTTGCAGTTCTAAAAAATTAGCTAAAATTTGGTGGACCCACATTAATTTTCTACCATTGACTTATACCTTCCTCCAAAGCCGCCTGTGGGGATGGCTTAACCACAAGCTTATCGTTTTTTCTCCGTTTGGGGAAAGAACGGTAAAGATTAGGTTGTGTTACTCTAAAAAAGCTATCTCCAATCTGTTGAAGATTGAACCTCACCTCGTCGATGGTTCCCTTACGGATCATTCAGCTCTTCCAGCCTAAGTTGAAAACTGAAAAATCCAGTTCATTGGTCAAATTTGCATCGATCTCGTTGCCCTTACGATGCTTCACCATTAAAATTCGAGAATTACCGAACATCATCTCGAAAGTTTCTCTCAATCTACCCCAAATCAGCTCTCAATGGAGACAAAATGGGAAAGAGTAACCACAAGAACAAGCAAAGAACCTTAGAATTTTGCAGAAAGAAAAGAAAACAAGAACGAATTAGCAAGAACCCCAACTAACGTAAGAGAACCATTCCAATTTAACTACACAAGAACAACTCTTATAAATAAGAAAAGCATATTTAAGTCTCGAGTTCATTATACTTATCGATTGTAGCCCTCCAATTAAGTCAAGGAGGCGTTGCTTGTGACCTAGCAAGGAGGACATGAAGGTCCTAAACTCGAAAGATAATTATACATTCTAAAATAAAGGTTATAGTTGGAGTCAAAGAAAACCCATGAGAAAAGCTTCAATTTCCTTCATTGCCAAAAGCTTCAACTTCAGCACTTGAAGTTTAGCCTCAGCCTGATCAGCTTCTACTTTAGCTGCCATTAGGGACTCAGCCGAGTCCCTCATCTCCGCTTTTATCTTTGCCAGTTCGGTTTCCATCCGCTTAAGCCGGCGCCTGCGGTAGTGCTGCCGCTGCTTCTTTCCAGCAACTCTGCTGCTTCGTCCTTTCGTTTGCAAACGGTAATCAAATTAATAAAATTAAATGAGAGAAAGAAGAAACTAATCATTGGTTAAATGGTTCTTTTAATATTAGAAAAAAATCAAAGACGAATTAATTGAAATTATCTCTTACAACATATATCTTTTAGATGAAACAATTATAGGAAAAAAAATTCTAGCAGACCAAAAAGAACAAATAGAAAAGTTCTAAAAAAATCCAATCAGAACTTAAAATTTATTTTTTCAAAAAAAAATCAATTGAACTTATTACTTTCATCAACAATATTTTTGAGAGTGTTAATATTGGATGAAAGAAATTAGTCTTACCGAGGCCGGAGATTTCCCTGCTTGAAAAATGAATCTTCTTGTTCTTGTTCTTCTTCCTGCCTTGTTTCCCATATGACCTGAAAGAACGTAGAGAAAATACATGGACTTTATTTTCTTCATTTGATTTCAGGGAAAAAGTAGCAGTTTTTGTTTGGCTTGTTACTATTATATCTTTGTCCTCGATCTTAACTCATAGGTTGACTTGTCAACATAAAACAACCAAATAAAAAACAAAGCGAAGGTTAGGTTGGTACAAGTACCAACCTTCGAGTTTCGCTTATCAATTTCATCATTACTTTGGATGATTTTGCACGATGTTTCCGTTTCTGAAGAAAGAATAAACAAAAATATGATCAGCTCATGATGATCCGTAAGAAACAAATATACAATGACTAAAGAAACTAAAAATATATATACACCCTTTGCTCGACGTTATGGAAAGTTGCAGTGGCTTTCGTCATTTCTCTCCCAGTATTGCCAATTTTGTACAATCAGCTTTCCCATCATTGGCTGGTTCCCTTCTTATTAGTGTTAGGGTTGGTTTGGATAGGTTCGGGTGAATAATATATTATATTATTTAACAAATACCATAATGTTAAAATATGATATAAGTACACTTTTCATCTATTAAGAATTTTTGTTTTTATATTTTCATTTTTAAGAATTTAGTTTTTTTTAATTTAAAAATTTAGATTCAATTATTAAAATCGTTAAAATGTTTTTATTAAGTTTATTAGTGTAACATTTCTGCTTGATAGTTACGTAACAAAAAAAATGACGTAATGGACATAAATTTAATAATAGAATTTTAACAGTATTAGCAATTACACTTGTATTTAAATTTGAAAAATAGAAAGACTAAATTCTTAATAAAAAAAGGTCTGCATCAGGGAGATAGAAAGGGACCTGGGCGTGGTAATGGAGTCAACTCCAACTACAGAGAAGGTTTTGTCATGGAAAGATTGTTTGTTGGGAATTGGCCTCCGGGTTGTAGAACGAGCAACAACTACGGATATTTTCCATAACAAAGAGGATTTTGAATTATCGGAAACAGATGTTGTGCGGTCGCCGGTTAGTGGTATACCATCGATCAACTTCTCTGAGCGGGTGAACCAGATCCTTATCAAGGACATGCTCGTAGTTTGGTAATTAAGCTCATTGGCAGAAACATCAAATATTCAGCGCTACACAATAAAGTTTGTTCTCTGTGGAAATCGTCTCAATCGTTTCGCCTAATGGACGTTGAGAACAACTACTTTTTGGCTAAATTCCAGAGCTTAGAGGACTTTGAAAGGGTTTTGTGCCAAGGGCCTTGGATTGTGTATGGGTAGTATCTAACTGTACAGCCTTGGACTATGGGTTTCAACATAGCACAACCGTACCCAAGCATGGTTATGGCGTGGATTCGGTTTCTTGGTTTGTAGGGGCACGTGTATAAACGCCAACTCTTGTGGGAGATAGGAGGGCTAGTAGGAAAAGTGGCAAAATTAGACTGCAATACAGATAACGGGGTTAGGGGAAGGTTTGCAAGGATGGTGGTGTATGTAAACCTTGAGAAGGTATTGATCTCTCAGGTTTTGGTTAACAGAACTCTACAAAGTATTGAGTATGAGTATCTCCCCACCGTCTGCTTTTTGTATGGACATTACGGACACATAAAAGAGATATGTCCCAAAGGAAAAAATGAACAGGCAGACTCGGAGGAAGAATTCGCGAATGGAAAAGGATAGCAGAAGGAGAAAACAGCCTCGAACACAAAGGAACCAACAATAAACTCGAACACGATTCGCCTTCAGATATGATAATTCGAGAAGTATGCCGACTTAAATGCCTCAAATCAGCAATAAAGCTGAAAGACATTCGCGCGTACAATTTGCCTCAAATCAGTGTTAATTTTAAAGCTTATTAGAGGAATCGCGAGGTTCGCTAGTGTGCTGTAGAACAACGTAAAATAAGGTGTGGGATCTAAACTCAATAACTTGTTTGATAATAATAAATATTATGATTAAATTGATGATTTATCTTGCTGATTGGGCTTGGCTTAATAGCTAAATAATTAAATTTGTAAGTGGTTGACTCAAGTATGTTTCGAGCCCTAACTATTTGGCATGGTAGCATTGTTGCTAGTTTGACTGAATGTTCGAATGATTGACATTGTCATGATTGGTTGGTTAATTTGATATATGTTTGGGTTGTATGTATAGCATGATTGTGAATGAAATAAGGCTTATGAATGATATATTCGTACAAGTGATTTGTTATGATATGTTCGAAAGACTGTTATGCGTGCACACAAAGAAAAGTTGTAAACAAACATGAAATTGTGATTTGTTGAATGGTACAATTTTATTGGTAAATTGAAAGTTGGAATATTATTTCTATTTACTGAAAGTATTTGATAAATGATGACATATGTTGAAAATGTCAATTAAATATGAAAATAATGATTTATGGCTATGTATAAGATTGTATGACATATTGCATGTGCATCGGGGTAGGTTATTTTATGGTTGACGAAGGAGTTCCGTGGAGTACTGGCAGCATATTAAGTCTACATTTATATGTATTCAGTACACTGCACCTGGAGTACCGAAGGGAATGGTGATTATCGCATTTTTACTATCAACTTATCTACATTATTACCATGGCAAAATTTTCTGCATATTGTTATTAGTGGTTTTAACCACAACGGGCTTAAGCCCATACTATTTTAGAGTTTGGATGATGGGTTTTGGGAAACTCGTGGTGTGTAGCAGATGGTTTGGGTATGAACTTTTTTGCATTGCATCATGCTTACAACATAGTAGAATGTTATTGATTTTTTTACGTATTGTATTGTGTTGTATTGAATGGTATCGAAATTAATGATTCTTACTTGAATGAATGATGGCCCATACTCATACACCGATTGACATCGATTTGATAATGGCTATATAATGATATGAAATTCCAATAATGGTTCTATGTTCTATTAATGCTAACATGTTCCATTATATTTATGTTCGTTTAAATAACTGTTCGACTCACACTGAGCGTTCATAAGCTCACCCCCTCCATAGTGTTTAACTTTTCAGGTAAACCTCATAACTAGGATCGAACCCGACATACGAATAATCACCTTGGACCTCAGGCTATTTTTAATAAGTATTACTAAGTCTCTGTTGGTTTTGGTTTGTAATTTTTAATTATTTCTGATCTGTGGCTTGGTAATTTTTCATTTGGGGATTTTTGCATGCATGGATTACTCAAGCATAATAATAAGAAAATGCATAATATCTGGCTTAAGTAAAATTTGACATTGTTCCCTAATTTTCGTTACAATGCAAAGAAACTATTTTTGAAAAACAAATCGATAAGGCAACTAAATTTCCAAAATGGCATGAATTATGGTTTTTCTGCTGCATTAGTTAACATCAAGTTTTTACAAAGTAAAGCGATGAACAAATGATTTTTCTAAAACAATACTGTCAATAATAAAATGAATCTTAAGTACAGATGACTTAATAAATAATTTTTTTTTTACTAACTCAAAAGTACAACTACTGCTTTTCTCTAAAATAAGTTTATTTAAGGTCTTCAAAAGTAACGTAAGTTAGCTTAGTCATTTCAGTGGCTAATGTAGCCTTCTCAATCTAGCCATAACGTATAGGCCGAGTTTGGGAGGTTACAAGTTAAAAATATGTACTTCATGTGTATCAAATAATTATCCAATATTATAAAATATATTTTAGTATCTAAATGAATAATTAAATTAATGAATTATAATAAGTAAATAGTGCAATTAAAGTAGTGACCATAATTATTTGTGGAGAAAGTCTTTGAAAGGAAATTGCTACACTTTTTCTTTTTGTGTGTTATTGTCATGGCCCTTTTTATTAAACATCGTTCTCAAGAAGATTTTCTTTTAAATCGTCCCAAAATCTGTCTAAATTCAAAGGTTTATAGATGAATACTTATGCAATATTTTCCTTCCATGTTACAAATCGATGAAATTTGTAAATATAAAGGGTTAAATTTGTTGAATTATTTAAAATTAAGATTAAATTGATAGAATGTATAAGTGTTGATGACTAAATGTGTAATTATACCAATTAAAAAAGATCATGTCATCATTTCCATTAATGATATAATGAAGGGTGACCAAAACAGAAATAAATGATAACATTAGTGATGAATCGAAAAAATTTGTAGCTCAATGACCAAAACAGAAACACGCTAATAGTTGGAAAGGCAACTGAGTGAGCTTCAAGGAGAGTTTTCCACAAACAAATAGAAATCCTAAAATGCTTAACATTGTAATCAGGTCACATTTCCCCAGCATAGACAATAAGGGAAGAGTTAATCTTGTAACCTTAATTCATTGATTCCTAGAACTTAGAGATCCCTTGTTCTCATTATAAATGATCAGGAAACCTAAAATAAAAACAAAGGGAGCATGAAAAAGCACAACAAAAAGATATTTTCGAAAAAGCCTTGGAATGCATCAACATAAGCTCCAAAATGCTCAAAATGTCAAATTTCGCAACAACACCACACAAAGACTAAGATATTTATTGCAATAAACATCTAGCTACAAGAGAGGAGATAAAAGCTAAAGATTGACCTAATCAGTTGAGACACACCGTTAAAGGAAGGTAAAAAAGTTGTCTCAATTAAAAGTAGCTTGACATAATAACTACCAAAGCCACCCCTAGACATGACAAGCAATAAAGGAAATCATTTATTATTCCAGAAGAGGAGGAGGAAAAAACAAAACTGAAAAAAGATGGGAAAAGAAAAGAAAAGGGGATATAAGTGGGAAGGCCAAAAGAAACAAACGAGCAACAGATGCACTAAATAGGATTTCTAACTTACTAAATTAGCTTGATTTTGCACTGCATATCTATTGTCTCTTATAATGCTCATATTAATGACATAATGATTGATAATTTTGTTCCAAGTAAAGGCTTGCACCAAGGAGATCCATTATCTTCTTATCTTTTCTTGTTGTGTACAAAGGGTTTGAAAACTCTAATAATGAAAGCTTAGTCTAAAGGACGTGTCAAAAGTGTTAAGGCTAGTCAAAATAGTCTTAGAATGAGCCATGTTTTCTTTGTAGGTGATAGTCTTATCATTAGAAATAGTAGAGCAGAAGTATAGAATGACAAGAACTTATAATAGTGTTATGGGAATAGCTCAAGAAAAATGGTAAATTTGGACATATTTCTTATCTATTTTAGTCTAAATACACTAGGCATATAGCAAAAGGGAATTTCGGTCCTATTTTGAATGTGCAAAAGCTTTAACCAAAACGCTATTTGGGAATGTCATTAGTTGTTGGAAAGAAGAATATCAAATCTTTTAAAAATTTAATTAACAAATTACATATTTTCTTTTAATATTGGGCACAAATGTTATTGTTCATTGAAGCTCGAAGGTCCTTTTGAAGTTATTTTTTAGGCCATCTAAACATAAATTATGAGTTTTTTCCACATTCCAAATTTTCTAGTAATTTCTATAGTCTCAACTATTATGGGCTGATAATGGTTACATAAGAGTAACAATGGCGGCTATGGGATAATTGAATGGGACAAAGTTTGACTTTTGAAAGCTATAGAAGGTTTTAACTTCACATGTTTGGGTTATGTTAATCTTATTTTGCATGGAAAATAAGTTCAGAGATTATTGCGTAACAGGGACGCATTATGCTTCAAAGTTCAATCTTTATAATATTTCCCTAAAGGTAATGTTATTAAAGATAAGAGTGTTGAGAAGCAATCTTCTCGTGTAGAAAAGCATTCCACGACAGCTAATGAGAACAAGTTGTGTTTCTCTTGAAGAATTGGGATTAGTGATCCAATTAGAAATTAGTAGGATCAATATATAAATGATGAGGATATAGACTCCTCTTTGATGAGAATAGGTTCTTTGGTGATTGACTCAAAAGTTCATGTGTTGATGAAAGGAAATAAGGCTAAATGAAATAAAACAAATGTGCAAGCAAAATTTTGTAAAACAAAATATGGATATAACCTTTGATATTCATTTGTCTCCCTCTAAATAAAAGGATGTGGTCGTTTGGACTCTTGTACCTTATGGAGTAAAAAAGTCTAAGTTTGCATATAATTGGCTTCTCCTATGAGAGGTTGGGTTAGGACCATACAAGGTTATATGGAAAATTCATATTCTTCAAAAGATCAGTTTTTTAGCATAGTACATTTATAATGAAATTGTACCATTTGTGGAAAGATTACTAGCACTCCATTTTCCAATGGCCTTAGTTGCAAACAATGTAAAGTTGGCAAGAGGATGCCATTCATGCATTTGAGGACTACCCAATCTTAAATGAGACTTTACAATTATGGGGTTTAAGTGAAGGTTTACTTGTTGGGTAAAGGTATGAACACTTATTTTTGAAACCCTATCTTACCCTATTATAATCCAGTGATTAGATGGAAACTATATATAGGCAACTATGTTAAAATTAATATGGATGGAGCTTTTCGAGCGATTGAAAAAAAACGGATGAATTGGTTACATAGCTCATGATGATGAGAAATTTATGACTAGCGGATATGCATTTGAGATTGATAAGGTTAGTAATGTTGGTTTATTTAAAGAAAAATGATATAATTGCTTCACTTACTTTAAACTGGATTGTGAAATATTAAATGTTATAGTGAAGAGTGATGTTGTGGTGTGGTGTCAAAATTGAAAAGGGGAGGGTAGGATCTTTCGACTATGGGTTTTGTTATAAACTAAAAAGCTCTTATGTCACAAAAAGGAGAGTGTTCGAACTTAAGAGCAAAAAAATTCGATATTCTGGTAGGAGGGGATGATAATGGAGATAGTAGCATAGGAAAAAGTGAGGTCAAAGTTACTTGGGTGAATGACACAAGCTAGGGGCCCTTGAGGTGGTGGTAGGGAGACTGTATAGGTGGCTTGTGGGCTTCTTTAACTTCTTTATCTTCTCTCAACCTTGGTGAGGTGAAACGTTAGAGTTAGTAGAAGGAAGTGCTATGGAGGCCTTAGAAGGTCGATGTATCAACATCAGGGTGGAAGGAGTAGTACCTGATAAGGCTTAAGGACTCCTCAAATTCCTCTAACTTCTTGGAAGAGAGAATTGTCGGTACTTGGAATATCTAATAGGGCATACCTATGAAGTGCAGGAGAGACCAGTGGGAATGTGCGATACAAACTCTTTGGACTCCTTTAGGATGGAGGGACCTAAACACCTTTACTTGAGGTCTTGAGGTGGAGAAAAACTACAGGTGATAAAGATAACTTGCAAGACCTAGGCCCAAGGTTAGACATTTAAAGGCCTTGGGGAGCCTAGAGAGGCCTAATCCAAAAGTTACATAATAACTTGGTTGGGTGGTTGAACTCCTCTAACTCTTTGGACTCCTGCTAGAGTGCGAAAGTCTTGTTGCTATACTTCCGAGGTTACTTTGAAATAGGACTCAAGGTACTTAATCTTGTAGTTTGGGCGAATATATTAAAGCTAGCGAACTCCTCAAACTACTTAAATCTATAAGAGGGAAATATTATTAGTGTGCGCTAGATATTTTACATCTAGAACACACTCTAACACTCACGTCAAACATGTGACCAAAATTTGAAGAAAAAATCTAGAGAGAGTAGAGAAAAACCTTATGATTATGAAACTTATGGGATGATTACAAATGGAAAGTAAATTGCTATCTATAAGGGTTTTGGTGGCAACTTGGGTGTTAGGCGTCAGGCCCTTATTAGGGACTTCTAGGTGGCATCAGTGAGAGCAAAGAGAACTTTTTAAACTTAAGAGCAAATTGTCTAAGCTTCTGGCTTGAGCTTTTCCCTTTATAGGCTACACATAATGTACTTTAGGCTAATGCATTAAGCCATTGGTTTCTTATTCCCCAACATGTTTATTTTTAATAGAAGCACACTTATTATTAAGATATAGTTTCACCATGCTTGGTTTTCTTATATCAATTAGATTGGAAACAAAATAGCTCATAGTGTAGCCAGTTTTTGGATTACTTATAATAATCCTTTTTATTTTGATGATTATAATTATCCTCAATTTGTTCATAGTTTTCTACTTGATGATGTTATAGTTACCATCAATAAGATCATGTGCATGAACTAATTGCTCATTTATATAGAGGGACTCATTTTGTAACGCCCTTAACTCGGCCCAATTCACTGGGTCTGGATCTCAGGTGTTATCACATAAACCAGTTAACAAAGTTTTATGAAAATAGTTAACAAATACCTCTTAACTAAAATCCTTTTCTTATTACTTTAATGAAAAACTCTACATTAAAATTTAAAGGAAAGTAAATAGTCAAACATAGTCTTACTAAACGCCAATTTTTCCAAAACATCCACTATATGCATATCATCCTCGCTTATTGCATCTCTGGTGCAATCCTGGCGTAGTCTCTTCTAACGTTTTCACTAACAATAATACCTGAAACATAAACACAACTCTAGTAAATTCAAAGGAACTTAGTGAGTTTTGAATACACCATTCCTGTTAATTATTCTTGATAAATTCTTCATCTTGAATATTTGAATTTCCTATATATATTATTAGCGGATGCCTTCATACTGGCAGTTATGTACTTTCATACTTATACATCACTTATCATTCATACCATAACCTCATTCATCCAACTACTTGGCTGATTTCAGATCTTGAAAGTTGATACTACTTCTTTATTTTATATTCAGACAACTTTCAACAGTTAATCATAGGCACTATTCTTGGTGGATACCACTTACTGTTCATACTTTTGGCAGATACCCATATTGGTCTTACTTTTGGCGAATACCTATACTGATCTTACTGAATCAAATTGTGACTTAGACCATACCATGATTCAACCCCATCCATACTCATACTTATGAGGAACTCTCCAGATTCATTAAGAAGGATTTTGGCACATCTTCTTTACAGGCACAGCACATCCAATATAACGAACAACTCAGATTCTATTAGAGCTCAAAACAAGACATATTATTATACATATACAATGAATTTCAGATAACTCAGGATTCCACCTTAATAGCACAATAGCTCAATTTGACATACTCTTATTTTGAATACGCCATATACTATACCAATAGATAACCACAGTGGATACTCTCTTTGAACATATTGAATCTTACTTCTTTACGAGAAACTTCTTGTAAAACCTATTCGATCTTTATCACAAAACCTTTTCACACTAAAGTTTTAGACATCTTTAATAGAGTTTTACCAGAGTATGCCACCAGGGCCAAACAGATTACGCCACAAAGGCGACATACAAAATATGCTATAAAAGCTACGAAATGCCACAAAGTTTAACAGAATATGCCACAAATGCTAAATCAGAATGCCATAAAGGCAAAATCAGAGTACTCTATAAAGGCTAATGCCACCCAAACACCCAGTGACTGTCGTGTTTGCAATATGGATTTGCCTAAACTAATGTCACATAAGGTTTGCCCATAATTACCCTGGGACATGCAGAGAACCCCAGCCGATAAATGCGGCTTAACTACCCCTTCTAGAATGTGTCATGGTCATGGACTTTTCTTTAGAATTTTCATATCAGGATTTGTGTTTACTATCCTAACAGACTTCATTGATTACCACCGCTGTGACCAAACTCACATCACAACCTCTCCATACTCAAATACACCCTAGTCCCAAACATCACAAATTACACACATCACACAACCAATACAACTCACATTCAGGTAGGCTAACTCATTTTCTAAAACAAATCATACTTCAATATAGACTTCAAACATAACAACGAAATCACATATCACAGTATACATTCCAAGGATACACACACATAATTATTTCATAGAATCACATATACCATATCAATAATACATACTTATCTTCAGCAATCATTCTTGTACTCATTCACCATTTCTAGAACATTGATCATATAGGACTTATCTAAAAGACTTGTAGGAATCGATATTAGGTACTTAGCTAATACTCACCTACCGCAGCTACCAACTCAAACTCAGATATCCAGTTCGAATCAGCAACAACCACTATTTAAAGAACATGAATTTACCAATAAACTCATTTGCAGACAAATTACTAATATTTTTCTACCAAAAATCCCCATGAAGAGCTTCTTATTCACAACCTACTACCCATATACTTCATAGCATCATATTCTTAACTTGCAAAATTATTACACTTACAAGGAGATGGAATACTTCTATATTTTCCAAGAATCCTTAGCTTCGAGTTTACATAAAAAGAGCAACCAGTAAATAACATTTAATACTTGAGAAAAAGAAAGAATTAAAGAATCATTACGAAAAAAGAAGAAACCTTCCCACGAACCCTTCTCACACACACACATATATAATCTACTTTCATTTAGTAGAATTTAACAAGTATACAAAAATTTCAGAATATGCATATACTAATGGCCTACAGAATTTGAACAAAACATAAATGAGAGTCTTTTCTATATGTTAATTGACCATTCAGTTTAGTTGGTTTATAACCAGATCTAGTTACCAAGACTTATTTATCACAGAGCTTGAACAAACTAGGTGTATTATACCTTTGGTTGTATACTCAACTCACCAAAACATTAGTTCGTCAAAAGTTTATAATTTAGGTGAACTAACTACCAAAGTGCGCCAGAACATACATCTTTACTTCTACACGCCTTCAATTCGAATCATCCAAATTTGGGTGTGACAACTCTCCCCCCTTAACAAAATTTTGTCCTTGAAATTTTCTAACTTGGAAGAATTCCACTATACACTTGAAAACTAACTGTTTATGCCAAACGCAAACCACCCATTTGGCGAACTATCCTTCCCTCCTAAATAAATTTCTTTTCAAAGCATATACCTTAGGAGTCCCATACTGATGATAATAGTAACAGTTATTTTACATGAGCAAATCTAGGACTTAGCTGATACTTGTGAAATTTTAAAGGTTTCGTAACTTACTTTGTGACAGATGTCGATTTAATATTAGAGAACTTGAATAGTTACCACATATTCAACTTTTTGCATACGTTTATTTCTCTATACAATAGACGTTCAAACTCACCTTAAAAAACTTTGATGTATCAACGAAAACCCTAATTTCTTCTTTGCTAAATCTTTTTGCTCTCTTCATATTCAATCTCCATCTTAATCAAAGGTAACAATTGTTTTTCCTTCCTTTTTCTTTTCTTTCTTTTCCTATCATACAAAATGGTTCAAACTGCTACCAATGGGAGACACCAAAGCCAAGCTAATCAAACATCATCCCCAGAAGTCCAATCTTATTTGGACCCCAAGGTCCCAAAGATACTCCACCGTGGTAGAGGCTCAGATGTACAACTGTAGCACTACCCAGGACGAGATGAATCGATATTTAGGAGTTCAGGGTATCCAAGACCCAAAGTTTGCTTATGAATTTCAACGACTCCATGGTTTTCGTCTAAGCAATAATTTCATAGGTTTCATCTTACCCCTAATTTTGCTCGAGGCCAGTCTCCATATGCCACTCAACCCTTTCTTTTGTGTTGTGCTAAGTGAATATAGCATTGCACCAAGGCAGTTATCAGCCCTATCCTGGTGGACACTGGTGACTTTCTATATCGACTATTGCATGCACAACAAGTCGATGTTGTTAGGTGTTTTCCAAAAATTCTATCAGTTATAAGTAAAAAGACAAGGGACTTTTGCTAGCATCGCCCATTTCAGTGTACGTTTAGGCTGTGAACCCATAATCCAAAATAGTATTTCAAATCTTCATCAAAGAAAAGACAAATATATAAGAGTTATTTGCAAGTTTGAATCTAGGTTTGAGATTCCAACAAGATGGTCCCTTCCTCTAGAGTGTGTTTGTGCACAAAATTAGCTATTAGATTCTCAATTGTTGAGAAACAATATAAACGATTAAGAATGGGGCATATATTTGATTTAGTGGAAGTTGTTTCAGCTAGAAACGTATTTCAATATTGTTTACAACACTTAAGCCCAAATGGTTGCCAGCCAAATGATTCTACAACCTGGCTAGACGATTTCATCGTGCCCTCTGCTTCTGAGGTTTGGCCTTACAACATAGATGGTGAATTGGCACATGTCTTAGTGGGGTGCAAAAAAGAACCTCATTTCTATTTTTATAGTATTTGTGGTCTTCACCCATACAACTGGAACATGATATATAATCATGTATCAACTTTTACTTCCTCTTCAAACCAGGCTAACTCCCCTATTACTGGTGCAGGGTTCTCTTTACAATCACATATTTCACCTATCTCATATCAGAACATGGATAATACAATCATTCTTAAAGAGGTTCGATCAAAGGAGAAGACTAATTCTTCTCCATCAAGAAAAATAGCAGTAAAGAAAACTAAAAAGAGACTCGGATTAGAGAAAAGTACTCAAGAGATTGGGAGTAGTGAATATTCTCCCTTGACATGGCATAGACCTAATAAAGAGTCTATCCCTAAAGTCACTCACACTTCTCCCATTCCAGCCTTGCCTAAAATTCCAATACCACCTGCAGAGTTTGCTCACAAAATAGACTCTCCAAGTCATTTTTTGATCCTCCACTAATCAAAAATCCTATAAAATCCATACATTTAATTCAACCAGTAGCTCCTCCTAGTACTCTACCACACGATGTTTTTTGTAATGAAGCAAAAAGAAATTTTCCCTTGCCGTGATCTATTAGAGTCAATACCAACTTCTATCTCGCTCAATTCCATTTTTCAGAATCAACAAAATTTAGTGCCCCAACCGTTAAAAGAGGCTTTTTCCTCTTACCTTACAACCTCTCCATACTCAGATACACCCCAATCCCAAACTTCACAAATCGCACACATCACACAACCAATAGATCTCACATTTAGGTACGCTAACTCATTTTCTTAAACAAATCATACTTCAATACAGGCTTCAAACATAACAATAAAATCACATCTCACAGTATACATTCCAAGCATACACACACATAATTATTTCACAGAATCACATAAACCATATCAATAATACATACTTATCTTCAGCAATCATTCATGTACTCATTCACCATTTCTAGAAGATTGATCATATGAGACTTATCTAAAAAGACTTGTAGGAATCAATATTAGAGACTCACCTAATACTCACCTACCGCAGCTACCAACTCAGACTCAGATATCCAGTTTAAACCAGCAGTAACAATTGTTTAAAGAACATGAATTCACCATTAAACCCATTTGCAGACAGATTGCTAACATTTCTTCTACCGAAAATCCCATACAGGGCTTCTTATTCACAACTTACTACCCATATACTTCATAACATCTTATTCTTAACATGCAAAATTATTACACTTACAAGGAGATGGAATACTTCTACATTTTCCAAGAATCCTTAGCTTCCAATTTACATAAAAAGAGCAATAAGTAAATAACATTTAATACTTAAGAAAAAAAAGATTTAAAAAAATTATTCCGAAGGAAGAAGAAACCTTCCCACGAGCCCTCCTCACATACACATATGTATAATCTACTTTCATTTAATGGAATTTGACAAGTGTTCAAAAATTTCAGAATACGCCCATACTAATGGCCTACAGAATTTGAACGAAACATAAATGAGAGTCTTTTTCATATGTTAATTGATCATTCAGTTTAGTTGGTTTATAACCAGATCTAGTTACCAAGACTTACTCTTCACAGTGCTTGAACAAACTAGGCGTACTATACTTTTGGTTGTAACCTACACAATACCTACTTTCCTATCATTGAATTCTTTCTTTTACTGAAGAATACATCAATGATTAAATCCTGATATACTTCCATATGCGTATACTCAACTCACTAAAACATTAGTTCGCTAGAAGTTTACAATTTGGGCAAACTAACTACTAGAGTGTGCCAGAACATACAACTTTACTTCTACGCACCTTCAATTCGAATTATCCAGGTATGGGGTGTGACACATTTACTCTTTAGCCTCTAGTACAATGACTCGCCAAAGAAGTTATCTTGCAAAATTGATAATCTTGTACTCAAAATTTTAAGTACATTACTTTTTTCTCTTCATTTTAAGTAGATAACCTAATTAGGTCATTCAATTAGTTTTTTGTTTTTATCAATTGTGAAAGAAGGCTACAAAAGCAAAAAGATTTTTAAATGATGCAATGTTTGGTTTGTGGTAGAGGTTCAAAAACAAGGTTGCATGTCATTTGAAATTGTGTGGCTGCAGATATCGTTTGGAAGCAAGTGACACCTTAGAAGGGCTTGGTTATGTTTTTTTTCCTTATCTTTACACGATTGGTTGCAAAAAAACTTAAGAGATGCTTCAACTTGCTTTTTAGGAACTGTGGACTGGAGCACCTATTTTGGTTTAATCTATTGAACTATATGAAAGAATAATATTAGTTTCATATTCAAATAATGATAACTACAGAGCTGATGAGATTATTGCTTGAAGCATATCTTGGTCTAAGCAGATATTCTATCAAATTATGAAGTGAAGATCTTTATTGCATCGCCCTATGCAAAAGATTGGATAGGAGAAACTTGATGATGGTTGGGTTAAAATTAATATAGATAGAGCAGTGAAGCAACCTGATGGACAAGCAACATTTGGAGGAGTCATACAACTTGGGCTATTAGGTGATGGGATTCTACAGGTTTGTAGGTTCAAAGTTAATTGGTCAAGCAAAGTTGTGGGGAGATTATGATGAGCTCTACTTAGTAGGGGAGTTGGGGTTTCGAAAGGTAGTCCTAGAATTTGATAATTTGTTTTTGACCAATATGTTAACTATAGGAAAATCTTTGCTCCACCCTTTTGCATTGTAAGAAGCATCAATCAACTAAAGAGTATAACTTGTGAGGCTAAAACTCAACATGCCAAATGAGAGGCAACCATTGTTGCAAATATGCTGGCAAATTTGGCGATTAATGAATGACCTAGGCTGTAGCACTTCACAGAACCGCCAGCTACATTCGAGTTAGTGATGCAAAGAGATATGGATAGTGCTACTGTTTATAGGAAAAGCAACAAGGTTGAATAAGTTTCAAGGCTTACCCTCATTGTAACCAAAAATAAAAATAAAAGATTTCTTGGTCTTGTAATTACCATCAAACACATGAACATACCCTTTTTGAAAATCTATTTTCTCCCTTAATCATGTTGTTGATACCAAGGAGCAACAAGGAGGAGATAGCGAATGAGGTAGGAGGTCAATTCACCCAATAAAGGTAAATAGTCATCGAAGAGAGAGAGAGAGAGAATCTATATACTCTTTTTTGGGGAGTTCAAGGTTTTTATATGGAAAGTTTGAGGGGCCACATGGTGGCCACCCCACTACACCAAAACAGACTTTTAGCGGCGTTTTTAGTGGCGTTTTAAAGGAAAACGCCGCTAATATTACATTATTAGCGTTTGAAAGAAAACGCCGCTAAAAAAATGAGCAATAGCGGCGTTTATTTCAAAACGCCGCCAAAAGGATAAATAGCGGCGTTTTTTAGTAAAACGCCGCTAAAAGTCCGATCTTTAGTGGCGCTTCTGGAGAAACGCCGCTAAAAGTCTGTTCTTTAGCGGCGCTTCGGGAAAAACGCCACTAAAAGTCTGGTCTTTAGCGGCGCTTCTGGAAAAACGCCGCTAAAAGTCTGGTCTTTAGCGGCGCTTACGGAAAAACGCCGCTAAAAAATCTGGTCTTTAGCGCGCTTACGAAAAACGCCGCTAAAAAGTCTGGTCTTTAAGCGGCTCTTACGGAAAACGCCGCTAAAAGTGCGAGTATATATTAATTTTAATATATTAAATTAATTATCATTATAGTTTAGGGTTTATGATTTAGCATATAAAATTTAGGGTGTAAGGTTTAAGAGTTATATTTTAAATGTTTAGGGATTATGGTGTATAGTTTATGGTTTAAAGTTTAGGGTTTCATGGGTTTAAGGGTTATGGGTTAGGGGTTAATGGTTAGGGGTTAGGGGTTTATGTTGTATGATCATTTAGGGTTTATGAGATATAAGATAGAGGTTTAAGATTTAGAGTAATTAGTCTCTTTTAATTTATATATTAAATAATTTATTACATAATTGTAAAATAGATATATTAATTTTAATATATTAAATTAATTATCATTATAGTTTAGGGTTTAGGGTTTAGCATAAATAATTTAGGGGCGTAAGGTTTAGGAGTTTCTATTTTAAATGTTTAGGGATTATGGTGTATAGTTTGTGGGTTAAAGTTTAGGGTTTCATGGGTTTAAGGGTTAATGGTTAGGGGTTAGGGGTTTATGTTGTATGATTTAGGGATTATGAGATATAGGATAGGGGTTTAGGGTTTAGAGTAATTAATCTCTTTTAATTTGTATATTAAATAATTTCTTACATAATTGTAAAATATATTAGTAGTATAAAAATATTTTATTCTTTGAAATAGTAAATTAAAATGATTATAATAAATAGAGATGTCAAAAGTATGTAAATTAATTATAATTAATGTATGTAAATTAATTATAATTAATCAGAATGAAAAGAATTTTATTATGAAAATAATAACAATAAGATTAATTTTAAAAAAAAGTCCTTATAATTGTAATAATTTAAAAGTTATTTTATTCAAAAAAATTTAAAATATATATTCTTTTTTCAAAATTATTGAAAAGATTTAATATTATTTTAATACCAATTCAATTTAAAAATTACTAAACAATATTATTTTAATATTCAAGGTATTTAGCGGTGTTTTTGAGCAAAAACGCCGCAGAAAGCTAACTAAAAAACGACGCCGTTTACTTTTGTATTAGCGGCGCTAGAGATAAAAACGCCGCAAAATAGGATTAATAGTGGCGTTTGTTTTTCAAAACGCCGCAGAAAAAAATAAAATTGAATTGAAACGGCGCGGTTTTTATGCCTAGGTCTTCATCCCCTTTCCCAACTGGTAATCCCCCTTTCTTTCTTCCCTCCTTTCTCAATTTTAATGCTTTGTGTTTTTCTTAAGTGGTTTGATTCAAACTTTTAATTCAAAAACTGAAAAATTTGAAGGATGAATTGTTAGATTCAAACTTTTGGGTATTTTTTAGGCATTTGTTTGTTATTGCTTAGGTTACAGTGGGCAAACATCCAGAGAGAGTGATAAGCATTCACCTCCAAATGCGATCTACTCCGATTCGCTCTACTTTCGCCAAACAAACGCAAGATTTGTACATTCATTTCTCGTCTCTCTCGCCTCCGAATCAATGGTGAGCCCTCGCTCTTTCTCTTCTCTTTTTTTTTTTTTTGGTTGTTTTCTATATCTTAACTATAATCTAGGGTTTGTGTCAAGATAGATCTTGATTTCGGGTTCAGGTTGAGCCAACTTTGCTTCCAATCATGCAAAGAATGCTTGACAAAAGCGATGGACAAGGTCTGCATGCAGTCTCTTTCTCTCAACTGTCCGAATGATTATTTTTATTTGTTTTATTTTCTCAATAGTGAAATGTACCGTTGATAAACTAAATTATCGTTGATAAACTACATTATCAAATAGTTTATGGGATGGCTACTGCATTTCATACATGCCAAATTTGACTTTTATGAGATGGTATTTGGTATATATCATTTTATAGGGTCATTTTATTGAACCTTTTCTTTTTGTACTCTTTGTAGAGGTTTTTGAAGAAGTCTTGGAGATTGTTTCATATATGACATTCTTTTCTCCAACTATATCCTTGGAAATGTGAAGCCTTTGGCCTTTGATGATTGAAGCATTAGGCTGATTGGGCAATTGACTTCTTTCCAAGTATGATTTGATTTGAATTGATATTTCTTTTGCCTCATATCTGAATGTTTTAGGATTGTTATGTAGACTTTTTATCTTAGCCTTTGGTGGTTATTTTACTCTGTTTTTTCTTTCCCGATATATATTCACTGTTTGAGGAACAATGCTGGTAATTCTCCAAGACAAGCATCAATTACAACTCAATGGTTTTCGTCAAAACCATCAAAGGTTAATTTGTCATTGTTTATTGAAATTGTTTTGCTTCTAGTACATTTTGCTTTCACCGCTTATGTCATCTTAGCATAGTGGCTATAAGTAATTTATTTATTTATATTTTAATGCTTATTTGATTCTTTATTTTACTTTTGAGCATAAGTTTGAAAATATTTGAATTTGAATTAGTTTAATTTATCTAATATATGATATATAAACATATATGGGTATTAAAAGTTTATCTTTTAATTCATCTAGAATCTAGAACGGATTGAAAGAGTGTTATGTCCTTTTTTTACTATTCATTACTATCTTTAAGTCTTAGTTATATATTATACTGTAGTATAGCACTGTTACTATGATGCTTAAATAAGTTGTAGGGAATTAATCGTTGCATGCATAAGAACCTCGTTCATCCATATTTGTTTTATGCTTTTGATCTTATAAACCACGAATTAAACTGATAATAATTTAATTCATGTTTATTTTTCAAGTGATTTAGTCTTCAAAAAGCAAGTCATTCACTTCATATTTCAATGTTAATTGAGGTGTTTAAATGTGTTAATTGAGGTGTATAATTGTGTTAATTGGGATGTTAAAGTGTTGTAAGTTGAGGTGTTTAAATGCTGTAAATTGAAGTGTTTAATTGCTGTAAATTGAGGTGCTTAATTGATGTAAATTGAAGTGTTTAATTTCTGTAGATTGAGGTGCTCAAATGATGTAAATTGATGTGTTAAAATGTTGCAAATTGAAGTATTTAAATGCTGTGAATTGAAGTGTTAAAGTGCTGCAAATTGAAGTGTTTAAATGCTGTGAATTGAAGTGTTAAAGTGCTGCAAATTGAAGTGTTTAAATGCTGTAAATTGAAGTGTTAAAGTGCTGCAAATTGAAGTGTTTAAATGCTGTAAATTGAAGTGTTAAAGTACTGCAAATTGAAGTGTTTAAATGCTGTAAATTGAAGTGTTAAAGTGCTGCAAATTGAAGTGTTTAAATGCTGTGAATTGAAGTGTTAAAGTGCTGCAAATTGAAGTGTTTAAAGTGCTGCAAATTGAAGTATTTAAATGCTTTGAATTGAAGTGTTAAAGTGCTGCAAATTGAAGTGTTTAAAGTGCTGCAAATTGAAGTATTTAAATGCTTTGAATTGAAGTGTTAAAGTGTTGCAAATTGAAGTGTTTACATGTTGTAAATTGAATTGTTTTGTACTTGTATACTTTAACTGATTTTTTTAATATTTATTTTTTGGTGATTAAAAATTTCATTTTAATACATTATAGTTTATTCTTAGTATATAATACCAATAATTGGTTAGAGTATTATTTTTTTCCACATGTTTTAGTTATTAGTTAACTATAAATTAACTATAATTAGTAATTTAGCTAACAAGGTTTTTCCTCTTTCCTTATTGGAGGGATGGGGCATGTGAATTGTTCCCACAAGAATTGATACGGGAGTGGGAGGAAAGGGTGAATGTACGCCATATAATTTGGATTTAATCCATTTGGTTCATGCATTCAATTTTATGAGCTTCGAAACTTTGTCTTTACAGCCACTTCCTCTAAATATGCTATAGTCACAATTGGTTTTATTAATCGTTGTGGTTTTTGTTAACTTGGGTTTCTTTTCTTTGCTACCCATAAATAGAAACTATTTCATAACTTGTGAGGAAATACTGCCTTATATTAATGTTGATCTTTTGATTTCTTGGTATTAGGATTTATTTGGTTCATTATTTAGGCTTTACTTTATTCAAATGAGGTCCTTTGCTGATGCATTTCTATTTAAATAATGTAAATGAAAATTTAACATATGCATTTCTATTTAAATCACATGGAAGAAGTGATCAAGTTTTTTGAAACATATCACAAGGTAATCAAATCTCTATCGAGATATAATTAACCACTCCATGCATCATTATTCTTTTCTTTTCTTTTCTTTTCCGGCATTTCCCACGATTAATGTTATTTTACAATTTTTCCATCAAAATTTGTCTTATGATTGCTTCTTGTAGTAATTTACTAAGACATATTGATTTTTGTGATGTTTCTTTGTTGGGGCTTTACCATTTATTTCCTAAATAGATGGCAAGTTCGTTGTTCGGCATCATAAGTTGAACAAAAACAATTTTTCTCTAGTTTGTGTTAGTTTTTTTTTTCAAGTATTTGAGATATATTAAACATCTTACAGGACCGTGTGCAATGATATATTAAACAATAAAGATATGATTTTTATTATTATTTGAGTTAGTTTAGTTATTATTATTTAATATTCAATAATTGACTATTATTTAATTTTAATAATAGTGAATATCATTTACCATTATGTTTCAAAGGTAATGTAATGGCTTTTGTAGGTGAATTTTCTACTCATACTCGAATGAAAAATTATTTGATCTTATTACTTGATATTTTACTATAGGTTGTTTACCCTTTTCTTCATTTTCATTACTTGATATCTTATAACGCCTCTTTTATTGGATTTTGGTTATATAACTATGTAGTCAAGAGAAACATTGTGATTTTGTTCATTACAGTATTTTTTTTCTTTGGAGATTGCCTTCAATTCCTTTGTGTAAGTTTTAAATAAAAATTATTAGGAGTTCACTATTTATGGGCTGACTTCCATTGAAGATGCTGATACGTATTCCTTTTTCTCTTCTTTTGTGCATGCACACGCCAATACCAAAGCAATTCCAGTTCTTTCAATGTAAGTGCAATTTGTTTCATAGTTGTAATTTATTCAAGCTTACTGATTTGGTTTGTAAACATTTTTTATTTTTATTTTTTTGCACTGGTATGTGGGTTAAGACTTTCTAAGTATAGGAGTCATTTACATGAAATGGTTGCCTGAAACAAATACTATGAGAACTTTCTGTTATCAATTTAATATAATCTTTCTTTCCCTTTCACACATTGGAGTCATTAAATTATAGATTTCTTGATGTAGGTTTTAGAACTTGTTAGAGTAGAGGCAAATGGCGGACATTTGTTTTGCATTTTAGCCTACTAGTCTACTTGTAGTTTTAAGTTAAGATTTTAAGTAAGCTTGGTGTAGTTGTACCTCAATGTTCTTGATATCATAAGAATCTCTCTGTTGTGAATTTATGATAATCTTCCCTTCTTGCGTATGAAATGGGTCTTGAATTTGACATTCATTAACTAGTACTTCTAATTATTATTGTCTGCTTTGCTATTAATATACTTTTTATGCATCATTCAAATTATGTAAATTTTAGAAGGGCCATATCGAAAATTCTAGATTCTTGTTAGTTCTGCATACTTTCTCTAGATGAAACTCACTGTGTTCTAAGTTGCATAATTTGCTATATGTAATTAAGGATCCTCAATACTTGGAGAATGAAAAGTGATATGAAGAGTTGAAGAAATCCATGGTGAGGAGTACGAGGATGAAAAGGGTTGAGATCACGAGTTCAAGTGATTTGCTAAAGTGTTATGAAGAGTTGAAGATATCCATCCTTGCTTCTTTTTTAAAATTCTTGTTGAATATTGTTTGCTATCGATTTCCTTTTTTTGTTTTAAATGTTAATGGGCTGAAAAATGTTTAATTTTTATTATTTTTTCCTTAAATATTTTTATAATATTTTAATTTTATTCCTTTTATAATATTTTAATTTTTTTAATTTTCATGACTTTTAGTGGCGTTTTGGGAAAAGCGCCACTAAAAGCTCTTACCTTTAGCGGCGTTTTTTCGAAAAGCGCCATTAAAAGCTCTACCTTTAGCGGCGATTTTCTGAAAAGCGCCGCTAAAAGACTACCTTTAGCGGCGCTTTTCAAAAAGCGCCACAAAGCTCTCTATTTTTAGCGGCGCTTTTCGAAAAGCGCCGCTAAAAGCTCCTACATTTAGCGGCGTTTTCCTGAAAATCGCCGCTAAAAGCCCTTACCTTTAGCGGCGTTTTTCTTAAAAGCGCCGCTAAAAGCCCCTACCTGTAGCGGCGATTGTCTTAAAAGCGCCGCTAAAAGCCCCTACCTATAGCGGCGTTTGTCTTAAAAGCGCCGCTAAAAGCCCCTACCTATAGCGGCGTTTTTTCACAAAAAACGCCACTAAATTTTGCGGCGTTTTCTTACGCGGCGTTTTTTGCGGCGCTTTCGAAAGCGCCGCAAACACGATTAGTGGCGCTTAAAAACGCCGCTAAAGGCCCAAAAAAACGCCGCTAAAAGTCTGTTTTGGTGTAGTGCCCATTGGTGGATGGGTCCCCTCATTGTCCTTCAATAAGGGTGGCTATGTGACCTTGTAAGGTGACAATGTGACGTAGGGAGTACAAAAGATGGTTGATGGTTGTCTTGTTAATACGATGGCTTTTTGATATTGGCGGCTTGCATGTTGCCTAAGCTCAAAGTGAATAGTATCGATGGTGGAGGTATGTTGGTAATCAGGGGCGAAGCCAGAACAATTTTTTAGGGGGGCCGGATGAAATTTTAATTTTTTATAGTTTATATCTTTATAATTTGTAAAGGATTAAATCGAATTTTTATAATTTTAGGGGGGCCAAAGAGCAATTTTACCTTTACTAATTTAAAATTTTAAAAATAATTTAAGAGCCTAAATAGTAATTTTACATTTTAGGGGGGCCGGGGCCCATGCCAGCCCCCCTGGCTTCGCCCCTGTTGGTGATGTTGATCGTGACCAGCGAGGTAGTCCAATGGCAACAATACCATGTCGGCAAAGTATCCGCGGAAATACCCTGTATAACACATGTAAAATTTTATTTTTAAAAAAATAAAAGAAAAAGAATCATGCTAGTGTTTTTTTCTTTTTTTTATTTACTCTGGGTAAGAAGGGAGCAATTCATAAATTCATTTAAGAAATAATTATCCAAAATCCATTATGGTTCAGACTTAGGCTTGGAAAGTTGCTTCGTTGTTGAAAATTTTAAAGAAAAAAAAAAGGTTTTTCAATCTGTGTATATCGTGTGAAAGGTCGAATAAAATGTCCATATATCGTGCGAACCTCAATACACTCTCGCTCGACATTCGAGCCCTTGCGAAACTCCAACAAAATCGACCGAGTGACGCTCCAGCCCTTGGAAAAGTCCAAGCTGGGACCGCATGAAAGTGATTAATCGAGTGTCTTCTTCCATGAGATTTCGTTAGAGGGAATGCAGGTGACCTCATGCATTACCTACAAAAGATGAAAAACATAATGATAAACTATTATGGCTTTCAAGTATCTACACCTAAATTAGAATAAGTCATTCTAAAATAATTTAAGAGAGAATTCACATATAATATTTACATATAATAAGACCTAAACTTAATTCATTAAAATCTAAAACTCCAACTTTATTCGCAGCAAGCCAAAGATTCATTTGCCATATGCTTGCATTGAAAATATATGTTTGCTCTCCATTGTTTTATTATTATTATTATTTAGGATTAGATATTTTAGCTGATTTCGGTATTCTCAATAAAAGAAAGAAAAACTAACAAGGTTATTCCAAGAAATTTAAGCCTATAATTAAGGCCTGAATCTCAAAACAAGATATATATTCTAAAAAAAAATGTATTCAATGAAATTTTTTCCAAGTATAAAAAAATTTATTTTCTATATAAAATCTAAAATAGATACCAGTAAGTGATTGAATGTAATGATAAAGTAAATTGCATTATTTCAGAAACAATATTGTTGAAAGGCATAACCATAAATTCCAAACATATATAATAAAACAAACATAAGTAATAGCAAAAAAAAAAAAAAATCTAAAATAGATTGTATTATATATATACATATTTTAGTCTCTAACAATGATCGTACCCATACGTGCAAGAGAGTACTTAAGGTTAATGAAAAATCAGGCTTTAACATGCATATTTCAGTTGAAACAGTAGTATTGAAGTTTTTTCGATCTTCAATTTTCAGAAGCGATTTTTATTTATAGAATAATTGATAAAAATTTTAAATTGAAGTATAGAAATGAACCTCATCATTTCTGAAAGATTAAAGCGTCACAATAATCGGCTCTTAGGCTCCGAAAAAAAAACAGAAGAAAGAGAGAGAGAGAGAGGAAGAAGGTGGGTGGAAAGAGAGCAGGTTGTTTCGAGGAAGGAGGGATCATTTATAAGCAAAATGGGTAGGTATCGTTTTCATTTTTTTTATTAGGTCTACAACGGGGCGGGCGGGAGGTGCAAGTAATAATTGAAGTTAATTTTTCTTTTCAAATACGCATAACTACTTATTTTGCTACCTAATTTTATAAAAAACAATTTTTTCAATTTTCAATGTAATTTTTTAATTTGTATTATTTATCAAATCACCCTATAATTAGAGGTGTACATGGCCCGGGCGGCCCGATCCGGCCCGAAGGCCTGCTTGAAATGTGGGAGGGTTTGGGCAAAAATATAGGCCCGAAAAATGGGCTTGGACAAAAAAATAAGGCCCGTTTAAAAAATGGGCCGGGCTCGGGTAAGGCATTTTTGGCCCGGGCCCGGCCCAGCCCGAATTCACTAAAGGAAAAAAAATTGTTTTTTAATATTATTTTCTTATTAATTTTCTCCTTATTTTGCTACCATTTTACTATTATGTTTCTATTATTTTGTTGTTATTATTTAGATATTATATAAAACTTATTTTATTGTTAATTTTGTTATTATTTTAAAGACATTTGTTAATTTTGTTATTATTTTAGAGGCATTTGCTTGTTAAGTTACATCTATTTTAGTGTTATTTAAGTCTACATATTTTTTAAAATTTATTTTCAATTTTTTGAAAAATATTTATTTTGATTTTTTTAGTATTTTTGATGTATTATATATATTTAAAAATTATATAAAATAATATAAAAATTAATACGTAGTAGGACTGGCCTGCCCGGTTTTAGCATTTTTATATGGGCCGGGCTTGGGCAAAATTTTAGGCCCATTTTTTGGGCCCGGCCCGGCCCGAGCCTAATGAACAGGCCTAAATTTTTAGTTGGGCCCGGCCTGTAACGGCCTATTTTTCAATGGTGTCGGAAAAGGTGATTTGAGATCACCAAATTCGACAAGTAAGATTGAACAAGATAGTAATTTAATATTTATGAGTCAAGTAAGAATTTAGAAGAATTTGTGAATTGGTGAATTTGGTGAATTAAAAGAATTTATTAGGTCAAATAGGTTAAAATAATAATAATAATAAAATGAGGTATCGAGACCTCGAATTTGAAAACCGAGCCATAAATATTTTTTTAGAAATATTTATGGAGTGTTATTAAGTTAGTATTAAAGTTTGGTTGAGAAATTTAAACATTTGGGTAGTAAATTAAATAAAAAGGACTAAATTGTAACAAATGCAAAATTTGCTAGAAGGATTAGATAGCTCAAGTGTTAAAATAAAGAGTATTTAAAGGGAAATTAAGCCTAAAAGTGAAAAGGTTGGACGGCAAGGGAAAGAAAATCATCAGAAAATAAGGGAACTAAGGGCAAAATTGGAAATTTTATAATTTTAACATGTATAATAAAGATAAAATTGAAAGATCTAGAGATATCTTCATATTTTCTCAGCCAAAACGCCATAGGAGGTCTAGAGAAAGCTGGTTTTTCATATTTTCACATCATGTGAGTTTATTTCTTACTTTTTCTTGATAATTTTTGTGTTTTTATGACTTTTACAACTAGGTCCACTTATAGAATTCATTAGTTTTTGATTTGATGGGTGAAATTAGAAGTTACCCTGGCTGGGTAATGGAAGTTTATGATAAATTATTGTGAAATTTAAATTCTAATTTCATATTAAGGTGGTTTTATTAAGTGATTTTCATAGAAAATGGTATTTAGGACCTAGTTGTGAAAAAGTTATGAATTAGAGGTTGGTGTTGTAATTAAGAATATCAAAGGTTGTGAAATAGTTTAGAATGATAAAATAAAGTGTTAATTGAGAAAAATCAGTTCAATTGATTGGTGAATTGAGTAGGGACTAAATTGTAAAAATAGTAAATTTTGGGGTAAAAGTACAATTTCGAAAATTGAAGAGCATAAATTATGAAGTGAAATAGAAATGAAATAAATGCTAATGATTGAAAATATTTTACATTATAGATCAAGAATCCAAAGAAGAACGAGGAAAAGAAAAAGTTGCAGAATAGTCCCTAAATTTCAATATCATCTACAAATCAGTCGGGTAAGTTCATATGGTTGAATTTATATGTTTTATTGTGAATGGTTGAATGATATAATGTGTTATTGAATATGAATTTGTTGTTGGGTTGTGAAAACTATGATAAAATAAAAGAATAAATGTGGTAATTCAAATTAGGAAAAACGCAGGATTGAGTACGTTCGTATCGTGACATGTGATGAATTGATTGGAAAAAGACCATGGTTGATCCATGGCAAAGTATGAAATGTAGGTATGGTATCATCCATACTGAGTTGTGAAAATGTAGGTATGGTATCATCCATACCGAGAGTTGTGAAATGTAGGTATGGTATTAATCATACTGAGTTAAGTAACGTAGGTATGGCATTTCCCATACCGAGTTGTGAAATGTAGGTATGGTATTTCAATGAGGAAAACCATACTGAGTTGTGAAACGTGGCACTGAGCAACGACGTACTCAAATTCATAAGACGTTTCCTAATTTGATAATAAGTAATACAATAGAAGTGAATCAAATGAAAGAGATTGAGTAGTTGTTAATGTTGAGCTCAACTATGTGAAATATTATAACAATGGTTGTGAATGGCAGGGAACTTTAGTAAATGTTTTGTTATTGTTTGGAAATATTATGTTTGGTAAGCATTGCTTTTAAACCTATGAACTTACTAAGCTTCAATAAGCTTACTTGTGTGTGTTTGATATTTTTATGTAGATTGAATTAAAGGGAAGTTGGTAGATCGGATCATCACAACAAAGCTCACTATCCAGATCAATTCCGGTAGCTTTTGTTTTATGTTTAAATATTTATATGGCATGTATAAAGTTTAAATGAAATGGAGTAAAGATGTTATAAACTAGTTAACCATATTTTGCAATGAAACAGTTTTTGGTTAGCAGCAGTGACGTGGTTTTAAAAAATCACCAAAAATAAAAGAAATGGAATTAGAAAGTTAGTAAGATATAGAGTTAAATCTTATTGTGTCTATTTTTATGTGAAAGAAATAGAGTAAGAAAAGAAATTTTATATTCTGTAATATTTGAATTTTAGTGAGACAGGGTCAAGATGGTATTTGAAGTCCCCTGTTTTGACTTTAGAAAATCATTAAAAATTGTACAGAATGAATTATGAGTTATAATTTATATTTCTAGATTCCTTATTTAGTATATTTTCAATAGAAACAATTGGGAACAACATATGAAAACTGTACAATGAGATAATTGACTTTAGGTGAAGAGAGGTCAGAACCGTCAGTCAGTGAAACAGGGGAAACTTTAATGAATAAATTGTACTAATTGGCTTCATGAAAAATTCTGGAAAAATTATAGTAAGAAGATATATGAGTCTAGTTTCAAGGAAAATTTACGGATCTAAATTTTGAGTTTTGTAACTCGAGTTATAGTCAATTTAGTTAACATGATGCAGATGGACAGTTTCAATTTTTATGCCCCGAATTAGTAGTTAAGTCTAGTAATGCCTCGTGCTCAACTCCGGCAACGGTCTCGGGTAAGGGGTGTTACATTTATTGGTATCAGAGCTTCGGTTTAGACAATTCTCGGAATGAATGTGATGTATAAAATGTCTAGAAATACATGCCATATAAATCTATGATAGTGGGATGTGAATGATCCGATCTAACTACTAATTTTTGTTATAGATTGTAAAGATGTCTGATAGATCCGAGGGTGCTGGTCATGAAGAGGAAGTTAATACTAGAATACAGAATTCCGAGCAGGGAACAAGTGGTAATGTTCCAATTTCTTTGATGAGAGAGGAAGAACTTAAAAATATGATTTACGGGTTAATGAATCAGTGGTTTTGTGAAACAATACAAGGAAGAAGTCAGGCACAACAACCTCCTCCTCCCCTCTTTGTACCACCGATTATAACCCCGGTTGCTCCTCCTTTAATAGATGAATCTAGCAAAAGAGCACCGATTGAGAAACTCAGAAAGTTCGGAGCTGAAGAATTTCGAGGAAGATCGGACGATGATCCAGTTAAAGCAGAGTATTGGTTAAAGAGTTTGGAAAGAGTTTTTAAACAGATGATGTGTTCTCCGGATGACTATCTGAGGTGTGCGGTTTCATTATTGAAAGAAGAAGCGTATAATTGGTGGGAAACCATTGAGGCAGTGGTACCTGCAGATAAACTTACCTGGGAATTCTTCCAAAACGAGTTTAAAAAGAAGTACGTGGGAAGGAGATATTTAGATAAAAAGAAGAGGGAATTTCTTGATCTTCGACAAGGAAATAAAACAGTGGCCGAATATGAAAGAGAATTTGTGTATCTCAGTAGATATGCTCGGGATGTTGTACCGACAGAGGAAGAAATGTGCATTAGATTCGAAGAAGGGCTTAATGATGAAATTAGAATGATGATTGGAGGCACAGAGATTCGAGAATTTGTGGTTCTGTCTGATCGAGCTCAAAAGATGGAAGAATTGTATAACAGAAAGATACAAAGAGAAAGGAAAGGTAAAGAAGTATACAAAAGAAGTTTCTCTGGACCAACTTCGACTTTTCCAGCTAAAAAGTTCAGAGATGATTCTAGTCGATCTGTTACAATTCTGGAACGATCGAATAAAAGTAAAACAACTCAAAGAGATGTCAAAGTAACTAAGAAACCAGCAGCTAGTGCTAGTAGTGTACAAAATATTCCGAGACCTAGATGCAAAAATTGTGGTAGATTTCATGTTGGTGAATGTTGGGGAAGAACCGGAGCTTGTTATAGATGTGGTGGAACTGATCATTTTATTCGGACTGTCTCAATCATTAAAAGAAAATAAAGAACAAGGCGAAAGCAAGCAAATACTCCTCGAAAAGTAGACGTTCGTGTCAAAGTAGTGTTGCTGGGACTATTCGTTCGGGAATGAGAGATCTTTGTGAGTCCGATCCAAACAAGGGCACTGCACGTACATATGCTATCCGGGCAAGGGGACGAAGCTTCGCTCCAGATGTGATAGCTGGTATTTTCTATCTTTTTGATGATTCTGTGTATACTTTAATTGATCCTGGATCTACGCATTCATATATTTGCACTGCATTAGTGTCAGAAAAGAAAATGACTGTTGAGTCCATTGATCTTGATATGCAAGTCACTAATCCGTTAGGACAAAGTGTATTAGTTAATTTAATATGTCGGAATTGTCCACTGAAAATACAGGGCTGTGAATTCTCTGCTGATTTAATGTTGTTACCTTTCCGAGAATTTGATGTTATTCTTGGAATGGATTGGTTGATTAAACACGATGCCATAGTGAATTGTAGAGAAAAACGGGTTGATTTAAAATGTCAGACAGGGGAAATAGTTTCAATTGAGTTTGGAGATAAAAAGAATGATGTCGAAACTATTTCAAATTTTTACACTTCTGGAAATTGATTCGAAAGGGTAATGAAGCATTTTTAGCTTATATTCTTGATACTCGGGGTTCTGAATTGAATATGGAACAATTGCCAGTTGTTAATGAATTTACTGATGTGTTTCCTGAGGAATTACCTAGTTTACCCTCAGATCGTGAGGTTGAATTTGTAATTGATATAATTCTGGGTACAGCTCCGATATCAATAACACCGTACAGAATGGCACCAGCTGAGTTAAAAGAGTTGAAGACACAATTGCAAGAGTTATTGGATAAAGGGTTCATTAGACCGAGTACATCACCTTGGGGCGCACCTATCTTATTTGTGAAAAAGAAAGATGGCTCGTTGCGATTGTGTATTGATTACAGACAGTTGAACAAGGTAACAATTAAAAATAAATATCTGTTACCTCGTATTGATGATTTGTTTGATCAACTGAAAGGTGCTGCAGTATTCTCAAAGATAGACCTTAGATCTGGGTATTATCAATTGAAGGTTAAAGAGTGTGATGTGCCAAAGACTGCTTTTGAAACTCGGTATGGTCACTATGAATTTCTCGGTAATGCCTTTTGGTTTAACAAATGCCCTCTTTGCATTTATGGATTTAATGAATCGAATTTTTCAGCCTTACTTAGATAGATTTGTGGTGGTATTTATTGATGACATATTGGTTTATTCAAAGACAGAATCTGAACATGCACAGCATTTGAGAATTGTATTACAGACTTTGAGGGAAAAGCAGTTATATGCAAAATTTAGTAAATGTGAGTTTTGGCTTCATGAAGTTGGATTTCTGGGTCACATTGTATCACCTGAAGGAATTCGTGTGGATCCAAGTAAAGTTTCAAGGAAGTGGTGAATTGGAAAACACCAAGAATGTAACTGAAGTCGCGAAGTTTTTACGGGACTAGCGGGGTATTATCCCCGTTTTGTAAAGAATTTTTCCATGATTGCTTCACCAATGACTCGTTTATTACAAAAGAATGTTGAGTTTGTGTGGTCTGATGCATGTCAGGAGAGCTTTGACCAATTAAAGAAAATGTTAACAGAAGCTCCAGTTTTGACTCAACCAGAATCAAGTATACCGTATGTTGTGTACAGTGATGCATCTTTAAATGGTTTGGGTTGTGTGTTAATGCAGTCGGGAAAGGTGGTGGCTTATGCTTCACGGCAGTTAAAACCACATGAAAAGAATTACCCTACACATGATCTTGAATTAGCTGCAATTGTTTTTGCTTTAAAAATTTGGAGACACTATTTGTATGGTGAGAAGTGTTATATTTATACAGATCACAAAAGTTTGAAATACTTAATGACTCAGAAGGAACTGAATTTAAGACAGAGACGGTGGTTAGAGTTGTTGAAAGATTATGATTTGGTTATTGACTATCATCCAGGGAAAGCTAATGTAGTTGCTGATGCACTTAGTCGAAAGTCATCCTTGTTTGCACTTCGGGCAATGAATGCTCATTTGGCTCTTAATGAAGAAGGTGTTGTATCAGTAGAATTGAAAGTGAAACCCATGTTTCTTCAAAGAAATTCAAATCTGCAGGATGAAGACCCAAAATTGGTACTTAAATGACAGATGGTTCGAGATAATTTGGATTCGAATTCAAAGATTGATGATGAAGGTATGTTGCGTTATCATAACAGATTTGTGTTCCAAATAATTCGATTTGAAGAATAATATTCTTTTTGAAGCACATAATAGTATGTATTCTATGCATCCCAGGCGAAGACAAAAATGTATGGTGATTTGAAAAAGATATATTGGTGGCTTTGTATGAAAAGAGAAATTTCAGAATTTGTTGCAAAATGTTTGATTTGTCGCCAAGTTAAAGCAGAGCATCAAGTGCCAACGGGTTTATTACAACCCATTATGATTCTGAATGAAAGTGGGAGCATGTTACAATGGATTTTGTGTCGTGGGTTGCCTACGACTCCAAGAAAGAAAGATTCAATATGGGTGATTGTTGATAGATTGACAAAGTCAAGCACACTTTATTCCAAATCGAATGATTTTTCACTTGAGAAGTTAGCGAATTGTATGTGTCGAGATTGTGAGACTACATGGAGTTCCAAATCTATCATTTCGGACCGGGATCCAAGGTTTACTTGAGATTTTGGAACAAACGCAAGAAGCTTTAGGTACTAGATTAAATTTTAGTACAAACATTTCATCCTCAAACAGATGGACAAATCAGAGCGAGTGATTCAAATTCTAGAAGATATGTTAAGATGTTGTATACTCAAGTTTGGTGATAGTTGGGAAAGGTATTTACCTTTAGCCGAGTTTGCTTACAACAATAGTTATCGATCTAGTATAAAAATGGCACCATTTGAGGCATTCAGATGGTAGGAAATGCAAGACTCGGGCTTGTGTTGGTCCGAGTTGAGTGAATCAAAAATAGTTGGGGTTGATTTGATTCGGAAATCAAGAGAAAAATTCGGATTATTCGAGACAGCAGTCTAAAAGCTGCATCGCACCGTCAGAAGTCATATGCAGATTTGAAACGAAGAGACATAGAATATGCAGTGGGTGATCGAGTATTTTTAAAAGTTTCACCGTGGAAGAAGGTGTTACGATTTGGCAGAAAAGGAAAATTGAGTCCGAGATTTATAGGGCCATATGAAATTGTGGAAAGGGTTGGTCCTGTAGCTTATCGGTTGGCTTTACCTCCGAAACTTGAAAAGATTCACAATGTATTTCATGTGTCTATGCTAAGACGGTATAGGTCAGATTCTTCACACGTAATTCCTTATACTGAAATTGAGCTTCAACCAGATATGACTTATTCAGAAGAACCAATGAAGATTTTGGCTCGTGAAGTTAAAGAGTTGCGGAACAAAAAAATACCATTGGTTAAAGTATTATGGCATCGACATGGTATGGAGGAGGCAACCTGGGAAACAGAGGAGTCAATGAGATCACAGTATCCAAATCTATTTTCAGGTAACAAATTTCGAGGACGAAATTTTTAAAGGGGGGGAGAGTTGTAACGGCCTATTTTTCAGTGGTGTCGGAAAAGGTGATTTGAGATCACTAAATTCGACAAGTAAGATTGAACAAGATAGTAATTTAATATTTATGAGTCAAGTAAGAATTTAGAAGAATTTGTGAATTGATGAATTTGGTGAATTAAAAGAATTTATTAGGTCAAATAGGTTAAAATGATAATAATAATAAAATGAGGTATCGAGACCTCGAATTTGAAAACCGAGCCATAAATATTTTTTTAGAAATATTTATGGAGTGTTATTAAGTTAGTATTAAAGTTTGGTTGAGAAATTTAAACATTTGGGTAGTAAATTAAATAAAAAGGACTAAATTGTAACAAATGCAAAATTTGCTAGAAGGATTAGATAGCTCAAGTGTTAAAATAAAGAGTATTTAAAGGGAAATTAAGCCTAAAAGTGAAAAGGTTGGACGACAAGGGAAAGAAAATCATCAGAAAATAAGGGAACTAAGGGCAAAATTGGAAATTTTATAATTTTAACATGTATAATAAAGATAAAATTGAAAGATCTAGAGATATCTTCATATTTTCTCAGCCAAAACGCCATAGGAGGTCTGGAGAAAGCTAGTTTTTCATATTTTCACATCATGTGAGTTTATTTCTTGCTTTTTCTTGATAATTTTTGTGTTTTTATGACTTTTACAACTAGGTCCACTTATAGAATTCATTAGTTTTTGATTTGATGGGTGAAATTAGAAGTTACCCTGGCTGGGTAATGGAAGTTTATGATAAATTATTGTGAAATTTAAATTCTAATTTCATATTAAGGTGGTTTTATTAAGTGATTTTGATAGAAAATGGTATTTAGGACCTAGTTGTGAAAAAGTTATGAATTAGAGGTTGGTGTTGTAATTAAGAATATAAAAGGTTGTGAAATAGTTTAGAATGATAAAATAAAGTGTTAATTGAGAAAAATCAGTTCAATTGATTGGTGAATTGAGCAGGGGACTAAATTGTAAAAATAGTAAATTTTGGGGTAAAAGTGCAATTTCGAAAATTGAAGAGCATAAATTATGAAGTGAAATAGAAATGAAATAAATGCTAATGATTGAAAATATTTTACATTATAGATCAAGAATCCAAAGAAGAACGAGGAAAAGAAAAAGTTGCAGAATAGTCCCTAAATTTCAATATCATCTACAAATCAGTCGGGTAAGTTCATATGGTTGAATTTATATGTTTTATTGTGAATGGTTGAATGATATAATGTGTTATTGAATATGAATTTGCTGTTGGGTTGTGAAAACTATGATAAAATAAAAGAATAAATGTGGTAATTCAAATTAGGAAAAACGCAGGATTGAGTACGTTCGTATCGTGACATGTGATGAATTGACGGAAAAGACCATGGTTGATCCATGGCAAAGTATGAAATGTAGGTATGGTATCATCCATACTGAGTTGTGAAATGTAGGTATGGTATTAATCATACTGAGTTAAGTAATGTAGGTATGGCATTTCCCATACCGAGTTGTGAAATGTAGGTATGGTATTTCAATGAGGAAAACCATACTGAGTTGTGAAACGTGGCACTGAGCAACGACATACTCAAATTCGTAAGACGTTTCCTAATTTGATAATAAGTAATACAATAGAAGTGAATCAAATGAAAGAGATTGAGTAGTTGTTAATGTTGAGCTCAACTATGTGAAATATTATAACAATGGTGGTGAATGGCAGGGAACTTTAGTAAATGTTTTGTTATTGTTTGGAAATATTATGTTTGGTAAGCATTGCTTTTAAACCTATGAACTTACTAAGCTTCAATAAGCTTACTTGTGTGTGTTTGATATTTCAACCGAGTTGTGAAATGTAGGTATGGTATTTCAATGAGGAAAACCATACTGAGTTGTGAAACGTGGCACTGAGCAACGACATACTCAAATTCGTAAGACGTTTCCTAATTTGATAATAAGTAATACAATAGAAGTGAATCAAATGAAAGAGATTGAGTAGTTGTTAATGTTGAGCTCAACTATGTGAAATATTATAACAATGGTTGTGAATGACAGGGAACTTTAGTAAATGTTTTGTTATTGTTTGGAAATATTATGTTTGGTAAGCATTGCTTTTAAACCTATGAACTTACTAAGCTTCAATAAGCTTACTTGTGTGTGTTTGATATTTTTATGTAGATTGAATTAAAGGGAAGTTGGTAGATCGGGTCATCACAACAAAGCTCACTATCCAGATCAATTCCGGTAGCTTTTGTTTTATGTTTAAAGATTTATATGGCATGTATAAAGTTTAAATGAAATGGAGTAAAGATGTTATAAACTAGTTAACCATATTTTGCAATGAAACAGTTTTTGGTTAGCAGCAGTGACGTGGTTTTAAAAAATCACCAAAAATAGAAGAAATGGAATTAGAAAGTTAGTAAGATATAGAGTTAAATCTTATTGTGTCTATTTTTATGTGAAAGAAATAGAGTAAGAAAAGAAATTTTATATTCTGTGATATTTGAATTTTAGTGAGGCAGGGTCAAGATGGTATTTGAAGTCCCCTGTTTTGACTTTAGAAAATCATTAAAAATTGTACAGAATGAATTATGAGTTATAATTTATATGTCTAGATTCCTTATTTAGTATATTTTCATAGAAACAATTGGGAACAACATATGAAAACTGTACAATGAGATAATTGACTTTAGGTGAAGAGAGGTCAGAACCGTCAGTCAGTGAAACAGGGGAAACTTTAATGAATAAACTGTACTAATTGGCTACATGAAAAATTCTGGAAAAATTATAGTAAGAAGATATATGAGTCTAGTTTCAAGGAAAATTTACGGATCTAAATTTCGAGTTTCGTAACTCGAGTTATAGTCAATTTAGTTAACATGATGCAGATGGACAGTTTCAATTTTTATGCCCCGAATTAGTAGTTAAGTCTAGTAATGCCTCGTGCTCAACTCCGGCAACGGTCTCGGGTAAGGGGTGTTACACGGCCCATGTACACCTCTACCTATAATGCATTTATTAATTTTACTGACATGACATACATAAATTTTAAATAAATTAAAAATTAAAAATTTAATAAAAAATAAAAAGCATAAAAATTACAAATATATATATATATTATTTAATAATAAAAATTATAATAATATTCTATAACTTTTAGAATTCTTTAGAATTTTTAATTAATTGTTGACATTGTATATATGTGGACTGCCACGTTAATAAAGGTTATTAATTTTTTCATCCATTTTGAAGTATTTTGACAAAAAATACACACTACTTTAAATGCTAAAAAGAGACGAAAAGTTAAATAAATAATTAAAATAAATTTTTCTTATAAAGTTAGAGGATCAATTAAGTTATTATGCATTTTCTTTGTCGCATATTTTATTTAGTTGTAGGAATATATGTGTTTTATTATTTTAATAAAATTTTTATTTCTTACAATTGATATAAATAATTATTATTAAAGATAATTTAAAAATATAATATTTTAAAAGCAATAAAATTTCAAATCATATATCAATAGTTTCGTAAAGTTAAAATTGAAAAATCTAAAAATCTAAAATGAAACGATTAACTAATGACAAAATTATACCTATTTTCTTATTTATGTATTCTTTAAAATTATTAAATTTAAAAGAAACAAAATTATAGAAATATTTTTTTTTAGATTGAAGAAATTAAGCTAAATTTTGCTATTAGTCCTTGTACTTTGTGAATGTTGGGATTTAATCCATGTACTTTAATTTGATCATTTTCAGTCCCTGTACTTTTTAAATTTTAAAATTTCAGTCCTCATCATATGATAAATTCACTAAGTTATGCTATTTCTGAAATCTAATGCATCAAACATATTATCATATGTGTAACGCCATAGTAGCTTGTTATTTTCACATGTTATGCATTAAAAGTCCAGTTAATTGAATAACGAATTTCATTTGCGTCAAGACTAAAATTTTCAAATTCGAAAAATATGAGGACTTAGAATGACCCAATTGGAGAATATAGACCAAATCTACACCTGTGCGTGAAACACCCTAAACCCGGCCCAAAAAGCCTGACCGGATTTGAAATGTTCCTCGAGTAAAACTTTAGCAACTTCTCGCTTATAAGAAAAACTTGATGATTTTAAATAAAACAGATTAACTTAAAAATAGGGTGGAAATCAAATTATAAAATAAATTTGTATCTTCTTAAAACATTATTTTTAAGAGAAATTAATAAGTTAAAAGAAAACCAAATTTAATGAAAAATTCATTAATATTGTGGAAATATATTTTGTTTTCAAAATGTTTAATTTATTTATCAAAAAAAAAAAACATTTAGTTATTTAAATAATAATTATTCATGATGAGAATAAAAAAAAAAAAAAATTCATAATGGCCTTATTACAAAAATGGCAAAACCCAAAAAAATCTTAAATAAGTTTAATAAGTTTGATTTGGGAAATCTCCAAAATACTTTGTTTGAGCATTGGCCACCACATAGTCCTCATTGACCCGATCCATCACGCTAAGAGTCATCTGAAAAATTATCCCACAAAAGGGGTGAGTCATAAACTCAATGTGTAACACATACATTAAAAGCCCATTAATAACACATATAGTCATAGGCCCATTTTAAATCATGTTTAGCCATAAGCCCAATTTTTATAGCAGATAAAAAAATCACATGAATATACACATATAATGAAATGCAAACCCGCCCACCTAAATATCCATCCGCTACACACCACCCGTACCAACCAAACACACCGTGGGGATTACTAAATCGACCCTCCATCCGCTACACACTATCGGCTGCGCTTCTTTGCAGATCAACATGCACATCGCCCTTATAATTTTGTGGCAAGGCCACTGATCAATGTGACCAAGTCACCAGATTAACATATGTGACCGAAGTCACCGGATTATGTGGTAAAACCACCAAATACTTCCCTTTATCAATTTTACCCATATGCCCATGCACATACATATTATTCGGTTTTCATGCCATTTACCCCAAAAATCATAATATCATCATACTCATTTCACATTTATGCATATAGCAAAATTTACTACGAAATGTCGGGTAAACATACTCGAATATCGTATACCACTGAATGGTATCCACAAACATTATTAAACATATTGTCATATAAATCACATTATAGATCTACGAGATTTTTTATTGTAAGGTTACACACCTTATGACCGTGAGAACGATACCTTCCCGCCACAACGCCTAGGTAATAATCACACTTGTTTAGTATACACTATTACTAATAAAACTATACTATTAATGAGAGATCTAAATCCTTACCCTCGGATTCTCGAACAACCGTTATTTGTGGTTTTTCTCCGCTAGATGAATCAAAACCGCGACAACCCACTAACGAAAAGTGGTTCGGTTGTACGCGACGACTTCAAATAACCGATCTTCTTTGGCGGAGGGTCCACAACCCGGTGGAAAATCTCTTATCGCCGATACAGCCTCTTCGTTTGTAGTTTGAGGGTATAATAGTGCCTCCTCTCTTCCAAACACTCCGTCTCGCTTCTTTTCAACCTATCTTGCTAGTCTCGAATTCACCCCTAAAATAAAGTTGATTAATAAACTATCTAAAAGAATTGATATAACCGAAAGTGATATTCTTACCTTGGATGATTTCGAAGGTTTCTCTTAAAACGTTGGTTTCCAAAAAGAGTCTTAAAAAAAATGTTGATTTTGGTTTTGGTAGAAGGTAGTTTCGGTTGAGAGTGAAGAAGAAAGAAAAATGAAAAGAGAAAGAAAGAGAAAGAGAAAGAAAGAAATGTTTTCCAAACTTTTGATGCTTTTGACTAAAGAGGACAAGAATTTGAGAGAATAAGCACTTTAACCAAAATGGTCAAAATGAAAGCCAAAACAAAGTAAAAACTTTTACCTAATGTCATTAACAAAATTCGGCTAAGAGGAGAGCTTTTGGAGAAATGAGAAAAGATACACAAAATGCTAGAGTTTTTGGCCAACTATCACCCCCTAATCCAAAGTCAAATTCGGCCAACATGTATGCCAACATAATCCCCCTTTTTCCTCCACATTTCCTCCCATTAATCCTTGATTTTTGCACAAATAAACCATCTCCCCTTAGTCCCTAAAACTGACTAGGTTCATGGTCAAATGACCCTGAAAAAAACTTCCAAAACACCCTCCTTTCTTCAAGCCTTTTGTCCCCCTATCTTACCATATCTTCAAGATCCCTTGCCATAACTTCTAGCTTGCCTTTTTCATAAAGTCTACTAACCAAAAATAAGAAGATGACCATCCATTCTAGAATAGTCTTGGCCGACACTATAGGAAACAAAATAATAGAAATAAAATTCTTCCATTTGCTAGCTAGGAGATTCGAATCTCTCTCCTGATGCATTCACTCATGCACCATTACCACCTTGCCAAATGACTTATTATGCTTAAACCTCTAGTCAATATTTCTTAAAGCCTATCTTGCTTAGTTCCATCTTAAATAAAATAAAAAAAATTTAATATATCACTAAGCATTCACTTACATAATGAAGTTCAAAAATAAACTTCCAAAACACACTCAATCATATTTAAGCATGCAACAACATTCAATTTAGCAGAGATGCATAACCCCTAATTATCAGGATGTTACAATTCTACCCCCCTTAAAATAATTTCGTCCTCGAAATTACCTGGCTAGAACAAGTGAGGGTATTGCTGTCGCATCGCCTCCTCTGGCTCCCACGAAGCTTCTTCCGATCCATGATTGTGCCATAACACTTTGACAAGAGGAACTGATTTCCTCCTTAACACCTTCACATCCCGATCTAGAATCTGAATCGGCTCCTCCTCATAAGACAAATCTGGTTGTAATTCCACCTCTCCAACTGATACTACATGAGATGGATCCGACCGGTAACGGCGTAACATTGAAACATGAAACACATCGTGCATTTGCTTCAACTCCGAAGGCAAATCTAACTGGTATGCCACAGATCCAACCCGCTTCAAAACCCGATAAGGTCCAATGAACCTGGGACTTAACTTCCCTTTGCGACCAAATCTCATCACCTTTTTCCAAGGTGAAACCTTTAGGAATACTTGATCCCCCACAGCAAACTCTATTTCCTTCCGCTTAAGATCTGCGTACGACTTTTGCCTGTCAGATGCTTCCTTTAATCGAGCCCGAATTACCTTAACTTTTTCTTCGGATTCAGCTACTAATTCTGGACCCAAAATCTGACGTTCCCCTAATTCTGTCCAACACGTAGGAGTGCGACACTTCCGTCCATATAGTGCTTCATATGGTGCCATCCGAATACTAGCTTGGTAACTGTTGTTGTACGCAAATTCTGCCAAAGGTAAGAACTCTTCCCAACTTCCTCTGAAATCTATCACACATCCCCTTAACATATCCTCTAAGACTTGGATTACTCGCTCAGACTGGCCGTCAGTCTGTGGATGAAAAGCCGTACTGAAATCCAACCTGGTGCCCAAAGCCTGATGCAAAGCTTTCCAAAACCGAGACGTAAACCTCGGATCCCTATCCGAAATAATTGACACCGGCACACCATGCAACCTCACAATCTCAGCCACATATAACTTCGCCAATTTCTGCATAGAGTAATCAACCCGAACTGGGATAAAATGTGCAGATTTCGTCAATCGGTCCACTATCACCCATACCGAGTCTTTCTTAGTAGGCGTAAGAGGAAACCCACTAACAAAGTCCATGGTGATACGCTCCCACTTCCATTGCGGAATCTTTATCGGCTGAAGCATTCCCGATGGAACTTGGTGTTCCGCCTTAACTCGTTGACACGTTAAGCACTTCCCCACAAACTCGTGAAACTTCCCGCTTAAGACCAGGCCACCAAAATTGATCCCAAGATTCCTGTACAACTTACTACCTCCCGATGCATCGCATAAGGACCACCATGCGATTCTGAAGAATTCTCCGCCTAAGCTCCTCATCCTTCTAAGATACGACTTTACCTTGAAACATAAAACTCCATCGTTGTTAACACCATAGTCTTCCAACTCCCCATTTTGCACTTGCCGTAGCTTTACACTCAGATCTTCATCTACTAATTGCCTCTCTTTCACTTGACTCAACCATGTCGGCCTAACTTGTAATTCTGCCAACAAGCTTCCGTCATCGTAAAGACTAAGATGTGCAAACATCGCCCTTAAGTCTGACACCACTTTCCGACTTAGAGCGTCTGCCACCACATTTGCCTTGCCCGGGTGGTACTCAATAGAACAGTCGTAGTCTTTCAACAACTCTATCCATCTACGCTGCCTCAAATTCAGTTCTTTCTGAGTCAGTAGATATTTTAGACTTTTGTGATCCGTGTATATTACTGACTTTTCTCCGTACAAATAATGCCTCCACACCTTAAGAGCAAAGACAACCGCTGCTAACTCCAAGTCATGCGTCGGGTAGTTAACCTCGTGAGGCCTCAATTGCCGAGACGCATACGCAACCACTTTCCCGTCTTGCATCAGAACACATCCCAATCCAATGTGAGACGCATCACAATACACCACAAAGTCCTTCCCTGTCTCAGGCTGAATCAAAACCGGAGCTTCAGTCAAAACCCTCTTAAGCTTCTCAAAGCTCTCTTGCTGCTTATCTGCCCACACGAAAGGTATCTCTTTTCTCAACAACTTCACAAAAGGTGCCGCTATCGAGGAAAATCCTTCGACTAACCTTCAGTAGTAACCCGCTAATCCCAAGAAATCGCGAACCTCCGCTCTGCACTTAGGTGGTTTCCAATCTAACACCGCTTCAATCTTCCGAGGATCCACCCTTATCCCTTCCGCAGACACCACATGACCTAAAAACGCAACTTCTTTCAAATTAAAATTCGTGACTTGCTGAATTTGGCATAAAGCTTCTTCTCCTTAGCACTTGCAACACTATCCAAGATGCTCATCATGCTGCAACTCGGACTTGGAATACACAAGAATGTCATCTATGAAAACAACAACAAACGATCCAAGTAGGGTTGAAAACCCGATTCATCATATCCATGAACGCAAATGGGGGCGTTACATCAATCCGAACAGTATTACCAAAAATTCATAATGCCCGTATCTTGTTCGGAAAGCTATCTTATGGATATCTGCTTCCTTCACCTTAAGTTGATGATACCCCGATCTTAGATCTATCTTTGAGAATACCGCAGCTCCCTTAAGCTGATCGAACAAGTCGTCTATCATTGGCAAAGGATACTTGTTCTTGATGGTCACTTTATTCAATCGCTTGTAATCTATGCACATCCGCATAGTCCCGTCCTTCTTCTTCACAAACAAGACCGGTGCTCCCCATGGAGACACACTAGGTCGGATAAATCCACGATCAAGCAACTCTTGAATTTGAGCCTTAAGCTCAACCAACTCCTTTGGTGCCATTCTATACGGAGCGATAGATACTGGCGCCATTCCAGGCAACAAGTCAATCCCAAATTCCACTTCACGATCCGGAGGCAATCCGGAAGTTCTTTCTGAAAGACATCCACGAATTCCCTCACGCTTCGACTTCTTCAACAGTTGTCTCCTTAGCCTCCAAGGCACTGACCAACATAAGAAAAGCCAAACAACCTTTCCTAACCATCTTTTCTCGCCTTAAGAGCGAGATACTACATTCGATAAGTAGTTCCGTCTCTCGCCCATCACCACAACTTCCTTATCGTCCAAAGATCTTAGTGACATCCGCTTAGCAAAAGACAATCCACATTCGCACGATACTTCACTAGCCAATCCATGCCTAGGATCAAGTCGAATTCTCCAAATGGCAATTCCATTAAGTTAGCTGAAAATCAAGGCCCCTTGAACTTCTAGAGGCACATCCTTAAAGAGTTTATCTACTACTACAAATCATCCTAAAGGACTAAGTACGCAGTCATCTTCCTAGGTACAGTCTCGAGTTCACATGCAGAGTTCCGATACCTCACTAGCGATGTAGGAATGAGTTGACCCTATGTCTATCAAAGCAATAAAGGGCAACCTAGAAATAAGAAACGTACCCGTGATAACATCAGGTGTGTCACTATCTTCCTTCCGACGAACCGCATACACCAAGCCCAGGCTGTCTAGCCTCGCATGCTACCACTACCTCTCGCCTCAAGTCCCGCGACTTCTCACCGAACCATTACCTCGCCACTCGAACCACGACCCCTCATCGATCTTCATCCCACCTCTGCCACCGATTAAAACCTTGACCTACCTGGACGATTCCTCTCGGTATCCAATGGACAATCTCTAATCATATGATCCTTGGATCCGCACTTAAAACATCCCCCGGTCTTTTTCCAACATTCACCCGGGTGCATCTTCCCACATTGAGCACAAGCACGATGTTGTCCACCCGTAGCAGTCTGCTGACTTCGCGGCCCATTATTTCTTGGTTTCTTCTGAAAATTCCCGGATGACCTTGAAGACCCAAAGCTCCTCTTATTCTTGTTCTGGCCTCTGTCCCGGTTCTGTCTTTCAGTCTGCTTAACTTCTTCAGCTATTCTTGCCCTTTCTACTAAGATTGCAAAGTCTCTTTCCCGGTGCGAAGCAATCATCACTCGCAGTTCATCTCTAAGTCCATCCTCAAATCTGACACACCGTTCATATTCAGTAGCTACTATCCCTCTAGCATATCGGCTAAGTCGTAAAAACTCTACTTCATACTCAGCTATCGACTTATTTCCTTGTACTAAATTCAGAAATGCCTTCCTCTGGGAGTCGATGTAGCTAGCTCCAACATATTTTTCTTCGAATTTAACTTTAAAATACCCCCAATCCACTCGATCCACAGGGGTACTCTCCCTAATAGTGAGCCACCACTGGTAGGCCTCATCGCGGAGTAGTGAAATAACACCTTTTAGCTTTTCTTCAGCAGTGCAGTCTAAATCGTCCATGATCCTTTCTGATTGCCTCCAACCAAAAGATTCCGCTACATTTGGAGCTACTCCAGATACTCCCCTAAAAACCTCAGCTCCATTTGATCTAAGTCTCTCAGCTACTGATTTTTGAGACCCATTTCCCGCACTAGCTTCTGCTACTCATTCCAAAACTCAAGCACACCTTGAGATATCGCATCACCTCCTTCATTTTGCTCTTGAAATTCCACCCCATACAATGGTGGCGAGCTTCATTTTCAAACCTTGACCAGATCTAACTGGTTCTCGACACACCCATTCTTCCTCTTCCGCGTCCCACGACGACCACGTCCCCTAGAACTCATGTCTACTTAGCGTCTTATCTGCTTTTACGAAAATTTTATGCATCAAAATTTTGTTCCACTTATTAACCGCAAAACAATTTTTATGAAATAAAGTATTTAGAAGTAGTTCTTTCGATCACACAAAGGTTCAGTTCAAGTTCACTACTCTAGTTCAGAGAGTCATAATCACATTCATAAGCACTGCACACATTCATTCACTACACCTTTATGGTCATTTCGCACCTAACCTGTAATATCGTCATTTGTCCTATAGGGGTATTTTAGTAATAAATCGGGGTCAATTTGAAAATCTTTACAAATCAAAGACATTTTAAAATATACAAATCTCGAGGTTATTTTAAAAAAAATTCTACCAAATCAATGGTATTGTAGAAATTTCAGAAATCAGGGTTATTTTGGTAATTTTGGAAGTCAGGGGCAATTTCGTAAATTTTCCAAATCAAAGCATCTTGGTATTTTGTCAAAATACGATTTTTAAATAATTTTGCAAAGTAAGAAAATTTTATCAAAATCAAAGGTAGCGTTAAAAACTTTAAGAAACCAGGGGCATTTTAGTAATTTTACTTCTAGGGGTATTTAGGTAAATTTTTTTTTATACAGGATGGCTAGTCCCTTTCGGGTTTTAATTATTGAGTTTAGCCCGTGAATAAGTCCTCTTGGTTAGGGTGAACCGTAGCTACGCACTGCAGGATTCAAGTAAAGAGGAGGTGAGTCGCTAGGACCGCTTAAATACCAAGCTCTTTCCGAATCCACTCCTAGACATGCGCACAATGGTTGCCACACCGTAACTCGGCGACTTACTTCACAGGTTTGTTCGGTTGTTTTTAAGTCTTATGCATGTGTTTGAGTGTACTAACCCTAGGGTTCAATAGATCCTAGTTCACTAATCTACGAGCCCAAGTTTGCCCATATACCAATCATATAATAATTCACTCAACAATTTGAGATACTTACAGTAGACTTCGGGTCAAGAAATCGGGTGCCATGCTTTCATAAAACCATTTTTAACCAAAAATTAAAATCATTCATTTGGGCCAAATTTTGAAAACGTTGTGGACTTCAAAACCCAAGGCCGAGTGTTTAAAACTGTGCTCTGATACCAAGTTGAAACACCCTAAACCCGGCCCAAAAAGCCTGACCGGATTTGAAATGTTCCTCGAGTAAAACTTTAGCAACTTCTCGCTTATAAGAAAAACTTGATGATTTTAAATAAAACAGATTAACTTAAAGATAGGGTGGAAATCAAATTGTAAAATAAATTTGTATCTTCTTAAAACATTATTTTTAAGAGAAATTAATAAGTTAAAAGAAAACCAAATTTAATGAAAAATTCATTAATATTGTGGAAATATATTTTGTTTTCAAAACAGTTTAATTTATTTATAAAAAAAAAACATTTAGTTATTTAAATAATAATTATTCATGGCAGAATAAAAAAATAAAACAGTTCATAATGGCCTTATTACAAAAATGGCAAAACCCCAAAAAAAAAATCTTAAATAAGTTTAATAAGTTTGATTTGGAAAATCTCCAAAATACTTTGTTTGAGCATTGGCCACCACATAGTCCTCGCACCCCGATCCATCACGCTAAGAGTCATCTCAAAAATTATCCCACAAAAGGGGTGAGTCATAAACTCAATGTGTAACACATACATTAAAAGCCCATTAATAACACATATAGTCATAGGCCCATTTTAAATCATGTTTAGCCATAAGCCCAATTTTTATAGCGGATAAAAAAATCACATGAATATACACATATAATGAAATGCAAACCCGGCCCACCTAAATATCCATCCGCTACACACCACCCGTACCAACCAAACACACCGTAGGGGATTACTAAATCGACCCTCCATCCGCTACACACCATCGGCGCGCTTGTTGCAGTCAACATGCACATCGCCCTTATAATTTTGTGGCAAGGCCACTCGATCAATGTGACCAAGTCACCAGATTAACATATGTGACCGTCACCGGATTATGTGGTAAAACCACCAAATACTTCCCTTTATCAATTTTACCCATATGCCCATGCACATACATATTATTCAGTTTTCATGCCATTTACCCCCAAAAATCATAATATCATCATACTCATTTCACATTTATGCATATAGCAAAATTTACGAAATGTCGGGGTAAACATACCTGAATATCGTATACCACTGAATGGTATCCACAAACATTATTAAACATATTGTCATATAAATCACATTATAGATCTACGAGATTTATTGTAAGGTTACACACCTTATGAATGTAAGAACGATACCTTCCCGCTCGTCAACGCCTAGGTAATAATCACACTTGTTTAGTATACACTATTACTAATAAAACTATACTATTGATGAGAGATCTAAATCCTTACCCTCGGATTCTCGAACAACCGTTATTTGTGGTTTTTCTCCGCTAGATGAATCAAAACCCGCTGACAACCCACTAACAAAAAGTGGTTCGGTTGTACGCACGACTTCAAATAACCGATCTTCTTTGGCAGAGGGTCCACAACCCGGTGGAAAATCTCTTATCGCCGATACAGCTCTTCGTTTGTAGTTTGAGGGTATAACAGTGCCTCCTCTCTTCCAAACACTCCGTACTGCTCTTTTCGAACCTATCTTGCTAGTCTCGAATTCACCCCTAAAATAAAGTTGATTAATAAACTATCTAAAAGAATTGATATAACCGAAAGTGATATTCTTACCTTGGATGATTTCGAAAGGTTTCTCTTAAAACGTTGGTTTCCAAAAAGATTCTTAAAAAAAATGTTGATTTTGGTTTTGGTAGAAGGTAGTTTCGGTTGAGAGTGAAGAAGAAAGAAAAATGAAAAGAGAAAGAAAGAGAAAGGGAAAGAAAGAAATGTTTTCCAAACTTTTTGATGCTTTTGACTAAAGAGGACAAGAATTTGAGAGAATAAGCACTTTAACCAAAATGGTCAAAATGAAAGCCAAAACAAAGTAAAAACTTTTACCTAATGTCATTAACAAAATTCGGCTAAGAGGAGAGCTTTTGGAGAAATGAGAAAAGATACACAAAATGCTAGAGTTTTTGGCCAACTATCACCCCTAATCCAAAGTCAAATTCGGCCAACATGTATGCCAACATAATCCCCTTTTTCCTCCACATTTCCTCCCATTAATCCTTGATTTTTGCACAAATAAACCATCTCCCCCTTAGTCCCTAAAACCGACTAGGTTCATGGTCAAATGACCATGAAAAAAAAACTTCCAAAACACCCTCCTTTCTTCAAGCCTTTTGTCCCCCTATCTTACCATATCTTCAAGATCCCTTGCCATAACTTCTAGCTTGCCTTTTCATAAAGTCTACTAACCAAAAATAAGAAGATGACCATCCATTCTAGAATAGTCTTGGCCGACACTATAGGAAACAAAATAATAGAAATAAAATTCTTCCATTTGCTAGCTAGGAGATTCAAATCTCTCTCCTGATGCATTCACTCATGCACCATTACCACCTTGCCAAATGACTTATTATGCTTAAACCTCTAGTCAATATTTCTTAAAGCCTATCTTGCTTAGTTCCATCTTAAATAAAATAAAAAAAAAATTTAATATATCACTAAGCATTCACTTACATAATGAAGTTCAAAAATAAACTTCCAAAACACACTCAATCATATTTAAGCATGCAACAACATTCAATTTAGCAGAGATGCATAACCCCTAATTATCAGGATGTTACAGTGCGCATAGTGTATGACTAGTAATTGAATTTAACCAAATGGATTTAACTGCTATTATTTGGATCAAAACTAAATTTTAATATTCAAAAAATACAGGGTCTCAAATTGATCAAACTAAAGTACAAGATTTAAATCCACCACTTTTGAAAAGCACAGATACTAATAGCAGAGTTTAACCAAGAAATTATTAAAAATGGTATAAGAAATTAGTGACAAGTTTATTATGATTATTAATAAACTTATCAAGAAATCTACCTAATAATTGAATTTAAGTGTAATTTGCTTAATTTTTAAAAAAGAGTGTAATTTGCTTATAATTACATGTGTGGCATGTTTAGGTAATCGTTGTAATTAGTGAATTCCACTAAAGTAACATTTAGAAAATCACCTAGTAATTGGATTTAGGTGTAATTGCTTGTAATTACACAAGAGTGACATCTTTGGGTAACCATAGTGATTGGTGGGTTCCACTTAATTAGGTGTAATTGGAACACCCCAATTACATTTTCCAATACTTATAGGGTGAGGTTTAGAGTAATTACACCCAAATCCAAATTTAAAAAACAAATTTATACAAATTATAAAAAGTATATTATAAGAATAAACACATATGAGTGTTTGAGATGGATACGACAAAAAAATTATATTTTAAATCCTAAAAAATTCTATTATAAAAAATAATTTATGTATTTTATAAGGTTATAAAAAATTATATTATTTAAATATTAAAAAAATTTAAAGTGTTTGCTAAAAATTTTATTATAAAAAAATGTTATAAAAGTGTTATGATATATTTATTTATAAGAAGTTATGATGAAGTATGGACATAACTTATTTATTTGTCCATACTATATATAATAAAAAAAATATTTATTCATAAAAAAATATTATAATTTTTTTATCATAACTTATTTATAAAACAACTTTCTAAAATTTTGGCAAAAAAATATATTATTTATAAGAAGTGTTTTAAAAGTTATGTGCAATTTGTAGAGTTTTTTTTTGTAAAGGTTATATATTATAAATTTTATATTATTTTAAATCTAATTTACGTATTATAAAAAGGAACATAATTTAGCATAAAATTTTCTCCAAATTAACTTTATATAATTTTTTATAATTAAAGTTACAAATTATTTGGATTATGAACTCAAATATTATAAGGTTCATGCTACGCAAATAGAAAAGGTTTTCTTGCACCATAACATGGAATATAATACCATATGAGAGAATGGTGTCAGACACAAGTACTATAGACAACTCGCAAACTCTTTAATTTTAGACATTGAAAGCTTAGAAATGTGGTTGAGAAGATATTTGTTGTTCTAAATATATATATCATATTAACATCATCTTAGTATAGTATAAAAAAACAAAGTTGGATCATATTAGCATGTTACATATTTTATAACTTCAATTATAGTATTTAATATTTTTAAAAATATAAATTATGTAACAGTATAATTACAAGTTGTACTATCAAACATGATATAGGGAATTACAATGTAATTACACTTTGTCAGTCAAATACGTCTAAAGAATTACTGTAACATCCTGGAAAGGGCCTATGCATTTTCGGATTAATTGTACGAAGTAACATGTTTTATGTACTAAGAATAAATTTTGAACAATTTTGGAAACCTGAAAATGTATGGAAATGTTAAGTTAAAAAAAATGGAAAGTGAACATTTTTGGAAACTTGGAAATGGATGGAAATGATTTGGAAATGATTCAAAATAGGAAAGTGCACATTTCTGGAAACTTGGAAATGTAAGAAAATGTCAAGTTTACAGAGCCGAACAAAAATTTTTGGAAACTTAGAAATGACTTAGAAATGTCGAGTTTTAAAGTTTAAAAGAGGAAATTAAGGCAAGGTGGCCTTAAAAGAAAAATTTGTGAAATTTGACACACAAACAGGCTTGGAAAAGTGGCTGAAGATGCCACTTAGGGCCTCGAAATGGCGCCACATGCAAGGTGTTGGGCACAGGTTCGAGTCACTTGGGAAGCAAATAAAAGAAGTTTTATTTTTGCTTCCAGAAGCTCTGAGGTGGACGGCACAAGCCTTCTAGAAAGGAGGAGTTTTATTCTCTTTAATATTCGATTAATAAGGTGATAAATAAGGGATTTAATTTGGATTATTTTTGAAGAGATAATAAAGGATTATTCTCTAATTATTTTAAATTAAGAGATAAAACTATCAAATAAAGAAGAGTGGTGGCCAAGTAAGGGATTCTGAGGAGTAGTTTCGGCTATAAAAGGAAGGAAATAGGGCTACTCATCAATTTTTCTTCCTCCTCCTCTCTCTGCCGAATTTCTTAGTGCTCTCCTCTCTTCTCTTCTCTTTTTTTTTTTTTTTGTCAAGCCGAATCTATAGTCCACCATTGCCAAAATTCTCAAGTTTCTTTTCCTTATTTTCGTGGAAACCAAATACCCCAAGAGAACCTCTAGTCGACTTCTCCATTAAATCCCAAAAGCCGAAACTTTATCATCTAGTCATCAAGGCCGATTCTTTAAGGGGCTTTTAACAAGGGTGCTACCGATTTCTTAAAAAGGGTAAGATCCGAAATTTGGTTTCAATTCTTTTATATTTTAAACCTATCTAAAATTTAGGGACTAATCTCTATTATGGATTTTGGCCGAGTTATGGAAGGGTGTTTTCGGGATTTAAGAAATTGTCAACTACAAGAAGGTATCCTTCGGAACTTCTAAGATCTAAGGTAAGTTATGAATACCATTCGGCCATAAGCTATATTATTATGATTTAATGTTAGATTGGATCTAACATGGGTACATAGGGATTTCGATAGCAATAAAGAAGCAATGATCCAATTCGGGATTTAAGATTTGGAAGGTAAGAACAAAGTGACTAGCCGATTTCAAAGGGGAAAAATACGAGTTTCTGGGATTTGATTAAATCATCAAATCGACACCAAGGTAAGCTTTAAGAATACAAATCCTACTAGGATTTGGTTTTCTAGCCGAATAGGCTTTGTGCTAAATAGTAAGTGATTAATCAATTGTAGGAACTTGAGATCTAAGGCGAGATGGATCGGATCGGGATTTCGATTTCAGTGTGGTTAAGCAAATCAGTGTGTACCCCACACTACTTCTTAATATGTTTCATGGCCTGTTTTATTAAAATATGTGATATTAAGAATATGAAAGTGGCTAGGGTACCATGTTATGGTACTAAGTACTCAGGTACGTTTCCTACTTCTACAAAGAATATGAAAAAGGTCATTAGTAACATGAGAATATGATAAGAATGTGAACTCTGGCATATTTATGCATATCATTATTATATGGGGCATATGGGTTTGTTTGAAAGGGGAAGTGAATGTGGTGACTTAAGACCACGAACACGGTGACCTAAGACCGTGATATCTGAAAGTGGTGACCTAAGACCACAGTAATCTGAAAGTGGTGACCTAAGACCACGATGTCTGAACGTGGCGACCTAAGACCACGAATGCGGTGACCTAAGACCGCAATTTGGAGTGTAGCGGAAGGAGGGTCGACTTAGTAGTCCCCACGGTGTGCATGGTTGGTACGGGGGTGTGTAGCGGATGGACAATTAGGTTTGGGTTTGGGAATGCATCATAACTTGTATTCTATGTTTTGAAGGTGTAACTCCTGTATGCCCGATTCAATTATGACTTAGTGTCGTGTACACATTGAGTCCGCTTGACTCACCCGTTGTGGGACCATGTTTCGGTGATGAACAGTGATGGACCGGGACGGCAGAACTTGTGGTGGCCATGCTCAACATGAAGTTTTTACTTTATGAACTACTATTTCTATTTAAGTACTTGAATTACTTGGAAATTATTTGATGTAATAAGGCCATAAGGCCATAGTTGAATTGTTTTCCATTTATTTCTATTTATTATGATTATGAGTTTTACCTATTAAAGTTTAAGTAAAATTTTTAATATAAAGAATTGAATTCGTTTTCAACACAAGCCCAACCCAAACAATGTTTTTTTTTTTTTAAATCGCACAAGTTTTCTCTAGGTAACGAAAGAATTTTGAAACCGGTTTACTTGAGGAACATACCAAATCTGGGCAAATCTCGTGGGCCGGGTTTGGGGTGTTTCAATTACAATTCTTTATAATTGCAAGAGAGTGTAATTACTACATTAGTAATTACACTTTCATTAAATTATTTTGTGGTATCCAAACAGACTCTAAATTGAGTGTACTTTGATCACTCCAATTACACTCTTCAATTCTTTAGGGAGGGTGAAATTTTGGCAACTACAAATAGTTACACTCAAATCCAATTACCGATAGCTTTCCAAACATACTTTTACATGATTCAAGTTTAAGAAGTTAATTTTATACAATAATAATAATTTTATAATTTTATAACATATATTAAATATAATTCTATGTTATTTTATTAGTTTCATTTAAATAATCTAAAATTTTTATTAGTGAGATATAATTTCTCAATACATTTTAACCTATTAAATATTTAACTAAATTACATAATTTTTATTACAAATCTATTATTTATACATTGTCATAGACCAAGAGAAGATGGCAAAGAATGTATATTTAATATTGAACACTAAAATATTCGAGTAATTTGATAAAATTGAATATGATTTTTTTTCTTCTTAATTTTAATAATTGTGAGGAAACACTAGACGATGCAAGCAAAGGCATTAGCCATCCAAAATGAAAAAAAAAAAAAGTCTTTTATCCTTTTGAAATATTCAAAATTTCAAGTTATTCTAATATTAAAATCACATTTTTCCCTCTAAAATTTCAAATTAACTTTTCAACCCTCAAAAAATAGAAAAATTATAGTTTAGTCCTTTAAGAAAAATGTTTTAATACGGTGATAAAATTATATTTTAGCTCTCTTAAAAATTTATAAATCAAAATCACCTCGCAAAATTTTTTTCTCACTTCACCCCTAATAAGCTATTATTGAGTACTTTTTTAGACTAATATATTATATAAAATGATTTAATTTTAGCTTTTGTTACACTTATTTAACAAAAATTCTTAAGTATTATAGATTTTTTTATAACAATTAATATTGATTTTTAGAATTTAAAATTATTTGGTAACAATTACTTTAATACTCTATTTTTTTTGAGATATTTCTAACTTATTAATATTAATAATATTCGTTATAAAAGAAAAAGCTAATAAATAATCCTAAAAACTTTTTTTTTAAAATTATTTTAAATGCTACTTAAAAGTGTTGGATGCTAATGCATCTATTTATAGTGATATATTCGGTTTTAATTGATATGTTACTATAACATTAATTAAGTAATATTTATTAATCTAAAATAATAAGTGTAATTTATCACTAATTAAAAAACTACACATTATTGTTTATATTTATGATATAAGAATACTATAAGAGGATAATTAAAAAATATGTTTCTTGTTTATTTATCACAATAATTGTTCCCTTAAATAAATTAAGTATGTTGCTTATTTATTTATCATTGTAATATTTAATTATTAAAATTTAATTGACATATTAATCACTACTAATTAACAACTATAGAGTTCTTTAAATATTAAAATACTTTGTATGAGTATGAATTTGTTTAATTAATGAACTGATTTTTTTAAATATATTGTTATAATTTTATTTGAAACATTATTTAATTATCGAGAAATTAATTATTTTATTTAAAATTTTATTATTTAAATGTTAATTTAGTAATATAATGAACAATAAAAGATAATTTCATCAATTCAAAAGTTTTTCTCTGTGACGTCCCAACTTTCTTATGTATGAATTTATAAAATTGTATCAAGTAATTTGGTTTGGTTTGGTGGTTGAGTGCTTTGAATATTTGCTTATGGTCTAGTGTTTGAGTCTTTGAATGTGTAAATGGAAATATTTTTACTATTTTTTTCTGTTGTGCCACTCATGGTTGTAGTTTGTTGGTGAGATTCAAACTCTAGTGGCTGGATAGGATATAGAGTAATCAGATTTGTAGGACTTTAGTTAGATAGATAGTATTTTTTTGTGCTACATTTATTTTTCGTTGCTTCGGTACCGTGTTTGAGAGGGTTGTGTTGTCAACTCGGTACAGATGAGTATGTGTATTTTCCGGTGGTAAATTTAATTGTTTTTGTGTTGTGAAAATGTTGGAAGGTTTTGGATATTCTTGAGTCTATCAATGATAATCGTTCGTGTTTTGGTTAGGTGAAGGACGTGAGATTCACAACATTCCTCCAGCAAATTAGGTGCTACAGGACTGCTGTTATTTATGGGGTACGTACTCGAATGTCATTTTTAAGGGACTGTTCTTAAGTGCTAAGCCTTGAACTTGTGTTTCGAATTCGTAGTTTGATGTCAATTTAATCTTAGATGTGTATGATGTGTTCAGGATTTCTTTTGCTGTGTTGGTGTTTTTATTCCAGTAGTATCAGGTGTGTATTCCTAACCCGAAACAACAAATTAAAACCCAAAAATCTGAATAAAAAATAAGTGATTTTTGAAACTACAGTCTGGCCACACGGCCGTGTGGTAGGCCGTGTGCACCACACTGACGTGTGCGATGACACGGGCAATTTAGGTAGGTCATGTGCACCACACGGGGGTGTGGCTGGCCGTGAGCCAAGCCGTATGGAGCATATGGGCATGTGCGACTACACGAGAAAATCAGGTAGGCCGTGTGGGCCACACGGTCTAACTTATTGGGTCATGTGGTCAACACGGGCATGTGGCCTCATTTTGGCCTATTTATAGGGCCCCTTTCGGGCTGAAAATAAGGTTATGGAATCGAATCTTTTGACACTCTATAAGCTTATAAGACTGTAAGTCTATGTATTGGTATGTTAGTAAGCATGGCATGCTTAATTAATTCGTTAAGTTTTATGATAAATCTATGTTAATAATACTGTAAGCATGTCATATTTCTGAATTGATAAGATTGTATGATGCATTAGGGTGGGATTTGATATACAATGGAGGAAGTGTGTTCTGGAAATTTTACTACATTTCTGGCGGTATATCCGCAATATCTATCTAGTAGCTCAACTGTAAATTTTCTGAGTGGCATACCACCATATATTGGTGTGATTGGATGGATAGGTTTTTGTAGTCCTATTTTGGTGTGATTAGTGGGACGGAGTTGGTGTGTAGCGGATGAGAGTAGGATTTATTCTGTTATGATATATGCTTCCGTACATGTGAAAACTTGTTCTGTTAGTTCTGATTAATGCATATGAGAATGTTTTGATATAAATTTTGCATGTGGGCAAAGACACATACTGGGCTTCTAGCTCACTTTGTTTGCTTTATTATTTTTTAGATAATCCTCAGATTTAGGATTTGGTGGCGATTCTGGAGCTCGGTTTAGTTAGTTAAAATTTGAGTATGTTTGAAACTTTATTATGGAATTTAAACATAATATATGAAGATTAATGTTTTCAAAAATAATAACCTAAATCAATTGGACAAATTATTAAATTAAGTTTCAATAATAACTCTAAAAGTTTTTCGCTGCAAAGATTTGAAACCGTAAAAGGTACTTTATGAATAGAGTGTTTAAAGCGGTGTGGTTTTGTTTAAGAATAATTAATAAAACAATTTTTATCAAGACGTACTCTCCCAAATTTTTGGTAACAAAAATACTGCTAAGGTGACGACTATAAAATTCTATTTTACATGATTTTTTTATTCAAATCTAAGTTTTGACTGAAAATAAATGGTCAAGGTTTTAAGTGTCGATGTAACCTTTATAATTTGACCATAACGTCTATGCCAAATTTGGGATAACTCATGCTTCTATATATTACACATAATTGAAGTTTTCATTTGAATAAAAAAATAACTCCATTAATAGGAATCCTAAACGACAGATAAAATAGATATGGCATAAAGTACAAACCACAATTAGTGCACTAAAAGTTGTTGCATAATACCAATGTCATAAAAAAAAAAAAACCCAATAGAGGAGATAATTGAGAGTAAACGTAACATTGGAAGTTTCAAAAATTAACTAAAGATGCATTATATTGATCAACCGCCAATAATTTAGATCTTTTCGACAACGAACTCCGATCAACTAATTGCCTACAATCAAAGAACCCTAAGAGATCCCGCTACATTCTCGATGCATGAAAACCAACAAATAATGGCCTATCCTCTTCATTATTTTGGATTTAATTTTACGTTGACCATCAATCTCATGTTCACCATCATGTTTCTCTATCTTGATAAAATCCTCTGATAACATTTCCCAACAAGTAGAGAACACAACAAAAACTAAAATAAACTAAAGTAATATGCTTTGGGAAATTTCATTATTTTTAGCAGTTATAAAATATTAATATGCTTTGAAAAAAATCCATTAACAGCCACTAATGGAGTTTTTGAATGAGAGATTTGAATGTAAAATTTCTATCAAGGTTTTTAAAATTAAAAAAATTAATTTACTTATTTAAATAAATATAATGAAGAATTTTAAAATTTTTAAGGAATTTCAAGTGAGAGATTTGAGTAGCTCAATTTCTTTTTTCAAATTCAACCTAAAGAGGTAATTTTTCTATAACAACCCGTTTTTAGTCAAATTGGAACAGTGGTTTCGGGACCACAAATCCGAAGTAAAAATATTTATTTTATTATTTAATAAGGTCTACAGCATGATAGAATTATTGTGTGAAGGTTTCGTAAAGAAATTTTACTGTTTGAATGGTTAATTCGAGAAAAAGGACTAAATCGCGTAAAGTGCAAAAGTGTCATTCTATTAGTTAAAAGTATTAAATAGTTATGAAATTAAATTTTGGGAGTCCTTATGTTGAAATTAGACCATTTTTAAGGTTAGTGCACATTTATGTTCATGGTTTATGTGATATATTAATGTTTTATTAAAAGGTTAATATAGTAATTACAAAATAATTTAAGTTAAAAATGATAAAAACAATTTGTCATCATCTTCATAAAACACAACCACCGAATTTAGGGCTTGAAAAACACCATTTGAGAGCTTGGACATTCGGCTATGGTGCCTTGAACATGTAAGTCTATTTTTAGCTCCGTTTTTAATGATTTTTACGTTTTTGAGATCGTTGCTTCGTATTTTAGCTAGCCCGTACCTTAGATTTCAAAAATGTTAAAGATTTATCATGTCGCCATTGTTTAATGCTTGAGTAAATTGATGGTTGATGATGGATTTTGAATAGTTGTTGATAGTTAAACTAGTTTTGTAAAGTGATTTTTGACAAAAATGTCAAAAAAGTGATTAATTGTGAAAATGTAAAATTTTGTGGGTAAAAGTGTGAATAAATTGAAAATATGGGCTGCTAATAACATATAGAAAGTTCTGCTAAACATGGGTTGGTGATAAATTGCATGAATTTGCAATTTTGTGTATTAGGGACTAAATTGTAAAAGTGTGTAACATTAGGGGCAAATATGTAAATTTTCCAAAATATGTATTAAAGGCTAAATTGAATAAATTGAATACTGAATGTGCTAAATTTGATAATATATAGATAAAGATAAGTCGAGATCGGAATTAAATCAGGGAAAAAGAAAAGTGGACGAATAGCCGATATTTGCTATCTGAGCGATACGAGGTAAGTTCGTATAATTAGAATCGAACTTTTAAATACTTGTAATTATTTGAAATGAATGTATGTAATTGAGTAAATGATTTACTTGAAATTCAAATGCCTTATTGATATATTATGATGGTCTCTGAGCCCCGTTTAAACCGTAAGAATTCGTAGGATACGAGTGACATGTCACTAGGGTTACCGTTTCGGTCGAGCTCCTGCATTTGTTGCGGACTCACCATAGCTCGTATGAGCTTACCGATATATCAGCTTGTAAGAGCTTACTGTTTTTAGCTCGTCAGAGCATACTGTTTTCAGCTCAATAGAGCTTACTGTCCATCAGCTTAGGAGGAGCTTACTAATCATAGCTCGAAAGAGCGGAAATGATAATAAATTGACGGGTTACTGATTTATATGTTATGTATATCACCCGAGTATCTCTCAATATTCTAATAGGTTCAACGGGCATAAATTCTGTTATTTGTTATGTGAAAAAGATATGTGTTATATGGATGAGTTACTGTTACTTTTATCGAATGAATTACCATTTATACGATTGAGAATGAAATGTTATAAATTCTGTTATTGATATATGTGAATTTGATATGATACAATATGATGCGAACCCAGTAGCATCATGTTTCGACACAACTCGCCGACCTCAGAATTGGCCTAAACTTGAAGGGCCCAAGTGCAAGATGAAACATCTCATAGACCTGATTGATTATTGGGCCAATGTTTTAAGGACTTTTTAATTTAATATAGTTTTATTTAAATTCATAAGTTTGCATATTTTTAATTTTTTATTTGCAATTTGTGTGTTCTGCATTTAATAAAGTTATACATTATGTAACTCCCATGTTAGTTTAAGTCTGCATCATTAAATTAAGTCTTGCATTAAGTAACTCATTTGTTCATTTAGTTTGCATTTCAAACCATGCATTTAAGCATCTTAGTTTAATAAATGAGTTGCTGGACATTTATTCAACTCATCTTAGTTTAATTAATAAATGTTTTTGTTGAAATTTATTTAATAAGTGTTGCTATTAATTAATCTAGTTATTAGGATTATTTATTGATGCATGAGTTTAAGTTTATTTATTTATGCTTCTTTAATTAACTAGTTGCTGGAATAATTGATGCATATGTTTAGTTCATTCATTTAAGTTAAGTATTTATTTTTGATATGTTTAATAAGTTCATTTTAATGTGTTTATTGCAGGTGTCTCTTCAGCTTACAACCATTACATTTCAAGGCTGTTACAACTTAATTGAAGTAACATTTCAAGTGCTTTTTTGGTTACAAAAGAAGGAGCTGTTACAAAGGGAGTTTTATACATCATTTAAGGAGTTTTAAAGAGCATTATAACACCCTTTAAAATTAAGCAGCAACCCTTTCATCTACCAGTTGTTTTTGCTCTTTCTAAAGATTAAATCAAGCATTCAAAACACCATTAAGGAGCTGGTGTCTATTTGGCTAGCCAAGGGACAATTCAAGAGTCATCTTTCAAGCATTCAAGGACATTCATTCAGCTAAATTGAAGTGAATTCAATGATGGAGTTATTTGGTTCAAGAATGTCAAGAGACTTGAACTTTATTTCAGTTTTTTATTAGCACATTAAGATGAATACTTGTGACTATTCGGCTACCCTATTCTAGCACTATAAATAGGTGAAATCAGCCTTTGTAAAGGGACTTTTGAACTTTGATAAAATTTTATGAACATTTTGTTCACGAGTGAGTTTACCTCCTCTCCTTTTTCGTACAAGTCTTGTTTGACTTATCTAGCGTTGCTAGTGGCGTCTTCCCGACTTGTTTGAACTTATCACCAGCCTTGGTGTGGCGTTCATTCTACTATCTCCATCCTACCACCTTAAAGACATAAGAAACGGGGTGACACTACGATATAGTATTGAATCTTTCTTTCGTTAAGTTCGTTATCCATCCCCATCAATTATTCCAAATTACCTATCTTTGTTATTTTTTGTTAAACCGAGCCTACTACATCTTTTTAAACCTACCATTCTTTTCTAAACCACTTTGTTAGCTTTTGCATATCTTAGTCAAACTTGTATTTTCAACGCACCGAACATTCTCCTCATCGATGATCGGGCAACTACGTGAAACAACTCGATTAACCCGGGCCGGATCACATCATTTGGTATCAGAGCTACTAAAACGAGGAGCGCCGATGTTCGTGAAAATCCCGAAGTAGGTTCGTATTGAAAAAAAATTCGAAAAAAAAAACTTCAAGTTGTATTTTATTTCTTTTGAAATCAGCATATTATATTTGAAGTGAAAAAAAAAACGAAAAAAAAATGAGTATTAAAAAAAAGTGACGTTTTTGTAAGTTTATGTTCTCATTTCTTCTATTCTGTTTCCCGATCATCAAGATTGATTTTTCTAACCCCAATTCTTCTACCCCAAACGCCACACTCATACCCGAAAATTTCTTTTGTTCAGCCTACCTTACACCAAACGCTTATCCTTTGTTAAACCCTTTGAAACCGAACCGGAAGCAAGCAAATAGGTCTTTCGAGACGAAATACAAAATCGTGAGACGAGGTCGAGTGGTAAAAGGCAAGAGAGTGTGAGATCATTTGAGAGAAATAAAAAGCCTTGAAAACGAGTGCAAATACGAGTGAGAGTGAAAATTTGTTCTTTCTTTCCGAGTGACTTTGTGAGGTTGTAGTGAGGTATTTAATTTTCTGTTTTATGTTCTTTTAATATTTTTTCTTTTCATTAATTCATCATGTCTTGAGACGGGTTTTCAGCATTTGAGTTTCAATACTTGTTGAAAGAAATGGAGAATATGCTCGACCAAAATATTAAGCCCATTCAAGACAAGTGAGAACCTCGAGCAATAAACCGACGGAAGCAAACTCCACCGAGTCGAGAAACGGAGTTAATTTCATCACAAAGGCACCTTCCCGATGACTACCCGAGAAGAGATTCTTCTTGAAATTCCTATTCAACAAGGCCGTCGAGACCAAGAGAAGAAAGCTTTGAGATGGAGACTTTTCGAGATGATAAACGAGAAAGCACGAGTTATTCTTCGTATGCTTCAACGAAGTTCCTACCGGAGAATCGTTCAAGAAGACTTGATCGAGATGACTACGAGAATACTTTCTCTTTCTTTGAGCCAAGCAATTATCTTTTTGATTCTTTTGTAACGTCCTCACATTGTAATAAAAACGGAAAAGAAGGAAAAGTAAAAGCAAATGAAATTGAAAAAGAAATTGAAAAAGAGATTGAAAAATAAGAAAAAGAAAAAGAAATCGAGAAAGAATTTGAGAAAGAAGATGAGATTGAGATTGAAAAAAAGTGTGAGGAAAAAGAGAAAATTGAAAAAGAAAGAAAAGAAAACGAGTTAGAAAAAGAAACGAAAGAACAAGATGAGCGAGAACAAGTGAGTGTTGTTTCAATTAACCCATATGAAATTTGTTCTTGTTCTGTTCCTTCTTTTCAGGTTTCTGAAAGGCCGAGTGACGAGCTTCAACTTCATTACCTTCCCAACGAGAGACGATTTCAATTGATCGAGAAAGGTAAGGTCGAAGTTGACATTAAACCACAAGCGTCTAAAGGTAAGCAAGATAAAAAGTTTTTAGCCATTGAATCACGGCAATCACATTTGAATGTTGTTGAGAAAATTGTTGAAAACTTGGTTTGTGAAAGAGTTCTTCATTTTGATTGGATTACTTGTCATTCTATGACTAAAGTTGATGATTTCGCTCTAGCTAGTGCTATGACAAGTTTTTCTCATGATAAATTTTGCATTAGCAATTCTGTTGATGTCATGCGATTAAATCGGCATATACAAAATTTGGTCTTGAATGATAAAGATTATGCACATAAAAAGATTGAATTGTTTGATTGTAATGGTTTTGTGAATTTTTTGAATTCTTACGCAAAACCTTTGTGTATTTGCATGTCTATTCAAATGAGATTTTCAAGGTTTGATCGATCGAATGATTGTATGCTTAAATTCTTGTTGTTTAGCATGGGTGAATTCTTGGTAAAAATGAAATTTCTATTACATGATGAAACGAGTGATCAAAATCATGTGTTCAAACCCGAAGCACGCTTTCCCAAGTTATTGTTGAGTAAAGGTGAGCATCGTAATTCCATTCTGAATAAATGTATTGCACTTGCTCATCTTCTTCGAATTTTATCTTCATTTCCGAAAACAAAGCCTGTGAATATTGTTATCTTGCAAAATCAAAATCAGATTTTTTATTCTGGAGGTTGTTCTACATCGTGGTACACGAGATTCGAACATGTTCTGCGTGATAATGACTTTGAATTGTTTCATGATCCTTTTATAATGTCGACCATAAAACTCTCAAGTTAATTTAAATTGATTAGAGAAAACCTTATTTTTGACCCCGGGGACTTTTGTTCTATAGCTTTGTTCAAGAGGTTTGAGAATCGGAATGTTGTTAACTCTCGAATGTTATGTGATTTTGGTTTGATTCCATTGGTGAACTTTTTGATTCAATACGGAAAGGTAAGTCCGATTTCTATTTTTGATCCCGATATTATTTCATATGCTCAATTTTTGAATGAGATTTCAAGAAGTTCTTTTGAGCATATAAATTATCTTGTCACTAATTTCTTTCTTTATCATGTAGGTGACAAGTCGAGAGGGCATTCTCCTAAAGAGCGAGGGTATGTAAATGACATATTTTCCTTTTGAGCCATATGTAATTTCCAGGTTATCGGCAGCAACTTTGCCAACTTCATCAACCAAGGGGGCTATGACTTTGAAAGATTCTTAGCGAGCAAGTGGCCCGATTTGAGGACAAATCATCTTCAAGAGGGAGGGGTATGATGCTATCCCGGTCGCATCATGTTTCGACACAACTCGCCGACCTCAGAATTGGCCTAAACTTGAAGGGCCCAAGTGCAAGATGAAACATCTCATAGACCTGATTGATTATTGGGCCAATATTTTTAAGGACTTTTTAATTTAATATTGTTTTATTTAAATTAATAAGTTAGCATATTTTTAATTTTTGATTTGCAATTTGTGTGTTCTGCATTTAATAAAGTTATACATTATGTAACTCTCATGTTAGTTTAAGTCTGCATCATTAAATTAAGTCTTGCATTAAGTAACTCATTTGTTCATTTAGTTTGCATTTCAAACCATGCATTTAAGCATCTTAGTTTAATAAATGAGTTGTTGGACATTTATTCAACTCATCTTAGTTTAATTAATAAATGTTTTTGTTGAAGTTTATTTAATAAGTGTTGCTCTTAATTAATCTAGTTACTAGGATTGTTTATTGATGCATGAGTTTAAGTTTATTTATTTATGCTTCTTTAATTAACTAGTTGCTGGAATTGATGCACATGTTTAGATCATTCATTTAAGTTAAGTATTTATTTTTGATGTGTTTAATTAGTGTTTAATATATTTAATAGGTTCATTTTAATGTGTTTATTGCAGGTGTCTCTTCAGCTTACAACCGTTACATTTCAAGGCTGTTACAACTTAATTGAAGTGACTTTTCAAGTGCTTTTTTGTTACAAAAGAAGGAGCTGTTACAAAGGGAGTTTCATACATCATTTAAGGAGTTTTAAAGAGCATTATAACACCCTTTAAAATGCAGCAGCAGCCCTTTCATCTGCCAGCTATTTTTGCTCTTTCAAAAGATTAAATCAAGCATTCAAAACACCATTAAGGAGCTGGTGTCTATTTGGCTAGCCAAGGGACAATTCAAGAGTCATCTTTCAAGCATTCACGGACATTCATTCAGCTAAATTGAAGTGAATTCAATGATGGAGTTATTTGGTTCAAGAATGTCAAGAGACTTGAACTTTATTTCAGTTTTTAATTAGCACATTAAGATGAATACTTGTGACTATTCGGCTACCCTATTCTAGCACTATAAATAGGTGAAATCAGCCTTTGTAAAGGGACTTTTGAACTTTGATAAAATTTTATAAACATTTTGTTCACGAGTGAGTTTACCTCCTCTCCTTTTTCGTACAAGTCTTGTTTGACTTATCTAGCGTTGCTAGTGGCGTCTTCCCGACTTGTTTGAACTTATCATCAGCCTTGGTGTGGCGTTCATTCTACTATCTCCATCCTACCACCTTAACGACATAAGAAACGGGGTGACACTACGATATAGTGTTGAATCTTTCTTTCGTTAAGTTCGTTATCCATCCCCATCAATTATTCCAAATTACCTATCTTTGTTATTTTTGTTAAACCGAGCCTACTACATGTTTTTAAACCTACCATTCTTTTCTAAACCACTTTGTTAGCTTCCGCATATCTTAGCCAAACTTGCATTTTCAACGCACCGAACATTCTCCTCATCGACGATCGGGAAACTACGTGAAACGACTCGATTAACCCAGGCCGGATCACATCATTTGGTATCAGAGCTACTAAAACGAGGAGCGCCGACGTTCGTGAAGATCCCGAAGTAGGTTCGTATTGAAAAAAAAATGGAAAAAAAAACTTCAAGTTGTATTTTATTTCTTTTGAAATCAGCATATTATATTTGAAGTGAAAAAAAATGAAAAAAAACGAGTATTAAAAAAAAAGTGACGTTTTTGTAAGTTTATGTTCTCATTTCTTCTATTCTGTTTCCCGATCATCAAGATTGATTTTTCTAACCCCAATTCTTCTACCCCAAACGCCACACTCATACCCGAAAATTTCTTTTGTTCAGCCTACCTTACACCAAACGCTTATCCTTTGTTAAACCCTTTGAAACTGACCCGAAAGCAAGCAAATAGGTCTTTCGAGACGAAATACAAAATTGTGAGACGAGGTCGAATGGTAAAAGGCAAGAGAGTGTGAGATCATTCGAGAGAAAGAAAAAGCCTTGAAAACGAGTGCAAATACGAGTGAGAGTGAAAATCTGTTCTTTCTTTCCGAGTGACTTTGTAAGGTTGTAGTGAGGTATTTAATTTTCTATTTTATGTTCTTTTAACATTTCTTCTTTTCATTAATTCATCATGTCTCGAGACGAGTTTTCAGCATTTGAGTTTCAATACTTGTTAAAAGAAATGGAGAATATGCTCGACCAAAATATTAAGCCCATTCAAAACAAGCGAGAACCTCGAGCAATAACCCGACGGAAGCAAACTCCACCGAGTCGAGAAACGGAGTTAATTTCATCACGAAGGCACCTTCCCGATGATTACCCGAGAAGAGATTCTTTTCGAAATTCCTATTCAACAAGGCCGTCGAGACCAAGAGAAGAAAGCTTCGAGATGGAGACTTTTCGAGATGATAAACGAGAAAGCATGAGTTATTCTTCGTATGCTTCAACGAAGTTCCTACCGGAGAATCGTTCAAGAAGACTTGATCGAGATGACTACAAAATACTTTCTCTTTCTTTGAGCCAAGCAATTATCTTTTTGCTTCTTTTGTAACGTCCTCACATTGTAATAAAAACGAAAAAAAAGGAAAAGTAAAAGCAAATGAAAATGAAAAAGAAATTGAAAAAGAGATTGAAAAATAAGAAAAAGAAAAAGAAATCGAGAAAGAATTTGAGAAAGAAGATGAGATTGAGATTGAACAAAAGTGTGAGGAAAAAGAGAAAATTGAAAAAGAAAGAAAAGAAAACGAGTTAGAAAAAGAAACGAAAGAACAAGATGAGCGAGAACAAGTGAGTGTTGTTTCAACTAACCCATATGAAATTTGTTCTTGTTCTGTTCCTTCTTTTCAGGTTTCCGAAAGGCCGAGTGACGAGCTTCAACTTCATTACCTTCCCAACGAGAGATGATTTCAATTGATTGAGAAATGTAAGGTCGAAGTTGACATTAAACCACAAGCGCCTAAAGGTAAGCAAGGTAAAAAGTTTTTAGCCATTGAATCACGGCAATCACATGTGAATGTTGTTGAGAAAATTGTTGAAAACTTGGTTTGTGAAAGAGTTCTTCATTTTGATTGGATTACTTGTCATTCTATGACTAAAGTTGATGATTTCGCTCTAGCTAGTGCTATGACAAGTTTTTCTCATGATAAATTTTGAATTAGCAATTCTGTTGATGTCATGCGATTAAATCGGCATATACAAAATTTGGTCTTGAATGATAAATATTATGCACATAAAAAGATTGAATTGTTTGATTGTAATGGTTTTGTGAATTTTTCGAATTCTTACGCAAAACCTTTGTGTATTTGCATGTCTATTCGAATGCGATTTGCAAGGTTTGATCGATCGAATGATTGTATGCTTAAATTCTTGTTGTTTAGCATGGGTGAATTCTTGGTAAAAACGAAATTTCTATTACATGATGAAACGAGTGATCAAAATCATGTGTTCAAACCCGAAGCACGCTTTCCCAAGTTGTTGCCGATTAAAGGTGAGCATCGTAATTCCATTCTGAATAAATGTATTGAACATGCTCATCTTCTTCGAATTTTATCTTCATTTCTGAAAACAAAGCCTGTGAATGTTGTTATCTTGCAAAATCAAAATCAGATTTTTTATTCTAGAGGTTGTTCTACATCGTGGTACACGAGATTCGAACATGTTCTGCGTGATAATGACTTTGAATTGTTTCGTGATCCTTTTATAATGTCGACCATAAAACTCTCAAGTTGATTTAAATTGATTAGAGAAAACCTTATTTTTGACCCCGGAGACCTTTGTTCTATAGCTTTGTTCAAGAGGTTTGAGAATCGGAATGTTGTTAACTCTCGAATGTTATGTGATTTTGGTTTGATTCCATTGGTGAACTTTTTGATTCAATACAGAAAGGTAAGTCCGATTTCTATTTTTGATCCTGATATTATTTCATATGCTCAATTTTTGAATGAGATTTCAAGAACTTCTTTTAAGCATATAAATTATCTTGTCACTAATTTCTGTCTTTATCATGTAGGTGACAAGTCGAGAGGGCATTCTGCTAAAGAGGGAGGGTATGTAACTGACATATTTTCCTTTCGAGCCATATGTGATTTCCAAGTTATCGGCAGCAACTTTGCCAACTTCATCAACCAAGGGGGCTATGACTTTGAAAGATTCTTCGCGAGTAAGTGGCCCGATTTAAGGACGAATCGTCTTCAAGAGGGAGGGTATGATGCGAACCCGGTCGCATCATGTTTCGACACAACTCGCCGACCTCAAAATTGTCCTAAACTTGAAAGGCCCAAGTGCAAGATGAAACATCTCATAGACCTAATTGATTATTGGGCCAATGTTTTAAGGACTTTTTAATTTAATATAGTTTTATTTAAATTCATAAGTTTGCATATTTTTAATTTTTTATTTGCAATTTGTGTGTTCTGCATTTAATAAAGTTATACATTATGTAACTCCCATGTTAGTTTAAGTCTGCATCATTAAATTAAGTCTTGCATTAAGTAACTCATTTGTTCATTTAGTTTGCATTTCAAACCATACATTTAAGCATCTTAGTTTAATAAATGAGTTGTTGGACACTTATTCAACTCATCTTAGTTTAATTAATAAATGTTTTTGTTGAACTTTATTTAATAAGTGTTGCTCTTAATTAATCTAGTTACTAGGATTGTTTATTGATGCATGAGTTTAAGTTTATTTATTTATGCTTCTTTAATTAACTAGTTGCTGGAATAATTGATGCATATGTTTAGTTCATTCATTTAAGTTAAGTATTTATTTTTGATATGTTTAATTAGTGTTTAATATGTTTAATAAGTTCATTTTAATGTGTTTATTGCAGGTGTCTCTTCAGCTTACAATCGTTACATTTCAAGGCTGTTACAACTTAATTGAAGTGACTTTTCAAGTGCTTTTTTTGTTACAAAAGAAGGAGCTGTTACAAAGAGAGTTTTAGACATCATTTAAGGAGTTTTAAAGAGCATTATAACACCCTTTAAAATTCAGCAGCAACCCTTTCATCTACCAGCTGTTTTTGCTCTTTCAAAAGATTAAATCATGCATTCAAAACACCATTAAGGAGCTGGTGTCTATTTGGCTAGCCAAGGGACAATTCAAGAGTCATCTTTCAAGCATTCAAGGACATTCATTCAGCTAAATTGAAGTGAATTCAATGATGGAGTTATTTGGTTCAAGAATGTCAAGAGACTTGAACTTTATTTCAGTTTTTTATTAGCACATTAAGATGAATACTTGTGACTATTCGGCTACCCTATTCTAGCACTATAAATAGGTGAAATCAGCCTTTGTAAAGGGACTTTTGAACTTTGATAAAATTTTATGAACATTTTGTTCACGAGTGAGTTTACCTTCTCTCATTTTTCGTACAAGTCTTGTTTGACTTATCTAGCGTTGCTAGTGGCGTCTTCCCGACTTGTTTAAACTTATCACCAGCCTTGGTATGGTGTTCATTCTAGTTATAAATATGATAGTTATGGTTACTTGAGATAGAGGTTTTGGTACATGTTGTGGTATAAGTTTATGCCATGTGATTTGGCTTATCTTGGTGTAATATTTTTGTTGTGTATAAGTGTTCAAATATGGTATGTTTTGGCAAGTAGTAGATGGAATGGAAATATGCAAATGTTGTCTTGATCTGTAATAGGCATTTTAATGAAAAATGCATGATATTAATTAGGTATTTGAATACTATGTCAAATTAGTATAAAATGTGTATGAAATGTTGTGGATTGGCTGCCTATTGGATTATAAAATGTTGCAATCTATGCTTGTGCATGCATGTATAAATAGGGTGGCAATATGGCTTTACAAATAGCCTATTTTTGTCCACACGGGCAGAGACACGGGTGTGTGTCTCAGCCGTGTGCGACACACGGTCATGTTACACGGCCGTATGTCCCCTGGTGTTGATATTAGAACCAAGTTAGTATGCTCCACACGGTCTCACACACGGGCGTATGACTGGCCGTGTGGTACAAGTCAGTATACCCCCTAATTGGCACACGGCCTAGCACACGGGCGTGTGACTTGGCCGTGTTGAATAAGTCAGTATACCCTACAGTTTTGGCACGGCCTAGCACATGGTCTGGCATACGGGCGTGTGTGGCCACTTCGAAGGGCACACGGGCTAGACACATGAGCGTGTGGTTGGCCGTATGACCCAAGTCAGTATGTACCCCCTGTTTTCACACGGCTGGAGACACGGGCGTGTCTGGTGGCCATGTGAGACACACGGGCGTGTGTCCTCTGAATTGAGAAAAATTTTCAGAGTTTCGTAGAAGTTTTATAAGTTATCGGTTTAGTCCCGAATCGCTCCTAAAGCATGTTTAAGGAATCGTAGGCTATTGTAAGGGACAAATTGAATGATGATTGTATGAAATGATTGTATGCATGAGAAAAATACGGTTATAAGTCTGGTAATGCTCTGTAACCCTATTCCAGCGTTGAATATGGGTAAGGGGTGTTACATTTATTGGTATCAGAGCTATGGTTTTGTCGATTCTAGGACTAACGTAGCGTATGTGTGTCTAGCTATACATGCCATATATATAAACTGTGATAGTGTGATGACTCCTGATATTTTCAAATGTATTTTTATGTTGTAAATGGATTCTAATCGAGCTGTAGTAGATGAGGTTGAGAGTAATACGTCTGCTCCCTCTCAAGGGACAACGCCTTCTGATTCTAAACCCGTAACGGGTAGCTAGGGAGGAGAGGCTAAAAAATTCTTCTTCCAAATGATGAACGAGTGGTTCACACAATACATTCGTACGAACCCGGCTGCTCAACAACCTCCACCCCCACCTATTCCCCAACCGATCCCTGTAGTTCCTCAAGGTATGGATCCTTTGCGATTGAATAAACCACCTGTTGATAAGATACGGAAACACAGGGCTGAGAAATTCAGAGCTACTGTTAACGATGAACCTGAGAGAGCCGAGTTTTGGCTTGAAAACATGATTCGGGTATTTGATGAATTGTCTTACACACTTGAAAAATGTTTAAAGTGTGCTATATCACTGTTGAGAGACACTACGTATCAGTGGTGGAATACCTTGATATCCGTAGTGTAACAGACTGATTTTGGGCCTAGTCAGAATAGTGGTTACGAGACCATAAATTCGAGGTTAGAGAAATTATTTTAATATTATTTTACGTGTTATAGCATGATTATATTAGTGCATGAAAATTTTGGTGAATTAATTTTAGTGATTACATGCTTAATTTTGAAAAAGGACTAAATAGCGTAAAGAACGAAACTTTTGTTTTATTAGCTAAAGGTGTTAATTAGCTATGGAACAATAAAATATAGGTCCTTATTGAGTAAATAGACCAATAAAAGTGGTGGCTGGACCTGAATTTTTAATTCATGAAATTGGTCAAAGGTTAGGCAGATTTTAGGTGACTTAATTGATAAAATAAAATAAAAACAAAGAAAAAGTATCATCTTTTTCCATCTTCTTCCTCTTCCACCGAAAATTTAAGCAAAAATAAGGGTTTTGGAAGCTTGAAATTTCAACAACTCTTCACCCTTGCAAGTAAGTGATTTTAATGGTCATTCTTGATAATTTTTGTACTTTTGGGACCCTTGTAGCTTAAGCTAACTAATGGAGGGACTATTTTTCAAAATGGTTGAGAGTCTAGGGTTTTACCATGTGAGTATTCATGTTAGTTGCTGAAATTTTATGGAAGAAAATGAATCTTGGTTGTTAGATAAACAACTTTTGTAAAATGGGTTTTCATGAAAACTCCTAAAAGGGACCATTTTGAGAAGTTTATAAAATAGGTGGTAAATGTGTGAAATAATAGAAATTGTGAGCTACTACAAGTATAAATTAGATTCAGCTAGGCTTGGTTAATGAAGAAATTTGATGAAAATCGTTTTACGAGCCTAGGGGCAAAATTCAAATTATGTGAAAGTCTAAGGGCAAAACGATAATTTTGCCAAAGTAGGAATTTTGGAATGTCTTGATTAATGTGGTGATTAAATAAGTAAATTTTGTCATTATAGATCAAGAAAAATGGAGTCTGGACTTAGACCGGGGGAAAACCAAGCTATTGGACTAAATCGAACTAGTCGCCCATAATTTGTATACCGAGGTAAGTTGTACGTAAATAATACAACTCTATTGTTATTATGCATTAGACAATTGATATTGTATAAAATGTTGATTATTGTTATGAATATGTATGACGAAATTTGAGGTAGTATACTCCCGATTGAACTTTAGGAATAGAATGGATATCCATGCCATGACATTTGGGTGATATGTTTGCTAGTGTAAGACCATGTCTGGGACATGGCATCGGCATTGATTTGTGTGCTAGTGTAAAACCATGTCTGGGACATGAAATTGGAATTGAGACGAGAGCTAGTGTAAGACCATGTTTGGGACATGGCATCGGCCTCGACATGTGAGCCAGCGTAAGACCATGTCTGGGACATGGCATCGGCATCGTACCCTCTTGTGTGAGGCTTTTCGGGTATCCTTTGGTATTCCAATTGGTTCAATGGGTAATTTAAAGCTTGTGTCAAAAGTGAGAAAAGTTACGACTATGTTGTAAGTGATACATGTACCTACACGAGATTCATGAGAAATGAGCTCGATTTATGTTGTATGATTAGTAAGGATGAAAATGAGTAAGTTATGCCTTTAATCAATTGAGAATGTTGTGATGGTTTATAAAATGTTATGTGTTTAAAAAGGCATGGTTGATGTTGTTACTTATTTACATGCAACTTACTAAGCTTTATGCTTACTCCCTTTCCTTTCCATTTTCTTATAGTATCGCCAAACTAGCTCAGGGATCAAAGGACGTCGGAGGCTCGATCACACTATCAATCTGAACACTTGGTATAGTTAGATTTATCATTTTGAGTATGGCATGTATAGGGACTTGGTATTTTGTCAAGTGTCATATTGTTTTGGCCAAATGTGTTGGCTTATCTTGAAGATTGATTCATTTTGTAAAAGGCCATGGATGATGGCTAATACTTGATATTGATATGTGTAAATGATGATGTTTTTCATGAATGTGCAATTTGCAGGGTGAAGTATGTGATAAGTTTTGCATGTGAATGGAGTGTAGTGGTCTTGATGTGTGTATGTCTTGGTTGTGGCTTATGTTGGTGCAAGTATGGGTGGCAAAAAAAAAGGGCTTGGTAAACAGCCTTGTTTTTTTGTCCACACGGGCGTGTGTCTAGGCCGTGTGTGACACACGGTCTGCCCCGTGGGCGTGTAGTCTGGCTGTGTGTCCCCTGCACCTTAATTTGGTAAAACATAATACCCAGTAATAACCACACGGGCTGAGATACGGCCGTGTGTCTCAACCGTGTGGAAGACACGGCCATAGGACATGGGCATGTGCCCAGGCCGTGTGAAGTCTGCACCTTAAATGCGAAATTAAATTCGCCACATGGCCTAGCACATGGGCGTGTGCCTTGGTCGTGTAACCTTAAAATGTTGCTGATGTCAGAAATAGAATGTCAAGGTTTTAACACACGGGCTGAGACAAGGACGTGTCATGGCCGTGTGAGGGACACGGGCCATGGACACGGGCGTGTGCTAGGCCGTGTGACATCCTGAATTCTCGCGAAGCACAAGTCAGGCTCGTGAACGGGATAAGGACATGGCCATGCCAGCCACACGGCCGTGCCCCATGTCCGCACGGGTGTGTGCCCCTATTTTCAGTGAAAATTTCTTAAGTTTTGTAAGGTTCTCGGGTTAGTCTTGAACCGCTTTTAATGTATGTTTTAGGCCTCGTAGGCTCATATTAAGGACTTTAAGATGAAGATTGAAAAGTTTTAAATTGGAGCAAACTTTTATGACCCGAAAATGTGTATTAGTATGTGTTTAAGTTAGGTAACGCCTCGTACCCTGTTCTGGCGTCAAACACGGGTAAGGGGTGTTACACGTAGTTCCGCGAGAAAGAGTTACTTGAGAGTTCTTTCAAGTTGATTTCAGAAAGAAATACATCAGCCAAAGGTTCATTGATCAGAATCGAAAAGAATTTCTTGAACTAAAACAGGGTCGTATGTCGGTAACAGAATATGAAAGAGAGTTTGTACGACTCAGCAAATATGCTTGTGAATGTGTATCTTCTGAGGCTATAATGTGTAAAAGGTTCAAGGATGGATTAAATGAAGAAATCAGACTATTAGTTGAGATTCTTGAGCTAAAAGAGTTTGTCGTTCTATTT